>OX578272.1:210931770-212379895 GCA_951217065.1 Baccha elongata
CTTACAAATAATACTTAAACAAAACTACTTCATTTTTAACAACAAATACTACAAACAAGAAGAAGGCCTCGCAATAGCAATGGTTTCCCCACTAAGTGGATCGATGGCAGATATATATTTAAATTATTACGAAAACTAATACATATTCACCCCTATTACCGTTGTCTTAAACAACTCTAAAAAATACGACGAGATCAAATCGGTATTTCATTTGTGGTTTTCGACAGCTCAATGTCGTAGAACGTCGCCATTCTGCATTCTGGAAACAAAATGAAACAAAACGACTAATGCATTAAAGGCGTAAAGAATGACGGAATCTGTCGTGCTCATTTCAGCTAACGACACATATGTACATAAAAGGACGATGTAGATGTAATAATCGTTTTTTTTTTCTATATACATACATAAAAATGAAAATAACATGGCAAGAACAATTTAAAACGCTCGTCTTGTTGATGAAAAAAAATAAGTGGTTCAAGTCGATAAAAAGTTTTTTTTTCACTCGGAGGGCCCTACGAACGTCCACTCGAATATGACATAAGTTTGAACCTGGCAAAAAAAACCAACAACATATTACTCAACCCCGATGATGGTTTGAAAGAAACCGAAAAGCGTCGCATTAAATATTAAAAAAATTATGTTGTAAAATTTAAATAAAATTTTAAAATTAATAAATAATTTATCTACAAATAGTAGTAGTATTTATAATTAATTGTTTATTTTCTTTCCCAAGAACTACACATATACAACATGGAGAATGATCATCAACAAAATAACATGGTTAGTTTATGATTTGCAAACTCAGATTTTGCTCTCAATACTTTATTAAAAGTTACATACGCAATTAAATATTTTTATGTTGTAAAATTTAAATAAAATTTTAAAATTAATGAATAATTTATCTACAAATAGAAGTATTTATAAGTAATTGTTTATTTTCTTTTCCAAGAACTATACATATAAAACATGGAGACTGATCAACAACAAAATAACATGGTTAGTTTATGATTTGCAAACTCATAATTTGCTCCAATACTTTACCAAAAGTTACATACGCCAATAAATATTTTTTATAAAATGTGGTTGTTTGTTTTAATATTCACTGATATTGCAGATTCACTATTCATAAATTGTGAATCACATATCTGTCTCAACTAATAGCTAATCAAACATCAAATCGATGCAAGAATATCTGTAAACATTTCTTTAAAAAATCCGATATGAAAACACAAACCATTTATATGTTTCCATTTTTGTTAATCATGCCTATTACCGCTGTCGTTTGTCGTAAAAAACGACACTACAACGAAAACGACAGTGGCCCGATTAGGGAATACAAAGCGAGTAGTTTTTGGTGGTGAAAATGTAGTTTGGCATTGTTGTTTTCGCTTTCGTATCTTTCGTTTTATATTTCCGATAGCTTTTTTTTTGGCGGATTAGTGTATTGAAGGGCGAATGTTTTTTGGTTAATGTTTTGTTGCATTAAAATAAATAAAAATGTGAGTTTGATTAGTTAAATATGTATATTCTTTTAATCTAAAAGTAAAACAAATATTTATTGTAAAAGTTTTTTTAAAACTATTAAATCAATACTACTACTACTAAAACTAAAGAGATAAACAATCATAATTATTTCATAATCAATGTGTAGGTAACAAAAACAGCAACACACGAAAGCATCAACAATGAGAACATGAAAGAGACAATAAAACTAATACTGAAGCTAGTTTTCTCATAAATAGAAGAGAAAATTAAACAAATATTAAACACACAACACAAGCTTCGTATTCAATAATTAAACAAAGTGAGGGAGTCGAAAATGAGATATCAAATTGAAAACGACTCGCTTCGTATTCCCCAATCGGGCCACAGCTGCCGTAAGCGACAAACGATAACTGTAATAGGCATGATAATTCATGATTTCGTAAGTGACAGACGACAAGAATAATTGGCATGGTAATTCATACCTCTTGCCGTTATCGTTTGTCGTCTACGACAGACGTCGTTTTCGTTGTCGTGTCGTTTTTTACGACAAACGACAACGGTATAGGCATGAATATTTTTGAATACTTGTTGTTATGTTTTTTTCTTGTCAGCAGTTTCATATTTCGTGCAAGAGAGAATAATTTCCTTTCTTTGTAGTTATTTTTTTGATTACGCATAAAAGTACCCATATAAAATAGTCCAGAAAAACGTACCTAAATATTTAGTCAACAACAATAACAACTGATTTGAGTAATGACAAACTCAAATCAGCTGTTATTGTTGTTGACTGATATATATAGGTACGTTTTACTGGACTAACATTCAAGTCAAAACCTAAGATTAAAAATTATTATTTGTTATTGCTTGTCAGTGGTTTTGGTATGAAACATACAAATACCTAAATATTGAAGATATTCTACACGATGCAGTATATTGAGCAATTTATTGCAGATGCTTTAATAGGGCATATTCATAGATATTTGACAAGTTCTTTTTATACTATGTTTCTACCAAGCACTTAATCTTGATTTGAGCAGATTTATCCATAATCTTCTTTTAAATCACTAGATTTACCATACAAATTTAAATCCTAAATCTTCGTGATTAAAAATTAATATTAATTAACATTAATATCTTGTAAATCTCTTGCCAATTACTTATCACACACCTTTTTAGGACTAAACGTTTTCATTTCAAATGTCATTTTAGATGTCAACAATGAATTTGTCAATAAATTTTGTAAATATTTTTCATTTTTGTTAATTTTACACCAAATAGAATCCTTTAATTGCATTAATTCGACGGAATATTAAAGATTATTAGTGATTTTTGTAAAATAAGTGCATTTTATAGTAATAAATATAAAATTTCTGAACGAAATGTTGGAAGTTGTTTTGAAGTTGTAAAACCTCTTGTCAAGTTAATCACATCTTTTAAATCTTTTTGACCAGTGGAAACGCTACTTAATCTTCTTCTCTCAAGTCAGGGTTTTTTTTTGTGGAAACATACCATTAGGTTGTTTTTAAGCTAAACTTGCGTCGTTAAATACATGCATTCAGCAACAACACAAGATCCAGCTTTGTTTCTAGATCTTGCTAAATTCCAATCCATTTCGGATCAGAAGGGATAATAAAATACGGCTAATATGACTATGAATATGGGCAACATTTATAAATTATGAAGTATTGATATCAAGGATATCAATACTTGAACGGTATTAAACATCTCTATTTGGATCGACTTAAATCCCCAAACGCTTTTAGTTGATAATTCCTTTATTAAGCGTTGCTTTAATATCGACGGTACATCAAAAAACGTTTAAACAAATTGAAGCAACTAGAACATGGAAAATTTAATCCGATTTTTTTTTTTTTTTTTTGAACCTATTTTTTATTTCTTATGAGCCTGTTTAGATGGAGACTCACGAAAATTTGAAGTAAAAATAAGTAATGGATGAGGACTCGTGAGGCGGCTACAAATTATAAAAATTGGACTCATGAGTACTGTTCCATTTCCAAAAGTGAGTTTATTTCATTTTATTATAAGCCGCCGGACCGTGCTTTGTTTGCCCAGGCCTTTATGCATCATAAATGCAAGAATACAAGATTTTGACACTTGTTTTTTTAGCTTTTAGCCCATAAATGTAAGAATACAATATTTTGACACTTGTTTTTTTTAGCTTTTGTTCTCTTTTTTGCCACTTGTGACGTAAGCACTAACAGAAAAACAATAAAATGGTGGAATTTTGTTATAACTTTACGTCAACCTATGAGTGAATGAAAGCAAGGTGCTGTATCAGAAGTCATTTAGTTAATTTTGCTTAAATATTTAAGTTACATTTGTGCACAGGCCATCAACTCGTAATCCTCAGTCTCCTCACACAGAAAAAAAAAAATTCACACGCGCTTTTCTACGTGAATACGTGTGAACAGCAAAATGCAAAGTTTTAAGAATGGATTGTTTAGCCTAATTTGACAATCCCATTTAAAATGCACGGGATCGCATACAGAGTAAAAACTTTGCAGTTTTGAAAGTTTGTAGGTAAAAGTGGGTGGAGCCTCCTGAGTTTATGTTCTATTTATTTATTATTCTATGCATTTGAGCAACCTTATAAAAATTCTTATTTATAATCAATTTTTGAATCCGAAAAATGGGAATGCGCAATAAGTGAGGAGCGTAGACTCTCGTGAGGCGGCTGCAAATTAAAAAATCGGAGTCATGAGTACCTACTGTTATATTTCTGAATCTGATTATTTTCATTTTGTACATACCGCTTGATTTTCGACGATTAAAGGCCCGATCCGACGTTCTTTGTAAAAATTTACAAACAAAATCTGACCGCTGCGTCCTTACTTTCCCAGTATTCGTATTGACCGTACCGTCGAGCTTCGAGTCGTCGGCCTGCACTGTATTACAGAGCCCTAACATTGCAGCTTTCTTATAATTATGTATAAATAAGAGTGAACAAAAGTTGAATTGTCGGCAGAGGAAACAAACGGAAGCATTAATAATAATTTTGAATGTTTATCTTCTTTTATAAAACGCAAAACAATTACTAAATTACAAAGCAAATAATAAGAGATAAATGTAGTGTAGTAGTCGCCTTAAATGAGTCGCAATTAATGCCAGAACAGCCTTTCAAATTTTTAACATCCATGAACGCACATCAATGTTTGTGGTAAAAAACGAAATCCACCACATCTCATCAGGGGGGGAGAGTACGATAACTTTGGCGCCAAGAATTAATAACGGTTTTTTGTAGAACAGATCAATACAAGCATTTTTTACTATGGGTGGGGGGTCTATCTCCCTCCGTTTGGGCGGGAGGGGCAATTTTATAAAAACAGTGCTAAAAATTTAAAACAAATATTAAAAAATAACGGTAATACTTACAACTAAGTTTTATATCTTTTTTTAAAGCCAATACTTTTTTCTATTAGATGTTTTTTAAATCAAGTGAAACCTATGCAAAGTCTTTGAAAAAACGGACTTTAAACTCAAAAATTGCGAAAAAAGTAAAAAAAAATTTTTAAGTGTGATATTTCAAAACTGTAACATAAAATACTACTTTTTTTTATAAAATTCGTTGCTCATATTAATTTTAAATCATAAACTGAAAACAAAATGATTTTATGTTTTCTGGTTTTTAAGAAAATGGAAAATTACTAAAACTACTTTATTATAAGAGTTTTCTTTTTTTTTGGTATACGGTGAATGTTGTACGTAGGTTCGTTTTTGTAATGATGCTTGGGCATCTTTAAATTAAACAGAAACTTTGCATACACCAAAATTCGCACCCACCCCAAATCCTATAGTGTATCCAAGCAGGGGGGTTGCAGGGGGCAGCATGCCCCCTTTACATACCTCACTGTTTATAAAACAAGTATCCAATAAAAAAGTTGTTTTAGTAATTTTCCATTTTCTCAAAAATGAGTTTATGATTTAAAATTAATATGAGCAACGAATTTTATAAAAAAAGTAGTATTTTATGTTACAGTTTTGAAAAATCACACTTAAAATTTTTTTTTACCTTTTTTTTTGTAATTTTTGAGTTTAAAGTCCGTTTTTTTCAAAGACTATGCATAGGTTTCACTTGATTTAAAAAACATCTAATAGAAAAAAGTATTGGCTTTAAAAAAAGATATAAAACTTAGTTGTAAGTATTACCGTTATTTTTTAATATTTATTTTAAATGTTTAGCACTGTTTTTATAAAATTGCCCCTCCCGCCCAAACGGAGGGAGATAGACCCCCCCACCCATAGTAAAAAATGCTTGTATTGATCTGTTCTACAAAAAACAGTTATCAATTCTTGTCGCCAAAGTTATCGTACTCGTGCCCATCAGGGTATAATGATAGTTCAGTTTTTTTTTCTTTATTTTTGTTTTTGTTATCGCCTATCGCCAAACAAGGAGAAATGATTTAATTCTTTAAAAAACGATTTTTAAAAAAGTTTTTAAATTATAAAAGTGATCAAGGCAGATAGGTGATACGATAACGTAAGTACGTATCTTCATTGAAGCAACTCAATTTAGTTAACGGACAACTAGTGCATTTGCAGCAGAACGAGAAAGGGTCCTCAATATTGGAATTCAAATCAGCCAAATTAAAATCATCTTTAAACAAACATCTTCAAATTCAAAGTGGCCGCAATTCTTCACAATCTTCTGCAGCCATGATTAGAAAAAATGTAAATGTTTTAACATAATGAAAGTTTTTAGAGAAACACAAAAAAATGTATATTTATTGTGCACGCAAACTAGCCAAACAAAAAAAAAAGTAGAACTGTCAAAACAAATAAATTCACCTTGGTTCCCCTCTCCATTTTACACGGATACAAATCGAAATCACAAAAACAACAATGTAAACAAATGGTTGTTGGAGGGTAAAACTTACGAAAGTTTCCCATCTTTATATTTTTAATCTTTGGTCAAAACTACCTAACTTTCCAATGAAAACTACCTAACTTGGAAGTGAGTTATGTGACATCTGACAAATCAGAGAGCAGAAAACTACCTTAATATTTACGTAAAAAATGTTCTGAATGATTTAGCGAAGAAAAATCGTGTTTACTATAATAGTGCTGTTGAAATTTGGGTTGAGAATCAATTAAAAACAATTTTTTTTTAAGTAAAAACAATAAACTTTATTAATACAATTTCATTTTGTTTTTTTATTCCACTGAAACATATTTTTGTTGAACTCATTCAATATATTTGCACGAATTTAATCTGAAACATTGGGAGGCGGACAGAATACCGAAAAACCAAAATACCGAAAACCCAAAAGACTTAAAATTCAAAAGACCGAAAATCCAAAAGACTGAAAACCCTAAAGACCGAAAGGCCATTGATTAAGATTGATTTTTTTTCTAATTTTCATTTTTTTAAATGGGTAATTTTATTGAACAAAAACAAAATTATTTTTTAAAATCATTAACGAAATTCTCTCACCTAAATTCAGAAAAAATGTTATAAATACCAAAACAATAGCCCTACTTTAATTCCCGGTAGGATTACACAATCTTAACTGTTGGGGCATAAGTTGGCCACCCAGGTACTGTTGAATTTAGAAACTTTGGACTCAGGCGCCCGCCAGACGACTGGACATACCCTCAGCGGAGCAACGAAATTGCGTGAGCAGGACTGACTACAGAAAGAGAGTTAAAATAGCTTGAACCCGCGATACGGTCCACCCAGGAACTGTTGAATTTGGAAACTTTGGACTCCGGCGCCCGCCAGACGACTGGACATACCCTAAGTGGAGCAACGAAGCTGCGTGAGTGGGACTGACAACAGAAAAAGAGTTAAAGTCCCTTAAACCCGCGAAGCAGTCCATCCAGGTGCTGTTAAAGTTTGTAAGATACCCTCAAATGTATTTATATGAAAAAAAAGTAAAGAAAACACAAAAGCCCGAAAAAGTTCTCCCGAAATCCCGAAATTAGATAGTTAGATAGATAGATAGATATTTTATTCAAATTATTTCAATTTTGTTTACATTGATTGCTTCTTATTTGAATAAATTAGAGCATGGCTGCCGTCTGCCCGAGTGACAATATATAATTTGCAAATTTGTAATTTTTAATATACTAATGCCCAATGTCACCAAAATACACCTAAAAGCATTTAAGTTAACGGATTTAGTTCTTTAAAAAACGATTTTTAAAAAAGTTTTTAAATTATAAAAGTGATCAAGGCAGATAGATGATACGATAACGTAAGTACGTATCTTCATTGAAGCAACTCAATTTAGTTAACGGACAACTAGTGCATTTGCAGCAGAACGAGAAAGGGTCCTCAATATTGGAATTCAAATCAGCCAAATTAAAATCATCTTTAAACAAACATCTTCAAATTCAAAGTGGCCGCAATTCTTCACAATCTTCTGCAGCCATGATTAGAAAAAATGTAAATGTTTTAACATAATGAAAGTTTTTAGAGAAACACAAAAAAATGTATATTTATTGTGCACGCAAACTAGCCAAACAAAAAACAAAAAAAAAAGTAGAACTGTCAAAACAAATAAATTCACCTTGGTTCCCCTCTCAATTTTACACGGATACAAATCGAAATCACAAAAACAACAATGTAAACAAATGGTTGTTGGAGGGTAAAACTTACGAAAGTTTCCCATTTTATATTTTTAATCTTTGGTCAAAACTACCTAACTTTCCAATGAAAACTACCTAACTTGGAAGTGAGTTATGTGACATCTGACAAATCAGAGAGCAGAAAACTACCTAAATATTTACGTAAAAAATGTTCTGAATGATTTAGCGAAGAAAAATCGTGTTTACTATAATAGTGCTGTTGAAATTTGGGTTGAGAATCAATTAAAAACAATTTTTTTAAAGTAAAAACAATAAACTTTATTAATACAATTTCATTTTGTTTTTTTATTCCACTGAAACATATTTTTGTTGAACTCATTCAATATATTTGAACGAATTTAATCTGAAACATTGGGAGGCGGACAGAATACCGAAAAACTAAAATACCGAAAACCCAAAAGACTTAAAATTCAAAAGACCGAAAATCCAAAAGACTGAAAACCCATTGATTAAGATTGATTTTTTTTCTAATTTTCATTTTTTTTAAAGGGTAATTTTATTGAACAAAAACAAAATTATTTTTTAAAATCATAAACGAAATTCTCTCACCTAAATTCAGAAAAAATGTTATAAATACCAAAACATTAGCCCTACTTTAATTCCCGGTAGGATTACACAATCTTAATTGTTGGGGCATAAGTTGGCCACCCAGGAACTGTTGAATTTAGAAACTTTGGACTCAGGCGCCCGCCAGACGACTGGACATAGCCTAAGCGGAGCAACGAAATTGCGTGAGCAGGACTGACTACAGAAAGAGAGTTAAAATAGCTTGAACCCGCGATACGGTCCACCCAGGAACTGTTGAATTTGGAAACTTTGGACTCCGGCGCCCGCCAGACGACTGGACATACCCTAAGCGAAGCAACGAAGCTGCGTGAGTGGGACTGACAACAGAAAAAGAGTTAAAGTCCCTTGAACCCGCGAAGCAGTCCACCCTCCATGGTTTCATGCAAGCAAGCGAGTTTATTATTTATTCTCCATGGTTTCATATTAGCCACTTCCCATACCCTCTCGTAAGGAATTTGGGTAAGCTGAAACCCTGTCACATCTTTCAAGAGGTATCTATCATTGGGCAAAATTTTTATTACTTGATAAGGACCCTTAAACCTGGGAGCTATTTTCCTGCACGCTCCTGGCTGACTGATGAAATTCTTAACTACTACATAGTCTCCTACTTGATAACTCTTTAGAATTCTACTTCTATCTTTAATTTGTTTATTGTAATCTTGACATTTCTTTATCTTCGCGGCTGCTCTCATTCTTATACCTTCCAAATCCCTATCCTTTTCCTTATTTAAAATTTCCTCTAACCTCACCCTTAACGGATCTTCCATCATTCCTCTCTGCCTTATTCCAAAAAGTAACTCACTAGGTGTCATCCCAGTACTTCTGTGCACGGTATTATTCATCACGTGCTCTATCTCAGGTAAGACTTTATCCAAAGACATTTCATTACCCGCACTAGTCATCTTTGCCTACATGGGGATATAGTCTGTTGAACTTTGTAAAACCATCTACAACCAGAAAAACATATTTCTTGTTTGATTTCCTCAAAGTCACTGGCCCGAAATGGTCTATATGGACTGTATCGAAAGGGATGTCACCTTTAGGTATACTATGGAGTAAGCTTTCATGTTTCCCAAACTTCGGCGAAAACGTTATGCATTTGAGGCAATTCGAAATGTGTTCCCTAATTCTATTCCTTATTTTCGGAAACCAATACATTATCGTTAAATTTTCATACACCTAGTCACTTCCTACATGTCCCATGTCGTCATGATACATATACAAAATATTTTGCTGCATTTCCGCCGGCACATAAAACAATAAATTCCCACCACTCTTTCTTTAAACTAACCCATTTCTCATTTCATAATACGAACTCTCCTCTTTTTCCAACATTTCCCTTATTTCATTTATATCCCTGTCTCTGTGCTGACAAATAGACAGATTTTGTTCAAAGGTATTCTCTTCTAATACAAGTATACTCATAGTCATAGTTCTGTAACTCTAACGCCCATCGTGCTATCCTCCGGTTAACTTCTTTTTTGTTAAGTGTCAATGTCAGTTACAATGAGTTACAATCAGTAACTATTTTAAACCTCATACCATGTAAATAAATAAATCTCCGTAAAGCATAAATTATTGCTAGAGTTTCCAGCTCAAAGCTATGAAACTTAGCCTCTTGGTCAGTAGTCCTTTTTGAAAAATAGAAGATTGAATGAAACTTTCCATCACTCTTTTTTTGCAATAGGATTGCACCAAACCCGAGAGCACTAGCATCGCAGTGTAATTCTGTTTCATCTCGAGGATCGTAATTTGCTAAAATTGGTGCTACTAATAATTTTGCTTTTAATTCTTCAAAACAGTGTAATTCCTCTTTACCGAATTTAAAACTAACCTTTTTCTTTATTAAATCGTATAATAGTTTCGTTTTTGTTGAAAACCCTTCCACAAATCTCCTAAAATAAGAGCATAATCCCAGAAAACTATGCACTGCCTTGGCATTTTGAGGAATAGGAAAATTTTCCACTGATTCAATGTTCTTTAAGTCATAAAAACTAAAACCATTGTATATACATTTCTACAGTATTTTCATGCTGAATAATCACCGCCTGGCCATCCTTAGAAATTGTGAATAACACATTTTTACGTTCGTGCATTCTGTAACCCTGATAACAGTCGTAAACATATATGATTTTTGTTTTGCTTACGACTCTTGTCAAGGAAACATGGATTTTAGAGCCAATAAAATACATTATATATTATTAATTTGTTTTGTTGATAACTTTTGTTAGCGTAACAGAATAGACACTTAGTAAATGTAAGTACCTCCAAATGTGCGGTTCACAACTTTCTTTAGATGGCGCTGCTCCATGGTTGTACTATAGAAATTTATATACAAAGCTAAAACTAAAAACTAACTATTCTGCAGGAACTAGCTCAATTCTTATACAGTCCACTAATATAATTGAAGCGTTGGGAGAAAAAAGAAATTCATTGCATTTTTGAGTTTTTTTTTTTCAAAAAAGATGATGCCACACGTAAACTAATAGCGTTTTTCATTTGCGAAAAGATTTGCTCTTTCCTTCAAAAGATTTGATCTTTTTGCAATTTTGGTGTTTCATTTAAATGTAAAAAAGGGAAAAAGAGCAAATCTCAACAAGATGTGATCTCGCAAATTTGGGAAATTTGATCTAAACACTGGGCAAGTTCAGAGTATTTTTTTAATTAAATTTTAAGGTTATTTTCTGGTCTCTGATTGGTCAGATCTCACAAAACTCGCTTCCAAGTTAGGTAGTTTTAAGGAAAGTTAGCCAAGAAAAACGTAGCTAATGTCGAATTCCTTGGAAATAAAAAGTTGACTTTTTTCGGACTAAAATCGCTTTTTTCGGACTAAAGTTTATTTTTTTCCGAAAATCATGATCCATGGACAAGAAACAGTTGCTTTTTTTTCTCCCCAAATCATTTTTTTTTAATCTCGATGTGATAGCAAGATTTACACGTATTTGCACACATACTTAACAGATTTTATTTCTTCTGTCAGTCGAGCCTTTTAGTTGTGCAGTTCGATTTATTTTAATAAAGATTTCCCAAATAAAATAATTTTAAAAAATCTATTGGACATAAATTTCGTTTTTAATAGTGTAGTTTGTGAATAAAGTGAACAACAATAAATTGTGTATAAAAAAACACAATACAATCACAGAAAAAAGCAACTTTGTTGTTTCAACATCCATGGGAAGGAACAAAAATCAACTCTTCCGATCAAATCTGAAAAAATCCAAGGAATTCGACATAAATAATTATGTCATATTCGAGTGGACGTTCGGAGGGTAAAAAAACAGTCCTAAACCAGTCGGTAGGCTGTTCGGAGTGATGCTTGGGAGTGCTAATTTGCCTTCCTGAATTGAATTGGGAGTGTGGGAGTGCTGTCAAAATTTACTACCACATATATATTGTTTACATCGGTTTTTTTTTATGCGCTATCAAAAAAAAACTACGAAGAAAGGAAATTATTCCCTTTTACAAATCCTCACTGCATCTATTTAATGTTTGGAAAATCGAGAAGCTACTAGTTAAAACAGTTTCGATTTGCAATTTATAAATAGTGAATACTGTAATATCAGTGAAATAATATCAAAACTAGTAACCACATTTTATAAAAATAAATTTAATAGTATAGTTACCTTTTAGTAAAATACTGACAACATATGAGTTTGCAAATCATAAACTGACTAGATAATATTTTTATTTGTTGTAAAAAGTATGTATGTATGTATGAGTTTGAAAACTATTGGTTAGGAAAAATCCCTGGTAACCAAACCAGATAGTTAATAAGAGTTGAAAAGACCGGGCCTTAAAATTTCTGACTTTTAGTTCGGTTCGTGAACAAAAATTTTGCGGTCTTGCAATTTATGGTCTGTATGACCTATTTTTCTCATCGGCCGAGTGCCAATTGCGTTAAAATTGTTGTTAAATTTAATCCCAGTTAAATTTTATCCCTTTTAGAATGTAAGCTTTTTGCTGTGTCAATTGAATTAAATATGATTTTTTAAAATATAAATTTTCCATTGAGCTTCATTGTGTTCAAGAGCCTATCCAGAAATGTTCAGATACCTAGTACGTTAATAACAATAGTTGACTAATGCTAACAATAGTTGACTATTGTTAACAATAGTTATTTTTTGTCGTTCCTCTAATACAAAATTGGTACGAATTTCATTCAAGTGTGTCTCAGTATTTATATAAATGCATAAACAGTTTTTCACAATAACACGAAGCTATCCCTATCCAAATCGAAGCTATTGGATGTAATCGAGAAAAAAAATGCTATAATGAACGCAGCCGATAATAAAAATATGTACAACTGAACACAGCAAAACAAATGTCAAAAATTAACCACTTGCTAAAATTTTAACGAGCTCCTGAGCCGGTTAATTTTGGAAGTCTGTGTCCACATCATCAGTAGTGTCAAAATTTAGCCATGGGATCAAATTTTACAGCACTTTTAACGTAAAAAGATACTTTTTTTCCTATCATTTTCATTAATTAATTATCGAGACCAAAAAAGCCGAAGGAGAGAAATCTTCGGTGTTTAAATCAAATCTCCCAAATTAGCGAATCGCATCTGTCTTGTTGAGATTTGCTCTTTTTCCCCTCTTTTCCTTTAAATGAAACACCAAAAATGGAAAAAGATCAAATCTTTTGAAGGAAAAACCAAATCGTTTCGTAAATGAAAAACGCTATAATATTAACGGTAAACAAGACGAAAAACAAATGTAATCACAAACGAAACGGGGAAAAGTGGACACATGGACCTTTTACACATTTTGACATATTAAACTCTTATTTGTATTATAATTTTTTTTTTGTTTTGGGGATTTCTTAAACGACTCATAATAAAACTGAATTTATAACTTAAAAAGTTTTTGAAATAGCGGAAATTGTTTTATTTATCAAACACTGGTAAATAGCAAATCTAGGTAGTATTAAATAGTAGCCGTTAAGGTGGCACAAACAAAATTTAGGATGAATACAATAATAAAAAAAAAATTACAAATAAAAAAACGCTGCTGTGGCTGCTCTAGATTAAGTAAATTTAAGTAGGTTTAGTGATACATTTATTACGTTTATTCTGGCTGTAGCATCTTTCGTCATGCCAATTCGATAACTCAAGTGGAGTTGTACATCATCTGCATACATATAGATTTTGCAGTACTTGAGTATCAACAGAAGTGCAGCACACCAGTAAGGGTAGGGAAAATATTAGAAAGATTTGAGTTTGCGAAAAGTGTCTGAGTTCTCTGAGTTCTATGACTCAGCTATTGGTTAACCAAAGATAACGCTAAAGTGTCGAAAAAGAAAAAATCTTTAGTTTTTCCAGAAGTATTTCGTGCGAGACTGTATCGAGTGCTTTAGAGAAATCCAATAAAACCAGCGTTGTTACATGATCATTATCAATTCGGTGCCATATGTCGTGGATAACTTTGCGCTGTTGTACAACTGTGTTTTGCTCTAAAACCGTATTATGTTGGTGTGATCAATCTATATGTGTTTCTAAATAAGACGTTATATGTTTACTGGCAAGCTTTCGAAATGAAAGGAAGGATGGATATTGGTCTGTATTCGGGTATACAAATAACAAATAAATAGAAAACGCATACCTTTTTTGATGATTCTAAGGATTATGCAAAGAAAATATTAAAACAAAACAAGGTTGACATAAAATTTCAATAAAATTGCATTAACATTTACTAAAAATTTATAAAAGTAAACACTAAGATTAAACTAAAAATAAAGAAAAATCAGTTTGTGGAATAGGCCAATTTACGTTATGTATTCTTACATAACGTATTGAACTAATGACCAATTTAATCTACTAAAAATCTTACAGACTTTGGAGTCTTTGATGGTGAAGTTTCATTGTATAAACATTCGCTTAGCGTCACTCGTAATCCATGCAAAACATTTTCTAGTTGTTCAACCGATTTGCGAACTTGTTCACCCATGGCAACTTTACAGATGTTTTTGGAATTGTTTTCATCTGAATCAAACCGATCGCATAATTTTTTTAGTTTCATTGTTGATCTATGGATATCTCGTACATGAATATTTACGGAAGTGCTGAAATCCAAACCAGGCGATAGAGATGAATTTCCTTCATTACAAGATGTATCACCATCTTGTTCATCGTACGTGAGCATCTTCTTTGTTTTACGCAGAGAACAATTCATAACAGCAGATTTACTAAGGTTCTCTTTTTTGTTGCTACTATTCGACGAGAATATGTTTTGAAATTTTTGGTATGGTTGCTTTAACATCACCTCTTTGACCAGATTTAAATTGAGGGATATGCGGCTGGAATTCAAGGAATCACTTAAAGTTTCATCTAGGTTTTCTTCTGCGGCTTTCCATTCAATATCCATGCATTTGAAGACATCGTTACGATCCACTTCATTTTCCCGTAGCATATTCAGCCATACGTCCAATCGGGCTGTGGGCCATTCAGCTTTCTGTTTTCTCTTGCGGTCTATGATAAGAACTACGGCATGAAAAAACCCGAATTCGTCTAATATCTGGGATTGCTTAAAGTCCAGCTGTAGACCGAGTTGACGACACCGTTGGGTAGCTTCTTTGACCTGAAAAACAAAAAAAATCGATGAGTGCATTAATATGGTAATCCACAGTCAGATATCGATTTAAAGTACTTATAAAATAAGCTCACAAATTAAAACCAATGTGGGTTTCTGGACATGCATGGATTCTAGGCAGGGTTGCAACAAGCTCAAAAAAGAGCGGCTCACAGCTCAGCTCTTTTTACAGCCCAGCTCACTTAATTGTGCTGTGAAGCAAGCTAAAATTTGAGCTAGATCAAAAGTAAGCTGAGCTTGAACTGTGCTGAAATTTGAGATTCTTGCAACTCTGATTCTAGGTAATAAACACGATGATAATGCGGGCGATGCTGCTCATTTTTCTCCAGTCAAATCTGTTATGTTTTACAAAAAGTGACTTTTTTTTTTTTTTTTTTTTTTTTTACACTATCAGATCCTGTTCATAAGGAGCTTAGAGCAAGCTTCAGCTTATGAACAAAGATTTGCCAACACATTATATGTGTTCCACTGGCTCATCACTTAGTGCTGGTGTTAGTTGTTAGTAATGTAAAACAAATAACTACAATAACACAAGCACTATAATACAATAAAACATATATTTTAACAATACAAAATATATAAAACATGAACTAAAAGCGTGGAGCACTGGTTTTAAGTACATTTTTAAGATTTATTTTATTGTCATTAAAATCAATAATTTTAGAATTTAAATTGAAAAGCCTGCACATGCGGGTAAGCGGCTCATTCATACCGTAATTAGTCCGATGGTGTGGACAATGTAGGAGCTCAAGGCTACGCAGATGGTGAGCACCCCCACGATAATTGAGTCCAACACAAGTAAGTAGATCAGGTGCATCTAATGCGCCCGAAAGAAGTTGGTGGATAAAAACTATATCGTTATTTACACGCCTCTGTAACAAGGACTGAATGTGTAGAAGCTGAATTCGATGTTCATAAGGTGGAAGGTTATAAGGATCTGTCCAGGGAAGACCTTTTAAAGCAAAACGAACAAAATTATGCTGAACTGCCTCTATCCTAGATCTATGAACATCATAGAACGGAGTCCATACCTGCGATGCGTATTCCAGATGCGGACGAACAAAACAATTGTATAAAGATAGGGTAACATAAGGGTCTTGAAACTCTTTGGACCATCTTTTTACAAAACCTAACATTGAGTTAGCCTTTTTAACAAGAGAGTTGATGTGCTCTGTGAAATCTAGACTTGGATTGAAGACGATTCCAAGATCTTTAAAACTAACAACACGGCACAATGTATGTTGTGAAATATTATAATCAAATATGATTGGTACTCGTTTCTTTGAAAAAGTCATACTTTGACATTTCGTTGGGTTAAGGTTGAATCCATTCTTGCTGCACCAAGTACAAAAGCTATCAATGTCGGCTTGCAGATTCACACGATCACCGCTTGAGCATATAGATTTAAAAATCTTCATATCGTCAGCAAAAACCAGAATTTCACTATTGCGAATGCATGATGTTACATCATTAATAGCAAGAATAAAAAGAATGGGACCTAAATGACTTCCTTGTGGTACTCCATAGTTGGCAGTAAAAGGGTTTGAAAATGTTTTTCTGAATTTCACCTGGTAGGATCTATTTCGAAGATAAGAATATATCCAATCAATAAATCCAGCAGGAAATCCAAAGGCCTTAAGTTTAAAAATTATAATGTCGTGGGAAAGTTGGTCAAAAGCTTTTGAAAAGTCGGTATAAATGCAATCTAGTTCCTGTCCGTTTTCCAAAGCATTGGAGCACTTGTGTAAAAACGTTAGAAGGTTCGTTACCGTTGACCGCCTCTGCATAAATCCATGTTGTTGATTACTTCTTACGTGCCCTCAAAATAAGAGTCAAGGAACAAATACTTACCCCCAGCTTCACAGTAAACCTTTAAACTTTTCAACTGAACGTTAAACGGAGTTAAAATTTTTTGTTGAACTCGTCCGGCTTCACAGTGAAATCCGAACTTCAGTTCAGTTGAACGTCGTCCAACTAGATTTGCAGTATTTTCCATGTTCAACTATCTTTCCATGTCTTTCTTTACTCTCTCTCTGATTCAAAGAACACGCGAAAAAACAACAAATATATTTTTTTATTGACAAACGTGTCAGATTTCTTTTGTTTGTTTTTTTTTTTTGCTTATCTCATGTTCGCAAAAAATATAAAGTTTTCCTTGTCGCTAATCTTTGAAATATTTTTCACAAATTCATTACATTTTAAAAACACATTTTTTTTGTGAGAAAAAAATCAAATCTTTTGAAGGAAAAACCAAATCGTTTCGTAAATGAAAAACGCTATAATATTAACGGTAAACAAGACGAAAAACAAATGTAATCACAAACGAAACGGGGAAAAGTGGACACATGGACCTTTTACACATTTTGACATATTAAACTCTTATTTGTATTATAATTTTTTTTTGTTTTGGGGATTTCTTAAACGACTCATAATAAAACTGAATTTATAACTTAAAAAGTTTTTGAAATAGCGGAAATTGTTTTATTTATCAAACACTGGTAAATAGCAAATCTAGGTAGTATTAAATAGTAGCCGTTGAGGTGGCACAAACAAAATTTAAGGATGAATACAATAATAAAAAAAAAATTACAAATAAAAAAACGCTGCTGTGGCTGCTCTAGATTAATGGCCAGTTTCTCCAAACACTTTTAAATATTTATTGGGTTGTTAAATCTTAAAATGACATTTTTCAATTTCACCAACCATTTTCATTTTTAAAAGGGCCAATAAACTAAAGTCCCATTTTGTTCCAAATAAATTTTAAAGGCGTCTTAAAAATGCAAGACAAAGAGAACGTTGGAATTTTTCGATTGATATGCTCTCCTCTCGCTTGCTCTAATGAAAGAGAGCCATGAGTGGTGAATAAAAATACGGGGTTGGCATCAAGTTTCCTCATTTTTAAAAATTCACCTCCCTATGTTGGTGCAAACCATTTTAAGCTAAAATGCCAATAAATTTTATTACTCCGTTAACTAAAATGCTTTTAGGTGTATTTTGGTAAAACTGGGCATAAGTAAATTTAAGTAGGTTTAGTGATACATTTATTACGTTTATTCTGGCTGTAGCATCTTTCGTCATGCCAATTCGATAACTCAAGTGGAGTTGTACATCATCTGCATACATATAGATTTTGCAGTACTTGAGTATCAACAGAAGTGCAGCACACCAGTAAGGGTAGGGAAAATATTAGAAAGATTTGAGTTTGCGAAAAGTGTCTGAGTTCTCTGAGTTCTATGACTCAGATATTGGTTAACCAAAGATAACGCTAAAGTGTCGAAAAAGAAAAAATCTTTAGTTTTTCCAGAAGTATTTCGTGCGAGACTGTATCGAGTGCTTTAGAGAAATCCAATAAAACCAGCGTTGTTACATGATCATTATCAATTCGGTGCCATATGTCGTGGATAACTTTGCGCTGTTGTACAACTGTGTTTTGCTCTAAAACCGTATTATGTTGGTGTGATCAATCTATATGTGTTTCTAAATAAGACGTTATATGTTTACTGGCAAGCTTTCGAAATGAAAGGAAGGATGGATATTGGTCTGTATTCGGGTATACAAATAACAAATAAATAGAAAACGCATACCTTTTTTGATGATTCTAAGGATTATGCAAAGAAAATATTTAAACAAAACAAGGTTAAC
The DNA here is from genome assembly GCA_951217065.1 of Baccha elongata. Lineage (NCBI taxonomy): Eukaryota > Metazoa > Arthropoda > Insecta > Diptera > Syrphidae > Baccha > Baccha elongata. The sequence continues at coordinate 210,950,661 of OX578272.1, forward strand.
ATAAAATTTCAATAAAATTGCATTAACATTTACTAAAAATTTATAAAAGTAAACACTAAGATTAAACTAAAAATAAAGAAAAATCAGTTTGTGGAATAGGCCAATTTACGTTATGTATTCTTACATAACGTATTGAACTAATGACCAATTTAATCTACTAAAAATCTTACAGACTTTGGAGTCTTTGATGGTGAAGTTTCATTGTATAAACATTCGCTTAGCGTCACTCGTAATCCATGCAAAACATTTTCTAGTTGTTCAACCGATTTGCGAACTTGTTCACCCATGGCAACTTTACAGATGTTTTTGGAATTGTTTTCATCTGAATCAAACCGATCGCATAATTTTTTTAGTTTCATTGTTGATCTATGGATATCTCGTACATGAATATTTACGGAAGTGCTGAAATCCAAACCAGGCGATAGAGATGAATTTCCTTCATTACAAGATGTATCACCATCTTGTTCATCGTACGTGAGCATCTTCTTTGTTTTACGCAGAGAACAATTCATAACAGCAGATTTACTAAGGTTCTCTTTTTTGTTGCTACTATTCGACGAGAATATGTTTTGAAATTTTTGGTATGGTTGCTTTAACATCACCTCTTTGACCAGATTTAAATTGAGGGATATGCGGCTGGAATTCAAGGAATCACTTAAAGTTTCATCTAGGTTTTCTTCTGCGGCTTTCCATTCAATATCCATGCATTTGAAGACATCGTTACGATCCACTTCATTTTCCCGTAGCATATTCAGCCATACGTCCAATCGGGCTGTGGGCCATTCAGCTTTCTGTTTTCTCTTGCGGTCTATGATAAGAACTACGGCATGAAAAAACCCGAATTCGTCTAATATCTGGGATTGCTTAAAGTCCAGCTGTAGACCGAGTTGACGACACCGTTGGGTAGCTTCTTTGACCTGAAAAACAAAAAAAATCGATGAGTGCATTAATATGGTAATCCACAGTCAGATATCGATTTAAAGTACTTATAAAATAAGCTCACAAATTAAAACCAATGTGGGTTTCTGGACATGCATGGATTCTAGGCAGGGTTGCAACAAGCTCAAAAAAGAGCGGCTCACAGCTCAGCTCTTTTTACAGCCCAGCTCACTTAATTGTGCTGTGAAGCAAGCTAAAATTTGAGCTAGATCAAAAGTAAGCTGAGCTTGAACTGTGCTGAAATTTGAGATTCTTGCAACTCTGATTCTAGGTAATAAACACGATGATAATGCGGGCGATGCTGCTCATTTTTCTCCAGTCAAATCTGTTATGTTTTACAAAAAGTGACTTTTTTTTTTTTTTTTTTTTTTTTTTTTTTTTTTTTTTTTTTTTTTTTTTTTTTTTTTTTTTTTTTTTTTTTTACACTATCAGATCCTGTTCATAAGGAGCTTAGAGCAAGCTTCAGCTTATGAACAAAGATTAGCCAACACATTATATGTGTTCCACTGGCTCATCACTTAGTGCTGGTGTTAGTTGTTAGTAATGTAAAACAAATAACTACAATAACACAAGCACTATAATACAATAAAACATATATTTTAACAATACAAAATACATAAAACATGAACTAAAAGCGTGGAGCACTGGTTTTAAGTACATTTTTAAGATTTATTTTATTGTCATTAAAATCAATAATTTTAGAATTTAAATTGAAAAGCCTGCACATGCGGGTAAGCGGCTCATTCATACCGTAATTAGTCCGATGGTGTGGACAATGTAGGAGCTCAAGGCTACGCAGATGGTGAGCACCCCCACGATAATTGAGTCCAACACAAGTAAGTAGATCAGGTGCATCTAATGCGCCCGAAAGAAGTTGGTGGATAAAAACTATATCGTTATTTACACGCCTCTGTAACAAGGACTGAATGTGTAGAAGCTGAATTCGGTGTTCATAAGGTGGAAGGTTATAAGGATCTGTCCAGGGAAGACCTTTTAAAGCAAAACGAACAAAATTATGCTGAACTGCCTCTATCCTAGATCTATGAACATCATAGAACGGAGTCCATACCTGCGATGCGTATTCCAGATGCGGACGAACAAAACAATTGTATAAAGATAGGGTAACATAAGGGTCTTGAAACTCTTTGGACCATCTTTTTACAAAACCTAACATTGAGTTAGCCTTTTTAACAAGAGAGTTGATGTGCTCTGTGAAATCTAGACTTGGATTGAAGACGATTCCAAGATCTTTAAAACTAACAACACGGCACAATGTATGTTGTGAAATATTATAATCAAATATGATTGGTACTCGTTTCTTTGAAAAAGTCATACTTTGACATTTCGTTGGGTTAAGGTTTAATCCATTCTTGCTGCACCAAGTACAAAAGCTATCAATGTCGGCTTGCAGATTCACACGATCACCGCTTGAGCATATAGATTTAAAAATCTTCATATCGTCAGCAAAAACCAGAATTTCACTATTGCGAATGCATGATGTTACATCATTAATAGCAAGAATAAAAAGAATGGGACCTAAATGACTTCCTTGTGGTACTCCAGAGTTGGCAGTAAAAGGGTTTGAAAATGTTTTTCTGAATTTCACCTGGTAGGATCTATTTCGAAGATAAGAATATATCCAATCAATAAATCCAGCAGGAAATCCAAAGGCCTTAAGTTTAAAAATTATAATGTCGTGGGAAAGTTGGTCAAAAGCTTTTGAAAAGTCGGTATAAATGCAATCTAGTTCCTGTCCGTTTTCCAAAGCATTGGAGCACTTGTGTAAAAACGTTAGAAGGTTCGTTACCGTTGACCGCCTCTGCATAAATCCATGTTGTTGATTACTTCTTACGTGCCCTCAAAATAAGAGTCAAGGAACAAATACTTACCCCCAGCTTCACAGTAAACCTTTAAACTTTTCAACTGAACGTTAAACGGAGTTAAAATTTTTTGTTGAACTCGTCCGGCTTCACAGTGAAATCCGAACTTCAGTTCAGTTGAACGTCGTCCAACTAGATTTGCAGTATTTTCCATGTTCAACTATCTTTCCATGTCTTTCTTTACTCTCTCTCTGATTCAAAGAACACGCGAAAAAACAACAAATATATTTTTTTATTGACAAACGTGTCAGATTTCTTTTGTTTGTTTTTTTTTTTTGCTTATCTCATGTTCGCAAAAAATATAAAGTTTTCCTTGTCGCTAATCTTTGAAATATTTTTCACAAATTCATTACATTTTAAAAACACATTTTTTTTGTGAGAAAAAAATCAAATCTTTTGAAGGAAAAACCAAATCGTTTCGTAAATGAAAAACGCTATAATATTAACGGTAAACAAGACGAAAAACAAATGTAATCACAAACGAAACGGGGAAAAGTGGACACATGGACCTTTTACACATTTTGACATATTAAACTCTTATTTGTATTATAATTTTTTTTTGTTTTGGGGATTTCTTAAACGACTCATAATAAAACTGAATTTATAACTTAAAAAGTTTTTGAAATAGCGGAAATTGTTTTATTTATCAAACACTGGTAAATAGCAAATCTAGGTAGTATTAAATAGTAGCCGTTGAGGTGGCACAAACAAAATTTAAGGATGAATACAATAATAAAAAAAAAATTACAAATAAAAAAACGCTGCTGTGGCTGCTCTAGATTAAGTAAATTTAAGTAGGTTTAGTGATACATTTATTACGTTTATTCTGGCTGTAGCATCTTTCGTCATGCCAATTCGATAACTCAAGTGGAGTTGTACATCATCTGCATACATATAGATTTTGCAGTACTTGAGTATCAACAGAAGTGCAGCACACCAGTAAGGGTAGGGAAAATATTAGAAAGATTTGAGTTTGCGAAAAGTGTCTGAGTTCTCTGAGTTCTATGACTCAGATATTGGTTAACCAAAGATAACGCTAAAGTGTCGAAAAAGAAAAAATCTTTAGTTTTTCCAGAAGTATTTCGTACGAGACTGTATCGAGTGCTTTAGAGAAATCCAATAAAACCAGCGTTGTTACATGATCATTATCAATTCGGTGCCATATGTCGTGGATAACTTTGCGCTGTTGTACAACTGTGTTTTGCTCTAAAACCGTATTATGTTGGTGTGATCAATCTATATGTGTTTCTAAATAAGACGTTATATGTTTACTGGCAAGCTTTCGAAATGAAAGGAAGGATGGATATTGGTCTGTATTCGGGTATACAAATAACAAATAAATAGAAAACGCATACCTTTTTTGATGATTCTAAGGATTATGCAAAGAAAATATTTAAACAAAACAAGGTTAACATAAAATTTCAATAAAATTGCATTAACATTTACTAAAAATTTATAAAAGTAAACACTAAGATTAAACTAAAAATAAAGAAAAATCAGTTTGTGGAATAGGCCAATTTACGTTATGTATTCTTACATAACGTATTGAACTAATGACCAATTTAATCTACTAAAAATCTTACAGACTTTGGAGTCTTTGATGGTGAAGTTTCATTGTATAAACTTTCGCTTAGCGTCACTCGTAATCCATGCAAAACATTTTCTAGTTGTTCAACCGATTTGCGAACTTGTTCACCCATGGCAACTTTACAGATGTTTTTGGAATTGTTTTCATCTGAATCAAACCGATCGCATAATTTTTTTAGTTTCATTGTTGATCTATGGATATCTCGTACATGAATATTTACGGAAGTGCTGAAATCCAAACCAGGCGATAGAGATGAATTTCCTTCATTACAAGATGTATCACCATCTTGTTCATCGTACGTGAGCATCTTCTTTGTTTTACGCAGAGAACAATTCATAACAGCAGATTTACTAAGGTTCTCTTTTTTGTTGCTACTATTCGACGAGAATATGTTTTGAAATTTTTGGTATGGTTGCTTTAACATCACCTCTTTGACCAGATTTAAATTGAGGGATATGCGGCTGGAATTCAAGGAATCACTTAAAGTTTCATCTAGGTTTTCTTCTGCGGCTTTCCATTCAATATCCATGCATTTGAAGACATCGTTACGATCCACTTCATTTTCCCGTAGCATATTCAGCCATACGTCCAATCGGGCTGTGGGCCATTCAGCTTTCTGTTTTTTCTTGCGGTCTATGATAAGAACTACGGCATGAAAAAACCCGAATTCGTCTAATTTCTGGGATTGCTTAAAGTCCAGCTGTAGACCGAGTTGACGACACCGTTGGGTAGCTTCTTTGACCTGAAAAACAAAAAAAAATCGATGAGTGCATTAATATGGTAATCCACAGTCAGATATCGATTTAAAGTACTTATAAAATAAGCTCACAAATTAAAACCAATGTGGGTTTCTGGACATGCATGGATTCTAGGCAGGGTTGCAACAAGCTCAAAAAAGAGCTGCTCACAGCTCAGCTCTTTTTACAGCCCAGCTCACTTAATTGTGCTGTGAAGCAAGCTAAAATTTGAGCTAGCTCAAAAGTAAGCTGAGCTTGAACTGTGCTGAAATTTGAGATTCTTGCAACTCTGATTCTAGGTAATAAACACGATGATAATGCGGGCGATGCTGCTCATTTTTCTCCAGTCAAATCTGTTATGTTTTACAAAAAGTGACTTCTTACGTGCCCTCAAAATAAGAGTCAAGGAACAAATACTTTCCCCCAGCTTCACAGTAAACCTTTAAACTTTTCAACTGAACGTTAAACGGAGTTAAAATTTTTTGTTGAACTCGTCCGGCTTCACAGTGAAATCCGAACTTCAGTTCAGTTGAACGTCGTCCAACTAGATTTGCAGTATTTTCCATGTTCAACTATCTTTCCATGTCTTTCTTTACTCTCTCTCTGATTCAAAGAACACGCGAAAAAACAACAAATATATTTTTTTATTGACAAACGTGTCAGATTTCTTTTGTTTGTTTTTTTTTTTTGCTTATCTCATGTTCGCAAAAAATATAAAGTTTTCCTTGTCGCTAATCTTTGAAATATTTTTCACAAATTCATTACATTTTAAAAACACATTTTTTTTTGTGAGAACTATTTTCTGAAACAGAAGTAATGTTTCGCAACGTTGGAAATAAATTATCTTGAAATGAAATGTCATTCGGAGAGGAGTTCCAGAAGCTAAACTGAAGTTTAAACGGCAGAATACTTTCGTTCAACTTAAACTACAAATTGAACGTTGTTCAAGGTTTAAACGAAACTGTGCAACCGAATAAATTGTTGAAGTGCAGTTTAAACTAAAAGTGGAGTTTAAACGTTGATTGTGAAAACAGGGGGTTCATGAGTGACAACTAACACCACTTTTACAAATCCATGAACGCAAAAAAATTCTCGTATTAATAAAAATAAAAATTAATACAATTGATGTATTGTGTAGTGATTCTGACAAAAAAGAGATGCATTCTAACTTCAAACGCTTAGAGTTGGATGACTTTTTTTTTTATTTCTCAGTTACAATTTCTTCTGTATGCGGTGCATTATAATTTGTAGTTTCAATATTATTTTGAATTTTTTAACATAAAAAAAATTGTAGTTATTAAAACTTTAATTATACTTATGATGTTTCAATGAATGTTGCACGATGTAAAAACAAAACAGAATTGTTCCAGATGAACGTCGCGTCGGTCGGTGGACCATTATTTGCCGCAATATTTGTTTATATTCTTACAATAAGCGTTTTTCTTATTCAGGGGCCCAACTATGTAACTCGATTCTACTTTTGATTCTATTCGCAAATCATTTCCGATTCTACTTTCAACTGGCACTATGTATGAAATGAGAATCGAATAAAATAAGTCCCAAAAATATCCCACAATATTTCCGATTTTCGAACGAGTCTCGCATTCTATTTGACAGATGAATTGAAAAAGGAGTCAATAAACATTTTTTTTGTGAAACATTTTAAATTAAATCAAGTTTTTGAATGAATATTAACTTAAGTTGTTGAGTTTTATCAGATTGTTTCCAATGGGAAGTAAATTGGAACAAGAAAAAACGCTATAAATGTAATACATTGTACTTTGTACAAAACACGGAGGTAGGTATAATGGTGCTTATCGCAAAAAGAATGATTCAAAATGCAAGTACATATATTAAAGCGATTACAGAGGGAAATGTTTTATTTTCAGTTTTGCAATAAAAATAGCGCTTTTAGAAGATGAATTTATGTGTTGTTCCTTGAATTTTTTTTTGTAAAAATCGGTGCGTTTCGTCATTGTGTTGGCCAAGAACATTAACTTCAGAAGCTTTTGTGTTCGCACTTTAAATTGAGTCCTTACGTTGAAAATGTGTTATTAATTAGTTAAAAACACTTAAATAAATATTAACAATTACAAAAAATATGTTTTCATGCATATTGTATGCTTTCGTTTAATTTTAAATTATTGCTCGCAAACACATTTGCATGCGAACAATATTATGCGAATTCGAATGGTTTTGACATCTACTTTCGAGTTAGGTAGTGCCAAATTTGCGAAAGGAAATTTTTTTCATTCGACTTTCGTTTATTAGAGCGTTCTTATAGAATTACAGAGTTCGGATTTTGCGAATTCGATTATTTTAATTGTAGAATCGAGTTACATAGTTGGGCCCCAGCTCGGACCAGTGCACTGAGCTGTCAAAAATAGATCCGTGTTTCTTTTTTAGCTCAGAGCGCTCAACTTGTATTTCTTTTTTCTATCAGAGCGCTCTATGAGCTCAGGATAAAATGATGGAGTAGACCGAGCACGAAATAGAGCGCGGCCAACTTCATGAAGTTTTTATGTTATTTGACAAATTGTGATTTGTGAGTTGATTTATACTGGTATGGTCTGTTCAAAAAGTTTAATGGCCCAGCATCATAATTATAAAACTCATTGTTTTATTTTTCAGCAAACATTATTTTTTATAAAAAAAGCTAACTTTGTCCACAAATAATTGTTTCTCCCAATTGAGAAATCTTTTCAGTCATAATTGTTTACATAAAAAGAGCGCAAACAAATCTATTTTGTCGGATGAAATTGTTTTGAAAAATTTAAATTTAAAATACAAACTTGATATGGGTAAATATTTAACAATATTATTTTGGACCCAAAAATTGACTTTTTGTGAAATAAACTGGTCTCACCATTTTATTATTTTATAACAGCTTTAATTTTAATCGGATATGAAAAAATTTTGGCCAACTGAAAAACACAAAATATTAAAAAAATAAACATGATTGCTGAACGTAGGCATACGCTTCAAACTAATAATGAGATCTTGTTAAGGGATGAGATACAATCACATTCCATACGGGGAGAGAGACCCTTTTCCCCATAGTGAATTTTGTCGCTAGCTCTTAGACTATAAAAATTTTATTGTTGTTTAGTTCTGGTTCTTTCTATTTTTCCTATTCGTTTACGGATATGGAAGGGTTGAAAAGTACACAATTCATTTGCCTGTACCTATTTTCTTCATTGTATGGCAAGTTCATACTTGTATGTGCTTTATAGGTATTCAAAACAACTTTTTGATTTATACTTTTTTTTAGTACACATTTTTTGTGCCACTAAATTGTTATATCACTAATTTTCCAAATAATCACTAATTTTCCAATAAAAGTGGTTGAAAAATGCTTTAAAAGTGAGTTAGTTTTTTGTTTGCTAAGTTATTACTGAAAATTTTGATTCGCCTAGATTTGGCACATTTTGCCACTATATTTGCGAATCTTCGCTAATCTCAATCCCTCGAAAATCAGACTTGCAATATGTTTGACATTTGAAGCGAACTTAATTTCGATTAGGTTCGATTCGCTAATCATAATGGCTTTCGAGCTATTGCGATTAGCGAAGGTTCGCTAATATAGTCGCAAAATGTGTCAAATCTAGTCGAATCAAAATTTTCTGTAATAACTTAGCGAACGAAAAGTTAACTCACTTTAAAACATTTTTTAACCACTTTTTAATGTTTATTTGGAAAATAAGTGGTATAAAACAAATAAGTGAGACAAAAATTGTGTACTAAAGAAAAAAAATATAAATAAAATAATTGTTTTGAATACCGAAACAACAATTTAGTATGGACTTGCCATTCAATGAAGAAAATAAATACATGCAATATTGCTTTTCATTTTATTAAATATTCACAAAAGAATCACGAATAACAATAATTTTACTACTTGATGCAAAAAATATGCCTGCAATTTGACGTTTAACATCTGTGTTTTCGATTCAATAAAGTCTGGCAGCACTTTATGATTAGCAAATACAAAAGCTTGCCTATCCTAAGATGAAATAAGTGGATCTGATGATATAGCTAGCATCTTAAACGAATCTTCATTTTGTCGCTGTCTTGAAACCTTACAAGTACAAGTATTTAGATATCGATACCGCTTGTAGTCTTTATTTCTTGATTCCTGTGCTTCTTCAGAAAGTTTCCCTATTGATAATATTTGATGCCTAATAATGTCTCTACTGTGGTCCAGAATTTTGTGAAGAGTTGGCTTTTACAAGATCCGATGTTTTTTTTGGTGAAAACGTTGAATTTATCGACATTTATAGATTATTGACATTTCAATAAAAAAGGGGCGTGAAAGTGAGAAAAAAAATATCGTATCAAAAATTGTACAAATTCCGATGGGCTTTTGTTTATTCTTCAAAAATTTCGGTACGACCGACGCACTATTTCCGTGGTATCAGCGTAAGTCCCCTAAAGCCCCCTTGTGGGGGCTTTGTATTCCTCGCCCTCCTCCGGATCACCTCCCTGGATCAGGACTTTTAGTATCAATAAAAATTTAAAAAAAATGTAAGTTTTACTTGGCCGAAAATGGTTTAAATGTTAGTAAAATGATTATGGAAGTAGCAAGTGGCAAGTTGTGAACTATTCTGAAAACTTGATAAAATGGGCTAATTTTTTAAACAACTTGCTGTGGGTAGTATGCTACATTTTTTTGAAAATATGAAGTGTTAAATTTAGCTTACAAAATTTGTTTGAACAATCACTCAGTCAAACTTGATTTTTCTTGCGAAACTTACAATATTTATCTTGGATTTCGAGATTGCATTCAGTAGCATGGCTATTAAGGATTACGTAGAAAAAAAAATCACTAAAAAATATCAAAATTTGTGACCACAGTACATAAAAATGTGGCCCGGGTAATGATTTTCATAAAAATCGCCCGATTTTTTAATACTACCTTAATTTATCAATCTCATTTTTCCTTGAGATACGAAGATTTGTACGGAAAATACTAAATATGGGGTAAAACAACGGCAACAATAAAAGTTTATCGAAATGCAATGTTAAGATGTGTTTCCGATTCTTGTGATTCTGTGGCAAAATTGAAACAGAAAGCCGGTGTTTGTGCAAACAGTCCTAAGAGTAACCAACAGTGCCAATCATTTAAAACGAATGAAGTTTCAAAATAAACCACCACTCAACGTGCAACAAAATGTAGACGTTTAGAATTGTGTTGACTCTTTAATGAGTTGGGAAAATTAAAGGGCTCACGTGGTATATTAAATTTAAATTTAATTTCAAATTAAACAAAAAAATGTCCTGTGAACAAGATTATAAATTTTTCGCTGCTAATCAATTGCGTTAGAGAAAATAAAATACTGCACGATAGGAGGTACGCATTTTATTTCAACCAGCGCGGCGGTAACTCAGCATTCCAGAAATATAAACACTCACGTTTTTCAATGACACACTGAAAGGAATAGTTTGCTTGGGTTTTGTCCACAGCACCACAGCAATCATTTGTTTTAAAAGTTAAGCATAGTATGCAGGTGAAGTGAAACGTAATTTTCCGTCGTCTCCAACAGACGATATGTTAACGAAACGGTACCAGAAAAAATTTTATGTAGAGTTCCACCATATGTAAAATAAAATATTTTTCAAAACACACAAAAAGAAATAAAAAGAACAGAACTCAATTTTATATTAAACACTTACAAAATACAAACGTCAAAATTTCGCGAATTAATGCCCCGGTCAATTAAATTGTGTGCGAAAAGAGTGTAGAGAGTAGTGGATACTTGAACCGGTTATCTACATCATCTACATTCACCGTAAAGCTGCGTACCACAAAACGAGAAGAATGACGGAAAATTTCGTTTAAGATTTCACTGTGTCATTTTTGTATGGGATTTTTCGTTTCACTTCAAGCCTAGTATGCAGCTGAAGTGAAACGGAAAAACAAAAATGACACAAAGAAATCATAAACGAAATTTTCCGTCCTTCTTTTCGTTTTATGGTAGGTAGGTAGAAATGGCGGCTATTCTGCTAGAATAAAACCCAACTAGCGCTTGGTGCGTCGTTTTGATACCATAAACTCATAAGACCTATTATTTTGTGGAGGTTGGGATATCATTTTGATGACTGTGTTTGGGAGATGGTCCCTTTATTACCAACTTCCATAGGAAAACAAGAGATCCTCGAGCTGTTACCTCCGATAAGTCTGTCTTTGCCAAAAACCTAAACAGGCAGTCAGCACTCTGCCTGTGGCTTAGGGTAGAACCAGTTTCCCCGTGAGATCTATTCGATTAAGGGAAAGACATGATTTCCGCAATAGACATAACCCGCCTACACGGCTAAAGAAATGGGTCTTGCGGAAATTATGTAGTTCTCTTGATCCGTTTTGTCGGCTCATGGAAAAGGTGAGATATCGGTGCGGTGATTTATGTTATAAGGTTTGAAATTGTTTTGATTGGGATTAAATCCCTTAGCTACCAACTTCCATATGGAAATCAAGGAGATCCTCGGATACCTCACCCAAGGGAAGTGGCCCATTCCCCCCACCAGGCTTTATGCCAGGCTGTTAGCTCCGATATATCTGTCTTCGCTAAAAACCTAAACAGGCAGGGTGCTGGATGGCTTAGGGTAAGACCGTGAGATCAGTTCGATCTCAGTAGACTTAGCCCGCCTACACGGCTAAAGAAAAGGTTCCTGCAGAAATCATGTAATTCTCTTGATCTGTTTTGTCTACGCATAGAAGAGGTGAGATATTGAAACGGTATGTTTCGTTTTATAGCCATTTAGTTGTGTTTAAAAAGCCAATGAGATCATCTATGCTCACAACTGAAAGTTCGCTAAGGTTGTCAATAAAGTACTGACCGAAGAATTGGCATCTTGGATTAGCCAAGGCAGGGCAGCAGCAAAGATAGTGGGTCACTGTTTCCTTTTTCTGAGTATTGTGCGGAATACCCATTCTTGCTGCATGCTCTCCTATTGGCCATTGAATAGTGTTAATTGCAATGATTCTGGCTATGTCTGGCCGAGTTCTACATAAGAGTTCATTTGTGCGGGACTTCTCATAGGTGGGCCACATCTTTCTTGAGGTGGCACAGCTAGTCAGACCATTCCATCTACGATTGGATACAGATATATAATGTGACATGTTTTGTGGTACGCAGCTCCACGGTGAAACGGTTGATAACCAGTTCAAGTCTACACTACTCTCTACACTCTTTTCGCGTACAATTTAATTGACCTGGATATTAATTGCTCGCGAAATTTTGACGTTTGTATTATGTTCGTGTTTTTTTTGGGGTTATTATTATAAAATGGATTTCTGTTCTTTTTATTTGTTTTTTGTGTGTTTTGAAAAATATTTTTTTTGCAAATAGTTAAACTCTACATAACAATTTGTCCGGTACCGTTTCGTTATCATTTTGTCTGTGTTTTGTAGACGACGGAAAATTTCGTTTCACTTCAGCTGCATACTAGGCTTTACAACAAGTCGAACAAAATGAGGTATTCTCTATGTGCAAAGAAACAGAGAAAGGAGATTTTCTAAGTTAGTACCATTGAATATTTCAATTCAAATTCAATTTCAAAAATGTCAAAAAAATCACAACAAATTGTTCTATTATTTACAAGATAGCGTTAAGCTTGTATTAGACGACGTGTAAAATGTACATAATTATGTACGCGTGACGTCAGAAAAAAGTACAACATAATCATCGCATATTTGGTTTATAGCGCAAAATCTTCGAACCATATTATATGTCTATTGCACGACATGTCTATTATAGAAAAAAATCTAGATAAGATTTTGTTTGTTCTGCCTTAACATAATTTTACTTACATATACAAACACATCTTTTGGTACATATTTTAATGTAGATTACACGGTTTGTCATATGCTTTTAGCGCCCATGTTTTATGTAGGCAAATATTGGCCATGTTTATAAAGGTTTTATAATAACAAAAACAAGGAAGGCGGTTAATCTTGAATCATATTAAATAATTATTGAATATTTTTTAACGTTTCAATCAAAGCAACTATGATACATTTGTGTGAAATTTTGTGAAATTGTGCCTCATGTCACATTATGTAAACTTCAGTTTTCAGTCAACTACATATTTTTCATTGAAATATATATGTGTATCAGAACAATTTTATATAAAAAGTTATATGTAGCATGCTATTACACGATTTGCAAATTGGGCTCAACATATTGTTCACATAACAAATGTTATATGTAGAAGTTACATATTTACGTCTATTAGACAATATGTAAACATTGAATAAAGATTCTGACGTCAAATTGTCGTCAGAGAAACATAATTATGTACATACGTTTTACACGTCGAACAGTGTGGCCGATCCCACAAAAATATGGCAAAAGGTATTTTTTAGGGCTTTTACGTTCTAATGTGCTTAATACACTAAATATAAAGTAAAATTAAGGTAAGTTTTGAGATTTTAGTTGCTTTATAACGAAAATTGTGTTTTTTGTATTGTTGCTTGATCAATTTTACAAAGTGTTTATAAAATATTTAACAAAATATCAATCAAAATTCTATTCCATATCTTAAGTAAATAAAAAGTTAAACAAATCCATACACATCTTATATCACGAGTCGTCACTTTCCCATTCTTGTTCTGCAGATGATGCACGTGAAATATAAATTTTCGGACTATCCAACAGCTTTATAACATCTGCGTCCAAATTGAGTTTTTGTCTGTGTGGTTGATGCATACTTGTGGTCAGAGGATCCGAAAATACAACAAGTCGGTGTAGTATGTCTTCATTGGTTTTTTCACGGGAACATTTGCGTGAAAAACATTCCCTATATCTTTTAAACATTTTGTTGTTAGCCTCCTGCGCCCTCACTTAACTGCCCAATGGGAAGTAAAGCTTTCTTTATAATAATGCTCGCATGGATTAATACCTTATGTATCGTAGGAGACATTGGATACCACGAATAATTGTCGACAAACAGATGAGCTACTTCCAAGGCATAAGGTAAAAATGTTTCTGATTGGTTTGAAACTAAGTCTGGAGTCAAGCAGGGGTGTCTTCTTAGTGCAGTTCTTCTTGCTCTGTTCATAGATGACATTACAGAACATTTACCAGCAGGCATCACAATTGCTCAAGAACTAATTAAGGTTTTGCTTTATGCAGATAATATTGTCTTGCTAGCTGAATCATCTGACAGCCTACAACTAATGATCACCAAAATGAACAAATACTGCAAAACATGGAACTTGCAGGTAAATCTTGAAAAATCAAAAATAATGATCGTGCGCCGCAGACAAACCAAACTGGGGGAAAATGAAAAGTGGTTTTTCGATGGTGAAAGAATTGAAGTTGTCAACAAATACAATTATCTCGGCATAATTTTAGAACCAAACATGAAACTTACACAGCATTTTGAAAAAAAACTATCAGCATCTAAAAACCTCATTAACGCCTAGTGGAAAAATATTATAAACAAAAACGAAGTACCAATCTCAGCAAAATACCGAATCTTTGAAGCAGTTATGCGCTCAGTTATGTGTTATTGTTGTCAAACCTGGTGCTTCAAATAATGTGAGGAAGTTGAGAAACTACTCCGCTTCTTTTTAAAAAAATTATTTAACCTTCCCATGAACACGCCCATTTACGTTCTTACTCTTAAAACAGATCTACCAAATCTCTTTCATTTTACACTGAAATTACATTTCGACTATATATTGAAGGTGCTAAAGTATTCTACTTATAGACTACCATACATTCTCACAATATATACTCTCCAAAACAAGCTGGATTGGGTTAATGATTGGATGGCATTAGCAGAAAAATGTAAGACAATCATAAATATACAGTTCGATGATTTATCAGTTTTGAAACAACAATGCTATAATCTTTTGGAGCTCTCTGATATCCACCATCGTAATGAAAGTATAGTTCAGGCAACATCCTCTATAAATAGATTGATCTATCCCGAACTTAACTACGATCTGAAAAGCAATAATTATTTTACTGATTGTCATAGCTTGAAGGCGATATCTCTGATATGCAAAGCAAGATGTGAAATGTTGAATTTAAATGGATCACCTTTTAAAAATCCAGGTTCAAATCTTTGCACAATATGCAATTTAAAATCAAAAGAAGATACATTCCACTTTTTGGCAATATGCCCGATATACAAAGATGTAAGACTTATTTATTTCGGAAAGCGTTCATTAACTATGGAAGAAACAAAGAACATTCTTAATGGATATAACTGGAAAGCTTTGTATGCTTATATTGAAAACGCAGGCTCATATCGATACAACATCATAAATGAATTTAAATTAAAAAAAAAAATAAAAAAAAAAAAACGTCTAACAGTATTCCCATCATTACTATTGCCACAGCCAGGTTTGGGTTTGTCCACAATCAAACCAAGTTCAGATTTAAATTAATCCTTAATAGCTTTCTTTGTAGATTCTTTGTCGACGATCTGCTTATTCTCTTCACCTCGACCTTTACATTTTCGTAAAGGCAGTTTGTACGATAAATTTAATAAGCATTCAAATCACCTTATCCAAGCATGAAGTACAGAAATGCCAAATTCTAACCTAGAATCGGAGATAATTTATGTGTTTTTGCATTTATTTATATCAACATTGAGACTGTATATCTTGGGTTTTCGATCGGTTTGCTCCGTCTGAACACTCAAAAAACTTTTATTTGGGTCTGCCCATTTCAACTGTTTTATAATTTGGAAATCCTATTGCGATTTCCCACCAAGCAGAATTGCTTAACAAACATCTTTTGGATTTTGGGCAGTTGGTTCTTTCTTCCAAATATGTTCTTAAAAATAATGATTGATCACTAAAAGGTGTTTTAGCTGATTCACCCATTTTAAGCCTAGTGTGCAGCTGAAGTGAAACGAAATTTTCCGTCGTTTCCAAAAAAACAGACGAAATGATAACGAAACGGTATCGGAAAAATTGTTAAGTAGAGTTTCACCATTTGCAAAAAAAAATATTTTTCAAAACACAAAAAAAAAAAACAAATAAAGATTACAGAAATCCATTTTATAATAACAATAACCACAAAAAAACACGAACGAAATACAAACGTCAAAATATCCCCGTCAATTGTGTGCGAAAAGAGTGTAGAGAGTAGTGGAGACTTGAACCGGTTGATAACCTTTTCACCGCTGCTGCGTGCCACAAAACGAAAAGGAGGAAGGAAAATTTCGTTTATGATTTCACTGTGTTATTTTTGTATTGGATTTTTCGTTTCACCTCAGCTGCATACTAGGCTTTATCAATGAAAAATCTTTTTGATAAAAATACATTCATATTCCCGGAGCCTAAAATAAAAATAAAACATATTCGATATTAAAGCAACTAAAGCAACTTTATTTCAACTAAACTTTGTTTTAGTTGAATATTAAAAAAACTTGCAACAACCATGTGCTCACATTAAATTTCAACAAAAACTGATTCTTCTTTACCATAAGTTTGAATTAATAGATCTCAGCTTTATAAGCTTATATCTTGAAAATAAAACCGGTTCTGTATAGCGTATTAATACCTTTATCAATATCGATTTTCAATTGGTCCTTCGGGTTCCAAGTAATTTTAGACATTGTTGCCAACTTTTCATGCCAGCGGCCACACTGTGCGTCGTCTAATATAAGCTTTATTTTCTATGTGTTTCTATGAAAATTTGTTCACAATACATTTTATTTTTGAACACTGGATGTAAGTGTGTCTATACTAGAGGAGCGATGCGCACATAGCGAATACGTATACTAAATTATAACACAATAAAATTAAGGCATGTATATTTTCATTTATGGTATTTTAGGGTATAGTTAAGATTTTATCATTTGTTGGGATAAATGTAAAAAATGTGTTATATTTTATTGAGCGTTATAGCAAATATATATCTATTGACACGGGAATATTATTGAAACTAATAACTTTGATAACAATGGCCAAGTACAAAGCCATCTATGTCTAGGAGATACTACCAGAGATTGCTCTTTAAAAATGAGAATCAAAAAAGAAATGCTTTACTTCAAATGACAACATTGTTACCGTAATTTTCGATTATCGAGTATAAAATCTTGAATATATTTTATTCTGTTCTAAAGGAAAATATTGTTATATTTATAGTTTAATGTATTTTTCAGCTAATTTGTCTAGTTTCCTAAGTTCCATTAGGTAAAGTGTTTAGACATTAAAAAGTGTTTTGGCCCGTTCACTATTTAAATTTTCAAAGCAACAATATGGCGTTTTTTTCGGGAATACTTTTTCTAACAACATTCTATTCAATAGATTTCTATCAAGTAGATTAAACATATCTTTAAATATCAATTTTTCAAAAACTTCCATCTTCTAAATGGATGAAATTCATTTTTAATATTTATTTTATAAGAAATTTTAATATTTAACCCTAACATAATAACACCTGCTTGCTAATAAAACTAATTAGGAGTGACTATTTTGCAAAATACATTCCCGATTCGAAAGTGCAGGTGGTCAATTAACACAATAGAGCATAAGAAGTAAACAACGTAATTAGTATTCCGAACCATTCGTGTGATCGAAATATTGGGTTTATCTCTTCAATAGTTTAATATTCCTAACAACCAATTTTTCATTTGCCTAATTAAATCAATACAAATAATTGTTCAGCATTTCTGCAGAAAATTTGTGCAAAAAATAAGTTTGATTCTAAAATTCAAAGGCTTCAATTGAATTGTAATATTAATATTAAACATACCATAAGCTGCGTTTTATGTAAGCTCTCTTCACTCGGATGTTGCATAATTCTATTGATGTCGTCGAGCAAAGTTGACTTGTACGACGGTGTGTAGACAAATTCGTTTTCCTCTTTTAGAGCTTTTTTTTCAGTCTCAAGCAATTCCTTGTTACACTTAAATTTGAACTGTTCAAGTTCTAACATATCCAAACGTTCTTTGTAGTTGCGTTCATTGGCGGCTCGTTCCGTTTCAATTTGCGAAAGTGCCGCACGTTTTTCTTCATCTAGTTCCCGTCGTAATTGTTGTTCTTGTTTTTGTAGAATCTCTTGATGTGCCAATTGGAAGTCAACTATCTGCAAAAAATCAATTAAAAAATAATTAAGCTTTGACTGATCAAAGTGGTAATCAAGAGTTTAAGAATTATCTGGGACGCAAATCACGTCTTGATCTATTAAGATTAAGGCCACGTATTGATTGATGTATTTATATTTTTTAATTCATCTTCCACTCAATTTCAAAAATGTATTAAATTGGTTGACTTTTATATTAAAAAAATGATTTAACTTATCTAATCTAACATTCAACTAAAAACTCACAATTAAGGATGTTTTAAATCTAATTATGTTGTGAAAATGTTTACTTTCACTCTCAATACATGTTGAGTTGAGTAGGAAAATAGCTATACTAGGAGTATTGAATATGAAGATTAATCTAAAAATAGTCTCAAATGTATGTACAAAAATTTAGAAAAAAATAAAATTCTTAACATTCCGCAAAAAATTTATCATTGTTGGTAAGTACTCGAAAACCCCCTTTTGGGGGCTTTATACTCCTTGCCCTCCTCCAGATCACCTCCCAGGAATCAGGACTTTTAATATGTAACAACTTAAGCAGCCTGAACAATATTTTGAAGGAATGGCTTACTGGAGCCCTACATCAATAAGTTATAATACGTTCCTATTTAATAAAAAATTAAATTTACTTGCTCGAAAATGGTTTAAATGTTGGTAACATGATTTGGTTATGGAAGTAGCAAGTGGCAATTGTTGAACTATTTTGGAAACTTGAAAAAATGGGCCAATTTTTTAAACATCTTGCCGTGGGTATTGTGCTACATTTTTATAAAAATATGAAGTGTTAAAGTTTGCTTACAAGATTTATTTGAACAATGACTCAGTCAAACTTAATTTTTCTGCGAAACATAGGGATAGTATGATAATGGGTTCTTGTAGAACACTCCAATACAAGCATTTTTCACTATGGAGGGGGGGGGGGGGTCTCCCACCGTTTGGGCAGAGGGGCAATTTCATGAAAAAAGCACTATCATTTAGTTTTCAGTTTTTGATTAAAAATTAATAACGAATTCTAAGAAAAAAAAATAATATAAGATAGATAGATAGATAGATTTTATTTCGCTTTAAATTTTACAATGGTTTGTTACCGCACATTTTACATTGAAGAGATTTGATACAACAGATATATCTTTCAACTTAAATATTATTTTATCAGGGTTTCTATAAATTTCTTTTTTTAAGTAAAGACTATTTGGAGGAAAGACGATAAAACCTCCATTAGAGAAAAAAAAATAAGATAATAAATTACATAATAACTTAATACTAATGACTAGAAAAATAAATATAGATTTAATAACTATAAATTAAAATTAGAACTTGATCATAAATAAATTAACATGTATAATTTACATAAATTAAGAAAAATGTAAGACCAATTTCTGATAACAAAAATAATAAATAATAAATAATAAATAATAAATAATTAATAATAAATAACAAATAATAAATAATAAATAATAAATAATAAATAATAAATAATAAATAATAAATAATAAATAATAAATAATAAATAATAAATAATAAATAATAAATAATAAATAATAAATAATAAATAATAAATAATAAATAATAAATAATACATAATAAATAATAAATAATAAATAATAAATAATAAATAATAAATAATAAATAATAAATAATAAATAATAAATAATAAATAATAAATAATAAATAATAATTAATAAATAATAAAATAATAAACAGTAAATAATAAATAATAAATAATAAATAGTAACTAATAAATAATAAATAATAAACAATTAATAATAAATATATAATAAATAACAAATAATAAACAACAAATAACAATTAATAAATAATAAATACAAACAAATAAGTACATAAATTGAAAGAAATTAAATATAAATAAAAAAATAAATAAATTAATATACATAAATATATAAATAAATGAATAGTTTAAATAAATAAATAAATTGACAAATAAATATAAGATTAACAATCAAAAAGAAAAACATATATATCACAGATCGTAAAACATGTACAAATCATGCTTGGTTATTGAGTTGGCGTATTAAAGTATTTTCGGAAAGATCCAATCGATTTAAGTTTTAAAAATTACTCTTTGAACATTTTTTTGATGTTTTTTTTCCAAATTTTGGGTTTGAAACTCGTTTCTTCAAAAAATATGCATAGATTTTACTTGATTTAAAAATTGGCTTTAAAAAAAGGTAAAATACTTAGTTTTAAGTATTACCGTTATTTTTAAATTTTTTTTTTATTTTTAGTACTTTTTTCACGAAATTGAAATTGACCCTTTCGCCCAAATGGGGGAGATAGACCCCCACCCATATTGAAAAATGCTTGTATTGGAGTGTTCTACAAAAATCCGTTATTATTTCTTGGCGCCACAGTTATCATTCTCGTGCCAATATTTATTTTGGATTTCGAGATTGCATTCATTAGCATGGTTATTAAGGATTACGTAGAAAATAAAATCACTGAAAAATATCAAACAGTATAGGTACATACAATTGTGGCCCTGGGTATCTATTTTCATAATTTTTCTAAAAATTGCTATTATGTAACCCAGCGAGATAAATTCTGTTGCTTACTATTTCCAGGACGGGTATAACATGTTGCTTACTATTTCCAGGACGGGTATAACCATATCACCCGGTACCCGCTTGACGTTGAGTTTCGGGAAACCCTGTATATGAACAACATATTAAACTATGTACTGAACCAAAAATACTAGCAAAGTAAGCGTTGCAATTTTAGTAGTTCTTAGTTATAATTGAAAACAATTCTCGTTTCTATATTTCATATGGCACATGAAATTATCTGCACCTTTATCTATAAAATCTTTGAGTACGAGTGCTTTGTCTGTTTTGGTGGGACTATGTTTCAGTTGAAGTGAATATGTGTATCTTGGAGCTTACGATCATTGAGATTAATAATTGCAAATTTAAAATTTTTTGAGACTAACGATACACTCGTTCATTGCAATTAGCTACGATATGTATCGTTGAAATCTTTAAGGACAAATGCTTTTTCTGTTTTGGTGTAACTATGTTTCAGTTCAAGCGAATATATTTTGGAGCTCTCATATGCATGTGGAACTTATCTTTGCAATTGAAACAGTGAAAAAATGTTGCAGATTAGCAGAATATGTAGCATGCTCGTTTCTCACACTGGTCGTCCTCAGTTGAATCCCTACTGGGGACAAAGTTAATAAAGTAAGTAGAACATTCTTAATTCCAATTAGTGCGGGGGCTAGCCCATCTCACGTGTGCGGATATATGTCCCCTCAGTTTTGTCATGACGCTTTGTTAAAAACTTCTAGGGGTATAAGAGAAATGGGTCACATGGTCCAAATCATGGTCGTTTGGCCGCCATTTTGAAAATGCCCCCAATTTTCGCTAAAACACCTAATTTCTCAAAAAAAAAATTATTCCATTATATTAATTTTATTTATTCTTATAGTAGAGCTCCAGTCCATATCAAGTGTGCCGTTATACAGGGTGATTGGTTTAAGAAGCACCAAAAAGCTTGAGCGTGTAGGTGGTGTTAAGACAAGAAAAAAATAGTATGGGAGGGCTGGGTCTATTTCCCCCTGTTTAGGCGGGAGGGCAATTTTCTAAAAAAAATTACTTAAATTATTTAAAAAACAACGGTGAAACATACAAAGCCAGGTTACACCTTTCTGAAAAATCAGGCTTTCCAAAAAGGTATAACATGGCTTTGTACTTTTTACCGTTGGTTTTAAATAAATTATTTTCTGATATAAGTCAGGTTTTTCGAAAATTGTCCCTTCCGCCAAAACGGGGGGAAATAGATCCCCGCTCCCATACGATTTTTGTCTTGTCTTAACCCTACCTACACGCTCAAGTTTTTTGGTGCACCTTAAACCAATCACCCTGTATATTTCCTGAGTTTTGTCTTGGGGCTTTGTTCAACACCCAAAGTGGTTGGAAAAAAAGTTGGTCACATGGTTCAAGTCATGGTAGTTTGACAACCACTTTTAAAAATAGCGGCCAAATTGATCGTTTTTTGGTTAAGAGATATCTCCGCAGCCAAACAAATTTTATTAAGACACATTTAAAAAAAAATCAAGTAATTCATGAGATACTTAAGTATATTTATTAAATATATGTAAGGTTGGCTCTTACCATACAACTTAGTTTAAAACGTCTTTCCAAAATATTCAAAACAAAACGCTTTGTCAAGAAAAAAAATAAAGTGGTTCACTTTGTGGTTCAAGTGCTTTAAGGTTTATGTCAACGTGAAATATTATTCGGGACTAACATAATTCTTTTAAATAAAAGCAATACTATTATTTCTGGTTGTACCTTTATTTGTTAAATAAATTATTTGATAAACTAAAAATTTTATGTTGAAAACTATCAAAAATGCAATAAAAATCAAATGTTTTTTCCAAATGTTTACTTTCTATTTTTGAAATTTTTTTAAGATTTTTTGTTTTCAAGATTTTGTTCATTTTGTTCATCTATAACTTTTTTAAATATAATAATTCAAGTATTTTAAATAACACGACAAAAAGCTGTAATTATGGTCATTAACTTCATTTACACACACATAGAGAAAAAGGAACAGGTTTAGGGCAGTGATTTATTTATTTTTTATTCAAAATAACTTTTGCAAACATGAGCATCTTTTTATGACAGAAAAAAGCTACGCATTTGTTTACATTTTTGGGCTATACTATAGTCAGAAGATAAAATATATTTTTGATGTGAACGAGACCAGCAAACAAATACTTTTTTGAACAAAAAAACTCACCACGCTTTTACTTCGTCGTTTAGAACAGAAAGGATTTGATATTCGAAAGTAGTGAGATCCACCAATTACCAATCGATCACCATGAAACATTTGAAGTGTGTCAGTCACTAACTCTCCATTCAAATATGTTTCAAACTCTTCATTGTCTGGAGTAATATAAAGTTTTCCATTTTTGTTTTCTATTGTGCTGAAATAAAAGAATTTAGTACATATGAGATTTGTTATTATATTCACTCTTACCAATGATGATAGCCAACAAGTGGTCCGTCCAATACAATGTCGGGTTGACTACAATAGATTGAAGTTCTAGTCCGACCAATTTTTACTATTCCGGCTGGCAAGATGTAGAACAAAGTTCCAGATAATATTGGGTCAGCAGCCAAATTTACAAGGCAAGCTTGTTTCTGCTCAGCAGATAGCTCCATAGCTAGACCTTTTCGTTTAAGTAATCTTAGTTCAGATTTTCTTTGATCTTCGGCTTCTTTCAAACGCTCCATCCATGATTTCTGAGCTCGATTTAGTTGTTTTTCAGTTTCAGCTAATTGTTGTCGTAGAGCGTCTACTTCACTTTCATCTACTGATGTTTCTATGATTATTTTTCTAGCTGGGACATTATTCGATGCCGAATGTCGCTTTTGTCGTTCATAGTCTTGACGGAGAGCTTGTAATCTTTCAACTTCCGCACGAAGTTCCCGTATTATTTTATCATGAGGATCTTCATTCACTTTTACTCGATTGACTATTGTTCGAGCTTGGCAAGCGTAACGCAATGTGGCAAGAGTTTCATCAATATGTATGCTGGCAGGTGATATTGTTGCTAACATTAAAGTCTTTGAATTCCCTCCAAGGCTTTCCTTTTAATAATAAACAAATAATTTAAGTAAATAATTTTTGATAATATTATTTTCTGCTATAATTCAAAATTAATTCGGCAAGGTATCTAATAATATTTGTTCGCACAATGAATTATCTGCTAATAAAAAGCATGTGCTTGTGCAATATATTTACATACTAGCTATAACCTTTCTCGTATAGGTATACTGTGGGAATAGAAGTGGTATATTACGGGATCCTCATCATCAGTACGAGAAACAAATTTTGCAGGAATTCAAAAATGGATCACGGAACATGTTTGAACATTCTGAGTCAGACATAATGTAGCTAATTTGGGCGTAGCGACATAACGCCTAAAGACTTATCCCCCAAAACGCAAAATGACACAACGCCGAAATATTTGGGTGCTCTGTCATAGTGACACAAAGCCCAAATTAATGCGTCATAGCGCCCAAATAAGTGTGACATAGCGCCGAACAATATGACATAAAGCCCCAATACTTTTTTCCAATACCTATAGTATTTTGGGGTTGCCACTAACCAATCTCAACTGTTGGGGACACAAGTAAGACATAACGCCCCACAACAATAACATAACGCCTAAACATATGACATTGTGACATAACGCCCAAGTTTAAAATAAAATGCTACAGCAACAATTTCTTCATAAAACTTTTGGGCGTTGTGTAATTTTGCGATTTGGGCGATATGTTTTTAGGCGTTATGTCGCTACGCCGCCCCGCCGCTAATTTGTTCACAGAAATGTTCATAGAAATTTTACAGAATTTTTAGCTATTTTTTTTTTCTGAAAATTTAAAATTTAATTTAGTTAAGTGGAGTATTTATCATTGGAGCGAAGGCGACAAAACCTTGAAAATTTAATTTCATTAATAAATATTTCACTTATGGCCTGTTTTACAATATAAGCAAGTTTCAAGTAAGCATTTAAGTTATTCAGAACTTTTTTTTCTTGACAGAAAACAACAAAAATATATAAGTTTGTTTTTTGAGTTCGGCCAACAAGATTTTATCTAAATTAAAAAAGAATAATTAAATGTTATAGTCCTGTTCTTTTGTTATAAAATAATTGAAACTTATATTTTCTCGGATCTCATGATGTGCATGTGAAAAAGTTTTTCATAATAAAATTGGATTAAAGCTCGACACCACTGAGGTTACTGATGAAAGGTATGAAAGGAGGAATAGCTATATCTCCAGCCAAAGATGAAAAAACGAATAATAAAATTCGTAAAAACGAGTAAAGGGAGGGGGTAGAGAGGGGGGTAAGGATACCTAACAAGTAGAAGAAGAAATCTTGGAGTAGGAGGCAGGATAGGAACGGAACAGACAGGGATGGGAATGCCTAGAACGGAGAACGTGGCCTGCTGGCGGTGCTCGGTTTGAACTCGCCGGACGGGATGGGTTCTTGTCTCCAAAGCTAGGCCTCACCAGCGACAAAACACATATCAGGCCTATTTGAATAAATTTCTAATGAACGACATTCAAAAAAAAAAAACGACGACGGACGGACTTCACCACTCTAAGAACGCTGATGGTGTTGTACCAGCTGGCCTTTACCGTCCCAACCTAGAAATCCTTAGGCCATTGTAGAATTTCCCCAAATTGACAAAAAATATCCGAAGGTCACTCCATCTTCACCGTCAAATTTAGCTTTCCATCAGCACCCCTAAATTTAACGCACTAGCAATTCATCTTGGGCTTAACAACACCCAGAAAAACATTAAAGATTAATATTATCATGACATACAATATTTATTAAAAATTTGCATTTAGTTATAATTATAAGTGGCAAACTGCCCTACGATGACTTACAAAGAATTTGATGTGATTAGCACACTCAATAGAGAACATTTTTTCTTTAACAAATAACTCGTAATATTAAAAGTTTCCAACTATTGAACAACAAAAAAAATTGAAACATATACCCTTTCTGGTATTTACTTGATTGCTTTTTAAACGCAACTTGAAAATAACTCCTATCCTACCTAAACAGAGCTCTATTTACGTAACATACAAGGCTTACGACAAAACAAACGTCAACAATGACTTAATACGCGGACCTAGTTTGGAAACAATTTTATCACTTACATACAGTTGGACTCTAAAATTAAATTGTAAGTTATTTATATATATGACACTATTATTTTGTAGGATTGTATACCAAAAAAAAAAGAATTAGATATCTTTTGATATTAACAAAAAAAAAACTCTAATTGAAAATGTATTTCTTACTCTATATAACTTATAGCAGCTATGTTGTAGCAGAAATTTTTACTTAAATAAAAGTATTCTCAAACTAGAGATTTGCAAAATAAATCCAAGATAATTTCTTTTACTATTATTTAGTTCCTTTTATGCTTAAGAAAAAAAAGGCAAAAATTGTAAAAAAAAAAAAACTATCTAAGGCTTAGCATATAATTTGGATAATAAACAATTTTAAAAAAATCAAAGCATTGAATTTTGTAATTTTTAATTTTTTTCATCAAGAGGCTCACGTGTTCTCCCTCGTTGGTTCAGCGACTTTAGTCCCGTTGGTATACACGTACTTCTTTTGGGGTAAAAGTGTGTTCTTGAACGTTCGACTGGTGACTTCATCAATCGGTAAGTATAAATCTTGCCAGCACCAGCGAATAAAAATGATGGCGGTCACGACAATGGTAGCCCTTGACCGCCGAACCAAAAATGGCTATCAAGACCTGATCAATAAGAAAAACAAAAAAAAACTAAGCATTCACTTCATGAAAAACTTAACAAAAAAAAAAAAGAAAACACTTCTTACAGCTTCCTTACATGCAGTTCTAATCACACTCACCCTTTTATTTTATCGGTAAGCCGAATAGGATTCCTGAAATCGCACTCGCCAATTTCCTCTTAGGCCAAATTAATCCGCCTTAAGGAGTTGAATGTCCACTTTTGATTTTTTTTTTTTTTTTTTTTTTGAAAATATCGCCCTAGATGGGTAATTGTATTTGAATTAAATTTTTCTGTATATCAAACAAAAAATACTTCGTTGTACCTACACTGCACTGCAAGGTCTTATTTATCTTATCCTCTTTATTAAATTAATGTGCACTTCTTTATTTTATAACACTTGGGGTCCAGCAAGTAAATGTAAGTACCTACACATAAGTTATTTATAATTCTTGTTTGGTTTTATTTTTTTCTTCTCAAGGAATAACTAAAGTTTCAAATTGACTAGCATAACACCAGTAAACACACGTAACCGTACCAACTCGCTTTGAATATTCAACGCTTATGCTCAAGGTGATGGATCTTATATCTGAGTTGCCAAAACCCACACCACCTTCTTATTCCTACTCCCACAACATTTGCATCGTATGATTTTCCCGATCCTAACGGCTAGAATCCTTTGAAGTATTAGTATTTTTTCCATTCTTGTTGACTTCCTTTTCCTTGGACTCTTACGTATCAACTTCATGGGCTAATTGTACCTTCTTAACATTCCTTCTTCAGCTGACACACAGAAGGCCATTCGGTGGTATAGCTCTCCGCCAACACAGGGAAATTTTCCGACCTCAAACTAATATTTTTCTCATTATTAGATCTACTCAGAAGGATTATAAGGTGATTTTGAATGCACCCCGAGTGACCCCTTCATTCACACCCACCCTTACCTGATGTACCAAAAACTCCCATTGAACTATGAGATCCCTCAACTACTTGGTGAATAACCCTGCTGCAAACAAATGTCCCTGAAATAGGAAATTCCCTCATGCCATTCTTGTAGTTTTTCTTCGCATTCTCCTATGTATTAAAGGGTTCAGTTTTCTGACAGAAAAAAATATTTGTCATTGCTTTCATTGAATCGGCTTCGGGGTAAGTTTAATTTTTTGTATATTTGATTGTAAATAAAATTTACTCATATTTTCTTTAATTTTTTCCATTTAGTTTTTCAACTAGAACTCTACCCCATCACCCACGACCAAGGCTAGCGACGAGGAAGCAAGGATTCCCGTGAAAACAGGTAAGTTGTTGGTCAAGCCAAAATACCATATGTTCTAACCAGTTTTTTTTTCCTCGGTTAAGGCGTCCCTACTTCGCGTGGCAAAAAGAGTGCTCCTGGTCCAGTACCAGAGTCTGGTGAAGGCGTACCAGGCAACCTCAACAAAACATTCAATGAATACACGATATGTTTATTATAGAAAAAAATCTACATAAAAATATGTATGTTCTGCCTTTACATAATTTTAGTAAACATGATCACGGCTGAGCCGATTTCTTTTAAATTTGGTACAGATTTTAAAATTGTCATTCAATATAAGATGGCATTCACAGTTTTTTGCTAGACAATTGTTTAATGATAGCTGCCATACAACTTGATCTCAAGTTTAGGCCATTTGTTGCTATTTTTCGTACTTTGTTCAGAATTTAACAAATTAAAATTTTTGTAGTCCCATCGTTTGCTACAAGAGCAAGTTCGTGCGAACAGTTGTGCATTTTATTTAAACAAAGTCCAAATATAAAAGTAAAAGATTTGTTTGTTATAAAATTGTCTACTACTTTGACCTTTTTTTTATGTTATATGAAAAACAAAATAGTTCCGCGATTTCGAATACTAAACAAGTAAAAGTAAAATTTTGATTTGTATTATAACTTTTAAAATATTAAAGATATATTAAAAAAGTGATGAGAAATTTGATTTTCTTAAAATTTTTTCAAAATGGCGCCCTTTGTACACGGATCTGAATTCTGATTTTGTGAAAATTTGATATTTTATGGAAGGCCTCCCATAAAACTGTTTTTTACGTCGGATACTCTGATTTTGTCTGAATATGACATTTTATTCTTTTTTATAATCGTTAGGTTATGCTTGATTGTTATAGTTATGTAGGTACATACAATCCTAAGTAAAAATACTAAAGCAGACGATCTCAAAGTCAAAGTCCATCAAACTTTAGTCGCGTGTAGATCATAACCTGTATCTAAATCATTTGCAATAAATATTTTTATACTTGCGTCCAGTGATAATTTAATTTAAAATCTAAATTGGCTCACGCTCTTTCCATAGAAATAGTTATTAACAAGAACACACATAGATTAATCTTAATCTTGACATTAATACTCCCGATATGACGTTTACCTACGCTATTTTTTAATAAGAAAATTAATAGAAAAAAAACATCTTATATTAAATGATTTCATTTCTAAACGTGCGTAGAAAAGATAAGATAACGTTTGAAGAACCAAACCCAATTAAACTATATAACAAAACTCGTTTA
Source organism: Baccha elongata (assembly GCA_951217065.1). Lineage (NCBI taxonomy): Eukaryota > Metazoa > Arthropoda > Insecta > Diptera > Syrphidae > Baccha > Baccha elongata. Next base: position 210,979,710 of record OX578272.1, read on the forward strand.
ATCAAAATACTTACAATAGGTACAGTTTAAATCACAGAAGGGATTAATTTAAAAAGAAAAATATTTGTTTACTTGTGTTATACATACACATTATTCATCATACAAATGTTAATTAAATTTGGAATTTCAATTATTGTATGCGAGTCAGTAATAATTCGAAAACAAAAACATCTTCACTTGTTAGTTTATAACAAAAACTTTCTTATCAGAATCTTCAGTAAAACAGGTATTCCTCAATGCTAAATTTAATTTTGCGTCGTATAAAATACGTCTCGATAACAACGGTAATATTTATTTATAAGCCCATTAAGCTTTTTATCAAGATTCCAAACCGATGCAAATACAATACTTTTCAAAATCACCAAGAAATTTGACAACTTAAGAAAAAAGAAGTTTAATACATGAAATCTGATAAAAGTTAACAAAATTAGAATCATAAGTAGGTAAACTTAAATTAACAAAAACGCCATTAACAAAAGTGTTCAATAAAGATATCGAAAATGTATTCTCTGTAGCCTATAGGACAAAAATAACATTGACTTCGATAAAAAGACCAAGGATATTCCTTTGACGTAGGAGGAGCCCTCTTCGCCAGTATACCTTTAAATCAAAGTTAAAAGCCGGTTTCGGGGGGGTTTATACTTATTCCATACACCAATCAATCTGTACCTTTCTGTAGATGTAATAAATAAAATTAGTACAGCCCATTTACCCAAAATCCACCAAACACGACTTTTAATTGCGATCATGATACTATTCTATGTATAAGGCAAGTTATGGATTCGTCAAAAAAAAAAAAAATTGAGATAACAAATAAACATGATATTGCGATGATAGGGAAGTAGACAAAAGTGTGTTGGAAAATTCTGTTCGTCCGACTGCCTGTTTGCAGATCTGCAGCCTAAATGGATAGGCTGATTTGCAAACTTGGTTCAGAGTGTTTATTTAGTAGGCACTAGGCGTTGTTGAAATTGGAATTTTAGCTCTAAAACAATGTTAAATGTCATATAGTTAAATACTTAACGCGGGTTTACATGAAAAAAACACAAAATTTTCGGGAGTAAAATTAAATTAAACTTTATTGATCAAATCTTAAAACTGAACTGACTTAAAAATAAATTTATAAACTTAAACTGTCTTGAATTCATCAGCATATTTGCTTATGCAGCAAATAACTGCACGTAGATTTTTTAAATTTGAATACTCACAAAGTGTGAAAAAGCAAAGTTATTAAATTGAAATAAAATCCGCACAAAGTGTGGGAAAGCAAATTATTTATTTTATTAAAATTGAAATTAAAATCCGCACAAAGTGTGGGAAAGCAAATTATTTATATGACAGAGAATGTGCTGATGTATACATAACTATATAACAATTTGTTAAAACTTAATTTTTCTAAAAATGGCCTTAACGATTTTGATAAAACAGTCGAGATTTATCGTATTTTTTTAAATCAGAATTTCTCGCTAACAACAAAACCGATTTCAATTAAATTTAAAATTTAGGAAGGTTTTTATGATCAAATTCATATACATAACTTTTTAGATTTTTTGAATATGTTGGAAACGCGAATATCGATTTTTTTCAGATTTTTTTCCAGATGAACTACAGATTTTGATGTATTGAAATACTCAAAAAATTGCAAAATATTTTTCAAAATTAAAAAAGAAAATGGTTTAAAAAAAAACTGCTTTAACGATTTTCAATACATTTTCCTAGGTAGAGTACTGCTAATAAAATACAATTGCATACTTAGTTTTTCAAGAAAACTCTCAAACAAATTTGAAAAACTTAAAGATTTTTCCAAAATTTTTTAAAAATAATTTTAAGTTATTATTTATTAGGTTGGTACATTTATAATAGCTCTTTAAGATTTTATTATAAAAAAAGTATTAAATAACATGTAAGTATATCATTTTTATAAAATTAAATTTAATCTTCTGGCCTTCTGTGCTGCAAATATGTCTAATATGTCTAAAACTTCCTCAGTGTCAATCTCAATTTGTCGATGAATTGACATTAATGCCAATCCTGTTAGTCTTTCTTCGCCGGTAGAATTTCTAAGGTAATTTTTTAGACGTTTCATTGTCGAAAATGTTCTTTCCGGTGTACACGTTGAAACCGGTAGTGTCGCCAAAATTTTGAGAAGCTGTTATTGCACTCTTTGAACGCTCTGTATCTTTTTGTCTATGGCATTTTGTCTTCCATAACGTAAACTCAGCTTCTAAAGTGTCCCAATCCAAAAAAAGATCTATAAAATTTGAAGTGTTCTTCGTTGTAATTTTGTTCATATTTGCCAAGGATCGATGAAATTAAAATGCACAAAGAGGAAAGTATGGACTTATGATTTTCAAATCTTATTTTAAGCTGACTTAAAAAGTCATCTAAAAGAGGAATCATATTATACTTATCCTAAAATAGGTTTCAGGATCCGTTGTGCTCACGTTTTGTCTGTGCTGTTGCCTTGGCACAATTGCTCATTCCTTTTTGCCTATTGGTGGCAAGAAAATAAAAACGCATGGAATGAACCAGCTAAAATGTTGCAAGTTACAATTGCAACTATATAAGTGGAATAACGAAGTTGAAAACTAATGCACACAAGGACACCATTAGTTTATTTGGAAGGGAAATAAGAATATACGTTTTTACTATACATATTGTTTCATGTAGATGCATACACATACCTATCTAGGTATACTAGATTTCCTTGAGGCGTTTAGTAATTCATCATGTGCAATCGAAGCCAAAGTAACCTGGCATCCTAAGGCTGTGTTGTTTGAGGTTGTATTTAAAAACTGTTAGAGCTACCTTACTAAATTCATCGAAAATTATGTTGTAATTATTTGAGCACAAATTTCATACTTATGCGGAAAAGGTTGATTTACAGATGCATTTCTAAAAAAAATCGGGGGGGTAGAACCCCTGTACCCCCCCCCCTTGGCTACGGCCTTGCCGGTGGATATTTGAATTTAGGTCCGTGGGTATATGATATAAACTTGTAAACTTTGCTTTTAAATATATTTTTGTTTTAAATTTCAAAAAGTTATTTAAATCCAAAAGAAACTCAAACTCAATTATTATATTTTGAAAGCTATGTGACAAGTTAATCAATTAGTAAAATTTATTTTTATTAAGCTTTGATTTGAGAAGCACCTTTATGTCACATATAAACAATAAAAAACTTTTTATGTTTTAAATGGTTATTTATTAAAAGAAATAAATATCGTACAATTGTTTCGGTATCGGCACGATACCATCATCAGCGATTAGATTCGACTAATTATAGTTAAATGTAAAAAGAAAAAGTAAGAAAAAAGTCTAGTCATAGATTACATTCATGTAGAGTGACAAGAAAAAACAATGAGCAAGGGATGCATTAAGTGAAAAGAAAGTTAAAAAGAGAGCAATGGTACTTCTTAAAATAAAATAATGTTTTTTGCGCAAGATTTACATAAGTGCGTGAAAAAGAGGTGAATAAGCTGGGCCAGCATCTCTGTTTACGTTGTTTTGTTGCAGGTAAATTTGCATTGACTCCAATACGTTTAAACGACGTCTATTTGACTCAAATTCTATTAATTTGAAGTTAGAAGCATCGATTGTATGTTGCTCTGAAATAATGTGATCAGCTATCCCGCTTGCGTAAGCCTCTTTATTGTCGATATGACGTAGATGTTCGTTGGTGCGGGTTTTGAGACGACGAATGGTTTGGCCTATGTAAACCTTGTTACAATCAGCTGAGGAACATTCTGCAACATAAACTCCACATTTATCATCATTTTGGATTGGATCTTTAGTTGAACGGAGCATGTTTTTTATTTTTGTTGAACTTTTTGGAATAACATCAATGTTAAATTTTTTATAAATTGCACTTAATTTGCCAAAGGTGTTAGGATCGAATTCGACGGCTATGCGGTTGTTCTCCGTTTTTATTGGCAGAAGAGATGTTGATTCTGATTTAATTTTAGCTTTTTTGTGTTTATTTATTATGTTTAAAATTTCTTTTTCGCTATAGCCGTTTATATCGCCTATGTACAGGATGCGTTGAAGTTCTGTGTAAAAATCATGAGGTTTTAATGGGACATTACAAAGCCTATACGCCATAGAATTAAATGCGGCTCGTTTATGTGACTGATGGTGGTTGGAGTCACTAGTTATATATCGATCAGTGCTTGTTGGCTTCCTATAAATCTCGTACTCTATTTTATTGTTGTTTTTCTTTAATATAAGGTCTAAAAAGGGGAGTTTATTATCTTTTTCGATATCAACAGTGAATTGAATTGTTTGACTTGCACCATTTATTGTTTCCATAGTTTTTTCGATTTCACTTCTTTTCACAATGGCTACCACATCATCTATGTATCTGTGCCAAATTCTTGGTAATTTGTTTATTTCCGATAATTTGTCTTCTAGGCTATTAACATATAAGTTACACATAAAACCAGATAGCGAATTACCCATAGCTAGGCCCTCTGTTTGTTGGTAATAGTTGCCCCGAAATTGGAAAAATGTTTGTTCGACACATGCACTTGTGAGATCATATAGCGCGCTCTTTTCAATCGGATTAATGTTTTGTTTATCAAGGAAGACGTTCAAAGAAGCGAGAGCAGCTTTTACCGGGACGTTTGTGTAGTAAGATGTTATATCAAATGAAACAATGCATTCATCACTTTCTATCGTTACGTCTTTTAATTTTTTGGTTAGTTCAATGGAATTTTTAATTGAAAACTTATCAAAACTTTTTAAAATATTGAATCTTTTTATAAGCCATTTTGATAATAAATAGCATGGCGAGTTAATATTCGAAACGATAGGGCGAAAACATTCACTTTCAGGTTTGTGCAATTTCAGTAAACCGTATATGCGAGGAACATAGTTGAGGGATGTTTTGACTTGCCGCTTCCAATGAGTACCATATAAATCAACGTATCTTTCAATAGTGTCATGTGTACGTTTTGTCATTTTATTTAGTGGATTTTTAACACGATTGTATGGACCTTCATCAATAAGTTTTTGTATTCCATTGTTATAATTTGTTCTATCCATTACAACTACAGCATTTCCTTTGTCCGCCTTGGTAATAAATAATTCTTTTTTGTTAAGAGATCTTATAACATTTTGAGTTTTATTTGAATTATAGGTTTCGTTTGATGATATGAGGTCAAATATTTCTTTTCGCAGAATTGGTCTGTCGTCTATGTTGATTAAATGCATATTCGATTCAACATCCAAAATAATTTGTTTTTTGGGGATCTTTTCCCGTGTGGTTGCAAAATTAAGGCCTTTATTTAAAATTTGAATTTCGCTAGAATTTAACGTGATCGAAGATTTATTTACTACGAAATTTTCTATGTGTTTCACTTTTGGTTTAAGATCAAAATTTGGAGTTATTAAGTTTTTCAATTTCTTTCGTTTTATTTGGGTATATATATTTTGGAGTGTGTTGCATGATTCATGTGTTTTGAGTAAAATTATATCATATTCTAAGGGATGCAATTTTTTAGAAAGTTGTTGTTGCAGGTTATAAGCTTCCAAGTCAGCTTTTGCTAAAGAGGCATAGTGACGTCGTAGTTCATCAATTAGCCAAACTCTTTGGGCCACATGAACTGCTCTTTGACTGCTTTTGCTTTGGAAATTTCCTTTAAAATTAATGAACTTTGGAGTTAGCTTTAATTTTTTACATTTTGATAAGAAGAAAATGTCTGATTTTATATGACATATTTTTTCTTTAACCCGTCGAAATCGTTTATGTAAATCTTGCGCAAAAAACATTATTTTATTTTAAGAAGTACCATTGCTCTCTTTTTAACTTTCTTTTCACTTAATGCATCCCTTGCTCATTGTTTTTTCTTGTCACTCTACATGAATGTAATCTATGACTAGACTTTTTTCTTACTTTTTCTTTTTACATTTAACTATAATTAGTCGAATCTAATCGCTGATGATGGTATCGTGCCGATACCGAAACAATTGTACGATATTTATTTCTTTTAATAAATAACCATTTAAAACATAAAAAGTTTTTTATTGTTTATATGTGACATAAAGGTGCTTCTCAAATCAAAGCTTAAACTCAAACTCGCACACACTTCAAATCCTACAGTGACTCCAGGCAGGGGTTTGCAGAAGGGCAGCATGTCATGCTCTATGTCTACCTCCACTGTTTATACAGGGTGATTGGTATAAGATGCACCAAAAAGCTTAAGCGTGTAGGTGGGGTTAAGACAAGAAAAAAATCGTATGGGAGGGGGGTCTATTTCCCTCCGTTTAGGGGGGGGGGGCAATTTTCTAAAAAAATGACTTACTTCAGAAAAAAAAATTATTTAAAAACAACGGTGAATGATACAAAGACTTGTTATATCTTTTTGAAAAGCCAGAAAACTACTCTTTTATTTTATTTTTAAATTAAGTTGTTTGAGTGAACAGTTTTAAAGAAATTAATTTTCAAACTCAAAATTTTGAAAAAAAATTAAAAAAAAAATTTTTAAACTAATTTTTTTTTAAATTTTATGTAATTAACTATTATTTTTGTTTTCAAAATTCAATGCTCTTATTAATTGTTAGTCAAAAACAGAAAACTGGATGCCAAAATGTATCTTAGTTTTTGAGAAATTAAGAAAAACTAGAAGTATTTTTTTCCAAGAAAAACACCTTTTTTTTTGGTTTTCCCAAATTTGACCTGCTCAGGCCAATTATTAATTAGGGGATTGTCTCTTTTATATTTTTTATTACATGCCATCGGATTTTAACCAAAAAATAAAAAAAAGAATTAACTTTTTACTTTACTTACTAGTTTTACTTTTAATTTTTTTTTAATTTCTCAGTTGAAAATACTCGATTTCGCTCTAAAGCGACCTTAACACGGTCAGTAATTTGACATCAATCTATAATAAAGTATTTGTAAAAACAAGTCGGTATGCGTGCATTTGTTTGACGAAAAATCAAAACCTTTTGATTTTGCCTGATGACTGATTATATGTGTAGATGATTGACTAAGGTGGCGTCGTTCACATAGAGCGAATGGACACCAATGCTCGGGCCCGTATGGCCTTTGAATCCAACACCGTGGGATGGCGCAGTATAGGAGGACAGCGTAGCAGGTGGCGCACGCAAGTGGAAGAGGACCTCAAGCAACTTGGCTAGTAAGTATGTAAGTAGATGACTGACGTCCTCTGACTGACCGTGTAAGGGTCGCTTAAGCATCTTCCACATCCGCATTTAATACACAATTAAAAATGAAATTTGACTTGCAACAGTATTTCTCTTTAAAATTATATCATGTATCAAAAAATCTATTATCAAGTACCTATCAATAAGACAAATGCAAGCAAAATCATTTGCAACATAATCAATTTAAATAATCAACTGTCTCTTGCCCAAAGAAAGCCCATCATTCATTTCAATATTTATTTAAAAGTTTCATATCATAAGTAACTATATAATCTGCAATATAAAACAACAAAAATAGTCCTGCATGCGTCAGTTATTTGTTTCAACATATTTAAACGTTTAGTTGATTTATTAAAACAAATTTAGCTAAACCTAATTAAAAAAGAACACAATTTCTTAACCTTCAAACGTTAATTTTAATAATAATTGTCCTCACATCACCTTAAGTTGCGCGATGATAACTTAATTTTTCAAACAGAAACTTACCTCAACTGCTCAATCGACTTGAGTCTTGAACTCTTGATACATCAGCGCAGTAAGAAAGATTTCATAATTCAAGTAAGACCCTCTTATTTGGTTGCATAAGAAGGCGGCTGTAGAACAGAGAAGGGTCGAAGTCGAACATAGTGAATAATATAATGTAAGAAAATAGGACATGCAGCGAGCCATTTTATAACCCGGTAAATGTCGAGTTATTTGGTTGCTAATGCTTTGCTATCGCATTGATGGGGTATGAGTATGTATGTAAGATGGGGATTCGGACATGTGTACAAGCATGGGTGTGTAGAATAGAATCGCTGTCGCTGTACACTGTACAATGTACAGTGTATAGTATGCATATTGCATATTTGCATAGTAGAGTTTTTGACTGATGGGCGGTGTAGTGGTTGATTTGATAGGTAGAATGTATCAGATACCTACAGATTGGACGGCTTTAGGCAAGTTGTAAACAATATCTAAGGCGTTAGACACACATAATTATTTGTATGTTTATTCTTTAGGGTTCATGTTTGCTTTTTTGTTGATAGGCATTGTTGCGCGTGGTAGAATATTTTAAAGCAAGAGGTAACTCGGTAGAAATCAAGTTATATGGACGCCACGCCACTGAAAGCCACCCAGAAATGGACCAATCGAGTTGTTGATGAATGGCTTCAGGCGTTGAGATAGTAGGTACGGCAGAGAAGATCTTGTATGCGATGTTAAGAACATTAATGCCCCTGTAGTTGGTGCAGTACAGAGGGTCGCATTTCTTCAGGATCGGGCAAACAATACTGAGGTTCCATTCATCGGATATGCTTTCCTCCGACCATATTTTGCAGATGTGCTGGTGCATACTCCTAACCATTTTATCGCTAGCTGCATTGAACAGCTCGGCCGCAAGGCCATCATCTCCAGCAGCTTTACTGTTCTTAAGTTTACAGCTAGGTTCCAGAAATCGAGTGAAATTAAACCGAAATCGAAATTGCAAAACGAGTGAATTCAATTTCAGAGTTCCACATATCGACTGTTTTGGCAACTCCGAATATATTCCGAAATCAATTTTCGTGAAATTGAAAAAAGCTGATATCTGTCATAAATAATTTTTGCTTTGGCAAATTGTTTGCTTGATAACACATTTTTTTGCAAACTCATTTTTAAATATTATTGTTGTTTATAAAAACTGCTATTTTAATTAATGCCGTAATGTAGACTAATGTGGTTCTTCATTGGAAACTTCATATATTGCTCTGAAATTTCAGATTTTTGGTGGCGAATGAAACGAAAAAAGATTTTTTTGTGTGTATCATTTTATGTTTGTTCATTAATAAATTGGCGAGAGGGAGACAAACTGAGTTCGCACGAACTTGACAAGTTGGCAGTCTCACACATTGTTGTGTATGTGAAAGCAAATGAAAAAATCTCACTTCAAATCGAGATGTCAAGATTTTGATCTAGACGTAATCTAGATTAGATTTTTTTGACCAATGAAACGCAAAATCTTTTTTTTACATTTTGCGGAAAAACATATATCTAGATCAATAAAAAAGCACCTTTTTCGACCAATGAAAAACCACATAAGAAATATAAATATTAAGCATACGAAATACTAAAAAGACTAAGGCTGTGAGATATATATGTATATCAAAAATTAAACCCATTGGAAATTGGATTGCCAAGAAATGAAGTTAAAGTTTTTTTTTCAATTTGCACGCATAAGCTAGACGTAGTTTTGCGTTTCCTTGGCGAATGAAATATCCAAAGAACGATTCAAAAAAATGTTGATGACCTTTCTATGGAATTTTGTACTAATATTTTTAATCGCGTCTCTTTGATTCCACTATTTCACATGGAATATGTACGATCGATTTGAAATCAATTAAAATCGACAAAATCGATTTGTGGAAAACAACAATTTCACTTTGTATCGATTTCGGAAAACATGAATTGGAAATCGATAGCGGTGAATTCTAGAACACCCAATTTCATTTTGGGTCGATTTCGGTTTCATTTCGAGTGAAAGTGAAAGGTGGAACCTAGCTGTTAGATATAGCTACTTCATGACCGGGAAGTCACCTCGACCCCAACCTGGAGACCTGGAGTACCAGATCCTTAGTATAACTCCAAATGCGGGGTGCCGGATCAACCGCTCCTTATAGGCCTGAGCTCCGAATATGCCCTAGTAGCCCGTATAAGGTGTTCACAAAGTAGTTCAACCTGAGTGGAACTGTAGACACCACCATTGATTCCATCTGGGAAATTCCTCCGCTGCCGTCTTAATGAAAGGAGAAAGTGCCTTAGTGGAAACACTCCTTCTCCTCTCCCTCGTTAGCTGCCCCCAAAACCTTGAATGACATGGGCTATTTTGTAGCGCGCGATCGAAGGAAATAGAGGGATGTCATAACAGGAATAAAGTTCGGAAGATCTACCAAAAGGTGAAAAGAACATCACTGCCTTATCCTACAGCACAGAGATAGACTATAGTCTGGAATAGAAAATAGGCTATTTTTTATCCCGGAAAAAATGTACGATTCCAGTGGGATAAATTTATTTCGTTTTTCACAGAGCAAGAGATTTTCAGGATGGTGGTAGTAGTGTTATGTTTGTGTATGTATGGTTCGACTGAGTTTAATTAGCCTAGAATGAGGTCCTGTGACCAACAACACAGACAAAAAAATAATAGGGACGAGCAACGCCGGACTATGGGTAGCTAGACCATTAGAAACAAAATAGGTATCATTATTTATCGTAAATAGGTATTTCGATTGGCCAAAAACAATGTACATACATAGTTTCTTTCTTTTTTTACTATTTCTCTTTAATTAGTCTAAATTATTGACACATGTCACTTTGCTTTAAACAATATATGTTTCCCGATATATCAAGGAATTGTATCTCAGTTAAATAAAGTATTAAATTTTTTGACATTTAGGTTCCATTGATTGATGGAGTAAATTTATAAACTACTCCACTCCATTCTACTCAGTAGAATATAAAACCACAGTTCAACACCAAAATTTTATTTTGTAGTAATGTGTATTATGCATTTCTGGCTAAAAATGGTCACAATCAAGAATTAAATTTTCTACGTTCCTTACGCAAATAATGTTTTTGTAAAATAATTATTTGTCGTTAATAATAAGCAAACATTTGTGTGAAAAAAATCTCCTATATTTTTATTGCTAAGTGTGTGAAAAATATCCTAATTTTTCACATTTTTTGCATCTTAATATTTTATTATTAATAAACTAGCTTAAAACTCGTCGAACGGTGTAAATAAATTATTATTCGTGAAGATTCTTGATTCTTTTAATTTATTATCAAATTCAAATAGGATCATAACCAGTTTTTTTTTTATCCATCGCATTTAACTATAATTTGAATCAATATTTATAAATAAATGGAAATGCAACTATGGTGTTGTTTGCAAGCTTTAACATAGACAGCTGACCAGAAATAGGGTCCCCACGACCTAATTTAACATTTTATGCATCCAACAACGCATCTGCCGTGTAAATCATTCCAGTAATTGCCGAAATACAAACGGATTAAAATTGTTCTTATGAATCTCTTAAAAATGCTTAGCTTTTGGCGAAAATTTGAAATTATAATTAAATGTTTCCATAAGCTTGAATTTAATGACTTTTAGTGGTGCTTAGCATTTCCTCAAACATAAAGGCAATTTTTCATTGTTTGGAGTGGTGTTTATCTTGGTTACAAATGGTTCGGATATTAAGCATGCGAACAAATATGTTAAAGCTCATTTAAGTGCTTGCCTCTGCTTAAGGTTTGTCCTCTATTAATTGGCAGTACATGCCTTATGGGGAAGCTTTTTCAAAATCAGTAGCGCGCCTTATTTGTGCACCATTCTGAATTGAAAGAAACCCCATTTAAAAAATGTTTACCCGCCAATGATTTTTCGATCGCATCCGACATAGATCCCACGACGACCTGCCTAGCGTACAGTTGAATACGCACTGATTGGCTAATGCATTTCAACCCTCTTTTAACATCAATTCGAACAGAGATACCTTTGTCCATTTGGTAACTCGTTTCGTATTTTTTATATTGAGTTTCTGTTGGGGAACTTTTGATTTTAGAGCTTAAAAAATACCTTTTATTGATGAAATGATAATGAGATATTGAGATGAGCTTATTACTAGTACAAAAGTGTTATCGTGCAGTGTTTTTGTTGATCATGTTTGTGTTTTTTATGTGGGGAAAATCTTAAAATGCAGTTACAAAAATGTAGGTAAGCTGTTGTCTTTAAAGAATTTATTTGCGTAGATTCTCGTGTCGGTCGGTCGGTTGATATTTCGTGTATATTTTTTCTTATTTGCGTAGATTTTTAAAGCGCGCGGGCGGTACCTATTTTTGTGATTAGTGTTTTGAAATTAATGTTAAGTGAAGTGTTTTTGTACCTATTTTTGTGATTAGTGTTTTGAAATTAATGTGAAGTGAAGTGTTTTAAATATTACTTTTTTTAAAAACGAAGTTTGCTACTGTTGTGCTCCTTCATCTAGTTTATAATGGATTCAAAAACATCAAAAGACTTAAGCGCCGAAAAAAAAAAGAAATTGTAGAAGCGACAAAAAAGATTTACAAGAACCTGCAAAATAAAACGGAAACTGTGAAGCAAGTAGCAGGCATTTTTTCGGTGTCTATGCGAACAGTCTACAGACTTCTCAGCGAAAATGATACCAAAGGCCACAACTCACCACCAAAAAAGAAAAATCAATCTGGCCCCAGAAGGAAAATAGATGATTTTGATAAGTGCGCCATCAGACAAATAATGAACTTCCAACGCTTGATAAAATACTGCATGAGGTAAGACTCAATGCAAATATCACAAAAATAAGCAGATCTTACCTGCATACGATTTTAAGAAAGATGAAGAGAGCAGCAACAGCAGCAGTAACTTCTAGAGTGATTAAATTACCTTTACTTATATATAAATGTACATATTTTTATTTAATAGATGAATTTATATTTATTTTTGTTATGCTTGTTTATTTATTTTGCTTGTTATATTAATCTTTATGAATAAATTCTTTATTTTTTGTTTGATTTTTTATTTAAAAGGGATAAGGCCTACTGGGGATACCCTTCAAAAACGCGCCTACTATCTTACCTCTTGGTGGTGTGGAAAAAGATAAATTTCATTTCATTTTTATAAATAAAAAATAAGAAAATAATTTTAATTAAAAAAGAAGAAAGGTAACCCTACATCATATTTTTTCAGTTTTTTTCCAATTCAAAATGCTTACTACGGCAACCCTGTTAGAGCTTTTGAAAGAAGATAACCTTATGGAAAGCAAAGAAGTGCGAATGAGAGACAAACATCCCTATCTTTCCTGTACTGCCAATTAATAGAGGACAAACTATAGTCAATTTGTCTAAAAAAAACGGCTCTATGCAATAGCTCCTAACGTATTAACTCCTAACAAAAAAATATGAAAAAAAAACCTAACATTCCCATACAAATTAAGGTGTTATTTCAAATGAAGGAACACCTAAATGTTAGGTTTATTTTCATCAAAATTAGGACTTGTTGCATTGTTTATAGTTAGGAGTTATTTCATGATGAAATAACCCCTAAAACCATGGAAATGAAATAAATACTAATTAGGAAATATAATAATATTCATTATGAATTAACTCCTAACGTTAGGTTTTATTTCATTTTTAAATTAGGAGATATTACATCCCCAGTTAGGACTTATTTCATTTATTCGTGTTAGCAATTATTGCACTCATTGTTAGGAATTTCTTCATTAGGACTTATTTCATTAGGAATTAATACGTTAGGAGCTATTGCATAGAGCCAAAAAAAACTTAATAAATGGCTTTAATTGTTTTGTTCCGGAATTACAGCATTGAAGTCGTTTGCCAGCCAAACCGTTGACATCTGACCGGAAATATAGCTCCCAGCCAACGACCTAGTTTGACATTATCCCCTTTGAACAACGTGTGAGTGTGAGCCAAGTAAATCGTTCCAGTGATTACTGAAATACAGACGTGCCTATATCGATTCTCCGAAAAATGATAAGCTTCCGGTCAAAATTTAAAATTAAACTTATCTTCGGGTCAAAATTTTAAATTAAAATTATGTATATGCTTTCTGTGCGGAGATAAGCTTAATTTGATCTTCATATTGCGGTGCTTATCTCAGCTTAGCATGATCATCTCTATATTATATAATAATATTATCGCATCAAAACATCGCAAACAAAGTTCGCATTTAAACATAGCATTAATAAACATAACATTAAAAACATCTAATAAAGACTGGCTTTTATGATAGATAGGAAAATTAATTTATGTACAAAATTGTCTCCGTAAGAAAGGTAGAGTATTGAATTCTATCTACATTTGGTTACGACCATTTTTAGGGTTAAATGCACAATATGTTTCCAAATCGAAAAAACAAGAAATTCCGGACACACGCCCAATCAAATGTTGGTGTAAAACTTTGGCTTCTTATTCTACTCCATCATTGGAACCTAACTGCATCAAAAAGTTGTTTACTTCATTTAACTGAGATATTAAGCGAAATTTGGTCTTGGATGATCGGGCTAATGTGCTTATTTTGTACCTCTGCCAAAAACAATGAGGGAACATTTGTTATTTTACCATTTGGTCGTTCACGGTTTATAAAATTGTGTGCACTTCTAAGTTTGTCACTCGAAAAAATTCATTTCACTATCACTCAATTGTATAGGTATGCACTTTTATCAACTCCGTTTTATATTAAGGTATAGTAATTTCATAATGACTTAAAATATATATCGAATTAATGTGTCATGTATAGCTGGGTATAACTTAAACTAAAATTTAAATTTATATTCTACGCCACCAGTTCTAGTGGTCTGTTTGACAACAAAAACAGGTGGCAGAGTCGAAGAAAACTAAAAACAACTAAGATATTTTACCGGTTTTTTATGTGGTCCTTTGTATGTTGGAGCTTGACCATATAGGATGCTCATCTACGAACTGCTTTCAACTAGATAGTGGCCCTTCGTTTGCGATTCAAGAATTAGAAAACAAGTACAAGTACAACTTTTTATTTAGATGCTAATATCGTCAGTTAATCTTCAGTGTCATCGAGCAGACAAATATGTGTGATTCCATGCAGAAAGTTTCGTTAGTAAGAAATGTTTCGTACCTATATTATATGTTTGATGTATACCTTTCCTACTTATCATGTTTTATAAGAACTAAACTACATAAATGTACATGATTGGAATGTGTTTTCTAATTCGTGATTATAATAAAATTAATAAAATTGTTTCTTTTAGTATATTGCTATCTGTGTAATTTTGAATTGTTTATGTTTTTGTATGTTTATGTGCATGTGTTTTTATGTTCCTAGCATTTTAATCAACAACATGGATTTATGCAGAGGCGGTCAACTGTAACGAACCTTCTAACGTTTTTACACAAGTGCTCCAATGCTTTGGAAAACGGACAGGAACTAGATTGCATTTATACTGACTTTTCAAAAGCTTTTGACCAACTTTCACACGACATTATAATTTTTAAACTTAAGGCCTTTGGATTTTCTGCTGGATTTATTGATTGGATATATTCTTATCTTCAAAATAGATCCAGGTGAAATTCAGAAAAACATTTTCAAACCCTTTTACTGCCAACTCTGGAGTACCGCAAGGAAGTCATTTAGGTCCCATTCTTTTTATTCTTGCTATTTATGATGTAACATATCATGTATTCGCAATAGTGAAATTCTGGTATTTGCTGAAGATATGAAGATTTTTAATTCTATATACTCTAGCGGTGATCGTGTGAATCTGCAAGTCGACATTGATAGTTTTTGTACTTGGTGCAGCAAGAATACATTAAACCTTAACCCAGCGAAATGTCAAACTATGACTTTTTCAAAGAAACGAGTACCAATCATATTTGACTATAATATTTCACAACATATATTGTGCCGTGGAATCGTCTTGGAATCGTCTTCAATTAAACTCTAGATTTCACAGAGCACATCAACTCTCTTGTTAAAAAGGCTAACTCAATGTTAGGTTTTGTAAAAATATGGTCCAAAGAGTTTCAAGACCCTTATGTTACCCTATCTTTATACAATTGTTTCGTTCGTCCGCATCTGGAATACGCATCGCAGTATCAATAATGTTCATAGATCTAGGATAGAGGCAGTTCAGCATAATTTTGTTCGTTTTGCCTTAAAAGGTCTTCCCTGGACAGATCCTTTTAACCTTCCACCTTATGAGCACCGAATTCAGCTTCAACACATTCAGTCCTTGTTACAGAGGCGGGTGAACAACTATATAGTTTTTATCCACCACCTTCTTTTGGGCGCATTAGATGCACCTGATTTACTTACTGGTGTAGGTGTTGGATTCAATTATCGTGGGAGTGGTCACCATCTGCATAGCCTTGAGCTCCTACATTGTCCACACCATCGGACTTATTACGGTATGAATGAGCCGCTTACCCGCATGTGCAGGCTTTTCAATTTAAATTCTAAAATTATTGATTTTAATGACAATAAAATAAAACTTAAGAATGTAAACCGGTTCTCCACGCTTTTAGTTCATGTTTTATGTATTTTTGATTGTTAAATAATATGTTTTATTGCTAGTGCTTGGGTTATTGTAGTGATTTGTTTTACATTACTAACAACTAACACCAGCACTAAGTGATGAGCCAGTGGAACACATAACAATGTGTTGGCAAATCTTTGTTCATAAGCTGAAGCTTGCTTTAAGCTCCTTACAAAAAGGTCTGATAGTGTTAACAAAAAAAAAAAAAAAAATAAGATGCTCTTATGTAGATTTTAAAGAGTAACCCCCTCCTAAATGCGCGTCGGATCTCATTCGAGTTTCAAAAGCGATTCGCTTTTTATGTGACGGATTGGCTGTGCAGCAAATAAAAATGTAAGTATTTTATAAAAAATAACAGAATTAAAGCTGTTGCCGAATTCAATAGTGTATAATAAAAATATAGATGCAAAACTGCTCATATATAAGCTCAGCCCACTTTTGAGCTAGATTAGCTGCTGAACTTACTTCACAGCACAAAATAAGTGAGCAATCATTTGAGCTCTGCTGTAAATTGAGCTGAGCTATCATTTGACCTGCACTTAGCTGTCAAATAAGCTGAGTTAATCTGAACTACGAAAGTACGTGCAATGTTTATCTGCAGATATGAACAAATTGCAGTTAAAAACATGTTTAAATATCGGTAGGTATGTAGATACTTACATACCTATATCATATTGAATGTACTTGAAATCAATTTTACTTTTAGCGGCACCAAAATCATTGTAGGCCTGTGTTATCATTATAGAAATAACACATTTGGTTAGAAAAAAAAAATTTTTGCTTCGCAGGCCAAATAAGTTTTTCAGAATATTGTAGATTTTTATAATACGTCATAACTTACTCATTTAATCTTTTAACGAACTTATTATGAACAATATCAACATGACTAATTCCTTTTGTAATTTGGAGTTGTCTTGATACTGTAAGTAATGCCCAGACTATTTCAGCGAATTCAGCGTTAAGTGTACCTTTGCCAAACACATCAACTGCGTTAATGCTTTAACAACCCGTTAAGAATAAAACTTCTCTGTTTGTTTAGTATTTACAATTTGATAATGAAAAAAAAAATAAAATAAAAACAAGTAACAATAGACATATGTAGATGATAAGAATTGAAATGAAAAACAACTGATAAAGACTTCAAAAAGTAGAAACAACAAAACAAAGCAGGTGTAGATAAGGAAAAAAGATTTGTTTTTATACATTTAAAAAAAGGCTATCACGTAGAGTCTTAAACTTCAATTAATCATCCAAGAAAAAAACATAAAATAAAAAAGTAAACAACGCCACCACACAATGATTAAGCAATGGTGTGGTGGTCACTTGGTGGTTGTTCTTGTTCATGTAATCGTGTTCCTCTCTTCCTGCTCGGATGAAATCATATTTGTTTGTTGTGAATGCTCTCTGCTCACTATATCGTCTACCTCTTCTCCAGTTTTATTCATATAAATCCATCTAAAATTCAGAGCCGAATTCTCATAACTTAAACACATAGATCAATTTAAAAATGGGCGCTCAATTAAATAAACGACTGGGTCGCACAAACTTGCTTTTGTGGCAAGTTACCTTTGAACTTAACAGAAAAAATGGATTACTAAATTATAAGGCAAGTCTTGAATTCGTAAAAAAAAAATTTTGAGATAACAATCAAACATGACATTACGAGGATAGAGAAGTCGAAAAAAGTGGATCCAGCAATTGTGCCTGTCTGTCTGTATGTATGTATCGACACCTGCATCCTATACGGTTGGGCCGATTTTCTTAAAACTTGATAAGATGTATTCTTTGAGTAATACTGCTAAATTTACATAATACTGCAAAAAAAAAATATGAAAAAAAGTAATTTTTAAAAAAGTTTTTATTTTTTAAACCAATAATTCTCCCGAATAATTGGTTTCCCGAAAAAAATACAATCAATTTTAATAACATTTGCAGTATTGAATTTTTACCGACAGTGACGTCTTTCATATAAGTCTTTTTTTTGTTCCATACATTTGTTTTCAAAAGATTTATTTGGAAAAAAAATATTTAAAAATATATAAAACGGATATTTTTTATATAAAAAAAAACTGATCAAATGAATTTTCTAGTCGTGAAGACGAAAGTAACTTTCTCCAAAAGCAAGTTTGTGCGACCCAAACATATCAATCAAAACTAATAAACTACTGCACGTTGGCCCTTTTAGTAAGTTTTTTTAATTTGGCATCACTTTAATGATAGGCCAGTCGGCAGATACCTACTCGTTTCTTGCAACCAATTTTATGATTAGATATGATTTGTTAGTCTTTCAGGAACATCTAAAAAAATGGCGGGATGGTAGGGGTTTTGAAATCAAGAAAGAGTGCATTTCACAAAAATCATATTATTTCAAAAATTTAAAAATTTTATGTGTACCTATGTGTTTTATATTTTTGAAATAAGATGATTTTTGTCTTATGCACTTAATAACAAAATTTCAAACGTTAATTTTCTTAAAATGAATTGAATGCTCTATCACACCCTTTAATGGGTTCTTTAGTCAGATATAAACTTTTGGTTTAGGAAAAATTTGAGATAAAAACTTTTTTTTTTGCAATTTTTTTCTTTGCGATGCATCATGTCGGAAATGAAATGAAGGTATGAGAAACAAAAGTTCTCAAAAAAGGGAACTTCTTACCCCTCCCCCTCCAGCTCACCTCACAGGTGTCAGGACTTTTAGTATGTAAACTCCTGAATGCTACTAACCAAGTTTCTGAAGCAATGAATCAGATCCTGATCAAGCACTCTACACAAGCCCTTGATTGATTATTACCTCATATGTGAATTTGTTTTTCCTTGTAAAATTATGATTTTCCGTTTTTCAATTTTTTTTTATTACAACCTACAACCCAATTTCAAGAGTAAGCTTCTAAAAGGAAATTTAATTTTTTTATAACTTCCTTTAAGAAATGCTTTTGAAAGATTAACAGTTTAGAAATAGATGATATGACGGAATGTTTGAAGACAAATATGGGAAAAACTCATATTTTTGCAATTCGTTTTTTTTTTGTTATGCGTTTAACTCGGAAACGGCGTAAAATTGGAAAAACCTGATTATAACATAATTGATGTAGGAAATTTGATGGGCTTCAATTTAGTCTTAGAAAAGTTTTCCACACAACGGGCCATTTCCGTGGTATAAGTGTAAACCTAAGAAGGGTAACTTAATACCTCATCCCTTTCTCCAGCTCACCTCCCAGGCGTCAGGACTTTTAGTATGTTGACTACTTTAGCAGCCTGAAAAATATTCCGAAGGGATAGATTAGGTATCTGCTTACGCACTCTATTCCCTTTATTGATTGGACTTATACTGATACTTATTTTCTAATTTTGTCTCTGAAAAATAATTTAAAAGCCAATAAAGTATATTAATACTTCCTAAATCTTAACGAAACATAAAAATTTGGGCTAATTTTAATTTAGAAAGTCAATTGCCTGAGGACGTTGAGATATTAAATTTCAAACTAGTATTGACAATTTTAATATCAACTTTTTTTTCTGGCCGGACTAAACAAAATTAGCCCAAATTGTCGAATGTCTTTGATGCTGCTTTTAAGATATTTGGAAATCAGTCATTGAGTCCTATTTTAAATCAATGATGTTCAATATTTCAGCTATACAAAATCAAATTAAAAAGACTTGCAATTGCAATGCACTTAAAATGCTAGAAGACGTCAAAATATCACAGCAACAACAGTAGGTGTAACTTGTAACATTTAGTTTAAAATTCAATTCGAGAGCACTTGACAAGCACACAAAACTAAGACATTAGTTAGTAGTTTTAAGCACCAAGGTCAAGTTCAATTGCCCTTTAATTTTTTTTTGATACTGAGTTCATGAATGAGTTAGATTTTTAAAACGCTTTACTAAAGTAAAATAAAAATCTTAAAGGCGCCGTTATTCTCAAAAAGACCCCTGTTTTTTCACAAAAGTTATTGTTTGTCTTTGTAGGTATTCTTTTTCTTCGCATTTGGTTCGTTCTCTCGCTCTTTCTCAATATTCAAAATTTATTTATCTCTTTCCTATACAACCCCTACCCTAACCTAACCTATCTAACAAAATCTGGCGAGAGAGTCACATCCACATCTCACATGCACATAACATCACAATATCATCACATCATCATAGCCATAGTCGTACTCGTACAAAGTTAACAGCTTAGCTTAGGCTCACAGACGACGACGAACAAAACAGCATTTTCTGTACAAACAAAACGCGGGAATTTATTCCATGACAAATAATTGCAGGCTTTCAGTTTCGATAAAACTTTCGATGGTGAGCTACAACAGCAAGCGTCAGTTAATCGCTATAAGAAAACACAAGCAAAATAAAAAAACACGAAGAAAATAATAAAAAGACCTATATAAATTTCAATCGAAAAATAAACTTGTTTTTGTGCGTTTAATTTTCTTTTGCTATCTAAAGAAAAATTTAATTTTATCGTAACGCATGTAAAAGTATCGAATAACTTGAAAAAAGTGCTAAACAAAAACAATAAAAAAGGAGTCAATGAACGTTACTGTTACGTTACGAGTGTCCCAATTTCAGTTATAATAGTGACTTCAGAATATAAAAACAAAATCTTTAAGAAACAAATTTTTTAACTTAAAATAATATAATAAAAATAATAAAAAAAACAGTCATGGATGTTTGCGGAGTATATGTCGGAGATGGCAGTTTGGCCTTTGGTAGCATGCGGAATACCTATTACCGAGACTACGAGCAATTCCCATATGGAACGCTTGAAAATCAACCCAGTCTGATTTCGAAGGACTCGTACAGTAAAGTACAAGGTAGGTTAAGTACACGTTTAGAAAATATATATTGTTTCTATAAAAAAAACGGGGGTGTGGTCACTAGTTATCTTTAAATTTGCATACAATTTAATCGACGCAAAATGTTTATCACTAAATTTATTTTGCGTTGGTGAATGGTGACTTTTGAGATCGAGACTGAGAAGTAAATGTAAAACAACAAATTATAAATAGCGCGCTTGTTTATTCACCACATACACAATGACCAATTTTGATGCGTTTTTCATATACTTAATTGTTATGGTTGTTTTTATTCTTTGTAAATTTCGATGCGATTTTTTAAGTAGCCTACATAGTAAATACAGAACCGGATTATCTTTAACAAAATAAAAAAAAAAATATGTATGTACCGTACCTACATAATATAATGAGCGGACTGTTGAAAGTGGAGTGGATATAAATAAGTCGCCAAAGTGGATGACCTTTCTCTGAATAAAAAAAATACTTTGTTCACATCTCGGTTCGCAGAGAATATTAATGCTAAATATTTCACCAAAAAAAATAAAATCTGACAGGTTTAGTGTAATGAATTAATAAGGAAAAAGTAAAGAAAGGTATAATTTGAAACACAATAAAAAATTTATTGTTGACACATTTTAAAATTGTTGTGTACGTCTACTTAACTATAAAAAGATAAAACACAAGAAATTTATTTTTTTAATCAAACGTTACCTTACGTTCTTTTGTTTACTTTTACTGCCGCTATTAGATCTTATAATTTCAACTATAGGATCACAAAATGTATCTATACCTACATTGAGGAAGGATGAATCTGCGTGAAAAATTGAAAATTGGCTGAGCGATTTTCAATATAGATTTTTTAAATAGTTTTTGAAAATCATTTGAACAAAAATTATTATTTATTATTGAAAAAAAAAATCTCATGAAAATCCTTTCACAGGTTTTTGAAATATATTGAATTTATAAAATAAGTGTTTAGAAAATCAATAAAAATAACCTTAAACATTTGGCGTAGGTATATATACCTATTATATTTAATAAAAACTCATTTGAAATGGCTTGAGCCGTTTTCGAAAAACAAACAGTTTAAAAAAAACCTTACAAGACAGATATTTTTGGTTTCCACCGTCAGATAGACATGAAAGATGAAATGTTTTCATCTATATTATATAAAAAAACACGTAGGCACCTAGCTATATAAATAAATGTTACTTTTAGAAGCACCTAGCAGTTTATATATTCGAAATATCTAGGTACTCAATTACCAACTACCTACAACAATGTGAAATTTTATACCTACTCTGCCATCAATAATTTTTACTTGCGATTATAGGTTCCTAGGTACTATAAGGTAATTTATGCATTCGTACAAAAACAAAATTGAGATAATCACTTAATATGCGGCATTACAATGATAAAGAAGTCGAAAATAGTGGGGCCGGAGATTCTGTCTGTCAGTATGGTTGTAGAGAAGAAATTGTTTTTTGTGTTCTATTTTTTTATAAGGACTTTCGCAAATTTGTTCACTGATTTTTTATAAAATTTGATATTCAGAAAGCCTAAAATTGCACACAAATATTTCATTTCTTAAAAAAAAAAATTTTAAATTAAAACCTTTTTTTTTTTGAACTAGTCAAATTAATTTCCAAGTCGTTCGCTAGAGGGTTACTTGCTACAAGAGAAAGTTCGTACGAACAAGTCGTGCTCTTAATTTTTTAACTCCTATGAGGCTTAGGTACTACTAATCTTTTTTTTATCAAACGATGCACCTACCTACCTATTTAAAACTATGGCAACATTGACAAAAATAATTTCTTTACATTACATATTTACATATGTATTGTGTTTGTGATTTCACTGTTTCGAATCTGCGCTGTGGGCTGTGTCGGACGTGCCCCCACACAACAATCTACGGCATCTACTCTTAGTGCAGAATAAATGATATGTCGTCACATCAAATTCTTAAAAGGAATTATGTGTCAGAAACATCAGAGAAAAAAAACATACATATATTTAAATACATATATATGTAATGAAGGTAAGGTACCTACATAATATAAAGTTGAAGAAGTTAAAAATATAAACAAAAACAAATAAATAAACATGCGTCCTCGCACGTAATCCAAACACCAATAACACGTAACTCACACATTCAAACTATTTCTGACAAACATAGTTTGTGTTTTGCTCATTTCTTTTAGCTTGTGTCTTAAAATAGACGTTCTTCAGTCTTTAGCTTCACTAAAACACTTCACATTTTGCTGCGATAGTGTTTAAAAATAATGATAAGTCTAGAGATATAGAGATGTTCTTTATTGGCCTACATGACTTCAGTCACGTGAAGGTGAACTCTTATTTCTATGACGTGTTCAACTTCTATTTAAAAATGTGTTATCTGTTGTAACAATGTAGGTACTTCCTCAAAGAAATTAAACTGGCTATGATGTATACATATGTACACTTAGGTAGGTAGTTAGGCATTTTGTTTTCAATCAATTGTTTGAATTTGAAGGCTGTTTATTTTTTATTGTATTCATATTGTGTTGTTAATTTTTATTATCTACTCGCTTAGATTATAGGTAGACCTACTCACTGTTCTAGTTTTGAGGTACATACCTACTTGAAAATAAAATACAAAATACTGACAGCGACCGCATTCAATTTGAATTAGGTAGGAAGTCTTTTATTTCAATTGAGTTGTTGATGTTTTTAAATGAAATGATCAACATAATAATAATAATATGTAATAACACCTGAACTGCTATAACTAGGTGCATATCTTTTACCGAGGGAACAAACAAATAAGTAGGTAGGTACCTACAATTTTGTTAAAAATTATTACTAAATCTTCGACACATTGACGCCGACGGCGCTTATTGCGCCGTATGGCAGTTGAATTTCCAGTTGTTATCTATGTATCAATGAAAAAACCTGTAGAATAAGATATATTCAGTACTTTCTCACTTTATTGTAGATATGTATGCTAATAAAATTATGAATATTTAAAAAATAATAAAAGCAAGGTTTATTTTTTATATTCACTTGACATCAAAGTCCAGTCACGAAGGAACTTTAAAAAAAAGGGTTTTCTTAGATGAAGTTCTTTTATTTAATTTTTAAGTACAAGGCATTTGAGCGTACGGTTTTCTGTTTTTGACTAGATAACTATACTTGACTACATAAAATAAAAACATTTAAATTAAATTTTGAAAAAAAATAGTTTAAAAATAATTTTACTGAAATTTTTTTTTTTTAAATAAAAGGAAATGTTTGGCTTCTCATCGAAAGATATAACAGGATATTGTTAGTTTATCTTTCTTTTTTTTAATATTTGTTTTCTGTTCCGAGTCAATTTTTTAGAAAATTGCTCACAGTGGCGTATGCGTAACATTCGTTTCTATAGAAAAAACATTACAAGTAAAATGTAAACATCAAAGAGCCGGACTTTATTTTTATTTTTGGCGTAAGATTAATATTTATAGTGCTTAGCTTTCTTGTTCTTGCAACAGAATACACATCCAATTTTGATTAGATATGATTCGTTAGTTATTGAGGATTATCAAAAAAAAAAAAATGGCGGAATGGTTGGGTATTTGCTTTTCTTTTTTTCATAGTGTACAACTTTTTTTTTAGGTAGACACTTTAAGAGTTATGGCATGGTAGAAGTTTATATTTTTTCAGAATTTGAACGAAATGTTTTCTTTTATTTTATTTATTTTTGAATAAATAAATAACATTTTTAATTTGAATAAAAACTTAATTGATTGGTACGCTTCTCATCCTAAAGTGTTATAGGTACCTATAGACAAAGATTGAAGGCATGAAAAGCAGAAAGAAAAAGACAACGCGTTTTTCAAAATGGCGGCTAACGCAAACCTCACACAAAAATGGTGAGATGCATTTTTGTTCGATACTTTTGAAATACTAACGAACGACTAAAAAATTTTCAATTATAAACTTCTATGGATCTGTTGCATTATGGAACCGAAATTTTGTCTCTGCCGACTGGCGTAATTGTGTAAAAAGACGACAGCTTCAAATAATAGCTTTTATTTTCTTTTGAAATATTTTTTGTTCGTTCCAAATTTGTGATCTCAACACGAAAGTCGTCTCTTTCTATCTCAAGCTGATTTTTTTTCTATGAGTTCTACCGACCAAAAATTATAAGATGCAAATTTGCGTTCATCAAGCAAGTTTTTCTTACTGTCTGGCTTTTAAATTATTTGTTTCAGTTAAAAATTATTAACGGTGTTGTAAGTTCAATAATTTTCATTCATACTACTTTCTTACTAATGGGCGAAACAATTAACAAGAAAAAGAAATGTATTACTTGGATATTCCCTACCAGATGAATAAGTAGGTGCGACATAGCCGTGGCTTTTATTATTTTTGTTTTCGAAGTACGTTGCAGATATACATAATTAGGGGGTAGGTACCTACTACCTAGCTATTTAAATTTTTTATGAACATGAACAAATTATAAAATCTTTTGCTATTCACAATAATTCTTTTATTATAGGTATATGTTTGAACAATAATATAAAAATTATTTACTTCTTTTCTTTGATATATTAGATAACAAAATCAAAAACAAATAAAAATGTAAATAATTAAAAAAAATTAACAAACTGCTTCCACTCTTTTTATTTTTAGAAAAATGTCAACAAACGAAGGTTGTCAAGTCTTTAAAGAAAGAATGTCCATTTTGCAAGGAGCACAAAAAACGCCCCTTAACAAAATATCTTCGCACTCGCGTTATGCGGAAACATAACGAAAGTATTTGTGAAGAAGAAGAAGAAGATGAGGATAATCAGGAAGAAACTAAGGAGCATACTCATGGCGATAAACACCCGAAATAAAAACTCACACAACGATGTTTGCATGTTTTTGTTGGTTTTACTTTAAATTTAAATTTAAAATAATAAGCAGCTATGGAACAGAAAAAAGCCTAAAAGCTTAAGCCTATGATCATGTTTTAAAAATTTTATTTCAAAACTTTATTTGATGATATTGATGTTATGTTGCAGAACCCTTTTTGCATCTATTACATTTTCAAATTATTCATTATTGGAGTAAATTAATATACCTATATTTAAGACTGAAACGACTAATAACACATTAATATTTAGCAAATTAACCGCTGGTACGTTAAAAGCTAATTATTAAAAACAAAACATAAACAGAACAAGAGGAGGTCAATATTTCTTTGAACAATTTTTTCACCATAATTATTTAATTTGTCTATATTAGACACAAAACGATTGTATTTATTTTTATTAAAAAAATAAAAAAAATATATTTAACAATGTTAATAAACCTTATACAAACAAAAAAATACTATATAGGTATACTATAGCAATTTTAGAATTAAATTAAAAAAAATATTTAAAACAAATGAAATGAATATTATGTAATAACATAACAACAAGAAGATATTTAAATTGTTAAAAGAAAATTAGACTGCAAAATAGTCTTTGTTATTATTGTACGTAACAGTTTTATATGTGCTTTCAATTAAATTTTATACAGACTGTTGTACAAATCTGTTAAAATGTTTTGCATACGAAAAATAAAACAAAATACAAATAAATAAGTTATAAATAATGTTGTGTGCTTATTTGTCTTTGTTGAATTCCGTTGAAAGGAAAAATGTGGATCGATTATACCTTAATAGAACAATTTTGTATTTGTAAACCTCTACGAGCTACGAGCGCTTCACTGAACCAAATCGCGTAGATTGACGGAAATATTTTGTTAATTTTTCAAGAATCAATTATTCAAACCAACAATTTTTCATAGTTTATTGCGAGGTATATTGGGCCATATGAATAAAAATGAGAATATGGTCATGAGCCAAAAATGTTAGCCGAGTAATGTATTTTAGCAAAACCATATTTTGGTATGATAAACACTACTCGACTTACTTTATTTCGAATTTTCGAAAGAAGAATATACTCTTTAAAAATATTAATTAGCTGTCAGTTATTATTTGTTGACATTTCGTTAAAACTATTTTTTTATTTTGACCACCAAAAAGCTGCTTGCTTGAAAATGAAAAAGGAGTATTAAATCGCAACTTTTGTTTTCCAAATTATAGTGCCAAACGCCTTTTCTGATCACCAATGTTCGCTTCAATTGAAATGCGAGTTGAAATGTATACATAAGTAATAATGTTTGTGTGCAGAACTGCTGGTGGTACATGAACACAAAATAAATAGCAGTTTTTCTTTTAACAGGAGTTTCGTGTTCGAGCACCAACACATTTTTTTTTCATATGGTCTTATTTCACAAACTCGTTTGTTCCTTATTTCAGTTTTGCAAAGCGTAATAGAGCCAAACTTACAAATATTGCTTCATTTCACTAGTACAAAGTGAAATAATGTCATATTTACAAATATGGCCTAATTTCGTACGGTCTTATTTCACAGCACCGGTGAAACTGGTATGTGTCACCCTTCTAATATTATTTAGGAAAAAAAATAAAAATGAAGCTACTGGAAAATAAATAAAAATGAAGCTAGTGAAGTAAAGTGCCTTGCACATGAAACGCAAACAGCGAATTGCGAATTGCATTTTGACATTTTATTCACATGCTTTAGATCGCCGGCAGCTGCGAATCGTTAATACACAAACAAATAATTTTGAGGTTAGACTCATGCGAAAAAATATGTAATAGGTATGTATGTATTAGAAAAGTAACTACTGATTGCAGAACTCAAGGTTACGTGGGATCTTTTGTAAATTAAAATATTTGAGTTCGTTTGTCAGAAAATGTAATAAAAGTGCATTTAAGCTTTAACTGTATTATTAGTTTCACTTCCAACGGAAAAATTTCAGTGAGAAATGTCAAAATCACTCTTCTTATAAAAAAATGCAAATTCCTAAAGCACACGATTGCATTTTCTACCCATAACTTGGAGAGCACATATAGGTACCAATTTATGTATAAAAATGCTGGAAGTGCATTTTCTCCAAAAAATAAATCTAAATCCGTGCTCACCATACAAATCTTATTTAAGAATGAGCAAAGTTATATAATTAACCTCGGTAGCTTGCTCATGGATTTTTAAGCAAATTCTCAAAAATGTCTGTTTTGTTTAACAAAATTTTATTTTCGAAAAACAAGATATGCTCAAATGAGACTTTACTCAACTCAAACTTCATACTGTTAGTGTACCTATACAAGACGAAGTTCAGCTGTACACTTGTACAATATAACGGATTCCTTTATTGTATTTTCTTCAGATTGAACAAACCTTAATAGAATATATTTTTTTTTTTTTTTTTGAAATCAAAGCCAATTTATTTTTACTTGCGATTATAGGTACATATGTATCTACTACTATAAGCTGATGTAAGGCAAGTTATGCATTCGTGCAAAAAAAAATTTTAAGATAACAATCGTACATGACATTACTATCATAGAGAAGACGAAAAAATTGGGTCCGGAAATTCTGCCAGTCTGTTTGTGTCAGCAACTACAGCCTAAACGGCTTAACCGATTTGCTTCAATTTTGGTACATAGGGTTTGTAGACCATTCCTTAGGAGAGAAATTGAAATTTTTTTTAGCTAACAAAATAACTGTTATAAAAAAGCTTGATTTTCTCGAACGATTTTCCTAAAAAAAAATTAGAGATGGTTTTTGTCTTATTGTCTTTAGTTAAGTTGGAAAAACAAATTTAATGATGGTATTATTGGCTGGTTCAGGGAACTAACTTCACCACATGTGGAAACTAATTGCTCTTTTTGATGGTGAAGTCATTTCCCACTTAGAGTGGGAACCACAAATCCCATATTGAGCAACAAATTCTGAAGTTAGCCAAGCAGGAAGTTGCAGAGGGCAGCATGCCCCCCCCTTACCAATTTCAACTGTTTTGGGGCATCGGGAACTAAAGTCGCCCCATATTTTCGGCTTTAAAAATTATATTATATAATTAATATAAAAATTGTAGATTTTTTTATTTATTTATTTCAACTACAGACGATATGTCAAGTTGTTTAGAATAATTCTTAATATTTACATTTTTTATGTTATTTCAAATAGCATGTTATTAAGAATTACATGTAATCATAGTTAATAGTTATATATTCCTATTTTTATACAAAATATTGTTCATACTAAATTTAGAACTATTGAAATCAATTACAGAATTAAATTTGTTAAAATCTCTACTCATAACATTAAGGGGTTCATTAAACTATAATTATTAATTAGTTCTAGATGAAGATGTGTAGACAAATTCAGGATTTCGAGTAGCTCTTTGTTGAATTAATGGATCCTGATAAGAGTTGAAACAAGAATATTACTTTATGGGAACTAACTTCACACAATCTTCAGATGAAATTAGTTCTCACCTTTAGTGGGAATTCACTTTACCAAAAAAAAAGTGAAATTAGTTCCCACTAACGGTGAAGTTAGTTCCCATGTGAAGTTAATTCTCGTGAAGTTAGTTCCCTGCACGTTTTTGGCTCTTTTGGTCTTTATTGACCAAATTTAAGACTAAAAGAGACAAAAATACAATCATAATTATATTTAGAAAAATAGTTTGTCACACATAAACAAATGTTTGTCAAGCCTAATAAGTACCGTTAATAGGCTCCTATATGACCGTTAATTTTTCGATATCTCGTGAACGGGTTAATCGATTTGAACGCAATCATTCATTTTTTTGAACGATTTAGATGATTAGAGTCCAACTGGACTGACCAGGATCAAATTAAGGGAACACAATCTCGAGATTTCAATGATCTACAACAAACCGGGTTGACGGATCGCCTTTGGAGGTTTTTCTGAAAACCTGTTTAGTTACTAACTTCCTGCTAAAGTCTCACGCAATTTACAAAAGGTATATCCACAAATGTTTATAAAAAGCTAACACTACCGCGGCGTTTTGCTTGAAGACGATTGAATTTTTCTTTAAACTAAACAAATGTCACCGATTACATCTTTCTTTTTGATCATTTTTGAAATAGAGATTTTTCGAAGAAATCGAAGCGTTAAAATGAAGACAAGTATACTTCAAACTGAAGAAATAACAGTTTATTTGAAGAAAAAGATCAATCAAATCGACAAATATGGCATCAATTTAAATAAAATAAAGTGTTAAGGTGAAGAGTTTTTATCAGTTTGTTGAAAATTTTACGTAAAAATGATGAACGAATCGGGGATGATTTGTCTTCAAATTCTCGAACAGTGTTAAAATGAAGAATTTTTGTTTTCACATTGACGAATATTTCTTCAAAATAAATACTACCTTTTGTTAAATTTTGAACGCTCAAAAAACTCTGAAAAGTCAAATGTTACTTTCTTTCAAATTCTTTTGCTTACTTTCTGATTTTCCTTGGGTCAAATCTTAAAATAACTTTTGTGGTGTTGTTGAATTTGAATATTTAGTTATTTATTGTAAGTTGACTAGAAAAAGATTTTTTTTTATTTGGATCAATATTTTCGAAAACAGTCGAAGCTGTACTTTTTACGTACAATAATTTTTTTTAGACATTTAGAGGAAACAGTATGCTTGATGACCCTGCAATGTTTGGTTTCGAAAACATTGCAGAACGAAATCCAAATTTCTACGAAGAAATTGTACCCCGGTATTCCGATGAAAATTCCGACAACATTTTTGCATAAGCCCTCATATTATTGTTGGAATCTGAAAACGCATGCATTTTCAATTCACAATTATTTTGTTAATGTAATAACTTTTTGCCAAAATCTTCTCATTAAATTTTCTAAATACAGCTTGAGGTATTCTGGATCTACATACAAAATGAAAAAAAAATGAAACTTTTCGTAAGATAAAACCAACAAAAAACTCCATTTACCATTTACTTCTTTTTCATAAACCTCTTCATGTAGTGCTTTTGCCGACATTAATTTATTATTTTATAAAACCGCAAAAGAATTAATTTCTTTAATTTGTTTCAATTTAGAAGTTTTAATACAGAAAAGACGAAACGCTGGCAGACACGACGTACAAAAATAACTGGATCGAATAAAAAGCAAGAACAGTTTCTACGTGCATTTTTTTAGTTAATTTTGCTGTCATCTTAATTTTCAGATAAAAAATTTATTTTGAAAATTAGGATAAAGACGTAACAAACGTATATTAATGCCAACCGACGCACGTCAACTGATTTTTCATGACAGCTGATCAATCAGAAGGCAGATTTTTTACAGTTATATTTGTGAAATTTATTCAATTTCACAAAATTTTGTGGATTGAACATACTACATCGAAAAACTTTCTTGATTGCTTCAAAATGACAAAAGGACATCCGCCAATTTGGGCTACTTTTATTTTAGGCGCAGTTTTCTAAAAATTAACCTAAAACAGAAAAATATATTAGAAAACAACGGTAGTCGGTCTCGGTAATATGAACCTACTTAAAATGTTTTGCCATACCTTTTTGAAAAAACGAAAATATTTTCTTTTTCTTTTGTTTTAAAAACAAAGTTGTTTTTTTAGTTTTCAAACACAAAATTTTGGAAAATAAAAGTTAGAACAAAAATTTAAAATTATTTTTTTCAAAATTTTACGTTTTTAATTACTGACTTCGTTTTCAAAATTCAAAGCTTTTACTATAGTCATGCATATATGCAAAGAGCCCATATAATAATAATTGTGCACTTTGTGATAAAAACGTGAAATTCTTACCAATGATAGATAACAACAAAAAAAAAACGATTTTTATATATTAGGCCACTTCGAATTCCCGCTCCTTTAGGTAGGCGGTGCAAATTTATAAAAAAAATTTCTTCCAATGGAAACAAGTATTAAAAAACAACGGCAACACTTACAATATTTTTTTTTCAAAACGAAGAACTCATTCTTTAATTTTGTGTTTAAATTAAGTTTTTGAAGAGTTTTTTTTTGAGTTTTATTGAAGTTAGTGCTTGTACTTGTACGATCGTATAGTAATATTATAAATATCTCTATCACGTGCATCGTTTTCTCGGGGTACACGTAAAATTCTGCATTTATCAGGTCCAATGGAGTTGGCAATCTCATCTGCAGCTAAGTAATGGAACATTTTACCATTCCTAAAAGCTAGCCAAAGTTGAACATCAGAAGGAAATGTTTGCATTGCCATAGCTGCTTAAACTACAACGTCTGTATTGATGGTAAATATAACTATAAGTACACTTCGGTGGCCAGAATTGACGATGGCACGCGTGAACAACTTGCAGTAATATTCAAGTGTCAGCTTAAATCATGTGTACAATTTTTTGTTGTTTTTTGCAAAGTATCCAATCTTCATCTGTTACGATAAGCGTCTTGTTTATCAAATAAAATTTTTCTATTCCAAGGTTTTTGAGAGGAAGCGAAATTGCTTCGTCTGTACTATCTACGCGGAAGAAGTCCTCCCAATGCTAAGGTACTCATAGTGCATTTCTCTTAGCTCTTGCAGTACCTTTAAGAGATTTCGGTTTATAAATATCCCAAAGGATATCTAAAAGTGATTTCTAAACGTAACGTCGAACTGCATTTTCATACACGGAATACCAAGTTAGAATACTCATCAAATGTTTTGGCAACACCACGAGACAACAAGTGAATGATTGCAGCTCCATCAACGCCAGCACTTGTAGCGATGAGTTTAGCAGTTTGTGGAATACAGACAGTTTCAAAGCAAGCCAACAGATCACTTTTTGTACCTATATGTACAGTATTCCATTTCGAGTTAATGAGGGAGGGCATATTTGATTTTCGTGTTTGAAAAACTCTTCCAGATTTCCATTTCTGGTTTGGCAGGCAATATTACCTGAGAAAATAGTTTTCTTTTCATCGATGTCAGTTTTGATCCTTTCTTTAAAGGATCAAACTGATCCAGTGTTTTCGTTTTATTTATCTGACGGTCTTCCACATATAAATTGAACTGATCGTTTCTAATTTGCCGTATGTTTAAAATAGTTTTCGGTACGGATGGGCAAAACAGCATGGAGTTCCTGGAGTTCGATGCCAGACTTAACACGAGCTCTCCAGAATTTTACGTGTAGCTCGCTAAATATTCCAGAGGAAACGATGCGCGTGGTAGAGATATTCACGATATTATTTGACGATCGTACAAGCACTAACATCAATAAAACGAAAAAAAAAACTCTTTTCAAAAACAAGTTCAGTGCAAATAATTCCTCCCATAATAAATGCACTAAAGCAACATGCTAAGAGAGCCATATACCAGGTTTTTAGTTTGACATTTTTTTTCAAAAACTATTCAATTTAAAAACTTAATTTAAACACAAAATTAAAATATGAGTTCTTGGCTTTGAAAAAAGATATGGCACGATATTGTAAGTGTTGCCGTTGCTTTTTAATATTTGATTCCATTGGAAGTCATTTTTTTTATAAATTTGCACCGCAAGGGCGGGAATTCGAAATGGCACAATATATAAAAATCGGTTTTTTTTGTGGTTATCTATGAGTGATAAAAATTTGATGCTTTTATCACAAAGTGCACAATCTTTCAGCTAAGCCGCCCCACTACTATTTTTTAGTGAAAAACAGAAAGCAGGATGCTCAAATGTATGTCTTCTTTCCTACTGCTGTAGTATTACTCTCACTCTGTCTCTTTTCCAGCAATACAATAAAAAAAAACACTCAAACATTGAGTAGAATTATTGAAAGAAAAAAGTGCTGTCCTTTCCAACTCGTAAAAAATAAACAACAAATATTTTGAATATTCGTGGTCGGGTTTAAACTGTTGTTTATGGCACGCCATGATTTTGAAAAGGCTTTCCCATAATTATAAGACCTGTACCATAGGTTTTTATGTTTATCCATCATATTCATAATTATAACTGACATACTAATAAGGGTATAATTATTTTTTGTTTCTTCATTTAGTATGCTTTTCTCTCATTTAAAAAAAATTAACTGCACACTGTTTGACAAAATGGCTTTATTATTTTTTCTAAAGCTTTTCCTTAACCTATGCTCTGAAAAAAAAAATTCTTGACTTTTTTTTTATTTTTTTATTCAGGAAAATTTTATTTTTCCAAGGAATTTTCTTAAAGGCCGGTTATAATTAAAAAGAAACAGGAAACATTTTCAGATCAATAACTTATTATGTTTTCATTCGATTCAAAACACAAATGTTACCTACAGTTATCGATGGCTAATAACTCAAAGAATTTTTTGTGATGATAAAATTTTCAGTTGAACAAATACTCATTCTAAATAATGCATTTAATTTTCCGTACTGAAATTCTACAAGGAAAATAATTAAATTTATTTTTTACGAAAAATATGTGCGTTGTTGAAACTTTTATCATCACAAATATTGTCATCGATAAACGTAGAATAGGTGTTTCAAATAAAATCATAACATATTTAATTGTCGATTGGAAAAGTTTTTCCTGATCGCTATAACCGTTTTCTAAGTTGGCGCATGATGGTGCAACTCTGCATTATTTGCAGAGTTGCAAAAAGAGGTTGCCAATCGAAGATCAATTAAATTATTGTACCTACCCACCCGAATAAAAATGTTTGAACTTTCACTTAAGTTTAATAATAAAATCGTAATAAAACACATTATACATACGAAGATAAGCAAGGTAGGAATTTTTCGATTGATTTTATTGCACTTATCACATAAAGCTTATTATAAATTGTGTCCTAAAATAAAAACGATAAACAACACAAAGCAACAATGTTCACCTCTAATAAAATAAACTAACGGAGATTAAACACTATCTACAATAATTATTATTTGTTATCATTTGTTTGTTTTTATTTTTATCACGTCACTATGCGGAATTATCGGTTCTTGTCCTTGATTATTAAAATATTTGAAATTTGTTTTGACCAATTTGTGGATGTTGGATGAAATCTTTTTGTTCCTTCGGCTTATTTGGCTTATATTACAGAGATTTCTGTCCTCTTCAGCGGATCTTTATTAATGAAATATCCACAATTAAAATAAATATTTTAACATGATTTCTCATGTGGTTTTACATTGCGTATATATTTTGTATGTATAGTTATGGCCAAAACTAAAGCAACTTATTGAATAACATAGAACTTGGGTGTGAAAATGCTTAAATTCGAATATATTTTAATATATTTATATATTAAAAAAATTTGTTTGAATTTTCCATATAAAAGTAATAGAAACCGTCCTAAGGCGCATCATTCACATATGTTTTATTTATCGTAGCACAAGTCAGGATAGCAATTCGACTTCCAACGAATTCGATGCGCTGTTCGAATCTATCCAGAGAATTGTATCCCATTTTCCGCACAGTGAGATCGTTGTTACGGGCGATTTCAATGTACACAATTCTTCGTGGCTGCGCTATTCTGGTCAGACAACACACGAAGGAAAAAATAGATAAGCTTTACGTGGGTACCTGAGGAATTAAGCTTCTAACCCCACGGTGGGCGAACCCACTGCGGGTTCATTTGAACGTAAACGAGCGTCCTGAAGCACAATTACCGAAGTAGATTATACCGCAGTAACAAATTTGAGAACATGTAGGTAGGTATGTCCACACCCCTTGTTAAGAGGCGAGACCGATCTACATCTCTTGCACCGAAGTACCATATGTTTCCGCTTTGGTTAACCACAGCCAGCACGAAGCTCCCACAAAGGGGCCAGCCCAATGTTAGGTAGAGAATGATCATGATTAAATTCCATAAAGGACATTCCTCTCGAACAAACTCTAGGGCCCCTAACACCCGTGCTAAGTTTATTGTACGTCAAACCTAAAACGTCGTTTAATTGAGGAAATACTCACAACTGTAAAACTTTGACATTCTGACTTTACCTACAAAGCCACAGGGATTGCCTACTTGAACTGAAACCAAACTCAAGTTCCACATCACAACTTCCGTAAATTCCACTTCACTTACTCAAATTTTGACGGTAGTAACGCTCGTTACTAATTATGTTCTGGGATAGAGTAGTTATCTACCGCCTTTTCGGGTGGCCTCCTTGAGTTACAAAGACCACCCTGCTTATTTGCTACTAACACATGGCAGTAGCCCAGTGAAAAACCAACAAAACACTCATGTTATGAAAGCTAACTTTCAAACGTTAAACGTTAAATGAGTAATCCTCGAGGACACTTTCGTGATTCCCCTACCCTAATTACTTTTGCCTGGTGTAGGGCCGTTACCCAGAGTCACTCCTGGGATAGGTTACCAATAGAACATGGACACTGAAGATGTTTATAAACACTCAGGTATTCTCTGGTTCTTCACCAAATTTAAGGGTGAACGTCCTGAATGAGGCGTTCTCCCAGATTACACTTAGTTTACTGATCAAGACATCATTGATGCCGTAGAATAATGAACAGTATAAGCCCTACCACCACGACAAGGTCGTAATCCATCGGTAGACACGCGAAGGAAGGTATGTCGAGATTTTTGCTAAGTTTAACCACCTGACTCAGTTAGTTGCAGGTCAGTCCGCCAACACTGTAGACTTGTTTCTTACCTCTGATCCTAATAAATATGCGATTAGTGTATTATTGCCTCTAGGCACATCAGACCATTGTGTCATATCTGCTAATTTCTCATGCCAAAAAATCCCAGTTAAAGATAAAAACCCTACGAGAACCGTATGGCAATATGAAGAATCCAACTGGAACGGTCAAAACGACATCTTCAGGAACTTTAACTGGTCACTACGCTTCCTCGATAGTGACGTGGATTCCAGCGCAGATATGGTTACAAACTTAATTCTTTTAGGAATGAGAAATTTCATCCCGAATAGGGTAAAATCTATTAAACCTAAAGAAAACTCATGGTTTGATTCGAGTTGTTATTAGGATCAAAGATGTAAGTTTCCGGATTTATTAAGCCAACCCTACTGAGGAAAACCGGAATAAGTTCAAAAAAACTAGAAAGACTTGTAACGGACATATTCGACGCATTAAATTTTTGCATGACCAGAAATTACGGCAAAAAATACTACAATGTCCCAAAGGTAGTAAAAATTTCTGGTCATTTGTAAAAACAAATGTGCGCAACACTACGTTATCGTCAGTTCCTACGCTCGTTTCCAATGACACTCCTTTTGTAAGCTCGATTGATAAAGCCAATTTGCTTGCAGCACAGTTTGCTGTTAATTCGATGCTGCCAATGAGTGACATGACTCCTCCTGTACTTGAAAACGTAAACAATTCTATGGGACGAATCTTCTTTCGCACTCGTACAGTTGCTAGAGTACTAAAAAATCTTGACATTCACAAATCCGCTGGCCCGGATAGTATCCCCGCTATTGCTCTGAAGAGGTGTTCTTCAACGCTGGAAAAACCACTGCATAAGCTTTTCCATCTGTCCTATTCTACTGTTCTCTTTCCGAGTGGATGAAAAACTGCATTTGTTTCTATTCCCCCTCTAACTATCGTCCCATTTCACTTACGTTCCTTCTTTTTAAGGTCATGGAAACGCTGATCAATTTTCAGCTTAAGAAATATTTTGAAGAACGGAAGCTTCTTAATGACCGGCAGTATGGCTTTCGTTGAATAGGTTCACTGGTGATCTCATGGTTTATCTCACTGAACAGTGGAACAAATCTTAACATCGTTTTGGAGAAAGTAAGATTATTGCAATTGATATTTCAAAGGCATTTGATAGAGTTTGGCATCAAGCTCTCTTATCGAAAATGCGTGCTTTTGGTATTGATGAATCTCTTCTTTGTTGGGTTAGAAATTACCTTTCGGACCGTTCAATTCAAGTAGTATTGGAAGGGTTCAAATCTGATATCCACAAAATAAACGCTGGTGTGCCCCAGGGCTCCGTTTTGTCTCCGACGCTCTTCCTTATTTTTATAAATGATCTTTTGCCTGAAACTTCTAATCCACTACATTGTTTCGCTGATGACAGTACCCTCAGCTTTTCATATCCGTTTTTAGATTCTCATCCTTGTTCTTTGGATGTGGACTACCAACGGCAGCGTATGATAAGCTCAAATTCTGATCTTGACAGCATTGTTCAATGGGGATTCAAAGAATTTAATGCTTCGAAAACTCAATGCTGTCTACTGTCGCAAAAGCGTAACCCTCCGGCCTCCCCCAATGCTACTATCCATGGGTGGTACTTGCATCGAGGAGATTGAACAACTATCAGTCCTAGGTATGTGCATCACAAACCACATGTTGTGGAGTGATCACATATTTGACATCGCCACTAATTATTATTTGTTATCATTTGTTTGTTTTTATTTTTATCACGTCACTATGCGGAATTATCGGTTCTTGTCCTTGATTATTAAAATATTTGAAATTTGTTTTGACCAATTTGTGGATTTTGGATGAAATCTTTTTGTTCCTTCGGCTTATTTGGCTTATATTACAGAGATTTCTGTCCTCTTCAGCGGATCTTTATTAATGAAATATCCACAATTAAAATAAATATTTTAACATGATTTCTCATGTGGTTTTACATTGCGTATATATTTTGTATGTATAGTTATGGCCAAAACTAAAGCAACTTATTGAATAACATAGAACTTGGGTGTGAAAATGCTTAAATTCGAATATATTTTAATATATTTATATATTAAAAAAATTTGTTTGAATTTTCCATATAAAAGTAATAGAAACCGTCCTAAGGCGCATCATTCACATATGTTTTATTTATCGTAGCACAAGTCAGGATAGCAATTCGACTTCCAACGAATTCGATGCGCTGTCCGAATCTATCCAGAGAATTGTATCCCATTTTCCGCACAGTGAGATCGTTGTTACGGGCGATTTCAATGTACACAATTCTTCGTGGCTGCGCTATTCTGGTCAGACAACACACGAAGGAAAAAATAGATAAGCTTTACGTGGGTACCTGAGGGATTAAGCTTCTAACCCCACGGTGGGCGAACCCACTGCGGGTTCATTTGAACGTAAACGAGCGTCCTGAAGCATAATTACCGAAGTAGATTATACCGCAGTAACAAATTTGAGAACATGTAGGTATGTCCACACCCCTTGTTAAGAGGCGAGTCCGATCTACATCTCTTGCACCGAAGTACCATATGTTTCCGCTTTGGATAACCACAGCCAGCACGAAGCTTCCACAAAGGGGCCAGCCCAATGTTAGGTAGAGAATGATCATGATTAAATTCCATAAAGGACATTCCTCTCGAACAAACTCTAGGGCCCCTAACACCCGTGCTAAGTTTATTGTACGTTAAACCTAAAACGTCGTTTAATTGAGGAAATACTCACAACTGTAAAACTTTGACATTCTGACTTTACCTACAAAGCCACAGGGATTGCCTACCCTGAAGATGTAGCTCAAGTATGTCTTGAACTGAAACCAAACTCAAGTTCCACATCACAACTTCCGTAAATTCCACTTCAGTTACTCAAATTTTGACGGTAGTAACGCTCGTTACTAATTATGTTCTGGGATAGAGTAGTTATCTACCGCCTTTTCGGGTGGCCTCCTTGAGTTACAAAGACCACCCTGCTTATTTGCAATACTAACACATGGCAGTAGCCCAGTGAAAAACCAACAAAACACTCATGTTATGAAAGCTAACTTTCAAACGTTAA
This sequence comes from Baccha elongata, assembly GCA_951217065.1. Classification (NCBI taxonomy): domain Eukaryota; kingdom Metazoa; phylum Arthropoda; class Insecta; order Diptera; family Syrphidae; genus Baccha; species Baccha elongata. The sequence goes on from OX578272.1 coordinate 211,019,232, forward strand.
ACGTTAAATGAGTAATCGTCGAGGATACTTTCGTGATTCCCCTACCCTAACTACTTTTGCCTGGTGTAGGGCCTGGGATAGGTTACCAATAGAACATGGACACTGAAGATGTTTATAAACACTCAGGTATTCTCTGGTTCTTCACCAAACTTAAGGTGAACGTCCTGAATGAGGCGTTCTCCCGGATTACACTTAGTTTACTGATCAAGACATCATTGATGCCGTAGAATAATGAACAGTATAAGCCCTACCACCACGACAAGGTCGTAATCCATCGGTAGACACACGAAGGAAGGTATGTCGAGATTTTTGCTAAGTTTAACCACCTGACTCAGTTAGTTGGAGGTCAGTCCGCCAACACTGTAGACTTGTTTCTTACCTCTGATCCTAATAAATATGCGATTAGTGTATTATTGCCTATAGGCACATCAGACCATTGTGTCATATCTGCTAATTTTTCATGCCAAAAAATCCCAGTTAAAGAGAAAAACCCTACGAGAACCGTATGGCAATATGAAAAATCCAACTGGAACGGTCAAAACGACATCTTCAGGAACTTTAACTGGTCACTACGCTTCCTCGATAGTGACGTGGATTCCAGCGCAGATATGGTTACAAACTTAATTCTTTTAGGAATGAGAAATTTTATCCCGAATAGGGTAAAATCTATTAAACCTAAAGAAAACTCATGGTTTGATTCGAGCTGTTATTAGGATCAAAGATGTAAGTTTCCGGATTTATTAAGCCAACCCTACTGAGGAAAACCGGAATAAGTTCAAAAAAGCTAGAAAGACTTGTAACGGACATATTCGACGCATTAAATTTTTGCATGACCAGAAATTACGGCAAAAAATACTATAATGTCCCAAAGGTAGTAAAAAATTCTGGTCATTTGTAAAAAAAAATGTGCGCAACACTACGTTATCGTCAGTTCCTACGCTCGTTTCCAATGACACTCCTTTTGTAAGCTCGATTGATAAAGCCAATTTGCTTGCAGCACAGTTTGCTGTTAATTCGATGCTGCCAATGAGTGACATGACTCCTCCTGTACTTGAAAACGTAAACAATTCTATGGGACGAATCTTCTTTCGCACTCGTACAGTTGCTAGAGTACTAAAAAATCTTGACATTCACAAATCCGCTGGCCCGGATAGTATCCCCGCTATTGCTCTGAAGAGGTGTTCTTCAACGCTGGAAAAACCACTGCATAAGCTTTTCCATCTGTCCTATTCTACTGTTCTCTTTCCGAGTGGATGAAAAACTGCATTTGTTTCTCTTCCCCCTCTAACTATCGTCCAATTACTTACGTTCCTTCTTTTTAAGGTCATGGAAACGCTGATCAATTTTCAGCTTAAGAAATATTTTGAAGAACGGAAGCTTCTTAATGACCGGCAGTATGGCTTTCGTTGAATAGGTTCACTGGTGATCTCATGGTTTATCTCACTGAACAGTGGAACAAATCTTAACATCTTTTTTGGAGAAAGTAAGATTATTGCACTTGATATTTCAAAGGCATTTGATAGAGTTTGGCATCAAGCTCTCTTATCGAAAATTCGTGCTTTTGGTATTGATGAATCTCTTCTTTGTTGGGTTAGAAATTACCTTTCGGACCGTTCAATTCAAGTAGTATTGGAAGGGTTCAAATCAAATATCCACAAAATAAACGCTGCTGTGCCCCAGGGCTCCGTTTTGTCTCCGACGCTCTTCCTTATTTTTATAAATGATCTTTTGCCTGAAACTTCTAATCCACTACATTGTTTCGCTGATGACAGTACCCTCAGCTTTTCATATCCGTTTTTAGATTCTCATCCTTGTTCTTTGGATGTGGACTACCAACGGCAGCGTATGATAAGCTCAAATTCTGATCTTGACAGCATTGTTCAATGGGGATTCAAAGAATTTAATGCTTCGAAAACTCAATGCTGTCTACTGTCGCAAAAGCGTAACCCACCGGCCTCCCCCAATGCCACTATCCATGGGTGGTACTTGCATCGAGGAGATTGAACAACTATCAGTCCTAGGTATGTGCATCACAAACCACATGTTGTGGAGTGATCACATATTTGACATCGCCATAAATGCTGCTAAGTGTTTAGGTTTTCTCCGACGATGCAAGAAGTTTTTTACCCCTTCTGATCTGGCTATAATTTACAAAGCTTTTATTCGTCCTCGAATATAACTCTCATATTTGGGCTGGAGCCCCAATAATGTACTTGAGTCTTCTGGATTGAATTGAAAAGAGCTCTAAAAATGATAGGAGATCTCTCTCACCGAGACATTTGCTTCTCTTGAACACCGACGCAAGGTCTCATGCCTGTCATTGTTTTATTGTTATTTTTATAAACAATGCTCTAGTGAAATAGACAGTTGCATTCCTCCCCTTAAACAATTCAACCGTAATAACCGTACTGCTAGGTATGCCCATCAGTTTACCCTTGAGCCCAATTTCGGATGTACTGTTAAGTACGGAGATTCTTTCTTTAGCCGCAATACGCGAATGTGGAATGCTTTACCAGACTCAATATTTCCCCCTTATTACAATGTGCAGACATTCAAAACCAATGTGCATCGGTTTCTCCTTTCTAATCTTATCCTCCTTTCCTAATTACTCGCACTGTGTTTAATCATTATAAGGGTATTCATAACGCCTTAAGTGCGCGCACAATATAAAAAAAAGACCATTAATTGATAACTAAAAAAAATAATAATATAAAAACAACAATCATGCAATGTGTGTTTTTACCTGGCCAAAACTAAAGCAACTTCGTTAAAAAATTATAGTTTTCAATTAAACTCAGTATTGAATATTAAATATTTTGTGGCAAAACCTTTGTTTTTTATCACCACTTTCATAAGATTGGAAATAATGAATACGATAAGATTGAATGAATAAGATAAGATTGGAAATAATGAATACTTGGAATACTATTCCAGGCCTTTTTAACCAGGACAAAGGGGTCGCTCTTATTATTGCAATTTTTGCCATTTTCGCCGAGTTTTTGCGCATAATTCTTTGATCTAGAGACTCTAGAATTAAGATCTAGAGTCTAACATAGATTTTTCATAGTGTTGAGATTTGGGGAATGTGCTGTCAATTCCCATTATATCAAAAACATGCACTAAAAACCATTCTTTGATTCTTTTTGAAGTATCCACTGCGACATTATCATTGTGGAATGCCTATTTCAGTGGAACATCTTTTATCGGCCTATAGTCCAAAAAAAACATTGCGTTTCGCCCGGTTGCTAGCTTTTACATATGTTCGTTATAGACCTTGCTTGAAACCATCTAATCGATGTGCCTAGAAAGGCAATAATGCGGAGTGGTTTTAGAACACTAAAACAATGCGTTCGACACATTCGTTAAGAGCATATCTACGAGTTTACTCTACATTCCGTCCATTCATGAAGCGATTTTCAACTTTAGGTGAAACAGGACCCTGTGCCTACATAAGGGGAGATAGGTACCAATGCAAGCTGATATTGAACTCTTTAAGAATGCCAAATATTTTTTAAATCGATGTTGAGATATTTGAGCTTCAAGTTGTAGAACCAAAAGTCAGACAGTTAAGATTTTTTCGAAACAAATAGCTTTCGATGTATGCACTTGGAAAAATGATTTTAATATCAAACGAAAGATCATAAAAATAACTTTCAATACCATCTTTTCTGACATTCGGCATATTTCAATAAAATTAATTCAGACATGGCTCCGGAAAATGAATGGCTTCGCAAATTCAATGGAAATTCAAGTGAATTTATTTTTATCCAAACTATTTTTTTTTTAATTTTACGTAATTAGAAGGAATATACTCACGTGACTGGACCTTTATGTAATTCAGGTTATATTAAAGGATTAATCTTCCTTTTATTATTTTTAAAATATCCAAAATGTTGCAGTCATACAATAAAAGTACTGATGGATAAATGGTATTCTACAAGCAAGTTTTCGATTGATAACACCTGGAAATTCACCTCTTTTTTTTTACAGCATCGATATATTGATAATTCTTACTTTTCAAATTTAAATTTAAAGTATGTGATACGATAGTGACACCTTCTACTTGGATATCTTTAAGCTTAAAGTCTTTGGGTTTCACGTTCTCAAACATTAGCTAAACGATACCTGAATTATGTCAAATTCATCTCGGGAGTAGTTTGACTTCATGAGGTGTTGACTAGTATCGAATATACCGTATTAAATAAAAAGTATTTAAATAAAATTCAATTTGTAAAAAATATATTTTGTATGGGGACAGTGCAGCCTCTTGTATAGATGTAAATACATTGGACGTGGGGAACCAGGTACAAATTGTATGATGTGTTTCAAAAGTGATACATTGCACAGTGAACGTGTTAATTTAGCAGTATACGTGTATATTGTATAATATTTTGAAAAAAAGCCCGCGTAATTTATATTTCAGACAGACTCAGGCTGACTTTGCTTCGCATAATTCATTTTCCCCCGTGGACATCTATCGGTGGAACTTATCCACTGGCTTGAGTGGCTTGGGATGTTTCGTAGACTTTAAGAATTTGGAAAACAAAACTGACCAACTGATTGGAAAAAGAACGAGAGCAATGTATAGGAAATTTCAAAGAGTGAGAATGAGATGTGAATCATACGAATAAATTTGCGTTATAGTGAATATTTTCTCTCATTTAGTTTCTATTTTGTTGACGAAAGAGTAAATACAGTTGCTATGATACGAAAATATATCATTTTTGTTGTTGGGAGTGTATATTCTCAAATAGTTTCTGGATACGAAAATATTATTGGTTCTCTCTGAAACAATTTAAATTTTTTAATATATCTTTCTTGTCAGAGTCTCCCTTTCCAAACAATTATCTTCATTCCTTTATTTTACATGAAATATTCCAAGTCAAATACCTATAGACCCTAATCGTTTCGAGTTGTAATTTTCCTATTTTTGTATATACAATGCACGAAGGTAACTTGCCACAAGAGGAAGTTATAGCCACCCAGTAGTGCCCTTTATTTTTGTTAATTAATGGTTTAAACGATATATGAATGTTTTATGAAAAATATGGGAATAAACATTATTTTTTTTTTTTGTAATTTGTTTCACCCACAGACGTCAGGACTTTTAGTATGTTAAATCTTCAAATGATAAATCTGTTCAAATGTAAATGGTGACATAAAAATATTTGGAGTAGGTCGAAAGTTAGTAGCGCAAATTATTTGTATACAAAAAACAAGACCAGAAAATAAAATTGTGCATTTAGATAGCTGAATAATAAAGAAACTTCAAAAACTAGAACGGCAGCAAAACTGGTTTCAACCAGAGAAAGAGCTGTTGAAAGAACTGATACGCTGGCATATACAAGTTGTAGACAACAAAAGAAATTAACGCTGTTTGCTTGGTTTCACGGCCACCAAAATAATTTTGTTCGATTTTACCAAAGACAACAGCAAAACAGGATGTTTATAAAGCGATGCTGCCGGAAACTAGAACTGCTACAAAACTCTACAAGCATAAGAGAATCGAAGAAATTTGAGCTGTAAGGAAACATGTAAAAACACTAAAAACATTTTAGCAAGAATAAAATACGTAAAGTTTACCATGATTACAATATTCCATTATAACAAAATCCCAAGGATATGTATGTACCTATGGACGCCTTCAGTGGTGAGGATATGCAAAGATAATATTTGCAAATCAACCATTCTGAAAATGATGTTTATCTGACCTTGAAGAACTGAGGACAGCAATACAAAAGCTTTAAAATAGTAGAGCTCTTAGAGCTGATGGTTTGCCAGCCGGGTATTTTTTCAAACCGCGCGCCGAAGATTAGGGGTTCGTGAAAGTCAGACTAACTTAGATCTGCAATCACAAAATTGATTAAAAAAACACTTATTTTCTAAAGTGTGTTTTTATTAATTTTTGTTTTTGCAGATCTTTGTTGGTGTGACGTTTATGAAAATACCATAGTTTTTAAGGAGCATGCATCAACTTCTTATTAAACTATAGTCGAAGTGTAACATGCCAAACAGAATCCTAAATGAATCAGAATAAATCTTAGTCTTAGCGACCCTTACACGTGTATGGGGCCCAAAATACATTCTATAAATTCTGTTTGACGAAAATCAAAAAAAATTTGATTTTAATTGATGATTCAATCAGATTGATGCGTTAAGGGTTCTTAAAATCATCCTTGACACATTTCCAACACAAAAGAGAGAAATTGAAACAATTTAAGCAATTGATACAGATCGCAAACATTTGAGATCTTGGCGAAAAGGGATTTAAACTCCTTCTCGGAAGTCAGACATGCTCACCCAAATTCGTTGCTTTGGTTAAAGAATTTTTAGTCGTTTGGTAGGAGCCAACATCAACAGATTTTATTATGAATATAAAAGTATTTTAGTAAAAAAATATCATATAAGTGCGGCAGCAGCCATATTCGTAATAGGAAGTATTTTCTATTACGTATATATTTCTGTGACCGTATAAACAATTTTTGTAAGCTACCTATATTATTATAAAAACAAATACTCAAGTTTTGTTTCAGCCAAATGCATTATGGTTTACTAAAATAATTGTAAGTCAAACAGTATCTAGGTTAAATCTTTTCATGGCACCAACAAAAACTTATCAACTATTTTATCATAAAAAATGAAGGGAAGTGGTAGAAGAATCTTTTTGTATGTGTATTATTTTCGAGTCTAATATTACTTTTCATTACATTGCAACCGCAGCAACCACATGCCCAATGATAATAATTAAAAGCAAAATTCTTTATAAGCCCCACTTAATGCATGTTCATTCAATAGAAACACATTAAGTCAACCAGAGTAAAACTTTGAACAAGCTTTGAAAATAACACATTCACACTACTTAAACAAAATACATATTCAAACAGCTCATTACAAACTTAATTAAAGATCAAATATCTGAGATTGATTAGTGACAACACGCTTTATGAAGCGACTCTAAGATTTCTATAAATAAAGTTTAAGATTTAAGAAATAAACAACGAAAAGGTTACTTAACTGCGTACAAAATGTTAGCTGAACTCTTGAGAAAAATTAACCGTCGAACACAATCACATGGTATAAAAGTTGGTGAAAGGAAAAAAGGTAATTGCTTTAAATTCATTCTTGATTTATTCATATTATTTTTTTGTTAAATATATAAAAAAAAATAGCACAGGAAAATTAGAAAAAAAAGCAAAATTACGAAATAATTCGGACAAAACTGGATTTTGCTGGGGACCATTGTTTTTATGTCTTGAGCAAATCCTCAAAAGTAACCATGATTTGGCCGGGAGCTAAATTTTTTTTTTGGGAGATTAAAGATTCTTGGAATATGAACTTTTTGCAAAAAAAAGTAGGAATTGTAGCTTATTTATGATTTTCTACAATAAAGCTGACTTTTCATTGTACCATCAACTCATTTCGAGAAAAAAGTTTGAACATTGCACTTTTAAACTAGTTTTTGGCGCTTTTTTCATTTTCGAAATCAGTGATTTAAATCACGAGTTCAAACGAATGGGATTTGAACATGTTTAATTCTAAAATCATTTTGAATTCTGTGAATTAAATCAGTGAATTCAAAATGAATTGGGAATTAATCTCGTTGCAGTCTTCATTCAAATGAATGCAATTACCAAATGATTTAATTCTTTTACAGCTCTTATATGTACCTATATATATCCAATAAACGAAGTGTGATCCACCCCACGCCTTTTTGAATTCGGCAATGAGAAAAAATCAAGAGTTTTAACTTGATATGGGCCTTATTTCGAAAAATTAAAAAGGAAATATTCAATTTTTGTATGTTATTTCAACTTTGACGTCTTTTCAAAAAATATATATTTTTTTTAACAACTACTTAAAAGAAAAAAAAAAAAAAAATCAGTAGGAAGATTATAACAAAGAAATTAAATAATGATACAAAATCTATAGACTAATATTAACATTCATTGAACAAAATTCAACCAAGTAGAAGACTTAGCATCATTTGATATATGTATGAAGATTTATGTTCTTATTCATGAATGACAAGCAAGGCTTAATGTATCCGTATATATATACATATACGTATTTACACAAGTAGGTAACCTACCTACCTGAACTATATCAACATCAATGACTGATAAATTTCTTCGTATTTGAGTTGTTATGATTGAACATTTTATTCAATTTGTGTGAATAAATGCCCAAACTATTTATTCTTTAACAATAAACAAACGGTTCGGCAGTACAATTCAGCATTCAATAATGACTGTTACTATAGTTAATATTACAAACATAAAACAAGAATCATCCTTATAACCAAATAAATAATAAAATATAAATACTCATGTACTCTGCGAGAACAGAAATAGTAGGTTTATTATTTCATTCTTTTTTGTTTCATATTTACAGATGAACTGAAGGCCACAAAACAAACAAAGTCAAAGTGCAAATGCAATCCTAAGCAATGCAAATGCAAAATACATCACATTATTGTTCATCATTCGAAAAAACGGATGAACTTAGTTCCCGACATTATCTATTAAGTTCACGTTTATAATTTATTATAGCATGTACATATTTTAAATTAAATAAAAAATGTGTCAAAAAATGTTTTGTATAATTTTGAATTGTACCTATTATCTACATTAATATTTAATTATTGTGCTGAACTATATACAGGGTGATTGGTATAAGATGCACCAAAAAGTTTGAGCGTGTAGGTGGAGTTAAGACAAAAAAAATCGTATGGGACGGGGGGTCTATTTCCCCCGTTTAGGCGGGAGGGGCAATTTTCTGAAACATTGACTTAAATCAGAAAAAAAATTATTTAAAAACAACGGTGAGTGATACAAAGCCTTGTTATATTTTTTTGGAAAGCCAGAAAACTATTCTTTTATTTGGGCCGTGTGCGAACACCGTTAAAATTTTATCCATTGGCTAAATTATGACACTAGTGTGGTGAATATAAACTTCAAAAATTTTAGCCAGTGGATAAAGGAGTAAGAAAGACAGTTGGTGTAGTGTGTTTGTTTTTATTTGCATTTTTTTTGTTTGTTTTATATTAATCATTAATGTCAAATTTTCCGTTTGTGTTTTTGTAAATTATGTTTAATTTAACTTCGTTACGTAAGAAGAATTACTAAAATTAACCGATATACTCTTTTGTACATTAATATTCATTGTGAAACAAATTTTTTTGTAAAGTTCAGCTGCCAAACCAGTGTTCTGTACCGCGTTAAGACTTCCCATAATTTTAATTATTTTACAAAGTAGTTAAATTTTTTATTTTTCAACTGACGAACGCGACGACGGGAAACGGATGTACCAATTTTGAAGGGGTTTAACTGGTGGATAGCTGATGTTCTACGAAATGACTAAGGCTATTTCAAATAACCGAATAGATGGGGCTGGGGTCGCTTTTGCGAAAACTCTTATATTATGAGTTTGAAAGCTTTTGGCAAAATGTTGAACCAATAGGTTTATAATAACTCTTTCAAAAAACAATGTTTTATCCTTTATTATTTCTGTGGTATACATATAATAAAAAATGCTGCGTTTTAAGTTTTTTGTTTTATATCAGAACAGAACAGCAGCGATAGCGGTTGAAAATATTAAATGGGACCATATTTTCTAAACCACTGAACTGATCTGGATGATTGATATAATTCCAGACACATATTTGAACCGAGCTACTTTCTGCATAGTCAGTTTTTTATTTGGTTCAAAATCAAAAACAATTAATAGGATTTACAAAATGTAGGTATACGTTGAAAATGCTAAATGGGACCATACCTTCTAAGCTACTAAACAGAATTGGATGGTTGCTACCATTCCAGAATCGTTTTTTCCAAAACAATTTTTTACATTTCCCCGTTCCAAGAAATAGAAGGGGAAATTTTTCAATTCTTGTAGGGAAATTTAAAAAAATATATTAGTGTTAAAAATCCCATTTAATCCAGTTCGCACAAAAAAAAGCTAAACATTTATTCACCTCAACTCAAACGTCAAAAATTAGCCAGAGGATAAAATTTTAACGGTGTTCGCACACGGCCTTAATTTTTAAATTAAGTTGTTAAAGTGAACAGTTTTAAAAAAATTAATTTTCAAACTCAAACTTTTGAAAAAAAAAAATTTTAAACTAATTTTTATCAAAATTTTATGTAATTAACTATTATTTTTATTTTCAAAATTCAATGCTCTTATTAATTTTTAGTCAAAAAAAGAAAACCGGATGCCAAAATGTATCTTAGTTTTTGAGAAATTAAGAAAAACTATAAGTATTTTTTTCCAAGAAAAACACTTTTTTTGTTTTCCCAAATTTGACCTTCTCAGGTCAATTATTAATTAGGGAATTATCCCTTTTTTATTTTTTATTACATACATCCGATTTAAATCAAATAATAAAAAAAAAAAAAAACAATTAACTTTTTACTTTACTTACTAGTTTTACTTTTAATTTCTCAAAAACTAAGAATCATTTTGGCATCCGGTTTTCTGTTTTTGACTAAAAATTAATAAGAGCATTGAATTTTTAAAATAAAAATAATAGTTAATTACATAAAATTTTGAAAAAAAAATAGTTTAACATTTTTTTTTTAGTTTTTTTTTCAAAATTTTGAGTTTGAAAATTAATTTTTTTAAAACTGTTCACTTAAACAACTTAATTTAAAAATTAAATAAAAGAGTAGTTTTCTGGCTTTCAAAAAAAAAATAACAAGGCTTTGTATCATTCACCGTTGTTTTTAAATAATTTTTTTTCTGATTTAATTCAATGTTTTAGAAAATTGCCCCTCCCGCCTAAACGGAGGGAAATAGACCCCCCTACCATACGATTTTTTTCTTTGCTTAACTCCACCTACACGCTCAAGCTTTTTGGTGCATCTTATACCAATCACCCTGTATAATTGTTTGTTCATTTTCATTTCCAAAAAGAATAATTTTTATTAGCTTGTGCTGATAAACTTGTGTATTATAAATAATAATTTTATGAGACGTATGTCTGTGTATGTAAATAGTAGATTTACAAGTCATTTAATACTTTAAGAGAGCAGAAACCTGATTTTTTGGTATCAAAACGATAAAAAACATATTTGCAAACCTCGTTTGATTCCCAAAAAGCATCGCTTTAAATCAAAAAATTACCTAAAAGAAAATCCCTTTACAGAAAATTACCATACATATCTGAAAAACAACAAAATTAATTTTAAAATAATGTTGTTGTAATATTGGTCCTTTGTGTGGGGTCGTATCATAACATCCTTGTTTGTTGTTTTTTTGTAAATGTCAATTATTATGGAAGTCCTTGCTAATACAAGATGTACTATTCTTCGAGGCAATACCACTGCTAGGGAATGATCCTGGAAAAATGATCCTGGTAGAAATGATCGGGTCAAGGCTAGACCCAACACATTAGTCGAACTCTGAGCGTGGAGGGTTGGAACGTATGAGGTATCAAAAGACGAATATACGAGCTGGAAGACATGGTGAAGACTGTAGAAAAAGCCACTTAACATCTTGTGCGTCCAAGAAACAAAATGGAGGAATGGATATGAAACTAGTAAACGGTGAAGACTGTAGAAAAAGCCACTGGACATCTTGTGCGTCCAAGAAACAAAATGGAGGAATGGATATGAAACTAGTAAACAAAAGCATAAAAGATTAGTAGAACAATGCAAAAAAAGGGAACCGATAACATACTTGCTGAAGAGTGACTTGGTAGTGGCTCGCCGATTTCAAATTCCATTGACCGATTGATTTCTTTGAAACTGGTGAGGGCACAGAATGATGTGGAATATTGTCAGGGCCAAGAAAAAGACATAATATGTTTTGTATAGATTTTCAAAACTGGGCACGTTCAGGATACATTAGGGACTAAATATTTAGGTAACAACTACGACACAAGAGAGAAACCGCTCCACAATGTATACTTACAGAAAATCAAAGGATTGCTTGTGTAACCAAAACGGTACTCAGCTTCTCGATGTTCTCCAAACTTACGATTTATGTTTTCTTAATGGATGTGCTGAAGGAGATCGTGAAGGACATTATACGTTTATTGGAGGTCAAGGAAAGTCGGTCATAGACTACTGAGTAGTTAGTAACGACTGGGTAGATCTCATTACCAGGTTTGAAGTTCAAGTTAAAACTCATTCCGATCATCTACCCATAGTTGTTGAATGAAAAAACAGGTCACCAAATACAGAAACAAATTTAAATCTGCTACCAAAATTAAACTGGAACATCCAAAACACGACTCTCTATACTCAAGCTGCAGATAACTTCCTTTCAAATGTGCCTCTAAATACAGAATCGATAGAGGAACATTCAGCATTACTTACGTCATGTAAGTCATGTATCCGTAAAAAATCTTTTGCGCTGTTACACGCATGGAGGGGAACTAACTCAGCGGTCTTAAAAAAATAGTAAATTGAAGGCAACGCGTCTTTCAAAACTATTTGTATTATCAAGACAGTTGAATTCGACAACAACCAAGCTAAACAACTTACAAACGTTAAAAGCTCAAAAGAATTTTGAAAAGTAGCGAAGGCGACAAATGGATCGGGATTTACCATAGGCACAGGTGTTTCTGCAGCAAATCTAGCTCTACATTTTCAAAAATTACTTTGCAATGAAACAAAATCCGTTTTTATCACTGTAGAACCTTTTGTCACTGATGAAATCCTTGATAGTGAAATATCTTTGGTAGAAATGGAACAATGTCTAAGCAAATCGAAAAATGGAAAAGCACCAGGAGAAGATGGCATACATTTCTTCAACATCTTAAACTATTTTCTAATAACATCTTTTTAAATGCTACTTTGCCAAATTCTTTTAAAAAATCTGTGATCTTTCCAATCCACAAAAAAAGGCGTATTAGATATAGTCGAAAACTATCGAGGGATTTCTTTTATGAATACAATTGCCAAACTCTTTTGTGCGGTACTTGCAACTAGACTCGAAAAATGGGTTTGACGAAATGAACATAATTACGGATATTCAGGCAGGATTTCGAAAAAACTACTGTACGATTGATCACATTTTTAATCTAACATCAATAGTTAAAGCATTTCAAGCCAGAAAAAAGAAGTTATACGCTATTTTTGTAGATTTTAAGGCGGCCTTTGAAACAAACTTTTTTACAAGCTCTCTCAACTAGGACTCTCTACAAAATTCATTCAAGTTCTTAAAGAATTGTTTTGTGAAACCAATTGCTGCTGTTTGGGATAGCAAACATTTCTCAGAGTGGTTTAAAACAGATAGTGGTGTAAAACAAGGATGTCCACTAAGTGTACTGCTATTTGCTCTATTTATCAACGATATAGTATCCGAACTACCTGGTGGAGTGAGAATCGCTAACATGATTGTAAATGTATTATTATATGCTGATGATTTGGTGATTCTGTCCGAAACTCCTGAAAACCTGCAGTTAATGATAAATCGTCTTGCTTTGTTCTGCGAAAAATGGGGACTATTCATAAATACAGAAAAGTCGAAAATAATGATTTTTGCAAATAGTAATTAATGTAATACTCAACACTGAACTATAATTGGTTCCTGCACAGAAATCGCATGGCTGTTGTAGAAAATTATAAATATTTGGGAGTTGAATTGAATCCAACGCTGGACTTCAAAAACCACATCGTGGAAAAAGTTAAATCTTCTCAGAACCTCGTCAATTCAACATGGAAAAATATTTTTTTTAATGAGCATGTATGCCTTTCTACAAAGCATAAAATCTTCGATTCTGTAGTGAAATCGACTTTGTGTTACGCTGCACAAGTTCAAGGATTATGACAAATAGAAAAGTTTCAAAGAAATTTCATAAAGAAATTGTTCAATTTACCTCTTAAAACACCAAATTATGCTATTTATTTAGAAACAGGTTTACCTAAACTTTACACTAGTACGCTTAATTCGCAAGCAGATTACATTTTAAAAGTACTCGACTTTCCAGAAACACGTCTTACCAAAAAAATGCTACTGTATGAAATTAGAAATGAGGACTGGTGGATGGCGAAGTGGCGAAGTCTTGGAGAAATTTACGGAGAAGATTTAAACATAACTTCTGGCAATCGGGATTTATTAAAAGTTCGGTTGTATCGTGTAATTGAGAAGTTTGAAGACACGCAAAGGGCTTTGCTGATAGCCGAGGCGCAACAATCAGAAAGCAGAATTTTATATGCACACTTCAACTATAATTTAATGGCTGAAAACTATTTCTCTGACCTTCATAGTTACAAAGATATCTCACATATTTTCAAAACTAGATGTGTTGGTCTAAACGGAGCACCCTACACTGGAAGTTTTGATCAATTCTGTTCCCTGTGCAACCTAAAATCGAAAGAAGACTGTTTTCACGTAATTGGAGTTTGTCCAATTTATGCAGCGCCAAGAAAAAAATATCTAAACAAGAAAATTTAAACAATGCAGGCAGTTGTAAGTTGTCTAAACGGACCAAATTGAAAAAATCTTAGTTTCTTTTTGAAGAGTGCTTATAAATATAGAATTTCATTAATAACAGAATATGAAAAGTAAAATTTAATTATAGAAATACCTATGATGTTAAATTAATTTATCAACAAAGTACAATTTTAAATATTATAATTGTATTTCATTTCATTTACGCTATGTACTATTATTTTTGAATATTAGTCAATAAAATGAAACATTACTTACTTACTTACTTACTTATTTAGGTAACTAGTTCTTGAACGGAAAATTACCAAATATAGTCGGGTTGTGGTCAAAATTCAGCCTGGGTCAAAGTTCTGCTTTGAAAAATTCTGCTTTTCAAAATTCTGACTGTTAAAAAGAAAAGAATTCTCCTTTTTTGCGACCATAGGAACAAACAAATTTTTTCTTTTTTCTTTTAAACTCTTAAGTAAAACGTAAACGTTTCCATCTAAGATATAATATTTCTAGATTAGGTAGAGTATTCGAATTTTTAGTACTTGTCAGGGTGATAAAAAAGAGACGGTGGCGGACGAACGGGTCCCCGTGCAAAGACGGGTCAGAATATCTCTGTTATTGATAATATTAATTTGATGACGTTTAAGATGTTCGAAACTATATTCGAACTTTCTGATCTCGGCTAAATATCTGAATCGCTTTTGGCGAGTCATTGAGCCTCATTCGGCAATTTAGCTGAACCTCGGTACTTACTCTTACTTCCTTAACACCAAATACGATCACTTTAGTTAAAATAAATAAATACAATTTTTTTTGTACAGGGCACTTACTTTTGAGGTGGGTTGTTTTTATCATTTTACTAACTTCAACCAATAGTTTTGTTGTTAATTACTTTTTTTATAAGAGTCAAAAAGTCCACTACCCGCCAGTAGAAAAAAAATTGGTTTTGCGACCTAGAAATAAGGCCCCAAACATACAAATTAATAGCGGTGACCGGAGGAAGATAAAACACCGAGTAGGAAATGTAAAGTAGGGCTGTTTATCCTGATTTGGCGTCGTCTCAATATTCCGTTTTAATAAACATCTTGACAATATATGGGTATAGGGATATTTTAAATAATGTCATGCTGCTATTTGCTGTGGAAAACACGGTTTTCGGATGTCACGTTCAGTAGAGCAACGATCGGAAACATACGGCAGGGGTAGTTAAAAATTCGTTTTGAGAGAAAGAAACGTCTGTTGTCTCATTCCCAAGCCCGGATCTTCATTCAGTTTAAAACGTATGGAATGCTCAAACGAAGATTTGGAGCAAATTTTTAACAAATAGGAACCAATTGTGGAAAGCAGTTTAGAGGAAACGTTATTCAACACCTCAACGTGTCAAATATTGTTAGAGCGAATCCAACGCGCCGATTCCAAAAAGTTTTTGGATAATAACGGAGGATAATCTGGCTATTAGATTAATTAAGACGGAAATTAAAATAAAAAAACAAAAATATTCATTACACCGAAAATAACTGATAGTTTAGAAAGACGCACATATTTTGTTGTCCAAGCGCAAAAGTCTACATCGACAGTTTTGGATTTATGTTATTTATAATTATTTGATTTAAAATACTTTAACTATCATTTATTTTACACAATAACGCCAGTTTTTTTAATATTAGTGTAAAAATAATATTTCCCTGAAAAAAAAAAATTAAAATAAACGAGTTAACAAAAAAAATAAAAAACGCACCTATTTTATTGACCAGTTGTGTATATGTGAAGCAATTTGTTGAGAAAATAACATATACGACTCATAGTAGGCGATTCATCTCACTCACTCACTGGTGAATTAGCTAAATCTCGGAATAGAATTTCGACCCGCTCCCTATAGAGTTGGGGTCGAAATTCTGCCTGGGTCGAAATTCTGCTTTTCAAAATTCTGCAAATAATAAAGAACAAAAAAGTTTGGAAAGTGTTAAAAAACGCGCTTTTGTTTTCATTATTATTTGCAGAATTTCGATAATCAGAGCTTATTCTTAGGCCCGTTTGCTTAAACGATACTTAAGAATTCATGTTTGACATAAATTCTTAAACAGTACTTTTTCCTTTGCATAAACTGTCCCTTAAGAGTTAACGTCGAACATAAATGCTTAAGTATCGTTTCAGCAAACGGTTCTAATTCCTTAACCCTTCACTTAAGTCTTGGGTCCAGTGAGCCCACACACAATCTTTAAATGTGTGTTAAAAACGACAAAGTCACAGCAGCTGTTTTAACTTCTTAGAACCTTCTTGCAGTAAGCCAATGGTTTTTAAGTGAGAAGTACACATTTCGCTCGCTCTCTTCTCCTTCTTAGGTGTTTTAGACATGTTAGAATACTAGAAATGAGTTGAATATTTTACATGAGCTGTTTTGTATAGAATATTGGACATGAGTGCCCTGAATGCTTATATCATCCAAAGTCACGCAAGATCCTTAAAGATTACAAGGATGATATTTTTGAAAGGACCCAACTTGCGGTGCGTAATTAAAAGCGGCTAGCTAGGAATACAGCTAACTAGAGAGTTATGTTGGTTGAGGCCGCAGTCCATCCAGAGTTGTAAGCGCTATCTAAAGTATGACTCGCCCAGTAATTTTTTCGGAATATTATTCAGGCTGCATAATATGGAGTTAACATACTAAAAGCCCTAGTCTGGGAGTTGAGCAGGAGATAGGGGAGGAGTAAGAAGTTCCCCTTGCTTACGCTTATGCCATGGAAAAAGCTCATCAAATTTTCTACAATTTTTGTTTTCGTTATGTACGCTTTTTTCCAATTCGCAACCATTTCCATGCTACACGCATCAAACAAAAATTATTTAACATTCCTTTTTCTTCATACCGTCTAAACTCTGAAATTATTATCAAATCAACGTCTATTTCTCTATAGGATTTCCTCAACTTGAATGAGTTAAGAATAGAAAGTTCAATTCCTTTTAAAAGAATAGAAAGGGTAAAAATATTCCTCTTTTTAGGGACGTTTTTATTAATAGACAGATAATGTAGATATAATTTCTTTTACACGTGCAAATAAATAATTAAAGTAAAAAAATGTTTGAATAAATAAAAATATATGTATATTGTGCATGTTTTAATACCTCATTTAGATGATGTATTACTTATAAGCTGCCGCAATGACTAAAATGTTTCTTTTCTATTGAAAGGTCCTAACTTACTTTGTTTCATAATTTGTAATTTGTACAGTACAAAATAAGCAGTCACTTTCATAACACCAAACTTTTATTGCTACCGACCTGTTTATCTATCTGTGTCACAAGACTTTTCTATCAATAACACAAAATTATCTCAAAGTGCGTAATGTAATAATGATAAGAAAATGTAGTTAAAAAAGATAACACTCACCCTTAAAAGCCAGGTCAGCACACTTTCCCGATATGGTACAAAGTTGGATTGCTTTTTAGAATCTGCTAGTTTAGAAATCACTTTTCCTAGAGTCAGCAAACTCTTGTTAATACTAACTCCTTCTCGCACTCGATCACCATTTGAACCAGCTGTGTGAGTAATGCGTTCACTCCCAGCTAAGTCAACTAGACTTATCTTACTTCGACGAGTCTGTTTGACCTTTTCTTCAACGTCTGTTGAGGTTGAATCAATATCAGATAAATTCAAAACAATATTAAATATGGAATGAGATCTAGAGCTCTTATCATTCATTCCTGTGGCTGCGGTTGCTCGTTGACTATTTCCCACCGCCAGCCAGTTTCGAAGCGCTGAGTACGACTCTACTGGGTGGATACTCAGGTCTACAACGTAGGGACCCCAAACTGGGTGCTCACGCACTTTAAGAGCATTCTTTTGAGTGCTGCTGTGCGATTCACTGTGATCTGAAACACACAGTAGGTCGTGAATCTTTTCGTTGTATATTTCAAAGTAGCTGACTTCAATTTCAGCTTGAATTTTGTCTTTGGAAGCCTCGATTCGGCGAAACAACTCATGACAAAATCTGGGAATAATGCCAGCCTCAGCGTTAGTGGCAATGTTATCACTATCATCAACTTCAATACCCATCATGCTATAGCTCTTCCCAGAGCCAGTTTGTCCGTAGGCGAATAAGCAGGTGTTGTACCCTTCGAAAGCCCTATCAATTAGTCCCATACCCGTGCCATTGAAGACTGTTTCTTGATTGGCATAGTTACTGTTGTCCATATTGCAAGAGTAGAAAGCTTGGTCATACTGGAAGCAATGACTTACTCCGGCTGAGTTATCAGCAGTCGTTCCTGTGTAGACCGTGACCTCGTTTGCAACCACCTGGATAATGTTAGTGACTCCTGGGTTGATACACTCTTGGGCATTTAATGGCCTCACACGAACAGCCACCGTTAGGTTACTTACTTCGACATCCTTTATGGATTTAGACAATGCTTCTGAATTCTCCATGGCAGAAACTTCTGACCGACGGGATGAATTTGGCTTCGAGGAACATTCTGGAGTGCTACTAACGACGTGCTTTACAGCATTTCGGGGCGTTGCTATTGCACTTCTCGGTGTGCTTTTAGTCGATCTGAACAGAGAAGAAGGTGTATAGCATGCATTGAGAGTAGTGCATGTTTTTGGTTTGAATTTTTGACTTGAAGCTGGAGTTTTAACAGCTGAAGACGGCAAGAACGATGTGGTGATTACCGAACTGTGATCACATAATAAGTTATCGGTTAATTTGCTTGAGGAAAGTGGCCGGACAACTTTTTTGTGCAAGGAATTAGTGCTCGAATTACTCTTAGGTGTACTAGCTTGTAGTATTTTGTTGAGTCTTACACCAGCTGGAGTATTTTTGGATGACATATTTGACACAAAAAACTGAAAAATACAGTAATTAAAACAAAATCTTTTGATAAATAACAATAACTCACATTAAATCAAAAAAACAAATGGGAAACAGTGCAATCGCGACGGTTTATGTTTTTTTTTTTAATTTTGCATTTAAACACGCAAGGCGGTTGTGTTCAGCTGAATGACGTTGGTGCTGAATACTTTAAACGTCATCATTTTTTGTAGAGCATATCCTTGTCCAGTGAAAATACTAGAAAACAAGATATTAGTTGTGTTCAACGAAGAAAAAAACATATAAGATGAATTCAGAGCAGAGCAGAGCAGCGCAGAGCAGAGTAAAACAGCTGTGAAGTTAGAGCAGATATGTACAAATGTAAATGTGTGGGAGTGTTGTATTTGGCGGCAAGTCTACTAGAACTTTTTGCTTTCGTCATTAGTTAATTCCAGATGATACATTTATCGATTATTTTATTTTTTATAGCAAATTATAATTTTAATAGGTAATATAAATTATATTTATGCATTTGTAAATTTAAAATGTACTCACACGATGCAAAAATATTACACATAAATCAATAACAGCTGATTTTGACATTTCTACTCTATATGCGATCTACCTGCTCTTTCGCAAGGCAAGTGTAGAAAATCCTACTCTAACTTACTCTGCTCTACTCTTAAAAAGCTGAATGAACAGCAAATCAAGCAAATCTAGATACATCAGGAGCAGAAAATGTCTCACTGAACAATAAAATCATGTTCTGTTACTTGGTCGAAAAGTTTTTCATTCGATTCAAATTGGAACACAATATTCCACAGTTTCTCTATCTTAGAAAATAAACTGTACATGATGCGAAAACATGCCTGCATGAAAATTATAGTTTCCAGTTTCCAATGGAAGGAGGAATGTTTCCTTTAAATTCACAGTGACAGTTTTAATAAGTTTCTCAATATGGAATTTTACCATATTGTTAAAAAATAAATGACAGCTCACACCACGCGGGTGACAGATTGAAATTATGTATCGCGTTTTTTTCAAACTGTCAAACTCAAAATCTTATAAAAGAATTTCGTAAATAATCTCTTTTTCCCTGTGAAATTTGAGATTAACGTGGCTAAATGGTTTAATAATACACTATTAACAATTTTCGCGCACGACATTAATATTTGCGCTCTAGTTTTAAATCAATTTTTAACAATGATAAAAAAAATGTTCAGCTGTCATCCGCGTAGTGCTGATTTTGACACTGCTCTGCGAACGAGAAAGAGATATATCGTTGTTACCTAAAAAGCCCTATAGGGAATTTTACCATATTTTCAAAAAATAAATGACAGCTCACACTACGTGGATGACAGATATATCGCGATTTTTTCAAACTGTCAAACTCGAAATCTTGTAAAAGAATTTTGTAAATAATCTCTTTTTTTCCTGTGAAATTTGAGATATACGTGACTAAAAGGTTTAATAAAACCATTGTATATACATTTCTATAGTATTTTCATGCTGAATAATTTTTTTAATGTTTTTTTTTAATTCTCTTAATTCCTAAATTTCATCCAAAGAAGGGTAAAATCCCTCTTCGTTATAAATTTGTTTTTGCTTCGGTTCTTTTTTTTAATAAAACTAAAAAGAGAGAAAGCGAAACTTTACGGTCAACTTAGGTCCGGTGAATTTAAGTACATGTTTCTATATTAAATAATCTAAATACCTAGATACTTAAATAAAGATGAGGTATGTACTTTAGTTTTTGATGTTTCGATATTTATGCCTACAAACCTTTTTGGAGCATCAATATAATTCAATAATATAAATGTTAAGTTAAAAATAAAGAATATTATATTTAGTAATAGTGGTATAATATGAATTAATAAACAAAAATGTATCTGCATAAATAATCCTCTACCAGTAATCAATACAAACATATTATGAGCAAAGTATAAACAATCTTCTATCGTATTAGTACCTACTGTTAAAATGGAACATTATACGAAAACGGATCCGTAAATGAAAAAAAAAATAAATAAAATTAAATAAAACAAATTGTGTCTGAATGGTTTCTTTGGAAAGTGGAAAATCGAGCATTTGGAAGTAAAATATTTATTTGAACAGAATATTGCAAAAAAGATTTTGATAGGTACCTACTACCATTGTATATACATTTCTATGATATTTTCATGCTGAATAAACACCGCCTGGCCATCTTAAGAAACTTGTGAATAACACATTTTTAGGTTCGTGCACTTACTAGTTGTCTATTCTGTTACCTGACAACAGTCGTAAACACATATGATTCAGCCATTGACGTATTAGGTATGGACCGCCAGTAGCCAACTTCACGCGTGTTCCAACATAACTAGGGGCGCCATCAACTACTAGCAGGGAATCTGCGTAGCAGTGATATGATTTTTTTAATTAATTATTTATTATTGAAATATTTTGGTGGAAATTATTATCAAACTACTTTTATTTTACAAAACACATCCACTCCTTATGCCATGAGTTACTTACAGATGAGTATATTATCGTTTTCATTTAAATTCTAATGGCGAAATTAGTACACGTATTCAACACTAAAAGATGATGGCGTTTTTAGGCTGTTTTTAGCAGGAACAACTTTTCTTGGCTATTTGTATGAAAATTTCAACCGACTGGCGGTCCATATGTAGTACGTCAATGGATTCAGCGTATTACTGATTTTGACACTGCTCTACGAACGAGAAAGAGATATATCGTTGTTACCTTAAAAGCCTATTATTTCATTCTTTGTTCATGGCACAAGCCACACTACCTTATCAACTATAGGATGTAAAAAAAAACATTCGCCTTTCTCTTTTCTTATCATTTAACTTAACGCTCATCTTTCTCCCTTATCGTCTATTCTTTTATCGAAAATCATCGTGTTGAACCAAAACCACCAAACATGACAGTTGACTTTGAGCTTCTTCTGGATTTTGTTTTGTTCGACCCTATTTGTACTTTTGTGTGACGTGTTAAAAAAAGGAAAATATAGGCTAATAATTATACAAAATATAAATCCACATCACAGAAATTTGTTCTTGCCATGATGGGAACCAAAAACGAAAAAAAAAATTTACCAAATACAGCTGTTATGGAAAATCAGAACAAATGGAAAAGAAATGTAGCCATAGCTGTGATGGTTCTTGTTGTGTTCTTTTCGTTGCCGGCTATTTGTAAATCACATGGAGACCAGAAACCTGCTAGTTTTAAGTATTCAAGGGAAGCTAATGAGAACTTTGATAAGAATGCAGCTGAACCGCATGTACATCATCATGATCATCATGACCATCATCATCATGAGCAACATCACCACGAACATGAACCGCATCACCATGATCATGAACAGGAGCACGGTAAACATCACTATGACCATGAGGACGGCCACCATCATCACCACTATGATGGAGTCAAAGGAGTTCCAGAACCATTAGGTAAGTTAAGGACGCTTGATAACAAAATAAAATTATTCATTCTTTCTTTTCTTTTCAGATATGTCTACCATTTGGTTGCACTCGATTGGATCAACTCTGCTCATCAGCGCTGCTCCTTTCGTACTTTTATACATAATTCCTCTCGATAACAGCGAAGCAATGCGACCAAGACTGAAAATTCTATTAGCATTTGCTTCCGGCGGCCTCCTTGGCGATGCATTTCTTCACCTTATCCCCCACGCTGCGCATCCACACACTCACGGCGATCATGACCATCATCATGTTGGTCACAGTCATGCTCATGACAGTGAGAAAGCTCATGCTCATTCTCACGACATGACTATCGGCCTTTGGGTTCTTGGGGGAATAATTGCGTTCCTTGCTGTAGAGAAATTAGTTCGATTAATTAAAGGAGGACATGGGCACAGTCATGGCCCAGTTAAGAAAACTTCACCGCCAACAGAAAAACCGAAATCCGATGAGAAATCAAAGAAATCTAAAGATTCGACCCATAAAAAGCCTGTCAAAAAAGTCGAAGAGAAGCACGACGAAGTTGAAATATCTGGCTACCTCAACCTAGCAGCGGATTTCGCCCACAACTTCACAGATGGGCTTGCTATAGGAGCTTCTTACCTGGCTGGAAATAGTATTGGCATTATCACTACAATCACGATTCTCCTCCACGAAGTGCCACACGAAATCGGAGATTTTGCGATTCTCATCAAGTCAGGTTGCTCAAAACGAAAAGCAATGATGTTGCAGCTTTTGACTGCGCTTGGCGCATTAGCTGGAACCTCATTGGCTCTTCTTGGTGCTGGAGGAGATGCTGCCGCAACATGGGTTCTGCCATTCACTGCTGGCGGTTTTATTTACATCGCAACTGTGAGCGTATTGCCGGAGTTGCTTGAGGAATCTACTAAACTTGGCCAGTCGCTTAAGGAGATCTCAGCACTTCTTGCTGGAGTTGGTCTCATGGTGTTCATTGCTAATTTTGAATAATGGCTGTGTTAAAGATATATCAGTAGCAAAGGAATGAACTTTAGTAGTGGTAGCGATTTTAAAAGTAAAGCACTAAGCAAACGAAAATGGTTTTGAGTGCAACTGCAAGACTATCAATGGTTAGTCTTATGGTATTGGTATAGATCATTTGTATAGAAAGAAAGAAAAGTTTAAAAATTTAGATTCGATTGTAATTATTTTTTATATAAATAAAAAATATACTTTTAATTTCCTAAACAAAAGAAAATCAAAAATTCTTTTGAATCGAAAGTCGGATCGTCAGCTCCATGTGGTATCCGCTGAATAACTAAAACATTAACTAGCGATGAACTTTGGATCCATCCGATCCAAAACTGTGTCAACTAATATATATCCTCTCAGGCACGAGTGGCATATGAGAAGATACCGACCTGAAGAACCAGCTCCCAAGATCTCTTGTGCTTAGGCCAAACAAGCCAGCTACGTACATAAAAAACAATACCGTGATGAAACACGCCTTGGATGAACCCCTGCACAAACAAACAGAGCACACTCGACCAGACGCGGAAAGCTGAAACAACTTGCTGATGCCCTCGCTGACATCAAAATTGGTATAACATTCCTCCAGAATTTGCTTTGGAATGGACCAGGTGTGTGTGAGGTATAAGGCTGCAACATCTACTAAGTACTTTGTATTCGATTTCGCGATGTGAGTGAGAAAATGACACCGATCTGCATGAAGAGGAGATTCCACTATCTGAGTCCTTTAGCGCACATGTCCCTACCCTACCAAGTAGAAATATGAAATGTTCTACGAGCTCCTCGCTAAAACATTTGAGCAATGCCCAAGAACGATCTTAAAATACTCTTGAAAAATTTAGACACTCCAATTGAAAAACAAGGCATCTTTGGAACAGTTGGAAAACATCTGCATGAGATCACTTACGAATATTATACCATTGTAAGATATAAGTTCGAGGTGGTCAGTGAATTTGTATACCCGGGCACTGTTGTTAACTCCACAAACTATATCAGCATGAAAATCAAACGTAGATTAACTCTTGATAATCGCTGCTTCTTTGGACTTAAGTAAGTTATCATAAAATAAACCCTTATCGATTGGAACTAAGGGGACGCCTTACGAAACACTCATCTTATTCAATCACTATGTCCATGGTCCATAAATTAAGATGGCTGGGTTTGATATGTAGAGCGAAGAACATAAACGAGACAACGAGAAATCTAGGAAGGCTCTGTATCCAATGGAGCGATCAAGTTGGAAAAGATCTCAGGCAAAGTAAGTAAAGTATGAATGTATGTAGGCACTTACTAACATGCATGTTTGTTTTGGTTTTTTTCGTTCATATGGAAACAGCTTAATAAATATTTTGAAAATTAGTTTAAAAGAGAAAATTGTGATTATTTACTTGATATTGCAATTCCTTTTATAAAATTATTTAATATAAATAAAAGTCACGACAATCACTGTTAAAACCTTGGGACAGATAAGAGCGAAAATAGTTTTCATTTCAGCTGGTACTGTCATGAACTATGAGAGACGCTATGAAAAACGTTCAAATGGTACTTTCATACGACACTTTGAAAACTCTAACTTTAGTTTAAGGGGCCAGATATAGCTTTCAATAAAACGTACCAGTAAAATTTTTCTTTTCCAATTTTAAGGCAAATTATCCGACAATGTTGCTGTAAAATGGTATTAAAATGAAGGTAATGAATAATAGAATTTTTCTTTAAAAAAATTATGCAATTAGGTCTAAAATCACGAAATATTAACACTTTTGTGTTTTCAATGATTATTAAAATTTCAATGATCATTGAAATCACAAAAGTGACAATATTACGCGAATGAAGACCAAATTGAATTATTTTCTTGAACATACAAATTATACTATTCATTACCTTCATTTTAATACCAATGAACACCAACATTTTTGAATAATTTGCCTTAAATTTGAATTTACTGATACTGATACAAGCAGCATATTATTACTAAGGCATAACACTAGTGCTAGTGTGTTGCTGTGAAGCTTTCTGAGCCCTAGTAAACTAATTAATTTAGTTAATTGTCTGTTTTGATTTTCTTTGTGTCTTGTAGTTCATAATGGTGGGTAAATTCAGAGTCGATTATAGTAACATTCCCGTGCTTAGGAAGAACTTTTTATCAGCATATGTCCATACTGTAAAAAACAGGCCAGCTGTTTTGGCACTGAGGGAAACTCAGGTGAGTGAAAATTCTGATCCCTCAGAATTTAAAATCCCTGGTTATAACTTGGTGCCATTATTTATTTCACACTATGGTCTCGCTATAAACATAAGAAATGATATAGCTTATCAGCTTCAACCACAATACGGTCCAAGTTTGAATACGTTATTTAATTTCATGTGTTTTAAATTTACCGTCCATAAGCATATCATTTATTATTGTTTTATTTATAGAAGTTCAAACTTGGACAATAATTCGACTTTCAACTTTGCATCACAAACATGTTTATGGTAGAAATTATGCTTTGCAGTTGTAACGTAGAACTGCAATGCATAATAAAACCATGACGCGCATTTTTGTTTATGTTTAGGAATTTAGCCTTGCTTACTTTAAAATAACACTCAATATAACAAGTTTTTTTTTTTTATTAAATAGGAAAACAACTCTGCAACTCTACAAAAAAAAACTTAAATAATAAAGCAATAATATCAACATATTTATCCCGAAATTTTGAACAATTTACTTCTTTTGCTCTGTCATTACTTTCTTGATTTCATCCAAACAGTAGCTTGCTTGTTCTACAGAGTCGTCGTCACTCATCTTCTTTCCTAACTTATAGGCATAAGCACAAGTTGTTTTGGCTTGTTGCACCAATCCATCTCTTAAATAAACCAAACCTAAATTGGACTGCAAGACACCTTCATTTGTTGCTTCAGGAATCTGTTGGATAAGCTCCAATGCTTGTTTTAAGTAACATTTTGCTGATTTTGTGTCATCAAGCTAAAAATTAATCTTCAGCTGAGTTTGAAAATATTAAATCCCTTACTCCTAAAGCTGCGACACTCAAATTATTTAGTATCGGAACAAGTTCCGAGTATGTTTCTCCATAGCGCTCAACAAATATATCAAAAGCTTCTTGGAAACACTTCTTTGCTTCGATGTAACTCTGCTGTTCAATAAGCATCTGACCATACCTAAACGTTGATTATGAAGACATTTAACCCACCTTGCTAATTATCAATACAAAGCAAGTAGGTTCTGCTTACCAGTCACAGGTAATAGCTTTGATTTCTCGCATATCTTCCGAATCTGGTAGTTTTCTCAACTTTTCCAAAGTCCATTTGAAACCTTGGGCTGCTTTTTCAAAGTTTTCTTGTAAATGTGCCATATGAGCAATTTTAGAACTCATGTGAAGAATCTACAGAAAGAAATTCCATATATATTGCAAGTTGATAACAATAATCATGCTCATGACTTGCCTTCAAACTATCTTCGCTTTCTCCATTAGCAAAAAGTCTCTTCATAACATCAGCAAAAAGCTGTTCTGCATTTTTAAAATGACCTCGTTCCATTGCTAAATTCGCCAATATATCATAAACATACGTGATTCCATCTTTGTGTTGAAGATCTTGAGCCAATCGAAGAGCTAAATGGAGCATTTGTTCGGCTTTGTCATATTCCTTACGTTGAATTGCAAGTATTGAACGTTTTATGATCATAATGAGTTTGTCTTCAGGAGTATCATCATCTTTTTTGGTAAAAAAACCGAATCCGATTACGAACCCTACTGCAGGAAGAGCATTATTTGTTGACGAATATGTATGCGACTGCTTTTTGTTATTAATGATAACTTTTTGAAGGCATTTTGAATTAGAGTTTATATTGAAAATATTTTGTTTGTAAGTACAATTTCCTAAGTTTTTCATAGAAATCCGGGAAAATCGATTTAAAATTGTGAAAATCATTGTTTAAGAAGTTTACGAATCTGTCAAGGTTTGTTTGTCCACAAAAAAAAAAAATACCCAGAAAGAGTTATTTGCGTATTGTATATGGAACAAAGGCTAATAGGGAGTTTTACCATCTTGTCAAAGCTCACACTATGATGAAGACAGATTGAAATATGTATCGCGCTTTTTTCAAACTGTCAAACTCAAGATCTTGAAGAAAACAATTTGGAAATAATTTTTAAATGCGGTATTCTTTTTTTGTGTGAAATTTGTGATTTCCGTGGCTTAAAAATTTATTTTAATTAGCAAAACCAACAATTTTCACAATTTTCGCGCACAAATCTTTAAAATTCTCGCTTTTGTTTTCAATCAATTTTTCAACAATGATAAAAAAAAAATCAGCTGTTCATCATACTGCTGTTTTTGACAATTCTGTGAGAACGAGAAAGAGATATATCGTTGTTACCTAAAAAGCCCTATAGGTGATTGAAGGCTGTACGTGTGGTAGTCAAGTTTGTACTAAAGAGCAAAGATAACTTAGTGCTAGTTTTGACAAACCGTAGCGCATTTAAACTTTTCCATATACGTGTGGCGCTGTAGTAGTCAAGTTTGTACCAAAAAGCAAAGATAACTTAGTTCTAATTTTGACTACCTATTGCGCATTTCAACTTTACCATCCTCAATAAAGATAAAAATCTATCGTTACGCCCGTCCCTCTGGTTTACATTTTATGCAGTTCATCAGCAACATTTTTGACTGATCTGAAAATTCAGTTCTGAAAACGTAACGTTGAAGGCCCAAAAAACACTGAAACGTCAAACATTTCTTTCTTTCGAATTCTTGTGTTTACTTTCTGACTTTACTTGGATCAAATCTAAAAAGAACTTTTATGTTGTGGAATTTGAAAATTAAGTTATTTGTAAGTTGACTAAAATTTTTTTTTAATTTATATTTTCAAAAACAGTCGGAGCTGTACTTTTTACGTACCATATTTTATTTAGAGGAAATAGTATATTTGATGATCCTGCAATGTTTGGTCTCGAAAACATTTTTTTTTTACACAATCAGATCTATTTTCAAATGGAGCTTAAAGCAAGCACCAACATTTATATGAAGTAAAGATATAATGTGTCCCACTGGCTCATCACTTAGTGCAGGTGTTAGTTGTTAGTAAGCACAATGGTACAAAAACAAAAACACACATGCATATAAATATAACATAAATAAATTATTACAATACAACACAGAAACAATTATGATCGTGGAGCACCGGTTTTAAAGAGAGTTTTTAAATTATTTCTATTTAAATTAAAGTCTATTAGGCTCTCATTCAAGTTATAAAACTTACTCATCCGTGTGAGAGGCTCAGGCATGCCATAATTAGTTCTGTGGAGTTCAACATTCAAAAGTTCAGATCTTCGCAGGTGGTAAGACCCTCCGCGGTACTCATCGATAGTAGAAATGCAATCATAGAATGCAGTTCTCCACGAATCTAGAGCTTCCACACAGAAAGTCAGAGGATAGTTTTGTGTCGAGGACAATTCATTCCAATCTTTAAAAGGAGTATATCGACATCTTAATGACACTAAAAGAATTCTTTTCTACAGATTGGTGTTCGGCCTTTGCATGACTTTGATGATATAGTCTGCGTTAGCTTTAAGGTTCCTTATATACATTGAAGGCAATCCCGATTCGACGTGTATCGCATAATTTGGTGTGTTATATGGGAGCCTAAAGATCCGTTTGAATAGATTCAATTTCTTCCAGTTGCTTGTACCCATAAACTTCATTACCATAGCAAAAGCAGCTTCTAACGGTTGCACCAAACACCCTGAATTTTGAAGCCGGGTCTATACTTTTGTTGTGGAAGAAATTTGACCACATACAATTAATTGCTGCCTTTGCTACAGATAGTTTATCTTTTATGTGCGCTCGCAGATTCAAATAGTGTGTTATTAGATATCCTAACTATTTGTAATCTGTCACAACTTCTAAGTTGGAGCCACTAAGGGTCCGTACGGTCATTTCGAGCACTACGGTTCTGAGATCTAAAAACCATTATTTTAGACTTAGATGTATTTATTTTGAGGTCCCAGATATCACAGTACTGTTTTATCTTGTTTTTTGGGAGCTGAAGTGTTACCGCGTTATCAGTTAAAACAACAAGGTCATCCGCATAAAGCAAAACTTTGATTTGTAGATCACCATAAGTAACACCGCTAGGGATATGATCTTCAATATCATTTATAAAAAGCGAAAATATAAGAGGACTTAAAATGCAGACCTGTGGGACACCGGCATCAGATCTAAACTGTTTCGACTGGTTACTACCGTTAGATACACAAGCAGACGTATTTGTAAGAAGCTGGTCATAAGTTGTTATGAATTTAGTCGATACCTGCATAGCTGCGAGAAAAAATAATAACGATCTCCTATTAACGGTATCAAAAGCTGCCTTAAAATCTACACAAAATTCATACAGATTCGATTTTTTCTCTATAAAACGTCTAGCTACACTAGTAAGAGTAAAGATCTGGTCGATTGTCGAGAGATTAGCTCGGAATCCAGCCTGAATGCAGCTTATTTTGTTATTTCGTTCAACACAGTTAACAAGCCTGAAGAAAAGAATTTAGGTAAATAGTTTTCGAAAAGAACTGAGAACAGAAATTCCTCTATAATTTTCGGGAAGATTAGGGTCACCCCTTTTTAAGAATCGTAGATATCATTGAAGACCTAAAAATATCTGGATAACTTTCCTCATCGAACATTTTATTGAACAGAATCAAAATGTGTTCCAAAAACTAGGAAGTCGCATTCTTATAGAACTCAGATGGAATGCCATCGGTCCCGGAAGCTTTATTGTTTTTCAATTTTTTGAGCGCAGCAAGAAGTTATAACATTGAGATAGGAGCATGAAATTCCTCAATACATATCAATGGAAGAACAAAGCTTATAGACGCTTGGAAAGGATCTTGTAACAAAAGTTTTTCAAAGTGCGATGCTAGGATATCAACACTAACATATGTTACTGTCGACTTATTACGGTCTCCTAAGATTCGAACATTATTCCAAAAAACTTTTGAATCTCTGCCTTCAAGAAGATTCAATTCAGATTTTCTTAGAAACAGTTCCTTTTTTTCTTGCATATGTAGTTCTTTGAAAGCATTATTTGCTTGAAGATACAGTGATTTAAAAGCTTCATTATTTGTATTTCTGAAAAGTTTGAGCAACCGAAAAGATCCTTCTCTACTTTTTCTACATTGCTCATCATACCAACTACATTTAAAAGTATAACGATCATTGTTTGAGCGGGTGACTGCAGATTGTCTTATGTTGATTTGAGAAGTTCACTGCATGCTCATTTAGATTACTTCTATAAATATCTGATTTTCAATTCGAATGTGTTTCATATAATCACACTTCGCACACAGCGAATTGAGCAAGTAAAAAGAGGAAATCATTGAAGGAATACCTTTGTAATTTTATATTTTTATTTTTGTAAAAGCGCTACACATAGGCTACATACATACAGTAAAATATTTAATTTACAATTTTGTCTACGTTTTTTTTTTAATTTTTGACACCGAATTAAAATATTTAAAATTATTTTCAAATATCGTTAGAATTTTCCTTCTTAGTAGCTTTTTTCTTAAAAGTAGTATTGCGATACATGTATGTATTTTGTTTATTAATACTACATCAAAATTTTATTTAAATCACTGGATTAAACTAGAAATAATTTAAGTATTCTTTTAACATAACAGTATTGATCTAAATTAATAAATTGCTTTCGGCAAAAACAAAGAAAATTCCTTTTATAGCTATATCTAGATTTTTATACAATTATTTATTATGATTTTTTTGATAATTTTGTAAATTTAGTTACAATTTTTACAAACTGATTAAAATAAAAGGCACAAAATATAGCTTTTTGAGTATTTCGCATAATGCTTGTTTTTTTTTCTCGAACGATATTGCAACTTTTTTTATATAATCATAACTGATGCAATATTAAAAAAAAACATGTTTCATTTTTATGTTGGGATTTATTTAGAACTGATTGTTAAAAGTATCTCATACTAATTTGTTTCGTTATATTAATACAAAATATTATTTATTAAACAAAAAAGTTCAGCAAAACAAGAATTCAAATATTGTTTTGTTTTGTTGATATTTTGAAAAGAAATTATTTATTTATTTTAATTTTATAAAGCGTAATTACATTGGAATGTTAAGAAAATTTGGTAGAGGTCATTTTTTGTACATTTGTTTGTGCTGGTAACTAGGGCAAGGATGCACTCTTGAGGAAGGATTTGTTTAATTATGAAAGCTCGAATTATTAATCTTAAAAAGATGTTTGTGTTTGTACTTTTTCGGTGAGTTCAGTTTATGTTAAATTAATTAATTTACAATATCTTAGTCAAGCGAAAAATAAACTACAAAAATAAAATAAATAATTGTTATCATAATGCCGGCTATATACATATAAACGAAAATAAAAAAAATTAAAGTTTTGTTGCACATGATGTTCTAAGACCCAAAACATAATTTAATTTTTTATTTAATACAATTCGTTGCTGCAATGCAGAACTCTAAGGCCCTTCTTCCACAAGAGCAACGCACCCGCAACTCAAAAGGAAATTCAATATAAAAAAAATACAAGTAACTTTCAAACAACGTGTTTTTGATATTTTTATATGGGAATTGCTTGTGAGTTGTGTTGCGTTGCGTTGCTCAAGTGGACGAAGGACCTAAGTCCATTTTTTTAAATTTGGTAAAGCTAAACTTGTAGTTCTACTAAACTTGGCTAGTTCTGCATTGTAGCGACGAACTATTTAAGTGAATAAATGATACGTGATTTATGTCATTGTTCAATATAAATCAAGGTGCTGGGAAATAAGTCCCCGGGAACAAGTCCACCGAGCGATTAAGTTCCCACTTAGTGGGAACTAAGTTCACTTTGTTAAAGTGGACTTGGTTCCTATTCATGATGGGAATTAAATTCTAAGAAAACTGTGTGGCTTTACTTCCCTTTGAATGTGAAACACATTCCCACTTCCATCCAGAACAAGATAAACAAGAACTTTAGTATTTTGCTATTTTATTGATGGAATAAAAATACATTTTTGTATAGGAAAATGTACACCAGATTTAATTAGCAAAGTGGTCAAAATTTTAAAGTTAAGGTATTAATGTTATAATTATATATATAGATAAGGTTTACAAGATTTTGAAAATATTAAAAAAAAATCGCTCAATTTTTTTCTTATATTATTTCCAGAATCATGTAAACCTAATTTAAAAATGAACTGCTTTGAAACTTTGCTTACAATCTTGTAAACATAATTTGTAAGAGACAAACGGGTATTTTTTTTAGTAGGTACTTACGTTATCATCAAGATAAGCTTAAGAGTAAGTTAGAAGGGTAAGAAACCTATGTAATTTAAAGCTCTTCGTTTATATGTTGTTGTTAAAAATTAGTTCTCACTTCATGTTTCGAAGTGTGTACTAAGTTCCCATAAGGAAGTGGAGTACGTTCCCACTTTGCA
Organism: Baccha elongata; assembly: GCA_951217065.1. Classification (NCBI taxonomy): domain Eukaryota; kingdom Metazoa; phylum Arthropoda; class Insecta; order Diptera; family Syrphidae; genus Baccha; species Baccha elongata. The sequence continues at coordinate 211,052,358 of OX578272.1, forward strand.
TGGGATCCAAGTCCACTTCAACAAAGTGGATTTAGTTCCCACTAAGTGGGAACTTAGTCCCTCGGTGGACTTGGTTCCCGGGGACTTATTTCCCTGCACCATAAATAAAGCTTTTATCAGTGGAAATTTATCTTTTCTTTATCTGCCGAAAAATCCAGATCTGCAAAAATTGATCGGAAATCAAAAAATAAATCAATTTATTTGCCCATTAGAACGCGTTAACTGTCAAAAATTGATCGCCGATCAAAATTAAATTGATTTATTTTACCAATAGAAAGTCCAATAAATAATAATTTACTCGTAATATGTGACAAAGGGGTAAACGTTTCAGTTGCGGAAGTTGGAATTTTATAATTTTTTGCACTTTAAAAAAATGTTTTATGTTTTACTAAGCTAGAACAAAAAATTAACGGGAAATGCTCCGAAAAATCCTTCGCCAAAGTTTATTAAGAAATTCTTTTGGATGGCGACCATATTCATTACAGCTGGCGAAAGTATTGAACGGGATTTTTGATGAACAGTTACTTTGTACTATTCGCACATAAATGTGACGAACATATCTAGCACCACAGTCGAAGAAGTAAGTGAGGTGGTCAAAGTTAAATAAGTAAAAAGCTATTAGCCGCGTTTTTTTGCAAGTCCATATAGACATGTGTAAAAAAAAGGACATTATGAATTACATAGCTCACAACATAACCAACGTTCCCATAAAACCATATGTAATAAACGCAGAAGTCTATATGGATTTAGCTAAGTCCCGATAAATATCGAGAGTTAGCTAATTCTATATGGACTTATGTTGTTGTTGTATTTACGTGTTGATGTGTTACGACTGTTGTCGTTTTTTTTCACACACTTCTATATAGACTTGCAAAAAAACACGGCTATTATAGGCTAGACAAGTTACCCCTTAGTTGAAAAAAAAGGGAAGACTGGGTCGCACAAACTTGCTCTTGTGGCAAGTTCTATATAAGCTTAAAAGGACCTTTTACGAAATAATTTTACATGCATTTATGTCTTAAATTCTTTCAAATAATTCAATAAGAAATAATTAAAAAAATAATAAATAAATAAATAAAATAAATAGTTTTGAAAATCAATCTATAAGAAACAAGAGTTTTCCAAAAAAAACGTGGTAGTAATTTTAATATGTTAAAATATATTTAACAATTTTTTTACCAAAATTGTAGGACCCGTTTTTTAAAAAAATAATTTTTTTCAAACAACTTTTCTTAAATATTTGTATAAAAAATTGGCTAAAATTTTGACGAGTGATTTGTTGCAGACGGCAATGTTTTTCCTCAACATTTTTTTTCTTTTCCATACTTTTTTTAAGAATTAAAAAAAAATTTCAGAAAATATTTTTTAAAACAAAATAAAAAAAAGGTAAACCAGTCTCCCGCTATGAATATGGTTACGACGGGAATTCATAAACTGTTCTCTTGATCTATTTTGTGAGTTTGGAAAAGATGGGAACTTAGATACTTTTTGCCGAAAAGTTAAATACCCATAAATGCTGGATCTATGAAGAAGGGTCTCTTTAGATTTCATAATGCACAATAAGATTGAATAGAACGGAATTTCATCCCAAATGTCATTCATAAAACATAAATAACGAATCCGCACTGTTAACACACAAAATTTGCTCCATATGCCTTGTAATTAAATTACTTTGAATCATAATTAAGTTATAAATTAGCTTATAACTAGATTATAAGATATTATATCTTACTGTTATCAAGCAATCTCGAAATAAAAATAAAAATAAAAATAAAAATAAATAAAAATAAAAAATAAACTCTAAATTAAGAGCTTATTTCTAGGAATAATAAAAAAAGTGTTCTCAGTAGTATTATCAAAAACAACAGCAACTCTTGAATAATAATTTTGGGGAATAAAAGATAATCTGTTTATTTTTTGCATCAATGCCAATTGAAAACAAACTGAAAAATAAAAAAAAAATCAATAATGAAATAAAACCAAAAATCATAAAACAAATTTATATGTAAGTTTATTTTTTTATTTTTGCTCAAAAAAACAAAAACTATTTCGATTATTTTAATAACAAAGCATACGACTATTAGAAATATAAAATCTATTTTTGAATAAACTTATTTTGAGGTAGACTTATGAAAAAATAAAATGCAAAGTATAAGTATGTAGGTAGTTACAAAAACTATATTAAGTTAATTCACACATTGAATATTACGTAGATATATTCTCAAAAAACTATAATAAAAAATACTTAAAAACACGTAAATATTTATATCTACTTGCTTGCTTAGAACTAAAAAAAAATTAAAAAAAGTATATCTAATTTTGCATATCTGAGGATAATGAGGTATTGATATTTCATTTAGTATTATTTATTTACTACACGCATATTATGCGTAGACAGTTGCTGACATATGTAATATTAAGTTAATTTAACTTATTTCTTGTTTTCATGCAAAATACATGGATTTCAGTATTTGTTTACTTAAAAAAAACTTTAAATATAACTTGTTGGCAAGATTTGACGTTTGTTTTATTTTGTATTACTTGTAAACTGACAGGAGGTAATAAGTTTTACTCTTACAATATGAAATTCATATAATATTATCACTTTTAAGACTGATTTTTTTTAATGTGTATATTTCAAAATAGAAATGCTTTAGAGTTTGTATGAGGCAGTATTTTTGCTGTTTGAGGTAGAGTTTTGGTGAGTTTATAAACAATATTGCGACAATATATTACACTTTTTCAGCATTGATAGTTGATATGGAATGTTAGATAAATGAGTTTCATCTGGTTGTTATTATTTAAACATTTGCGGTGTGGATTGATTCTCGTATGTAATGCCATTTTAAATAAAAAAAAATACACCATTGCAATTTGTTTTGCTTATATGTACTACATCTAGGTCTTTAAAAAGTTCGCAGCTGTCATCTATGTACATATGTATAATGTTTTAATATCTGTTTTGATTTTGAAATGATGCTGGCATAGAAAGATATTAAGGAAAAATGATACATTAAGTTATAAATTATGACTGGCACTTTTGTTTATCAAAAAATATAGTTTTTGATTATGTACAAAAATATCGTATATTTAAATGCACCTGTAAGGAACGACATTACAAACTTTTCTCCTGTTGTCTATTGCTTTTTGTTTTGTTCTTCTATTTAAATATAGTTTTTGATATTATCTTAATAAAATGTACAATATGTACATTATGTAAGTAGGCAGATACTGACTTTTTGTAGTACAAATAATGAAGGAAATCTTTGTTTTTAATGGAAGAACTTGCTGTAAATGTCATTTAATTTCTATTGCTTATTTATAATATATTTATTTTTTATGAAATTTCTAAAAAAGCTCCATATTTAAATTATACAAAAATGAGAGTTCTTTTTATTTGTGTTAATTAATGGCACAATTGAATTATAAAAAGAATTATTTACTTTCACTTTTAACCATTTGTTTTTAAATTTTTGTTTTTATGTACACAGTAAATTAAATTTAACGTTTTAACTTAAAAAAAAAATAAACAAATACAAAGCAATATCTACATTTTCTTCAGAACAACACTGAAAATTTAAATTTAATTTTTTTTGTATAAATTAATTGCGATTATTTTTTTATTTTTGTTTGTGTTTGTCATCTAAGATGCATTAAGTAATATTTTGTTAGATTTGTAAATTTAATTCTAAATATTGTTATATAATAATATATACAAAAGGTGAGTTGTTTTTTTTCTAAAAAATACTTCCTAAATATAATTAAAGAGATTTTATTAAGTGTTCTAATTTTTTTAGTAAATCGTATTTTAGTGATGCGTATACTCTGATTAATTAAATTTTTTCACAAACTTTATTTTTTGTTTGTGGGTAGTATACATCGGTAAGGCTTCTAGTTTTCATGTTGGTATATGTGTTTGCATTTTCTTTGCTATAATTATATATTTTTTTATAATTTTATACTTTTTTTTTTCAAACAAAAATATAATGTTTTACTAACGCATCAAAAATTATATTCTAAATTTCTCTTTTCCTCAAATATAATTTTAAAATAAATCTCTCTTCTTAAACTAATTAATTAAGCATTATCTACTTCCATATAATGTCTACGTGTTATGAACACCCTCATCTTCTGAGAAATTATCATCAGCATCTGAATTACCACCGTCATTATTGCTACCCGATTGATTATTATCTAGACCTAGATCCATTGGTTCGGAGGAGTCGCGACGAATATCAGTGCCCATCGGGCCATTTGAAATTGGTATACTTAAGTGATTCCCCGAACCACTTGGTGAATGATGACGCATGGCAGGTTCAATTATTAGATCATTACCTCCTCCTAGCGAATGACCACCACCCGAATTATTGTGCAAATTATTCTGAACAAGCCGTGAAGCCTCATTGTTTTGGGCAAGTTTGGAGAGATCAAAATGCGGTGGTAAAAGTCCGGATGGTAGTTTGTCTATGCCATGCCCCATTGCGTTGAATTGTGCCATTTTGGCGGCATGTAGGGCAGCTGCTGCATGCTCCTGAGAAATTCCCATGCCTGTTGAAGAGAGAATAGACATAAGTTTTGTTGTTGAAGTAAAACTAAAAATCAAAGTAAAAGAACAAAAACAAAGAAAACAATATTCCCTATTCGACCTTGAATTTTTTTTTATTTAATTTTAGTCATTATTTATATCACGAATTTATATATTTATTTATAGAATTTATTATGTTTGTCGCAAAATAAAACAAAACTTACATTGCTTTAACTCTCTGTGGAAAAAACTTGATTTTTCTCTTTTCTCCTTTCAAATTGTCTGAAAATCTTAGAATTGACCTCGGAATTGACAAACAGCAAAATATACTGACTTGGTTTTAGTGAGTCTTGCACTTGTGTATATTATTTTTGGAATGTGATTGTGAGTGGGTGTGTTAACAAACATACAATTTTCAAATGGATATTTCAATTGAAGGTATGAAATAACAAATTAAAGAGAACTTAGTTGTGAAAATATAATTTTTTTTTTAAATATGTTTAAATGACAGTTGGAATATTCTCTGCCACATGTTGCTATTTTTCACGTTTTTTTTTTTAATTCTAAGTCTTTTTTATATTATACCCTGCCATTCCGCGTCGATTTTATTTCCGATCATTTCCGATTAACAAATTATTTGCGAATGAAATTTCCACTTTAAGAAAAAAACACTCATACGCCATACGTTGTTTTTCAATTATTATATGTTTTATGTTATTGAACTCTAGGAGAGACTAAAATCTTGCCATAATCAATATGCTTTTTCCTATCCACTTTTAAGTTGCCTCAGAAAATCGTCTTCAAAGACAAAAAAAAAAAAACAGTTTTCAAAGGAAACTATAGAAATATGCTTCTTCCAGAGAACAGAAATGCCACTGATAGTAGATTTTCATCTTTCAAAATTTAATCTTTCTGAATCTGAAATTTTTTTTATGTTGGTTAAATAATCATTTCTAAACAAAATAAATTGTTTTACTTCGAAAAACAAATTTGTATAGGTTTTCGACTTAAATACGCCTACATATTTGCGCGGAATCCGAACGCACAAGACAAATCAAACTCTTTGGGGGATATGTCAATTTAACGGAAGAGATAGTGCCACGTACAAAAAAAGTGCAGGGTTTGCACCGAGAATTAACGGTAGAGCCTGACTCAATAGCTACTACATTAATGTACCTATTTTTTTGGCAGCTTACAAAATGCTGTTTTGCGGTTAAATTACTTTTGCAAATATGAATGTGAGTTCGGAAAACATATAGCACTTACCAAATGTGTTTTCAGTGATAAACTGCAAATACGTATCCAATAACGACTGGCCGGCAGCCGAACTAGTCGGTGGCAGTGGTGTTCCCATCATCATGTCTTTTGCATCATTGGAATTCTTTTGATTCATTGATTCATTCCGTATGCGGGTTATTGTTGTATTCGTGTGTCCGAAATTACTCAGTAAGCTTTCATGATACCGATTCATATCGTTATTGTTATTGCCATATCCGCTACCTGTTGTTAAATCTTCTGGATCATCATCCTCATCATCCCCAGCGCTTCGTAAGTCTAATTTCGAACCACCCCTTTGGGCACCACTTGTGGGTGAAGCTCGTGCACGCAACTCAGCTGGCGAAATTTTAACACCAGCCTTGGCCAACAAACGCGATGCTAATTCTGGATCGAAAGCACTTGGCATCGGCAGCACTGGAAGATCTTTTGTAGAGATACCCCGATGCTGACGTGACATGTGTGAATGGAGAGAATTTCTAGATTTCGCAACTGTTCCGCAAAGAACACAACGATAACCAGGACAGACGGTGTGTTTATCTTCCAAATGAGTGCGAAGAGTGTGGGCGGATCGATATATTTTGCCACATTTAGGGCATGGACGGGGATCAGTGGCACGGACTCGCATTTCAAGTGATCGACGGGAAACTGCAAAAGAAAAAAATAGTAAAAAATTGATAGTTGATATTCATTTAAAACATGAAATATTGCTAAATCAGAAAACAGATTAAAGTATTATATTCAATATCGACAACATGTTTTCATCTTGACTGATTATAATAATTTACATTTAATATTTTATTTAAAAAACTTTTTCATGATTTTTTAACGAACTGTCAGAAATATTTAATAAATTCAATAAAAGAAATTCTTTGTCGATTTTCAATACCATACTCTTCTCAAAATAGAAAAATAAAACACTAAAACAAATTTATTTTTTGAAAATATATTTGCCATCTTTTTGGTTTATGGTTTCTTTGGTATTTGTTTTGTTTTGTCTCAGTTTTTCCAAACATTTTACATATTTTTATAATTTAACATTTTTAATTAACTAAATATAAATTAAAAACAAATGCAGTATATACTTTATTTAATTTCTATAGGATTTTATGTATTAACAAAACTTGAACTAAAAAAAATCATTAAAATTTAAAATATTAATTAAAATTATATCACTGTTGTTATTTTTTATTTCCTTTCAGTTTGTTTCGTTCAAGAGACTTCAAATGTTATGTTATTACTAAAAATGTTATTTAATATAATTTATTGGTAGTTCGTTCTTGTAATAGTTGTTTAATAGGAACCTTGATTACGTATGCGTACAATTTTGGATTTATATAAAGGATATTTGTGTTTTTTTTTTTAGTATAAACTATTACTATGTTAACAAAATGTATGTTTGAATTGATTTTTATAAATAAAAAAGTTAATTATATGAAGAATTTTTTATTTGGAAACCTAATTAATTTGTATTACTTATGAACTCTTCAATGAGAAATCATTGGTGACTGTTTTGATTACTGTAGAACAGCGGTGTAAAAAAAAATGTTCAATGTACGTTTTATTTTTCAATACATATTTTATGTCTTTACTGACTTATTTAAAAAAGGCGAAACAAGTGAGCGAAAGAGCGTCAGTTAAAATTTCGATTTTTTGAAAAGTGACTCGTTTCAACTCGTTTATTTTGCATATTTATGCGGAAATTCATTGATGTACAATTAAGAGTTTATTTTTAATATATTGCCTTCAAATTCTAGAATCCATCTAAAGTTTTCAGCTGTGTCACGAAAATAGAGAAAACAAAGTTTACTCAAGCTATGTACCTAAAATGTTTTCTTGTGAATTGAATAAATAAACTTTGGGGACGGTGCTGTGCTTCAATTAAGTTGTTCAGATTAATGTTAAGATTAAAAAAAAAAAGATATGTATTAAATCGATGGCTTATTTAACAAATGTGTTAAGAACTGGAAACTTGATTTTGCTTTGAATCAATTTAACAGAGTCTTTGCGCTCAATACAGATTATATTTAAATTCACCCAAATAAATTTTAGGATGTACTGTTCTCATACTATAATTAACTCATTTTTGACCAAAAATGCACTTAACACTTTAACGTACTAAGCCATCGATATCTGACATATAGATACACCATGATGCATTTTTAAAGTGAAAGTAAAAGCAATTAGTAAGGTGCTATTTCGATGGAAACCGAATCCCACAACAGAACGCGGCCGCAGCTGATATAACTAGCAGTGGAATGGAAGAGATTTGCTTGGCGCTCTTTGTGACGATAATGAAAGGTCCTATCGGATCTATCGAAATCCATGAAGAAACGTATTGTATTGATGTATAAAATTAATTATATGGTCAACAATAGAAGCAATTTCAGTTAAAAAATATAAATATATATGTAGGTAATTGTCTATTATTTTAAAAACATTTTAGAATTGGAAATTATATTCAAACATTGATCAATTCAAATAATTTTTTAATCGGAAATAAAAATTTCTGTTTTTTCATAGATTTAATTAAAAAAACAACTTTGCTTTCATTAGGTTATAGAAAAATTGAGCTCCTTACAAAGTTCTATTATATATATTTTTTTTATTCATTTTTGTTGACATCATCTTATTTATCTAGAAATACTAGTATGCAGGCACATTCTATTTTGTTTCTTTTTATTTAAATATTAAATTACTACTTTTTTTTTATTTTCTATGTTCTATAGTGTTTTGTATCTACAATTTATTTAATACTGTTAATTTCTTATAATATACAAATTTTCGTCTTGTTTTGAGTTTTGATTTTATATTTTGCATTAAATACATTTTTTTAGTCAAATAATTCTAACTTATAGCATTTATTTTTGTTGTTAGTCTTACTCACTAATAGGATAGTTTTTTTTCTTTTAATATAATTTTTTTTAAAGAATGTTACAATAGTTATTTTTGTATCTATATACAATACACTACTAGTTTTTTTTTGTTTAATTTATAGGAACATAACAATTCATTTTCATAGGACTTTATATTATTTATTTTGTTATCAAAGCTAGTTGCAAAAATATAATTTAATATTTAGTTCTTAAAAAAATGCTTTACGTAAGGAATGCATAGACAATGTCATTTGTTAAAAATATCATTCTTTTTCTGTTTATAGTAAACTTATTTGTTGAAAATTGTGAGCACTTGAAATTTTTTATTATGAAACTATCAATATGTAGGCATTTTGCTCTACAAATTAAAACAATAATTTATTCCAGGCGCAAAGTAATTATGACGTCCTATAGAATTAGAATATTAAATAAATTTTGATTTTAGTTATTGTAACTACACTTCCGATGCCAAGGTTTAGCACTTGATGTGACAATAGACAATTTTGTTCTTGTTTTTTTTTTGTGGTCAACGATTAATGGATTAATGACAACACTTTTATTTTAAGCAAATATCTATGTTTTGTTGAGAATTTAAAATACTTTACACCAGAGCTGAAAAGGAATTAAATCATTCGGTGATTGTATTCATTTGAACTCAGGCTGGAAACAATAGAATTTCCATTCATTTTGAATGGGTGCTGGTTATTTGGACGGAACTTGTTTCGCAAATCTCATTCCGCAATTATCAAAATAAATTTTAATTGTCTCGCAACAGTTATTTGTCAAAATTTCTTTTGGTTTTGAATCAACTCGCAAATTGATAATTTCACAAAAAAATGTCCCTATTTTTTGTATAGCAAATAATAATCTGGCAATTTATAGTTATGCAAATACTTTTTTTACAAACGCTCGATTTCGCGCTAAATTCATTAACATGTAAAAGATTAAAAGGCAAAACAATTTAAAAGCTAAATACTTTATAAATTGCGAAATAACAAAATGCCAGATAAAAATTATTGCGAAGTACAAAATTGCGCAATGAATTTTTGTGAAACAATCACATTGCGAAATGAGAACTTGCTAAACAATAAAATGCCAAACAATCAAAAACTGAATGATTAAATGCCAGCCAAAAAATTGCGAAATGATCATTGCGAAGTGAAAAATGGCAAATAAAAATCCGCCAGTTGATCCCTACCTTAGATGAATACAAATTAATGAGTTCAAATTCAAAACTTCCCAGTTCGTTGTGCTGAAATCCCAATTTGTTTTGAATTCAGTTATTTAAATAGGCTGAGCTCAAATTCAAAATGATTTCAATTTAAATATACTGAACTTAAATTCAAAATGACTTAACAGTTGTGCTGAAATCCCATGCATTTTGTATTCTTCTATTTAAATATGCTGAATTCAGTGTATTACGTCACTGATTTCTTAATTCATTGATTTAAATCACTTATTTCAAGATGAGTGAGATTTGAACATAATATTGAGGTGCGAAGTCATTTTAAATTCAATGACATAAATATATATTTCAAATTGAATTCAGATTGTGTATGCATTCACAAACGATTTAATTCTTTTACAGCACTGCTCGATACCGAATCAAGATCAAATAAAATGTACCAGTTATCAAGTAAGTACATTAAATGGCAAACATTACGGCATTTTTATACTTAATAATAAAATAAAAATAACGTAAGCCTGTTCTTTTTTCAAGATAATATTTGTTTTGGTTCGATTCAAGCTGCAAAAAATCTATAGTTTTTTAAAAAAATGCATGACATTGTCTCATTTTTTTTTTTTTTTATTAAAACTTATAAAAGTCAACTAGCCGCACTCACAATTTCATTTAAAGTCCGGTATTCCCGAGAACGGACCACCGGACGAACGCATTGCTTTCATTTTAGCCCATTGCAAGGTGTGCTTTATTCTCATATGATTGCGCACCGAATTCGGATGGGCAAATCTGCGTCCACATTCGAGCACTGGACATACAGGGCTATCGCGAGGATAATGCCGGTCTAAATGTTGCCTAAAAACTCTTTGCTCCAATGGAGTCTCACACAGTGGACATGGTAGTAGGTAATTGCTGTTGGCCACTGTTGCTGTAGTTGAAACCGCTGCTGCAGCAGAAGCGGCCGCTACGGCTGCTGTTGTATTTTGAAGAATTTCCGGGAAATCTCGCGATCGACTAAGAGCTATAGTTCTTGCCATAAAAAGATTTGCCGTAAGCTGTTGCTGGTGAGATTGTATCTCGTCCATGTGTTGCTGGCTAATGTTAGGTTTATTTTCGTGATGATGTCGTTGCATAAAATGTTGATGTTGCTGTTGTTGTTGGTGTTGATGATTTTGTTGTTGATGTTGCTGCTGATGATGATGATGTTGCACCAACGAATGGAACAGTGTTGGATCAGTGCTTTGAGTATTATTATTATTGTTGTTGTGTTTAACAGTCAACGACATTGCCGACGATGATGAATCATTGGAGTACTCATTTGATGAGTTTTCCGGCGATGGAAACCTTAATGGTGATCTGAGAGATGGTGGAAGTGAAGTTGGACGATTAGAAATTTGATCTTCACTAATGCTATTATCGACACCATTACATTCGGATTTAGGAATTTTATTGGAATGTACATCCGCCGTTGGTGGCGAAGATAAGGCTTTTAAATTTTGCTCATCTACTGAATAATTGTCAACTACTTCTTCCTTGACATTAGCCATTAATCCGTATTTGTTTTGAATATCTGCAAACCGTTAGACAGCAAGGGATCGCAGAGTTAGAAAGACATTCATTTTTTAATGGACATTTTTTTTTTGGATTAATGAGCTTATTTTATTATGTAGGTATAGTTATGTAATGTGAGATATATATAATGTACATAAAATTACTATAATTTTTTGTTTTGTAATGTTAAAAATTTCATTCGGCAGTCACATTCGAGCACTCTTTGCGACCCTGATCTGCTTTTATTTAGTTTTGTTTTAAAGTTGAAGATGACACAATATTGCTGCAATCATCAACAAAATATCAACAACCAACAACAACAGAACTGAATTTGTTTTTTTTTTTGTGTTTTTCATATTGTACTTAATTTAAAATATTTTTTTGGATAAGAATTAACAATTTGAGAGAATTAAATTTTTGTTTCTATAGGTATTAATCGCCAATTTACAGTTTCTTATATTTATAAAGGTTTAATTAGCCAATTTTTCTGTTTATTTTTCATTCAGTTCTTATCGTTATAATCAAATATCAATACATTTATAGCCAATTTTCTTATTTTTTATAACAAACAATTTGAAAAGAAAATATTTTTGTCATGAGATCACGGTCGTTGTTTAAGGACTTGTTTCACAATATTTAAGTAGGTTTCAATTAAGCTATTCAAAACTTTTTTTTTGAAAGAAAACAACAAAACAATACACAGCAAACAACGAATTAAACTGCTGAGTTTTTACTTTAAACGTACTCAGAGATTTTGAAACAAGTCCTAAATAAAATTAATGGTATTTGGTTTAATAAAGTGCAAAGTAAATTATAACAAATATTATATTAAATTAAATAAAAATAAACTTTTATGGCATCCTTGAAAAATGAACGAATAACGGTATGAATTTAAGAAAAAAACAGCTATATGTGCTGTTTAAATATATGTATATATATAAGCCGATCATATCTAACAGATTTTTGTAAAATCACGTTTTATTAGATTTTATTAGAATTTTTTTAATGTCAAAATGATACGAGTTTGAACTGAAGCTATTTAAATATATGTATAGCTTGATATTTATATGAAACTTATAAGTTTTAATTATGTTACTATGTGCCAAGCACTAAATAGCGAATTGAACAGATTTACACCTAACATTTTTTTAAATCATTATAAATTTACCACATAAATTTAACTCTTAAATCTTTACACCTTAAAATTTCCTTGCAAATTTTGTGAACACTCCTATTTGTGTGAAGGATTTCAGGACAGTAAAACATGTCACCGAAAAATTCTTAATCTTTTTAGAATTGTGTATTTTTGTTTGTTTGGTTGTGATATGTTTCCGAAAAGAATCACTTTAGCCAAAATTTCACTATAATTATATCAAAGCTAAATTAAGTATGAAATTTTTTGACGCAGTTAGGTTCCAATGATGTAGTAGAATATGAAACCACAGTTTTACAACAATATTTGATATGGCGTATGCCTACAATATCGGGTTTTGTGTTTTTTTTTATTTACAGGCGTATTGTGCATTTCCCGCTAAAAATAGTCATAACTAAATTTATAGAAAATTAAATTTTCTACCTTTCATATGCAAACAACTTTTTTTGTGAAGTAATTATTTATTGCAAATTATATAAATAAAATGTGTGTGAAAAATATCCTAATTTTTTAAAATTAATATTTAAAAAATTAATATGATGTGAACAATGAGGGGATTTTTCACACAATTTCTGCTTATTACTAGCAATAAATAATTGTTTTATATACAAATTATCTGAAGAAATAGGGTAAAGAATTTAATTCTCAATAAATAAATATTTTCAGCGAGCAATGCACAATTATCAAATTTAAACAAAAAATGCATATACGCACCCACCCCAAATTTATAGTGAGTCCTGGCGAAGGGTTGCAGGGGGGCATTTGGATGCCCCCTATAACTACCTTACATCGTTTCTCAGTCAGGATTTTGTACCCAACCTTTTTTATGTTCCTATACTTTCTCTTTAAAAATTATTATATTATTAGAAGTGATATTTGTAAGCTTTTAAGCAAAATGCGTTTTATTTGAATGCAATATGCAAATTAAAAATGGGTTAGTACCAATTTACGAAAAAAAGTTAATGAGCCAAAATGTATAACTTTCAAATGGAAATTGCCTAAATTGAAAGTCAGTTTTGTGACATCTGCCCAATCAGAGACCAGAAAATAACCTATTACTTATATCTATAGTCCCTAAATTTTCTTAGCTTGGCCAATACCATTACTTACGTTTTCTGCTTCATTGACAGTTAGTAAAATTTTAATTTATTGGACACGCATCTTATAAAGAAAGTTGTTCTAAAATTAGTTTATACAATGCAATTTCTTAAAATCTCAATATTATTTTAAAAATTTAGTATACACGCTCTTGGCGCTTATCATTTATATGAATGATATTCTGTTATTTATGTAAATGAATAATGCATGTGTCGCATTTTAAGGATATGTCTGTACCTATTACAAGAGCGCGCCTAAAAAATTCCTGGAATTCGATAACCAATAGCAATAAAAATATAGGAATCCTCAAACATATATATATATATTTCATGTATGCATTTAAGGTATATAATGTCTTAATGTGATTTATAGCAGATCTACATGTCATTATATACTTTTCTTTCGATAGTTCTATACACCTATCGACGCAAAGAAGATGGTTCCATATTCTATAGCTTCAAAGAGCATAAGGGTAAGAAAAAGCGGCATCACATAACAGAAAGGTTCTGTTAACAGTCATAGAGCACGCGATAGTAACATTCAATAGTAATTCAGGAATGTCTTACTATTGTTATGTGTGGCTGTGCTGTGCATGCAGATTGCGTTAAGGTAGCAGTGTTTTGTATTGTATTCTTACTCCCTCGCTAAGCCAGAGCCAACCCTTTTTATTATTGGCATTGCCTTGCTTTTGTGTCGTCTTTAGTTAAACATTGGTTAGATTGGTTAAGTTAGGGGTGTGATTGGTAACAACTATTTTATTTTTGCTTCTGCCACAATAATGATAATGGTAATGGTAATTTGTTTTTCGACCTCGCTTATTCATATTGCAATAATTTACGAATTTGTCATATTTTAGCGGCTTCGCGTTGTTTTTATGATAATCTTTTTCGTATTTTTTTTTTGTTGAGGGTTTGGTAATATTTAACCCTTCATTCCGTTTTTATTTGTATCTTCTTAAGATTTATTATACATACCTATAGATGAAGATGAAATAAGTATGCATAACTTCATTCGGAACAATAATTAATTTCTTTTTCAAGTCGAAACCCTGAAGGAAATCCAATTTCCGGGTTTATGTTAGTATTTATTTTATACAAAAATAAAAACATTCAAAATAGGGTCGACAAAATGCAAATGTAAGTTAGTGTCGTTTGAATGTTTGATAATACATTTTGGGGGGATTCATGGTGTCAGTTACATACCATTATTTGGTTGTTACATACATTGCGTCACTATATAACAATAATTTCGGAATAGACACAAACATTTGTCAATTATTGCTAATAAAATATTTATCTTATAACTTATGATCCTTTGGAGGATACATGCTATTCGAATGTGTAATATTATCAATGCTTTAAGGTCTAGGTTAAGATATATGAGTTATAAGCAGTTGTATTATAATTATGTGTTTGAATATAGGAAAAACTTTTCTTCTTTTCAGCATCCATATTCAAAAGTATAACAACCAACTAATATCACCTAAGAAAACTAACTCCCTAATCTCCAATGTCTAAGAAATGCATACAAAAATCACTTGAATCACTTAAACGATTTATGAGAATGCCAAAATGCTCGTGAATTAATTGATAAACTCTAAAATATTATTCAGTGGCGCATTGAATAGATAAGATGTATTTTATTGTAAAAACTTTCAATAGAGCTAATTTTTTTGTTTAAAAATAAATACATACAATGAATTTTGCATTCAATATTAACGGAAATGATAAATCTAATAGCTGCGTTTCTTAAAAAGTTAAATTATTTTAATATTTTATTGAATTATTGTTTGTATACGAACAAAATTTGTACAAATGTATGCACCTAAATTCAGTTTAGTACACTTCAGCGAATCTAATCTAATAATATGAGCAAACACACCTTGTATAGATGTATTGTTTATACCCTAAAGATAGAGGTTCTATTGATTCTCATCCCAGTTCATATTAAATTTACACACAGAAAGGACACTCTCGTATCCTTATCGCGGATGACTTTACGAACAAAAGAAGAAGAATATAAGAAAAGGCATTTCTCATCGCTCTACAAAGCTCTAAAACGATGATGTCCAACCACTTCATTTGGCTTACGTAAATAATCTAAAAACAAGGATGAACATAGATTATTATCTGAAAAGACAAGTATAGATGCACAGCACATCCCACAGTCAGGAAAAATTTTGAAATAATGAAATTCGGATGCATTTCAAACAAAAAGATAGAAGTAGTGAGGGACGATGGGAACGAACGATGATGGGTGACTATCTTTAGACATCGCAAATTTTATCCTTGAGTATTATTATTTTGCAGCAGCAAACTATGAGCATGCGAAGGACGAACGATGACTACCACTCTGATGAGAAGAAGCACAAAGACAAAAGTATTTCAATGCGGCATGTCATGAAACTCTCCGAAGGATTGTGCAAAACGAACAATTTTCGGAAAACCTTATAGAGATGAAGAAAGTGCAAGGACCGTAAATGCCTTTTAGTACTAAACTATTTCATTAAGTGCACACAATATTTATGTGTATGTGCCTGGTTCATATAGATATATATGTATGTAGATGTACCTTTCGCATGTTTCTTCTTCAATAAATCTGCGTTATTCTTGGTCTATTCCATGTTCGGTAATCGTATAAGTCTCAGAGTGAGGAGACTTATATGTGCATAATTAATGAAATTAAATACAAAGGATTCTTGTGCTTTATTCTTCTTCGGGTTCGCATCCAGAAAGTGCACACAGATATTATGTTGTCTTTGTATATAGAACTTTAGAAATATAATATAGTACAAAGTTCTATTTTCAAAGAAGAAGGATATTCACTGAAATGTTGAAATAAGAAGGAACGCGCTTTGTCCAGTTTTTAGACGATGCTGATGATGATGAATAAAGTATTGAACGATAATGCTGCGATTGGAGAAGTGCATATCAATTGAAGTATGAAATTGCATCAAAAAATTTGATTAGTTCTCAAAATCAATTTAAGTTTGAAGCTGAGTAAGTTTGCAGTCAGGCGTAAAAATGTCCATTTTTTCGGTTAACCATCATAAGAATAGATGTTTTTTAAACATAGTAAGGTGTAACGATGTGATAATAGTATTTTTTTTTAAACACAATGGCACAGTAAAAATGTAATGTTGAAAATGTTTCTAGGAAAAACTTAGTGTAACTATATCGGCAAAATGTTTCCTTTGTTAAGTTGAAAATAATATATGAGCATAAGTTTTATTAAATGTTTTAAATCAATAAAAGTTTGAATGTTTTTTATAAAAAAAATATAATAGATAATATAAAACTTTGCATTACATAATCATTTCTTATTTGCATACTTGTTAAGCCAAAACACTTAAAATCCTAAAAAAGGATTGGACCCGATACGGTTACTAAACCTCCACCCATCTAACAAGCCCAAGAGCTTAAGAAAATTCATTTTCTATGAAAGGCTTCGAAGGAAGCCCAAACTAAAATAAAACAAACTACATAGGTACATATATTGCATACAAAATGTGTGCATGTCTGATGGGAAAAACAGCTATCACACCATTCCTTGAAAGTCGAAATGGACTTTTACCATTCCATTTTCGATTTCAATATTGGAATAATAAAAGCATTATAATTTTTCACCCATTCTTACGATCCTTAAAAAAAACTACCGATTACGAGCAACTATCAAAGGCATTAAGCACACCCTAAAAATCTACATAATATTTTATGTATATAGTATTTATTATTTTTGGTTATTGGCGATGAGGCGGGAAATATTAACGAATAACATGTCGATTTGCGTTGTCGACCCGCATTAGTTTTGTATCCTCGTACATCGTATCATAAAAGAAGCACAAAAATCGGAAAGCTATTCTGCATGCAATTTCAATAAGTTCATGAATAATCGTACCTATACGAAAAAAGATGAAACAGTAAAATACCATCAAAGCGAGACTAGCCCTTAAAGGACCTAATTTTTTTAAGGATACGCATTAAAACTATACGTGTCCAGTTGACTCGACAGGATATTAGAAATTGAAGCAGAAAACACACCTTGTTTTCGAAAAAAAAAACTATAATCCAAATCGAACATCACTTTTGTTCGATAAAACCGTAATAGATATACATAGAAGGGAAAAAGTACCATAACTCACACATATATTTCGTCGAATTATAGTTAAATAATAATTAATTTTTTTCCTGTTTTAGATCTGTACAGTGCACACCCAGAAAAGGAAAACATTGAATACAAATCAATTTGATTAAGAAAATAATTTAATTATGTTAAGTATTGCGTGTGTGTGCTCGCTCAGAATCTGAAGAAGAAAAGTCATAAGACGAAATAACTGAAGAGATCGATGCGTATCGATATTAGGGCGACAAAAGAAAAATTTATGACCATAGTTGCCATAAATCAATGATTTGAAATATTTAAACGTATAGATCAGTGGATGATTATTATTTTATTTTTGGTGTTCAGGGTAATTATATGTTGTACAAATTACAGTTTGACAGGATAATAACTTCTTAATTGAATCATTTTTCATAATTTGGCATTATGTTATCATATTTAAAGTTGGAACTAATATAAAGTAAATGAATTTAAGGCATGTCGTTGAACAAAATAGAAATTGCTAAGCATGAATTAATGTCAAACAAAAAAATATTTTCTGATTTTTAACAAGCATGGTTTGTTAATTTTTTTTTCGTCAACTTTAATAGTTGAAAACTCACATCGATTCTGAAGTAATTCATTTGAAGTGAGAGGGTCCTCCTTGCTTTTACCAGGATAAAGAATCTTTTTTCGACAACTTTTTTATTGTGTAAATGTCAACATAACCCTATTTTTGATTATGGTTTATGTTAGTTTTACATGTTAATAGTTCTTATAGGTATTTTATGAAATAAAAAATATTTTGAATATAAAAATTAATTGGTATCGTTTTGAGGGCTCATAACCGGGCTGTATATACCTACCTGTCATTCGATTTGCATAAAATTTTGTTTTGTTGCATTTGTATTAAAATAGGATAAAACTCTTAACTTTTTTTGTCCGCGATAAATTTAAGAATTTTATCTATGGAGTAATGGAGTAGAATATGAAACCACCAGTTTTAGATTAAAGTTTGATTTGGCGTGTGCCGGAAGTTCAGATTAAGTGTTTTGCAGGTGTATTGTGCACTTTTCGCTAAAAATGTTGATATATGCAACCAAATTTATAAATAATAGATTTAAATTCCCTACCTTTATTACACAGGCCTTTTTTAACATTTTATTTACCATAATTGCTTCACCTGATGGATTAAGTGAGCTTAAGCAACAGACCTATGCCAACAATATCCGCTTTGCTTCGTTTCGTTCAGTTACGTTCACTTTCGGGAACTTAAGTGAGAGCGATCACAGTGGCAAAAGTATATGTACGTATGATAGTTGTCGTATGTTTCCTTAAGTTTTTGTGAGTTTTATGTATGTATTTTGTTCATATAGTTTCGGATAAATGACACCGAGTTAATGATTGCAATTGAAATATATAATTTAAGTTTTTTGTTGTTAACAATTTTCCGCTTTTTAAAGTTTTGAAAATTGAAACATCAAACGATTGACAGATGGTTATGTAAGTTATCAAAAGCTATTATGCACGCTTTTCATTCTAGGCAATTCTTCCGGTAGCTTTTCGTACGCTTTTGACACTAGCAAAATTTACTAAAGCTGATTATGTTTTGGCCTTTATTGAAAATGTCAGACCTATATCATCGTAACCGATCGGAGGAAAATTGTCTCCGATTTGTACGAAATGTACGAATATTAGTAACCGTTCCAAATGATTAATCGGACATGCCTCCCAAAAAAACTAAAGTATGCGTCGAAAATGTCAAAATCATATTAACGCGCAGTGAATTCATGCGATGAATGATAATTGTATGTTCCGATTGCCTCCGACAAGTATCAATTGCGGAATTAAGTCCGATTATATGAAAAATAAATAAATAAACAAATAAACAAAAAGGGCTGCATTGGAAGGGCTTGTGGCCAAGGAAACGAATATTTTTTTAATTTGATATTAATAACAAACATTGATATTTGTTTTGATTCTTTTTATTACTATCCATGTGCCGATAGGCGTTTATATTTCTGTTACGATTCGGATACCATGAACAAAATAAATGTTCCAATCGGGACATTTCTCCGATTGTAGGTTTCTCCGAGCGGATACGATGATAGGGCTGTGTATTTTACACTTTCTTTGAAAGTTTGGCACATTAGAGTGTACTGCATAATATCAAACTACGCTTTGAAACATTTAATAACGGTTTTGGCAGATTATTCATTATATTTATTTAATTTTTAATTTAAATATATTAAAAAAGTAGGGAAGATTTACACACCACACCTATTATACTTTTTTCATAAATATATCTAAGAATCTTTCGGTTATATAAAAAAGACGACGATGCATGTATGGTCTACTTAAGACTATTTCAATAGTCCCTTTTGATTTTGCCTGATGACTGATTATATTTGTAGATGACTGACGTCTTCTGACTGACCATAAAGCGACCTTTACACGGTCAGTCATTTGACATTAATCTGTAATATAGAGTTTGTAAAAATAAGTCTGTATGCGTGCATTTGTTTGACGAAAAAATCAAAACCCTTTTTATTTTGCATGATGACTGATTATATGTGTAGATGACTGACGTCCTCTGACTGACCGTGTAAAGGTCGCTTAAGGGTCGCTTAAGATTTTTACCGAATTAACGCCTTTTTATAAAAACACATTATAGAAATCTAAGATCGTTAGTATTAATTAAAGAAAAAAAAAACAATAGTGGGTGCGGTTAAGATAGTTCATTATTTAACCGCTTTATTCGATTCTACAATAAAAAATAAGGTAAATTTACTTCTGATTTATTTGAATCAAATCAGAGCACCGAAGCCGGCATATAATGGGGAGTGGTTTCACTTTGTATAGCGTCCAAACATGGAATCAGGATACCAGAAAAAACACTCATAAAATTGACATTCCGCTCTGCTATATAACATCTATTGTAATTATAATGTAAAACAATAAAATGTACTCTCGGCAATAATTTATGTTCCACTGATTTTGAAAAGAACTTGCATATATAAAGAGTCACAGTGTATATATACTTGTAGTAAAAACGAGTTTGCCAAAGCAAAAACTGCAATAAAACACCATAAGAGAAAAGCTGAAATAATATAAAAAAAAAAAACAAAATAAAAATAAAACAAGTGAAGTTATATAAAATCCTAATTCGCCGGTATGTATGTGTTAAAGTAGTGTAGGTACATGAAACATATAATAAAGATCCTTCGGAATCGTTAAAACTTTTGCCGTAAATCTTTTTTCTATACATGCCAAAACAATACAAAATAACCCAGTACTTCCAGCGACTGGGGAAACTCTGATGGTAGGTGGGGAATGGGGTGGTAGGCTGGACTTGACGTTCAAACGCAAAACACAAAATCGGAGGAAACTATTAAATTTTCGATGAATTTAATGGCAAAGTATAGTGGCGTTAACTGAGTTTTTTTTTTAATTTTAGGAGTACTGGCAAGGATTTCATGTTCATCCATTTGATCCCACAAATACACAGACAAATAAAGCAAGAGGGTTAAATGGGAGGAATTAAAACAAACCCATTATGACTTCTCCACATCCAACTGATAGTGGGGGTAAACTATAGATGTAAAACTTTATCAGTAAAAGCAATAAAATGTACTTATTCAAATGTATACGCGCTTGCTGATATATTACTTTGGCATAGAAATTTATATAAGATGGATCCAAACTGTTTGTGATTCCGATATCTTGATGTGACATACATAAAATAAGCAATCTAAGGGATGATAAATGACAAAAAAAAAGAGAATATGGTCAAACGGCCAGTCAATTTCCGTTTCAAATCAATTTATTTGATGTCTCTATCTCTAGATGCGAAAAAGTGTCGTAAAATATGAAAAATTAGAAGAAGAAAGATGAGTTCATACCCAGAGTTTGAAGAATCAGCTAAAATGTCAACAAATTAAATCAAAGAACTATAAAAATCTTGTTTGGTTATTGTATAGTGGCTGAAAAGGCCAATTTTCGAGCAATAAAAACTTTTAAGATTATATCGTGTGTCCAAGGGATAAACAATTCTAATTTTGGAGATGGCTGGATAATAAAGAAAATGAATTTTGTGAGGAGACTTTTAAAAGTTTTACTTAATAGAAATAAGATAATCAAGAAAAGTGATTCACATTCTAAAATTCAATAAAATGTTATCTATACTTAAGAGTTCAGATATCGAACATACCTATGTTATATAGGCAATGAACGGTTCTATAATGGCTATATGGGGATGGAAGGGATTTGATGTTTAAAGACAACTTATTATAGATACATATATGTATAAGAGCGTAATATTTTTGACAGTGCAACATTTATATTAAAATAGTTAATAATAAACAACAATAATCATAAGCTGATGCGCAGATGATGAAAATAAAAATGGCAATACATATATAACAATGTTACCTAAATTTGTTTTAATTTAAACAAATTGTGGAGTTACTGGATATCTTACAACCTTTCAACGGCAACATGTTTATTAATCACATACATATATCAAATCAAAATTTTATCAGACTGTATATTTTTTTTAACTTAGGAACGTTTATGGATCGAATCTATTACTACAGAAAATATAGTCAGCACTATCGGAAATTCCGTGGGAAACATTTTTCTGATTGCATATAGTAATAGCGATTTTTCAAATATGGGAAAATTGCTAAGCAAAAAGATTCCCGAGTGATTGTGAAGCAAGAACGTTTCGCGCATTACGAGAAGATTATGGTCAACATAACCGTTCATCTGAGATTGGTTATATGTTACAAATGTATTAAGGCTTATCTGTGTCATCAGACAGAGATCTGTGTCATGTTAAAAGAGATCCAAATCTATTGATTTCACGACGAGTACAGCATTTGGTGTTGGCAAGTTATGACCAAGTTGTTGGTCGATACCGAAATGTGTCAAAAAGTCATTAAAAATTACATCTCAGAATCGCGGTATAAAAGAACTTCCGTGGAGGAGATTTGATTGATATTGTATAATTGTATTCATAAAGTGACAAGAGCCAACAATACATTTAAACCAAAATTTTACCAAAATCGAAATCATATATGTAAGGGTTTTGTTAAAATTTATTTTTGGAACCATAAAATAATATGTAAGACTATTTACTATATAACTAAAGAAATTAAGCGGTTTTGGGACAAAATTTCTTTAACTCTACTGCAAATTATCGTAATTGCATTTGTAATCATCAAGAACTCAAGTTCAATCGTTTGTCTTTGCACTTATTTTCATTAGTTCTGGTCAGTTTTTCGGACAAACAAATCTCTTTAAAATGCCCATATACTTGGAATAAAACGAAGTGTTACCCGAAAATAAAAGGACTTACATACAAACGCCTCCCCCGCTATATATATTTCAACATAATAATTACAATTTATAATTTTTTTATAGCAAGACATTTTTAAAGAGTCTATATGCAGTAAAAGAACACATTTGTAAATTCTGTTACTTCTTGAAAGTAGAAATATGTGTAATCTACTTAATGTTTGGATTTTTATCGACAGCTTATAGTTTTTCTTTTTTTGTTCAGAACAGAGCTCTGAATAGATTCCGATCACGTCTGAGCGTTCAGTTTTATTTTTGAAACACATTCGAGCACTCAGCTGTCATAAAATTAACATTCGTTCTGACTCTTTCACACACAACGTTAAAATCTAAGTTAAAAGTTATTAATTTATTCTTATCCATTTGGTTAATTTAAACCATGAAATTAATTTGATTAATTAATAAATAACATATTTCACTTGTATTTTATTAAATAAAGTTGTGTTCGTGTTACTCTGGAGTCGCCCCAAAGCGTTTTTTGAAAAACCTCAACTCACCCTGGTGAACAAATTCTGTGTTTTTTGAGACCTGGGGTCGCCCTCAACTCGCCCTGAAGTAGCTCTAGGTTTCTGCTGGGGCGAGTTGAGGTAAACAAATAGACATGTGTGTTGTCAAACATAATGTTTACAATCGTTCGCTGGATTGAATATTTTATTTTACTTTTGCAATGCAAAGAAAAGAAATTGTAGATTTATTTTAATGAGAATAAATAGAAAATAGACAAATAAAACAAAATGTAATTGTTTTATGTTTTGGAACGTACCAAAAGCGACAAATTTCAAGTTTAAAATTCGAAAACAAATATTTTTTTGTTTCTTTATATTTGTCAATAACACAAAACAAACCCTTGTGCGTTTTTTGAGAACCGAAAAACGCAGGTTTTTTGACTGTCAAAGAAACCTGGGGCTGTCAAAAAAACCTGGGTCGACCCTGGGTAAAATTCTACGAAAACAATTACTATCTCCAGCACCAAAATGGCTGGCTTTATCCGCCCTTTCAATTGTTTTGAAAATTGTTTAGCATTTCACTCAGAATGATCAGTCAATTTATCGTGAGCCAATAGAACGCGCTCTGAATATGATCTGAACCATCTCTGAACGAAAAAAGAAATACAAATGTCATGATTTGGAAAAAGAAACATAACTTTATGTTTGACAACTATAAGGATCTGCTCTGAACGAAAAAAGAAAAACGCCTTAATTCTTGTTTAAGGGATTTCTATCCCTCAAAATGTCCATTATGTCATTTGTCCTTCATATACCAAGACCCACACGTATGGTTTTTTGTATAAGTTGTGCACATATGTTCCCAGTTTTATTAATCCATTTCAACAATAACGTCATCCGTCCTGACTGAATACGTATTTTCATCAATTCTCTTCCTCACTTATAGCATTCAATTGGATTGACCAAGGACCGAAAATTGAATGCGAATATAAAAATGATGTTACTACACAATGAGATATATGTATGTGGAACCAAAATCTGACCTGAAGAAAGTTTTCGTTCTGCTACGCGTGTGGCGTGTGCTTGATCCTAGATTTTACATTCCTTATTTTATAAATTTCATTCTTTTGGCACTCTTGGGAGGCAAAAACTTTGAAAACTTCACTTTTGGCTGTTATTTTATGTATAGGTTCTCTAAAGCCCTAAATAAAAAAAAAACCCATCAAATCTTCAAAAAAAAAAAAAAAAAAATAAAGAAATAATATAAGATTGAAACAAACATAAGGACACTCCAACATACATTCAGCTTCAGCCCATACTTTTTTGAAAGGTGGGAGGACTGCAAACTTGACGGCAGAGGAGGACATCATTCTTCTTATCTGCTTTGCTTCGAAGACACATACATATCTCCAGTATGAAATGAGAAAAGTTTATGTCCTGTGTTTCTTTTCTTTATAAAGTTTTTGTTTGCCTTATTTTTTTTTGAATCCTTTTGGTTTCGTGTTGCTATTTTGAAGTTGGAAAACCGAAGTGTGTAAAGCCCACCTCAAAACGAAAGTAAAAAATACTGTGTCCCAAAAAAAAAGGAAATTCCGTAGGTACATATCTGTTTATGAAGAAGAAACAGAAAAAAAATATATGCTTTTTACAACACTTCAATGATGTGTTTGCTGACGCTTTTATTGGTCTGCTTCCCAAGGATTTTGAAAATAAATAAAAAAGTATATCTTATGTGTATACGTAACGTACCTACATATATACATACTTATATGTATCTTCAAGGCTTTGAAGAGTCCTAATAGAAGATTTAGAAACATAACGATGAAGAAAATAATGGAAATGTCGGTCGGTTGACATTTTTTTCGAATAGATTGGGTTTATTATGAACAAACAAACAAAAACTACACGACGCCCCTATTAAAAGGTTTAGGTACTTGAGTCGGTATTAAACTGAGTCGGAGGGCGTTTTCATTAAAATTTCTGAACAAAAATGTATCTTCTATAATGTTTTTTTTTCTAAACAATGATTTTAATTAACTCCTGTATCTTAAACCATTTATTTTCTTTATAAAAGCAAGTAAAAATAGTAAAAATTAAAAATTACTAAATAAAATAAGTAAATAAATCTGTTGAATGGTAGTTATCATAATGGATTTTTTACCAAACACTTCTAGTAAAATCGCCCAAGCAAATAGATACTTCATTCGTATGATGGGGAAGTACAAAAAAAAAGTTGGTCAGACAAATATGTCATTCTAGAATGTATTTTTTTTTATATAAAATCAAATACATTTAGATTAAATTAATTTCTTTTTTTATAAACCTGATTTTGGGAAAAAGAACTTAAAACTTTAATTTTTTGGCAAGTTTATGAGTTTTATATCAAGTAAAAAAAAAACAGTTCTCAATTTTCAAAACTGATATTATAATAATTGTATAAACTCTTTTGTCAACAAAAAACAAAAGAAATGAGAGAAAATAAAATCAGTTTAACCGCCGAGTTTCATTTTTGAAAATGGTTTTCGGTGGATTCAGCCTTCGGTTCATTCAGCCTTTCTCGCTGAGGCTCATTTAAAATTAATTTGTCCCTCTCCGACAGTCTTTCGTTCCATCGCTAATGTGACCCAGCAGTAAGAAACTAAATACATAATGCTAAACCATATGACGCAAAATTACTCTTGTTTTAAAATAATATAAAAAATAATAAAAATAAAAAGACTTGAAACAAAATTTTGTCGTCCACTGTCTAACCTATCTTCGACTGTTCCCCACAAATAACCTTTTCTTAAATACTCGCTAAATGTATAGAACATTTTTTTTCAAAGAATTTACCCCAGAATCATGCTCTAAGGGATTGTTCTCAATTATCTAACGAAACTTAATATATTAAAATGAACCATATCATACGACGCAAAATATCGCTTTTTAAAATAAGTAAAAATAAAAAAAACTTGTATATCAACAATTTCGTCGTTCACTGTACAAAGTATCTTCGACTTCACATACAATTTCTGTTAGAGAATAAATTTCAAATGATTCAATAGAAAGACAGATAGCACATCCTTAAACCGGCCAGCATGCCTCACCCGCACCCGAACAAAGACACATACTTCTAAAGAAAGTCCTCTACCTAACCCCAGGCACGGCACCGGGTGGATGGTCCATTAGTGTTGGGTTAGGACACTCTAAGTTGATTTAATGTGCCGGCACCCTTCCTCCCAACTTCAGAATCCACCCCTTTCATTTTGTTTCCTCTTCTTCATGATTGTAATGTCCGTTGAGCACAATTACATATGGACTTGGACATATTATTATTCTTGAGAATTTTTTTTTTTTTTTGAATTTGCTTTCAAGATATGTACGTATATCCTTGAAATGTTATACTTATTCTTCTTAGAGGTCTTCTTCGTGATGCACGAAGCACGAGTGAGGAGAGAGAGTTTGTCTGTATACTTTTTTAACCCCCCATGTTAAGACCGGGCCATAACTCATCTATCAATTTTCACTTGCCTTCCAAGCACCCACATTTAACACACATACTTTCGTCTATTTTTCTCCTTTTGCACGCAGAATACATTACACATTCCGTTCGGTAAGTGTAATGTTAGAGAGAGTTATTGGCCGTATGACTAGTCATAGGCATTTTCCGATTTAACCATCAGTACTAAACATTTTCACTATCCCTTGACGAGGGTCCTGCGGGGAAAGGGAAAGTTGAATTTTGGGTTCACATAAGCCCAAAACGGAATGTAGGTACTTCTGAAGGACATGTGTGGCACGGCAGGCGCCTGTTGGGGGAGGGGTAAAATTCGCATCGTATATCAAAACACCAAAAAAGGATACCTAACATGTGTGTGCGTAGATGTTACGTCGAGTACGATATAGTTTGAATATAAAAAGGTTGATTTTTCGGCACATGTTTTACTGTGTGTTTGTGCAAAAGGACAATAAGGACGAGAGGCGAGTACTTGCTGCAAGAGAGGGTGCAAAAATAAATAGAAGATCTATTTCTCTGTTTAAAAGTTTCGTTTGCTAAGATGAATGGTTGGAGCTATACGGGCGGGCGCCTCTTGGGGTGACCAACAACCCAATTTTTTGTTATCCCTGTCCCTGTATGCGTCTGGGAATCTTCTACTTTATCTGTTTGTCGTGTGTGTGAGTGTATGAGTGTATATGTGGGTAGCAAGAATAGAAATGTAGAGTTGAAGGTATAGGCAGAGAAAATGTGTGTACTGTGGTTGAAGTTGGTTACTTGCCAAAACTTTGAATTGAAAGTGTTCCAGGAGTTGGGAGCAAAAACGAGATGTTGGTTTGGGGTATAAAAGTTTTCGTTTTGTTTTATTAGATTTTTCTGCTGCTCCTGCTGTTGTTGTTGTTTGGTTTTGTATTGGTCTCAGGGTGGTGAATAGGAAAAGGCTTAGGAAGTTACTACACACACGACTTATTCGTAACGAAACAAAACAAAGACCAAAACTATAGACGTTCAAGTGGAAGGAGAATGGCATCTCAATATGATGGTGGTGCAGGATTTATCCTGGGGGTGCTGGTTGAGTGGAGGCTGTCAGTTTTGGGGTCGACCGAGTAGAAGAGCGTCGAGCAGCACGAACAACGAATGTGGCTGGAATAAAACAGTGAAAAGCAATAAATCAATACGGATGGTCCGTATATTCGTAATGGATTTATGTGAAGGTTATTTAGAAGGATATCACAGTACTATAGTTCGAAAACTAATGTCCTGTGTTGTACATCTGAGGGGGTGATGGTATTGTGTGTTATTTTCTAAGGTCTGTACAAACATACATATACAATCACATACCTACATATGTGTTCAATTGAGAATCGCAGTACGAGAGTAAACGAGCTTTGTATTATAATAAGTTTCGAGTGTTTGGGCATCGTTTGTGCTTAAAGAGATGTGCGATGTATAGTGCTGAAGAGACAATCGTGAGAATGGTCGATAAGGGTGGAGGGTGTGTTACGGGATAGTATATGTAAACAAAAGCACCTATACAAGCTGATATTGGAAGTTTCAAATTAGTTTCTTTTTATATTTGGTAAATAGATATAAAATTAAGTTATTATGTTGAAGGTAGCAAAGGGTAAAGATTTAAGTTAATGTATGTATGTATGTATGTGTGCCTATTTTCTAGGTCTTGTGAAGAACGCGTGCATGCCATAAAAAAAATTTGTATTTAAGTGTAAATCAGAAAACATTAAGAGTAGCTTAAATAAAATCAAAGTATGGCAAATTTACCTACTTTTCTATCGATAGTGTGAATGACTGATTTATTGTTTTTTATTTATTTATTTCGTAGATTAAAAACCAGCTAGGCTTAAGAAAACAACAATATAAAAGACCACAATCTAATTGAAATAAAAATTATGCAGCCTATGCAACCTCTGCTCTCACCCTAAGACGAAGTCGTTTATCTTTCCTTTACATTATTATACCTCAAATTATTCTTTCACTGGGATATTATGGTTTGTATACCTAGTAAAGTTTTGTTTTGGACAAATTCTTGCAGTGGCTTTTTACACCAGTTTCTGAATACCTAGTGAGAAAGTTAAATTTCAATTCAAAATTTGATTCAAAGATCAAATCTTTGTATCCGATCTTAGAAAAATTCATTATAAGATTGATTCCCATGATTCCGATCGAAATATTGTACGCATTTTCTCCGAAATTTCGATTTTTCATCAGTTTTCTTTAAAATAAATCTTTTTGCTACAGCAACAATACGATTCGAAAATATTTTCAACGATTATAACTTCTGTGCAATTGTCCAAATGATCAGAACCCTTAATGTAGAAAATTATATGATGTACATAAGTAACGGTATATCTTGTTCTTTTTCTTTCCCGGACATGTTAATGATCTCTAATGAGACCAAAATCACTTATGGTTTGAGTACACCATAATATGTGTATTTATATTATGTATACCTACTCTAAAAAAACATTGAGCAAAATCTTAACGAACCTTGCACTTTTCGATTTATTCGCCTAAAACATTAATCTTAACTTCGATATAAACAATCTTAACGCATATTAATGAAACAAACTAAAATTATTATAAAAAAACTAATTACATTACCAACTGAACAGCCCACAACTTTAGGCCAATCTCTATATATATGAAGCCCAGTTTGTATACGTAACAATTTTCCCGTTATCACATGATACTCAATTCGTCGATCTAATGATACAATTTCCTCATCACACCCGTTTCAGACAACTTTTGACCCATAACCTTCAATACACACTCCAGTCCCCCAAAAAACACACAAAATAACCTTTGCAAAACTCTCAATCAAATCCTGCCACACCAATACCTAACAAATCGAAATTGTGGTGGCAAAATAGGTTGGATATAACAGCTACACAAACGCACAATGACTCAAATGAGTAATGCCTATATTTCTGCATGTAGATAAATGGTCAAAGAGGTTGGTTGAGAAATGGGGTGAGTAAAATAGGAATAAAACTTCATTTCGTAATTTATGACTACACACCGGAAAATGACCAAAAAATATTGAAATATTATCCTTGGTCATTATACGAAGCACCCAGTAAAATACATCATGGCATAGCAAATCGTTTTTGCTTCGAGACTTATTTTCTCTATCTCTTTCTATGTGATTGTGATATGTCCTGACCGAGAGGACCCCGATGCTACGATTTCTCGACTGAACCGACCAACCAGCAGACAGACGGATCGTTTCGTTTTTGTGTTCGCTAACAGGAGGTGACCCCATATACATATACCTATACAGAAATGTTTCCGCCGTAAATTGTATGGCATCCAACAACAAGGACATGGAGAATTGAGAGTATTGACAGCAATACTTGCAAATAGGCCGACACTTTACCAAACAATATAATATCCTTCAATTATTGTTTTGGTTAGGCGCGCTATTTGGTCTTATAGTTAGTCAAGTCCTTTACCACCCATCAACCTCCGAAGACCGTTTGTAACATAGTCGCCAACCCCCGCGGATCCGATAAATTTTATTTGGGATTCAGAGGGTGGGCAGTTTGGCGTTTGGCATTAAACTTATTAAGGGTGAAAACACACCTTAATATTATACACATCGAAATATCGCATGTCCTGTTATAATAATATCTATGCTTTATGTGTGAAATATCTGATCTAGGTTTTGCAAAGAAGCAAGTGGCATAGCATACAAAATGAGCGGGATAGGTTGCTATTCCTAATGCACGAGGAAAATTTAGAAACTTTAAATATTGGCATTACCACATCAGGGTTACAGCCATCCGAAGTCCTTTTGTGCTGAATTTGAAATGTCTGCTACCACCCACGAGTGTCATTTAGATGACCCCTTTTAACATAACTCAGAGCAAGTGTAGGGATCGCAATAGGACACTCAATTCCGATTCGGATGAATGTGTATATGATGGTGGTTGGATGGAGTATAGGGAAGGAGGGCGAAGAATCGAAATAAATTTATACATTACACCTACTTACGTATGTATAGCAATAACTCATCCATTAAAAGGGATAACTATGCGGATAGCATTGAAGAATAAGAGTCCTTTTTTATGTGGAATGGGGTGGGATAAGGAAGGATATCTCAAACTCTCCTTCTGCTTCTTGGTCGTATCCGTTTGCTTTGTGCCTTTTTGAAGAAAGGTAGTAGTTCTACACATACATACGTCTATCTTTATCTGCTAGTTATACGATTTATTATGTATGCAGGGATATACTGTTATGTATATCCTAAAAATTCTTTTCACTATGTCACTCGGAGCGAATAACTGAACGCACAATTCAAATTATTAGTTTTGCTTTTGTTTTATGTATGTTTTATTTTCTTATTGTGTTTTGTTCTTTTTCTCCATAGCAGTTGAACTAAAATCTTTTGGTAGTTGTAAGGTAAAGAGAGATGTTTCATGTTTGATACTTTTTATTTAGATGATTGGGAGAGCGAGTAAACTGATAACATCATACACAGAAATGAATCAAGATGATGATGGTATAGATTTTTTTTTTGCTATGTCAGGATAAAGTATATCAGTACAGGTGATTATAATGCAGTATGTATAAAGATTTTATGCAATTGGCATTTAATTGACATTGATGTTTTAGGTATACCTTTAGCAATCAGGTCGCGGTCATAATTTTCAAACAAAAAGCTAATACATATAAGCTAAAACTAAGAAAAGCTATAGCTAATACGTAGTTAGTAATTTGAAATAATAAGGTATGTAAAAATACTTACAGTAACTTATTTTGATCCATTCATAAACGGGACATGCTGATGCTGACATATATGCTGACCATATCGGCTGCATCTTATTCTATGAATTTTGTTAATCTGAATCTTTGAATTATATACATAAACTTTACATACACTAACTAACAGGATAAAACTACGGAATAATTGATAAAAGACTTCATATGTATAAATTTAGAAATATCATGTCCTTATATTGGCCACCTCAATAATGGGAAATGGCTGTTTAAATTAAAATTGGAAATATATGTAGGTATATGTACCTATGTATGTAGGTATATATATGTAATAGTGCCGCTTTTAATAAATAACAGAATATTTTAGTGAAATCAAGGAAAAAATCCAACAGAAATGTATATTCGGTATTTATGTCTAAAAAACCATTTATTGAAACAACTTAAAACAAACGTTTAATTAAGGAATGGTGTTCAAGCTTTCATAAAAACTATCTAACATTACCGTATGTGCTTTCGTTAATTTTTGGTAAATTATTTTGCATTTTAAGTCAATTTTGCCCCTGCCGCCTGAAAGGGGGGAGTTAGACCCCCCGTCATACTTTTTTTGCATGCTATTGTTTTCATTTTCACTTGCTCTTGCATTTATGTGTGCATGTTATAGGAATCCCCACAACTTACTACGTAGTTTTTTTTTGTACTGCTACTTTTTACTAGGTACTAACACTAAAAATTGCTGCATATTTTGACCAGTTGCAGGTAATTGACATATTACAGGTAAATACATATATTCTTGAAGGAAATTTGATTCTCTACAACTTTTACGTGCACAACTTTGTGCTAAAAAAATGTGGAAAAGAGTCCTTACAAGAAGTTTGGCGAAAACACATATTTTTTGGAATTTTGCATTATTTTCCAGAGAGGAGACGGTTCTGTTTTGCAAAATAATGTATGGTAGCAAATTGTAGGAAATTTTATCAGCTACATTTTTCACCCTGATTTTTTTTCTGTACGGCCATCTTCGAGATGTGCAGATGCAACCGTGGGAAGATACTTTTTAACCACGCCTCCAGCCAGCCCCCGCGGCACTCAGATCACCGGGGATTTTTTACTGCGAGAACAAGAGACACCCCCTTTTCCATACCTGTAAAAATCGGAACTACACGAATTTTTTGGTTTATTTTTATTGGTTTGACTAGACTAATAAAATAATAATAAAGATAATAATAATTCACACTTTATTATTCTGGTTGTCGGTAACATTTTTGTTTTTCAATTCTTTGAGCCTATCCCTCAATAACACAGGAACGCTTTGAATATTTGAAATAAACATTTCGATATTAATTTTTGACATGATGATTCCTCGCCGCTCATCAATTCACTAAAATAATGGAATAGATTCTAAAGCTGAGCGGCGTCGCTTTGTAACTTAGAAATAAAGTTCGCACTTTAACGACTGCGTGGCCATAACCATACTACAATACATCTTCATATGTTTTTATTTTTTTCGCCGCTCAGCATTTCGCCACTCAGCTGCTCTGACGCTCGCCGCTCATTGTGTGGCCGGGGCCCAAAGTTTTTTTGGTTCTTGGGTTTATTTTGTTATTTTTGGTGTTCGTGGTAAACTAAAAAAGCAGATAACGCTTGAATTAGGCCTACAATTTTCATATCCTGTACGGATATTGCTTCTGAGCAGTAACGGTGCTTTGTATTAAAAAACTGTAAAGGTAAATTGCTTTTAGCTGTACAACTTTTGTAAAGTACCTATTTTTTTCGATTTCAGTCATGAGAAAAAAGAATATGATTATTATAAATAAATCAACCTCATTTTAAACAAAATGCAAACTTACTTTTGGAACGATAAGGATGAGCGGAAAAATAGGTACATAAACTATTTTGTAAAGAATTAATTTTTGTATGGACTTTTCAACTTCAATCAGGATCAATATATTCAACCCAAAATCTAAG
This sequence comes from Baccha elongata, assembly GCA_951217065.1. NCBI lineage: Eukaryota > Metazoa > Arthropoda > Insecta > Diptera > Syrphidae > Baccha > Baccha elongata. The sequence goes on from OX578272.1 coordinate 211,086,095, forward strand.
TATTTTGAAAATCAATACTCGCACAAGGATAACTCGAAACCCAGAATTTTTACATATCAACTTAATGTGTACCGATTTCCATCGATCTTATCAATATATTGATTTTAATTTATCAAAAAATTGTATCAAGCAAAAATTACCGAATTCTTTATATTTTCTTGTAATTGATGTGTATATCATTAAAAGAACTTATATATGCCAGAAGGTTTGGATATAGGAGTGCCAGTAGTATGTACATTGGTCGACGTCGAGTCGAACTAAGGATGCGTTTCGATTGCATTGGTTTGCTAGGAATTCGCATGTTACAAGAGACTTAATGACATTAGACTTAATGTCTGGAGTTGGCAATCACATAAACATATGAAGAATTAAGTGATGCTATGAATAAATATAGAACTGGTCTTTGTATAGTTATAAACTATGAACTATTTTACGATTCGTCAAATTTACAAAAAAAACTTTTAATACCTTAAAACAATTGGATATACATACTTTTTCATAACTTTTTACATAACTTTCTCCAAAACTTTGATTCGTTACTTGACTTGTAAACAACTACTCGTATTACCAAAAATTCATCACCTTGTTTTCGAAATGTAATGAAATAACCAAATATTTAAAAAAAGTAGGTAGTCTATTTTCTTATTCCTTATAAGTGATTTCATCTGTTCTTTCATACTAAACATTAAAACACAAAAATTCATCGCACCGACATCCTTCAACATTTCTGTTTTTCTGTGTATTTTCCGAAAATCCATTAGCGCTGCAATTAGAGAGACCTAATATTTTTGACTTGTAATAAACATTCTCCTTTTGCGTGTGTGCATGAGAAAACATAGTGTTAAGAAACTGGAATACCGGCTTGACCAGTATATACACATATACATATTATACCTACACGTCTTATAAGAAGTAATTAAAAACGGATCAGATTCTCTTCATTATCTATTACATCCTTATTGTAGCAAAGTTTCCTTCGATTTTATACCCTCATCTCAGCCTAAAATGGAATTAATTTACTAAAATATCCAATAGCTTTGTTTGTATCTTTATTCATTTAGATGAGATAGGTACATGTATATTTAAAAAACAATTAAAGAAGGTTTAATTCTAATTATACATACATATTCCAGATAAGAAAGTGTAATGTATATTTCTGTAGTTTATTAATGTAAAAATACCCCTTAGCTAAGTAACAACACACTTTTATATAAAATATAAACGAAACCATTCCAAATGCGTGCTATAAATATAAACATAACATGTATTTAGGTGTTTGAAATAGAAAAACACACAAAGTACATATTGTATACAAATCCTTGAAAGGTCCGTCTTATTCACTCCGTTATCTTACATCGTTTTCCTGTTAAGACGAGGAGTCAGTCAAAAACAAGGATCACCCAAGGTAAAGAGCAACAAAACGCAAGGAATACAATTAAACATCCTTACACACACAAAATAGTTCATCATCACCATCCCGTCTTTTGTAGGTAAACGTATAGGTAAAAGCACACGTTCGAAAATTCATGTGCACAAAATAATGTATTTGGCAAGAAAAGTGTACCTAGAAAGTGAGTTATCGAAGAGAAGCATATAAGAAAACGAAAAAAGAATATCAAAATCGAAGTAGGATATTAACTTTTATGAAGGCGATGGGGTGTGTGATAGGAAACAGATATAACAATACCATTCCGTTTGAGATGATAGCGTATAGTCCGCGTTATCCACCATTTACACAACAAACACCCAGCATAGCGAGTTACGTCCGGTGTTTGAGCGAACACCACTCCTCATATCTATCTCTAGTTGCTGGCCAACAGCTTGTGTGTAGGTACCTACTAGGTATGTATTTATGTAACCAAGTTCTTGCAGAAGGCAAACAAAAAAAATTCTTCTCCAAACTTACCTAAAATGCTATTAATCTATATCTACAGAACCATCTATTTGCCGGTCTGCACGCACGTTTTTTCCGCTTGTCCTAAATACATATACACATAGCTATGCTCGAGAGTATAATCCAACTACCACCCACTTATACGCCCAAAGACCACCAACACTAAAACGACTTCGAAACGAAAAACCAGTTTGACTATCCTTCTGAGTAAGACGGATGTGATAGATAACAAATAGATTGCGTGGTTCCTTATTCTTATTCCACCTACCATCACCCTATTGATCCCTTACCCCTGTTCGCTATACTGAGGAGCTAGCCATCACATTTCATTCCAGCCAAGAGTTCTCGAATAACAACTACAAAAAAAAGGGATCAAACTTTTTTCCATTGCCAAGCTGTTTCTAATGTGAAGAGAATGTCCTTTATAACATTTCTTCTTTTTTTTATACATTTGAATTTTTTCTTTCGATTTTCCTCGGCATCTCTACATTTGGTTTATGTTTTTTTTTTTGTGCGAATTGTGCGTGTGGGCTGAAGGGGATGGAAAGGCAAAGTATACTCATCAATGACGACGTGAGAGAAGAGTAGGTAACTTTTCCACATATTTAAGTGCCGGAAAAAGGACTTTGGATCACACACTTTTTTCGACATCCAATAAATGCTGAAGTGAGGAGACTAAGGCACTTTTTCTTTTAGTTTGAAATTGGAAATTCGAATTTGAAAATGTCAGGGGAGTGGGACAGATAGCAAACGGTTGAGAAGGTGTGAATAAATTGTGTATAGCCTTTTTAAAATAATAAATGTTTGTGTTATACTTTCACTTATGGGGCTTTAAAAAAAAACAATATAAAAGAATATTTGTGTAAGAATAGATAAGTATCAGAATTTGTCATCCATTTTCTTATTTTTTTAATAGCAAGTCCTTTAATCCGATATACTGAGAAAATCTTCTGACACTTTCAACATGAATTGCATTATTAAATTCCACGTTCACAGTTTGTTTAAACAAAAAGTTAATTTTACTGTACTAACTTTATTGTATAACTGAGCTTATTAGTTAATTAAATTAACGAATGCTTGAAAAATGAACATTGTATAGATTAAAGGACTCTAATTTTCAATCCATTGAAAAGTTATATAGAAAAAATCTTTAAAGTTTGATTACTCAATTTAGTAAAATGCCGCAAGAGGTCCTTCATCATTTAAGCGCTTTGTTGAAAAGATTCATATCGTTTTCTTCTGACTTGGAATAAAAGCTTTATAGATCCCTTTATTGAAACTATAAATAACGCAACGTAGAATAAGAATAACTATCTTCACTTCACTACATCAAATATGCAACAAGAATTTCGTGTGTCTCTTATTATAATCTTGTCCAGAATGCGTAAGAAGCTATTTTGTCATTCCTGAATGGGATTCATTAAAGGGGTAGATTTTAATAAATGCACTGCATTGTTTGTTGATACTTCAGAAGTAACAGTTTTCCTTTCTGTATCTAAGGCTCTTACATTTTATAAATTTTGTTTGTATATTGTTTGCTTAAAATTCCATACTATACGCACCCTACTCATAACTTACCAATCATATTGAAATTTAAGTCAACATTCAAATTAAATGAAAACATTTAGTAATTCAAAATAAAATAAAGCTATTTCCTTACACAAACAAAAAAATCTCCTTCTTTCCTGCAGCAGCCTACACTTACACATTGTGTGTCCATTTCGTTTCACAAATATAAATTTTAATTTTGGCACACATGTGACTGCCAAACGGCCACGTAGAGTGGGTTGGGTGTCCCTTTTTTCTATTCCTACTGCTACATCCATACATACATCCGTCTTGACCTAGAAAAATATCTTCGGGTGAAACACATATAAAAAAACGTAAAATAAATATTGAAATTGACAAAATGAAAAAAAGGTACGAACTTATATGTGTATATTCTATATGTATTGTCCTTTCGTTGTTTGATTACATTTTTTTTTATTCAACCCACGCAAATGCAAAACAACTAGAAAAAAAAATTTAAAATAAACTAAACGTTAACTTTAAAAATCACATGTCGGTCATTTGCCATTGCCATTTTGAATATCTGTTAAAGGCCAAAAAGGATATCAAGATTTTGTGTTTTTTATTTCATTTGTTTGCTATCGGTCAGTTTATTTTGTGAGGGTTTTTTCTTCAAGGAGATATTTTGCAATTTTATCCTCCTATTTGTTGTTCATGGGCAGAAGCTTAACTAAACAGAACTACAGAACATACATTTGTACCCATATAAAGTCTTGTTTATTATTTGTTTTGATGTTTTATTTTTTCAATGTTGTTTGTATCCTTTTATTAAAATCGTTGAAATGTTTTTTTTTTACATTAACTAGAAGATAGAAAAACTAGAAGAGTCAAAAAAACCTAACCAAAAGAAGAAGTTACACTTCACTTGGTTAATCATATATTTAGGAAATCTGATAAGATAAAGTGTCATCAAACAAACTTTGGTAATTTTAATAAATAATAAAAAAGCCGTTTAACATCGCAAGATAATTGCGTTTATTATGCAATGAACTCTTTCAAAGTGCAGCATACAGGAAAATAGTTGAATTTCGAAATTTTTTTAACATACATATAATAATTCCTTTAAATAAGTTTTTATAAGAATGTAAATGTGACTCGTTATCTTTTTTTTTTTTTTAATTAATATTCGAAATTCTAATCAGCATTTAAACTACGAATTTTTAATTTGGCCCATTATTTTGTCAGCCAGAAAAAGGAAATATTTCAAAAATTAAAGTGTTTTTGAGATATTATTAAAAAAATATAATTTACAAGATGTTATGTAAAAATATTTATTAAAATTTATATTAACACTTTGAATAAATTTGTTTGCCACGACAGTTTCATGATGAAAACCATATCCTAATGAGTTACACTCTCAACCAAATAATTTTTTATATTTTGTATAAAACCTGTCGAAAATCTGTTGCATATTTGTCGTAAGTAAGAGTCAATATGGGTTGCATAGTGAAAGTCGAGATCAAAAGCTTTTAAAATATATATGCTCAAAAAATAAAGTCTTCTTTCGATAAGCTTTCAATATTTCTAGTTTTGTATCAATTAAATTATCTGTATCATGTAAAATTGAAAGAATATTGATATGATAACAATTATTGACAAGGCAAAGACAACCAAAACCAACCGCTAAATTATCTTAAAATATTACAATCACTTCATGTGGGACGTATAGATGTTAAGTTCTTAATATACATTAATGAGTGGGGCTTACAATGCTCCGCCGAATCAAGAATACTATAGTAGCAGTATTTTATTATCCCCACAGGTCCGGAACGGATTGGAATTTTGCAAGATCTCTAGAAGCAAATCTGGATCTTGTGCTGTTAATGTATGCATGTTTTTTGGGATGCAAATCCAATCCAGACAAATCAGATGGGATAGTTACATGCATCTTATATGGTTTCAAAAAGACAGTGCCCATGAAAACACTGTGTCTGAACCATACATAGTCTGCCACACCTATACCACAGTGAAAATCCAACATTAAAAAAATATTTAGCAAAAATGCAACTATATCTACTGAAAACTTAACTATCTTCTTTGATCGAAAAAAATGTACTTGCTTAAGTTGAAACAAAAACTAATAAGGGAGATGACAACTTCGTCAAAATGGGAATATCCTAAAATGCAATACAATCGGAAATAGCAACCAAAACCAAAGGCAAGTCTAAAAACTTCAGATACAAACTACAAAGTATAATGCAACGAATCACACCCACAAATAAAACTACATATGTCAATACCGACTGAAGTTTTCTGAGATCAAAATATGATTACAAGTAGTTAACTAAGGGTTTGCGATCCCATTCGAGGTCGAGATGGTATTTACTTATATAATATATTGCGGAAAAAGAAATTTATTCTCGAATATACCACTGAATGATTAACAAAGAATGAATAGGAATTAAAAAAAAGTGTATTTATTTGAACTTTGAAAAATCATAGGTTATAATATAATCACATTTCACTTTCTATTTAATGTAATGGTTCTCATTTTATAAATCCTTATCCTTTATCAAAAAAAAAAAAAAAAAAAATAACCGAAATTTCTTTGAAAAAATAACGTGTAAGTGTCTGTCATATTTCCTAACACATCGCCGCACCATTTCACTTTTCATTCCTTACATTTTGATGACCATTTCGATTTGATGCTTATTTTATTCCTTAAGTCTTCCAATTTTTTTTTGTTTGTTTGACTAAACCTATAGGTACCTACTCTCAAATGTGCTTTGTAGAATTTCCAATTATGTGTGTAGACCGACTACTGCTGGATAGATAGATATAAGGATACTGGATAGGGCATATAAGATTTCATATTCCTTTTTCGACTTATAACTTTTATGTCGTTTCCTTATTGAATGTTTATGATATTATATTCGATTTGTGTCCCCTTTATACAGTAATGTGTGTTTTTTCGTATTTCTGTCCTCTCATATTGCTGTTTTTGCCATTTTGATCCCATACGCTTATTTTCTTTGTTGTTAAGCTGGTTTGGCTATAGTTTCTACTATTAAACACCATATACGCATTTATATACGTATATAATATATCAAAGGCCATGGCATTTAATTCAAAATGACGTATGCGTATGGAATATTAAAACATATAAAATGCTATTATTACACAATATTGAAAAAAGGATAACGTCTTACAAAAAAACAATACGAATTTGGAAGAATGGGGGTAAATCCTCCAGTGAGTCCACCCGTTCATCCAAGTCGAAATAGCATAGCGGACTATTAGGATGGTCAAAAAGTTGATCGCACTTAAACGATGTGATATTATCATTTTAATGCAATATATCCTTGATATTACTAATACACAAGTGTTTTGGTAGGAAAAGCAATATATATAGTATACCTAAATATATGTACATATTACATATATCCTTTCAGCAATGACCATCGAGGATAAGGATATTATTCCATTTTTTTATTAGATATCATATTTTTTCGCCTTCATCGATATACGCTAGGATACTATTTAGAGCACGTAGTATATTCAACAGAAAAAAAAATATATAAAAAAAAACTTTGCAAGGATGAGTTGAGTATGTTTCTGATGGGAATGTGTTTCTATGGATTTGTATAGTGGAAAAAGAAGGAGGGGTCGTGAAGACATATCGAAAGTACTCTGTAAATGGGGATCGAAGTGTTTGCAATATCCTTGTGACTATAAGATTTTATGGTTATTTCACTTTCCGGTAGATGGCGGAGTTCTTGGGTGAAGGCGTACGGGTGTAAAGAAGGGAAATTATAGTTGGAAATCATATTCTGTTATTATTCATTATTGTTGGTAAATGTGTTTTTCGATATATTTTTGAAGACCATCGAAATCTATATGGAATATTTTTATAGCACCCTAGATGGGAATTTAACGGAAGAGAGTTTTGTTTAACTATTATGATGAAAAGTATATAAGAAAGGTCTCAATTAAGTAGAATTGCAAATGGTGGGCATGGGAATTAATATTTTGAATATATAAGTAGAAGACATACGAACACAGGGAAGGATAGTGAATACTTTTCGATGCAGCATATACCAAAAGTTTAAATTGACTATAGACTATGGATTTCTTTTATATCTGTAAAGCTTTTCATATAACATGCAAAATTAACATGGTACTGCATTTTATAGTTAAATAAATTAAATATTATCAACATATGTATAACTTTTAAAAAGTTTATAAGAACAACTTTGTATAATTCATATATTGTATTTTCAAAATGTGACTGTGACAGTGACACAAAATAGATTTACCATGACATTTTTGAGGCGTTTTTATGATGTTTAAACATACCATTGTGTATTATACATTTCAAATGTATATACAATAGACATACATATTTATACTTTCTATTTAGGAATTTAGAGTAGCACATTTTCTTCAGGTATGCGTTTGATTTATATTTTCAAGAGCGAAAATTATAACTTTCCCTATAATGTCGATAAGTAGAAAAATATAATCCTTTTTTTTTATGTTTAATGGATAAATTCGAACTTTGATCTAAAAACTTTGCTCTTCAAGGATACGTACCTACTCTTTTTTGCTACATGTTCAAATTTATTTGTAAGGATGCCATAATTAGTTGAATAAGTTATATACCTATAATGTTAAATGCAAACAAAAAAAATAAAGGAAACATGTATGTATGCATACAAAATATACAAAACAATAAAGAAAAATATCTGTAGCTAACAAGAGGCAAATATATAACATACGTTTTATACATTATTTAATATAAGGTATGCGTTTGTGTTTTTATTGTGTCTTCAATAATTTTTGATTCTGAATAGTACTCACCAAAATCATTGCCACCATGAATTCCTGAGGGACCAGGTAATAGTCCTGGAATACCTTGTAGCCCTAAAAATGCACTTGGGAACGAATGAGATCTCTGATTGTCCAACGAACCATTCATACTATCCATTGTACCATCCATTTGGCCATCACCACGATCTGAGGGCTCTGTGTCGCTGCTGTTTGATTCTTCTCCAGCACTTTGCGCGTGCAGTGATGCCAAATCGGGATGCTTCTATAATTTTTGTTTAAAATAATTTAACCATTATTGTACCTATTTGGTTTTCGGTTTTTACCTGAGTTCCACTTATTTGCTGACCACTTTCTAGTGCTTGGCTAAGCAAAGAATCTCTCAACTCTAAACTGCGGTCACGTTCACGATCGCGATCACGATCTCGTGACGTTTCACGGCTATGATCCCGATCACGGTTACGTTCACGCGTTAGAGGATGTTGACCACTGTTACTGTTACTACTGCCAACACCAACTCCACCACTACTACTTACAGGGAATTCCCTTTCAATCAAAAGACGCTCAGGACTGATACCATGTTGGGCCCGAAAAAGATCGGCACTTTTGATGCGTTTCTGTGGCGGTGGTGTTAAATGACTCGTTCGATTATCATCTGACAGATCCCAATGGTGAGTTGACTAATTATGTAAATGGAACGAAATTGAAAAAAAAGTATTCAAACAAATTAATAAAAAACTATGCCCAAACAGTTGACAATTCAATTTTTCAATTGGCACTGTCTACTTTACTTTAATTTGTCTTACAGGTGACGGCGAGGCTTTGAGTTCTTGTACTGCAGGTGTGGAACTTGATGATAGGGATGCAACAACTGCAGATGGTGTTGCACTGTTGCTATTACTATTGACATTGTTAATATTGTTGTTGCTCACACTAAGTTTCGTACTTGTTATCGAAGATAGTTTTGATGTGGATCCATTGACATCGGCAAGACCACGAACTTGTAGCAAATGTGCGGTCTTTAGAAAGTCAGATAATTGTTCATGGCTGACATTCACTTCACCGTTGTACATAAAACTGAAATAAAAAGAATTGGTTAATTTAATGATTGGTAAATTTTTTTTAAAACTAAATTTAAGGAAATAATGGTGGTATTTATATATGATTGTATTAGTGAGCCAACAGTGTATTTAAAATATATGTATGAAGTAAGACAGAAGATACTTTTATGAAGGCTCCTATAATGAAGAGCGAGTCGAACGTTCGACTTAAAGCGAACGGTTTTTTAAATAACTATAATTTTGCGTTTGACATTTTTACGTTCATAAAAAAAAAAAAATGCAAAATGTCCATGAAAATTGTGTTTATTTGAAATGTCCATAATGCGCACAGACGTTTTTTATTTTGTTTTATAATAATATAATATACATTCTTGATATTTAAAAAAATTAAGGAAAAAAAATAAACATTAACCTGCTCTAATATTCATTAAATTACATAAATCACGTATGTACCAAAAACATGTTTTTTATTTTTAGTTCAATCACTTTTATTTAAGCTGTCACAAATTAATTACAAGTTAAAACCACTTGTAAACATTTTTTTTTTGGTGAATAAAAATAGGGAAAAAAGTATACCGTGTTTTTTTTTGCAGGCATAAAAAGTTATTAACAAATGACAAAAATAAGGTTTTCTTTATTGTTTTTTTTTTTATAAAAAAAATGAAACTTTGTTAATAAAAAAAAGTAAGTACGCCATGTTGTAGAACTGCAAATTTGAAATAAATATCAAAAGAACCGTTTTCCGTGTTTGTCACTTATTTAAATCGTTAAAAAAATAAATTTTTTTGTTGGCTATTTGCAGTGCAGTTAAAATTCAGTAAAAAAATTCATGTATTCCCAAAGAAAAATTTTATCGAAAAACCAGATTTTAAAACCTTAATTATTTATACTATCATTTTTAATTATTTAAAATATTAATTTTTTGCGGTTTTGTCCACTTAAATGTAGCGTCCGTTGGTTCGGTTGATATACGAATCAAGCTACACTTTTGAAACTTAAGCAAAATTTGAAACAAAACAATTGGAAAAAATTTCTTTTTAAATAACGTGTTTTGTATGCAAACTTAAGTGGTTCATACATTTCCAATCCCACTAAAAACTAGATGATCATACAACTTTTTGGTAAGATTAATATTTTTGTTTCTTGTTTTTAAGGGGATGTAGGTTTCGATCTTTTTAAATATCTTGAAAAGTTAATGCCGTAAAGCTATCTGGTTTTCGAAAATTGATTGGAAATTAATAAATGCATTGAATAGTGATCGAAAAAGGTACTAACAAAGCCTTTTTTTTTAAATTGATGCCAAAGTAAAAAAAATATAACTTAATGGGCCCTTCATGCAATAATTTTTGAGTTTGGGCTGATATGAAAAAAAGTGGTCGTACAAAAAAATCATTTTCATTTTTTTTTGGTGCTAATCTTAATGCAACCTAATAGCTTTAGGTTCTTAGATCCAGTTTTTCAGTATCGGGTTGACGGGTTAACCCTGACTTAAGCTCAAAGCTATTTAATCCCGATAATAAATTAATCTAGAGTAAAAGACAAACCTTGATTGGAAATGGCATATTAATTTTCAATGAAAAAATAAAACAAACAACAAACACAATAAAGCAAATAGCTATACCTACTTACATTATAAAAAAAAACAAAAAATGGTAACCAATGGGTACAAGTACAGATTATATTCTGCGGGAAATATTTCAGCATAATGTAAAAAAATAATTTTATTTAATCCAATCTTATCTCAACATGCAAGTTTGTGAGTTTTTTATGGGTTAACTCGGGCTGTTGAACTAACCGAAAAAAGTATTTTCAGAGTAAAGTTGAGGTAAACTCTAACCTTGGGATGATCTTGCACTAAAAAACTGGGCCTTAGTGCACCTTATTTTTGTTTGTATTTATTTTTTATTTGTATTTATCTTTTATTTCAAAACCAAATTAACAAATGCTAAGTCCTTATTTTTTATATAGTGTGTAAAATGACCTTTTTAAATATGAAATAAATTAATAAAACAAAAAAAACATGTGCCCCGTAGCAAAAAAAAAAAAAATACAACTTATGAAAACATTCCAGAAAAAATCGGAACTATTGTACAAGTTCCGACTACTAACAAGTAATAACATGATGAAAAACTAAATACATACCTCAGTAAGTTCTCCACATCTTCACAACGGATGTCACGAAGTATTACAATCGGATGCTCACATGGATTAGCTTTTAATAATTTTCGAAAATATGGGCTACACGCACTCAAGACGACTTTGTGCGCTGTGAATGATTTCTGATCACAAGCCAATGTGACATCCACAAAATCTTCCTCATCTCTCAGGTGACGAAACGATGACAACATTGACGTCTGAAAGTCGTTCCATTTCAGCGCATAATGTTGTTGTTGTTGTTGCTGGAAAGGATGCTGATGGTTGTGATTGGGCTGATTCTGCTGTTGTTGTTGATGGTCATTGTAATTGTTATTGTTGTGACTTGATGGTAATGGCGATGTGGAGATGGGTGGTGGTGGTTCCATTTTTGCCACCCCCGTATTATTGTTTTCTGTCGTTTGCAGTTGTGTTGATTCAGTCATTTAGGTTGGATTGTTTTTTTTTTTTATTTCTGTCCTCGCGATTTCTTTTGCCTTCTTGTGGTTTTTTTTCTGTCGGGATGATTTTTAACTTCCTTTCAGATTTAAGACTTCCCTTCTACCGATGTATATAAATGCTTTTTATTAACAGTTGCTGTCTTTTTGTTCTATTATTTTTTAATGCAGAAAAGTGTGAATTAGTTTTTTTTTTATTTTTGGGCAAATTGGAAAATTGTTTTTTTTTTATTTAATGATCGAAGCGGTTTTTGCTTTTCGTTGCCAAAACAAAAGAAAACTCAGTTTATACTGGAAAAACGTATCCTTGCTTTTGTGTTTAGTTTGTCTTTTTCCTCTTTTTTAAGAATTCATCATTATGTGTTTTTTTTTGGGAAGAGACACGAGGGTTGGGAAGGGAATAAGTGGGTGCTGCTGGTTATGTCGTTTGAAGAATTGTGGGGGCGCGGCGACACTATATCCAGAATGGAATTTGTTTAGATTTTAATGATGACATTTTATTGTTGTCCATTTTTTTCCTCTGTGCGTCATCTCTACGAAACAAGATAAGATTTCTTCTTCTTATAATAATTTGCTATTTATTTTTTTTGTGGGGTGAAATGAATACTTTGTTAGCACTTTTTCCAGACTGGACGGAATCTAGAATTAAAAGAAAAAAACAAAAAGGCGTTAGTTTTAAGTTTGAGTTGGAACTTATATACCTAGTTAATGGGTTTGAATATTAATAAAGATTGTGACTTTGAACTTCTAAATTAATAAGCAAACAAGAAATATTTGAATTTTCTACAGTTATGCAATTACGTCCAAACTATTTAATCGATATTTTGGTGAAGGTGTTGAACGCTGTCACACCCCAAGTGTGCCTATATTACTTATTACGATAATTTTTATTCGCGATAATTGATATTAATCTATTATAAAAACATTTACATAAATACATTTTTAAAGCTATCATATAAAGGTATGTATATATATACTACTTGACTGAACAAAGGTTCTTGCACTCGGTGATGGGTAATTCCTGTGGTAATTCTTGCATAATTCTCCCAGAATCTACAGAAAGTCTGTAGAATTATTGCAATCAATCAAACTTTTACCATAATTGATCCCAAAATGCTGCAGGGCAAAACAAAGTTTTTAGTCTATTGTACTATGGTTGGAACACAAAAGACCAGGTGAAACTATACACCAATCAAATAAAAATTATTTATAAATTCTACAAGGGCGAGTTAAGAGGAATTGATTTCGATACAAAAGTTTATACACTTGTTAGTGTATGTGCTAAAGTTAATACACATGCTGATTTTATTTTTCGCTCTCTATATGGAATATGTAAAATAAAACATAAGGGTCATGTAAGTTTATTGACGTTAAGACAAATGAATTTGTATGGCAATATAGTTTAATTGACTTTTAGTTGTATTAGTATAGATGCTTTTTTGTGAACAAACTAACAAGAAAACTTTGGCTCCTGTTAAAACACATTTATATTTATGAACAAATTTGTCAGCTCTTAACCTCAAGTAAACTATTATATGGAAGCATGTTTTTCAGTCTGTTTGAGATTCTGAGTAAACTCAGCCAATTTGGCCTACGATTCATTCGTTGATCCCTAACATATGAAATTATGATGTAACTAAAGTATAGAACGAATTTATATGATCAGTAAATTAATATAAAATATATATATAAGAGGAATAGATAAACTGTGCTTTTTTGATACAAATTTTCGTTTTTTTTCTTATATTATTAGTTTAATAATATATTGTATTAAACAAATGCGTTGATGAACCTTTCAAAATCAGTTCGTGTGAACTGAACTGTCTTAATTCATTTACACATTAATCGTAAATAATTTATCTCCCGCACTAATTAAGCTAATAAAAATTCTAAAAATACAAGAACAATCTTTTAATATTTGAATCCTACATGTTTTGTTTTATTATTCCATCCATCTGACTCTTCAGAAAAACTTCAGACAGGTAGGTACACGCATAAATGAAAAATATCATTAATTACATTGCCACAAAGGGTCATAGACGGACGCATAAAAAAAAATCAATTATGTTAACTCAACTAAGCAATAATAAAAAAAATGGGAAAACAAAAATCTGAAACAAATTACAACAAGTAATAATTGTTAGATCGTTAAATTGAACAAGTAGTGTTTATAGATACGTTACGCTCCACACCAAAGATGAGATCTTTTGTTATGGGAAAACAGTGTGTCCATGGGTGATCATAAAATAGATCACAGGTTCAACTGAACAAAAATATAAAATACAAAAAAAAATACAACACGCTCCTCGAATTTTGATGTAGATTTTCTTTGGCTTATTTGTTAAGAAGATCTTTACATCTTTTGAAACGGATCCATGGATGAAGAGCTAAAGAGCCACTGTAAGACAAGGCATACGAACAACATCAGTAACTGATGTTCAGTCATTTTTCATAATAATTATAATATATGTGTGTGGTGGCTATTTGGATGTTTTGCCTTTTACTGATGTCCAGACTCTGCTATTACATGAAAATATTTATCCACTCATCAATTATACAAGATTGGAGCATTTAAAAAACAATATAGTTTGAGTGATTGATTTCGATGGCGCAGGTAAAGGCTCGTGGGGTGATGTGGAAAGAAAATGAGTGAGGCATATTGGTTGTGAATACAAAGTTTTCTTTTAGATTCTGAACGATTTGAACCTTATTCATAGATCCGGGTTATCAACGGTAGCTAAGCCCAGTGGCGTGTAGGATGCTTTGAGGAGGTTTTCTTTTAAACATTTGTATGAATGTTGGATTGAAAAATAGAAATAGAGAACAACTTTCATTTGTGCGTCTTTTTCATTGATTGATTTCATAGATTGATTGGTATTATCATATCACTTTTGAATTGAGTTTCACATTAAACTATGCAAACACTATTAAAATGTTATTGCAAACAAATACATATTTATAGATGTTACACTTAATTTAAATGCTTTGCCTCTTTATAATTGACAATTGTTTAGGGGCCAGTTATAGCTATCATTGAAACTCATCATTGAATATTTACTTTTTCATTTTTTAGGCAAATTTTCCAACAAATTTGTTCTTATTAAAATAATGCTTATGAATTATAGATTTTTTTATCAAAAAAAAAAAAAATAACGCAATTTGAGCTTAATTTGCAAAATATAAACAATTCTGTGTGTTTCAATGATGAAAAGCGATTTCAATGAACAGCTGACTTTAGTTTCATAAAGTGGAACACAATCGTTCCACTCATGGTGTTCAATTTTCCCACTGTTCTCAGCTGTCAGTTTTTCGTTCAATGATGAATTTCACTGATCAACTCTAACCTCAAATCATTGTTTGTTTTGTTTTGTTCTGTCTGGCGGTGAAAAATAAGTTTTTTTTGTTAATATTTAATAAATTATTGAAAGTAATACGTGTTTTTTTTGCATTGGTTGATGTTTTTTTCGACGATTTTCTTTCTTTAATTCGTTTTGTAATGTTTTCAATGACAGGTCATTTTCAATGATTGCTATAACCGACTTGTGAATAAAATATCCACCGTTCCACTGATTCATGTTTCAATAGCTGTATTTTATTATCCACTAAGATCTGATCCGGATTGGATTTGCGTCGCGAAATACACGCAAACAACAACAACACAAGATCCAGCTTTGCTTCTAGATCTTGCGAAATTCCAATTCGTTCCGGATCAGAGAGGATAATGAAATACGGCTAATGATGAGTTTCAATGATAGCTTTAACTGGCCCCTTAGAAGTAAAACTAAATAAAAATAATATTTAAATATTCTTAAATCGATAAGTCACATTTACTTTCATACAACTGTCATCTGTCTTTTATGGTTTGACGATCGTTTAGCGCAGGGTGAATAAAGTGGTAAAACTTCAAAAGGCCTAAACTGAATGGAATTTCAGCGCGGAATAAAAGTTCTTAAAGTTAGAAAATTGACAGAAACTAATTCATCAGCACGACCGATTAGATGCTTAGGTTCAGCAGTAAAGTAGGAGAGTTTAACTAAAACGAAGATCATCACTGAAAAGAAAAAGGAGTAGCAGTCTCTTGGCGAAAAATTTAAAAGATCATACACTATTCGCAGGTAAATGAATATTTTATAGAAATAGAAGATTTAAAGTTGATTGCATTCATTAAGGTTGAATATTTTTTTTGTGATTAATATATTGCTCTCTTAAATTTTTTTAATCATACCTACATAATTGAAAAAATCTGCATCTGTGGCCATTATTTGCCATAGTTGAATTTTAAAACAATGGAATGATAAGTACCCAATATATAAATTAAAATATCACTTTAAGATACACACAATTTAATTTTGTTTACTTTTAAAAAGGTTAAACTACAGCTAGTCATTCCATTTTCCTACATATTTTATTTTATATTCTTACTTCAACGGTAAAGATTTTTTACTATATACATATAATAAATTATATTTGTCTATTAATTTATTCGCAAAAAATCTCTTCCTAAATAAAAAAAAAATCTTTTCCCATCATTTACAAATAACAATTTTCTCACGCACTTGTTGCACTTTTTCTATAAAAAAAAAATTAATTAAAAAAACAATAAAAATTCTCTGCAACAACACCATTGCATTGCAATAATTAAAACTACAAATCAAAATCAGACTATATTTGTATCTATATGTAGGCAATGCCAGTGTACGTATACATGTACATCTCGTTGACTTCTAATTTAATTAATTCTCATTTCATACCACTCATCCATTGAAATTGAATACAAATAAACACAATATTATAACCTACACACATTTGCAATTCCTCAAATTCGTGTATGCAATAATATTTGTATTAAATTTATTAAAATGAAAATATACTAAACAAGCAAATAATAAAGGTACATAAACAATTAATACATAACCTATGTATGTATAGTATATAGGTTTGGTTTTAAATAAAATTTATCACTAACCACGTTAAGCCCACGAATTTACACAAAATGTCAAATACATATTCTCATTCGATATAAATGATTAACATTCTACAATTAGGCGAATGTATTTATATTTAGTTTTTAAGTATGGAAAATATAATTCATTATTTTTCACCGACCCTACCCTTTACACACCTATTTTCCAATTAGAGGAAAATTAGATTTAAGCTTTGTGAGAAAAAAAGTCTAAAATAAATATAAACAAATAATACACGCACATCTATCTAATTATCCTTTATATTCAAATTGCATTTCATCGATGATTAGAAAAATAAAATCGCTGGAATTAGATTCATTTATACCTCAGTCAGTAATGATAATTGTTTGCATTCTTGTTGGATTTTTTTTTTATTAGATATAAATATATTTGTTTGTGTTCTATTGAAGGCAATTATTATTGCATTGTCACATGCATTCATTAGATTTGAATTTGCAAAATGTCAATAAAATAGAAAATTTTAACACATTAATTTAAAATAATAAAATAAATCATTCTCCGCATCGAATATAGGCTTTGGGCAAACAGCCTGCCTGCCGCCACCGGGCGTCCGATGATGATTTTCTAAATTCGCTACTAAATTTTAATTTGACTATATAAATCAGCAGAACCCTGATGTTGTACAAATTTATATTTTCTATCTAACTTTGTGTATCTATTGGGTTAAAGTTAAAATATTGATAAATTCTATTGTAGACATCCAAAGCCATCCATGAGAGGCGAAGTTGGCGGAAATGGCCTTTTGGAAGACAAAAACGTTATAAAAATTAAAAGTAAATATTAAATTGAATAATTCAAAATAATTGCTCGCGAACTAATTGCGTTAATCATTTACGCAAATAATGAGATTCAACGTTCTGTCGTAAAATTGTCGTCGTTGTAGATATTGTCGTTTGAGGTGCTCCTTGGGCGCAATAGAGACAAATTAAACACTAAAAGATACTATATAAGATAGATTTGTACAATGTAGGTACATGAATTGAAGTGGAGAAAAAATGGACTGGTCCGTTCCTTTAATATTGCACTTGACAAAGTGGTTCCTTTCTTCTTTGTCATTCGTATAATTGATCATCTTCCACACTACACAGTCCATAAAATCGATGGCTTATTATAAACCATTTGTTCAAAATATCTTATTAAAAACATATCTCTTAGCATGTCACAGAAGATACTGTCGTAAGGATTTATAAATATATATTATATGTAGATACAATTCTTAGTATTTTTGATTTTTATTTTAATGAAGTTTCAGTTGTTGTGTGTACATCAAATAAATTTATTATTTTATTACTAGGAGAACTAAAAGGTTAGCAGCTAAAAAAAGCATATCACATGCGTGTATTTATCTACATATACATAGAGTAGCGCTTTATGAACAGAATTCATGATAATTGAACTAATTGAGTAATTTCATTTGAAAAAGTCGTGTTCAATTAATTCCCATGATTTTTTTCTACTCTTACTTACTACTCAGGGAGAATCTTGGGTCTAGTCTTGAAACAGTTGATGTTTTCTTCTTGTGTTTAATTAATTTTGTTTAACATTTATTGTTGTTTTTTCTTGCCACTTTGATGAAATGTTTACATATTATTCATTGTTTGTCCAAATTATATTTTATAGTTCCAATTTTATAAATTTCGTAACATTAAAGAACAAGTTATGTATGTAATTGCGAACCAAATGTTATATGTAATTTTAAATAATATTTTAGGGCAATAAAAAAAGCTATTGGTAAAGTTGTCTGTCGAGAAGAGGTCGATGTGTTCATATATGCACATTCATGTGTTGACGCCGGTTGTGTAGTAGAACGCTGTGAATTTTGGTTTGTGTTGTACAACCCAATATATAGCGGTTTATTGAGCTCAGGCGATTTAGAGGTATCAAATGAGCGAAACAATATAAAAAGTGCAATTTCTAACCATCTGATTTCAGTCAAAGTTTAACTACCATATTATTAGGAACTGTGCTCAAAAATTAGAATTTTCTAGTTCATGACTTAATTTTTTCAAAGAAATAAATTATTGTACATGTCTAATTTATTTCCTATTTTATATTCTATTGGGATCATAAAAATGCCAAAAATTGTATGTCGCCTGTATAAACTATTTACTTTTTTTAAAAAAAAGTGACAGGTTTCAGTATTTGGTGATAGCGCAGCTTTAACGCGTCAGGACATGCTCTCTATATACGATTTTGCGTTTTTCTGGAGTTCGGGGTTGTGGACTAGTTATGTTGACTTTTTTTTTGCAATTGCCAGTTTGTTAAGCTCTAACATGTTTTTAATAGGGTTCATGTCTGGTAAATTCTTGGGCAAGCTAAAAAAAACATGGATTTTTTTTTAAGATGAGCACTGTCTCTAATAATTTATCCACCTTCTGTATCTAAACCTGTTTCAGAAATTGTATTGTACAACTCACCAAAGATTCATCACAATCCGATGAATGGTTTAAAGATACAATAAACAAACAATGATACATTTTTATTTTAATATTACATATATGCATAGTTATATAGATAGAACAGATAGTTAGATTTATTCAAATGAAATATTATTTAAGACTAAGTATATTTTTTCTCGTTAATGGTGATCATCGAAGTTTTTTTTTTAATATAATTTGTGTATTCTTTTACAGAACAGGTTTTTAAAAACCATAACAAATATTATTAAAATTTTAAATGCTAAATGTAAAGAGTAAAGACATATCTTGGAATTGTATAACAAGCATATTTACGAATATCTTCATTAATAAAGTTTTAAAATTAAGTAATAAAAATCGATCTTGTAATCATAACCCAACTATAATGCGTTCGTTCCTTGATCTTAGAATTGAGAAGATTTCAACTTTTATAATCTCAATCTTGTAAGTCGTATATCACCACTAAAACTGTTTTGACATTTTATTTCGTTTTATTTTTCAGTCAAATTATATTGGTTTCATCATCTTTATTTCAAATCTTGCATTGTTAATACCCTTCGATAGAAATAATATCTAGCAGTAGAAAAAGGTATACCTATGTCCTATATGTAACACCAATTAAAAGCTAAAACGAAGAAGAGGTATTTTATATGATATCTTAAATAAATTTGATTTGAAAGTTGTAAAGATAAAAAGTTTAAAAGTTACACCTACGACTTACAACCTAAATTGTGTTAGGCTTACTGTTTAAGTATTTGTTAAAGAAAAAAACTTTTTTATATGAGCAGATACTTTCACCTCACGAACGATTGTTTTTTTTTTGGTAATAAAGCTTAAATGGACGTTGTATTTTTCAATTTTGCTGTTTTAATTTTACAATTGCGGTAGAGTTATGACCTTAGCCGTGGGTCATTAACATTGTTGAAACAGAAAAAGAAGAACTTTACAATTGATCATGCGCAGTAAAAATGATTTACATGTCGTTAAAACTTCCAACAGGTTTTCTTATTAGTTCTGTACACGTGTGGGTTGATATAATTATACAATGATAAAGTTTTGAGTAAAAAAAGGATCTGATAACTTCCAAACTTTTACTATTTATCTATAAGGTATAGGTATCGAATATTCATTTAAAGTAAAGGTATTTTTGTTCCTTTTTCGTTTTCCGGATGGAGTATAGGTATATGATTTGATTCCATGTAACAGATTTCCATTTAGCAGTAGGCATTTTTCAATCACGGAAGCTATCTTATTTGGGTTATTGTAAGAAATCATAGAATATTATTTAAGTGTATAGAAGCGATTTTTATAAGGTATTGTATATACTGAAAATGAGGAAAAGATAATTTTTGTCAGGCTGATGATGAAAATAAGGACGACGCAAATGGCTAACCAGCGAAGTTGTTTTTTTTATAAGTTGTATGTAAGAAGAGGACAATCTACCATCTACCCATCAATCAAGTATTAGCTTTACGATAACACTGCTTAATTACGACACAGTATTAAACATAGTTAAACTGGGAGCAATAACCTCACCGAAACAATTGGTGACAATAAAGCATTGGAGATGTTTCCATGCGATCTCTCCAAAATTATTTCAAAAATCATCGTTACCAGGTAACATTTTTTTCAAAAATAGATTAAAGTAGTGCGCATTAGAAATGACATTGATATATCATTATAAGAACTAGACAAAATAGGCCAGAACCAACAAAAGAAGGCAACGGATGATTTAGAGGAATCCGATGAATTGTTGTTGGTTTGTTGTGTTAAACCAACAATTCCTCCGATTCCGCTGATTCCTTCGTTTCCTCCGTTTTTTGGATCACATTGTGTTGTCGTCACCTTTATTGAGTCTAGCAATAAATGAGAGTAAAAACAATAAATATTAATATCAACTAATGCTACATTGCTGTACTTAAATATTTACCCCAAAAATTATTATAGATATGTAAGTGTTAGGTCGAAGTAGTAAGAAATTTGTTTACCTTGGATCAGTCATAATCCGCAATCATTTTTAAAATGAAACGAAAGATTACTCTTGTTTATAGCTGAGAAAACCCTTAACTTACTCAAAAAAACAAACTATGGCACAGTATACAAAAAGCGGATAATCCGGATCTTTTTCTATGTGGTGCGAATATATGGATATAGTCAAGCTCGGCTAAGGAATCGCTGATCGTTTTGAGCTAAAATTCTTATTTTAATTTTCGGTATATGTCAAGATAATGAGTAACAAAGGAGGTTTAATGGGAAACTCTACGCATTGTACTGTAAAATATATCCAGTTCAAAAACTCCGATGAACAGTATTACGCATATCAAAGGATATTCGAAGCCAATCCAGTATACCTAGAAGTTATCCTGAAATAGGACGACTAGCTGAAATTACATGTATTTGGAAATGTTCACCAGTGCTGGTAGACCAAATTAAGACAAAGGATGAGAAAGAGCATTTCTCAACTAAATTAGACATATCTTTAAAATGGTTTTATATATACTCCTGGATTCAACTATATTTCTTTCCATTTATACATATATTCAAATTTGTATCAAACAAAATATTCATAAACAACTTTAAAATAAATAGACACGCCAAACATTATCCATTCCAAACGAAACAACTTCCTTTTATATTTTTTTATCGTTATTAAGTGTTTTATTGCTTACTTATAGCGCTGAACGGAGAAACAAACCACCAGAATTATTATTCCCATCTAATGCCATTGCCAAGGCGAGTCAGGAAGTATATCTGAATATTTTTATGATTGTAATTGCTTTGTTGTTTCTATAGGTTTGTTTTATTTTCCTTTTGACTCATTCCATGAAAGTTTGTTCAATATTAATAGTAATAACAATAATTATCCTTTTGCTTAGAATATGTGAACAATGAAACAGTTATGTAATAAATTATAACTTTTATGAATATATTTGAATAGAACATCGATGTGTTTATTTAATCTACGTATAAATGATGCAAACGAATCTAATCTATGGATTGGAGTTTTTGAATATCTCTTTTTTCATTTGATGGTATATCCTAAATCATGTAGAGGTAACCCCAATAAATGTTTTATAACTTTTGTTCGAACTCTCCTAAATGGAAAATATCTGTAAAAATGTAAACTTCAATTTCTAAGCCGATTGCAATTATAAAATGATTCTTAAAAAAATCCAAACAATATACCAACAGAAACTAAATCCATAGGAGGTCTTTGGGTGGCATTTTGAATTATTGTTTCACATAGTGCCTCAAAAATTTGGAACAAAAAGAAACAAAAAAAAAAGAAACCAATAAAATAAAATAACATATATGTACGTATAGGTAAAAAGTATTGTTTGTACGCGGAGATATTTATACTTGAGGTAACATTGTATCTATAATAGATGCATGTAAGCGACATGCAGGAACCATACCATCGAGACTTATTGTATATATCACGCGGCTACTTTTGTTTATCACTTTGCTGTATATTTAGTGAAGCCAAGCAAAAAAATTAAGCTAAGCTAAAAAATATTGCTTTGACATGATAGCGCACCACAAAAAAAAAGGGTACAACCAACACTGAGTACCTTCTAAGTGTAGTGAAGCATTATTAAGAATTAAATTTAACGGCGGTATTCTTCTATCGGAATGACATAAACAAAAATTCAATGGAAACAAAAAAAAAAATTATGAGATGATGCGATCTGAATGGCAACATTATGTGTGTATTTGTTGATTCAAATGAGTATGATTTATTTTATTAGAGGACTGACTGACTTTTATTTTAATTTCTGAGTACGAACATGAAATAATCGGACTATATGTGTTTACAAATTATTTTTGTTGTTTGTTTTGCAAATACACCAAGAGAAAAACATTCTTTAAAAGTGTCGGAATTTTCAAACACACATACAGGAAGATTTTGTTTTCCTCTTGTGTGGATCTTGAGAAATCCTACAAGATCGCCATAATTCTGTAGTGTCGAAGATTATTATTACTATGAACAGATTTCGAAAGTTATTTTCTATTACGAAAAAATATTTTTTCAGTGTAGAACTTTAATTTGTATTGAAACCTCTCTCAACGTTTTAGAATGATAGCAAAGTAACGCAGAGACAAGGCTACCATTTTTTTTGTCTGATTTTCGGATGTTACCTATTATAAAGTCCGAACAAAACGATAAGATATACAAATAGTTTTGATGCTGATGGGTTTTTATTATAGTGTTAGCATACCTATATATCGTTAATCATTGATAAAAAAAAAGAAACCAACAAAACAAAGCAACCAATGTGGCAACGTAGTAAAAGAATTAAACCAAACTGTTTTCATCGATGAACCAAAGAGCTATAGAATATACATACGTATCTTTAATGTACCTATACATTGAGCAATTATCGGTAAATATAAAATAATATTTTTATTACCTGCTGAACAAAATAATTGATTTGAATGGTAGGTCTGAATAATAAGGACTCAAAATTCAAAACATTACCATAGCAATATGTGATTGTTAAAGCATTGTACTAAAGTGGGGGGCAGTATGGTACAATGGATGTTGCGGGTTCAATACTCGCACATAGCATATTTTTCTTTTCAGCATAGTACCTCCAAGCTTCTGCTGGACGTCACCCATAAATAACGCTCGTATCTGTACCGTTTTTCGCAGTATTGTACTGTTTTTTGCTCTCAAAAACTGCGTAAGACTGTGTACTGTTTTTTTTTTCAAAAATACTGCTTTTATTTTGAGATATACAGAACTTCAAATCAGCAGTTTTTTGAGCTTGTAAGCAAGCGTGAATGACAGTGTGATATTTCCATTTCTACATTGTTAATCTCCGAGTAGGAAATTTGCTCCTCAATGAAAAATTTCTTGGTGAAATTTATACCACTTTTATATATGAGATGAAGTTCTCTGATTTCACTCATTAAAAGTAATGCAAATATTCAGCGGTTCGTCATTGGCATCTAAAACTCAAAGGAATTTAATAATGAAATTTCATGTTTTAATGTTTTAAGGTAATAAAATAAATAAAAATTAAAAAAAAAATGTACTGCGAAAAATACTGTTTTTTTTTATAGACGTACTGCTATTTTCAATTTTTGAGGAAAAAGTACTGTTTTTTGTCCAAAAAAAGATACGAGCGTCACCCATGAAGTATGCAATGAAAAATAAAAACTAACTAATTTTCAATCCATTGTATCAAAACAATTCCTTTCTATCTTCCTACTCTTTCTAACTATAGTGTCGTCCAACACCTATTGTAATTATAAGGCTTACAGACATATATCTAGTTAAAATATTATACTCTCGATCATACTATTATTTTAATAGCACAGTTGTTTTAAAAATTATGTCTGCTTCCTAAGACGTACAATCACCATCTGTCTGTCTAGACAACTTTTAAGTTGGAAAATCGTCTTTTCAAAATGGCGTGCGTTCGTTGAGTTCGTGTTGTACTACAATACAAGGGATAGTGCTACAAAATAGGCAACATTCAAATAAGTTATGCTGGAAACCTTTGTTTTTGTATCTTCAGCAAATCCTCAAAAGTACCAATGATTTGGCCCGGAGCTAATTTTTCTTTTGGGAGGAAAAGGTGTCGAAATTCAGGTTTTTTTAAACTTTCTCGGAAACTGAACGTTTTGCAAATAGTGTTAAGGTAAAAATTGTAGCTATATGATTTTCCACCAAAAAAGGTCTTAACACTTTTCATCGTACCATCAACCAATTTCGAGAACAAAAATTTAAATTTTTCCAAACACAGTTTTTTGACAACACTGAACTTTTTCTATTAGTATTTAGTATTTAGCTCTTTTTGTTTTATATTTTTGTTTTTTTCCAACTATGTCTAATCCACGGAAAAATATAAATGCACAACTGGGTCGCATTAACTTGCTCTTGTAGCAAACTATAAGACTACAAAAATTTTAATTCATGAAATTATGTATTATCGTATTTTATATGTTTCTTTTCATAGAGATTTTTTCTTAAACCGTACTAATCGAAAAACGAAGATGAATGTTTTACCTTGCTCAATGTTCTCTACTCATTGAAGGCATTTAAGGTTAATGATTATCGGCATATTCTTGTTAACCCTCTTCACAATGTATTGAAAGTGATTTCACTTAGAGGCATACATATCTATTGCTTGGATTTTTGTTAGTGAAACCAATACCTAACCCATAAGGCAAGTACAAAACAAAACATTTATGATGCCAACAGAACTCCGCTATTATAAGTTCCAATAGATTCGGCTAAATACAACCGACAATCTTCCGGAACGATATTAATGCCCCTTCAAATCGTTTACGACACACAAATAGCTTCCTCTGTCTCCCACAGGCCACAACAACAGAGGCAAACTTTTGTGCTTCATTAGAATATGACTTCACTATGATAGCATTGCGAAGAATTTCGATCGATTGAAGACAAAATAAAAGACCAAAGAAGCAATAAGCAACATTATTTGCGTTTAATTCTCATTATTTGGAGCGCGTTTGGACTTTTAATGGACCTGCACTTAGGTATATATTTCAAATGTACAAACAAACGAACAGACGGAGATAGGTACTTTTCTGATGTGCCATTTGAATTCGAAAGATACAATTTTGTGTGTACCATATAAAAATAAAGGAACGAACGGATGGGGTTACAAATACAAAGTCATCAAGAGCACCAGGCACGGGGTGCGTATATAAAGACATCATTGATCACCGCTCCGTAATGTTTCAATTAAAAGCATTATTATTCTTATTATTGTTTATTTCCTCAAAATTGCTAATTGATTTTGAATAATTTAGGTATTCATTGCTGTTGATCATTATTATTATTTATTTTGAAAGACGATCAACATGAAAGTTTAATGAGTATATCAATGAGATTTGTATTTTGTGGCAGTTTTCGTATATACATAGGTAGGTACATAATATGTAAGAAGCTATTAGAATTCGTTTTAATGTGTTTCTGATGTTTGCCATATAATATAAAATTGAAGTTTTTTGGAGCTGATAAATTAATCAATTAATTCATATATGTATGTATAATCCACTTAATAATATTTAATTTTGCTATTTTTAGCCTTTTTATACATAAATGTGGGCCATGCAGATAATAATTTGAAGAAATTGTTGACATATTGAATAACTGACAAATTGAGTAGACTTTGTCTTAATAGAAGAGTAGTTTGCTTGCAGTATAGGCATCTACTATAAAGGTCAACATTTTAAATCTTGATTACTTTAAAAATATTTTTGAACGTCTTGAATAATACAACAAGTGAATAAGTTTATAGGACAGGGTGATTCATTTAGACCTTCTTATTTCAATGGGCCTTTTTGCTGACAGATATTTAGTAACTGGACCACATACGGCCTTACTAAGAATCAAATTTAGTAACATCTTAAATTAAGATATTCACACTTAAGAAGAAATATACACCAAATTGTCCCTAAAATGTGGGGATTTTATGTAAGCTGTTACCAAATTTGATTATCGTGTTATTTTTATTCAGGAGTGTTTGACATATCACCGTGGAGAGATTCACACCTCAACAACGTCGCTAAATTATAAGATCAACTACATATATTACGAAAATCAGCGTTCTTTATAAGAAAAATGTTTTTAGTGATCTTTTTAGAATATTATTTAAAATGAAGTTTTCATAAAATCTATGGAGTTTTTTTTTGAAAAATAGTAGTTAATTAAAAAGTGGTTGAATTAGTTAAAAACAACCTGTGCATACAAACACAATTTGATAGGAAATATAGCTATTACATGGCTGTCAAGTCAGTCATCAGATTCCTTAGTGATGCTCGTCTATATACATACATATAATCTCATGCTTATTCGAACAACACATTATTTGAATTTTGCTATGTTGGGGCTCAAACACAGGCAAGATTCTAAATAGGGGTAACCGCACTATGCACCTCCAACAATGAGGGTTATGTTAAGTTCATTCCAACTGTGTTTATATCAGTCCACTGAGAAGACGGCTATTTTATTATTGACAAACGTTTTGTTTTTGTTTCATTCTGGTTCTTTCAGAAAAAAATCAGTAAGCGTTATGTTTATTAAGTTTTTTCTTAAGTAAATTTGTCTGGTCAAACAATTGAATATTTCAAGATTCAAAAATAGTATCTCTTTTATTTAAACAAAGGCCAGTATTTCTTCTAAAAATAAAGTCATTACTTTAGTTTTTACTATAATTTTTTAATTACACATTTATTTTTCATTACAATATATGGCACTTTTTATTGATCGACCTCTGTGTCTGTGATCATTTAATCAACAATCGCGATTTTTCTCGATGTGGTTAGTTTAGATTTTTTATATAAAAAAAACTGTCAAAAACCTAACCTTCTTTCTTTTTTTGATAACCATAAATCCTTTGATTGTAAAATTTAATTTGACTTTTTTATAAATTCAAGAGCGGTATGTCAAATATCAGTACTGTAACTACAAATATAAGAGATGTAGGTACGTATGCATACTGAATTTTTCAAAAGTTGGTACAATTTTAGTAACACTAACCTTGTCAAAAAATGCCGTACAGAAGATATTTCCATCAATAAAATTTAAATATACTATTAGGTATGAGTGTGCTTTTATTCATCGATGGTTAATTGGTTTAACCATTCGGACATGCGAAACTTATTACTGAGTATGAACTTTTTATTTATTTACCCCCCAATAGCCCTTGCTCTATGTACAATTATATAAATGAACACAAAAAAAGTGATTTGCCGGCTTCTCTGTTCTTTGATTGTGAACAAATTATACTTCTGCGAGTACTGTTATACTGTCTGAAAATGCCATTTCTATACACATTTACTCATGTTCCGTTGACGACGAGTAGAATAAAGACGACTATGATGATGATGATGATGATGTTGATGATGATGATGATGTTTAACGAGACAATAATGTCATGTTGCTTTGATTAAACGAAACATTTTTATTAAAATAATTACTCTTTGGGAGCAAATATTAATTGAATGATACGCGACATACTGTACAAGTGGGGCAATGTTAATTTATTCAGCGCAGTGATGTGATTTGTTCTTTTTTGATGGGACCTTCAAATGCAAAAACGTTATTGGAAAGATTTTTTTTCGATTTTTTTGTTTGTATTATATAAAATAACCATAGTGGTGAAACAAATTTTGGTGAAACATTAATAGTTAAGATACATACCTATGTAGTTGATATAGAATTACCTAATGGAAAATTGGACCACATGCATGCCCATATCACAACGGTTTTTTTTTTGTTATCTAATCTAACTTCTTATTTTTAAGGAGCGCCAGCGAGGATTTGTACAAATATATTTATATAGATAAAAGAACTTTTGATCTTATGTACCTATGTGTCTTTTTTTGAAGAAGGAAAGCGTATTCACATAAGTATACCAACATTCCAGAGACAACAAAAGCCAAATAAACCAAACAGGCATTCATTGGACGAATAACGTTTTTATAATTTTATACATTCCACAAAAAAATCATTACTTAAAAATGCAACTGACTAATCTATTCTGTGTGAGATGGAGCAGAAGATCTTCGATTAATATTCTTAAAGCTAATATATCTCAAAAAATTTTAAACCTAAGAGTTTCCGGACTCCTTTAATAGGGGTATCTGTGAAAAAAAAACCTTTGAGTTAAAAACAATGTAAACACACAGAAAAAAACCAATGTAAAATCAAAATGAAAAATTGTTGTTCATATAATAGTGCAATGTTATTTCTCGACAATTATTTCATTTAGATTTGAAATTGTTTTGTTTTGAATAAATATTTTTAAAGTTTGGTTTTACAGGAATGTTCCTTAATTTAACATTTAATAACATGTTAAAATAAAATTGTATCCTTTTGAAATAAAATTTAACATTTAATAACATGTTAAAATAAAATTGTATCGTTTTGAAATAAAATATTTATTTGTCAATTCAACACGAAACATTCTTAATTCTTATTGTTGTTATATTGTACTATTCGTACTAGAATGTCAGTTTTATTATTTGACCATTCTTTATTCCGTCAATTTTCATTGAATGTTTGAACAACAACAACAACTTAAAGGTGCTACCACCAATTTTTAAACGAATTTTATTTATTCGTTTTTTTACGAATTTTATTATTGTTTTTTTTTTTTTTTTAATTTTTGGCTGGAGATATAGCTATTTCAAGGAGTGCAAATTCCTATCATCAGTCTCCTTATTAATGGTGCCGAGCTTTAATCCAATTTTATTATGAAAAACTTTTCACGTGCAGTTCATCTTAATTGTTCTTTTTTAATTTTTACTGTCAGCGTTTCATATTTCTTAAGCTAAAATATCATTCGTGTTGTATCAAAGTTGAATCATTTTAAAACAAAATGATTCTTTTAAATTCAATTTATACCATTGTTGAATTTTCCGTTATTTTCTTAATTCTCATACTCAGTTTGTCTATTTTTAATTCATAGATAAAACAACATTGGTTCGTGTTAAATCAATGTTGAATCGTTTTGAAGTTAAATTAGGCAATTTTAATATCATATTGAATCGTGTTAAAAAATTGTTGCAATTTACCAAAATCGGCAACAAAGTCCGTTATCTCATTTTAAGCTGATTCTTATCTTCGTTGTTTAATACCCACTTGCTTATACAGTCGCTGTTGAGTCGTAAGTCAGTTTAAGTTAAATTTAACTTAAAGCGTTGCGAAAAATTAAAAAAGCTAATTATAAATTTTGGTATTATGGATGTGCGAAAACAATGAATTTTAATTCAATAAAGGGCAAGAAAATACCCCTAGTGATAACAATGATTTGTTTCTTTTAGAAGCGTCTATTACTTATGTGAGTTTAAGGCACTTATCTAAAGTAGATATTGACCACCTGTTGGACTACGGGCGTGTTTTCGAGAAAAATAGTTTAGCTGGAGAAAAATTTAGGTAAGGCATACTTTATGTGTTGATTTAGTATAACATTATCTCGTTTCGATGTGGTTTGGGATTGATGATAAAACTTTGTCTGATTCAATTGCAAGCAAAGTAGTTTCCTGGTTACAAACCCAGTCAAGTTTTTGCGCATCGCCAACGACAAAATCTACCTTCTCGACAATTAATGGAACTTCTAAATTATCCAAGATACAAAACAATATTATATGTATAAATAATGAAAAAATAATAAATAATATTCTTCCTGAACTTTCCTTAAACATTTTGAATCAACCCGAAACACCATCAGAGCAAAATCATAGACACAAAAAATGTCGATTCATGTTTATTTTTTTATAATTTACTTTTCTGTGTGAAAGGAAAATTTCATATAAACCAATAAAACCGTATGTTTTGTACTAACAAGGCTTTTGAAATTTAAAAACTCTTATAAAAAGATAAGTTAAACTATATCTACCTACATTTCATACCTATGTAATGTAACGATGAGATTTTTTATATTTACTATATTGAATGTTTCTTTAAATGTATTTACTTACTTTTTTAACTTGTTGTGGCTTTCCCAAATTACAGATTATATCTGAAAAAAAAGAAAAAAAGAAAACGTTTAAATACACTTTCTAAATTTAATACATAAAAAACAAATAATAAGAATTTGTGTAGACATTAAAATTATTGAGTTGACCTTAAATTAAACGTGGCACAAATAATGTCAACAATTATCAGTTAATAACGACTCAACTAAATATCCTCATTATACATCCCTAAAGTCAGCGTTCGACAATATATCCTACCAAATATACAGGGTAAGTATCAAAGTCCACCAGACATACATACATATTAGCTGTCATCGACGGCAGTAATGCAGATGGCGCGATCTCTCCCGATCATTGGCAAATGGTCTTGAACAAACTCCAAGCCTCATACTGGACCCTCATGCTGGAAAATCCAGGGGAACCTGCAACTTTTGAGGATGCGGGATGGTATCAAGGTCGAGTCAAGCTAGTTGCCTTTGATGGTGAGAGGTCGTGTGACCTGTATAAACTCGCTGTCAGCAGGTTAGAGGGCCTATGGCCAAATGCAAAACTCGAGGTTGTGGCAAAGGAGAATATCCCGTGCAGACCGAGAGCCCGCACTAATGTCCCGGCCGATCTCTCCAATAAAGAAATCATCCTCAAGATGCTTCAGTATGGAAATCCATCCTTGCCTACTCACGACTGGAAGGTTGCAAAGCTTGAAGATCCACGGGGTTCTTATAGATCAGCCGTCGTGGTGATAAATAAGGACTCATTGGCTCCATTGGCTGAAACCCAAGGTGTGGTTAGGTTTGGATGGTCTACCATAACTCTAAAGGTATATAAAAAAGACGAGGAAAACACATCGAACACGATGCCATCAAAATCACAGGATGTATTTACAGAGAAGGAACATGCATCGGGTATCGACCTTCAGACGATGGAGGTAGATACTCCATGCACCTCCTCCACTGTGTCGCCCTCCATTTACATAAAACCGCCATCTGTTGAAGAGGCTCCTAACGTCGACAAACACTCCGACATGGATTTTGTTGACTCCGCAAATGAGGACGACCTTCTTAAATCGGATTTCGACTCCGATGCAGATCTCGACCAAACTGTGGTGGGGGTTGATCCACCTAGCTGCAACCAAGATGGTGCAGTTAGTACAGATTAACACCCATCACTCCAAAATGGCTTCGGCCTCCCTTCTTCTCCGTCTACAAAATAAAGGGGAAGACATCGTCCTGATCCAAGAACCTTGGATTGTAAATTCCACTGTTCAAGGACTCAGGACTCCCGGATACTACCTGCTGTATGCATCTAATAAAGGTGACCCTAGATCTTGCATATTAGTAAAAAGTAGTATTAATGTATATTTACTCCCTGATTATAGCGATCGCGATGTAACCGTAGTTAGACTACAAACAAATAACGGGGCGTACTGGTTAGCATCAGCGTATCTCGGCCATGACCACCTTGGCCCTCTTCCTGGCGACAAGCTAGAGGAACTAATCAGGGAAGCAGAACGACAGAAAGTCTGCCTTATAATTGGGTGTGACGCTAATGCCCATCATACCGTCTGGGGAAGCACAGACATAAATGACAGAGGTGAGTCACTTTTTGATTTTATTCTAAGTACTAACCTTATAGTAAGTAACATTGGCAATGAACCAACATTCATTACCAAAAACCGACAAGAGGTTCTAGATATCACTCTTGTCTCCGATACGATTCATCACAAGATCATAAACTGGAGAGTTTCTAAGGAACATTCGTTCTCTGATCACAGATACATCCAATTTTGTCTTGATGAAGAATCTAAAAAACAGCCAGCCTTCCGAAATTATCGGAAAACCAACTGGCAACTATATAGAGAAACTTTAGTAAGATTAGTTAAACCATCACTCTTAAGTATCCCTTCTAGTAAAAATGATCTTGATGATAAAGTCAAAGATCTCACCCTAGCTCTCAATAAATCAATGGCCATTTCTTGTCCCCTTACTCAAATAAGAGGAAAAAAGAAACCACGTTGGTGGAACTCGGGTCTAGAACTGCTCAGGAAAAAGTGCAGACAACTTTTTAACCGAGCTAAACATTCTAGAGATAGTCTGGACTGGGAATTTTATAAAGAATCCCTAAAAATTTATAAAAAAGAATTAAGGAATAATAAAAGAACCTCCTGGAGGAACTTCTGTGGAAAGATAGAAGAAACTTCAGAAGCTTCACGATTAAGAAAAATTCTATCAAAAAATCCTACAATGCCTAGCTCCTTAAAGACAGTTAACGGCTCTTGGACCAATTCTTGCGAAGAATCGCTCACCCTGCTACTAGACACCCATTTTCCAGGTAGCTCACAAAATATAAATAGCATTGATTCATTATTATCAAGCAACACACATACAAATATTGTTGGTCTGATTTCTAAGGATAAACTGAAATGGGCTATAAACAGCTTTGATCCTTACAAATCTCCCGGACCCGATGGCATAATACCTGCCGAGCTTCAATTTGCCTCGGATATCATAACACCCATCCTAGAGATCATCCTAATTGGTTGCGTAAAATTTACTTACATTCCCTCTTTATGGAGAGAGGTAAAAGTTGTCTTTATACCCAAAGCCGGTAAATGCTCCCAGGTTAACCCTAAAGATCTCAGACCAATCAGCCTATCATCGTTCCTTCTCAAAACCCTAGAGAGATTGATCGATATCCATCTGCGCAATGCTATAGATCCTAATCTGGTATCTACTGCACAACACGCTTATTGTAAAGGAAAATCGGTAGAGACGGCTTTACATACACTGGTACGAACCATCGAATACTCACTACATCATAAAGAGTACACTCTAGTTGCATTTCTCGATATTGAAGGCGCCTTCAATAATGTCAGCTATCAAGCAATCACAGCGTCACTGAAGAAACTAGATATACATGGTTCACTGAATGACCTAATTAATCTTATGTTAGAAAGTAGAATTATTAATTCATCTTTAGGTGGCACTCATGAAAGAAGATCTGTCAGCAGAGGTACACCTCAAGGCGGAGTCCTTTCCCCACTTCTATGGAACATAGTCGTAAATGAGGTGTTAAAAAGCCTAGAAAAAGAAGGTTTCAAAGTGATCGCGTATGCCGACGATGTTGCCATTGCAATATCGGGAAAACATGCTCAAATTCTCGTTGAATTAATGCAAAATGCTCTAAATATTATGCTCAAATGGGCAGAAAAATGCGGACTGGGTATAAACCCAAACAAAACTGAACTTGTCCTCTTCACAAGAAAATATAAAATTCCCCAAATAAGTCCCCCATCAATTATGGGAACTCCACTAAGATTTTCAGATGAAGCTAAATATCTAGGTCTTATCCTGGACAAAAAACTACATTGGAAAGCAAATATACAGGAAAGAGTTAGGAAAGCCACAGTAGCACTCTTCTCTTGCAAAAAAGCTATCGGAAATAAATGGGGCTTATCCCCATACATAACAAACTGGCTCTACACAGCGGTCATCAGACCGATACTAACTTACGGGGTAGCAGTATGGTGGACTGCTCTTGACAAAGTTACATATCGTGACAAGTTAAGTAAAGTCCAACGGTCAGCCTGTATGTGTATTAGCGGAGCTCTCCGTTCGACACCTTCAGCTGCTCTTGACATTCTACTTTATCTCATACCCCTTGATATTTTTAGCAAACAAACGGCCGCAAGCACAGCCGTTCGTCTCAAAGCCATCTCTCAATGGACCGATAACTCAATTGGTCACTCCATTATTCTGAAAACATTCGGACCAAAATTAAGTCACTCCGACTACTCTATACCCCAGCTAGTTTTTGACAAGAATTTTCAAGTCACCATCCCACCAAGATCCACTTGGGAAAATGGGAGTTTCTTGAAAGATGAATCAGTTCATTTTTACACTGATGGCTCAAAAACTAAAGATGGGGTTGGTGGTGGCGTGTACTCAGACAGACTAAATTTAAATCTCTCATTCCGTCTACCTGACCATTGTAGTGTGTTCCAAGCGGAAATTCTGGCGATCAAAGAGGTATTATCCTGGTTAAGGGAAAACGTGATATCTGTATCGGATATCCGTATATTTTCAGACAGTCAGGCAGCCCTTAAATCAATCAGTGCTGTTTCCACAAACTCAATAACTGCCCGCGACTGTCGATCATCTCTCATGGAGATGGCAGAACAGTTCAATATTCACCTTTTCTGGGTGCCGGGACACAGAGACATTGAGGGAAACTGCAAAGCCGATGAACTCGCCAGAAATGGAACCCTATTGCCGATTTTACCTAACAAGGTGAATATTGGTATACCTATCGCTACAAGCAAACTCATGCTAAAACTAAATGCCATAGAGAAAGCAAATTTAAGATGGACAAACACTACTACCTGCGTAGCGACAAAGCAAATCTGGCCAAAATTAGATCAGAAACGTACTAAATGTCTGCTATCTATGAGCAGATTACATCTTAGCTCCGTGATTGGTGTCATAACCGGACACTGCCTCATAGGAAGACACGCCATAAGACTTGGCGTATTCTCTAATGATTTTTGCAGAAGCTGCATGGACGAGGAGGAGGAGGAGACTATCACCCATCTTCTCTGTTCATGCCCAGCTCTCTCCCAAAGACGTAAATTACACCTGGGTAATCTCTTTTTCGACGATCCAAGCGATATGTCGAACGTAGATATTCTATCTTTATACCGCTTCATAAGAAGCTCCAACTGGTTTAATTAAAGAAATACTCCCTCGCTCATTCGTGGTATCACAACGGACCTATCTGTGGTCTAAGTGTGTCAGTAGTCTTCCTGACAGCCACATAAACCTAACCTAACCTAACCTAACCTACATACATATTAGATGGCATGTTCAACGAGCATATCCATAAGAACAATTACACAAACAAGGCGTTTCACAAAACCAGCGTTGACTTTGGCATACAAAATGGACAGGTGTATTTTCTTTGTGTATTATGTAGGTATTTTATTTTTTATTTTAGCTGCTTTTTAGTTTCTTTTTTATCCTTGGTGATGATTGTAATAATTCTAATAATAACGCGCTCGCAATTACACACGAAAGTTAAATTAATGAATTCATAAATAAACTTAACATTTTGTAGCACAAATGAGTTTGACTATATAGTTGACCAGTTACTGTATCTACCGATCAAGCAGCAACAGTGTGTTGTATAATAAAATAATTCATATTATACATATAGCTCAGCACTCTTTTACTTTTTATTTTTTTTTTAATTTCAAGTTTTGTTAATGATTATTTAAAAAATAAAATTGAAAATTTTGTAAACAAAAAAAATTTAATCTTAATTTCGAGATTTTGGGTTTTCGGGATTTTTAGTTTTCAGCCTTTTTGGTTTTCGGGATTTAGTTTTTTCGGGATTTTCGGTATTTTGGATTTCTGTGTCCAGCTCCCTATGAAATAATCAAATGAAAATAGCACAGATATTTTTGTAATTAATATAAAATATAACACACAAATTTAGAAATGTCGATAAGATAAAAAGCGGCAGTAGTAGATGGTTCACTGTTAACACTGGCCCACTGTGGACCAGCTTACCTTAAGTTTGTTTGTTGGTTTTAATCAAATGTGGGATAATCAAGAGGACCTCAAAGTTGAAAGCAATTCCGAATTAAATATGTAGGTATATCTTTAAAAAGTAAAAGCTAGTATTTCGCTTCGAGTGCTTTAAATGCTGAGAAATTGTGGTTTTAAACGTACTACCGTGAAACGAGCAGAAGAAATGCAATCAAAATTTGAATTAAAACATAATTTTCCAATGAAAGAAAATATCTCGAGTTCACAAACATGTTATGTTGAACAGTGATACCATTTTCGAAAAAAAAAGTCGAAGTATATTAAAAAAAAATCTTTGAAACGTTTTCTTATATTTAATGAGCTTTTTGCATAACAAAAGAGCATAATACTTTACACTATTTCGCAGAAATGTTTGTTGGTGGTTAAATATTTGGTAAAGGTCATTTCAGAGAACTTGTGCTGTGCTGCAGCGGAACTATCACCAGAAAGTTCTTGAAAAAATATTATTTCGAAAATATTTTTCATTTGTTTCAATTCACTCCAAAAAAATATATGAAAACGGCTGTTTCAGGTGTAATTTTTTTCACGAATCTTACTCTCAGAAGTAAATGCTATACTGCAAGTTCAATTATCCATATCTGAATTTCCATAAATAGAAAAAAAATTATAATTAGCAAAATTTGTTTCAGTTTATTTTTTTATAGGAAAAAAAGTACTTTTGGCAATTTTTGTGTAGAGTTAAAGTAGGTTGAAACAAAACTTTTCAAAATGAAGTAGATTTAAATATTTTGTTGATGATACGAAATAGGAAACATATTTCAAAAATTTTGGAAAAAAGAAGTACTTTGATCTATACTTTAATGGAATCAAATTGGTATCACTGATATTGAATAATAAGACAATGTAAACAAAATTACGCAGTATTAGATTATTTCAGCTCGCTTATGACCATGTGACTGATATAACCTATACTATTGTTAACAACACTCATATAAGTATGCATATCGAACAATTACGAAGTTTTGTTGAAAAATTCTGTTATTTTTAAAAAGATTTATTTAAGTAATAGATCATATGAACTGAACGTGTCCAAATTTTTAATGAAAATAAATAATTATTTAAGAGTGACATAATGCATAATATGTATAAGATAAGCAATAAATTAAAGTTAAGTTAATTCGGTTTCAAACGTTAACAACCTTAATTCGAATTACAAAAGCTCTGTTCAATGAGTAACATGTAGATTAGAACAGAAATTGACTCAAACAATTTGAAATTTTCCCAATAGGGTTAGAGGCCATAAAACATTCAAAAATAGAAATATGCTCATTGTTCAATTCAATTCAATGTATTTTTCTACTCGAAACAATTCAGTACAGCTTTAATTGAACATAATTAAACAAGCTTCTTTTGGCAGAAATGGCACGGGCACCTTGTTTCCCTGACTTTGGTTTAGTCTGAATGTTTCACTGAGAGAGTTTGTGTTGACAGTCCTCCAAATACAACTCCGGCTTTTGACAGATTTTATCTTAAGCTTGTGGCCAGATGAAGTTTAACTCTTTTTTTTCGCGAAAACCATGTTTTTGTTCTTAATATATGAAAGCTTTCAAGAAATTACTTTTCAGTTATTTCCGATTTTACAAGATATATAGATTTAGGTTACGTACCTAATTTGTAGATAGGATTTACTGAATTTATCCTTTTACCTGCTTATCACTATGATATTAATTATCTTTTTTTCCAACAACACCCTGTGAATAAGTACCTAGTTGGTATAAAGATTTTTTGTTATGTCTTCAATGCCAAGCAATTAATATTACTTTTATCGCGCTTTTCAATACACCTCCTTCTCTCTTAGACAAAAGCTGACTTTTAGTTTTTCATGTAATATTCCAAAAGTTGAATTATTTTCGGCTTCTAAACACGGTAATCAAATAGTCAGATTTGTTATGTTTACAGCAGCTTTCTACAAAAAAAAACCCCTGAACCAAAGAAACGAAAAAAAAAAAAATGCCAAACAGTCTGCTATATACCTAAGGACATTTTTTATTACCTCTCATTTACAGTTGTTATTCACTCAAAGGTGTGTCATTGCTTGTAATTAATGGTTACCAATTACCATTTTTACATTTTTTTTCAACCCCCCTGCCAAAAAAAAATGTTGTTAAAGGGGGCAAGGAACTTAACCCAACCACCGCTATACAATTGGTGTTGTTTTCACCGCATCATATGAAACTGTCGTAGACGCGTCGCCGTCGGTCGGTCAAGTCGACATTGGCATTTAACGATGGCAGTATTTATTACAGGGAAGATGGCGTAAATTAATTTCTTCAACAGACCCCCCCCCCCTACACTTTTATATAACCGTTTGCCGTTGACGCCTGCCCCTCTATTTTCGGCGTGTGACGTCGCTGAAATCGGACTAAGGGTAGGGGTTGGTTCCCAAGAAACCCAAAATCACAGGTTAAAATGCCTTTAAGAGTCGATTTTTCTTTGTGTTGTGTACGCTTTTGACACTCCACTGACCCGTCTTCCTCATTCGTTAGGTAAGTACCTATAGTTGGATAATATTGTGCGGTGTTGGTTAAAGGAGTGTGCTCTTGGGCTTGATGGTGATTTACCTTAAGGTCATCGCGGTTGGTGGGTGACAAAGTGTGTAACTGGATATCGTTTTGGTGGTCACATGCCAAGGCAAAGAATTTATTTCCTGTGTGCCTTGGTTAATTTTAATTTCACAACAACTCGATTTCCTTCTCTGTGTAACAGAGTGATGCCTTTAATTGGAGTAATTAGGTTGACATGAGGTTTGTTTTTTTTTTATTTTATGTGGGCATGGCCTCAACGAATTGGATTGACTTATGTAAAATCTGATAGCTTGATAAGAAAAATGGAACGTGCACTTACGAAAACATCACAAAATTAAATCCTGGATTTAAGAGAAACAAGGTTCGGTTAAAATTGAACACAATAATCGGAAACAGAATGTGGGGAAATTTTGAAATTGATTTTGTGCGACAACGTTGTTATAAAATTGTTAGTTACTATAGGGTTAATTATGGCATATGGAAATATACTATCATATTTTACCACAACAATTTTTGTGGCTATAATTTAAGAATATTTTGAATATGAAAATGTTTGATTCTTTCTTGGCTTAACCTTGACTCTGTAAGTTAAAAAGTATTTTTCATTTTGTTTTAAGTAACGTATATTGATTACGGAATTAAAAAGACATGTATGGATCGAAAGGGCATTTGAACGAATACGATCCACCAAATTTCTAATTTTTTTTTTGCTCAATTTTAACCTAAACACCATTCCTAAGGTTTTCTAAAGGGCTTAGATCGGGACTTTGCTGGCCAGCTCAAAGTATCAATGTTTTCTCCCGAAAAACATTTCTTGACCACATTAGCTGTATGTTTTGTATCCAGTCAATTAGCATTGACTAGATTGATAACAGTTCCATTGTGGTTTTTGAAATGTTAATTGAGGTACCCGAAAACTTATCCATTCTACCATCGATTCTCAAAATTGGAACCACTCCATATAGTATAGAAAAATGCACCCCAGACCATCACGATCCCGTCACCGAGCTTTCAGTGCGGTTAACCATTTTGATTTTCTTCTCTAGAGAACCACGTACGAAGTTTGAAGAAAATTTATCTACAGTTTAGGCTGTAGCTCGGTGAACAGATATGAAGTTGCAGTCATATGCATTTACCGAATAAAGACACTTAGAAATGTATAGGAGTGTTCAAATAATAACATATTTATTTACTAAATGATTGAAAATTCCGTCCAGTCGTAAAGTCGAAGTTGCAATCAAGGTATATGATTTACACATAAGTTTCTATTTATTTAAAATACATTTTACTAACATTACCTCATCTATTAACTTTATATGTTAATTTAAACGTGGGAAGCCCCATCTTCCTATCCAATTGCCCCAAACAAACAAAAAAATTACTTTCTCCCATTTGGTATAAGAAACAAATTTAAATCGATTAATAACTAAATCTGTGTCTTTATGTTTCTTCCTTACCTACTTTAATTTAGATTTTGTTTCTCTTTGTAGCTATAAACGAGAAAAAAGATTGTCATATGTTGGAATGTATAAAAGCAATTACGAAAAAATTAAAATGCTAATTCAGCTTTCTTTTATCGTTGTTTTTGGAATTATTGATTACCGAATTATCTATACCTAGATATATACTTTTTAAGGCAGAACCATAATAGACGAAATGGCACGTACGGCGCCGTACGAAATCAGCGAGAACAAGCAAATCGTATAGTGCGCACATAATGTCGGACTGCTCAGTTTCGGCAAGTTTTCGTTCACTTTTGCCTCCGTACGTAAAGAGCGCTCCAGAGCGCAGTGTACGTACGTAAATCTGACAGCCAGCCAAATACATGTGAAATTGGCTTTCGTGTGCGTTCGACCATTATGGTCGACTGAAGGTAATGGCGGCACTTAAGGAAACTTGACGTAGAACTATGACATTAGCTTTCGTTTGCTTACGACTATTATGGTTGGCCCTTTACTTTTTTATACTTTCTGTATATTATGTTAATATTAATGTTTGTTAAAATCAGAAAAAAAGTAATTTTTTGGAATTATTGACCTCCACTTCAGTTGCTAATATTTGTCTGTAGGTATATCAAAATTTAATTTCTCCAGATGTAGGCTTAGTTTGTAATTCTTTCAGAGTTATATACCCGTACTTTAAATATAGGCAAATAAAAAGCAGGCTTGTACATTTTTGAGTTGAGTTATAATTTGTAAATGAAAATTGCCTAGTAGTACATTTTTTGTAGTAATTTTGTTTTCTAGATATGCTGACCCTTACGACGATGTGACGATATCCCAATAGAAGGTACCAAATCATTTTGTCTTTGCAAATTGAATTTCGTCGTCATTCAATAAAAACTCCAAAAAGTAAATTAAATATAGTATGTGATAGTTAGTTTTTAATTTCTGTTTTGTCTATGTTTCAAATATTTTATTATATTTATTAGTTTCCGTTTACTAAGTGCAATATAAATAATAAATTATTTAAAATTATTATTATAATTCAAAACAATTTATAAAATGTAACTTGACGACAAAAGTGAGTAAATATTCAAATCCATAGCCCAAAAAACAATGTTTCTAAAAATGTAATTTGTATTAAAGGTCTTAATAAATTAAACACCCTTGAAGATGTTCGCAAAAAACCAAACGAAACGTCGGGAAAATTAATGAATTAGTCTTTTAATTGCTTTAAAAACCTAGGATCAAAAAGCCCAAATTTAAAATACACATTATTTAAATAATAGAATATTGATCAATTCAAAATTAAAATTATCAATTTTTGACGTTTTGAGATATTTGCAATTGAAGTTGAAAGTATACGTGAAGGTGATGGTTATTTGGGAGCATGCAATCACTGTTATTTGAAACGAGAGTGACGTAAGACTTTATAGGGAGTTTTCTCCTACCAAAGATTGTCTCTTGATGAAAAATGGCCTAATTACCTCATTAAAAAAATGGACTTAAGGAGTTTTCATTAAACAAAGACTATTTCATCTCAACTGTTTGGATCCCGCGGTAAATTGTAGGTCCCTTCCAGTCTTTTATAAAATTAGAAAGTCATAGAAAAATATTGGTTGAAAGTTTAAGTCCCTTGGTTTTGGCTCCCGTATGATTTATAAAGCTGTCGTGCCTTATATAAAGTTTATTAATATTTGGGATGCCCGAGAGGATATCTATATATACTTTGACCACCCCATACATAAGTAGTCAAAATCGTCTTAAACTTAAGGACATCATCAACTTTTTAAATTTTCTTATTTCCTGAAATCTGCTTAGATCCTGCACCATAACCAGAATGCAAAAAAAACGACACTCTATTGTAGTTCATTGTTGATTTCATTTTAAGGTAGGTACCTAATCTTAAAAAATATTGTAAAAAAATACCTACTTATGTTTTTTTTTTGTTAGTTTTTCACTACTTCACAACAAAAAATAGATTCATTTCATCAAAACATTCATAATACTCATTATCATGAGCATTTTTACCTTATACTATAAAAATGAGTTGCGTTAACAAACACAATTTGTTTGTGTTACCCATGGTCTTACTAATGTTCCGCATCTTTAGAAGAGTAGGCACCTATAATATTTCCTGAATTTGTTTGCTGTTTACAAACTTGGTTTCTTTCTAAAATATCTAACCAGGTTCACACACAACAAAAATTGAACCATTTCTAATAGCAAATAAATGCATTGAATAAGAAGCAATACCTTCTTGGATGAATGCTAGATGCTAGTTTTATGTAACAGTTAACACACAGCTTGAGATTAACCGACCAGTAGACAGACCATCGATAACGCAAGGTAAACTTAATAAATACACGAAAAGGCCAAAATAACTGCAGGTAGGTACCTACCTAGGTAGTAGAACATTAAAAAATTCGTCTCGGATTGTCATGGTCAGTCTTTCCGTTCAGCTTCAGGTAGCACATGTATGAAAAATTCACCCCAGAAAATACACACTCTCAAATAAAAGAGTAATAAATCTTTTTAATTTCTTTTCACATATTTTTTTCTCAAATATATAACAGATAGGTAAAAAAAAAAATGTTAAATGTACCTATCTTACCCGCTCTCATTATAAAATTGTGTGTACTTTCTTGGGGATTTCTCACGTCCTTTCAATTTAACCGAAATGAATGAAAACACTCGAAAATAAAACCAAAAGCAAAATAAATAAATTAAAAAAGTATGTTTAACCTGCAACACTTTGGTTTTAAATGTTCGCTACAAAATACACGTACATTTTTTGGACTCGAAGTATTAGGTATCTACCTATCTTTTTCCGAATGTTTTATTGCATTTTTTTTTTCGTTTGTTGTTGTAAAAATGTGCGCGGGTGTTATGTTTTTGAAAATAACCCTCTTGTTAGGTTTTTAAATAGCACCACTGCCGCGCGCCGCTCTTAAACAATTAAAACCAGATACACCTCCTTCATGCAATAAATTTGTGAAAAAAGTAATAAAATACAGACATAGAAGATTATAATCCATTTTTTTTTAAGTAAGTATACCGTATACCAGTTGGTAACGATACAATAATTAAGAAAACAATAATAATTGCAATTAGAATAGCAAATAGTCGTAATTAAGCATCCTAATTTGTGCATAAGAATCTACTGTCCGTCACGGTTGTAGTCGGTAAGAAAGTGCGCATATAGACATGAATTCTAATTCGATTCTCCGATTATTCTTATTCCTCGAAGATATGATAACTGTGTCAGTTGATTCCTACACCCAATGACTTACAGTACATTCTAATTCATATCAATTGTGGTAATGATTAGGGCATGATATCTTTTATTATTGCGTCGTTATATAGTATTGACATAATGTTGGCATTTTAAAGAAAATAATACATAATTAAGGTTTGATGATAATTATGATAGAAATGAAACGAATTGAAGTCAATTTCTCAAATATATGTCAGTATATCTACTAATTTTAATGATCACGAATGGGACAACCACAACCCTCCTACTTCACTATCCTCTATAGTCTATACTTCTACGTCTACATTCAGTATACCTACTCCTAACAATGAATCCAACAATTTATAATTAAATTTTTTATAAATAAAATAATTTCTAAAAATATCTCTTTTGAAATAAAACCTATAGCTTCTACTATAAAAAAAATTATTTAAAAGCGAACAAACACAAAGTTCAAAATTCAGAATTGCTTTCAAAAACTTGTAAATGCAATTCAAAGTTGAATGGAATGGAGTTCAATGTACCTTACATCAAGGAAATTAATCTTAGCAATTACAGATAAGTGAAATATATTGTAATCAATTACCTATCTGAATTTATTTAAGTAACATAATTTAAATAAACCGTCGCGTAGTGCCGAACTAGCTAGGTCCATTTTTCGAAATTTTAAAAAGCTAAAATTGTATGCACACAGTTTTTTACATACTTTGTGAGCGTAAAGAAAGAACACCAGAATTATTTTCAATCGAAAAACTCTTAATGGATATTTAGCGCCCAACTCGTTCAAATTCATTAAAACTCAATTTAAGCTAAAGCTAGTTACACAATAAAATGTTCGTTATTATTTTATTGTTTTAAAACGGTTTTCTGGTTACAGTTGAAGTTTTGTATAGGTACAATAAGTTAAACCTTTTTCAAATTTTGCAAAATGGACCAAAACTAGTTCTGCACTAGCGACGAATTGCAAAAAATTGGATGTATGTTTGTTTACTACATGTTTATCTACTGTTACTCAATCACGGCAGAGAGGCTGAACGGATCTGGATGAAATTTGAAGCAAAAATAAATTATATAGTCTGGAATGGCAGATAAGCTACTGTTTTCCCGGAAAGGAGCAGTTCCCGTGGGATAGTTTTTTCTTATTTGTTTCTCAAAATGCAAGGGATTAACATGATTTTTTGCACAGTGGTAGTTCATTGGTAAGAGAATTAAATAGGATTCTTTTAATCGCTATAAAATGCGCGGTGACTATATGGTATAGCATTATTTTGTACATTACCTATGTGTATTGCTTGGTCCAACTTAAATGATAGGATAGTTTTTAAATCGAAATTTGAATCCATAGTTGGCATCGCGGTGACCGGGGTCGGTGTGGTGATTATGTATGATAATGTAGGTACTTAGT
The DNA here is from genome assembly GCA_951217065.1 of Baccha elongata. Classification (NCBI taxonomy): domain Eukaryota; kingdom Metazoa; phylum Arthropoda; class Insecta; order Diptera; family Syrphidae; genus Baccha; species Baccha elongata. Next base: position 211,131,073 of record OX578272.1, read on the forward strand.
TTAAAATGATCAACATAATATCAAGAATATTATTTTCCTAATCGTAACCAAGACACTGAATGTAGTTCAAAATAATCGGAAAACAACGTCTACCGCACCAGCTAATAGATATAGGCATACTTAAAATAAAAATGCCAACTCTTATTATTTTCAGTTTGTCAGCTTCTTGAAATAGAAACTTAACTTCTCAATTTCTTAAGCTGAAAGTAGTTATAAGCTTGGGTTGAAAAAATAGACCTTACAGATTTCCGCAGAAGATGCAAATATCAACATCTGATGAAAAATGTTTGATGTTTTATTATAGGTACCTACTATTAAAATAAAAGGACTAATGATCATTCAGATTCAGAATTTGTTTTTTAAAAAAAGATTCGGTACCTATGTACCTAGGTTATAACACCCACGCAAAAAGTACAAGAAATACAAAAAACCGAAATGCACAATTTAACACGCAAGAGCATTTTTCTCATTTAACTCTCGTTATTTATTTTAGGGATTATTTTTGTTCGAAAAGAACATCCAATTGCACTCGTTATACGGCGCGCGTTTAATGTAGGCCGACACACACATACATGTATAGTATTTATCTTACATACATTATACTTTTTACAGCAGGTAGCACAAATAAAGAACAACAAAAACAAGAATTAGAGAAATATCGCAAAAAAGGACTCGAACAGTTGATTCTATTTCCATAAGACGCGAGATAGAATTGTACCCTGGCGCACTAAGAGTACTGAGGATCACTTAAAAAAATAATAAATAAATAATTTATAATGGAAGATAAGCGAAAAGGGACAACTTAAATAAATTGTGATAATGTGTTTTTTTCCTTCAATTCGTTTCCTTCTACAAAAGGGTCATGTTTCAAAAATGCAATTGAAGAAATCAGGTACATTTTACTTATTCTTTTTTTTTCAAAAAGGATCAACGCCTAGCGTTGATGGTTGATGGTGTTAAAAAGGACCTTTCAGCGGTGAGCTAGTTCAAGTGGTTATTCACTTGAAAGACGTTACATAAATAATAAAAACTACAAATTATAGGCATCCTTTGTTGCGAAGTGTCAGTTAAATCTGCTTTGTGGATTTATTTTCAAAAACTGGACAAGAACATCACATATGCCGCACACCCATTGAAAAAGTAGATAATGAGTACCTACCTACTTACCTATGTTTAACAGATTTCTGTTTGTAGTAAGGCTTTTGTTTTAAACACATATGTATGATGAATGGTAATATAATAATGTTTTATTGTTGACAACTAGAAATTAATGTAATAAATAGGAATTTCCTTACAGTATTGTTTTATTTTGTCAAATCTCCCAATTTGTTTAACTTAATCAATTTCTATTAAATAGGTAGGTAGATGAAATGATGTTCTGCTCATGTTAATAGGATTGTAGAAAAAGAAAAGCAACCGTTAACAACATCCAACCATGCAACATGTTGGAGTTTGGAGCTGCACAATTGAACGAAACCTTAGATAAAGAGCGTGCAAGAGGGTAATGAAAATGATTGTTTTGAGTGCTTTTTCTTTGGTTAAGAGTGTGAAAGAGATTTTTTAGGTTTTTTTTAGCTTAGCCAATGAAATTCCGTTGCAGAGTTACAAACTGGCAATGGCGGCAATTACATTATTTATAATTTTGTGTTTGTGGTTTGTCTGCACTTTTGAAAAGATACCGCTAGCTTTCATACACAGCATATCCGAAAGACGCATTGAAATGAAAGCAATGTGTGAGGTAGATATCTATACTAGTTTGATACTAGGGTACTGGGAAGTTATAGTAATTAAATTATAATTTTGTTGGGGTAGTAGAAACGCAGCCATCGGTGGACCGACTCAATTTTAGACATCTATAGGAACAATTATGATAACGGAACAATTTTAGGTACCTAACCTAGGTAGGTACCTATTTCATTTCGTTTAAACATAGGTATTCACTTTCTTCGCTAGCTCTCCGTCTACTACGTTCTAATTTTATTTGAAACACAAATTTTGCATTTATCGATGAACAACTCACAGTATTTTTTATGAAGATAAAATTTTAATTTATGCACATATTTTTTGTAAAAAATATATTTAATTATTTTTCTGATAGAATTTTCCTACGAAAAATAAGTTCCATCAAGAAAATAAATAAATAAATTTGATCGAAATAGGTACCTTGAAGCTAACACAGCAATGTTATTCAGCATCATTTAATTAAATTTAGTTGATAAATCTATAAATTCGACTAGGAAATGAAGGTATTGAAACTAAGTAGGTGTGTGTTAGTACTTACTACTTACATACATATATAGGGTAGAGTCGCCTAATTGCGGCCCTATTCAGTGGCCGGCCAACTCTCAGTAAAATCGTCATAAGCATAACTAATAAACACATAGTTTTTTTTCTGAGTTTTCGGTCTTGAATTGTTCCCCTTAATTTCTCTCTTAATCTGACAAAATTCTTGTTGCATGTGTTTCGGCTTTCGAGTCATTTTCGAGAAAACATTTTATTTGAGTCCTGATGTAGTCAAGGCAGTAGTTTGTATGAATTCCCTGTCAAAATAATTAGTGAAGTTGATGTCGGGATTAGTATTTTGTGTGAAATATTATTGTTTGTTTTGAGGGGGCCGGAGATAGGACACCAAAATCAACGTGGTTGCTCGGCCGTCCCCGGCCGGAGATAGGAAACTCGATTTTTTTAAAAAAATTTTTACTGAGTTAACAAAATGATGAATGAACTCGCTCTGATCATTTTGTAGCAAACAAAAACGTTAAGTCACGTATACTAACTCCGGTTTCTTCTAATATCTTATGATTAAAACAAATATTGATAAAGTTCTGACTAACTTTTCAATTTTTAAATATCCAAATTCTTATGTAAAATAGATTCAGTTATAAATTTTTCAATTTATTTAATTCTTTGTCAATAAAGGAAATAATAATAAATAAAAAAAAAATCGAAGAGCTTTAAACTTTAATTTTGTTTTGAGCTTCAGAATCAACAAAAAGTAGGAAAACTACAGTTGAATTTTAAACGATCACTGTGAAACTGGGGGTTAAGCTTAACTAATTTTTTTTTTTGTAAATTCAATTTTTATTTTCAATTTAAAAAGTTTAAAAACCCCACGCGGACGCTCTCAATTATGCTATAACTATATTTAAAAATGCCTTTCGGCGTTAAAATTAACTTAAATTAAAATTCAATGTTACTTAAAACTAAACGAGATAATTAAAAAAAACTCGTTTTTTATATCTTTTTTATTTTTATATAAAAACTTAAAACTACCCTTTACCTTAAGAAAAGAACCTGTCCTGTACACTGCAGAAAACATGAACAATTCGTTTCAATAATTCTTTGAAAATGTTAGTATTTGTGGTTTCTGTACATTTTATAAGCAAAAATCCTTAAGGGGCCGGCCACTGGCGACTCTACCCTACCTATCAGAAAATGCTGATTTCTGCAAAGAGGATTAAGGAATAATAATAGATACCTACAAAATCTTTCAAATCTGAAAGTCTACAATTTTATTTCTCATTATAACAGCACGACCACGTTTTCTGTTTCAATATTTTAAATCACTCGTTTTGTCATCCCTTTTCAATTCCAATGCCCTTTTTTAAAGTTAAAGTGTAGGTGAGGTGCGTATACGTAAATTTTCATCGTGATGTGATTTTCTCGACTAATGATAATGTTACATCCACGTGCACCGCAATATATCCACATACGTATGAACTTTCCAGTGCTCTCCCTTTTAGCTCCTGCGCTTGAATGAATCACGTACGTAACGTAAAAATCGTTTTTCATTTCCCTATATCACCCACCTACTTCCCACTTGCTTACCTAACCGCACCACTTTAATCCTGTGTCTACAAAAAAAAAATAAAAAAAAATTCGCGACACGTGCTTTTTCAGCTGTTTTTCCAACGAGACAACCAGCACCAAAACAGAAAGCAGCGGGATATGTATGAAACGTCAAAGCGGAAATGGAGAAAAAATTATAAAAGAGAGAACGGAAAAGAAAAACAAAACAAAGAAAAATCATTCACATAGAGAAGAAAAACAAAAAAAAAAAAAACGGAAAATGAGGATGCAAGAGGGCAGCAATAACAGTGATTTTGTCGTCATCGTTCGTTTTCTTTGGGATTTGCCAATATTTCTCTGCTTTGGATGCAGCAACAACAACTACGCAGCATACGCAGAAAACTGCAAGACAACAACACTTTTCATTCTGTTTGATTCCATGATATGAAATGGAAAGGCAATATGGCATAAGCAAACGGGGCATAAGAAGGGGCCAAATGTAGATGGAGCGACACAGATATTAGTTGACGCCACGGAAAATCACTGCATTTTTACAGACCAAACTTTGAACCGGGGTAGAAAAGTTAGAAATTGCTGCGACTGCGTTAGGAATAACGAAAATCGCATTACTTGTATGTGTGGTGAGTTGGCCAGGATGACGACTTTTAGACGGAAGGGTTTCCAAGGAAATTTTACGAAAGAACTACTATATAGTAGGTAGGTACTTATCTACGTATTTATATATACATATCATCTCATACACCTCCCTAGGGCAACTTGCAGTTTACTGACAGAGTTTTAGTTCATGTTTGTTTAGATTAGAAGAGACTCATTTTGGTTTTGGCATTTGGACTTTCTGAGAATGAGAATTAGAACGTATTTTTTTAAAGCGTCTTCTTCGGAGGGGAATTTAAATAACTAAAATAAAGCGAAATGTATTATTCCGGTTTCACGTGTCAGTTGCACTTTTCGAAAATAACCGAGGACGTGTGGTTTTCGTAATAACAATTGTGAGGTGAATGATGTTAGCTATCGAATTTCGATTTGATTGACTTTGCACATGGGAAGTACATTTGATGTTAGTAGGTATGCAGGTACCTACATATCTATATTTGTTTGCTTATGGAAATGTGAACCAAATAAATGCAGTGAATGAAGCTCTAATTTTTGATAAACATTTTAACAAGATTTAAGAAGAATTATATTCCTAATATCTCAATTCTTTTGTGTTCAGCAGTTCATTCTTTTGATCGGTATTATAGCCAGTAGTCGGCCATTTAACTTTTTTTTTACGTTTGACTGTTCTTTAAAACTATTAATGTTTGAATTCTGAATATCAAATGTATTTTATCATATTATTTGTAATGTCGTAATTTTGAAAAACTAATTTTTGTTGGTGGATTCGCCATAGGAAAAAATGTTTGATTCTGGTGAAGTCAGCCCCCTAAACTCTAGTGGTCGGCTACATTATTCTTCAGTAGTCTGCCCCATTTTTGTCTTCTAAATTTATTATTCTTATGGCCCATATAAAATATAGCTTTTGGAGTGTTAAGCCAAAAATGTGTTTAATTTTGGAGCCTGTCATCTTTTTGACGTCTTATATTTAAAATAACTGCTCACCAATTAATTATGAATGGTCTTAGTATGATTTAACACAGTGCAGATACCGATGAACATTGATTTTGAACATCTAACACACATTCCACATTCGTGTTGAGCGGCTATACATAGTTGGGGTTATCGAGAACCTTTTTTCGCAAGGAATTTTTCCCATATTCGAAAAATCTGTAATGAGATCCTTATGGAACAAGGGAAAAATATTTCCCATGAAGTTCCCGATAGGGCTGAGTATGTATCCTCGTTGTTATTATAAGTCCGAAGTTAGGATAACGCTAGATAATGATGAGCTTTCATAGAAGAAGAGTATTATGTACCGCTTAATTGCTTAAAGGGAGGAATACAGCTGGCTATTTCTTTGAAACATTCTTTGTAAAAGTGGGCACCGATAAAATAAAGAAAGACATTGCGAAGAAGATGTTAAAGCGGCCACATAAAATATGTGGTAATTCCACTGAAGGTGATCAGTGACGCACATACCGAGAATGAAAAGCTCAGTTTCTTCATAGAAGGAAGGTCGCATTGAGGTTATGCTCTTACTACAAAAGACAAGATAAAGTTTTCGGAGAATTAAGTTCCACGCAGTTGAAAATCCCTCATTATACAATACTGTCAAGATTCGAGTCCAATGAACTTATCATCGAAGAACAGGGTTGTGAATCTGACAACGAATAGTAAAAGTTGAGGAAATCTATCTTCAGCGAAAAAGCCGATTGCCGCTTTAAAAAGCCATAGTTGTAAGATCTTTTTAATCCAAAATAATTTTCTGAACAGTAATAAGAAGGTCCGAAGGCTTTAGTGGAAATCCACATTTTGATAGTTTGATAATTCCAATGTTCATTTCTGTTCTTAATTTTTTATTTAACCCCGTATCGCCCCATTTTCTCAGTCTTTTCGGCAACTCGACAATGAATTCAGTTTTGTAATGCTCTTCTGGGACTTTGTAATCTAAGTACGCTTTCAGATTGCCCATTTGTCGTCACCAATTTTTAAAAGAGCTCTACTGACTTAGGGTCTCTTATTCCGTCCATTTATTTTTAATTGTTTAACACTTAAATATTTGTTTAAATTCTTTATACCTAAGTATTTCCATATAAATGTTGTTCTTTTTCATCTTAAACATATGTATACGTCCGATACAAAAAGCCCATATGTTTTAAAAGTCGGCCATCTCATTTAGCATAGCTAAAGTAAGGGCCGACTACTGAATTTAGGAAAATATACTCGGAAATCTTGTCAAAAATGAAGAGAAACTGAAGTTTGCTTTAGATTTTGATATGAAAACAAGCTAAACAAATAAATATCATATTCATCAGTAGTCGGCCAGGGCAGCATAGAAGAACTATACAAAAATTTCGTCTAAAGTAGGACTCCTCAATTTATCGATAAATTAATAATATTTTGATATTCTTATGCAAAAATCCATTAAAACATACAATAAATAACATAAAAACAATGAAAAAATGTACTTGGCCTCAATAGTTTAATAGTTACAAGACTTTGTGTAGATCACTTTATGCCAAATTTGAATTTATAACAAAAAACCAGAAGCCACATTAACTCAATTTTTTGTGTGCCGTTAGAAAGAACATTAAGCCGATTTTGTAGGGTAGGTAGGTAGGAATGGCGGCTATTATGCTAGAATAAAAACCCAATTAGCGCTTGGTGCGCCATTTTGATATCATAAACTCATGAGACCTATTATTTTGTGGATTTTGGGATAACGTTTTGATGACTGTGGTGTGAATGATGAATTGTGTTTCTTGGGAGTTGATCCCTTTATTACCAACTTCCATAGGATAACAAGAGATCCTCGGGCACCTCAACCAAGGGAATTTGCCCATACCCCCCACTAGGCTTTAAGCCAGGTTGTTAACTCCGATATGTCTGTGTTCTCCAAAAACCTAAACAGGCAGAGTGCTGGATGGCTTAGGGTAGAACTAGTTTCCCCGTGAGATCGATTCGATTTTGTACGAATCGGACAAAATTTTCATCCGAATGGATACCTCGATAGGGCTGGTAATGTTTGTGTGTTGTAATTACGATTAAAAGGTCTGAAAGTATACAACCATCGGTTTGAGAGTAATAGGGGTTTTATACTATATCAGAAAAACGGATTGTATAATTATCTTTTTAGTTGCAGATGATCGTCTTAATTGTTAAATGCTCGGAAAAAATTTGATGCGCTGTTTGCAGAGATGCTTATGGACTTTGTAGATTGTAGGCGAATGGCCAGGCTTTTTAAAAATGTTGCACAATGTGATTTTGTCTTTTTTCATTTTTGTAAGATATCAGTTGTTACCAAACAAGGTGCAACGTGCGCACAAATAATACCTACAATTCGGAAAACTTACCTAACCTACCTGTACCTACTTTCTAAAGTACATTCTATAGAGATTATAATTATATGTATGTATATATTTAACTTTTGATGTGCATTTGAGCGCAATGTTTTCTGGAATTTAATATACCGAGTTCTTTGGTAGATTTTCGAAAGTTTATTCCCTGGAGAGTATAGGTATAGGTACCTACTTTCGTAAGCACTTGATATTGTTTGTCTTCTGCTTCTGCTAGCTTTCATTTGAAAGAGTAGTAAGAAGCTTGAATTTTGACTCTAGGGTTGGTCGCAAAGTGTTTACTCTTACAGTGCCTGTCCATTTGAGAGCACTTTTGGTAGTTAACGCTCGCGAGTTACTCTCAACCCCAGGTGTCTGTCCATTTGGCAGTAGCATTTTTGAGATTTTGAGAGTATAGTTCTTTTATAACCGTCTCCACTTTCATTTGATAGGTATATATGTACTGTATTTCTTCAGCTAGTTATTATTTGGAACGTTGGAAGAATGAGAGTGAAAAATACTTACTTTTTTTCAAAAATGTCTAATGTCGAGTAAAAAATTAACTCTTCGCGAGTTTCCTATACCTACTCTCAGAACTATGTCTTCTTGCGAGCTTGCTCTGGAGACCAGCTCGCAGCTCTTCTTCTCTCAAATGCAAACCCACCTCGAAAAATAATTTTATTAGTTATACAGAAGATTGATCAATATTGCCATTTTTTTTTAATTTCAAGATCGAATAAACCGTTTCTCATTCTGAATTAAGTTTAACCTTTTCGTCAACATTGTTAAAAAAATATCATATCTTTTTCCCTTAAGTTGAATTACCTAACTATAATGGTAACATTTATGTTTGCCTGTATAAAATTAAAAATTCACAAGTCAAAAACCAATACAAAAAGTCAAGGAAAAGCCAGAAGGGTGAATTGAATACCAAAGAGAAAAAGGATTTATATACCTACAAATTATCTTGGCCCATCAATACCTACTTTTGATTTTTTTTTTTGCAGAGCAATTGTTTTTTTTTATTTATTTTTAAAATTTTGTGTGTACACCCTCTTCACTCACCTATCTATGAAACCCAATTTCGCGTAAAATGAATTCATGGGAAAATCAAAACCATCCTTTTTCCTAAAAATACCGCACATCGCAGAACCCACCACTGCCGTCGCATCAACAACTGCCCGCCGCCGCCGCTGATGTTGCCGCTTACCGTCAACCATTTATATTGTGGTCACCCTTAAAATAAACCACTATAGTAAAAACCATCACCACTCACAACCACCCACCGTTTGTCATTATCGCGTAAGGACTAAAACATTGAAACAAGGCAAAGGAGCGGGAACAAAAAAAGAAAAAAGAAGAAAAATAAACGACGACGGGATGAAAAATTCCGAAACAAAAACAAAACAAAAGAAGAACCGCGTTTTGCTTGCTCTGGTGAACTGGTGTGGTAGTTGGGTGAACGGTTTGCCCATCATGGGCAGGTGATTTGTTTGCTGTTTTAGGAGGTGATATGTAATGGAAGGGACTAAACAATAACCACACTCCAATGAAACCCTTGAAGAGTGGGTAACTATAGATATACTAGCTATACCAAATTGGATATAAATATACATATACCGGGACTAAAAACAGGCTTAGAACGAAAACAGACTATGGTGGCTGTTAAGACGGGGAATGGGGAAATTTAACTAGTTCGGCGGGCGACCAGCTACACACTTATAACCTACCAATCTTCTCTTCTAAAATTATCCCAGTGGATTGTGGAATTTTCGCTTGATGTACCTATACATAGGTATAATTTGGTAGTACCTTAATGTACCTACTGCGCTATTGCGGTACTTTAACCCACATTTAAGCCCGCTCATGGTGGCGAAAAATGTATGCTGTCAGACGAAAAATTATTAAAGATGGCCATAAAGTGAGAACTTTAAATAAAAAATCAATAAAAGTAATAAAAAAAGCTTAAAAATAAAGAAAAACAAAAAGGAACTGATTTTCAAAGAAAAAGGTTCCAAGCATAATAGAAAAAGGTAGGTAAGGTATATCTATATGTATATATACATATAAAGCAAGTCACTTCGTAAGGTTGACATCGCATAAGAGAAAAGAAAATATAAGCAATGCGACAAGACGTGGGCGAACGAAAGTGTCAAAGTCCTACCTGTAAATGTTCATTAAACAAAGCGAAGAAGGATTTAAAATGCGGAATTTGCAGAAACATCTGATTCCATATTGAAAAGCTTTCAAAATCTGTATTGTGGGTATAAGGTGATTTTTTAATAAACTTAATTTTATTTACTGCCACTACTTTAAAAAATTATGTGAATTTCGATTCGCAAGTTGTCTTGAAATAGAGTTTTGTGTTAGACAGAACAAATATTTGTATGCTAGGACTGAAGATTCGTCTTAATATTGGATGGATTGGAATGACCTATCTGAATTTATTATTAATTCTCGCGGTAAAGACTCAACTGTTATTTGACCACTACATACATATGTATGTAGGTATTCCTACTTTGAGATTACGTGGTCACAGATCTACATATATGAGAGTACGCCATTAAATACAAATATTCCAAAGAAAATATCAGAAAACTTATTGCCCGAAGTTATCGCCAAAATGCTTGAAAATGCGGTGAAAAGAGCTAAAATGGTTATCACACCACGGTGTTCACATGATTTATTTTAAATTACGTATATGTATATCTGTCATCCAAATAATTATAAACAAACCTGATATATAATTCGGCACTTTATTCAGCTAGGTATATTTTCTTGTCGACAATGCAGAAAATTATGTTTAAATAGTTTTTGGTTCCATTGGTGCACTGAAATTCTTATACAAAGCATAAGAATAATCCTTTAAATTTATTGCTGGTAATTTTTTTTGTCATTTTTATATTAATAAAATTGAAAGATTGAAATGAACTGTCAATATAGACAAAAAGTCAAACTAAAACACGAAATAGTTCGGTGGGATTGCACATAAAGATCTATACATACATATAGCAAAACAAGTGAAAAAGTGTTAATTTTGTAGTAAAGTATACAGTTTTTCATATTAAGAAAAGGGATAGCTATATATTTTATAGATTCGCTATTGTGCATAACGTATGTTAGTGTTATAACAAAAAGAAATTTTGAAACTGTGTTGAAGTACCTCTTTATTTGTGATTTGACCATTCTGTTTCAGGGGAAAGCAATAGCTTTTATTGAAACACAATCATTGAGACGATTGATTTCTTTTTAACAAATTCGATCATTAAATTCATTATCATTGAAGATCAACTGATACTTGATAGCTAAGAACAGTGGGAAATTCAAACACCATCAGTGAGATGATTCTTTTCCACTTAATGGAACTAAAATCAACTGTTTATTGAAATAAATTTGCATCATTAAAATCACAAAAGTTATTTTATTAAGTTCAAATTGCGTTTTTTGTATGAAAAGATTCCATAATTTATTAGTTTCATTTTAATACCAATAAACACCTATAATGTTTTATAATTTGTCTTAAAAATGAAAAATTAAATTTTCAATAATATAGCTATTGACTTATATGTCCAAGAGGTCAAGATGTCCTATTTCCCATAGAAGAGCCTTCACCCATTTAATATTTTTATTCAATAATTTATAAAACTCAAACCAAAATTTGAAATTTTAAAAATAATGTAAATGTTATTGAGTTTCTTGAAGTAGAAATATTTATCAGCACAGAAAGTGGTTTGCAGAAAATACATTAATGTTAACTAATTTGTATGGGTACACTCCTGTTCTGAATGAAGAAAGAAGTTTGGAAACAAAATGTAAGCGTTCGGCAATTAAAATTCAATTTGAATGATTTTTTGTGTTTATGTTTCTTATTGATTTTACGCCTGCAGTCACGTTCAACTTTTGAGAAATATTTTGATAGCTGAAAGGGTTATTCTATCATTTCATTCTGTTTTTGATGCACTTGATTTTCTATAGTCTTTCTCTTCTTCTTCAAATTGAAAAGTTATTACCCGTGTGATTAATCAAAAATCGCCTCCGTAGTAGGTCGACGCGGTTACCAATATCAAGCCCATAGGGGGCTTAATCAAAGTTGTATAAGCCATTAAAAGTTTGAATTCGTTTGAATGTTTATCCTTTAACTTTCTAGGAAAAATTACAGCTTAAAATACCTACCAGGCGGATTGCATGTAGCTTTTTTTGGTGAGGTCGTACCTATATATGTATATAGATATTACGCACTAATTACATCTTGGCCACAGTCCATTTGCACGAATTGTTTTCTACCAGTAATCAAAAATGATGCTTAGAGAAAAGAAAACTTTTGTAAGCCAACTCGTAGCTTGACCATACTATTAAATCAGATACCTATACATAGTATAGAAATCAAAACCAAGGAAATGGAAATGTTAATTCGATTTATATGTAATTACTTGGGTTCGCATCAAATATAAAATATCAGCTGGCTTTAAAGAGCGTCATCAGGTCATTGACCAAAAATAAGTAAAATTAATTATTTAGAGTTTATTATTGTTACAAATTATATCAATACATATACCGTATTTTAATTAAGTTTGAACCGACCGACTGACTTTTACAGGGTCAATCAAAGTAAAGACATTTTTAGAACAGGTGTATTCTGTATAAAATGTAAATAATTTATGCCATGGAGTATGAAAAAAACATATTTAAAAATAGTTTTTGATAAACGGCTTGGACAATGTTCAAAAAGTATGATAACAAATTGACCGCACAGTGATGAAGATGTTTTCCTTGACTGCAGGAGTGACAAACTTTGATTTAATTAGAAGCAAGAAGATTAGGGTAAGGTAAGACGCCCATCAAATTATCGTGAACAAAATAATGAACGACCAGGCTCAGCTGGTATATTGATTAACGAAAAGTGTTTAAAACTTTATTTGTATTTAATAAAAAAAAAACTTCGTTTTTGTAGTGTTATTTAGTTTTCATAAAATATTCCGTTTTTTAAGTAAAAACATTACCTATTACTTATCTACCTTATATACTGCACGTGTTTGAGTCAGTTTTTTTTTTAAATTAAGTGTAACATATCGTATCGAGGACACAATCATGTCGCCGATTTAAATGCTTTAAGTCATGCTACTTGCAGCTTTAAATACTATATGCATATTGTATTTTTAATTTGATAATTGGTAGGAATATAGTCCAAGTATTTTGCTGCAAAAAAAAAAAATGCCAATCTGTGACCCAAACTAGTTTACACTAAAAGTGCCAAAATAACGCCCAAAAACTAAGAAACAGAAATGTAGATTATTTTAAGACATCATAAGAGGAAGTCAAGAATTTAACTACATGGGCAATTGAATACCAATTAATGGCAGGACAGTTCTGAATATTAACAAAATAATAATTGTTCATTTGGAATTCTTTCTTCTATAAGGATTCTGGGTACTTATACAAAAAATATACATTCGCCAAAAGTCGAACCACTTTGAATACAAACTTCGGCACAAGACTTTATTTAGTTATTTGTCTAGTCTAGTATTAATAGAGAAAAAGATGAGATGATATTTTTCATAACTATACAGGTGAACGAATCTTATACATAAATGTTAACCTGAAATCGAGTTTATAGACGTTACACGGAGGGAATTAAAAATCACCGATTTCAAAATTTGCCGGATCAATTTACAAAATGTAACTTTTTATAATTACAGCCGATTTGTCTTAATTTAATACTACTTAGTTGCGATTTATAGTCCAACTACCCCTAATTTCCAAACTTTCCAGTTTAGTGAATTTATAAAATAATTTGCAATTTACAATTTGAGGAAAAGTAATAAATTGCAAGCATTAAGAACGCAAATTAAAACCTAATAAAATCAATTTTATTTTCATCATTAAAATAGTTCTTTGCCATTTTCAGATCGACAACAAACATTTTGTAATTCACCACAACAGAGCAATCAAATCTATAACTATAGTAGCGATTACAGAATTGACTTTTTAGTTGTAATTTACAAAAAAACAAAGTGGTTAAAAAAGATTTTGTAATTTGGCACAAGCGCAATCTATGGGAGCGTTACGATATCTCGTAACTTAAAATCTCGAATAACGAAATCTCGCTTTTTTTTAATTTCGCAAGTTCAAAACCTCGCTTTGCATAAACTCGCAATAACAAAATTAGTTGTTTTTCAAATCTCGCATTTACATCTTGCACACAAAAATCTCGCAATTTTCCAGCTAAATCCCACAAACTAAAATCCCACCTGATTTGCGAGGTTTCGTAACCAACACAAAATCTATAACTAGAGTTTTAATTTGAGTATATTTTTGGAGCTGTCATAATGCATGTGCGACTTATGTTTCCGATTGATGGAGTGAAATCATCTTGCAGATTAGTACAATAGGTAGCGCTTCTCACACAGGACGTCCTCAGTTCAATCCCGACTGGGGCAAAAGTTAATCAAGTAAGTAAAACATTGTTTATTTCAATATAAATAAAATGAAATTAAATGCGAAGATTTGTGCAACTAAATTACAACCAAATTTTGCAAATATTTTAGTTTAGTAATTTAGTTACAACCAAATTGTTGCAAATATAGAAAAATATGGTAAATTAATCAAAAGATCAAATCTCCAAAATATATTTTAAGAAATCTCTCGTAAGCAGAAGCAAATTAAGAAACCTCAAAAATTTCTTAATTTCTTAATTAGAAGTCGAAGGTCTAAAATGGAATTAAAAAGTCGTGAATTGCAGCAGATTTATCGTAAAATGCTCTAAAAATTCTCCCCGTTTAGTTCTGTATGGTGTCCAAATGCCCACTTCTCTCCATCATTTCAGTGCAGTTAACGTCAAATTGTCATTAAGTTGGGTAGAAATGTGTATAATTAAGGGGATTTTTGGAACATGGCTATTTTAGGTCTACAACCACTACATTAAACGGCGTAATTTTGTTTTGATGGAATCTTCCGGCTGTAAGAAGCTTTAACTGTATCAACTGTATAATTGGGACTAACCATTATTATATTATACCAACAATAGTGTTCCCTATTCCTTTGAGTTGCATTTCTACTAATGTTACCGAGAGATATATGTATGTACCTAGACTTAAATATATTTAATTATTACTATTTATTTTATTTCCACTATTTAACATAATAGACAAACAGATATTTTATTCGACAAACTAATATACCCCTTCGTATATAGGAAATTGTAAAAAAGGAAAAAAAAAAAATATAAGCAGATGATCTTTAAAATATTTTTGAACTGATTCAAGTTTTGCACGAACTTCTGTTCTGTGACACACTGTAAATTATATAGTAATTTGTTATAATTTATTATGAGCGGTCTGTATTGCCCAGAACATACATACCTTATAACAATTTGCACACTACGGTAACTATTCAATTGACACTGATTGATATTCAATTCACTGGTGAAAGGATCGATGATCTGGACGCTTCAAAAACCTTATCATTATTATGTAATTGCTCGGACTTGTCAAAAGAAATGTGGTTAAATGTAATAAACAAAATTTATTTGTTTATTTCCTTTCCCATTTCTGTTTTTCAGTTTTCTTATCCTTGTAACATCATAATCAGACGGTACGGTATATAAGATGTTCTATTATTTCTACTGAGTCCTATGTTTCGGTCAATTAGTTACTCGGTACATATCTAGTTATATTATTATTTTTATTCTTTTGCAATTATGTAGATATAGATAGACCTACATACCTATATTCTTCATTATTTTCATAAAATGTCAATCTAAAATTTATAATGATTAAAAAAGAAATGGGTACAAGCTTGGCATAATGCCGACTTCGACAATTTCGAAGTTGTTTTTAAGAAAAACTCGAGTTTATCATAATAAAATTACAATGTTTAATAAACAAAGTCTATGAAAAATCCGAGTTTTAAAACAACTACATAACATATGAATAGGTAGGTAGGTAGGTAGTTATGCCCCATTTTATTTTTTATATGAGAATGAAGATTCAGATTGTTAGTTATAATTATAATGTAACATAAGCATTAAAATTCCTTCGAACTTTGATAGAAGAGCCATTCAAAGATCATTCCCAACCAAACGAGATCTGAAGATCATAATCTTTGACTTCAAAGTGTTAATTTTAAGGTCCCAGATAGGTATCACAGAAATGCTTTAATTTGTTATTAACAAAATTGTATTGAAACTAAGTACCTATATACATAATAGACAACTTACCTTCGAACAAAAACGGTTAAAAACGACTCTAATAAAATATCCTTTTTCAAAAACTTCATAGGAAATGAACGAGGAAATGAACAGTTTTTTTTTATATTTTTAGGAATTTAGTTTTTCCTGTGGAAATTATTATCCCTTTTACAAGTCACAATCACTAGATATACATAGGTGTATATGTAATTATTATCTCTTATTTTGTTTTCAAGCACAATAACCAAAATCTCACAAGTTGAAAATTTTTTGCTTGCAATTATATTTCACTCACTTCTAGATAAATCAATTCAAATTAATTAATGAAACATATGCATTCATTTCCGTTTGCTTTGTTTTGCATTCGCAAAATAAAAAAAAATAAGGCAAAAACAAAACAAAACCGAAAGAGAGAAATATGAATTTTTTTCTTTAATCTAGGTGTATTGTAGCACAGCAACTACAAACAAATAAACACATAAGTTTGATTTTTTCACATGTACAAAAAACCGCAATAAAAATAAAACATAAAAAGTAGTTAAAAGTTGAGCAATGCAATTTTTGAACTATGCAATGGCAAATGGCACACTCTGTACACCGATCGACTGTCACAATTTTTCGCTCTCTCTCGTTCTTTTGCATAGATGTCATGTGCAGTGCGGCCGCCACATTTTCTCTTTATTTCCGATAAAAAATAATAATAATAAAAAAAAAATTGAACTAGACTGCAATCTGTTTTATGCACTGCTTGCGGAAATTCTATTTGCAATTTGCAGACAAGAAGAATGTGCAACAACAATATTTAGTTATATGTACAAAAAAAAAAAAAAAAACATTCACAATAATATTAATTTAAACAAATAAAATCAGTTATTAGGTAACATCCGTTTCACGCAACCGGGTGAGACAAACAAAAACTTCCGGATTTTTTAGTTTACCGGTTATTAAATTCGAAAAAAAAAACTATTGACGCGAATATTTTTTTTTATTTTGGAAAATAGCTAGATGAAAAAGTATATTACATTTTACTAAAAAAATGTTTATTGAATTAATTTATTTTTCAATTCAACTATATGGGTAAATATTATTGTTTAATTATTTTTTCTTATAAGTACACTTCTGTAAGAAGGTAATTGTACGGCGAGAAAAAAAATTTAATTAGAACAGGAACACACAATATATAATATAACGGAAACAACAACGAACACGACGAATACTTGCTATCTGCCTGATTGCTAAAAATGTACTGACATTATTACTTCGTTAAAAAACCTGAGTAAGTGTACAACCTGCGCACATTAAAATTAATACACAATGAAAAACAAAACGTACGTAACAAACAACAACACCGAACGTCCCGCCCGCTTGCCCGACCGACCGATAAGCATGTTTGTTAATTCGTCTTGGACAGCTCGTCCGTCGGTTTGGTATTTTCTTTTGGTACTTTTGTTTTGTTTGATGTTCTGCTGCTGCGTCTGAATGTGTCTGCTTCGACTTCGACTGTTCGTGTAGGTTCCATTCCAGCAAGCCAAGCCAGAGGCCCTGGTACATTTTATGTTCTGTCTGTACTTTGGAGAAAGTTCTCAAAGAAACGCGCAGAGCAGCGCATATTCAGTTATATTTCTGTTATTCTGTTGGGGATGGTAGATGGTTGGGTGGAAAATTGAAATGGAAAACAGCACAACATTCACAACATGCTGCAAAGATACACATTTTCAGAGATTGCCAGGGTGTCGATGTTGTTTGATTCAGGATTCGGGAATCGGGAACGGGATACGGAAATGGATATTGGAGTTGGTTTGGAGCTAAAGGAAGATAATTTTTTTGTGTCTAGTTTGAGTTGGAGGCTTGGATCGGTTTGACTGTTGGATTGAAGCCATAGACGAAAGAGGAAGAGATGCTCTTGTTTATATTATATTTATATTTTATATTTGTATGGGATAAAAGCACTCAATGAATCAATCTCAATTATTTGCTAGCCAATACAACCATAATACGTAGAAATAAAGAATACTTTATAGTTTATACCTACTGGGTGCTGCTCTTAAGTCCTAACTATGTATTCATTCGAACCTAGTTACAAAACAAACATGTATTATTTAACAAAGGGCTGCCACTATAACTTTTTTATTTAAAGTGGCGACGGTGCAGTGGCAAGGTGAGAAAAGCGTAGGTGGAAACGCATTTTGGCGAAATGATAATCAGTTTATGCTGTGAAAATTGAAAAATTAAAAACGCGAACACATTTGTGAACTGGACCATCAATATGTAGGTGCAAATGATATACATACGTATATTGGAAAATCTCCAAACTTAAATCTGTGAAATGACTCCTACTTGCAATGTAGGTTGGTAGCTTTCAGTTGAGCAGCTCGAATACGGCGGGAGTGAGAAATCTAATTCAGTGACAGTGATGAAGGCTTACATAAGTTACCCTTTAAGTTGTTGGAAGCTTCGCAAGCACCAGGTTGTAAAATATTCTCAGATTCAGAAGAGCTGAAGATGACTTTGTAATGGTGATATTTTAAACATGAGTCGCATATTAAAAAAAATACCTTTATACCTTTAGTAAACTTAAAACATCTCATAAAAATAAAAAAAATCGAGATCCTCTCCATAAGCTTGAATATAAGTACTATAATACGAAGGGTTCAGAGGAAAAATGGCACAAGTCCACTTAAAATGATTTCGAAAAAAATATTATTTAAAGGTCAATTTACTGCGACATATTTAAAGGAAAATAAAACATTGGAAAAAACATTTAAAAAATAAATAAATTTTTATTTCATGACTTAATGCATTTAATATAATCTTCTTTTTTTTTTGTGAATTAAGTATGTGACTTGTGTCATTTTTCTATTGCAATAAAGCGTTTACCAGTGGAAAATAGTCATCTCTCTTTTTTTCGCATTTATCGTTGAACGTTGAATTTTCCCATACACGGTATGTTCTAATTTTATTTTTTGTTAGAATCACAACTTTTTTCCAAAAAGTAAATAGAACATCATATAGATCATGATTAGTTTAATTTTGGAAAAAAGTGGACTTGTGCCGTTTTTCCCTGTACCCTTCATTTGTATTTAGGATTGAGAGCAGTTTTCTTTGAAATTGAGTGTTCTATTACATTTGAGTTATTTCTTTTAAACATTTCTATTTGTATGATTGAAACATGTTGGAAGTGAACCTAATTTCAACTGTAAAGTGCTTAACATATTGACAATGAGAAAAATACTTAAAGCAAAGTACCCACAATTCACTCGATGTGTGGTTTCAAACATAAGGAAGGAAATGTGAATACTTGGATTTTGAGTTGAATTAAGAATGCAAATGCCCATTCATTGGTTGCTGGGCGTAATCAAGTAAAACGTACGTTTCAGATTGGTTAAAACATAAATTGTATTTTGAGTCGTTTTTGTTGTTATTCAAATATTAATTTCCATAATAATGGAATGTTTAGGTAGCTAGGTAAGATAGGTACATACCTACATATATACCTACATACATGAACAAACGTGTAAAAATAAAATAATGCAGAAAGTGTAGGTCTATAGGTACTTAGTTATGATTCGTTAGTAAATTAGTTTTGGAAAGGTCGTAACACATTATAAAATTAATAATTAATAACTTAGTCTAATATGTACAGGTGTAGATACCTATCTGTCTACCTATACACCTACATAACTAAATACAAATAGGACGTATTAAACGATCTATTAAAAACAAGGGTTTATGGTTTACCTATCAAAACAAACATTTATTTTGTAAAGTGGAAATTAAACTGTCTATTTTTTACACTTAAAAACATCTCTCTGAGTCTAGTTAAGAACACCGACCGGTTCAAAATAATGTTTTTTTATAGAACATGAAAAATTTTTGTTTATAAAATCATAAACAAAAAAGTAGAATAAGTTTATAATGAAACTCAGCAATAATAATGCCTATACTTATATATGTAAGTGTCAAACTAAATTTGCTTTCGTTTAGATTTACATATACATATATAATTTTGCGTCATTGATTTCAAAGATTATAAACGAGATTATAACGTCATGGGTAGGTACGTACCTTGTTTACCTTTGTTAATACGATCAAGAAATTGGTTTCATGATGACACAGGCAAGTAGCGGTATAGGTATAGGTATAGGACTATTTTACTAATTCAGAAAAGTAGCAATCTTTGAAAATAGTACATTTGCGTCCTAATTAGAATTTGAGATAAAAATTATACTTTTACACAGTTTGACATTACTATACCAGAAGACAAAAAGAAAGTTAAACAATTTAATGGATATACCTAGGTTTTAGGTACAAAAATATAAGAAACTTTACTTAACTTCAAATAATGGTCCTCAAAAACAGAAATATGTACATATGCATAACACTGAACAAAAGCTGAACATTAGAAAATAATTTGCTAGACAGCGATACCTAATAGGTACTGATCAATGAAAATTCCTCAAAATTAAATTGAAAGTTATTAATTTATTCTAACCGATTTGATCCATTTAAACCCTGAAATTAATTTGGTACATAAAATAAAATAAATCCAACTTGTATTTTATTAAATAAAACGTACCTACAGCACCAAATGACTAGCCTCATCCTCCATTTCAAATGTTTTGATTTCAGCATTTCACTCAGAATGCTCAGTCAATTTATCCTGAACTAATAGAGCGCGCTCTGATCATGATCTGAACCATCTCTGAACGAAAAAATAAATACAAATGTCATGATCTGAATGCTCTGAGCGAAAAAAGAAACACAACTTTATTTTTTACTTTATACTTTACTAAAAGGCCCTACAAACGATCGAATATACGTTGGGCAAAAATGTTTAAAAATGTAGTTGGCGACTGGCTGGATCACCATGTTGAAACGTGGATTGGATGCTGCCAACGTAAGTAGTTGGCGGTTGGTGGTCTTTTTTCGTGCCTTAGCTCGGCTATACCCTATAATACCAGCCAAATAGCGAGCATTTTGCTGTGGGTGTGGGAAATGGCAAGAATGGGGAGCAATAAAAATTTAGAAAGGATTTCTATTACAAATCGTAATAGTACCGTGACGTACCGTGACGTTTGCTTTTTGACGGATGTTGTCCATGTCGTTGGAACATGTGTGTAGAATCGAGAGCATGTTCGGCTAACGGCTGGGCTCGAAGCAAGCCAAGCATATTCGATCGTGTATTGTGGCCTTAAAAGCGGCGGGCTATAGGTTGTTAATCAGTGAGCATTAATTGTTTCAACTTTGACCAAATTTCTCAAGTAGGCGTTCGGCCAGTAAGAAATGAGGAAGTTAATGAGGAACACCAAACCAAAACACCACAGATAAATAAAAATAAATTATCCTTCCTTTCATCATGCATTTTTGAAGTGCTCCTGGTCGGATTTTTTTAATATAAGTTGTTCAGGAATGAATAAATATTAAGTTAAAAAGCTTTTCTTGCAATTTTGCCCAAGTTCCTTCAAGCTGGATTATTTTTCAAGCAGCTATTGAAAAATACCGTTCGTTTTGTTCTGTTGTCACCAGACAAATTTGACAAAAGTGCATGGTGTAAATAGTGCAGTGCATGACTTTCCATTGAACATTTTCATTTTGTTGAGGAAAAAGGAGGTGACATTCAAGATAAGATTTTTGATCCTCAGTATCCTACTTGTTTTCCAACTGGGGGTGTGGGTTAAAACGCCAAAATCTCCCTGATGCGCACAGGCCTGCCCCCACATACGCACAACCTCGAAGTCAAGAAGAGGGGGTCTTCCTAGTACACCCCCGAACTATATGAACTAGTTTCATGAAGTTCCGATAATAAAGATTTTTTCCATGTAGAGCCATTTTTCCCACATATCGGCTGGACTACATATTTTAAGCAAGGAAAAAAAAAATTATAAATTGGGATTGGTTATATATAAAAATCGATTTTTAGAATATCCACAAGGAAAATGTCGACTGGTGAAAAGATCTGGCGTGTTTCAGATTGAAGATTTTTTTCAGAGAATTGAGACGGTATTCCTATTTTGAAATTTATAAATGTTGAAGAAGCAGCTTTTGTAGATTTTTTCAGAAGCTTGTAGCAAAAAATGTCATATATTATTATTCCAGTTCTTTCACTCACAAAAGATTTCATTTTATTTTCAGTATTATTATTAGAAAATTTTTAAGTATGAAACAATTTTTTTTTCTGAGCAACAATTATCACATAAGGATTAATGTTTTCAACACCAGTTAAAACAATAGATCGGGCAGATTGAATTTGGACAGAAGTGATTTTTTGATTTTAATTATTTTTATTTGAAAATAGTTGATCATCATAACAAATTAAAGGAGAAAGACGGGAATCGGAAGAAAAGTCACTGATGGGCTCACGAGTCGGATCAGAGTTGAGGTTATAGGAGCTTCAGTATTGATTATAGGTTTATAGGGCCGACAAGAATTACTAGCTAGGGCATTAAATTGATTATAAGGCACATCAAATGATTTTTTTCGGTCAATGGGGTCATTAGACATCTCTATAATTTCATTATTTAAGACACTATCATAATCCGTACAAATATTACGGGGAACTTTATGTTCTTACTAAATTTTTAATAATGGATCATCGGCAATTTTTGCACATAGTTTATGAAAGTATTTGCTACAATTCCCATAACATTATATTGTATCATTTTTTATCGCAATGTGACAAGAAGCACATTTTGCCATTTTAATATATAAGTTATGATAGTTTATAACGCTCTCTCTCGCGCTCTCTCACGCGCTCTCTCTTGATAACGTTCACAAAGTTTTATCTAAACCGTTAGAGTTGTTTTTGAAAAAAATTGGAAAAACTGTAACCGTTATATTTGTACAATATTAGCAAATTCATAGCTTTCAAAAAAATTATAAAAAAAACGAAATTTCGACCCCTCTTCACATAAAGAGTTTGATTCAGTAACAACATGGTGCCATGAAAAATGGTCTTATGCACAAAAAAACAAAAGTCGTGCATATTTGCCTAATACACATTATAAAACCCAAGATCAGGATAAAAATGCCATGATTTTCAACGTGTGAAAATTAATCCGGAAGTCTGCCAAGCCTTCTCCCCAGCGTTTTGCCAGAAGTTCAATTTTCTAAACATAAAATATATTTTATTTTTCAGCCTCCCGGTAAATGGGCTTTCTCTCCAATTTAAAATGACATGATCCGCAAATTTTTTGCTTATTCAAGTAAATCATCAGACATTTAAGATAAAAAAAATAAATTTAAACAACAACAATTAAACAAGTAAAAAAATCTTTAGTAATACAATTTCTTCTTCGTATCTTAAATATCTCATTTATTACTTGATTTAGCAAAAAAATAAGTCTTAATAAAATAAGTTTGGCTTTAAAAAAAAAATATGCTTCAAAAATAAAATCGGACCTCTGCGCTGGGTACGGAAATACCCTTAAAACATGCGACAAAATGACCATGTGATCAATTTTTTGTATATACCCTTATATAGGTGTTTAAAAAGGCCCTAAGATAATACTTAGGGGAATTATAAGGGCACACGTGACATGGGCTAGGGTCTTGACTCTAGTCTAGACAGAAAAATACCCTTTTCTTTTCATCGAAAAAGCGATTACCATTTAATTAATTTCCAAAAAGAATATCAATATTTTCTAAAAAGTCCAGTAGTAAATAAGTATTTAAAAAGGGAGACGGACATATATAATACCGAAATTCAAAATCCCGAAAACCCAAAAGACTGAAAACCCAAAAGGCCGAAAACTCAAAAGACCAAAAACCAAAAAGACCGAAATCGCAAAAGGCCGAAAGGCCAAAATCCCAAAATCAAGATTGAATTTTTTTTCAAAATTTTCATTTTAAAATCATTGGTGCAGGGAAATAACTTAATTGGGAAATATTACACGAAAATAACCACTTTGAGTTGGAAATAACTTAACTATTTTGTAGGAAATTATTACACTTTTCAACCAAAATACACAAAATATTGCATACCCAAACTTGAAGCCACCCAAACTCGCACCCACCCCAAATCCTATATTGGGCTAGGCAAAGAGGTTGCAGGGCCCCCTTACCAATCTCAACTGTTGAGGCAAAAGTGGCCCACCAGGTACTGTGAATGAAGAAAAATGTGATACAAAACAAAGAGTTTTCAAGAAATTGATTTCTGAACGCTCATTCAAAGAATTTTTTAAATGTTTGCTTATTTCAACATGTAAAGTTTTTGCACATGTTTTCGATTTCTTTCAAAAGTAAAGAAAACTCAAAGGCCCGAAAAAATGTTCCCGAAATTCCGAAAAGTTATGTAAAATGAAAAATTTGCGCAAATTTACATTTTAGGTATATAATTTTTCGGGATTTTGGGAAACATTTTTCGGCCTTTTGGGTTTTCGGTCTTTTGGGTTTTCGCGAGGGGTTTGTCACCGGCAAGTTTAGTGGTTCAATGATTGCAATATTTCAAATGATTTCAGATGATTTCACGTGATTTCAAGAAGTATTTAAGGATTTAAATATTTCGTGATTGGAATGATTTCAAATAAATCTAATGATTTCAAGTGATTGCACTGGATTTCAAAGTGATTTCAAATGATTTCAAATATGAGTGGTTTGGTGATTTCATTCGTGACAAACCCCTCGGTTTTTCGGTCATTTGGGTTTTTGTCTTTTGGGTTTTCGGTCTTTGGGTTTTTGGTCTTTTGGGTTTTCGGTCTTTTGGTTTTCTGGATTTTGACCCCAACCCCAAAATACTACTTATTTGCATGTTAAAATAAACAATAAGAATAGACTTAGATAACAATTTTAAATCAATGTTTAAATACCTAACAAGATGTTGACACAAGAAAAAAACTATGCAAAAAAGAAAGATGTTTTTTTTGTCTGCATTTAGTGCCCCATTGTGGAAGCAGTCCTAATTTATTGATTGAATTATATTTTGTTCTTCCGATTCCAAAAGATTTATAACCCTCAGCAAGGCGGCAAGCGTGTCGGCGCGGCGTGGAGATAGAAGCGTGTGCATTGCTCTTTTATTTAGTCAAAGTTTCATTTGTTGCATCGCACATCGAATTTCTCAAGCAGGTGTGGGTAAAGGAAACAAGGAAAAACTTTGCCCCAACGGACGGACACCCCAACCTTCATTGTGATGTATTTTCACTCCCCGTCCGCATTTGTCAGCAGTGGAAGAGCACTCAAAAGAATCCACAAGAAAAAAAAGGTATCTTTTACATCACAGCTTGCCGGGAATTTTCACATCCGTTGTTGTCACTGCACAAATTTTGGAGACAATTTTTCGTTAGTGCTCCATTTGTGATCCGGATCGGTCTTTTCATTAAGTTCACCCCTCTACACTCCCCCCGAAGACATGTTTTTTTTTTAAGTAGAAGACGAGAAAATAATATGTCTTCTTGTTTTTGAAATTTGAAATAGAAAAGAATAATATATATCGTAACGTGTAGGCGGTTAATTATTTTCAGTGTAGGTAATCAAACTATTTATATTCGAGCATTTGATATGAATCCAGTGTATTTAAAACGCGTACTAGCTCTGCTACAGATAAACAGATACACCTCTGTAGATACATTTAGAACAAGTCGAATGGTTGCGACGACAAAGGCGACAAAACTTTTGGGTTCATGCTTTTCTAATTAACATACATATATATAATTTATCTTGGGTGGGGTGCTACTCAAATGCGGCAATGCTAGAAATAAAAAAAAGCGTCTGTGTCGCTTTACAATAACATTTATATCTTTTTTTTTCGTTTATTTTGTATGAAAATAAAATATTATGTTTTGTACCCGACAGGAGAGAGATGTGCGCGAGTGGTTATTTTTGTTTGTTTCTATTTTATTTATTATTATTTAGTGTTTTGATACAATACAATTTAACGCTTTAATGACATTTTTATTTTGTCTTAAGACTTTCATTTCATGCTTTAATATACATATATATAAATGTATGTGGATCTGTATATGATTACCTATCTGTAGAAGAATTTAAAGAAGAGGATGACCCAAAAACATTCACCTAATGTCGTTATGCAAGGCTTTTATCATCACAGTCCTGCTGTGTGAGGCAGAAGCATGGACCTTGAACGTTTCGGTGGATTTGCCTTCTTCCCGGTAAGCTTGAAAAAACTCGTACAATTTTAATGAAGCTTTGTAAGCTTTGTGTACGTTATGCTTTCAAAATTTTAAATACAATTGCATTTCAAGATTTTGGCTAAAAATGCACATAACAAAAGTAGGGTATTAACCAACTTTGGGTTTGGGTTTACCCAAATTAGCGAAATGCTTGAAAAATATAGTAAAATTAAAACACAAAGTCGTATAAGCCATTTTCGAGAAAATTCGAAAAAACTAAAACCCTTATATGAGAGGTACATATACTATAACTGCTTTTTACAAATTTGTCCGGAACTTAAAAACGGCTGAACCGATTTCATTTATATTTGATACGGCACACAAATCAAGTATGCAGCACATTAAGATGTCATTTAAACATACACATGCACATTAAGATGGCATTTAAAGATATAACATACAACGAAAAATATAATGATAACTAATTTAATTTTTGTAGTACCATAGTTTGCAACAAGAGCAAGTTCGTGACGCAGTCATGCATTTTATTTCTTTTCTGTGGATTAGGCTTAATGGAAAACAAAAGTGTTCAAAACATTCAATAAAAAAGTGCAATGTTGTCTAAAAACAGACTTTGTAACAATTTAACACTTTTTGCTCGAAATTGGTTGATGATACAGTGAAAAGTTTTAAGACCTTTTTTGTAGAAAATCATATAAGCTACAATTTTTACCAAAACATTTTTTTTGCAAAATATTCATAGTTTCCGAGAAATTTGTAAAAAACTGAATTTCGACCCCTTTTCCACAAAAAAAAATTAGCTCCGGGTCAAATTATGGGTACTTGTGAGGAATTGCTCAAGCAACCTAGTCGTGCATATTATTTTTATTGCGCGTGCGCCACGGCCGGAACGGTGAAAGAATACCTTTAATTTCTTTTTTGCCAACATTTTGAGTGGGAAAATTATTGGTTTCAAAATCTGTTCGCTAAATC
Organism: Baccha elongata; assembly: GCA_951217065.1. Lineage (NCBI taxonomy): Eukaryota > Metazoa > Arthropoda > Insecta > Diptera > Syrphidae > Baccha > Baccha elongata. The sequence continues at coordinate 211,158,057 of OX578272.1, forward strand.
ATTTTTTTATTTAAATAATACAATAAAATAAAAGAATATATTTCTGGGTTAACAAAAAGTTGTCACCGTTATTTTTTATGATTTTATTTTTATTTTAAGTCAATTTTTTTAGAAAATTTCCCCTCCCATCTAAAAACATGGAAATAAACTCCGCTCTCATACTATTTTATTTTTCTTGTCTTACACTTTATGCGGGTGGCACATATAAAGTATATAATAAGATTTTTTTTATTTTCAACGACTGTAATCTCTAATTATTTGTATTTATTAACAACTGTGTACCGAGTAGTTGGAACATATGAAACTGGCCCCTCTAGCTCAGCTTACATACCTTTTTTGACAAAAAGCTACTGTGAAACTATACCAGAAAGATCACGGCTGCAATCATTTTCAGCTTTCGGTGGTTTTTTTGTTTTACCTGTTTTTGTTTCTAATAACTTTTGTATACTTGCTCAGTAGTGCAAGTATTGGTTTCGTGTAAAGAAATCAAACCTGACATAAGGAAGCCAAAAAAGTATAGGTTTCTTCATGCCATCCGTAGCAGTCGGTCTGTTTATGCGGATGTGCGGATATGCGGATTTTCGGCTATCTGCTCATCGAGCTGTAGAGTCTAAAAGGTTGGACGAAGTTTCTTCAAATTGCGTGTATACTGTTTTTAGTAATTCCCTGCCCTAGAGAAAAAAAAAAACCTTAATTTTGTTTTAGCCCGGCTATAACACTCGGATACATGTCAGGTACCGGCCGTTATAAATAACGGTTTTAGTTCTTACACATTTTCGAAAACGGCTGTATCGATTTTGATAAAACTTTGAGAATGTTATATTTGCAGCGCTATTAATATAGCTGCATTGTTAACAGTTTTTACAAATTGAGCCATAACAAAGGAAGCCATTTTGCTTAACCGATTATATTTGAATTCGGTTTGGAATTTATATCAGACATTTAACACAAAATGGGACTCATAGCTACCATACAACTTGACCTCAGGCTCATATGTTTATTTCCTTTTTTGATATTTTTCACTTTTCAGACCTTAAAAAATTAAAATTTTTGTAAGTGTGCTACAAGATCAAGTTCGTGCGACCCAGCCGTGCATTTTTTTTAAAGTACCTATACTGTATAAGAGCCAAATAGATATGAATGTGTATTTTACATTTCCGCAAAAACAATATAATATCATCCATCAAACCTATGGTTTCTTCAAGAGATCATGAAATAAATCGACAGTTCACTGACCTAAGCTCCAAAAATGGTGTCAGATATTATAAAAAGTATAAGCATTCGAATGAAAATTTTTTTATGTAGATATCATTAAATTTTTTTCCCAAAAACAAAACAGACTAAGGTTAGATACCTAACCTATGTATACATTGAATAGAATTAACTATCTTAAATCAAACAAAGTCGAAACATGAAACCTCGTACCAGAATGACACAATTTATTCAAATTATCAAAGCACATAGGTATAAAAGAGTCAAAACATCAATCTACAATCAATGTTTTAAATATCAAAATAAATTTGAATGCTATAACAGAGAAGTCACTACCTGTCATCAAATCATGGAGACAATTAATAATCGCACTTTGAAAATATTTCTATACCTAATAATCAAACCTGGTCAAGACATTGACCACAGTAATTTTAAATCAAAAATATTTGCAAAAAGTTCGAATACATACTTTACTGCAAGTTATTGCATATATTTTATACAATTAAAAAAAAAAAAACAAAAAAAAAAAAAACACCTGATTAAACAGATTGTCAACCCGGAAGTCTTAGCTTCTCCAAAGGTGAATATCGAATATCGATAGTCATGATCAGGAATGTACCTACAGATAAACATCTTCACTAAAAATCCAGTACTCAAATTTTATAATTCAAAATTTTACCCAAAACGTGCGATTTATTGTTTTCGCTTTAAAGCCGGTTATGTAAATAACCAAATTAAAACAAAAACTTTTCAGTTGAAGACAATATTCCTAAATTGGGTATGCCCAAAGCAAAACGATAAAAAATAATAATACCGACAAGATTTCTCTCTTCCCGATAGCTTCACTTGAAAGATGTATCTTCTATCTTTGTATTTTTATATGCTCATTTCTATTTCACCCCGAGAAATAAGTAGATATCGAAAAAATTGATCTGACCACTTTTTACGCTGATCGCTAACACAATAAGTGAGCATTACGTTGATGTTGATAACTTAGGAATATCTAGTTTTGTTTAAGAGAAGCATAAACAGCTAGAGATGGTGGTTCATCAGGTATGATCTCCTATTTAGAAAAGTATCTAAATATCTAAACTAAAGCCATTGGAGTTCTCTCCACTTTTTGGGGCTACTTTTTCAATTTTCTAAATCTTTAATCTTCCGAGTGTGTTCTGCAATGAGCAGACCATGCTCGGTTATACGCGTGTTCGTTAAAAAGTTTCTCTTATTCACGTAAGTTGCTTGATTATTTTTATTGGTGGGATAGTAAGTGTTTCATCTATCTGCGCGTTAAGGTAAATAAAATAGACAAATAGGTTAAAATAATTTCAATTTTGTTTTTGTATTTTTCATATTCTACTTCTCTTTGAGCTTCTATCATCATTATTTCTCATTTTTCTATTCATAAACGATGTGCTTTGTCCAATCTGCGATAAACATTTTAGTTGAAGCACCTCCCATTTTTTTCTTTCGTGTACTTTGAGTTGGTATTTTTTTAATTCATTTCCCCCACTTTGAGGTGTTTTTTTTTTTATTTGAATGTGTGTCCAAAATGAGGAATTTTGATAGTCAAGATACGCAGTCGCCTCAATCTAAGATGGATATACCTAGATTAATTTAAATACTTGTAAAAATAGAATAATAAATGATGTAAAAATAGGGTTTAGGTTTGTAGTTTGTTGGTACTGTATTAATACAAACTTACCAACGCTATTAACGTTGTTTTGTTTTTATTTCTCAAGTATTTTTAAAGTTGATTTTATTAGGTATACCTAGGAATAAAGATTTTTTTTTATTTGAACTTAAATTTTAAATTATCTAAAATTTACATTTTGTGTGAATTTTTTTTTAAAACATTTATTATATTTATTTCATTGGTTAGTAAGTTGGTATCATATCATCTTTTAAGGGGTAATGTGGGTTTTAAATACTTTACTTTGGCTTTGTTTTAGTTTTCTACGTAAGAGTTGATGTTAACACAGTATAGATATGTGTATTTAAGAAAGAGCTATAGATTCCAGATTTAGCTGAATTTTTTAGACTAAATCAAACACCGCGCATTACAAAATCATAGAACAATGCAGTGGTATCTCAGGATGGTGAGTTTGCCAAAAATATGAAACAAAAAAGAATATATAGGGCCATTTTCATAAGATGTAACTAATAGCTGGAGCGTATAGACTGTAGACTAATTGTTACGGTTCTTTTACCCTATTTTAAAATAATTAAAATCACTGTTTATTATAAGAAAAAAACTTTTTTAGTTCTTACGTGACTAAACTTGTAGGTTAATTAAAGAGTTAAACCTAATCTTTTTTTTTATTCGCGGAACACTTTTAAAGCGAGGAATTCTACTCGGAGCATCTCGTTTTTTATGAGACATTTTTCGCAGTTACAGAAAACGCAATAACTATTTCAATTTAAATTTGACCAAACCGAAGAAATTATTAATTTAAACCAATGAATGTAGGTACTTATAGTTTATGAAAAATAGCTATGATGTTTAAATAACTACGTTACAGTCTTATTTCTACTTCAAAAACGAAATAACGCCAATTTTGCTTTATTTCGTTGTGGTAAATGAAATTATGTCAAAAATGATTTGTTTGATTTGGGGAGTTGCAGGGGAGCAGCATTGCCCCTCCATACGAACCTTACTATATGTATATACGTCGTAAACCTAAAATACCTTGTTTTTGTTGCTTTGAAACGAAATAATCCCAAATTATTTCTGTTTCGAAACTGAAACTAAGCCAACCGCCAAGCTCGAAATTTGGTCTTATTTCGCTTTTAAAAACGTAATAAGGCCAATTGGGCGTTATTTCGATTAGCGCTATTTCACATCACCGTCTTATCTTAAATAATGGCTTATATAAAAAAAAATGATAATACAATCAAAGTTCAGAGAAGGTTGACTTAATTAAACCCTTTAGTAGATTTTGTTCATGACTTATTAGTTAATTGAAAAGAACATTTGGCATCACTGAAGAACTAAAGTAAATATTCAAGTTAAAAAAGGAAAGAGTCAATTTTCCCCGGTGCGTTAGGTGTTATCGCCTAAGGTCATAACGCCCAAATCTCAAAATGTCGTAGGGCTTCGTAAAATAACTCCGTGAAATATAACAACAAAAAATTAAATAACTCCCCGAAATGGGGCTTTACTGCATTGTGAAATTAATCCCCGAATTCGCAAATGAAATAAATTTCCAAAAAGACATGAAATAATTCCCCAAAAAATAATGAAATATAAGTCCCCAACTAACATATATCATACCGCACTGTACAGCAAGCAAAAACCTTATACCTTGCCAAGATAACATTTTTGTAAACTGACTTTTTTTTGTAATAATTGCTTTTCATTAAAAACGTACAAAAGCTTACTGGTTCTTCTTTTGCCGCACAAAATCTTAAATTTACTTGAACCTTCCATGTTCACAAACATCTCTTACGTTGTTAAAAAATTGCTTACCGAATTATCACAAAATAAACCGATACAATCACCGTTCATTACAGAAAGAAACCAAAAATTAATTGCTGTAAAATTGAAGAATTAAATAAGTCCCCAAGTTTCATAGTTGAATTTGGGGAGTTATTTCATCATGAAATAACTATCCAAATTAAAAATTAAATTAGTCCCCAAAAAAGCATGAATTATATCCCCAAAAATGGGGAGTTCTTTCATTTGAAAGAACTCCCCATATATATGCAAATTTTTGGGGGATTTTTAATTTTTTCTTTTGAAGTTATTTCAAGGAGCCATGTCATAGCACCCAAAAACCGAAAAATTCTTGAAATTTTAAACCCAGAAAGCGACGCAGAAAGCCTAAAAAAAATAATTTTTATAAAATTCATAGGGTCCAAATGAGGAAATGTCATATTGCAATAAAGAATTGTAATTTTTGGATTTGGGCACTCAGACATTACCTAAATTAAATTATTAAAATATTTTAATTTTGAAGTATGCAATCGTAAGGGTTTCATGATACAATCGAGGGTAGGGCCTCGGGTAGGGGGCAGGCGTTTTGGCGGCTAGGTTGCGGCGCGCGGCGCACAGTGGGTCTGCTTTGGATCAAAAATCGATATCTTCTTTGTGGTTTTTATTGAAATTTTGTGATGGAAAAATTAAACAAATAAATACAAAAGGTGATTCCGAATATATAAAAAAAAGGTAACTAACGAGTAGATTAGATCAAGACAAGAAAAAAATTCTACAAAAGGGGGATCTATCGCCCCCTGTTTAGGCAGGTGGGACATAAAAAAATTACTTTAAATGGAAAATAAAACTTTTAAAATCAAGGAAAGCACATACGATAATGTTTTACACATTTTCTTAAAGCTGAAACTCTTATCTTCAATAAAATTATTGACAAAAGTTGTTTTACCTTATAGTTTTTTAGATAAAAAATTCAAAGTCAAAATTTTGAAAACAAAAAATAATTTTTTGTTTTTATATCAAATGTTTACAAAATGTTGCATGATAAAGTGCCGTTTTCTTACAAATATTAAAGGCTTTAACAATTTTAAGTCAAATACTGAAAATTAGGTGATAAATGTTATTTTAGTTTTTGAGAAATAACCAAAAAATTAAAGTTAGTTTTTGGGATTTTGTATTGTATTACAACCGTATGCAATACACTAAAAAATACATTTTAATATTTCATAAATATTAAATTTTTTTTCAAATTATTTCGTATTACATTCTAATGTTTTTGTATTAAAATGTTTATTTGTGATACAAAAAAGATTGAAATGCAATGCAACGGATTAAGATATAATACTTTAATATTTAATTTTAAACGAACGGATTAAAATAGAATACTTTTATATTAAAATCTAAACGAACGCATTAAAATTTAAACCTGAATTATGAAAATTTTATACTATAGAATATACTAGCTGACCCGGTGAACTTCGTACCACCTAGTTCGTTACTTACAACTTTTAATTTGTGATTACTGGTTGCACTATGTATGTTTAAGATGTTTCATTATTTACTCAAATTTATTCATAACTAAAAAAAAAATTGGAAAACAGTCGACTTGACGGGCCATCCCTGCAACTTCCCACTATTTTTGGACATTAAGTGCATACAATTTTGTGAATTTTAGTGCAAAGCTTCGCAAAGTGCAAAGCTTCGCAAAGCTTTTAATAAAAAAAAAAAACATTATTTTTTGAAATTTTACATTAAAATAAGCTGACTCGGCAAACATTATAATTTCTGATAGCTATCTAAACATCAAAAATAATTATTTACATTGTTACTATCAATTGTGGCAGTTAAAAAAAAATTAATTTCTCAGTGCAATAGAGTGTACAATATTCTTGGTTAGTCCGTCTTTAGCCAACACAAACAAACTGGATGGTTTCCCCACGCGAGAACATGCCACATATAGTTCGTGGGAAAAGCATGGTGTTCCCAAATCTAAGCCACATACAGAGGACAAACTTTTTTTCATAAACGCACAAAAAATTAAGAGCGGATACCTAATTTTAATTAATACACTTGTAGTTCTTTTTACATAGTAAGCTAACATAGTACCTACACTGATTTAAGGCAAAATAAGGAGTCACCCTGGAAACTCGTATACAGCTTCATATTGGCGTACTAAAAGTTGTGTGCAAAGGATAATGGCACTGACGGCTCCGAAGAACCACGGCCTAGTGACATACACCCATTCTTTTTGTGTGCCTTGTTAGTTCTACAAAGATTGAAGGGAACAATTACAGTTTTGGAAAATTTGTTACTTCCTCGCAAGAGGCCGGAGCAGGACCCCTGAAAAAACATTAGATGTACTCAGGGCTCGGACCCAGAACTACGAAAAGTAAGTTATTCAATGTCAAAAGTAACATTAACCGCGTGTTTCGCGATTATCTCGGTTTCTTTTAAATAAGTGATGCTGACATCTATTATCAAAATTGTAGAGCATACAATTTGCGACAAATTCCTTAAAAAATATTTTTTTTCATGCCTCGGAAACCGTATCGCGCGGAAACCGTATCGCGCCACTTAGCTATACATACTGTAATGAAAGGTCATGACATAGAAAAAAGTTGTTCCTTCGAAATATTGTCCAGGCTGCTGAAGGAGTTAACATATTAAAGGCCCGACGCGACGTTTAGAAGGTGAGCCGCAAAAAGGGAAGGGTCATAAGGGCCCTTTTTTTTTTTCTTTCGCTTATAGCTTATATTAAATTACAGCTCATAAAATTTACTACAACATTTTGTTATTTGATTTTTTTTTTTTGAAGTCTCAACCGTTTGCGAGCTATGCATCGCTTAAGAGAAAATTCTTACTCAGTGTTTATTTACATGAGATCAATTAATTAACTGAGAGTTAAAACTATTTTTTGTCAGATTAATAAATTCACTGGAAATTAATGATAAATTTACGATGATAGTAAAATTAACATCAGAGTTGCACAGAAAAATTAAAATAATACGTATAACAGTCACTGCTACGATAGATACACAAATAAAACCAAAAGAAATGGCTGAAAAATGTATAGTGAGTGAGAGAGTAGACCGACTTCGTCCTCATCCCTACTCCGTGATGTTTGCTGGATGAGTGGTGACACCTGATGGGGATAACTGATCGATTGATAATTGATCAGTTGTCGACCGGTGAGGGCGGGAGATCAAATTAAATTGGAATGAACAGAGTAATATGAATTTTTTCATTCTAAGTCATGACAAAATAAAAAAAAATCCTTGCAAAATAAATTAAAGTTTTTAATTGACAAATAAAAAAAGGGTTGATCGTAGAAGGGTGAAAATTAAGGGTTGTATGTATTTTTGTATGCTGTATCATAAAAAAATTAAAAAAAAAAATTTGTTCAAAAAAATAAAAAAAAAATTAGGGGTGGACCACCCTTAACATTTAGGGGGATGAAAAATAGATGTTGTCCGATTCTCCACCCTGGCCGATATGCATGCTTCGGATGACGAAAATCGGTCGAGCAGTTTCGGAGGAGATAGATTACAAACACCGTGACAGGAGAATTTTATATATAAGATTTACGATACAGTTTGTTCATAAACATATTGTGTTAAAACTATAATGCTCGATGGATGGTGTAGTGCTTAGTACTTGTAGTAGTGTGTATGACTCCGAAGTTCTGGGTTCAAATCTTGAGCACAACTATAATGTCTTTTTCAGAAAATATCATTGTCACGATGAGGACATCTGAACTTAGTGTTTTGAAGTTGACGCAGTACTGTCGTTGTTCCAGCATACAAAATCATGGTTGGGACAAGGTACTACTAGACATTGGTTCTTCGTAGATGTGTCGGTGTCAGTAAATTTATTTTACAGTCACTGTTCATTATTCAACCGCTCTAAAATTGAAGAATGAAATAAGTTCCCAAATTTGGGGATATATTTCATAGTTCAATTTGAGAAATTAATTCATCATCAAATAACTTCGCAAATTAAAAATAAAATAAGCTCCCAAAAGAATTTAGTCCAGTCAAAGCGTACTTAAAATAGCCTTGTTACAAAAAATATACAAATGCATTTTTTTTCGCATTCTATGTTTTTTGGGTCACTGAATCTGAATCTGAAGAAATCAAACGATCATCATTTCTCTACTATATATAAAAAAGAGTTTAAATAGCTTTCAGACATTAGGCTTCACTAGCAGTTTAACATTGTGATAGATTAAACTTTCCCTTGTTTCAAATTGGATTTTTGGCTCTCATTGCTCAAAAGGCTGCAGTGAACATTTCGTCAAGTGAATAGGGGATTACTTCTCTATATTTTGATGTTGTTGTGAAAAAAACCTCTTTACAGCACTTTATTTAGAATTATCTAGAACACACTCCAATTAAAAATTTTGCGCATGATAAACAAAAACATGAGGCTTTTTCTATTCTGGGTCGATTTCGCGCATATCTATTAAATGCATCAGTTTTTATTCAAGCCACACAAAAACAACAACAGAGAACTTTTAAGGCCTATAAATGAAAATAATGAAACTACTGCATTAAACTGCATCGAAACAATAAAACAACCTCAAAACTATACAAGAGTGTTGTTCAGATTGTTGGAGATTTTAGAAAACAAAAATACTATACTGCATTGAATATCCGCAAAAATTCATTCATCGAAAATCTCTAGCTAGCAAAACAATGCACAGAAAATGTGCCCCCGATAATCTTTGCATTGATTATGTACATATATATGTAGATAGATACAGAACTGTAATAGTTTATTACGATAGCAAAATCCCTCTGCAATCCCACATTTCTGGCCATCAATGACTGAAACCCTTACCCAAACTACAATATACATCATCTGACAGAAATGGTTTGTAACCAATCTGCCGAGTAACCCAGATTGCAGACAGTTTGTCATGCCAAAAGGAGTTTTTGTGTCCAAGTTTTTGTGTCTTCAATTTTTTCTTTTGCTCAATCACCATTGACATAAAAGACAAAGGCAAATAACAGTGATAATTTTTCAAATAAAAAAATATATAAACAAAGTGTCATCAAGAAATTAAAAGAATGACAAATGAAATGTGCCACAAAAAAGAATGCAAAAGAGTTTTCTTTTTTTTTTGGTTTTTGTGTGTTTGTTGTGCTGAAACACAGTCGCTAACTAACCACAAATTATGTGCTGAACAAAAAACCTATCAGTCAACTCTAAGTAGGTATAAGGGGATGCGAAATGCTTCAAAGTTCACTCATCCACCTGGTAAAACCTTCATTATTTAGATTTTTTTGCTTTGATACACGTCGGTTTCTGTTTTGTGTTTACGAAAGGTGAAATGAGAAAATTTTTGCAATAATACGTATACACCCCAGTAGCCCAGTGTAGAAGTAACCCATCGCCGTATAGTTGTTGCTGTCTTCGTCGTAACAGTTGAGGTAGGACTCTTGCTTGTATTAGGGGGTGTTGAAATATAAACAGATACTCACACTGACATGCAGAAAACATCCCTGCTGCTGATCTGAAACATCCCTGCTGCTGCCCTGAAACTTTATTTTGTGCTCGCAGATGGTTATTCAATCCACCAGTGTGTTTGAAATTATTTATAGAAACTCAGATGTGACGTCCAGCTGGTGAGCGTACTTTTGTTCCGACGTCAGGACTTTAATGGAATGCAATGGAATAGAATTGTTAGTTTTCTGATTGATTTTATTTGTTAAATACTAAAGCGCATGTTCACATCTTTGGGAGAAAAGAACTCATTATTGAATGTACGGAGAAAGAGGTTATTGTGAAATCAGCATGTTCTCAGATGTAAGCTTAACAGTGGTAGTTTTTCGTTTGGAGAACAAATTGAAGGAAAACTTAAATTAGATTTTGAAAGTTCTTTTAAAAAACTGAACTCAGGTTTGTGGCTAGGAAAGAATAAGTTCATATTTTTCAATTCACAATAACAAACGATTTCAGAGCTAAGATAGAAATGCTGGTCCATGAACGAATTTTTAAGCAAAAGCTGCTCATCAAAAAATATACAAAGGTTAATATTGGCAAAATATTAATTTAAACCTATTAAAACAAAAAAAAAATTACAAACTCACTCCTCTTCATCTTTAATTTTTTACTTGCTCAGTAGGGCAAGTATTGGTTTCCTTTAAAAAAAATCTAGGTTTTAATCTTGCCTGACATTATCGATGATAGAGAAAAAAGTAGGTTTCATCATGCCGTCTTTTGCGATGTCTTTGCAGATGTGCTGTTGTTCGGTTTTCTGTTCATCGAGCAATATCCTAAACGGTTGGTCGGATTATCTTTAAATTTCGTGGTTAGTACGCATGGTTATGTCTTTCATCTAAAAAAGTTTCCGGAAAAGCTTAGCAACGGTACCTACCATAGAACGGTACTTATTTTCAGTATGGATTACCTTTTTAACGGCTAAACCGATTTTGACTAAGTTCAATATTCTTAAAGTTCTCTTAAGATTCATTCGCACAAATTTGCAAAAAGTATTATCTAAAGAGTTAATTTTTTAATTTAATTTTGTTCGTAAAATTTTATGTGAGTGCTTTTTTTGTCGACAAACGGTAAAAAGTTAATGAATTTCCCAGTCACTACATTACATTGCCACAAGAGAAAGTTCGTGCGACCCACTCGTGCCTCTTATCTCTTCAATGTAAGGAAAATGGCAACACCAAAATCTATTGCACTCATGTCTTATATCTTCTTCTATCAGAGCAAATAATTTTAAAATTTTATTTTATTTTAAAACTCTTTTCTTACTACAAAGGGGATTTTTAAAGTACGATTAAAGTCTATGCATTAAACAAAATGATTCTAAATCTCGCGAAATTTTAAAGCATGTTATTGAATGCAAGCAAAAAAAAAAGCAAAAGCAAAATGCCCTTGCATGGGCCACTATAGGATTTAGATTGGGTGCGAGATTGAATGGGAGCAAGTTTGGGTGGGTGCGCGTTTGAGTGTGCAAATTTTTGTGCCTTTTGTATGAAAAGTGTAACTTCACCCAAAAGAGTAAAATAATTTCCCACCAAGTTAAGTTATTTCCCACTTCAAAAAAGTGAAGTTATTTCCGATGTGAAGTTATTCCCCAGTGAAGTTATTTCCCTGCACCGTTTGTTTCGCCGCCACCGTATCTATGATGCTATAGTGAAGATTATAAGTTTATTATAAAATATTAAAGATATATTAAAAAAGTGTTTGTAAAAAAGATGAGAAATTTTATTTTCTACCAATTTGTGTTGGGCAAGTTCATTGTCAGTCTAACGGTTTTCAAGATAATTAGGTTAAAACTCTTTTAAGGGGTTAAACTAATTTCAATTGCATTAACGTCTCTCCCAATTAAATTAATTTATACCTTAGTATTTTTTGAAACCCTATTCTAAACGAAGAAAGCTTAGTTATTATAAACTTTCTTTAACAATTTATGTGCAAATTTTAACGAACCAACATAGAAATTCTTAAACTCACCAAAAGCTTTTATATTCAGCCGCCAAGAAATACCAAGAATCGTTTACCCTTGATATTTACCCTTAAAAAAAAAAAAATTACCAATACCGATTATTCAGCGCCTATCTCCCCACATTGAAAGCATTTTGGAAAAGTTACATACTGCAGAAGCTTAAATCCAGACCCAAAGAGAAAGAACGTTCAATATCACACACACACACAATATTGTAACGTTGTTTCAATCCAACTTGGTTTCCATTTCGGGTAAGGCAAAAATATTTTTTTGTTAGCCCTTAAAATTTTTAGCTTGTATCGAAGAGAGTCGTTTGCCTTTCGCTGTTGGATATTGTCTTGTCGTCGTCGTGTTCGGTTGTCTTGTCTTTTTGGAAATAAATAAATAAATAAATAAAAATAAAAAAAAAATAATTAAAACAGTGCGACCTAAAAGTTATTAATAATAAATTAAAAAGGTGCTTTCGAATTATCGGCACCATACCTTTTTATTAAATAAAAAAAGAATAGCTATTGTCAGCTGTGTTGGTGTGTTTGTGTGTACATATAATGGGTGTGTGATGAAGTTTTCAAAATTATCCAATAAACTTTATTTTCGAGTGCATTTCGGGTCGAAAACTTATTAGATAAAATTTCAAAATCAAGGAATATTGATTTAGTTCCACGATACACCTATTGCCGATTTGACCCGGGAATTCTTGTACCTGCCTGACATATGTATGCTAACAGTTTTTATTTCGGGGAACTGTATCTTCGGAAATGAATTACATAAATCAACTGGGTTTTCGGATAAAAAAAAATTGTTAGCCCTTCGAAAAATTCTTTACGGAAAATCGTGCCACTAAAATCCAAAAGTTCTTATAAACATTACCTAGATCAATAATCAATATACCCTTGGGTATACGTGTGTATGTTGAAGCCTGCATCTTAATTGCAGTCGTGTGCCAGTGTTTGACGTTTCTGTGCAGCAGCAACCAACTTATAAGCCTCACACTCGTGCTTATTTTTGTTTTTGTTTTATTTTTTAACTATTCCCAGCCCCCCCAGGTCAATTCGGTTGTGTTACAGCTCGTTGGTGGTTTTGAGAAGTTCATATCATATGCATAACATGGTTATATTTTATTTTCTCGATTTTCTTTTTCTTCCGTTTCGTTCGAGGAAGGGTTGATGATTGAAAGCGTTAACGTTAAGGACAAGTAGTATTAGTATCCTCTGATTTCTGATGTGGAATTATAGACTTAGGTACGCTTGTTTAATTTATATGGGAGGAGTAGGCGGGATGAAGAGAATCAACAGGCATTATACTGCATTGCTGAAGTTTTTAATTTTCAAAAGAATATTTTTATCTGTTAATAAAAATGATCTTTGGAGACTTTTGACTCTAGAAACGCATGTTTTTATAAGTATGGGTATAGGTATATCCTTACATACATCTAGACATAGAAACCTATACCTACGTTTGAAAGTGAACACAAAAACACTTACGCTTAACGCGTTGGCCTACTTTTTTTTTTTTTTTTTAAAAGCTCTTCTCACCAAATGCGGCTTGGACCGAAATGCAATTTATAGCTTTCATCCACCATTTTTTTTTTTGTTTTCTTTAAAACTGTGTTACTTGTTTTCTGTTTCGTAATACTGTTAGCAAACAAACCATTGTTCTGAGAATGAGAAAGGGTGAGAACAGAACTTAAAAATATGGAACTATGTAGTTGGAGCCATGGTACCTATTGTAAATTTTGAGCACGATTGTGATTTTGAAATATTCAAGGAAAAACTAAATTAGAAAGAATCTAGAGTAAGCAAATAGAGCAAAATGCAAACAAGGAGTATTCCCACGTTCGCACGTTGTTTCTCGAATTACAATAGCAATTATGCGGCGTGCAACTGGAATAAGAATATACTTTTTAAGCAGGTTTTTTGTATGCTGTTTGAGGTAAATTATACTTTTGTTTTTTACTATGCTTTTTTATCAAATGTTTTTTTTTTTAACGGAGTATTTTCTCAATGGCACGTTTTCTAGTTGAATTCGCGTGATGGTATATTGATAGAGGTTTCGTTATTTTTCCATTTTCCATTCACTTGAATTGTATGGTTTCATCACCGTCATCATAATGTTGAGAAAGTCTTGCCTTGACGATAGTTAAATGTCATATTAGCCTATTGTTCGAGGGAATGATTTTTAGAAAGGATATAGATATGTGTATCATTTCATTGGATGCACTCTAGAAAGAAAAACAAAATTCTTAAGGCGCGTATTTTGCATTCTATAATGCAATAGAATATGTAGGTACCTACCTCTCAAATTTTGTGATTGAGTATATGGTAATATGGGTCCTTCCTGAGTTTTTCGGGACAGAATAAATAGAGCATATAAAAGCATTCAATTTGACATTTTCCATCAAATTCTTTAATTACATACAGTGTGAAAAATGTTCTCATAGTTTAAACAACATAACTAAAAACAATAAATAGGTATAGTGTGGCTTTGTTTCCGGAAGTAAACAGACAAATCACACAGGAATATCAACTCTTGGATATAGAATTAAACAATTGTTCAAAGTTAAATCAAAACAAACCAACAAAATTGATTTTTTTGTTTTGTAGCTTTAAAAAACAAGCATAGCAACTAAATAATAAAACACAGATTTATTTTTAATCAAATCAGCTACAAGTTTTTTAAAAATATTTTTGCAATCAATGTTCCGAAGCGATTTGTTGTCGGAGATTTTTTTAAAAATACATATATGCGGTAAAGCTGTCAAAAATAAATTGCTCAACGCTTTGCATCGCACATCAATAGTCTGCGCTTAATTCTATCCGAAGTTTCTCCGATATGCGTATCGGAACGGATAATTCCAATGCAATTTTTCCGATTTTGTACGAATGATCGCCAGCAGTTTCTTTTCGGAGAATTTCGAAATTTCGAATTTGCCGTGTAGCTGTCAAAAATAAATTGCTCAAGGTTTGCATCGAACATCAATAGTCTGCATTAAATTCTATCGGAAGTTTCTTCGATATGCGTATCGGAACGAATACTTGGATTGAAACTTCTCCGATTTTGTACGAATCCGACAAAAATTTCTACCTCGATAGTGCTGAATTTAAAACTGGGTCGTGATTGTCTTATTTTATGTTGAAGTTTCATATTTTAATTTCTTTTCAAATAAAATGGAGTGAAGTAACAATTACCTGATTCTCTGCTGTTTAAGCCATGATGAACATAAAATAACCTTTTAGCTGTAGTAATTGGTGGGGTATTGGTAAACAGAAAACAGATTATGTAAATATCAAAATTACGTGTTCTTACCATGATAAAAAACCATATTTCTTTGGTAGTGTTTTCTGTCTATTTTCAGACATGAGATTTTGACATAATTTAGATTATTTATGTGTTTGAATGCTTCGTATTGTTCCACTTTTACATATAATTCGATCTAGCTTTGTTATTACTCTTGCTCTTACTTCTTATAAATTGTAAAACATTGTGAACCTTATGCAAGTGCTGGATGAACTACTGATGTGTATAGAGCATTCCTTTCAACTTATAGCCCGATTCTCCCCCTTGTGAGAAGTCATAAGTCATAAGCCCTTGTGACAATTTATTGCGAGGATTGTTGTGACTCGATAACATTTATCGAATTCTCCCCCAATCCTCACAAGAAAAGTCTCAAGTAAACTCACCGCGTTATGGTGAATTTTTTTCTTCGACTTGGAACAGCTGATTGTGACAGAACACGTTAAAGTTTTTAATTTTTCTGTGCAAAATTTATCTGAAAAGTAAATAATTCAATCAAATTTACAAATTTTATAAAAATAAACAACGTATCCGAACTAAAATCAGTGAAAAATATGTGTGGTAATGCAAAACTAGCTTTTTTGGAGAAAAAACATGGATAGTCGAAAAAAGAATTTACCTATAAAAAAATGTGATCACCTAGGAATTAATACAGAAAAGTTCAACAATTCCAAAATTTTTTTTTGATTTGATATTTTTTAATTAAAACTAAAAGTTGCATAACCCAATGCAACATCAAAATAAAAATAAATAATAAAGAATCCCTTTCGTTTCAACTCACAAAAAAAGCAAAACAAAAAAAACTATTGAAATTCGAGTGCTGTGACCTGCTCTGTAGCAGATCACAATTTCGATTGTTTTTATAACTCTTACAAGTTGTGACTACGGGGGAGAATCCGAAAAAGTAACAAAATCAATTTCAACTCTTGTTATGACTTGTGAGGTATCACTGATATTGGGGAGAATCGGGCTATTAGGGGCATTTTTTAATCACAGAAGGTGGCAGAGTTGTTACACCACTTCATCCACCAAAGACTCTAGGTCTATTCTCTCTATTTGGGGCTTATGCGATATCCATTTCCCTCTAAAGCGTCAACCCATACGTAAAGTGATCGTAGCAAAAGCGTCAGGAAAAAAGAACTGAGTCCCTTTCAGGTCTCTCACCTTATCTTCAAGTAAATAGTCAAGAACTATAATAAAAAGCAAAGGACTCAAGACTCCAAGATTCCTTGGTGTACAACACGATTGCTTCTTAAACTCCTGATCGTTGCCTAGGGCCACACATATCAGATTCTTATACACTCTTCATTGCATCTGGTGGTTCCTATAAAGAGCCTGGTTAGCATCAGCAGCCGATACATATATTTCTTCCAACTCCCGATACATGATCTCCGTACTCTCTGCTTTAAGTTGGGCGTTTTTCTTATTTGCTACTTTCTTGTAACGTCTGTAGACTACCTCTAGGCGTGCTTTTTCATCTATGTTATGAAAGGAGCACATTGACCAAAGCTTTGAAAGCCGATTTTTTCCTACCCATCACTGCTTTGGCTTCATGGCTGAAACACCATCTTTGTCCCGTTGATGATGGTGTCCTCTTACGGTTTCTAGCAGTGCCAGAGCTTTCTCTCTGATGGCAAGTTCGTTGCAGAGAACTCCACATATTTTGTGCATCACACTCGTCATTCTTATAGCTCTGTTGATGGTTGTCGCTGAGCAAACACCTATCGAGCAAGTCGCACAGCTATTTCTTTACTTCCTCTTTGCATTCAATGTCATCAAGAGAAAGTTCCGTGTTTCGTTAAAAGACGTTTTACTTTTCTCTGCTAAACCAACAAAAATTCCTGCGATTTCTCTGATTCCTCCGTTTTTTAATCTCTGTGCTAAATTTAATTTATATGCGTTCAGCCATTCTGGTATGATTCTGGAAAATTTTCAACTTTCAACTCTATCAATATTAACAAGATAAATACAAACATTTATATAAAATTCGATGCGTATATGTATGTTTCCTATAATGTACTAATGCAGAAGTGGGAAAGCCGTGGTCCCATTCGAGATCATAGCATCGTCGGAAAAAGAGAAAAAGAAGAATCTAAGCTATCCAGAGGGCACTTTAAGGATTATTGATGTTTTCTTGGAGTCCAGAGTACTCCAGAGGCATAGCTGGGAACAAATCAAACAAGAAACACAGACTATATTGAAGGTTTGGCTGGTGGTTCCAAGGATCTGTGTCCACCAGTGTATCTTTTGAAAGTGAATGTGTGGAATACCCATTCCCGTTGCATGCTCTCCTTAAATCAAACTTTTGTCTAATCGAACCCTTTCATCTTAGATTGTATTACGTTAGATCACGAAACATAAAACTGCGTTTCACAGTTCTTAGTGGAATATCTATACTAAGTACTAATTGCTCCGCAAGAAAGTTTTGTGTCATATCAAATTTGTCATCCCGTTTATTTCCCTGAAAGTAACAGTGGTATGAGATGGATATGGGATACGTTAAGTAATAAACATCATAAACCCGTCCGTAAATTATTACATCACCGTCTTCCATCTCGTTCGAGTAAGGAATGTAACGTTGAATTTTGTATAACAACTTAGGGAGGACAAAAATGTCTCTAAACAAATGTCTCTGAGCAAAATAGAGTTACGTACACTCGAGCTAACATTCGAAATATTAATAAGACACTTAGTTTTCTTAATGTTCAAATAATTTACAAATACCTACTAGTCCAGTCATTTGGTAGTTTGAGATGGAAAGTTTTGGAGAAGTTTTAAATAAAAGCTATTTTTCTTGAAAAAGTGGCGGCCAAAAAATTTTTTTTGGCAATATCTTCTCAAACTACAGTATTGGGTTGCCCGCACCGCGTGTTCAAGGAATTTCACCTTCCTTTCTATTGTCAGTCCCGCTCACGCAACCTCGTTGTTGCGCTTAGTGTATGTCGTATTTCTAGAGGAGTTGAGCTTTCACAGTTTTAAATTGTGGGTGGTGATTCGTGGGATTGCTGAAAGTCTCGATGCATGTAAACGACAAAGATGGAGTTGGCGACTGGTTCCGCCAGCATGTTGGAACGTGTGTGGGTGCTGCCAACATAGCTGGTGGTTGGCGTGCTTTGCAACACGAGCCAAGTAGGCGAACATATTACTCCGTGTTTTTTTGAAAATATTAAAAATGAGAGCAATGAAAGTTTTAAAATGATTTCAAGCCGAGCATATTCGATCGTGTATGTGGCCCTTAAAAGGCCAAGCATATTCAATCGTGTATGGGGGCTTGCTACGATCCCAACCGTAAGCCGAATATGCTCTCGATTCTCCATACAAATTCCAAAGAGATTTCCAACATCACTCAAAAAGCAAACGCCGCGGTAATCAAAACGTTATAGAATTAATTTTAAAACAACTTTCATTGCTCTCATTCTTAATATTTTCCCACACACGGAGCAATATTCTCACCTAATTGGCTCATGTTGGAGGGTATCGCCGAGCTAAGCCATGAGCAAAGCACGCCAACCACCAACTATGTTGGCAACACCCACACACTTTCCAATATGCTGGCGGAGCCAGTCGCCAACTTCATCTTAGAAGGTGCTCGCCCAACATATCGGATCGTGTGTGGGGCATTTTTCGTTTACATGCTCGAGACTTTCAGCAATCGCACGACTTATCACCCTCAAAGAAAAACGACATACTCTAAGGGCAGCAACGAGGTTGTGTTAGCGGGACTGACTACAGAAAGGGAGTTAAAATCCCTTGAACACGCGAAGCGGGTAGCCTGATACTTTAATTTAAGAAGACTGTTGGCCAGACGACTGGACCTCCCCTTAGGGGAGCATGATATATTATAAAAAATATAGTAAAAATATATCATAATATGGTATGCTAGAAAAAATACGTATTTTCTCCCAAAAATACAAAAATACGTACCGTTTCCTCGACCCCTTTTGTGGTCCCAAATGACTGGACTATACCGGCACTGATGACAGCAGTGCTTTTGACTAAAAAATAATACAAAGTATTTTATCAAAGCTAAGGGAATAGTGTGTCATTTCGTCGTTTGATAACACAATTAAAAAAAGACTCTAATCCTTAAATACGAATAAGCTTCGAGGTCTTGTTTCTTATTTTATTATAGTTAACTTAATGCACCTATCATATATATACCAGGAAACACCTATGAGTCATTTATTTGTATTTTTTAATGTTAAAATAATTAAATTGAGATTAATTCTCAAGGGAAGATTTTTTATTCCCCTAATTCACTTTACAGTGAATAGGTGTGGATGGTTATGATGTGATCATTTCTGATATTAATTTTTATCCTTATGTTAACAAGCCTTGGTAGGTTTTTATTGTATCGAGTGACATTACATACTTCTATTTTTGTTTCTTTGTTGGTATGTATGTATGTATAAAACAAAGTTTTAAGTAGAACACAAACTTTATTTCTTTACATTAAGGCGCTAGAACAATATATGCATTCCCTATTGACAGTTGCTGACCAATTAGTCCCATTATATATATATATGTAATGTAGGTATACATATATTTTTTTTTGTTTTCCAAGTTTCTAAAAGACATCTATTTGATGATGACATTACTATACGTAAAAAAATCAAAAAAAAAAAAATAGGAGAGTGACAAAGGAAAAGTGACAACAATAGGAATATACTGAATATAGGCCAAGGTGAACATTTAATTTGAAATCCTTATATTAGAACAACTACAAAACATACACAATGTGTTTCTATTTCTATTTATGTTTGTAAGTGGTGGTTTACTGTATGGACTGGACACTAGTGAAATACGCTTTTGATTAACAAAAAAATTATAGTTTTCTTGTCACGTTAGAAGTGTGGCTAAGGTATAGTAGGTTTATAGGTATATTATCTTATGCTAAGAACCAGGTGTAACTACGTGGAAATTGCATCGTTCTCTAAGAATACTGACATAAGGGTTTGGTTTTCCCAAAATGCATTTAAAAGTTTTTCAAAATCATTTACTTTTTTTTTATAATTAGTCCATTGGCACAAGGAAATAAAGGCGTATTTTTAAGTTGTTAAACATTAATTTATGAAATTAAGGTATACGGTGAACTATCTACATATGTATATCTTCTATCTATTCTGTATATATAGAAATATGTTTGGTATTGGTTTGAACACGCATAAGTCGGTTGTTTATCATCCGATTTGCATGGATTTTTTTTGTTGGATTCTTATTGAACCAGGCAAGAACACAATGGAACCGAAAATTGAAAAAAAAAAAAAAATTAAAATTTGGAAAGTTATAACTAAAAAATAACTATTTACGAGCATAAGTCAACTGTTTATCATCTGAGTCGCATAAGATTAGTTGGACAGCGTGCGCATAACAATGAGCAATGCTGTTTACGAATGGCTAAATGCTTCATGGTGCGTTTTCATAAGAAGAAAGGGCCGATCATATGGAAACAGATCGTGTAGTAAGAGCCAAACACCCTCGCTCAAATGAGTACTAAGATCAAAATAACTTAGATAGAAGGGAAGAGCAAAGGACACTTATGTACATCAGTTTGCATACAATGATCTTCCATGTGTTAATATTAGGTTATTGAATGGCGTCTGCCAACATAGCAATGCATTGTGCATTGAAATTCTCAACGAAAACACCTGGGTTGTGCTGTGCATGAAGAAAATTCAACGGTTGCTTCCAAATGACTTCATTTGAAGCCAACGTTATCAAAGATCGTGACTACAACTTTTATTGGATTCGTATTGAACACTATGGAGCAAAAAGTTGAATATTTTGAAAATTTGTAAAATTATACGCAAAAAATAATAATAGGTATATACGTGCATAGCTCAACTGTTTATCATCCAATGTGCAAGGAATTTTGTTGGATTCGTATTGAACCAGGTAAACATATTACGGAGTCCAAAATTTAGAAAATTTGGAAAATCATACGGAAAAAGTTATTGCTTATTCAAAAAATGACGAATGCTTCTATCTGCGATAATGCTTTTGGTCAGAGTGCCTACTCCAACTTTGTTCAATAACATTTTTAGAAGCCTGTTAGCGGTTGAATAGGCTTGCCAACGACACGACAAGCGATGCTACATTTTCTGCACTTGCGACACAAATTCGAATGATTTTTTGAGCAATTTTTGAATTGGTTGGATATGTCCGACCTACCACCTCATAATTTACAAATTGCAACTATAAAGTCAGCTGTCATTATAATGTTGCGCAATCTAATCCAACCAAAATGTGAAATGGAACCATGTTGACGGTGGAGAAAATATGCAACAACTTCGTCAAAGAAACCATAATAAAAGCTTAGTTCAAAGGCTAGGAAGTGCTAATTCCAAGGACTTCCCATGGTACAGTTTCCCGTTTTACATGTTCGCATATCGGAAAGCCATTTCCATTGTTTGTATATACGCAGCAGACAATACAACAAACAACATTGTTTATATCAAAGCATTACACAGACCTAAAATTTGTGAAATATTACTATCCCTGGAAATGAAATAAATTGTAGATAATCAATTTCATTCCTAAGTATTTTCATTCGCTAGAGACGCTAGACTTTTGAAAGGGACGTTTAATTAATTTAAAGCGGAACGAAGTTCTCCGAGTCAGCTAGTGTACTTATAAAAGTTATACGCGCACAAGTATCTACATAAATTTTTAATAAAAACAAATATTTCTTTTTCAGCCAAAAAGATAATGTTACCAAGCTTTGCAAATATGTAATAAAAATGTTGGATGCAGTGTTAATCGTTATGACTTTTTTGATTGATGGGAAAACTTTTCCAAATTTGTATTGCCATTTTGTGGTAAATTTATATGTACTTGTTCTTTACATAAAGTTTGCAAATTCACGCCCATAAGATCATCAAAAACTTTTAACGTTTCTTTTTAACTAATCTTTTTAAAGGTGTCTGTAAACCTATTCCTGCAGTGTTTTTGGTACAGTACTGACCGTGGTCCTAAAGTGAAAAAGCCAATCGAAAAAATTTACTCAAATGTGACTTTAGATACAATTAACAAGCGGAACCCAATGTTCTTCAAGCAATGCAGCTCTAGATTCGCCATTAGTATATGATAATCAATATTTGTTCCAGGATTTGTTGTTGATAATTTTGGTATTTAAAATTCAATGCTCTTATTAATTTTTAGTCAGTAAGAGAAAACCGGATGCCAAAGTGTCTTGTACTTTTTGAGAAAATTAAAAATAACGGAAACCACCATTTAAAGAATGCTGAAGTGATCATGCATAGTTCATAGAAATTATAAATTTTGCAGTTTTTCCCCCTCCCTCGGTTAGCGGCTGTCGTCCGAAACTACAAAATCATGCATATCAATACTTCTGGGACCATACCAAACAATATGCAAAAGTCAAACTTAATGCTATATTTTTTGCGACCTTCAATGTATAAATCAACTGGGCTATATCAAGAATAAGAATAGCAAAATATTTGTGGTCAAATAGCAAAATAATATAACCAATTTTTGTAATTTAACGTTAGAGAAATCTTTACACTCGAAAATGTTATGAAAAATTAGAAAGTCCTTTTCGCAAACTTATTTCTGATTTTTCAGAACATTTTCGATCTTAAAAATGCTCCCACTTGAAATGTCAAAGATTGACTTATATTTAACAGAAATAATCTTGTTATAAATTCATACATCTCTATTAACCTATAAATTTATTAAAATATATATTTTCTTGTGTTCCATTTTCAGAATAGTGACCTCCACTATTCATATAACATAACTGCTCTGATTTTATTCTGTAAACCTCTCATACACTCGTCTTCATATCTCAACATCCTACAATTTTGTGAGCTCCGCTGTTCGTTTGTTCTATGCCCCATGACTTTATTAACCTAATTCCATGACAAAAACACCATCATCGGATGGTGCATAGCTTGGACGACACGGACAAAACAAGTGCAGTAGCTCTCTTCTATGAACGTGCTAGCACTGCGCTTAGGTATGTTACATGTGTGTGTCTGTGCATATATTGCCGATAAAGCTCCTCCAAAGCTGCACAATAAACCGCAGGTTCCTCTTCCATTTCTTCCTCTGAAATAGTGTGGCATGTACAAAGTTCGTGTTCATTGTGATATCTTAATATAGTTGCACCATACATAAATAAAACGACTTCTCAATCTTGAACAAGAAAAAGCACATACAAAAACTGTATAGGCCTCAAAAACATAGATCCCCTTTTCTCAACTGTTTTTTTTCTGAAGTTTTATGCAGGGATGTTATTAAAGTATACAAATCAATATATTATACTTTAGCATATTTAGAGGCTCGCAGTGCATTCGTATAAATATATCGTCTGAATTCTTACTGTATAAAATATGGAAGCTCATGATAGCAGTATTTTTATTTCATTATGCATCTTATTACAATCTCTGTTGGACTTTCAATAAGGACTTCAGCTCTTATAGCGCCACTAAAGCCCAGTTTCAATGCGAGATTATTTAAGGGTTAGATTAACCTCGAGTTAACTCTGATATACGGAAATACGTTTTTCAGTCAGTTTGAAACATGGAGTTAGCTCAAAATTAAAATTTTGGTGAGTTAACTCTGAGTTATTTCAAGACCTCAAACTGACGAAAAAAATGTTTACATCAGCGTTAAATCCAGGTTAATCTAGGCCTGGAATAGGTAATCTCGCACTGAACAACTGGGCCTTGATGTACATAATTAGTCTCAGAAGTCATGCCATCCTAATGTTTAAACGGTCATTTGTGAGTTAAAACTGTCGGGGAACCTAATTGACCTACACACAACTAACTATAGATAAGAAAATAATAAAAGTCCAATATGCATTATGCAGCACATAACCACTTTAGAAAATAAGGTGAAAATAAATAATTGTTATCTTTTTCCCATACTGTAAAAATATCTTCAATAAAAGATTTGTCTAGTAAATTGCGTTTCATCTGTTATATTTCTAATCAATTTTTTTTTCAATTAGTTATTATGCAATTATAATGAATGCACTTTACTGGGATTAAAAATAAAATAAATCCAAAAGATTCACAAAAATCATATACATATTTTTGTTTTGTCAATCGGGTTTTCACTACCAAAAGATATTTGAACAATGTTTAAGCGGTAAATTGTCGATGTTTGTCTGAGCCATATTTAAATGGCGTTTAAAAGTGCTTTCGCAAACTAATTTTTAAAATAGTAATTCATCAGAACATTGCATATATGTATGTAGGAAGAATAAGGGAATGTTTAAATAAGTGTATAACAACACTGCAGCACTGCTTGCGTGCACTAAAGTAACGTGCTGTCGTCCTACATAACAGGCTCCATACGAATATCTTTTTTCCTATCCACTCAACTGTAGAAGTGTGAGTGTTGAAAAAAATTGGAATTTCCATTTCCACTTATGGGCTTGTCTATATACGGAGGTGCAGGCACTTTAATAATGCTGAAGTGAATTTTTCAAAGATTTCAGGAAGAACGATACTGCATAGTGTAGGTACATATATATTACAGTCGAAGAGATCCTTAGCTCGAAAGAGTGCACATATAGCATCACACCCACCCAATGCACACACACCCTACAAAACACCATGCCAGCCAGGAAGAAAATACAATCGTTTTTGTTGTTAGCTTGATTTTTTGAAAGTATTTGTTTTTTTTTTAATATTGTTTTTGCCCCAATTTTGTATTTATAAAGTGCAAAGCGCATTGCAATTAAAAAGAAGAAAAGCAGAGCAAAAAAAAATATATATATTAGTGGGTGTAATAAAGAGTTATAATAAAAAAAATTATATAAACTGAATGTGAATGTGTCTGTGTGTGAAAAAGAATCCTTTGGGTAGTGGAAAATTGAACGAAGAAGCAGTGGTCGTCGTTTTTGAGTGCACCAAGTGGGGGTGCTGAAACTGGGATGAATGCCAGACATCTAGAGTCATCTTTATCCCAATTGGATACAAATTGTCGAGATTTGCCGAACGGTTTCGAGGATAATCCACAACTACAGGTAAGTTTTTCACTTTCTAATGTTTTCCATAAAATATATCTTTTCTAAGGATTTTTGATTTTAAACATTCAGAATACATGCACTCGTGTCACAATTTAAAGTTCATGTTGATAAACACTTTTTTCACCTTCATTTGTGTACATAGAAAAAGGATTATTATTGTGAAAGGCTGACTTTTCTATATATGTATAAAATAAATTTTAAAATTTAATTCAATGGAAGGAGGTCCAAGTAGTATGATAATTAAAAAATAGGAAAGCAATATAGCATTGAAAAAAATATGGCATTGAATAACTACGCTACACTAATTGTAATTATTAAAGGACTGATTGTAGTTAGGTATCTTCTTATACTTAATTATTAATTTGTCCACGTTAAGATTTGGTGTTTATGTATATACAACTTGATTATTTTAGTTCAGTTATCGAGAATTACAAAAAAGTTTATTATACAACATTGCATGAAGTAAAAATAAATAAGTAAATTAATATTTGCGGCCTAAAGATAAGCGATAAGATACAAAAAAACATTAAGTAATATTCACATATATTGTCCTTCTATTTTTAATTATTTTTGCCAATCACATTCTTGAATAGTTCATACTATAAAACAATTGGGACTGATAAAACGTAGGTATAGCTATACAAGGACATGAACTTACGAACGGAATAAACGGGATTAAATGGAATTTTAAAAAGCCGTATTATATGGGCCGGTATTTTGATCAAACGGTAGGTATTATGAAAAGCAAGATTTCAAAAAGCAGTATTTTAAACCACAGAGAATTCAAACTTTTTTGTCGAAACTTTTGAAAACGGGATTGCGGGATAACTTGTTAGCGTTCGATGAAATAAACATTTAAAGAAATCACATTTACTTACCTATAGCCTTTTCACACCGAATCAAAAACCCGGATTTTGCGAAAAATCAAAAACCTGCATCAAAAACACAATTTTTCCTATACGTGTTTGGCTTACAAAAACCACTCGTTTTTGCAAAAACCTTTCAAAACCAGTTGAAATTGCGAGATGAACAAATCAAACATAATTAGTGAAACATTCAGCACTCATAATCAGTTGTAAAGAATGAGGAATGAAAGTGGACTGCCAATACAAAATATCTGTGTTCAATGCGACTGCTACGAATCGATACCGAATAGTTAGAACATGTTATAAGTTCAAAATGAGAAAATGACTGTGCTGAACAGTTCCAACTGTTTTGAGAAAAAAAATTTGGCTTGCCTTTAAATCAGAACAGTAATGACTTGCGTTCACCAACACCAAAAGTCATCAACCAAAGTACGCTCGGGCACCTACGCCCGAATTCGACCGATTGAATCAAACATACATCCGTAAACGAATGAAAGCACAAACCTACATATACACTACACCGCTTTAACCGGCATTGCCCGATGATGTCCTTTGATTACTGATCAACCAAAAAATCCGAATTTGTTTGGATTTTCTGTCAGTTTGCCGGTTATTTTATTGGATTCAACATCAAAAAAAACAATTTTGTGTTGTGAAAATTTAATTTCGCGTGATTATATTTGAAGAAAAATTGTTCGGGATTGTTTTATTGTATAAGAAGTGTTAAAATATATTTGTAAAAGTGTGAGAAATATTGTTGTTTTCTCAAGTTTTGGTTCCAACCTCAAGGCGTCTTGTTGAACAGAACTTTTAAGATAAATTAAAATTGTCAACATTTGAAACTAAATTTACCAAATATTCATTAAGGATTAATTAAAATGCACTCAAATCAGTTTGTAAATATTTTTTTTCAATTTTATTTTCATTTGAAACTAAAGCGGGGTAAAATTAAAAAAATAAAAAAGTTTATTTAAAAGCACAATTTCAATGTTGTTGACAAAACAAAATTAAATATAAAACAAAATTGGTGTTTTTGATTCGGTGTGAAAAGGCTATTTCTTTAGCTCTACAGCCGACTCGATCTCTAGTCTACCGTCTCTACTTGGTCACTGAACCGCAGATGAGGTCTGCCTTGGTGTCTTCTTCCCTCTGGTCTGATGTTGAAGACCCTTCAGGCTGGAGCGTCGGTGTCCATTCGCTCTACATGAAGTTTTTTGGCTAGGATAAGTTGCTGTACCTAACTACCTATATGTACCTATTTTCTACGCCAAATGTTTTGTTCTCTATCAAATCGTTCGTAGGACTTTTCTCTCGAAAACATCAAGGGAGCTGTCATCAGATTGGGAGAGGGTCCATGTTTCTGAGCCATGTAGCAGAACCGGGATGATTAGTGTTTTGTACAGCGTCTCCTTGGCTCTTCTCGAAAGTACTTTATTCCTTAATTGCTTACTTAGCTCAAAGAAGCTGCAATTAGCAAGAGTTATTCCAGCTCGTTTCTTTCCCCTATCACATCGATGTCGTCAGCATACCCAAGGTATATTGGTCGACTTGTTAAAGAAGTACCAGATGTACATATTTGCTTAGGCGTTGCGTACTACTTTTTCAAGCACAATATTAAAGCAGCTACATGAATGTGCAATGTGCATCTCCTTGTCGTAGACCTCTAGTGGTTTTGAAGGTTTCAGTATTATCTCTCCCAATTTTGACGGAGCAGCGAACATTCTCCAGAGTCATCCTAATAAGTCTTATCAGTTTGGCAGGGATAATAAAACTAGACATTAGATACAATTCTTCTCTATTCATCACACTATCATAAGCAGAGAATCGATAAAAAGATGGTGGGTATCGATATAAAATTCCTGGGTATTGTCCAAGATCTGGTGCAAAGTGAAAATTTGGTCGATGGAAGATTTCCCAGGTCTAAATATGCATTGGTAGGATCCAATTAGGTTCTCAGTAAGAGGCTTGAGACGTTCACATAATCCACTAGATAGGATCTTATAGACGACGTTTAAAAGGCGTATGCTTTTGTAGTTGTTGCAGAGTAGTCGATCTCTTTTTTTGTGGATCGGGCAGATGGTACTTATGTTCGAAAATCAGGTGTATGCCATGTACCTTTATAGCGACGAGGGAATCTCATGCTGCTCACCCCCATGTTAATTAAAATTAACCACTTCTGCTAACTTTTTGTATTGAAACTTAATTGAGTTATTGAGAGCTTTTTGAAAAAATTGAGTTGAAATCGACTAATCTCTTCACGAGATAGCTCACAAAAAAAAAGTAACGGTTTTATAGGAGGTACCAATAAAAATCTTGGAAATTTTGTTTGCAACTTAACGAAAGACAGTCAGTTAAAAACCATGTTTAATATTTTTGAAAAAAATTGTTGGAACTGTTTTTGAGAAAATTAAGGTTCTTTATAACGGTTAAATGGCAGGTACCGTTATATTTGAGCTACAAAAAAATGTTCCAAATTTTAAGCAATAGTCGGTTCAGCCGTTTAGGCTGAAGTTCCTTATACAACTATATCTATACTGACAGACAGACAGAATTCCTTTTTTCTTCTTCTTTACCATCGTAATGTCATATTTAATATTGTTATCTCAATTTTGTTTTGGTAAAATCGAGGGACTTACACAAATTGATAAATACTGACGGAATTATGTCAGGACCAGGAAAATAAATATCATTTATATCGTCAATATATTGCAATACTTCTTTTTCATTCAGTCTTATGAACACGATCAGAGTATTTTACTTTATCACAAATATATGTCTGATAAAAATGTCGGCAAACAAAAATAAAAGGCATAACTGACTAGCACAAACTTGCTCAAACTTGTTTTGCTATTTATTTTTTCTTAAAAAATAAATTTTGTTAAAGATCCGCTCAGACGTTAACAAGAAAGTCAAAATTTAAAATAGCCGATCTTTTAGAATTGATGAATTTCCAGACCGATCTTGGATTCCTCGATGGGACTTTATTCTGTCAGTGTTAGCCTTGCATAAATGTATGAAGACCTTAAATTAGTATTAAATAATCTATAACTTCTTTGTGGAATATTGTGCTTTGTCTTTACTAATTATTATTTCAAAACTCGCTTTTCTATTTCAATTGTTTATTCAAACTTCTTTAAGAAAATAATTTAAAACAAAAGATATTTTGTTGCTAATATTGGAAATTATATTAACCTCTTTGTTCATACGCAAATACATTATACGAGTATGCCAAACGAAAAAATACACGTTTTCGCATAATTTGCCATCACCAAAAGTTCACAATAAATAAGTACCTACAACTTATAAGCATTAATGTCGCAGTGAACTTTATGATAATTACGCTTGTAAAACTAGTTTTAACTTTGTTTTCGGTCAAAGCATCCCAAATAGTTTTTTTTTTCTAATCAGTGCTAATAAAATAACCAAAAAATAATGTATTCCAAATTAATTATTCTAATTCAAGTTTCACTGTTTCACACTACTTATACGACGCATACCCAATCAAGTAGGTAAAGAGACAAATATTTAAATGCTGAATAGTTTCGATGTTATTATGATTTTTTTCAGTTGTTATCTTTTAACAGTTTTCGCATAAAAGTTATTTACAATACAAGATACTAGTTAAGTTAATTTGTTTTTCGCTTTGTTTTTCTTTTTTTTTTGATTTTTATTTTTACTATTTTTTGTGTCAAATGGGTTATAATACTTATACTTATACTTATACATAAATGTATGTATGACATCACTTTGTATAATTCCAAAATTTATTGAGAAATTGACCATTCATTGAAATGCTGATTTTTAAGATACATGGGTATGATGCATGGGTACATTGTTCTAATTATTAAAAAAACAAGAAACTAGATTTAAGGCTTGATATACAATACAAGGCATAGTTGATACTTCTTTACAAAAAAAGAACAATTAAAAAAAAAAACCATAATTATGTATGTATGTATAAATATTAATTATATAAAACAACGTAATCTATAACAAAATTAACTTGATATACAAAACAAATTTTTCGAGATACATAAATACATTACACATATGAAAAAACGGTGGACTGATGAAACTATTGTTTACGTTCAAATGTCGAGATCAATTCAATTTTTCATAATTTCACTGCTTTTGATAACTTTTAAAATGGCTTTTATAGCTCGTCATTGAATCTTCTTCTCCAAACTCCTTTGATACACACAGGACCAACAAAGCACTCGAAAAATCTTTCTCTCAAAGCACCCTAGTTTCTTCTCATCAGAGTCTTGATTTGCGATTTTAATGCAATTGCTTTAAGAATGATGTTGAATGGGTTGAACGATAACGTGTCGCCTTGCCTTAGACCTTACTCAACATCAAACGGTTCGGTGGTGTTCATGCCGACTTTGACAGAGCAGCGAGATTTCTCCATCGTCATCCTGCACAAGTGGATGAGTTCGGGAAGGATGCCGAGATACGACATGGCTCTGTACAGTTCGTCTCTATCCACGCTATCATACGCGACTTTAAAATCGATAAAGAGGTGGTGTGTATCGATCTGAAATTCCTCGGTTTTTTCCAAAATCTGTTGGAGTGTGAATTTGATCGACTGCGGTTGACTTGCCTGGCCTAAAACCACACTGATAGGGGCCATCAGATCGTTTGCAAGAGGTTTTAAGCATCACACAGGATAGCCGACAAGATTTTATAAGCGAAATCTGAAATCGGAACCGGAAACATATAATTTGAATTTCAAATTTTGACCGTAAGCTAATAGTCTAAGAGCTAGCGACAAAAATACTTCACTAGCGACAAAAATACCTCGTTAACAAATGACGTAAGTATTTTTGTCGCTAGCTCTACGTCTAATTTAAAATTTTGACCGAAAGCTAAGCATTTTTCGGCGATTCAGTAGACACAATAAATTAATCGCTTTGTATTTCAACAATCACTGGAACGATTTACATGGCTCACACGTTGTTGAAAGGAAAATCTCAAACTAAGTCGTGGTAATTATATTTCCAGTCAGATATCAACGGTTTGACAAGCAAACCACCCCAAAGTTGCATTTCCGAAACAAAACAATTTAGCCATTTTTCGAGATTTTTTATACAAAAACTGTCCAAGCAGAGAAGAGTACCAGAATAAGCTTTAGCACAATTTTCGCTTATTTAATATCCGAACAAAGAAAAATGGCGTTTATGTTTGGGAAAATGCTTAGCTGAGATACCACAATAAGTTATTGTTAAAATTAAGCTTATTGGAAATCCAAACCGGATATAAAACTTTACCTATTTTTTTATTTTTTTTTTGTTCTTTTTGGAATAATATTAAATTCTTGATTATATATTTTTTTCAATTGAAAAGCATAATAATTGCAAAATGATTTGTTGTCGAGTACAAATATATTTTGAGTTTACCAACCCACATATTGAATTTTGTTGTTTGAGTGTATTTTAGGTGAATTCTGTTGAAATTGTAATCTATAACCAGACCGTTCAGACCATGCATAAGGTGTTAAACAAAATGTGCCAAATAATAGAGTTTCTACAACAAAGTAGCGCTTATAAATAAAGTTGAGCATAGCTATCAACGACCCAACATTGTGTCGTGTCATGTCAGTGAACTGAACTAAGTAAAACGGAATGAGCGATAAACCCACCCACCTTTCAGTTTCAACCCATATCACCTCAAACGATTGCAATTAAATTATTCTTCTTTTTAATCAAAAGGGTAAAATGCCATAGTCTTTTGATGAAATAGTTAATAATTGTTTGTATTAATGTTTCCCAAAAAGGTGAATCTTATAAACACGATCACATTTGTTTAATGCATTAGGTTAAAGTACGCACTGGTTATATAGTGATGGGTCTTCGTGCCTTCTATGGAGGAAAGTTGAGTTGAAATTCCTTTCCCTCCTTTCTTTCACTTTTTGACTACAATGACAGCAAAATTACAATTTAAATCATTAAATAATTTATTAAGTAGCTAGGTATGTATTTTAAAAATAAAATAAAAAAAAAAAAAATGTGTTTGTGTTTTAGAGTGTATGTGTAGATATAATTTCAATTAAAACACCCCGAAAAAAAAGAACAGACCAAATCCACTTGTCTGGCGCAAAGTTTTTTATGTTTTGATAAATATCACGAAGAGAATGATGAACGTGATATGACACACACTTAAAGTGGTTTGTTGATTGTGCACGCGAAGTGGAGTAGTCGCTGTCATGTGTGTTTTGCTTAATACCTGGACCAGGCTCAAAAGTTATGTGAGACCAACCTGACAGAAGCGATAACATGGAGGAATTATTATGTTTTAGTGGAACATTAAAATTAAATGCGGTTAGTAACACCTAATTGTTGAGGTAATTAGAACATAATTAAAACTCCGAAAGTAGTAGAAAGTGGCAAGTATGAGGGATGATGTATGAATGACAAAGCTACAAGTTGGAAGTAATAATGAAAAGATAACACGAATTGTCATCTTGTGCATCCAAAAAACAAAATTACTGTAAAGAGGGATGTTCCTTGGATGGGGGGAAGAAAGCCAGAAAAATGTCCTATTTTATAGGTATACGGAGTATAGAACAAGCTGAACATAAAAATGGTATCATGGTCTTGGCTTTTTTGAAATCGAGTGAACGTTTTTGAACTTCCTGATTACAGAATTATGCATAGGGAGCTTGACTTAATTAATATTTCTTAAGGTCAACCAATTATGGATTCGACAAAATTCTTCATAGGTAGTATTGTGCCGAACATAAACAATTTTCCAACAGCCGCACTTAACTGCTGAGAAGTGACTAACACTGCATTAAAATAATTTTTTAATGTATAGCAAGCACTCAAAGGATTATGACTTCCCTTATAACTAATGTTAATGTTAAAAAATTCTGAGTTCTAGAAAAATTAAAAATCTTGTTCAAGTGTTGGCGCACGATGTTTACCAGTTATACCATAAACATCTGACCAGAAATAAGGTTCTCACGACCTATAGTTTGATATTTTATCTTTACTGAATCTCCGAAAAATGCTTAGCTTAATTTGTGGTACTTATCGCTGGTTAGCATACTATATATATTAGCATATTATATATTATCATCACCTCTAATAATAATATCGCATTTAAACATAGCATAAACATTTAAAACTTTCTATAGACTGTTTATACACTAAAGAAAGCATGTGCCATGTACCTATAAGTTTCAATAGAATGTCGTTAATATCGACTTGTTTCTTTTTACTCTTGTAGCAATTATTTTTGAGCTAAAAGGAAAGAGAAATAAAGAAAAACCAATACAAATGTATGCAGAAGAATTTAGTTTTGTTCGGTTTGAGTAAGTTTCATTAAAGGAATAATATAATTACTTGATATGCCCATTTAGCGACATCTACTTCGGTGAGTTTGAAACAATCTTGATTCCTCTATAAGCATGCCCGTGCGCATGGGGGGTTGGGGCAACCCATAGCATAGGTCGCGTTTTGCCTATGAGTGGCTTCTCATAAGAACCTGTGCATTTAATATTGCACTCCGTTGGAAGCGACGACTCAACGCACGCAACGTGTTCTATTGGTGGATGAGTTTTTTTCAGTACCCCTCAGGATCAGTTTCCTAGACAATGGTGACTGAATGTAAAGTAAAGTAACGATGTTTGATGTTCTGTTTGAATTAAGTTGGCTTCTTTGGTCTTAGTATTCTTAAATTTTAAAAAGAAAATAAAACAAATTATTCCATTTTTATCCAAATGTTAAGTTATTTTTCATAATTCTTTCTGAGGTGTTTTTTGTGAGATTTTTTGTTAAATTCTACGTATTTTGTTTCCTAAGTTTATATTGTATCAATCCCATTTTTGATATAAAACAAAGTCACAAAATATATGAGTTTAATTTTGTGTCCAAAATGAGATTGATGCAATATAGAATTAGGAAACAAAATACACTCAGAGAAATCGGTTTACTCAAAATAAAGAAAATATGGCTTTTTTAAAGACATACATTTCCTTTAAATTAAAGCCAAATTTACTTCTTTTAATGCCATTTACCTTAATCAAAGACACATTTATTTGTTTTTAAAAACCAAGTTCTTTGTTTCAAAGACGCACATTTCCTTATTTCAAAGACAACGAATTTCTTTAAAACAAAGACATAATTTACTTGTTTTGAATTCACATTTACATATTTTTAAATAAAAGTATATTTGTTTTGAATTCAAAACCACATTTACTTCAAACAAGGAAACGGTTTACGTGTTTTAAGTTAATGTGGCTTTGAGCTCTGATGACACCAATTTTAAGCCACAGTGAAATGGTTTTCTTAATTAATGTGCCTTTAAATTATGGTGTCGCCATTCAAAGTCATAAATACTTAAAACAAGGAAACATTTCCTTTAAACAACGAAATGGTTTACTTGTTTTAAGTAAATGTGTCTTTGAATTCTGGTGACACCAATGTTAAGCTATCCCAACTAACAATGTTGCTTCCGATTTCATGTTTGTTTGTGTTTTTCTTCACCTGTGCTGTAAGGACTCAGAGACATTTATTTTGTTTCATTTTTATTATTGTTTCTTAAAAATATTAAAATTACCTTAAAGGCGCTACCACCAATTTTAAACGAATTTTATTTACTCGTTTACGAATATTATTATTCGTTTCTTTCTATCTTTGGCTGGAGATGATATAGCTATTTCAAGGATTGCCAATTCCTTTCGTCAGTCTCCTTTTAGTGGTATTGAGCTTTAATCCAATTTTATTATGAAAAACTTTTTCACATGTACCTCGTGAGATTCGAACCCACGCCTTCAGATATACTCAGTCTTCGAAGTCGTATGCACTACGCATTCCACCGCTTATGACCACTGATGACACAGGTCGAGATGTTATGTTTGTTTGTTTTTTCAAACGCATTTGGAGTAAATAAAATTCGTTTAAAATTGGTGGTAGCGCCTTTAAGTTGTTGTTGTTGTTCAAACACATTCAATGAAAATTAACAGAATGGTCAGTAATAAAAACTGACATTCTAGTACAAATAGTACAATATAACAACAAAATTAAAATTACCTATGGCTTGAAATCAAACTGGGTCTTCGCACTAATACTCTCTAGGAATAAACTAATTATAAAAGTACAGTTTTCGCACATTAATTGTGACAACAAAATATTTTTGATAGGCCTTTTACACTTTATTACACATGTAAAATTTGGTTGAAATCGTTAAAGCCATTTTCGAGAAAAATGAGGTTTTCGATAACCATTATATGGCAGGTACCGTTATTTTTTGACTTAGTGACCTACAAAAAAACTCTGGGCGTATTACCCTAAAAATCATACATACCAAATTTGATGTAAATGGGCCTACCCGTTTAGGCTGTAGGTGTCGAGACAGACAGACAGGCCGACAGACCGACAGACAGACAGACAGAATTGTCGGACCCACTTTTTTCGTCTTCTCTACCATCGTAATGTCATTTTTGATTGTTATCTCAAAACTTTTTTTTTGCACGAATCCAAGACTTGCCTTATAGTACATATAATCGCAAGTAAAAATTAACGGTAACTCAGAAGGAGATGCTTCGAATGAAATCTGGAGTGACAAAAATCGATCAAATTAGAAGTAAAAAAAAATTATAGCAAAAAATATAAGAATAATTATAATAGAAAAAAACACCTTGTCATTACGCAAATTTTAAGATTTTTCTAGCTATTTCTTACAAACTATTTTTTACAAAAATCAAACGATGCTAAGTTTCTTCTACACATTAGTACCTACATAGCTATATAGAATTTGTATTATTAAAAAATTCCTTTGTTAGCCACAAGACATATCTTTCAGTCGACAAAAAATATATAATGAAATTGTAACCATAATGATTCTTTTACTTTTATGCTTCAATGAGGTTATATTTGCCTATTTTCTATGTATATCAAATGCAGATGTAGGTATAGATTTTTATTTTCTCCAGTCAAACCAAATTTTCATAGGATTAGAACATAGTTTAATAGTTTTACAATGTTTAGTTTCAAGGATATGACTTTCTTACTTTTAAGATCGATAACTTTGACCTTAGGATAAAACGTGCAGAGTCACCCAATCACCAGGACAATTCCATTTATCTAGGTATCGTAAGTTCAAGGATCAAACAATCAACCTAAATTTTTTGTAACCAGTATGATAACAGATCCATTTTTAATATTGCTTATGGTGGACTGCTTTTGTTTCAGTTTCCTCATATTCAATACAATCGGTGTCGTAAAAATAGTTTGTATAGGTATACATAAGCCGTTGACATGACCGGTAATGTATACTTATACCTACATTATTTGTAAACTGAATATTTACAAGTTAAACCATGTATCAGTATCAGCATAACAATGTTGAGTAACCTAAGTATTAAAAAGATAAAATAAAAATGTTCGGGCCTCCATCTCAATCGATAAGGTACATACATGCATTGACAAACATACCACTCTCTTTTACCTGTGGGTACTAAAAAAAAATCTGGGGGCGTGTTTTATAGCCAACCCATCAACAATTGTTGTAAAGATACTCAACTTAATACTTTTTGTACAATTTATCTATTAGATAAAGGCCACGAAAGGAAATG
Source organism: Baccha elongata (assembly GCA_951217065.1). Lineage (NCBI taxonomy): Eukaryota > Metazoa > Arthropoda > Insecta > Diptera > Syrphidae > Baccha > Baccha elongata. The sequence goes on from OX578272.1 coordinate 211,194,906, forward strand.
TAAAAAACAGTTGAAGTCCCAAAATCGAGAAAAACCATAAAACATAACCGGATTCGTTGAATGAATGGTGGCTGAAGAAGAGCTTTACACATTTAAGTCTTTTTAAAGCCATCAACTATCATTGTTGTGTCTTCGGTTGACCTCACCTCTCTGTTGTGGACCATGTATGACAAATGCCGCTTGGACAAGTGACAAACGTTAAAAATCTTTGACGCACACACAAACGAAGAAGATAATTGGATAGATAATGTAAACTACACATCTCTTTCGTGGGGTAAAAATTAAGTAAAAAATGACTACGACCTGCATTTTTTCGGAATAAATTATCAATTACCGAATAACAAGAGAAGATGTCTTTGATTACTATAGTCTACCTTTAGAGGAATGCCATGCCCAATGTGCATGTCTCTTGAGAAGACTTAAATTTACCTCTTAAATTGTGTAGGATGCATCAGAATTTGTTTGGATAGTGAATTTTATACGAAATAAAATATATATGTTATATGTATATCGTATATCGTATATCGTATATATATCGTATGTACCTACCTACATGTTTGGATCGCAAGTATATTGGTATAGGTAAGATATATCTATACTTACTCTCATGACACAAAGAAACAAGTGGCTTTAAATTATTTAACGAAATGTCTGTGTACCTAGCGTATGTTTCATAATTTTTTCTTATAATATCTAGATAGATGTATGTTAATAAAAAGCACGACATAGTCAAACGTTTTCTCTCTTGTAACCAGCTAAGGGCCGGTTATAGCGATCAGGAAAATGAATCAGGAAAAATGTTCAAGTCGATAATTAGCCGTGAATTCATCTGATTTAAAACAAAAATGTTACAATTAAGTGAATAAATAAATAAATAAATGAAAGAATATGAATTTATTTATATTCTTTTATTTATTTATTTATTTATTCACTTAATTGTTTATTTATTTATTTATTTATTTATTTATTTATTTATTTATTTATTTATTTATTTAGTTATTTATTTATTAATTTCTTTTTAACTATTTATTTATTTATTTATTTATTTGTTTATTTATTTATTTATTTATTTATTATTTACATTATTAAGACTGATTTTTTTTGTTAATTAGAGTGATACATTTAACTGTGATATTAATTTAAATTAAATATTGTCGTATTATTTATTTATTGTAATTATTCTTAATTACTTCTTTATTGCTTTTTTGTAAAATAAATACTTCTTTATATTTACTTGGGCTAATACTAACTCCACCATCCATCTTCTCTCATCTCTGAGCAGGCGTGTCTTTACTTAAGTACCTAAGGTACATTTTTTTCTCATTTTTTACGAAGGTTTTTATTCCATAGCTTTTCCTTCTAATTATCACCTTATTCTAATTAAATCTCATTTTTGTTCAATATAAGTTATTTTCATCAGTAAGGCAGTATAACCATATCTATGTAAATTGTGCAATTGCAATTTCTTTTTGGAAAAAAAATATATTATCTACTATGCCAAATAAAAAAAAAAAAAAAAATGTTACACTTATCGATTACAAATAACTCAGAGAATTTTTTGTTTCAAAAAATTGTTAATATAACAAATTTTTGTTGTAAAATTCATTTATTTATTTTCCTGATTGAATCTCATTTTTCGTATCAGCTGACTGCCATTAAAAAAAAAATTAAACAAATCCTTCCAATTATTTCAGTTCAATTTTCACTTGTTCCACTGACAGATTTCTGTCAGGAAAAGTGTAAAACAGTTTTTATCGGGACATAGCTAATTTCCGATAATTATTTGGAGTTAGCGAAGTCCATATGAAATTATGTTGTTGTTGTATGTAAACTGATGTCGTTGATGGTGAGTTGAAATAATGCCAAACGAAATAAGACCAGATTTCAATTTTGGTCTTATTTCGTCTTCAAAAACGAAATAACGCAAATTTGGCTTTATTTCGTTGTGGTAAACGAAATTATGCCAAAAATGTTTGAATTTTGCAAATAAAGCCAAATCGTTTTTGATAAATTATAAGGAACGTATAGGGGCATACTGCCCATTGCAACCCCCTGCCTGGGCGTACGATAGTGTTTGGGTTGGACGCAAGTTTGGGTAAATGCTAAGTTTTTGAATAAACAACTCTGCATATACCCAAATTTGCACCCACCTATCTATATTTAAGTCTTCTCCTATCGTAGTCCCAAGCAGGGGGGTTGCAGATGGGCAGCATGCCCTCCCCCATACCAACTTACTGTTTATACGCCGTAAGCCTGAAAAACTTTGATCTTGTTGATTGGAAACGAAATAACGCAAAATTGACCTTATTTCGATTTCTAAATTAAATAAAGAAAAACTCCAAATTTGGTGTTATTTCGTTTTTGAAAACGCCATAAGGCCAATTTGACATTATTTCGTTTGGCGCTATTTCACGTCACCTATAAAAACGTGCATGGTGTTCTTTCATTCGTCATCTCCCTATTACTGTAATAATATTCATTTATTTCATTTGTTTATCATCACAAAACATAACCAGTAATTAAATATGTCAGATACCTATGTATATGTGTAAATTATAAACCATGAAGAAGAGCGACGACGACGTCCAAACAATGATCGCGCCTAAACATGAATAACTAAAATGATTAATTGCATTTTTTAAATTAACCATTTTCGCTAAAGATAAGTCTTCGCAATACATTAATATTCGCAAATACCATACCTCTAGCGTAATTAATAAATGCATGTTCAAATACAAAAATGATGATTACTTTGTTCTCAGAACGGGATCCAATTCTAAAGAAATCTCAATGGCTTCACATACTCTTTATAAAATAAGCCAAATGGAATTCTTTCCGGAAATCATTAAATTGCTGCGCATGCGCATCTCAACACATCTTCCAGTAAGAATGTGAATCCTTGGAATAACTCGATCCCTCCACTATTAATGATCATTGTTGTTCATCGATTTAACATTATATCCTTCCTGCGATTGTTAGGGTAGAAGGTAATGGAAAACCTCCATTATTTTTTTTTGTAATTATAAACACCTTTTCCAAGATTAAGCGATGAGTGTTCTTTGTGTTTACAATGTGAACTTGTTCCTAAAGCCGAGTGTGGAACAAAACGATTTTGCTAAAAACTTGATAGCTTGCTAGTTGCTACACCGCACTAAAATCATAAAGTACAACAGTGAAACAGTCGTTTGCATGAGGGCGGGGACCATATGGTAGTGCTGCTGCTGCTGCCTATGTTGTGAAGTTACCGACTTTTTGTTATATTATACTAGATACTATATGGATTCACTTATAATGGGATTTTGGAGCTCGGTTTGCAATTGGTGCGGCAATCCATATCCCACAAACGAACCCCATAGCATTTCTGTATAGTATGACTGTATCACATCGGCATGGGAACTTGCTAAATATTTCACAGACTAAATTCCTAGAATTCGCGATTTAATTTCGAGCTTTTGTGCCGCCCGCATTTAACTACATGAGATTAGTTTCAAAAAGCGGAACAATGCATTTAATTGTAACCCCACTCGCCACCGCTGTTGTATTTATATAAAAGTCTGATACTTATTGCCTTGTTTTGCTTTTGTTTATGTCGGTTTTGGGTTATTCTTGGGGTGTCCGTGTCAGGTATAAGAAGAGGTGACTGGAACATGATTTGCAGATAATAGCTATCCATGTTTTGATGTTTAACTTTTTATTTTATTAATCACTTTGATGTTTCAAGTTTTACCGAAGCAAGATCGAGTTTAAAATGATGAGTGAAGTTTTGCACAGAATAATAAATTATTAATTGGGAAGTATAAAGTTGTACTTATATACACTGAGAGAACTAATTTATTTTTATAAATTCGCAATTAACGAACATTTTAAGAAGCAATAGAATAACTTTTGATTTAAAGTTATTTCAATCCTCGTAAATGTAAAACAATTGTAGTTTAATGGAAAAAATTTACGTTTATAGTGAAAATATCATACATTTACTTCAAATGCTCATATACAATACAAAGGAAATTCTTTTGCAGCGAACGAATGCAACGTTTCATGTTGCAAAGAAAATTCTTTTGTTGAAAACAAATGCATCGATCGCAGTAACAGTATAGACTGCGGTTCGAATCCTAGCAGTGGCTCATTTGTAACTAACACTGATGGGATGATTTAGCACTGAAAATGGACTTAAATGTCAACAAACCAAAATTAAATTTAACATTAATTTAAACAAAATTTAAATAAAATTTAAATAAATAATAACACACATTAACTTGAGTTTTCAATATATTTAATTAAATTCATATTAGTTTTTGCTAATCGTTTCAAATTTTCTTTATTAAACCAAAATTGAATGTTTCATATTTTATGCACAATAATTCTTATCTAGTCACAGAGACAAAAAATAGATGAAAACAAAAATATTGTTGTTTTCCGCTTAACCAGACCAACGATTTGGAAAATAATACGATGTTTTATATGTTTTTTTTCTGAAAGGAGATAAATATAATTCAAGATAAGAGTGGTTCCAATTTATTGTTATTATTTCATATCCGATATTGGCCGAGCGGTTAGCGATCCATTGGTGCGAAGGGACTAAGGCCCATTTGCTCATACTCTACATAAATCTACATCATAACTAAGTCAAACTTAATTTCTACGTTCAACATAAATTATTCTACGTTGTTAGAAAAAAAAAATATGTTTAACTTAGCTATGATTTAATTTCATGAGAAAAATCTCAATCAAAGTGTAAATTTGCCCGAAAAGTCAAATTTATTTTTATTATTTTGCAATTCACGTTTAACTTCATATTTGGTGTTTTCCCATGTTTTTTAGTAAATTATACCTCGTGGGTATAAATAAAACAAATTTTTATCTTTAAATATCAATGCGAAAAAGTGACATGTTGTTGTTTTGTTTTTGTGATTCCGATTGTGATTGTGTGCGTGTATAGTTTTTTGTAGTGTAAAAAAAATGAATGTAAATAGATGAAGTATGTTCTTATATTAATTTTTTTGGACGGTCATATACAAACCGTTGTATCATGTTTATTTAGTAAAAAGCCACATTTTCTGGAATAAAACTTTTTTCTGTGTAAAACTGTACCTTAAAACATTTTTAAGTGAAACATACTTCCTTAAGATCTACTCTACTAGATCTAGGCAAAAAATTTAAATTTAAATTTAAATTTTGTAGAAAAGAGCAAATCTGTTCGTAAGAGAAAAATGCTATTATAGTCATCTGAGCAAGTTCAGAGTACAGAAAATTCCGTGGGATAGTTGGTGGCTTTTCGTTTTCAACCATCACAGAATCGACGGATTTGTATGAATATAACTCACCGACAGCGATATCCTTTTTTTCGCAGAAAGAATCACTCGGACACTCAGCCCATCATGATCGATATAATTATGAGCGATATTTAGGAAAACATTCGTGATGAGCTCTTCTGTCTTCATTGCAAAGGATCGAAAATTCGTTGAAAATTTAATCAGGACGCTTATACTAAACAGACTGGAACTACGTCCTTGGCTATTTCGTACAATTGCCTGAAGAACTTTGTAGTGGACTTGTTATTTTGTAAAGAAAGGAAAGTTCGTTTTCCATTGCAATTTCTTCACATATATCAAAATAAGGCCGACAGCTTTAGGCAAGCCGTTAAATTTATTTGCCGGAATATCTCCATCTGAATGGAAGGCAGTGGGCAATAAAATTAGCCAAAAGTATTATCGTATTTTATTTCGTATATCATATAATAAATATTATGAAATGAATTATTCATTCACTTGCAATTTTAATGTAGAATGAACTGTTCGACCGAATTTCAATAATAAATCAGCTGTCCCAGGTCCCAGAAGAGACGAATGCGAAAGCAATTAAAACAACATAAATAGCGTTAGGTGGATTTTATTGCAGACAAACACGGTGGATATAGTTATGTTTGCCATGTCTCTTTTTTACTTGCTCTATAGGTACAAGTCTTTGATTAGTGCAAAAAAAAGTTTTTAGATAACAAAAAAAAAAAAAAAAAAAAAGTGGGTCCAGCAATTCTGTCTGTCTGTCTGTCTCGGCACCTCAAGCCTAAACGGGTAAGCCGATTTACTTCAAATTTGGTAGGTATGGTTTTTAAAGTAATAGGTACATAAAGCAGTATGTAATTATTGCTGAACTACATCTTTGTAAAGGCACTTCCGTACTCTGAAGATCAGAAGATGACTCACCATTCTATACTCTTGTCTGACTTTATACACTCGCCTTCTCTTTATCACATCGCTCCGATGATCCCCCAGAAAACCTTTTAACTGATATAAGGTAAGAATTTCTACTCGCCTCTTACGAAAAGTGGGAATTACTGCTGGAGAGACACGTAGGAAATAATTAAAAAAATAATTATTTCACTTATGTAATTAAATTATGTAGGTATATACTTATTCAAATGTGACAAAATATTGGATTTCAAACTTAAAAAAATATATATACCTAATACCTATGACTGAAATCGTTATATAATTCCGATGGACTTATGTAAATTTTAATAAAGTTTGCGATAGATTGCTTTAATTTTAATCCGTGATCATCTATTGACCCCAAGATTTAAAGCATTTTAAGTCCATTCAAAACAAAAGACCTACCCATCCTACAGATCATAAAGATATTAAAAATGCCACATCTTCAATATGTGTGATTGTCCATTGGAAAAACATATCATACAAAATTTAGTGGTTACGTTTTGCCATTAATCATCATCTGATGTGCGAACTTTTTAAGATGTAAATAAGGTTAAAGACCTCTTTTTCAAAAAGGTGTGACGCTTTAGTATTTTTTTATTTTAAGTGGGATAATCTTTAAGGAACTGTTACGTTTATATTAAGTGATAAACTTTTCGAACAATTGCTATTATTGTTTTATATGAGTAATTATAAATTTGTTAAACAAGTTTTAAAATTTACCTCATGGAAATGTTTTAGTAAGAATTTTTTATGGAAACATACTTATATACAATTATACGAAGTATAGATACATATTAATTTAAAACCAACTAGATATCTATATAGACAAAAAATTAATAGCATGGCTTTGCGTTCAAGAAACATACAAATTAAAATACATAGAAATGATTTCATGATGTCATTGATCATATTTGAGAATAGAATGAGTCACGTTCTATCTTGCAAACTACTATTTTGCAATGATATCAATAAAATGTATGACCAAATTAGTAAAAAAAAATTGAACAGCACATCTCCGAAGGATTGACGAAACTTACTTTTTTAAGCTTCTCTATCATCGCTTATAGATTTTTTAAACGAAACCATCTTGGTGGTAAATTTACAATTAACAAAGACTTTCTCTGTTAAGATTTTATACATCCATAATCCGTTGGGGTCAAAATTCTGCTGGACCGAAATTCTTTTGTCAAAATTCTGCTTTTAAAATTCAGATTTGCTTTTGAAAATTCTGTTTATCATAATTCTGAAAATAATAAAAAAAAAGAATTGCAAAATGTTTTCAATTACCGTATAATCGCCAAACTCTCCTGTATTCCGAAGCTTTTCGAAAGCCTTATACGCGATATAATGCTGTTTCATTGTAAATCAGTTGTATCCCCCAAACATCATGGTTTTCTCAAGGGCAGATCGCAACATCTACTAATTTAGTAGAATTCGCCTCCGGTACTTTAAGAGATCTCGAGGATAGAAATGAAGTTGATGTAATTGCAACTCACCTTAGCAAGGCCTATGATAAAATTTCTCATTCTTTAATCCTTTTCAAGGTGAGGGGGTTGGTTGAGTAGTATGTTTAGGGTCGCTGAGGGTTTCGAATGGAGGTCTCCGCTAACATACAGGCTGACCGTTGGACTTTACTCAACTTGTCACAGTATGTAACTTTTTACAAAGCAGTCCAACATACTGTAACCCCGTAAGTTAGTATCGGTCTTCATCGGACTCGAATTTCGATTGCAGAAGTTCGTCCTGATTACATGGCGTTTCCGTAGCAGATTCAACAACATCCATGTTGGAGTTTTTCTTGAGGTTTGGGACCTCTTCGACAGATGACGGTTTTGAATTTTTGAAGGACGACACAGTGGAGGAAGAGCACGGTGTATCTACCCCCACTGTCTGAAGATCGATACCCTGGGCAAGTTCGCTAAGGGTGCTTCTTGAAGATGTGGAGGTGCTTTGATCACGTTCGATGCGTTTTCCTCATCTTTTTGTAATTTTTTTAAGTGATGGTATTTACCTCAAGAATATAGATCAAGGCTGCCCAACCTTTTTAACACTTGGGACAAATTGACGGTTAAAAATAAATGGCGAGCCACTGGTAATTTTAACCATATTTTATGCAAGGAAAACAAATGTTTTTATTTGAAATTTATTCATCAAAGCAATAAAATTAAAAGAAGCTCTGCCAAAATGTACATATTATGTACTGTGTAGGTATATGTATAGTAAATTCTGATTTAAAACTTAAATTCGAGTAATAGGTGCATAAATGTGATTTCATTGTTTTTATTTTATTAATTCATCTGCATATGTATGTCAGGTGCCAGATTGGGCGGTATTTTTTATAAAATTCAGATTCGAAAAAACCACAAACATACATACGTCGATCCAAAACTTCATACAAATTGCAGGGTTATATCAGTTATTGCAGAAAACTCTTCTTTTGCCATAATTTTCCAGAAATCTCCATTTTCTTTTGAAAAAGCTTGTGGTTTTGAAGCATTTTTTTCTGAAAATTTTGTTTTAGTTGTGGTTTTTTAAGGCAGTGAGTTCGAAATGAATATTGACAGGATAACTGATTACTTCAGTCAAACTGATTGTGAATGGATCAAGGACAATTTGTAAATGTGCCACGATATTATAAGTATTGTACAAGAGACAAATTTTAGCAAGTGACATTGGTTTGTGTTGTGTACCACAAAGCTACAAGTAATTAGGGAACCTAAAAATAGCACAAGTCAACTTTAACAACTGGAATATTAACACTTTTCCCAATTTCTATACCAAGAAGCTAATTGAAGCAATTTGTCTTTAACTAATCATTGCTAAATAATTATAAAAATTGGTTTTGATGTATAAAATTGTTAAGTGGTACATTAATTTATTTTTTTTTAACAAAACCGCCTCGTTCGTATTTAAAGAAAATACTTAACTTAAAATAGTATATTATTATTTACTTACTACGAATAGTAAGTTAGTGGTTGAAAACATAATTATTTTTTACAGAGTAATTAATTACATAGTTTTAAAATATGTTAATTAAATTGTGTTTTTAATTATTTTTGGGTTTAGCTTTTTTTAGACTTAAGTGTATGTATATAAATATGTCCAAGATCTTATGCTTGGAACAATACTGAAACTTTATTATATATAACCAATCCACAATAATTTTCCTTTCCACCAAGAAAAATTCCTTTTTTTATCGTGGATTGTGACGATGACGAGATCACTTTCCTTAGCACAGTTAAATTCTTTACTACAGTTAAGTTTTTCTCTGCGATTGAAATGTGCAAAACGGAAATTTTTTTAATATAACAATTTCTCTTGTTAAGCCTTGATGACAATTGATTTCTTTTTTTTTGTGATACGCATTTAAATTAAAGCAAAATGTTACGGTTGAGATATATCTCGCAGGCCTTTGAGAATTTGTCCGCGGGCCTGGGGTTGGGCAGCCTTGGTATAGATAGACCATCCAACCATTAGCCAAGGGAGCATTTGAGTCCTTATTCAACACTACGATGGCTGATCTATGAAACCATACTGGATCCTCAAGCTTCGCAACCTTCCAGTCGTAAGTAGGATGGATTACCACACTCTTACAATTTAAGAATTACTTCTTTATTCTAAACTGCTGTTTAGCAGGCAATTTTATATATATATCTCAATATCAAAGGCAACGAGCTTGTCTCGACCTTGGTAGCCTGGATTTTCCAGCATGAGGGCGTAACATAAAAAAAATAAAACTACAAAAGAAATAACCAAAAATATTATATTTTGAAAACGAGTTTTTAATTTTTCATAAAATTTTGAGCTTCAAAATCGCAAGTAAAGTTTTGAAAATTCACTTCCAACATTTTGCTATCTGGCCACGGAACTATAGAAAAAATAAATCGATCAATAATTAAAAAGCCTTCCGCGGAATTTATTTATGTGGATAGGTAAATATCCAAAAATGTTATATCTACACTTATAATTAAAATATCTATGTATCAAGGTACGCATATTAATTATCTGAAGATATTCAACTTCAAATAATTAATATTTTCATGATAACCTACCTTCTTTAGTAAAAAATGTATATACACACAAGTCAAACGGAATGTGCATCCACATATGATGTATATGTATTATGTACGAGCATATTGTATAAATGAAATAAAATACCCAATACAGAATTTTTGAACCTACCTAAGCTATCGAATCCCAATTTGATTGTTTTTTATGTTTAATCTATCTTATCTATATAATCAATAACATAATCTCATTATTACTGTCCTTCAAAAATCTGACTGACTGTGCATAGGCTTCTTCGATGGCGCCCATGCTGCCATCCACTATCCATTCATAAGCACGCACAGGCAAACTACCTATACACTGCACACATGAGAACAAACTTCAAAAACTATTCTCGTGAAAACAAAAAATCAACGGCGACCGACAAAAATGTTGAATTGTTGACTGCAACAAACGTCAAACACAAAAGGCTGACACTTACTTATGATTAGTTATCATGTCAACATTTGACATGCCCATGTCAACCACTGTCAAACATTTCGGTTTAAATGTTTTGATTGATTAATTATGTGTGTGGTGCTGCGTGCTGCCACTTTTTTCTCTACAGCTTGTCGTTGCCCGTTGATTTGAATTTTTCTAGCGACGAAACGAGAGGCGACTTAAGGTTCGTATTCGTCTCAGCTTGAATAGATGAGGCCTCAAAATTTTGTTTCTACTGTTGCTGGTAAACACTTTTCACATGGTGTTTTAAGGTGTCCCCTTCACCCAGAACAAAGGTTCGACCCTCATCTATAGCTGACGATGATGTTGATGATGATCAACGGACAAAGACTTTCCTTATGAAAAATGTGGTAAATATTATATTAGTTTATATTTCTCATTCGAGAAGATGAATGATGAAGACCTCTTCTGAGATGGCTTACAGAATCAACCTGACTGATGGTACTCGAGAGCTCCAAATTGAACAAGAAAGAATAGGACCCTCATAACTAAATAAGTGGCCGAAACACGTGCGTTTAAGTTTGAAGCGCCACTTAAAATGTTTGTATTTGTATAGACCTGATAAAAAGGTATATCTATACAAATGCGAAATTCGGAAATAAAGCAACATTAATCAGATTTACAATTTATCTTTTGTAGGTTTGTACATACTATATTCGGCGAAAAAAATTTATTTATTGTATTTTTTTTTTGACTAAGACTTATGCTACATATGTTTTGACCAAAAATAAAACCCTGTTTTGAGAGATGCAGATTTATAAGTGTTTTGAAATTTATTTTTTTTTTAAATGTCAAATTATTATTGTGAAAATAAAATAAATCGTGAATTATTGTTTTACGATTTATTTCTATTGTATACAGCCTGGTGTTTCGAACAAAAAGAAATTTTGTTCAAAACGAATTCTTGAGTAGTGCCCCATGATGTAATATGGTTAGTGTGTTAGACTATCACACTAGAGGTATGGGTTCAAACCCTGACGTACACCTAAGAAAAACAAAATCGTAAGAGGCTCTGTCACTTGCTAGGAAGCAACAAATCCTTTAAGAGTGTCATTGTCATACATATCACCTTAGGGCCCGGTTATAGCGATCAGGAAAACGAAACAGGAAAAATTTTCAGATCGAGAATTTATTATGTTTTCATATATGTTTTAAAACAAAAATGTTTCACTTATCGATGGCAAATAACTCAAAGAATTTTTTGTGATGATACAATTTTGAGTGGAACAAATACTTATTGTAAAAATCTCATTTATTTATTTTCCTGATGGAATTTAATTTTTTCCATCAGGAAAACAATCATATTTATTTGTTACAAAAAATACGTGCATAATTGAAATTTTTATTATCAGAAAAAATTGTTGTGAGTTATTTGCCATCGATATATGTAGCATTTGTGTTTTAAATAAAATCAGAACATATTATCGATTTGAAAAGTTTTTCCCGATTCGTTTTCCTGATCGCTAGTCCCCTTAGTCGTTGGGACTCAACGAAAAATTGTATAGATAACTTCCAATCCTGTAGATGTATAACTAAACAAGGCACATATAAGGATTAGTTGAAAGATGGATGCTCGATGATCATCGACTCCCCACAATCATCTTTTTTCAAAGTTGAAACATCGGTTTTTAACACCGATGTTGATAAACGACAAAAATTGGATCATCGATGTCATGACGATCGATGTTATCTTGAGAGTAAAGAAACTAAGTCATGAAGGAATAAATTTATATTTTTTAAAAACGCATACTATAGCTCAATTAAAATTGAACAAAGCTTACTTTCATTGAGGGTGCCGGAATACCAAGAGTTGACATCGATGCCAAATCGATGGTTTTGAAACATTCCTATAGTTAAGAGTGTACATTTGTGTTTTTTCGTTCATTTGTGCTTAATTACAAAACTCTCTTTTTCGTACATTTCGTCATATGTCAGATAGATTTGTATAGATTTTGGTTGAGGGTGCAGAAATAAAAAAGAAAAAAAGTAACAGCAATTTGAATGAAGTTATTTGTTTGTTAGGGTTTCATTTCAATTCTCAATGTATGTTCATGCGATGCCATAGTTTTAGAACGTATAACAACAGAAAAACCCATTGAAACAGATTTCTAACAAAATCATAAAATTTAATAGTTTGCATTACATTGTGCTGATGGTAGGGTTGTGGTATCTACTACCTATTCCCGAAAATCACCAGTTCTCGAACTCTTTAAGAAAAATCATTATTGTTTCTTGGGTTTCTTCTTCAAATGAGTACATATATGTATACAGTATACATATGAGTTCCTATGTCGGAATAATTTTCAAGCGGTAAACTCAAGAAACAACGAAAATATAACGATTTTTCTTCAGGAATTCAAGAACTGCAAATGCTCGGAAATAGTTGCCACTACCCTACGTTCTTTTAATTATACAGAAGTTGATTGTTATAATTTGTTTGTTCTTTTTTAATTTAATGTTACGAATGGTAACTATACATGGCAAGACAACTCAACATCTTTCCAAATTGCATTGTTGAAGTGTCAAATATTTAGTATTTCGTCGATAGATATATCTGAATAAATATATATATGATATATGAATATTATTGATAGTGTTGATCTGTCAAAGTGGAAATGTAAAAAGATTTGTTTACAATTTTAATAATTTTTATTTACAATTTTAAATACAGCCAAATACGATAACTTGAACTTTTATAGCTCGAATTTTGTTAAACCCGAACCAAATTTTGTGGCAGTAGTCTTAAGGCCTGAAATTTTATATATTTTTGCTTTCATAAGTCATAAGTCATGCTTTCATAAGGCATAAGTCGATTTTTGTTAGGATCTTTTTATTTATGAAAAGAAATCAAAACTACGTACATACATATTTTTGTTTGAAATTTAAACATTTTTTAAATATTTAGCATTTTATTAGCATATGTATTAAGGATAAATTGGTAGAGTAATAGATTAATCGTTTTTTATACTATGTAATCAGGATCCAATCGACCTCGTTATCACTTTGGAATGCAATCTAGTTCAAATATAAGAACTGAGAGTTTTCGTTCAATACAATGATGTCGCATTTTACGCACTTTTACACCAGTAAGAAAAATTATCATATACAGTGTTTGTGCATATAAATATGTACAACTGCACATAGCTATTAACCCACATTCAAGTCAACCGTCTATCCAAGAACCCAGAAGGGCATAGCTACTCGTACATAGTTACGTATTTCTGATGCATATATACAAAATGTAATGCCTTCAATCAGACTCCTATAATAGCTCAACGCATTTTCCACAGCCTTACTTCTATAATTCCACTTGAAAGATCCTCAAGTATGCGACCCACTTTACAGTGTGGAACCACCTCCTATTGTTCTATAGAATACCATTTTACCCGCAAGACTGCGGAAACAATTGCTCTGCCATTTGCATATGACCGCATTGGAGAGTTATTATTATTATTATGGTGTGTTCTCTCAACTTTTGACAGTTCAAATCAATTATGACAACTAACTGACACGTCGTTCGTGGAGTGTAACAAATTTGCATTTTTACATTAAAAGTTTTGGTGCTTGTGCTATAGTGCTGAGCACGATGATGGCGTCCTGTCTGTTGTTTGCCCACCACCGCCGCCATCAACTGCCACCTTATGATGATGAAACCATCTCTCCATACACAGATACTCTATCTGAAAGGTACCATCTTTCTGCATTTTTCTTCTTCCTTTCCACTTTAAACTTCTTGATGAAAAATATTAGTTTATATTACTTTTTTCTGAAGGTAATTTTGGCCAAACAACAATGAGCTATTGCAGCGTGCTTGATGGAGGTGGCCTCATTAGTTGGAAAAGTAGATTCTCTTTAGCATGGCCAGCCAACCAGCCGAAGCAAATGAAGATCAACAGGAAAATTAAATTCATTTCCCTTTTTGGGTTTTCGCTGTTCTCAGATAATAAAAGGTGAAGATGGATTCTACTCCAAGGCGCTGCGGTTGTTGTTTAAATTTGTTAGAAGAGGTCAATGGGAGAAACGTGAAAAGAAACGCGCTTGTGTCGTTGCCAATTAGCACCTAGTTAAATGAATACCTAGTCATTTTATCATTGACACGGTTCTAATACATATTAAAAAAATTTATGTCAACAGGAGCGTAGGGTTGTTTTTGAAGTTTCTATTGTTTTCATTCAATACATGGAACAAAAATTTGTTTAAAAATATTTCACTTTCAGTTTCAACCAAATCGATACGAAAGATTTTATAATAAATGTTTCTTAGAAAAATTCCATATTCGACAATTTTTCGCTTTTAACAAATTTAAGCATTTGGAAACCATGCCACTTAAAAGTTTGATGTTTCCCTTATAGTATACGTATACCTATATCCTACACTCAGAGGAAATAAGCAACGTAATTTTTAATGCGCTCGCGTTTAAATTTACGTTGCGGGCTACTTTGAATAAATGACTTTGAATCAAAGTAAAATCACTTTGATTTAAATACAAAAACAAGCCAACATTTTGCAAAAGATCAAATAGCTATTAACCGCCTGGAATAGTGACAATAACCATTGAAACTCAGCTGGTTGACGTAATCTATTGTAAACATAGGTTATCCTGATCAGATTTAAGTTAAAAAGACAGAATCTGTAGTTACCAAATTAAATAATCCATGATTGTGAAACAATAATTTTCATAAGGTTAACAAATGAATATTACTTCATTAAAATACACATCCAATATTTTGTTTCTAATAATATGTATGTAAGATATGTATTTGTTAACCATATATATAAAACATAATATATATTGATAAATACGATATAAAATGTAAAATATAGTATAAAATTAATATTTAAAAAACATATGCAGTTCCCATTTAATAAAATCGAATTTTTTGTGACATTTGTATCGTAAAAGATATATAATTGTTATTTGTGGGCTATAGTATCGACCTATAACAATTATGTTACCATTTAATAATACCAATCTTCAAGACTACTCTAGACCTTCAGAAAGTGTTTCAAGGCTCCCATTCGCTATTTTTAAAAGAAATTAATTTGTAACTTTTTATGTAGATACTTGTATTATTCAAAACTAACACCGTGCTAATAAAATAAAAAAAACAAATTAAAAACTTATTTTTACTTGCGATTATATAGGTTAGTTACTATATAAAGTTATGCATTCGTACAAAAAAAATGTTGAGTTAACCGAGGAGTTAACAATCAAACATGACATACGGATGATAGAGAAGTAGAAATAGTAGGTCCTGATTCTGTCTGCCTGGTCTGTCAGTCTGGTTGTATTAGTACCTACAGCCTAAACGGCTGAACCGATTTGCTTCAAATTTGGTATGTATAGGGTTCATTTACCGTTCCCTAGAAAATAAATGGGAATTTTCGTTCTAGCGTAAAAAACAACGGTACCTGTCATATAACGGCAAACAAAAATCCAATTTTTCTCGAAAAAAGTAGATACTATCGATTTGGATAAAATTTCACATGAGTGATTTGTTGCCATGACAAAGTCTTTCATATTTTTTTTTTTTGAAAAAAGATTTTAAACGGTAGGTAGGTACCTCTTTTTGAACCATTTTTTTATACCGATTATCTCGTAAATTTGTTCACTTTTTTTACAACAACTAGGCCGCACGAACTTGCTCTTGTGGCCATTTACCTTCTTACTAAGGTTAAATTCTGAAATTCATGTGACCAGTTTTTAATAAAAAAAATTTAACTTTAAAAATAAAAATTTTCAATCAAAAATTACTTGTTTTTTTTTACTAATGTATAACTTGCTTTATAGTACTAGCCTTAACGCAGTTGGCCCGATTATCTTTAAACTTATTACGGTATCCTATAAACGTTGCCGATAATTCTATTTTTCTCGTACGATTTTTTGTAAACATGATGCCTTTTATCTATTTTTTTTTCGGAAGAATCTAATTAACGGTACCTACCTGTCATAGAACCGTTTCTTGTACACCCACCGGCTATCGTTGGAATAGCTACATTGATTATGACGAAATTTAATATAATATGACGAAATATAATGTCCTACTAAACTAAATTAATACTGCAAACACATTTTTCAAAAAAGTAATTTTTGAAAATAATTTTTTTTCAAAAAATACAATCGATTTTGATAAAATGTTGATGTATTTCATCGAATTAAAAAAAAAATACAGTAAATTAAAAAAAAAAAACAAGGAAACTTGCAACAGGAACAAGTTAACGCGACCCAATTGTGCTCTTTATTTGACCTGCCAGAAATTAGTAATAAGTTAAACCATTTATAAAAATAGGGAAGAAAAACTCTTATGTTTTAAGCAAAGTTTTTAATAAAAAAAACAACATTTTTTTAAGTTGAATACGTTAAGGTAATTATGACTGTTTTTCGTGGTTGCCACATTTTAAATTTGGTAGAACAAAATATTTATATAACTTAAATTTATATTTGGCTTCGCCTATTATTTTCTCAGAACCTAAAAGAAGACATTTTTGAAGAGTGAGATTTTTAAAAATTTATTGTTTATTTAAATTATGTTTTCTTTAAAATTATGTTTCTTTTTATTAACATTTTAACAAAATGTATTAATATACAATCACATTTCTGAAAATCTCTTCTATATTGACCATACTACTCTGGTTATTCTACTGAAAATTAACCACGTTTAAATCACTTACCAAGTAATACCTACATACTATTTTAAAAAGTTTATCCGTGCTATAAATTTTTTAAGGTGTATTGCATATAACTTCCCTATTGTTGATAGTGGTCAAGTGCGTTTACCTTAGTTTTTACCTGTGGCCGAGTATATTAGACTCATTAATTGTCTTCCATATAACAGGTGAACAATAGAGCAATTTAATTATTATATAGGTACCTTTTTTAATTCTATTTTGGACATCGTTGCATGGTGATGAGATAGGATCAAGAGTCTAATTTTGTTTTTATTTGTTTTTTAGTGTAAACCCTCAACCATGAAAACATTGTTTTCAAATAGAAAAATGATTTAAATGCGACTTGCTCTGAAGAATCTCAGTGCAAAGAACCATGTAACGAACAAAATTAACTTTTATATTTATGGGTTAGTTATTAATTATTCTTTGGTAGTTTCGAAAGTACGTTTCCAATGTGAGAAAAAGCGTAGAGTCAAATATATTAATGACCGAAAATATAAGACTAGTTTCGTTCACTAATTTTGCGAGTTATAAACTATGAAAATTTAGTCATTAACTGTTTTGATGGTTTAGTTGAAGGTATGTATATAAATGTAGTTTGAAAAATGAGTAAGGAGGAGAACGTTTATTATGTTAGTACTTCAAACATTTAGAAATCATAACCTCATGTTAGTTGGTTAGACTGTGTACGGAGAATGTTATTATGGTGTGACGTTAGATAGAGGATAGGGCATTAGAATAGATACATAGATTGCCATAAAACCAATACGGATATAAAGTAAATTTTATAAAACCATTGATATTTGAAAATCAACCACAGGCCAAATTCGAAGTGTTGAGAATCTGAATGCAAAAACATCGCGATTCTTCAAGCATTATGTGTTTGTTGATTGTGAACATTTTGTAGCATTGTCGTAAAATTATAGACAGTTGACAATTGACAAATGACTCATGAGTCATGACAAGAAATTGTCAGGAATTTTCCTAAAGTTGTCATAAGTTTTCTGACAAATTTGTACTGACAATTTGTGTATGGGACAGAAAAACATGTGCATTCACAATTTTGTCAGTATGTAATTGACAATAAATTGTGACAGGCAGTGTAGTTTCGGTCAAATATTGAAATTGAAATGACAAATACGGTATAGAATGATAAATATTATGTCTTCTGAAAGTGAAAGTAATAAAGAATCTGAAATAGAATTTCAAGAAGTATGCACTCGACCATTTAAAGAAAGAACTAACGACGAAGCATTGGTAAAGAATAGTGGAATATATTACATACAAAATCGGTAGACATCTACAGCATCCAACAAAAATAAATCACGCTCTTCATGCTAAAACCCATCTTCTTTGTTCATTACTCTGACTTAGATGTGGATCTTAGTATTATGTTGTTGGCAAGAGACATGGTGTTTTAGAAAGTTCAGCGAAGAAATTCGCTGGTCTGCTGAAAATGTTATGTCAATACCAATAGCCCAGGAAAGTTTTATTTTATGTTATACCGTTAAGTAAGTAAAATTTCTGGCCAAATTTGAAAAAGTGTATTTTTTTTTCATAAATTCTTGTTTGTTTAATTTTTTTAGACCACAAATAACTAGAAAAATTAAATAAGAAAAGTCTTTTGCACAGTTTTATTATGCGTAAATTGAGCACTTTTGCAAGCTTTCGCTGTAGGCCGTTATGGAGATATTAAAACTTAGCAATGAACAAAACTTACAAATTTAGCTGTCTTAAAAAATATTTTTTTTTTGTCATTGTATCTACAAATTATTATTTGAAAATTATTTCTAATAACGCAGAATTTCATTACGCATAGCTAAAATTTAATTTTGTTATTTATAATGTTGCTAAATTAGTAAAATTTTGGGTCAAACTTAAAAAAGTGTAATTTCTGTTCTTCTTAAATTTTTTCAGAAAATATTTTTTTATAGTTGATTAGAAGAATTGAGTAAAAAAATAATTTGTATTTGAGGCACAATTTGTTTCTACATGATTTGAGTTGATTTGCAAATTTAAACTGTTTATTAAAAACAAACCTTTAAAATATATATTTTTACATGCATTAATTTTTTTTATATTTATTTAACAGAATATTGCACAAACGTGAACAGTATTTTTATTTATATAATGTATTTTAATAAGAAATATTTTGATTTAAATTTGAAAAAAAAATTATAAAAAAAAATGTTTGAATTTTTTTAAAACAATTTTTTTAAAGGGACAATTAACAGAATTAAACACAATTTTTCTTCGCAGCCTTATAAACAATTTTATGCTGCGTAAGATGAGCTTTTTTAAAACTTTTCCTTTCATTTTTTTTTCTTAAATTTTTGTGTAATTAAAAAACAGGGTTTTCCGAAGAAATAATTTTTAAAAGTACAAATATTTTTGTCTTTAATTTTTTTCTTATTCTTAAAACAAGGGTTTCTGAAGAAATAATTTCTCAATAATACAATTTTTTTTTATTTTATTTAATCATAAGTATGTTAAAACCTAAGTTAACCATCCTCCAATTCCATTTTGTTGTAAATATTGACTTTGTCAGTATTTTTTATAGCCTTTTTCTGTAAACTTGTTTGATATTAATTTTTTTTATTCAAGAATAAAGATTTCTTAATACTTTGGTGAATTAAATATTTTTCTAGATCGCTTACATCAAAAGATAAAGCCATTTCAAGATAAAAATAAAAAAAACTCACACTGAAGTACCGTTAATTTGTTTTCTTCATAATCTACAGGCGGTGACTTTATTGAAAATTTGTGTCGTAACATAAGGTATAATTTATGTTAGTCCCGAATCTATTCAAATTATTAAATGCTGCCTATTTCCTGATCTATACTCAGGAGTCAGGACTTGGACATCAACGGAACATAACGGTGCTTCCCAAGTGCGAAAAATTAATACATTGGATCTTTGATCAATAACGAGTCACAAACAATTCCAATTAAATTGTATATGCGTGTTTTGCTGTCAAAGGTGATGTCATTCATTGGATTTTTTTAAAACCAATATTTAATTTTTTTTTCGAAAAAATATGATCAATTTCAATAAAATTTTCTATGAGTAATTTATTGCCAAAGGTGTTGTTTTTCATCCGATTTTTTTTTTCGCAATCATCTCATTAACGGTACTTGTCATAAAACCGTTTTCTTACACCGATTATCTTTTTGAGCGGTTTTACCAACTTGACTAATTCTGAAAAATACATTGAATATTGAAAATTTTTTTTTTTGTTTTAAAAAAATAATTCTATTTTTCTCGAAAAAATTCGACCAATTTCGATAAAATTTTGTATAATTCATTTTCTATATACAATTAACTATAATGTATAAGATTTATCAGCGTATAGTTGCTCTTTATTAAAGGAAGGAATTTCAAGTTTCAGTGTGTAAATTACTGAGAAAAAGCACCCAATTTAATCAAAATTGACACAATTTTCGTTCGAAAGAAGCTACACGTTCAAAGTTAGAGTCTAAATAAAAATTGGTATAATAGAAATAGGAATAGAAATCCAGAAATTTGAAGGTCTTTTAACAAATATCACTTACTTAGATTTGTAAAATGAAAGTAATATGGTTCTAAAGAAACTCTAATAACTTCGTATGATATTCAATTCAATTCAAATGTTGGTAATATTGAATTTGAAACGAACCATAAATCAATCTAATCATGAAGTTATATTGAAGACGTCGGCAAACATCCTTATTGAAAGAATTTAAAAAGAAAAACAAATGCACCCTTAGGGATTCCCAGATGTCATTTTGACAAACAGATGAAGGGGACAAGCCGTTTTTTGTGTACTTTTTCTACAAAGTACGTTTTTTTATTGACCGTTTGTGTACCTGTTCGTTATCAATTTACTTTGTTTGGTCAAAGGTCCAAAGCCAAACGTAAGAATACAAAACAAAGCCTCTCACTATGAACTCGTAGTCGAAAATCTTTCAAAAGAAACGAAATACTTGCCTTCATAAATTAATGTAGATTTCGAGCATTTTCAAGATATGGAGGTATTTTTCTACTTTTACACTTGCAAATAAGAATACCAGTGGATAAACCATTCCTAGTCTCTCTTCAAGGATATTGAAAATACAGATGACATTTTCATCGAGCATTTGGTGAAGATGAAGCGAATCCAGGAGAGTGTCTACTCAACTAAGTGGATGCAGAGGATACAGAAAATGTTATTTACTGTGTAAGGTTATCGGGCATATCGTGTATACGTTTCCTTCTCAAATGATGCTTGCGAATTCATCCTGAATAAATAAAAATTCGTGAATTGATCTTTACTCTGCTGTTGAGTATTTCTGGTGTTTATTTAACGTTATATAGTTTGATATATCCTTTGCGTTCGCTGCAATTGAAAGAAGTAACTTGCAATGCCTATTATGTTAGTGTTTTCCTTGAAAGTTTACCTCTTCGATTCTTGTTAAATTATTGCAATAAAAGGCCGTGTGCTATTTGCGTCAAAAGTGCTGTTAAATTTGATCCCATGGCTAAATTTTGACACTTCTATGAGGTAAATACAGACGTCAAAAGTTAACGTGCGCAGGAGCTCGTTAAAATATTAGCAAGCGGTTAATTTTTGTTTTTTTGTTGTACCTACATCATTTTATTATCGGCCGCGTTCTTATAGTACCTTTTTTTATCGATTGTAGCCAAAACCATCTGGATAGCTTCGTGTTGTTGTAAAAAATTTTGTATGCATATTGTATGCATAATACTGAGACACACATGAATAAAATTCGTAGCAATTTTGTATTAAATAAACGACAAAAATTAACTATTGTTAACAAAAATAACCATTGTTAACAATAGTCAACTATTGTTATTAACGTACTAAAAGTATTTGAACATTTCTGGAATCTCAATGGGAAATTTATGTTTTAAAAAATCCTTTTTAATTCAATTGACAATAATTGACAAACGCCAATAAAAAGGTATCAAATTTAACTATGGGATCAAATTTAACAACAATTTTAACGCAATTGACACACGGCCTAATTGACACATTTCAAACAACTACCTCCCTACTGAAATTAAAAAGGGAGCGTTAATTAAGATTTTAGACATCCTTTATAGATTTTTTTAATGTAACAAAATTGTATTGCAATCTTATAATAAGAAGAAATATATTTTATAACAACTCGATTTTCTCTAATCAACATGAGGAAAATAAAACATTTAAATAACAACAAAAATGTTCTTTTTAAAGAATTTAAAACTGTAGGTAGGTTGGTATATTCCTAAATACATACATAGTTACAAATAATCAGTTATCGAAATACTTCCAGCAGTGTTTCGATGAGTAAATTCGAAACAAAAGAACAAAATACACATTTATTTTTAGATTTATTTCCAACATCCACGCATCTATAGATCTGTCTGCGACGAATCTAATTTATGGGCAATTATTGAAGTTCATTATAGATATTTAGAGACACAGGCACCTATCTGAATCTAATACCTTTAAATAAGTAAAATAAAAAAAAACTACCTACACCCAAAAACCTGTCTACTTTTACCTGGCTGACTATGAATAAAAAACCATTGCATAGTATCTGTCTATACCTACCTATATACTAGAGAAGAGGTCACTCAACGTTT
Source organism: Baccha elongata (assembly GCA_951217065.1). Classification (NCBI taxonomy): domain Eukaryota; kingdom Metazoa; phylum Arthropoda; class Insecta; order Diptera; family Syrphidae; genus Baccha; species Baccha elongata. The sequence continues at coordinate 211,217,904 of OX578272.1, forward strand.
CAAACAATCTACAGATTTTTAAGGGACCAAAAAAAAAAAAGTATTTTAACACGACATTAGATACACGCATGCTTTAGTGAAGAAAAACAAAAAGCAATAAAAATGCTCTCCTGCATTAAAAGAGGAAATTCTTTTAATCTGACTTACTTTAGTAAGAAAGATTCGTTTCTTTTTCCGAATATTTTCCCAAAGAAAAGATAGAAATTTGAGAAAATTTACATAATTTCCCCAAAGAAACATTTTTCTCTGTACAACAAACGCAACGCACTCTGTCATTGCTTCTAACCTATGTAGGTATACCTATACATGTAAGATGTTATTTTATTTAAATCGTATCTAAGAAAAGGCGACAACGTTACTTGGGACTTGGTTTAAAGATGAACAAATATTAATAAATGAATAGAAATAAAATGTATCTATTCTCAGTGTCATTGGTTGGATTATTCTATCTAATAGGTGAATCTTCTGTGAAGTTTAATGCCTTTTGATTAATTTCAAACGTTGTCTTCCTATACCTACATTATGTATATGCACCCGGTTGGCCGGACAGGAGATTCGAGAGTATCTTGTGTCGTTTACCCCATTTAGAATTTAGGAATCTGCTTGTTATTTGGTGTGTTTGGTATGAAACAATTTATAGCCATCAGATCATATTTATTATGCTTTTGTTACATTATTGAAATAGAAGGGTTACTTATAGGATGGAATTTTATTGTCGTGTTGTTAATATATAATGCACACAATATATAGGTATGAAGATATGGAATACATTTAAAGCTTCATTATGATTTATTTGAAAAAGTATCTTAAAAATGACACACTCGCAAGAGGAAATCCTGTGTGGTTGTGGTTTGTGGATTATTTATACTTAAATTAAAATTTGTGTAATGTAGAAAGGAACCTATTTATCCTTAAACTGAAAGAAGTTTTCTATCTCCTTAAGCATATAACTACCTTCTTCAATTTTAAACCATATCATTTAATTACAGAATAAAATGCCTAGTTTTGTTGGTTAATTTTATTTGTTTTTGATACCGAAAGATAAGTATCTAAGTACCCTATAAGTGCGAACGTGAGCTCGAGGCAATCATAAAATCGTCTTTTTTTGCTTTATATTGTCTTTTGTTTGTTTTATTATTTAACGACCTTTCTCCTTTTATTTAATTACCCTAGCCAAAGAATTGTTTTTTTTATTCATCTTAAATAAAAAGATAAAAGAAATAAGACAACAAAAATGGATATCAGTTACCTATGCGTATTATAGAGAAAAGTCCTTTTTTGTTGGATTTGCATTGTTTAAGGTTTTAATGTATTGCGTTTGCGGCACTTACAATGGATTCTACTATTCTTTTTTTTTCACCTTTCTTAACTAATTGGTTCACACTTTCCTTAAGTGAACTGAATATAAACAAGTAAGAATCAGATAACTCATGTAGTTTTATGACTTTTCTGTGGGATAGTCTCATACTGTCAGGTCGGATCGTGGGTGTTGCTGTTTATGAGAAAAGTGCGTGTTCATGAATGAACGGACATTGGTTTTATATGTTGGATAATGTCTCTTGAATCTTAGTGGCATTTTTAAATGCTTTAAAGTTGATTCAGTTGAATTCAGAAAAAAGTCAGCAAGCCTTCCGGTTTAGTATTGTTTTATGGCTAAGCGTTGTATTGTATATTCATGATGTACACGTTAGTATTTTTGGCATTTTAAAATGTATACATGCCTATATATATGTGTGATGTATGTACATTGTACATATGGCCTTTATATTTTATTTATTGTAGCGAAATGAATGTTTTTATAATAATATTAAATAGTTTACAGAAATCGACTATTAACTACCAATACCATACCTATACTATACTGCCGCTAACTTCGTAAAGGCCCTAACTACATTTTCACTTTTCGAAGATGAAGAAGAAAAAACTGTTACGCCTACCGCAATGAAGAACTTGAAAAATACCAAAAAAATATGTGTCTTTAAGCTCAAGCTTTGCTTTATTTTTTTGTATATACCTAACATTTAACAATAATACATCATAATAACAATACCCTGACAATAAATATGTCATAAACTCAAAAAATAAAATTTTGCATATCTGGCGTTTACGAAGTTAGCGGCAGTATACTGTAATAAAAAATAATTGTTATACAAAAGGATTTGAAGGACTAGCGTAACGAGTAAGAACCTTCATTACATATAAAAAAAAAGAAGAAGGGGGATGGTGATGTAAAGTACTTTTTTCAAGATTATCTTTTAAATTATAGATACACGAAAATAAGAACACGCATGTAACACTTACCGCATAAACAAGGATGACAACAGAAATCTGTCTTATAAAAACTAGTAGAAAAAAATTAAATTTCTTATTAATATTAAACAAATAAAAAATAAAAAATATAATACAAAGATATAATAAATGTTTTAGTTAACTAACATTACACAAAAATAAACAGACAAGTAAATGAGAAAATAAATAAGTAAATAAATAAATAAATATATAAACAAATAAATAAATATATAAATAAATAAATAAATAATTACATAGGTAAATAAATAATTAAATAAAAAATAAACAAATAATAGATAAATAAATTAATTAATAAATAAATAAATTAATTAATATATAAATAAATAAATAAATAAATAAATAAATAAAACCATAAATAAATAAATTAATTAATTTATAAGTAAAAAAACAAATAAATAAATATATAAATATATAAATAGATAAATAAATAAATAAATAAATAAGTAGATAAATAAAAAATAAAATAAACAACACAAAAAATGGAGAAATAAACAAGTAAATAAATAAACAAATAAAAGTATACAAAATAAATAAATAAATACATACATAAATAAATAAAAGGCACGACTGGGTCGCACAAACTTGCTCTTGTGGCAAATTACTTTCGTAATAACGACTGAGAAATTCATTTTATTTGACGTTTCTAAAAATAAATTTTTGAATTTAAAAAAAAAAATTAAAAATAGATATTTTCGACATATTTTTTAGCAATATTTTTAAGACATATCAGGACTATTTGAATATCAAATTTCATATCAAATGATGAATATCATGAATTTCATATCAAGTGAATACATTTAAGTTTAAAAGTTTTTTCCAGTTTTTTTTCCATGAAATATTTCATTGTTAGCAACAAATCGCATTCATGCGAAATTTTATAAAAATCCATCTTATTTTTTTCGAGGGAAAATTATTGTTGAAAAATTTTGTTTTTCAAGCTTGCAAAATATTGAATAAAATATTGCATTTAATAATTCAGAATTTTGTAAAAAAAACATTTTAAAAGAAAAAAAAATATTAGCTCTTCTTTAAAATTTGATTTTAAAGGTTTATTTCCCAAAAACTATTCATTAAACCAACTCAAAATAAACATTTAATCAAGGAATTGAGTTTTTTTATTTTAAAAAAGATATATCACATTAGTTTCAGTTTTTAAAATGTGACACGGCATTTTCTTTTCTCGGCGGCAACGCTGATGTACACCATTCACCATACCATTTGTGTTTTGTGTATCACCACAAAAAAAAAAAGTTGATTCTAAAGAGAGTGCGAACAGCGAAAATATAATATTCTCTTTTGACGGAAGTTTCGTGAACTAAATATCGTTGTGTGCGTATTTGGATTAAGAAAATCGTTAAAAAGATGCTTTTTCAAAATTAAATATCAAATTGTTTATGCGTGTGATATTGTTTTCTTCACTTGGAACTTTAGCAAAAAATATTGAAATAAAATACAAAAATAATAATAAAGTTGTACATGGCATTTCAACCTGGGAAAACTACCATGTGTATAGATACTTTGAATTGTAAATTTTTACGTCTAAACAATATAAAATTGCAAAAAATACTAAGAGACAAAAATAATAAGAGATTCGAATAAATTAAAAACAAAAAATATTAAGAATAAAACATGCCAGCCCCAACGGGGGAAAGAAAAAAGTAGTATTGTTTGTGTATATATAAGTTTTTCAGACGTATAAAGTGGAAAAAAATAATTTTTTGTTTTGTTTCAAATAAAGTATCTACTTTCTGTTATAAAAAAAAAATATTGTTTGGCTCCGTTGAAAATTTAAGAAACTGCGCCAATAAACGAGCTTTAAATTAGTGTGAACTTACGTCCACTTTGTAGCTCAAATAATTTTTTTTTTTTTTTTTTTATCCTACATAAAGCATACATTCATTGACAGTTGAAAAACATTAACAACAAAATAAAAAAAAACAAATCACACGAGAGCCCCTTGAGGGGATGCATAAATCAGCCAAAATAAAGGGGACAAAATGTGTAATTCCTTCCCTAAAAAGCACAAACTTTTGTAAAACATAAAATTGAGGACATATGTTTTAAGATATGTTCATGGACTAAATAATAAATTTTATTTCATCAAAATATCTTTTCAAATGTAGGAGATATATTAAGTTTTGTGCACGTAGTACCCTATATTTACGAGGCAGACCCACCCTTAATGTGCTTTTGCAAATCACCACAGCATACACTCCATATATTTTTTTTTTCACTACCTACTCAAATTTATGAGGTACTAACACTATAAATAGCTGTTAGCCTTATTGTGAAGTTCATCCGGAATACATTTCGCCTGGCGAAAATCTGTTCTCCCGGAATTTTAAAAAGCTATTTGGGACTCCGTCCGAACGATTTTTCACTTCGAATCAATACAGTGACATTTCGGATAAGCGAGGCGTGTTTATGCACTTCTTAAAGTAACATTAATTTACTCCGGAACAAATTGTGACAGTTTTGTTTTTCATTTCTAACAAAAAAATCATTATTAATCTTGATTTTCAAATCTTTTCGGTTTGAATTTTTCATTTTTATAATTAAATAGCTACTGTAACTTTCTAAAATATCTTCTATTATTTTTTTTGTAATAAATGCATTTTCTGAGAGAACATTTTCTACTCCTTCAAGTTCAAGAATTTACTTGAAAAAATAAATGAACACACCTAGTTTCTGATTTGACAGATCTAAAGAAGAGCGATAATTGTGTAGTGTTATTTTTTCAAAGGGTGTGCAAAATTAAATTGTTTAAAAAATATTTTGGACGTGTATTTGTTGTGAATGTTGCAACTTGTGAATAAAGTAAATCATAGTAAATTGTTAAAAGTTAAATAATCAGATCCTTGTATGTAGGTACCTACATATAATAAACCACAAAAAAAGCTACTTCGTTGATCCATGAAATTAAAAAAGTAAACTCTTCCGATCAATCCTGACAAAATCAAAGGAATACCTACGATATTTAAATATAAATACCTATATGTTTAGTAGCAAATTATATTTATTTAAAAGAAATATTGTTTTGTTTTCAAAAGTGCAGTCAAAACAAAGAGCTCTAAAAGGTAACAGTTCGGAGACAATTTTGAGGGATAAAATGTTTTGAAACATTTCATGTGTTTGTGAAAATATATAATTACATTTAAGTTTTACAGATTTAAACAATAATACAAATTAGCGTTTTGTTATACTTGAGCTGACGAAAAATAAACAAATGTCTTGCAATTCACAACTTTTTCACTCGTTCGCCTTCAAAATATAAGTGAACATTTTAGCTGTAATGACATTTGCTTTTCGCCCGAAAAAAATGACCACAATAGGGGAAATTTTTCAAACTTTAATTTTTCGGGTGATATGAACGGGAAATTTCAATTTTTCTGGGTGGAATGTAATTCGGGCGAACTTCACAATAAGGCTGTCTATCTTTTATTCTTTTCACTATAGTTGGAGATAAATAAATGTTTGTACATACCTATGTTTTGCAAGGAAATTTGATTCTTTAGAACTTTTCTACTCACAAATTTGTGTTTAAAAAATGTGGGAAGAAGTTCAAACATAAAGTTTAAAAACATTTTTTTTCATTTTTCATTCATTTAATGTTATTTTCAAATAATGTATGATAGAAAATTATCGCAACCGTTGGAAGGGACCGTAAATTGATTTTAATTTCTTTTTTTTCGACTATATTTTCTTGATGAGGTGCATGCTCTGCTTCGGCAGTTTTAAAATCTCTGCTATAGCAAGCCTTCAGCTTTCATAGCTCTAATTTTTCTCAGCATTCTAAACGCTGGCTGTTCTCAATTTCCCAAGGTTTTATGCATAATGCTTCTTAAAAATTCACCTAATCACCTTTTAGAAGCCTGTAGAAATTATTGATTTCCTCCGAACTGACTGTAATTCAACTATCACGTTCTTATTTTCATCCTTGCATGCATCCGTACTGGAATTGTTGCCTTGGAATGTTCTTTTTTTACATTCTAGTAAAATAGAACATCTTTTCATGCTATCTATGTTTACCTATGTTTCTATGACCTTGCTGGGTCTGGGTATAGAGTATGTAGTTGAGTTTGCATAATTTCAATACAAATTTAAATATCTCAAGATTCATAACAAAACAACAAACAGATCTAGGCAGCAGAATGAACTAAGCCAGCTCTCAACTCTCACAGTTCTTAGCCATCCCATCATAAATGCACAAATTATAATATTATTTTTTAATTTCTAATCAGCATACATAATATTAGCCCCTATACTTACCAACAGTTTCACGTATAAGATTGTTCCTCATGGGTTACTTTAGTTGTCAGTATTTAAACACAGTGCAATGCCCTTGGATTAATCGTTTAACTCATTTTTTCGTTCCCTCCCAAAACACAAAGTATTGCTTAACAATTCAGTTGATTTTATGTAGATTTGTTTCTTTTTTTATCCCCTTACATCTTCTTACACTCTTGCGACCATAAGTATGAATAAAACGAACAAATTAATGCAAAACAGCGAAGAAGAAAGAAAACAATAATAATTTAGTCAGAGCCTGGTAAACGGCTTTAAAATCAATTTTTCCACTCTCAATGTAATATAAAAATTAACGAAGAAAGACAAAGATAAAGAGTTAGTACCAAATTATTTTTTAGATAAAAAACAACTGATATGGGCTCATTAAGGAAAATCGGTTATTATAATAATTTGATTTAGTAGCTTAATATAAATCAATGTAGGTATGTTTTTGTTATATTATTTTGGGGGCAATTCGATTCAGTCGATTTGATTTAATGTTTTCAAATGGGTCAAGAACCGATTATAAAAGAATTAAATGGGAAACAAATTGAGAATTATGACTTAATAAATGAAATTGTCTAAATTTGTATATGAGCACCTCACCTTTTAAAAATTAAATAACATCTTAGAAAGCATCATATGAAATTAATATTGTTGATAAGTCCTTTCAATAATACAAAAAGGCCCAACATTTCCATATTTATAAGTTAACTCGTCATCTTAAGCTTACTGAAAATTTTGTTTACATCAGGATTAGCTCAAAGTTAACTACCCTGGGAAAAACTGGGATTAACAATTCAACTATAAAATCATCCATCGTAAGGGAAAAGAACAAGTCATTATCGACATGTTATCGCAAGGAGTACCAGAATTGGCTAGAATCTCTGATGCAAATTTGGACCATGATTTTCCATCAGCAGGACACATAGTATAGTGAAGAAAACTTTGGCTAGGATAGCAGATAAATATTACTGGCCCAAATGAGAGCGGATATAACTAAGTATGTTAGGAGCTGTAGATTTTGCCAACAAGTGAAACCTGACGAAGAGAGTAGGGACTTCAAAAAAATGGGAAATGGTTTTTTAACGATTGAACGATTAAATTTATTGAACATTATATAATTTTTTTACGTTAATATATCATTTCATTGAAATAACTAAAAAAAATTATATTATGTACTTATAGTCTTCTTGGGTTTTTCAGATCCGGTTGTCATTGTTGTAGTGTTGGTTTGGGGTTTTTAGCCACGGTAGTGGACTGACCCCGGGTCAGCGTAGATAAAAATTTCCTCGTTGTCGTTGAAAGGGAAATGGTTTGCGTAAGCTTGGTTGGTCCATTGCCGAAGTCATCTAGGGGCTTTATTTATATTATAAAGGATGCCCCAAACCAACGCGAGTATGCCCACACCAACGCGACAGCGACAGTGCGACAGTTCATTTAATTTTTTTTCAACTCACCTTTTGTTATGTTTTTATACCGTTTATATATCCTAAATAGTTAATTTTTAGACTCTTTTTGTCTGATTATCAAAATGTTTACTAACCGCGACAGGGACAAAAACGCTGTCGACCGCGTTTTTAGAAAACGCTGCAAGTGTGCCGCTCGAATCTTGTACATACCGGTATAAATTTATTTTAGATAGATTAACAGGTCACCTGGAGGAAGCAGGCTTTCTCGTTACGTGACGATTCACTCTACGCGTTCAATCTAATTTATGTTCTGATTTTCTCATTTCTTCTTCACTCTCCTTGATTCTTCTCAGACTCCTTTCAATTGTCTTCTCGAAGCACTTTTCTTGTTTTTCTTTAAAATCTCCTTCTCAAATCTCTATTTCTTTTCAATCCACCTCTCGCAAGCTTAGCTCCACCAGAAGTGTACTTTTCACCAACCAACAACTTTGTCCTCTCTCGTCCTCCTCATACACTCACACATATGTACATTCATATCAGCAGCCAATATTTTTCGTGGAATTCGGTCACGGGTATAGCGCCAATAGCGGTAGCGTAGAAACTTCTCTTACTTTCCAGCCCCACCGTTTTTGAATTCTTAACAAAACTCTACTCTCACTTCACATTCACGAAATTCACCAAGTTGTTGGAGCTGTCCCGAAACTTGAAGAATTCCGAGTTCGGAAATCACACGCAAAAACACTTTCGAGAGTAATTAAAAACAAGAAAAATAAAATGCTGGGCATTCTCCCCAAAACAATATTTTACAACAAATTATTTTTGAGAAGAGAAGAGAGTGAAGGAGGCATCATTTTTACAACTCGAACTCTACTCTACTAATCGCGATAGACGTTTTGAAATACAAAAAAAATTACATTAAAAACGTTAACGTTCCATTCCTCCAAAATATAAATGTATGTGTATAATATTGTGAGGAAGCTAGTGCCCATAGCCGTCAAGAATTCTATCATAAAAAAGCGTCGTACTCGTTAGCTTCATAGTATGGGCAATCAGTTTCATCATAAAATAGGTGTTGAAATTCAACATCTCATCGCCAGTCCGTTTATACATATTCAAACTCTTAATTCTCTGGGAACGCCTGTCTTTCTCGTTGCTTCAAACAAATGTTCCATGGCTACCCTATACTTCACCAGAATCTTGCAGTCGCGCTGAAAAACTAGAAAAGATTAAAGAATTAAGGGTTGAAGACCAGTATTTGTTGTGGTAAATTTTGCCGTAACAAGTTCCAACCTTACCTCCCACAAAATGTGTTAACATTTCCAAAAAACTTAAACCATTTCCTAAGGAAACATAACCATTTCCATCAAGTCCAAAATGCCAACAAACATAGTACAAAACTTTGGCACGACTTCAGGGTTTGCTTGTGGATGGTAGTGCGCAGTAAACCGAAGAGTTGATCCACACACTTTGCCAAGCAGCTTTAGTTCCTTACTACGGAACTGATGACCATTTTGTCGCAAACAATGCATATGGGTACTCCGAAGAGAAGAAAGACGCTGTCTTTCAACACTTTGCACACCGCGTTAGCAATTGCAGTACAAAGAGTAAACAAAAGAGAACATTTTGTAAAATAATCCACCCACAGTTAAGGCAGCCCCAAACCAACGCGACACCGCGACAGCGACAGGGGAAACTTTTTTGAGATCAAATTTTAATTACACAGCGGCATATAAGAGTGCCCACACCAAAGCGACAGTGTTGCCGCTATGCGACGGTGGCAAACTTGCCGCGTTTTCTTAAAACGCGGTCGACAGCGTTTTTCTCCCTGTCGCGGTTAATAAATATTTTGATAATCAGACAAATGCTTATATGAATGTACATATGTGTGAGTGTATGAGGAGGCCGAGAGAGGACAAAGTTGTTGGTTGGTGAAAAGATCACTTCTGGTGGAGCTAAGCTTGCGAGAGGTGGATTGAAAAGAAATAGAGATTCGAGAAAAAATTAAGATAGAGAAAAATTTGAGAAGTATGTTCGAGACTTGAGCAGCAAGCATTGTGCGAGCTACAGCTCGATAACTTCAATCCTGTACACGAATAAATATTATTTAAATTGATATCGTTTCATATAGTTTCAATTCACACGAAATTAATGTCTTCAGTTGTGACTAGTTTCTCTGGCATTACAGCAATGCTCCACGTTTTATAAACTAAACTAAATGAATATATCACAGCTGTTATTTGTGAAGAACATACATAGGTATCTACAGTCGTACTTAATCATAAATGCTTCGAAACATAATATCGATGTTGATACTGTTTGTAGACAATAACGAAATGGACATTTGACAACTATTGTGTTCGATTACTGACTAAATGCATGTATGTAATTTAGATAATGAACACGTATCTGCAATTGCATTGAATTTTTTCTCAGTAAGAAATACGAGATAAATTTTATAAGATAATCAAATCAATCCTTTTCTTTCAATTTGAATGATCTACTTTTAGAAAAACCTCACATAAAACCTCATTATCCGAAATTTTTATAATCGGCTTAAAATATCTTCAACGTGCTCGAGACAATGACATCAAACTGATTGCAATCCATATTAAATCGATGTTTTTTTTTTGTTGCATTATTTTTCAATTGCAATCGAAAACTACACACATTTTCGCTAACAATTCCTGGAAACTCCTAACAGCACGATGAAAAAAAGCAAAAGAATTTAGGCCATGAAGATGCTATCTTTGCACTAATATCACGTACGAGGGTATACATATATTTTTTGTCTTTGAACTACAACAAAGCTTGCGAAGGTGTACTTTTTGGATGAGCACATAGAAAATCAAATCTTAGAAAAAATGAGAATATACAAAAATAAAGGACTATCCCGATGTGATGAATGCAATGATAAAATCCGATGCACTGTGAAGTCCTTGTGCGGTCTGCTTGTCATTTTCTTTACAAACATCACAGCAGTCAGCATCAGTACTGATTTTTAACACGTTCATTTCATACATATAAACCTTTTTTACAACAAAGTAGGATCCATTGTTAGAAAGTGTTTCAAATCTTTTTTTTATCTCATACCTTCATTCAATCGTTACACGCGTGTGCATTTATTTTTAACTAAATAATTGTAACACAAGGATTTACTTCTATAGCTGCTAAGATTTACTATGATTATTGTTCGTAGAAATTATTTAACAGGTTAATCTTAGCAGCTCAATTGAATGGGAAATTATTCATTTTTCTAAGGAAACATAATCTTATACTTCTGAGAATGTGGGCAGTAGATTTTTTTTTGTTTACTGTGATAATTATGATCACAGGTGTGTTGTCGTTGCAGTTCATCGCCCATTGATCGCATACTCTCTTATGAATATGTATTGTAGGAGGTAATTTAATTATAAATTAAGTTTCTGTAGGTATTTATAGGTAGTTCTCCTTGGCCCTGTCCCATAATCAAAAACAAAACAATAATATTTTGCTTGTACCATACTTGATACATTTTCATTGCATATAATCAAGAAGCTGAAAAACACAAATTACAAACTACATAATCAAAAGTATACAAGAACAATGTAACAGGAATTATTTTTATTGAACCTGTTTTAAAAATAATTGCTAATACAACGAATACTATAGTGATAACTATTTTATTATGAATTTTAACTAACTTTAATTTTCTATAAGAAAATATTTTTTAATCGGTTTTAACCGTGTTTCCTCACTTTAATATTTTAATCCTATGCTATTGAGACCTTCTCTTATACCTATCTTGTAAAAAAAATTATTTTCAAGGCGTGCTACCGGGAGGTAAAACCGCCGCATGCAATTAGTTTATATAACAATCATAAATTAGGTGAGAAATTGTTAGTCTTTGAGATCACAATTTTAAATTTACGAACATAAGGTAAGATAGTATTAAAACATCCTTATTGATACTATCTTACTTTATGCTTGAAAATTTATGCCTAAATTTGTCGCCTTGTTTTATTTTTCTATATTATTTTGATGAGCCAAAGTATTTTCGAATAAATTAAAAGAAATATGTGAAAATAACCATAGTTTTTAACATTTAACAAATTGTTTTATTTTCTATGTACAAATTTTATCTTATTCCCTTTTTCAACTTATGTATTTATATGATGCATTAAATACATGCCTATATCCGTATAAATTTGCAAATCGTAAGATATGGAATAACTATATGTATGTAGGTAGATAGTATATGGTATGAAACAATCGGATTACCGATGTGCTTACAATATTTACGTTTTTTTTATTTATTTTTTTTTGTAAATAACACACATAAACACAAAATTGCACAAATAGAAAAAAAAATAAACATTTCATTTATATGATGTTATAAATATCATTTCATTAACATTCCAGGAATCTTCACCAACTCTCACTCTAATTTCATCGAAAGTAAGTAAGATTAATGTGTGTGTTTTTTTATTTTTTTTTATATAACTTTTAACTCATTAGATATTAATGTGTTTATGTGTGTTAATTTTCTTTTTTTAAATTTAAAATGTAATTTTTGCTATACTGAACTTAGGACCTGCAATAGAAAATATTAAATAATTATACATATATTAAAATGTAGTTGAGTGTTAAAATTTAATTTAAAGTTTAAACTTTTATATAAATCAGTAGATATTCTTTGCAGTTTAATTATTCACATTTTTTGAAAAGTGCATCTGAGAATAATGTGGCAATAGAAGAATAGCCTAATAAGAAAAAATTACATCAATCCCCCTGATTTAAATTGTCGACATTCTTTTTTGTAGATTTGACCTCCCAGAGCATAGATTAGTCAATGGTTTTACATTTCCACAGAAATACCTATAGTTGCAAGGCATTGGGTTTGTTTTTACTCTCGATACTGATTCAAAAACTTTCGTTCGTTTTAAACATTTTGAAACAATCTGAAACTAACAGTTTCAAGATATAGTGTTAAGATGTTGCTTTATTCTTAACGTACCTACCTATACATATAATGGAGGTAACTATTTTATAATAAAGTACCCACAAAAATTTACACCCAAAAATGGTATGTATTTATACATACATAAATATATGGGTACATAATGTATAGTAATAATATTAATCAACAATAGGAATAGATATTAAAACCTTCCCATACAATGTGAACCAAAATTTATTTTCAAATTTGTTGTCCAACAATCTCTTCTCCCGCCGGCAGCCTTAAATTCCAAAACAAGAAGAAGATTACTTTTATGTATCTCACAATTACCAAACTATTCAACAAAAAGCAGGTATCTCGTCTTAAATCAAATGGAATAAATTTAAACACTGGACAACATAACTATTACCTACGACCAAAAAGGCGACACGACCGACTCCCCACACACAACACACAAAATATCGATGACCGGTTCTATACAAAAACTCTTATAATTACCATTACTGTATCTTATATGTACGTATTAAAGTTTGAATTTAATATCTCTTCTATGGTACAGATACACAGCATCGATACTTTTTTATCGTTTTTTTTTTTTAATAAGAGAAATCTTTTAATACAACAACAATAAATACACCTAGTCGTGGTCTATTCACTGCATATGTTCAACGTATATTACTTGAATTCGGCTAACGCTGTAAACCCCGATGTATAGGATGGCACATAGCGCGACACTCAAATTCGTTTTAAGATATTTCCACGGGCAATAAATATTCCAAATTGAATCAGAAAGAAGAGACCCGAACAACAATTTTTGTATATTTTTTTTATATATATTTTCTTATTTTAATGTGTAAATTGATTGTGATTCCCGATTTATATCCGCGCCCATACCATCCTATAGATATATTACATACATGCATGCATTTTTCATTATTATATTTTTAGGTACAATTTGGAGCTGCGTTTAGACAAATACACGTGTGTATTAAGGAATTTCGTTGGTTTTTTTTTGGGACATAATTTTAGGTGGAGCATGAGAGGTAGGAAAAAAATTATTTTAATTTCGAAAATAATTTCTTTGAAGATTCATTTGATGTCACCCAGAGAACATAGTGAGAGGGAAAAAAAGATACACAAAATATTGGATGTATTATTATCGTCATATCATTCTGAAGAAGGGTAAAAGTATCAGTTTAATGAACAATGCATGGCAACGAATGTTCGATTATAGTGAGGGTTTAAGTGAATAAGTATGTATTTAAATGATGATCGAATCCTAAATGTTGGTAGATTACTGAAAAAGTCAATTAATGAGTTGTCATTTAAAATTTTGTCTTACGAATTTATTATAATTGTTTGGTAAGATTGTTTAATATTGTTATCCGGTAAGGGCACGACGTCGTTTACCTAATAATATTTTTTAACATCACATAGGTATTAATATTATCAAATACATAATGTAGGTGTCTATCTATAAAAATACAATCCATTTTCCCAGTGGTAAATGTCAGTCATTGAGCGCATCACAATCCAGAATTGTAAAAGAATGTAAGCATTCAATAGATTTCTCGGGAGAATAGGATTCTTTATAATACCTACCAATTTCTGTTTTATTTTCAAGTCTTAAATAAAACAATCATTCATTATTTGAAGCCCTTCAAAAAAATTTTGAAGTCTTAATACAGTGTTTGAATGCAGTCAAAAATTAATGCATCACTATAAGTAGATAAACACTCTTCAAGGCAGGTTTAAGACTACTTTTTTTATGCAAAGACTTCATTTTTATTTTAAATATATTCTTCGAATTTTTATATGTGTTTCAAACTATCTTCTACAATTGAGTGTTCTTTAAAATTTGTATTTGTTTTGGGGAATCAAGTTACCCTTTTTTTTCATTTTAGCTTTATACTTTTGTGTTTTAAAGTAGATAGTGTAAAAATTAAAAAAAAAATTATTTAGATATCTATGTCGTCCAGTCGATATGTACTTTTACCTGTAAAAAATTGCAAAGTCAATGAAACTTAGATTGTTCGGGGGTATACTAGAAAGTCCCCCCTTATTTCTTGACCACGAGGACCATTTGCTAACTTGGGGAGGGGCGAAAAAACCCTAACTGTTTCATTTTTTTCTGACTATAATGCACAACAAAGTTAAAGACCATTAAATTTCCTAAAAATTGGTTGTCAAACGAGATCTGTAGGTTCAATATTGACGTAGGTTCAATATTCAATATTTGACCCCTACAATGAAAGTAGTTATATACTGTACAATAATTCTATATATTTTATTATTAACATAATTTGTAAAAAACAAAGTAAAGCTAGTAGGCTAAGTCAAGATGATAAAAAAACGTAGTGAACGTGCACCCCCCCCCCCCCCCCGCTTACCCAAGAGGAGCAATTTTCACAAAAAAAAGATTGAAAAAAGAAAAACATGATTTCAAAAAAAAAGACCTGAACGCCTACAATGACAATTTATACCTTTTTGTAAAGCCAGAAATCTCGTCTCTCGTTTTCTTTTTCTTTTTCAATCAAACAGTTTTTGAAAAATTAATTTTCAAATTAAATATTTTGAAAAAAAAAAAATTAATATTTTTTTTTTTTTATTTTATGTAATTAATCATAATTTTTTTTTTTCAAATCCTAATGCTCTTGTTAATTTTTAGTCAAAAACATAAAACCGGATGCCCAAATCTCTTGTATTTTTGAAAAAAAAACTAAAAATAACGAATACAACACCTTATGAGAAAAACATTTGTTTAAGTTTAAGTTTAGGGGTAACAGCCTAAATTTATTGTATTCATCTCACTCGTGATTAGTGGTTGTGGTGCTGAGCCCTTTGGTATTGGAAAAAAAAGGTAATGAAGATGTATTGTAAGAAACCTAGCCATTCAGAGATGTTAGCGATATTTAAAGACCCAGAGGTGACTCCAAATTGCTGACGTTGAAGAAAAATTCCTCGTGAAATTGTATGAAGGGACCATTGAAATTGACAATCTTGAACACCTGAGATACCGAATTTTTTCCAAAGTCGTGGCAAAGCCCAAATGTCATCTTGCCAGACTGCCACCAACCCAGAGATACTGCCAAGTACCACTCATTCAGGACGTGCATGCAAGTCCAGGCGTGGGTGGGAAGCCAAACGAGCCATCAGAAGGTGCCTTCTGGGGTTGGAAGCTTACCAAACAAGGTGGATATATTTGTATTTGTATGTGCATTAGGATGCTCTTTATCAATATCTGTGTCAGACTTTAGTAGTACATCTTCATTCCGATAACTACAAAATAAAATGCATTTATATTAGGACTACTAAAAATATCACGTACACCAAGTTTCATCAAAGTCGTTAGAGCCAATTTCGAGAAAATTGGGGAAAACTAAAACCGTTATATGTGAAGTACCCGTTATAGCCGGGCTAAAACAAAAATTCGAATTTTTCCTTTAGGGAATCACCAAAAAGAATTACACACGAAGTTTAGAGAAAATCCAACCAACCGTTCAGACTGTAGATGTGCACATCCGCACATCCGCACATCCGCACATCCGCATAGACGCACAGACAGACCGACAGACGGCATGACCAAAAAAACCAAAAAAATCAAATTTAGGTACAGCTTAAATAAAAATCTCCACACTTAAATGAAAATTTGGTGTATATTTTGTCTAAAGTGTGACGATTTTATTTGAGCTTTTACTAAATTTGATTATTAGTAAGGCCCATTGAATCTTTTAGCACCTTCTACAGTTTCTCTTCATTATTTGCATTTAAAATTCACTTATGTACAAATAGAACTCATATTTTTGCAAGCAGAATTCGCTTTTTGGTGAAACAGATTTAATTTTTTGCAAATAAAAATCAACTGTTTAAAAAAGAGTAGTATTATTAAAGAAGAAAATTATTACTTAATTTAACAAAAACTAATTTTATTATATTCCAGCAAGAGCTTATAGATTTATTTATGTATTTTTGAATAAAATTTTATTGTTAATAAAACAAACAAAACTCTATTCATTACTACATGATCAGACGAAACACACTTAATCAGTCTCTTTGTTTTATAAACAAATACCTATTTGGGCTATCAGCCTTCATCATGAGTAATTTCCAACTCTACCAATTACATAGACACTGTATTAAATTAACCCATTTCCATTGTATGACTCATGCGTACTTTTTATGATAAATATGTATCTTATTAAAATACTAATTTTTCATCGGCAACAGCAAATCATCATTTTCGCAAGAATCACTTAACAATTTTAATTGAACCCTGTGAAGTCAACCACATCACTTGATCTTGCTGTAATGTGCAGCTTTACGTTATTCATCCAAAAGCAACAACATTTCAAGTCTCCATTCAATGTAGGTAGGTACCTGAATCTTTTATAATTTTAAGTGAGTGACTCAACAGCTTTCTGCAGAAAAAATACCTTTATAACTTCATGGTACCTACTTCTTCAAACTGAAAGAAAAAGAACAACATTGTGATTGTGGTATGGATGAGACTTGAACTTATCACATCATTTACGCCCAGTTTCACCATAATACACCTAAATGCATTTAAGTTAACGGAGTAATAAAATTTATTGGCATTTTTAATTAAAATAGTGTGCACCAACATTAGGAGGTGAATTTTTAAAAATGAGGATGTCAACCCCGGATTTTTATTCACCACACATAGGTCTCTTTCATAAGAGCAAGCGAGAGGAGAGCATATCAATCGAAAAATTTCAACGTTCTCTTTGTCTTTCATTTTTAAGACGCCTTTAAAATTTATTTGGAAAAAAATGGGACTTTAGCTTATTGGCTCTTTTAAAACTGAAAGTGGTAGGTGAAATTGAAAAATGCCATTTTAAGATTTAACAAACCAATAAATATTTAAAAGTGTTTGGAGAAACTGGCCATTAATAAACTACATTTAATAAATGATACCTAACCTATATGTAAGTTTAATGATACAAAATCAATCCGAAAGCAAATTTTTATTTTATTTGCTGAAGAATATTAGAAAATTATAAGGGTTTTTGTCCTAGTAGTTAATGAATAACTTAACGACGGAGTGCATATAAGACGTAGAGTGCTCGAGCAGGGACCTTAACAATTCCTTTAGACTATAGTGCATGCTGCTTATAAGAATTTAGTTTAATTTATTTAGCAACAAACACCACAGAAGGAAGGGGATAGGACCCCATCCCGTCTAAAGTTGTTTGTTTAACTTTATTAGCTTAATACAAGCAAACAATTAGAAACTAACAATAATAACTTAAGTCTAAAAATTCTTAAATCTAAAGAAAGCTAGGTAGGGTTGGAGGTTCTATAGAGAGAGGTTTTTAAGGAATCTTTGCTTTGGTGGAAGTCGAAAAGGCTTTGCATGGTATTGGTTAACCGTAGCATGCGAGTCATGGGTTCGTTACTTCCATAGCTAGTGCGATGAAAGTTTATTTTTTATTTTTAGGTGGGTAGGTACTTAATAATTT
Organism: Baccha elongata; assembly: GCA_951217065.1. Lineage (NCBI taxonomy): Eukaryota > Metazoa > Arthropoda > Insecta > Diptera > Syrphidae > Baccha > Baccha elongata. Next base: position 211,236,329 of record OX578272.1, read on the forward strand.
TTATAAAAATAAATTTTACGAATTTGAAATAAGTCAATTTAAAGTGCTAAATAGTTTGCATTTTATGCACAAAAAATAAAATTTTTTAGTCAAGCTTTTTCCAAATATTGAATTTAGAAAAAAAATAAATTAAAAAATTAACTAAAACTAAAACTAAGCTCTTTTGCAAAATTTTGGTTTTATCAAGTCATCTAATCATTTTTTTTTTTTTGAAGTTTTAACTAAAATCTATTAACCCGTTCACGAGATAGCTCAAGAAAAAAAAGCAGTTTTATGGGACGTACCGTTAATAGGCTTGCAAACAATTTTTTTTACATACCAAAAACATGTTTTTATCAAAATTTACTCTTTGTCTACTATTATAACTCCGGGCCTGGGATGTTCTATGCACTGAAAAATTTGGCCTAAGCGAGGATTTGTCAACTCTTTGCTAAAGGTGTAGAGTCCCTGAATAAAAAAAAGTTAAGATCTGGCTTTCAATTCAGGACACTTGGCGTGCTTAGCTTAACACATTATTCTACGCTACAAGATACATATATACATATATATACAAACATCCATAGCCGAAAAATAAAAACAGTAATAGATAAGACACCAAAGTATTTTCAATCAGCTTTGTTTTCTTCTTCTTTTCGAGGCAAGTGGCACACAGACCGACTTTCTGTCTTGTTGTTCCTTTTTTGTTTAGCCACTAAACTCATAATCATTCTGGTTCCTTGAAACCACTCTCACTGGCCAGCAGGCAATCGTATTCACTTCGTTTAACCTTTTTTGGCGGCACATCTTTGCCTTTTGCAAAAGAGAAAAAGACTGTTAACTTTAGCTCAACATTTGGTGTGAGCCTTGCAAAATGATTAGGTATTGAAATAAAGATGAGAGAGAAACACATGATGAGCGAATGGAGTAAAAAAAACCGATGGATTATGCTATCTTTTAACTAAATAAAATTACGTAGCCAAAGATTATGGTATGGGACAAGAGCGTAAAGGGACTCCAATGATCACAAGTTTCATTTCAAGGGCATTCTTCCATCTTACGTCGTCAAGCAACGATGGGGATATTATAGCTTGCTCCTTACCAAACATTTATCGTCAATGTTAGGAGAATTTAGAAGGAACAATAGTGGTCAGCAAATTAATTGGGTTTTCACTAATGTTTTCCTTCCACTTCTTGGAAGGATTTTAATTTTGTCTGTTGGCTGACTATAAATACTTTTTGCCAGAACACTATAGCTTTATAAAAAAAGCATTTTTAACCTAATCTTAACTTGAGCTTTTCTATACTCTTAGTCGTACATTGAAGCTTAAACATAAACGCAGACTTAAAAAGATAATTATCTTCCTTCTCAACTATTTTTTTTTACATATCATAAGTGCTTATAAATATTTACCTGTTATGATTAATTCACCATTTTCTACAATTTTTTTCTTCCAAGTAGATACTCTCCTGGTGAAATACTTCTTAGTCTTCGATCGAATTCGGATCTCATGGAATTGTTTATTTGTTTCTACTGAATAAAAGGGTCTAAGCTGTGCAACTTCCGCACACATTTTGTTTTTATCCGACGTTTGGCTCGAACCAAGAAAGAGATGCGAATCTTTTCCAAATACAATCTCTGGACAAATGGCTGAGCCTTATTTGTTCTTTACGTGTCTTTTTTCATGCAATATTTTTGATGATTTGTTTATTAGGTTGATATTGTTTATTTAGTTTTTTTTTTTTTTGAAACAGACAAATTTAATTTGACGTAGATACTTTATTGTTGTATTTTGCCCTAACATTTAAAAAGAACCTTCGATAGCGTCATCCTTCTAAACAAAAAAAGATATTGCGACCGCATATACATACCTATAATATAGATGCTGACAGACCAATTTTTGCAACGCGTATAATTAAAGAAAACGAACAAACCATTAACGATTTCGTAGAAATATTGAGTTTTTGGTTAAATAATAAATGTACTGCAATAAAAATATTCTTTAGCAAATTAACTGATGGGAATTTAAGCCCTCAGGTGGACTGACTTTTAAAAGGATGCTAAAAAATTAAGGTATATAAATTAAAGCTCTTAAACGATTTAGCGGAACAACTAATTGCAGGGTTTTTGAGGAATAATTTGAATTTTAGAAACTTGTAGATACATAAAACTATACTTACATATCCTTATATGAGTATAGGTACTGTCGAATGATGAATTAGGAAACACTTGGTAAAGGACATACATTTTAGTTTTAAAAATGGTACCTACGATATTTTCCAAACCAATCAGTTACTTTTGCAGTTGGAAAAAACAGAGTGACAAAGTTGTAAAAAAAATTTTTTTTATAAACACTTTAACTGTCCAATATGTTTAATTTTTGATACACATCATACAATTGGTATCTGGTTCTCAGCGTCCTATGTATCATTTTTGAAACATCTATGCAAGACGCTTCACTGTCCCCGTACAAGATATATTTCTTACACCCCTAGATTGTTACAGAAGCTTTTTAATTGATTTTTAATCAGAACCCGTTTCTGAACAACATATCCGGACAAAATCCGACCATGGGAACACGTTGAAAAATACAATATATTCAAAATTGCGGATTAAATCATATGGTGCTTTTGATAATAGGTTGTAATTTTTATAATGCTGATGCCGTTTAGTATAGTTTGTGTATGTGTTTATTTTACCATAATTTCTTACTCACATAATACCAAGTTCAGGAATTTGCCTATAATTAGAAAAATTAATGCACTACGATGAACATCCTTTAATTTTTTCAAATTAAAATAAATGAAAAAAAAAAAAGAGGTTGGTGTAACCGTAAAGGCCTATTCAAAATCTATCCAATACAGACAAAATCAAAGTTTGAATCAGAGTTTAGGCCTATTTGACCTTTCCATAAAAACCCATTTCAGCCCAATCGGTAATCCCCCAATTTAAGAGAGCAGAGTGTTAAAAGCTGCCCATCAATTTTTCTCATTTTTACTAAATGGTTCAAATGGCTCTCTAAATGTCCAATTGAACTCAAATTTTAGTCGATAAACCTTAAACAGTACGCAGAGACTAATTTCGATTTTTTTGGTGACTGAGAAAAAAGTTACAGGTAAATCGGGGTGCATCAACTTTACTCACATCAACTTTAATCGTTTCAATGGCTCTCTAAAGCCAGGGTCATGTCAGATTTGTCTGAAATAAATTTTGACTGATAGATTTTGAATAGGCTTTTTTCGGTTATACCAACCTCAGTTTTTTCTTTTATTGACTGGGATAAATTTAAAGGGTGTTAACCGTAGTGCATCAATTTTTCTTAATTTGGACAAATTCCTGGACTTGGTATTCTGTCAATAAGAAATTATGGTAAAAGAAACACACAAATAGACCATATAAACCACAGACATAGCGTTATAAAAATTACAATTGAAATTTAAGGTGTTCCCATGGTCGGATCTTGTCCGATTTTGGATATTTCAGAAACGGATTCTGATTTAAAATCAATTAAAAAGCTTCTGTAACAATTTTGCCCATGTTCAGTCACAGATATTGTCTGGACTAACAATCAAACAATTCAAGAGGGCGCCTGAAGGTCAATTGTGAATAAGCTACGACTTAATGCAGCATATATGGCAGGCACAGCGGCTTGATTTTAGCATATAATAAATGACTCCTGGTGGAGTCACGATTTTTTATTTAAACGGCTAAATAATTATATAATTTGTGAAGCGGTATTATTTAAAAAAAAATATTATATATTTTTATATATGAATTTTAAAATAATAGACCAACATTTATTTTATATATTTAGTCGTTATTTATCCATCTCCAATATCCATATGACAAATAGTATTTAAATTACGAAGAATAAAGTAGAGGCAAAAGTAAGAAAAGAAGAAAAGGAATTCTATTGGTCAATGTAATACATGCGGTAAATTTAGCGCTATATAGTAAACTCGCACTCCATAGGCCCTAGCGACTAAACTTAGGCAAAGGCTGTCCACAGGTTACGCTTATCTTCGATTCGCTCCTTTTCAAAGTTAAGATTCACATTTCAAATATTTTAACCAATTTTTTGTGTTTTGATTCGATTTTCCATTAAAAAATTGAAAATAATGTAATTGTAGAACGTTAATCAATGCCTTTAAAGGCTTTGAACTTTCACCAATATTTATTTCAATTTAAAAAGTTCAAAAGAAAAGGTTCATCTTAAAGAAAATTTTAGGTAGGTCGAGGTATATACCTAACTCTATAGCTTAAAAATAAACTTCTCGAGTGAATACAAACCAACAATAAAAAAATAATAACAATATAAATTCATTATATTTAAATTAATGTTTCCACTCATTAAATCTGGATTCATATCACCTTGCGTTAGTGTTTTTGCAAAAGCAATATGTTTCTCTGTTGGTGCGCGTTTTTTGCATCTTTTGAAGTGTCAATTATCATCTCATTCCAACGCAGGTATTCAAAAGTTTATTGTACCTTGCAGCAGCAACCTCATTACAAAAAGCAATATAATTACAATGCAAAACTAAAATGCAATGACGTTAATATAATTTTTTTTACCTCACCGCACAGAAAGAAGGAGGCAAAGTGTAAGTCACTTTCAAGCTCAATCTTAAGCATCACCAACGATCATGTGAAGAGACCAAGAAACAGAAAACTTTTTAACTGAAAAATATAAATCCCTTAGTCATAAATGCCAGGCAAAATAAAACCCAATTTATTAAGCATTATTAAGTGCGACGACCGAGTACGAATGCATTTTTATCTGGTACTTTCCCCTCAGCCTCCGGTTTTGCTATACTGCCCTGTCAGTTTTCGTTGTATTCCCAGTTATTATGCACAAATAATAAATGTGTGCGCGCACAGGTAAATGAACAAAAAGACAAATCCTTAACAAGATACAAAGAAGAAGATACATTTTTACTTGCGATTATAGCTAGGTACCTAAATATTAAAAGGCTGGTCTTGGATTTGTGCAAAAAAATTGAAATAACAATAAAATACGACACTACGATGATACAGCAGACGAAAATAGTGCGTCTGGCAATTCTGTTTGTCTGCGGAAAGTAGAACGAAAAATTTCGTTTATGATTTCGTTCTGTCATATTTGTTTACACTGCGAGGAAAATAGAAATGTAATTTATATAGCGCTCGCATTTAAATTTACGTTGCGGGCTACTTTAAAAAAATGACTTTGAATTGCATACGAAAACGATTAAACTTTTTTCGCTATATGTATATAGCTTGTCCAGTCAAATTGTCGTCTGAATGTATGGGGTATAGCGTGCGTGAAATCCGATGTTTCTGATTTTTTGCAGACTTGTTTATGATGCTTACTTATTTATGATCCAAGTTTGTGATCTCTAGCGCCGAAAGCAACTTTGTCAAAAATCGAAAAAAACTGTGAAAATATCTGATTTTTTTCAGATTTCGGCGATTATAACCCGAAAGAACTAGTTTTTCATCGTTCCTTTTGAAGACGTTCAAGTTAACTGTTTGCTATACAATATGAATTTTTAATTGGGTGATTCCATACAAACGATGGAATTTTCGATGTCTTCGACAATAGTTTGAAACCATTGCATTCATTCACTCTATTTTTTTTATAAATATAAATCTGATCGAAATATATATGCGAAATTAAAATCTGGTTGATTGCAGTTTTTTTTCTTGCTCAAAAAATTCTTCAAAGAGTCTAATTCTCAGTCCCCTGGTTGCCGTTCTTCTATTTCAGTTCCCACACTTAAAAAAAACTATCATTGTAATCTCAAATAACACAGGAATTTTTATGAAGCAGATAAATATTATTTAGCAATGCATTTCATTGCGAAAAAAAGTCTTTCCGCCGCATTTGTAATCAGTCACCTGAAAGATTGAAAACGTCAAAAATATCGATAACTTATAACTATATAGATCTGAGTCCCATCTCAGGGAATATCAAGTATCGAGTCTCGTTGAGACAATACTAGGCTTATATCTCGCGTCGGTTTGGTATGTCACTTTTAAGAAATATATTTGTACGAATGGTGGTGGATTCACCTTTTTTTTATCAGTCCCCTAGTGAGTGCTTACTTATAATTTTTATATATACAAGTAGTAATATTTGTTAGTATTATATAAAAGGCTAAGTTAAACCATAATATTATATTATCTGTATTTCATTCTTTTAAATTAAACGTTTTTTTATGGTTAACAAATGTTAAAAAATCAGTCCCCTGGGATAGTCCCCTGGCAATTTTATGAACAAAGGGACTATAATTCTATCCAGAGGTCTTAGAAATTTTAGAAGATGATGCATTTCAACGGGTTTTCCCGAGGGTTTTGCTATGCTATCTTATATCGATGATCCAACATATTTTTTTAACGGAGATATTGAAATTATAAAAACCTATCTTGGAAGAACTTTCAAAGTCCATTAGGTAGAAGATAATGGTATCTTATCACGATAAATCATGCTGATATCGATCAGTTAATTCCATTTCCAGTATGCCATTTGAATAAAAAGTCATATTTTTATTTGAATAACTGATAATTTATTAGATATAATTGTTTTTTATCAGTCCCCTGGTAAGAAAATCTCAGTCCCCTGACCACACTTTATTTATAAAAATTGTCATATCATCATTGTTATTTTTTATTTTTTCTTCTGGTACACTTTCAGTAATGTTAAAGGACATTCCTACATATAACTAGAACTAATTTGTACTCCTTAAAACTTCAAAAAAAAATGTTGCCGAAATTATGAGCATTTTTTGTAGAATCACCCAATTGTCTTTGTAGACCCAATAGTTTTAGAGTTATAGCTTTACAAAGTTTATCGTTTTTTTCGAACTTAGCTATTTTTTGCAATGCCTCAAATCCAGGAGTTCTGGTTTTTCGCGGACTTATTTATGATATTGACCTGATGAAAAATCTTAGTTTTTGACCTCGAGCGCAAGAAACTATGTCAAAAATCAAAAGAACCACGAAAATTTCGCATTTTTGATTTTTTCCCAAAAGAACTAGCTAGTATTGTCTACAATACGAGACTATAATAATCTCTGTAGACCCAAAAGTTACCGAAACAAAGCTCTTCAAAATGTGAAAAAAATTATTATTTTTTTTTTAAATTTGCAATTTTTTATCTAATCATAATTTTTTGTAAACTTTGAAACTTTGAAAATCTGCAAAAAATCAGAACTCCTAGATTTGGAGTACTGGACTAAGAGGGCTCTACAGGCAGCGAAAAATAGCTAAGTTCGAAAAACTGATATACTTCGAAAAGCTATTTCTCGAAAACTATTGGGTTTACAGAGACAATTAAAAATTCATATTGTACTAAATTTAGTTAACGAAATCCGAAATTTTGCAGTTTTTTTTTGTATTTAAAAAAAGTTGCGTTAGAGGTCACAAAGGCCAAAGTTGGCCTTATGAATTTTTCACTAGGCCAACATCATAAACAAGTCAGCAAAAAATCAGAAACATCGGATTTCACGCATACACAGAAATGTATATTTTGACTGGACTTATAACGCCTTTGAATTAAATGTTTTTCTGATTTAAAAATATTTCAAGCCAAAAACAAACATATTTCAATGACAAAATCACTTTTATTTATAGTGTACAAAATTTTAATTTTCCATTCCAACAACATTGTCTCAAATTTGAAACAGTTTTATTTTTAGGTGACTTTTGTCAAATTGTTTTTTTTTAAAGTTGCACCATTTTGATTTTAAACATTCGGCATTTGAATTAAAACGGCACTTTCCAGTATTTTGATTCTAGTTCCAAGCGATGAAATAATGCATTGTGAAAGTTACAGAATATTGAAGCGATTACATAAGTTTCGTTCCAATTTTCATCGTTTCTCGATAAATTATATCGATGCGATAGTTACAGAACATGTGTATACCCTTGACCCATTTTTTATGAAATTCAACTTTAAGTTATAGTTAACTATGTGTGTTCCCAAAACTTCCTAAGTAACTTTTTTCAAAAACTATTTTCCAAAAATAATTTTTTATAAAATCGATTAAAAAAAGCGTTCCAAAGCTTTTTTTGTTGACTCTATAAATACATTTTTTCCAAACATTGATTTTGGTTTAAAACCTTGTAAGATGTAGATTAAACTTTTGATACACATTTTTTTGTACATCCCGTAAGTATTTTCATTTATACTATGTTCCCATCTAAAGAAATTGCGCAATTTTAGCAAATCTTTCGAAATCTTCCTCGAAATTACGCAATTTCCCATACACAATTTAGAATAATTCCTCGAAATGTCAAAAAATAATATTCTTAGCCAGAAAGGGAAAAACATATTTTTTCGCTTACTCTTTTGATTAAAAATTTCAAACTAAATCATTTCAATTTAAATGTGAACAATTTTCGGATTTGTAAAAAAAGTAAAGTAAATCAAAAATTTCCGGAGTAGATTTGAAAATGAAAGAAAAAATAAACTTTTCAAAAACTGTTTTGTAAAAAAAAATATTCTAATAGAGAAAATAAATCAATCAAATTAAATTACATTCGTTCCAGACTATTCAAAATTAAATTTCATTTGTTTCATACTTTTAAATCTTAAAACTATTTTATATAAATGAATACAAATTAAAAAGATATCAAAAATATCGAAGGCTTTAGAATTTTCAGTGCGGAAAAAAGGAGCAGATCTTAAAAATTCGAGTGGCGCAGTAGACATTTATTGTTTCTTAAGATTGGTGTAGATTAACTCCGATCGAGCTAGGTGTTCGAAGTATATAGGATAAGATTAAATCTTCGAGAATAATATGTAAGTTTTTCAGTAACAACATTTTTTTTTTTTTTTTTATTTGTTAAGCCCTTGGGTAACTTGCCACAACAGAGCAAGTTTGTGCGATCCAATCGTATCCTTTATTTTCCTTGCATTAAGTAAGCCCGGCCAACAATATGCTGGTAGTGAATTGACTGCTAGTAAGATACACAATATGCCAGCTTCAGCGTTAAATATTCGCTTTTGCTCATGCGCACTTAAAAGTTATTTTTCAATCAATAAAGAAACATAATAAAACCATTAAATGGTTAATGCAATTCCAAAGTGAATGTGTCTGTCATGATTTCCGACGAAAACGGCCAACAAAACGAGAGAAGTATACTTCCCCAGGTGCACCCGCACCAAAAGATGGGAAGTAACCGCATCGTGTCTGTCTCTTCCATTGTGGGGGGATATCATTCCACTGCCCAAAGGAAGTAAAGGTACTACAAGTGATGGGATGGGTGTTCCTGAGCGCCTGTGTTGAGATACCTGAAAATTACCTCAAAAGACGATTCCCACTCAAGTAGTAGTGTATATGAGTCATGCGCAGGTCAATTATACAGTGAAGCAGACGATTATTTGTTCGCACCATTATGTTATTTTAGGTATTTTTTTGTTACTAATTATTTTGTGAGGACAGAAGTCGAATATAGGAACATCTATTCCCGAACAAATTGTGAGGATTTGTTTTTGAGTTTTAGCTAACAAAAATTATGCAAGAATTTTGAAATAGGTAATTTTTCAATATTTTCTTCAGCACTTTATTGCTGATGCTGACTTTTTACTTTCTGCTTATAGTCTAAGAGCTAACGACGAAAATACTTACGTCATTGGATAACAAAATTTGTTAGTCTACATCTTCTCCCATCAGCTTGTCTGATAAATAATCCGGAAGTCTGCTAAGCCTCCAGTGGTGGGTGTGTCCACCACTTACCCTTAAACATGTTAAAAAATATATGGGGATAGTATGGAAACATTTTATCGTTGCAAACTAATAAATGCGATCTTGTTTATGGTCAAAATACAAGCAAATTTTATAATGGAAAAGTTATAATAAACAACCCATCAGAGCTGTAAAAGAATGCAATAATTTTGGTATTGCAGTCAATTGAATTAAAAGACTTATTTTTTAGTACTTTGACTTCATTCAAGCTGTCAGAAAACTTCAAGCAGTCAAAAGACTTCAGGCAGACAAAAGACTTCATGCTAGCAAAAAACCTCAAGCAGTCAAATGAATGTAAAAGATTTTTAAAAGACTTCAAAGAATTCAAGCAGTTAAATGTACTGCATTCATTTTACTTTTAGTCTTTTGACTGCTCTAAGCGATTATTTTAGTAAGGACTTTAATGTTAACTGGGATTTTATTTTTTAAGTTACAGTACTTTATTAAGTACTAAGAATGGGAATGCATTCCAAAAAATAAGTTAAAAGACTGGGACTTCACGTCATGCAATACCTTATATCTTGTGTGAGTGTTGAAAATTCGCGGCCCACTGTAATCTGTAGCCATAATGGCAACTGCCTATGTTACCTTTATGTCTAATTCAGCATTGGCAGAATGACATAATTTTTTTTTAGTTTGGCATCCTTAAAGGACCAGAGGCCGGAAGGAATTTCTTACCAATTATATAATTTTTTTTATTTTCTTATTAACTTTACATTTATTTCAGTTTCAAAAATTACCGAATAGAAATAAAACCAAGGCATCAAGAAATGCGATGTTTTATATCCAAAAGTTGCTATGAGTTGCAACTCCAACTGGAAGAACCTTTGCCATAAAATGTTATATATAAGTGGAAACTCGTATCAATGGCTTTGAAAGATCATTATAATTCGGTTGTCGATTTTCAAGCTACATATATGTGGGATAGGGGTTTTACTGCACGACAGACTTACACACATACTAACGTACGAACGACGACGACCAACCAACCGGACAGACAAATAAAACAGAATACGCGTCCCTACTTTTTATAGTTTAGTTTTGCAAATAAATGTACACCATGAAGTAGTCAGTTTAGTCTTAAAAGTAGAGCCAATGTAGTAAGTCTTGTTGTCGTTGCGCCCGCCGAGAATCAAAAGAATAAAATAACTAAATTTATTTAAAGAACAAATAGTTGTAACTTATTTTCCGAATCTTAAAGAAAGAACCCCACAAATTGGGGGCTCAACCGGGATTAAATGCGGATTAAATGCGGATTAAATGCGGATTAAGTGCGGATTAAATGCGGATTTAGTGCGGAATATTTTAAAAAAGTTTGAAAGTGCTTGCGTTCTTGCTTGTTCAACAAAACAGCAAGTAACAGAAAAGAAGGTATCGATATCGTTGAACGAATGAAATAGTGTATCGCAGTGTTAAATTATGTGTCTTGTTTGCTCATTATAGCAACAAGTACCAAATTGCATTTCGTTTAATTTTTTCTTAAAAAAAAAAACAAACAACAAACAACGATTCAGTGCGAGACGGTAAAAAAAAAAAAAAGAAGAAGAGCAACAGTGAACAGACGATCTGCCTGCACATTTGTTTTGTGAAAAAAAAAAAAAAAGCCAGTTGCAACCCTCAAGTTCTCCTGTGCGAAAAGTTAAAAAGAAAAGCAGAAAGCAGATGCGTGGTTGTGCTCAAGCAAATTTAAAAATAGACAGTAAGTTGTACAGTACACACACATTGAAGATCATACCGAAGGAGAAAAGACAGAGCCGTGTACCATAATTCGTGAAGGAGGGGAACCAGAGCCGCAGTCAAAATAAAAAAAGGGGTAAGCAACGACAACACTAGTAGTTTTTTTTGTGAATTGGCTCTTATTTATAAACTCATGGTAAATCATTAATTCTAGAGTATATTTTTTTTTGAAATTGTAACTTTAATTAAATTTTAAAAATAAATAATTTTGGAATAAATATTTTGCGATTTGATGGAAAGGGATTGTATTTTGGGGTTGACGGTGGAAAAATTGAGGGAACAACTGACACAACTGCAACTACCAACAACCGGACTAAAACGTACATTGCAGGACAGGCTTCTATCCCATTATAGGTTTACACAAAGCGACGACGAGGAAGACGTTTTCCAAGAAGCCAGCGGAATTTCAACTGAAAGAGGTATCATGTTTACGCTTCGCGACATCGAGGATTCGCTGAATCCATTTGATGGAACTGGGTCTATGGACATTAATCTCTGGATCCAGGAGTTCGAGGAAAATGCTGTGACGGTGGGTTGGAGCGAGGTACAGAAATTTGTTTACGGGAAACAACTTCTCAAGGGGGCGGCAAGATTATTTCTGAGAAGCCAGACAGGCGTGAACAGCTGGAGTAATTTAAAAACAATTCTCGTTAAAGAGTTTGGAAAGAAGCTGTCGGCGGCCGAGGTGCATTTCCGTCTAAGTATGCGACGCAAAAAACCGACCGAAACTTTCTTGGAGTATCTATACGGCCTGATGGAATTGGGAAACACGATATCGTTGGAAGAGGAGAGTGTGATTGAGTACTTCATCGAGGGAATACCTGATGCAAGGAGCAATAAGGCGATACTATACCAGGCCAAGACGATAGACGAACTCAAGGTTCAGTTGAGGGCATACGAGAAGGCGAGAGGATCTCATACAACGAACACAAGGGGAAACACACGTTATGTTCCGAGTAGCAGTGTCCAGAGCCAGGTGGTGGTAAAGCAGGAACGAGGTTCCAGATCATGCTATCGATGTGGAGAAGCATCACACATAGCCAGAGATTGCAGAGCATCGACTTCAACCTTCAAGTGTTTTCGATGTGATCAGCAGGGACATATGGCACGCGATTGCAGAGTTAATGTGCAACCAACAAATAGAAGAGCCGATGAACGACGTGGACAGTCTGCAACAACAGCCGTTCGCAACAACCCGTTTCAAGAAGCGCGAATACAATTGGCTATCGGTTCAAACAGAATATTTAAAGATATTTTAGTCGGAGGCTGCACACTTAGCGCACTGGTGGATACTGGAAGCGATCTTTGTTTGTTGAGGTATGATAGTTTGACTCTGATGAATTTCGTGGAAATGACAACTGAAAAGAGAAATTTGTTGGGAATTGGCCAAAAACGAGTTACAACTCTGGGAAGTGTATTTTTGGAAATAGAAGTGGATGGGATTGCATTGGAACTTCAATTTCATGTAGTCGGGGAAGGAGACATGCCATATGCAGCAGTGATCGGCAATGACATTCTGGAAATGGTAAATTTGAACGTGACAAGTGAAGGGGCGGAATTTAAATGCAGAAGGAATTCAACTGAAGGAGGAAAGGGTGCCGATTCGGGAGCACGTGACGATTTGGGTGGTGAAAAGGGGCCACGGGATATTTTGGGTGGGGAAAATGGACCACGAGTTAGTTGGGATGCTGATAAACGCACACGTGATGATTTGGGTGGTGAAAAGGGGCCACGGGATATTTTGGGTGGGGAAAATGGACCACGATGGAGTACTGGGAAAGGGGTACGAACAACCATTTCTGCCGACACCAATCGCAGACTTGAGAAGCTGGAATTGATTAAGGAATTTGGTAAAATATGTTTGGCTACCGAGGAGGGGATCTTCGAAAGGGAGATGAATTTTGATGTTGACCATTTGAACGCCACTATGCGTGAAAAATTGTTACACATGGTAAGGAAATATGAACCGGTCAGACAGGAACCGTCGCCGGTGTCAATGAAATTAATTTTGAAGGACGAAGTGCCGATATTCCATAGGCCGAGACGATTGGCGCATGCGGATCAAGTGGTGGTGCGCGAGCAGGTGGACAAATGGCTTGAGCAAAAGATTATACAACCAAGTAAATCGGAGTATGCCTCGCCTATTGTACTGGTCTCAAAGAAGAATGGAACGAAGAGATTATGCTGTGATTACCGGAAACTAAATGAAAAAATAACTCGCGATAATTTTCCGATGGCACAAATGGACGAAGTTCTTGAACGATTGCAAGGACAAAAAGTGTTTACAACGTTGGATCTAGAAAACGGTTTCTTCCATGTTCCGATGGATCCGAGTTCTAGAAAATATACAGCCTTCGTAACACTGGACCAACAATATGAATTCCTGTACGTTCCTTTCGGAATATCTAACTCCCCAGCAGTTTTCGCACGCTTTATCAACGCGATATACCGGACATTAATCCAGGCTGGAGTAGTGGAAGCGTACATGGATGATTTAATAATACCATCCAAAGACGAAGATGAGGGCATGAGAAAGCTTGAACAAGTGCTAGAGGTGGCCGAAAAATACGGACTGCGACTGAATTGGAGAAAATGCAACTTTCTAAAGAGGCGAATAGAATTCCTTGGTTACATCATTGAAGATGGAAAGATCCAACCTTCAACCGAGAAAACAAAGGCAATAAGAGAATATCCGGTACCAGCAGACAAGAAAGCGCTACAACGTTTTTTAGGTCTAGCTTCATATTTCCGAAGATTTGTGGAAGGATTTGCTGTGGTTGCAAAGCCCTTGACGGATTTGCTTCGGAAAAACATAAGATTTGAAATGGAAGCAGAACAGTTGGTTGCTTTTGAACAGCTTAAAGCAGTTTTGATGAAATCGCCTGTTCTAAAATTATTTAATCCAAAAGCAATAACGGAGATCCATTCAGATGCCAGCAAATTTGGATACGGTGCTGTCTTACTACAAAAGGATTCGGAAGATCAAATGTTCCACCCAGTTCAGTACATGAGCCGAAAGACAAGCAAATATGAAGAGAAGTACCACTCGTATGAGCTAGAGGTTCTAGCCATAATCGAAGCCTTGAAGAAGTGGCGAGTATACGTGTTGGGCATCAAGTTCAAAATCATAACAGACTGCAATGCATTCACGCAGACCATGAAAAAGGAAGATGTGCCGCTGAGAGTCGCAAGATGGGCGATGTTCTTGCAAGAATTTGAATACGAGATTGAGCACCGATCTGGATCGAGGATGAAGCATGTCGATGCTTTAAGTAGAGTTTCATGTCTCTTGATAGAGGATTCGTTGAATCACAGAATAAAAGAAGCACAACTCAAAGACGATTGGATAAGGGCCGTGCGCAAAATTCTCAGCAAGGAGGATTATGAGGACTTTTACATGAAGGCAGGAGTCTTGTGTAAGGATCCAGTAAAGGAATTGATAGTCATACCATCGGCAATGGAAAAGGAGTTGATTATCATTGCGCATCAACAGGGACATTTTTCCATTAAGAAAACCCAGGATGCTGTGGAAAAGATGTATTTCGTACCAGATTTAACAAAGAAGGTAACGGAGATAGTTCGGGGCTGCGTCAAGTGCATCATCACTGAGTCCAAGGCAGGAAAGAAAGAAGGTTTACTGCAACCAATCAATAAAGAGGATAAGCCGTTGGGAACTTTTCACATAGACCACGTTGGGCCAATGGAACAGACCCACAAACAATACAACCACATTCTGGTAGTGGTTGACGCTTTTTCTAAATTCGTGTGGCTCTATCCCACGAAGAGCACAGGAGCAGCGGAAGTGTTGGATCGGCTTAAAAAACAAGCCGCGATTTTTGGAAACCCAAGGCGGATCATATCAGATCGTGGAACAGCTTTTACAGCAACGGTATTCGGGGACTACTGCAAGGAGGAAAATATCCAACATTTGCTGATTGCAACAGGAGTTCCTCGAGGAAATGGACAGGTGGAGCGGATCCACAAAATTATAGTTCCAATGATAGCAAAAGCGAGTATGGGAGATTCCAAAAGTTGGTACAGACACGTCGAGCGTGTACAGCAGGTGCTCAACAATTCACCGACAAGAAGCACAAAGTTCAGTCCTTTCAGGATATTGACAGGTCTGGAAATGCGGACACCGGAATACCCTGACCTCAGAGAGTGGTTAGATGACGCCAATATCGAGGAACTAAATGCCGAACGAGAAGCTGTGCGTGAGGAAGCTGCTGAAAATATCGCCGTCATTCAGCGTGAAAATAGGAAGTCTTTCAACCGGAATCGTGTCCCAGAGAGGGAGTATCAGCTAAACGAACTCGTCGCCATTAAGCGTACGCAGTTTGGAACCAGCATGAAGCTTCGACCGAAATTTTTTGGGCCCTATAAGGTTACACAAAAACGAGATCACGGAAGATATGACGTGGAGAAGGTGGGTGAAGGCGAAGGACCCAATAAGACGAACACCATAGCGGAAAACATGAAACCGTGGAATCCGTCATTCGGGGCGAATGAGTCGTCAGGATAGCCGATTGTGGGATAGGGGTTTTACTGCACGACAGACTTACACACATACTAACGTACGAACGACGACGACCAACCAACCGGACAGACAAATAAAACAGAATACGCGTCCCTACTTTTTATAGTTTAGTTTTGCAAATAAATGTACACCATGAAGTAGTCAGTTTAGTCTTAAAAGTAGAGCCAATGTAGTAAGTCTTGTTGTCGTTGCGCCCGCCGAGAATCAAAAGAATAAAATAACTAAATTTATTTAAAGAACAAATAGTTGTAACTTATTTTCCGAATCTTAAAGAAAGAACCCCACATATATAATTGGTACATTTATTTGAAACCATACTGCTCCTTTCATGCAAACTTCCTTTAAAAAATGGGTAGCCGCAACGGAACCATGTAAATATTTTACTAACTAACAGATATAGTTAGTTAGTTAAAATATTTTTACTTGATTAAAAAGTCATTATTACAAAAAAAAAAAAAAATAAGACAAATTCAAGGGCCGTCTTTCTGATTGGTAACAGATATAGTTATAAATCTAGTAGGGTCCTCTCCTGGACCAAGCTTCTAAAATTACAAGCATATGAAAATTGATACAAAGAAGTTTGTAGAATTTTAGAGAGATATGTGATATCTACCTAAGGCATTATGATTAGCCATTGTCATCCAATCCAATAACTCCAAAGTCCTCTATGAGATCAACTAAAATAATAAATCAAGCTAGCCATCCTTTCTATCGGCTTTCGAGCAGTTAACTGAAGAAGCTGTTGAGGTCCGCAACAAGAATTACCGCTTAAATCAGAAAGATTATGCCTGGACATTTTCAAAGATTGAGTGTAATTTTTGCAAAGATTGATTGCAATCACTACAAGGACATAAACTGAGTATTTCTGATGAATTAGACAAGGCCATTGTGTATGTTAACATTATAAATTTATAGAAAAGATTTGCTGAAACGATACTTAAATATTTATGTTCAACATAAACTCTTAAGGACAGGTAATGCAGAAGAAAAAGTACAACTTAAAGATTAAATGCTTAACTATGTAATTTCAGCAAAAGAGCCTAAGATACTCACTCAATCAAAAGGTGAAAATAGTACACACATGCATAGTGTGTTCGTGTTGTGACAAGTTGCCTAAGAGCTTAACACAAATGAAAATAAAAATTAAAATGAGGAGCTATAGTATTTTAAATAAACTATAAATCAAGCCAGAAATATTTTCAAATTTAATTTTGTTAACTTCTACTTTACAATGTAAATCTGACTTACCTTATGCTGAACTTTGATTCAAAATCTGTAAAATAAATTCTTTACCTCACTGTTATCTGAGACAAAATTCTATCTTGTTTATAGGCTCATCAGGGGCAATCGTTTTCCAACAGTTACATATTTTTTATATAAATACTTATGAGCAAGGTATGAGGATTGCTTAAGCATGCTCCATGGTGGTAAAATGTACAAATAAGTGACGAACTGACATTCGAACAAACTGATAGAGCAAAATCATTGGCTGCGTGTTACCACAAAACTACTTACAGATAGCCACCGTACAATTTAACATGGCACAGATCCCAGAAGAGAAGAAGGAAAGCCAAAGTCAAGTCAATCGGTCGTTGTCGAGTGCTGAAAAAGAGTCTGAAGTTTATATTTCGAAGGTCACTATGACTATACATTGCAAAGGATACGAGTACAAGTGATGATTCTCCATTTATCGTTTGCTTCATTTATTGTTTGCAATAAACTAAGTACGTTTCTTGTTTAACGTGTATAAAGGATGCAGTTATAAGTATACATACTTTGGCCAACATCATGGGAGTCTCAAGATGAAAAAGAATACCACTTCCAATCTCGAAGAATGTAAGGATGCATCAACGCATTTCTTGGAAAAATTAATTAAACTAAAGGTGAACGAAGCGTTTAAGTACGGATTTAATGGTGGAGTCGTATTAAATAGAACTTTGCGGGATCAAGAGAAGACGAGATGTATGTGATGTGATGGGATAAGATGTACTTTGACGGCAGATCTTTATTAAAATTTGCAACTTAATGATTATGTGTGGGATAGTTAATGTTTTAAGGGTTTCTGCTAGCCTTGAAGATGACACATTGTGAAGCAACCTTGGAAAGCATGAATGTTCATATTTTACGCTCAAAGCAAAATAAGAATGATTCAGAAAATAACATTGTGAACAAACAAAATTGTATTTTTATATCTTGGTTCGTTACACAGAAAAACATCAATCAAAAAAATTCAGGACGAACTCATGATTTACATGGTTCTGATGTTATGTACACATAATGCAAGAATAAACCTATCTGAATTCCCAAACAAAATATTAAATACCTTTTTTTTATTTCGACTTTCTTGTTTGAGTCTGGTTTGAACGTAACTGTTTAGTGAAAGTATAGTGATAGGTAGTTCTAAGATTTTTTGGAACAAACAAATAGTTGGAACCATCATTTAGTTGCACATCCGTACTCAAGCTCGATCGCTTAAAATTAAAACGATTGAACGATCATCGTGCAGAACTTTTATTCCGCCATATCGAAACTACTGAGCCAATCTTCATAGAACTGAAAATTTAGTTTTCATAACTATCGAAAGTTTGTTTGGAATAAGTTGTTATAAAGTTAACTTTAGTTAATCAAAAGAGAGGAACGACTGATTTTCTTTATTTTCTTAATTTGGTTTTCGTAACTATAAAGTATATAGTTACGAGTTATATTTCTATTTTAAAAGTTTATTGAGAAACCTTAAACAAACGTTTTTTTTTTATAAAAAAACAAAGAAATTTAATTTAAACGCGATAAAAATTAACACAATCAATCTTTACAAAGAACAAACATGTACACCCAATCCATGACACAATGATAAACAAAGCAATTACCAAAGTGTTTTTATTTCCAATTACCAACCAAAAGGAATTTATTAAACAAACAGAAAAAAAAACCACACTTCATTCCGAGAATCGTTAAATAAAAAAAGACCCACAGACAAAAATAATAAAAAAAAAAAAACTAACACAACCAACAATAAAATAAAATTCAAGACCCATGCAATGGCACATTACGCTCCCACAGGAAAGGATATAAAGTCGAAATAATTAATGAACCACTGTACACGAAATGGACAGGTACACCAGCCAGCAGAAGCAGCAGTCTTTGTGTTTATGCATCTCTCGTTCCTCTTCTCAACATGACTACCCACTATCTGCAATCCTTCAAAATTTCGTCGTTCTTCTCATTAATTCTGATTCTGAGACCATATACCTACACGTCATTGTGGTTCTTCCGAAATTGAAATTATGCTTTCGGCCAAATCTATTGCACCAGTGATTATTTCGGTCATCTCTCACCCTGCCATCGGTCGAAATTCATTTACGAGATATCCTTCCACTATTTCGACTTTAATAAACGTCCTCGTCGCGTAGCACACCATAAGTCCAACAGTGAAATAAGCAACAAATATAAAATACTAAAAATAGTAACATTAGACTTTGAAGACGTTCGGAATTGAACCTTAATTTTTCGAAAAATCCGTACCTTTTGGAGGCAACTTAAAGTATCGGCTGGTTGGTTTGGTGGTCGGTCTCAGTGGGTGCCTTGCCCCTCCAGTTCCATTTCCAACATTAGCAGCGAGATGAAAGGTTCAGACATTTGAAATTTCGCATTTTTGTTGCATGATGAGTCTGCAAAAGTATACTTCAGCTCCTTCGTTCTGCCAGACCTTATTCATGATTCGTTGTGAAGTCGGAGTGTTAAAGAATCTGATTTATTTATTTTTTGTGTATGCCTTCTTGGTACCTTCGCGCGCCAATAAAAGGTATAGATATGCTTACTACTATACACTCGTGTTACGATGCCTGAGTAAGTGCAAAGTATTAAAGCAAATCTCCAAAAAAAGAAAATACCTGTAAACAGGGTGTTACGAGAAGGATCATGACCTTAAATGTTTGTATTAATTGGTTTGTACTGGTCTACCACTCAATTAAAACTAAAACAAATTTCACAATGAAGTCAAAATATAGATAGAGCTTCTAATTTTTACTTGCGACTATACTGCCCTCCGAAGCGAATTTTTTTTTTATTTTTCTTGTTTTGTTGAGTTTTATACTCTGAAACTTGATGATAATTTTTAATAACCGATTTGACAAAATTTTGTATGCTAAAAGATATCCTAAGCGTTATTAATACTACATTCGAAAATTTTCTAAAAAGTTAGTTTTTTAAATTAAATTTTTCGCGGAAATTTCATCATGCCATCATTCGGTCTGTCTTTGGGGATGTGTGAATGTTCGGCTGTCTGTTCATCGAGCTATACAGCCCAAACTGTTGCACGGATTTTCGTCAAACTTCATGTGTAGTTGTTTTTGGTTGTTCCCTGTAGGATAGGACGAGTTCGGGGGCCTAAGACCCCCATTATGATAAGCGAATCAAACGTTCGCCAAAAAGCGAACGATGAACAAATCCAAGATTTGTTAATATTATAAAAGCTAGTTTCGACGTTCCAATAGAGAAACACCTCCTTTCGTCAAACTTTTACCTTTCGCTTATCATAATAGGGAGCTTAGTCCCGCTATAACGGGTACCTCCGATAATAGTTATTGTTTTTTCAAATTGGCTCTTAACATAACTGTATTTCAGTTTTTGGCTTAAAATCCACATAACGCAGATTCGGTATTAACGGTCTCTACAAATTTGTCGACAAAATGATAACGTCTAAACCGATTTCTTAAAATTTGGTAAAATAATCATTAAAGTTGCACGCATTTAACACAAAATTACATGTAAAGTTTTGGCTATTTTACCGCGTTTTATAATAGCTTCTGCTACCATACAACTTGATCTCATCGTTTAGGCCATTTTTTATATTTTTCGTCTTTCAAAATTATTAAATAAATTAAATTTTTTGTAGTACCAGTTTGCTAAGAGTAAGTTCATGCGACCCGATTTGTGTATTTAATTTGGTTTTGTAACACCCTGTAAACTAATCCGAATACATAAAAACAGCACAAAGAGGCTTCCAGGTCTACCACTTTGTTTTGTGATAATATTTAAGCTCCTTTCCCTCTTCAGAGACAGAAATCTTAATGGCCCGGTAAAGCTGAGTAGTTGAGCTGCTGTTGCACTCAGACGTGGTAATATTGTTGCATATTTATTTTTTGAGGACAAGTTCAAGGTTTTTTTCATTAATCGTAGTGTAACCATATTATACTTGATGGTCTGTTAACCAATCTGAAAGAATAAGTTATACTCACCTACATATATGCTGCATCTGTGTATGACCATGGTTACCTAAGAAGTTGAACATTTATTGCGATGGGATCTCGAGAATCATCGCAGATAATTATTTCGATGGAATGAAAATGAATAGAACATACTCGCAACGGCTTGATCTCTATATAGTGTAGGTACATTATGTGAGGCTTTTTTTTTTTTTTGAAAAAAAGACAAAAATTAATTGCGTGCATAAAAAACGCTTGTAATAAAAAATTTTATCACCCACGATGTAGCGCGAGAAGTAAACATTCAACTCTGAGGACGAACAGCATTTGGCGGATAATGGATGGCGCTGAACAAAATGATTTCTCAGAAACAACAGGTCTTTTTTTCATGGTGCAGCTTCGTGCATCCCTGTCAACAATTTTTTGTTTTAATTTGCAAGGTTTTGTATCATTCTACCCAAACATAAGAAGTATGTGAGGAAATGCGAATAAAGATATTAATAAATAGAAAATAAATAAACTAATCCAATATCTATACTGCGTATAGTAGGTACCTAGATATATTCTACGAATAAACTATATATATCTACCTATCCCACAAATTATTTTTTATATACTATGTAATACTAATTATACTTCATTCATATGAAATCATAGGTAAATAAAATGCAATGAAAGAAATTTCGTAGAAATGTATGAATGTTATTCAAGTAAAACATACTATACGAAGCCAAAAATTTTGAAAATTTTGAAAATCATACGGGAGAAATAATTGCTCACTCAAAAAATGGCGAATGCTTCTATCTGCGATTGCTTTTGATCAAAGTACCTGGTCCAACTTTGTTCAATAACCTGCGGACTATCGTTGGTGTGCTTTGCACCACATTTTGAGAAGCCTGACGAAAATCTCGAATGTCAAAGAAGAAGAACAATAAAGATTTGCGGAGCAATTTTTAAATTAATTCGTTGTCCGGTCCACCAACCTCATAATTTGCAAATTACAATTAAAGTCAGCTCTGTCATTATAATGTTGCGAAATCTATCCCAACCAAAATTGTAAAAAGGAACCATGTTGATGGCGGAGAAAATAATGAAGAACGTCATCAGAGGAACCATAGTCAAAGCTTTTGAAAATGTGTGGCTTTAATCTAGAATTCCCTTCATTTACACATGGACAATTATGGGTACGTACGCATATTGGAAAGCCATTTGCAATTTGGCATTGATTGTATATATACGCAGCAGACAACAACACAAACAACATTGATTATATCAAAGCGTTTAACTGACATAACATTTGTGAGATATTAATATCCATGAAAATGAAATACGTAAGTTGTAATTTGCAATCTCATTTCAAAGTATTTTCATTATATCACATGAGACGCTAGACTTTTGAAAGGGGCACTTATTCAATTTTAGGCGGAACGTAGTTCACCAGATCAGCTAATTTTTTTTATATATAATATAAAATAATAATCAGCCCTATCGAGGTATCCGTTCGGAAATCGGAAGAAAATTTTGTCCGATTCGTACAAAATCAGAGAATTTTCAGTCGAGTTATACTCGTTCTGACACACATACATATATCGGAGAAACTTACGATAACACTGAACGCAAACTATTGATATGCATGATTTTTGAGGAAAATCTTTGCCCGATATGGATAAAGATGGAACTATATGAGCAGGATAAAACTGAAGAAAAATTAAATTTTGTTCAACAAGCTGGAAGCTGGAATTCCAGGTGTTATTGGCTGCGTTATTGGCACCCAAGTTAAAATTTTGGCACCCAAAAAAAACGATCAACATATGTACTAAAAGGATTTTTCAGCCCTAACGTTATGTTGACAAGCGAATATATTGTGTACAAAACCATATACATTTCAACTTGTAAATATTCTGCTTAGGTTTGTGATAATCGGATGCGCATAAGATATGTAGATGCCAGACACACTGGACCCAGCCATGACTCACTAGTGAACTTCGAAGAATATTAAGAAGGAATTATGACGGAGGAGAAAGACATACGTGACTCTTAGGTATGTTTTGAAAACTACCATACAAATTAATTCAAAACTAATAAAATAAATTTAACAGGTGATGCCGGCTATCTTCTTGAGCCTTTTCTTGTCACTTCTTATAGATCCCCAGAAGAAGGTAGTATAGGCAAAGTAATTTCAACACTAAACACTCAAGAACGAGGAACATCATCGAAGGAGTCCTGAAGAATAGGTTTCGATGCCTCCTTGGTGGTAGTCAATTGGTCAATTGCACTTTACTTCACAAAAAGCTATTCCAATTGTGATTGTGGGTGCAGCGTTGCACAACATATATGTATATTTTATAACATCTTAATGAAAAAAAATGTTCTTCTATGTGTCTTCTCCTGATTTTCATATCCATCACTATTAAATTATTCCCAGTTAAATTTTGCTACATCGCGTTCCATTTGCAGTTTGTACATCTTTAATTGTTCTGCTTGCAAATAAAATTTTTTTCGGTGAAACCTGGATTTTTCTTTTATGTATTCACTGATATTGTCCAAAGAGTATTTTACATGTTCAAAAACAGTGACATTATCATTTCGATCGCTTTTGATGTCGTTTAAAGATTCTTTGATGTCTGTGAAAAGTTTTTCCTGCACTTCTGTTTGTTTTTGTAGAAGATCCTGAAAAAAATTTTGCTTTTTTTGTTGTTCTCGGCCATACTTCTAAGAAATCATCTCCGTTTCCGGTCAATTAATGTGGGAGTAGGGACATCCAATGGTGTATCGCTTACTCTTTCAGCAGTCAACGTCGTCTGAATGACGGAAGTATTTTTATTTTGTGTCAAAGAAGATCGGGACGCCAAACAAAATGAGCCACCACCAGCTGCATATCCGGTTGGGTTTATAATTTTATTTTTAATAATAATAATAATATTTTAACCTTTGTGTCTGTAAGGCACATTTCCTTTTAAATGCATTTTAAATTTACTGAGAGAATCCTGGCTATTACTTCTTCAATGTCAGTTAACGATTTTTGCTTGAACGATCCTACTCCTGTGGCTTCAATTTCCTTTTAATTGAACATCAATTTTTGTTTAAGCTTAAATTTAGCATCGAAACAAACCTAAAACAAAAAAACGAATCATTTGTTTTCATAAAATACATGCATTTAGTTTTTGCCACTTCTTCCCACCTCTCAATGGAGGTCCAAGGCTGTTTAGTTCAACTGCCAGCGACTCCCATCCAACCTTTACATCTGCATTGGATGTTGAGCCTCTTTTAAAATTGCTATTTGTTTCCATCAATTCAACCAATCTTTTCAATTGATGGCGACTCGTTACTTTTACCCTGAAATACAATTTCAAATTTATTTATAAAATAAAATAATTGACAAAAATTACATTTAACAAAAAAATTGTCGCCGATATTTACCGTTTCTCAAGTCGTTTTTAAACCAAAAACGTTCAAGAGAATACTTAAATGAACACGTTCCCCAAAATTTCACACGTCAATTAGCGTTAAACGCTTTAACCTTTCAGTAATGCCGAATGCACACTATCGTTTTTTGTGTGGCGTTAAACTTCTTACTGAATAAGGGTGATTATGTTTTTAAATTATCAGAATATTTTTCACGCTGTGTTTGAATGAAGCATCTGATGGAAAATGTCAAATGAGTGCGTTTATATGCCTTATTTATACTGTTACAAAAGGGATACCTCGAACGCAATTTGAGTTCCGATCTGAAATCATTTCCAATCTGAACTTCTTTCGAACGGATACCTCGAAAGGCTGAATATATCATAATAACAATACCCTAACTTTAAATATGTATGTCAGATTTGAATTTTTTTTAGAAAGGGCCTTTACGAAGTTCTTTGTTATTTGTTTGTTTTTGATAATAAATAAATTAAAAAAAAGTATTTAAATCCAGGCAGCATGCCCCCACTCTCACACTGTTAAGTGTTTAAACGATGGCAACGTAACCTAAAATATGCAAAATTGATGGTATAGGGCAAACTTTTTCATGTACTTTTGGTCAGCAAATTACCACTTCCGGTCTTTTTTTTTTAAGCTTTACGCTACACTGTGCTCCTAGAAAAAATATCGAAAAATATATTCTAGAAAGAGATTGGGCTGCTGAAATAAATATGAAAAAAGTTATGAGCATTTAGAATTTTTGAGTACCAACAAAAATTGATTGTTTTCATTTAATCAACTATGCTATGTTTTTGATCTAAAGTTCAAAGTTGAATAAAAAACCATTTTTATACCCAAAACTGGACCAATTTTTTCGTGATGCGGGTACAAGGAAGACTCTCTTTTTGACAATAAAAATGGTTACACGTGCTTTCTATCTATGAAACAAAGAAACACGAAAAAACTTAAAAAAAAAAGACTGGAAATGGACATTTTCTAACCAAACGAACCAGAAAATGCTTGTCAGTTTTGAAAATGTTAGTGCTAAATCTATAGGTTAGTATTCAATTTTCCAAAAGACGCAATGAGATAGGTTATGCTATAGTCGCCCCCAGGACTATGTGGTTTCTTATTTTATTCTTTCATTGGAACCTAACTACGCCCAAAAAAAATTATTTTCAAATTCAAAAATTCAAAAAAAAAATTAGACAAATTTTTTTAAAAATTTTATGTAATTAAAGTAATTTTTTTTTCAAAATTCAATACTTTTTTTTAAATTTTTAGTCAAAAACAGAAAACTGGATGCATAAACGTCTTGTTCTTTTTGAGAAAATATTAAAAATACTAAAACCATATCTTCTAAGAAAACCCATTTTCCAGTTCTACGTTACTGGACTTTTATGTAATTTAATGAATATTAAAGGATAGACCCGTTTGCTGAAACGATATTTAAGCAGTTATGTTCCTTAAGTGACAGTTTATGCAAAGGAAAAAGTACTACTTAAGGACTTATGTAGAACATTTTTACTTAAGTATCGTTTGAGCAAATGGGCAATGGCCCTTAACTTCGTTCTTGTGGCTTTGATCTCTTTTCCAACGATAAAATATATTGAATTTTCATTTATTTATTAGACCATATAAGTTTCGAGAGATAATAAAAGCGATCCAGGGTTTTCACGAAACATTGATTCCGTCTTTCGTTTGTTGGTCCATTTTGCTTTTGATCACGCAAATAGGGAGATCGAGCTTGTCTCCTTGCCTATTTTTTGGAAGCCATTTTTATTTCTTCTCTTTTACTATCTCCAGGAACTCAAGCTTAGTTTGGCTTTGTTGGTGATGCGTATTGTTTACCACAATTTCAGTTTGCAGACTAAACAGCAACTTGCTGATTTCATTCAAAACTTAAGAAATTGTGTGACACATCTCGACTTATTAATGTTCTTTTTTGAAGTCCTGACCGAAATAAGTCGAGTGAAGATCGCGGGTAAGCGTTCAGGCAACTTCCGCAAACCAGTTATGCCTTATTTTATTTAATTATTTATTAATTTTTGAGCTGCTATTTATACATCAAATTTTCCAAAATAACTTATGTTTGTGGGAAATCACTGACTACCGGACCAACAGTAATCAATACAAAATATTTATGTTGTTATGTAAAGGAAGAGTCACTGTGCCGTATGCGTAACAATCTTTTCTGTAGAAAAACTTAACAGTTAGTATCAATTTTTTATCATTGACCAATTAATATAACCAATTAATATTTTGTCATTATTTCTGATCTCTTAGACGATGAATATAACTGGTCATTCGAAATTTTACAATTAAATTTTAAACATATCACAAAGTCAGACGTGAATTCCTTTTTTTTTATTATAGTGGTTAGATTTCCTGTGATTAATTTTTGTGTAATCCTTTTAGTTGCATTTTTATTGCATATATTCGAAAATATATTTTTTTGAGTTTGTATATATACTATAGTGTATACAAGGTAGTTCAGATCCTTTTTTTTTTGTAAATTTTGCTCGGGATAAGTATGAAATTACTTTTAAGTCTATTAGAGAGCATGCATTTATGTTATCATTTTTTTTAGAGCCTTAGATAGAGGCCAGTCTTTTCCGATCTGGTTAAATTAAACATTTGTTAATTTCAGCTGATAACAACTGAATGACTGGTTGACAACTAAAATAACCAATATGGAGACTAATGATAGGAATTGGCACTTCTTGAAATAGCTATATCTCCAGCCAAAAATGGAAAAACGAATAATAAAATTTGTAAAAACGAGTAAATAAAATTCCTTTTAAAATTGGTGGTAGCACACCTTTAAGTTGTTGTTGTTGTTCAAAACATTTAATGAAAAATTGACGGAATAAAGAATGGTCAAGTAATAAAACTGACATTCTAGTACGATAAGTACAATATAACAACGATAACCAATGGTTACACTTAAGCAGAGCTGAAAAGACTAGCCCTTAATCTGAAATTATTGTTTTTTCAAAGAACTTTTCGAAAATGCTTTTTTTTTAAATGAAAACATTTCTTTTTATTTTTATTTAGTTGAATTTCTAGACTAACAAAATTTTTTTTGAAGAAATAACATTAAAATTGAGTCAGAAAACTGGAAAACAAAATTTGGACTAAATTGACGTTTATTTTATTTTCAAAAATAAGTATTCATTTAAATCTTTATATTTTGAGAACCTTTGTGTTTAGTTAACTGACAAACATCTTCTGGACTATGAAAGAATGCACATTTTTCTAAGCATCACATCAGAAAAATACGTTTATATAAAACCAAAAAAACCACTGATGTCCGGAGTTGTGTATCAGTCAACTGTGTGGCGCAGTATGAATGTCCATGTCGATGTCGGAATATCTAGCAAGAAGTCTGAGTTCAAACCCCTGTCGTATCTACTAAAGGGAAAAAAACAATTTCAAGGAGACAACCTACCTCTTGCGAGTAAATGACAAATCCTCCAAGAGTATCATTGGCATGGCAAAGTCGTATGGACTCCACGAAAATTATAGGTCCTCTACAGTCCTGTTAAATTAACTACGAACACAAAAGGTTGAGAGTGTTTAAGTCACTATATCCTCTGGTGCTTTGGAGTTGTCATTGTAAATAAATTTGATAGCTCTGGCACATCTATTTCAAGCAAAAGAAAATCTGGTTCAAAATTTCGTTGCTTTCCGAGCTCATCACATGAGCCTTTATAATCATCCGATATAGACCAATAACATTTTGTTGAACCGGTAGGAATGATGATCAGAAGATGTGACGCAATGATTCAAAATAATAAAAATTGATACTTGTTGACAGTTGATTCTACCAAACTACTTAACCTTCAAAACTTATTTTTTGGAGGGTATAGGTAAGGTAGGTACCGCCTTCAAACGCAAAAATAATGGCACTTTTTTTAAACCATAATTCCATTACCTACATATATTCTTTGGGAATATCTTCTTTTCAGACACACCTCTCGAATAGCGTAATCATCTTCTTTACCTACATTAAAAAAAAAGCATTTCATACGTATATAGGTATACACGTTTTATATCCCAACATATCTTCCTCTTGCCGCAAAACCAATTAACCACGCGGTACTGTGTTTGCACATGACACATACCTATTCTACTTAAATTTGGTTGGTAGTTTCTAGTAAAGATATAGCAAATTCTTTTTTGTTCAAAAACCCTCCATCGTCGGCGTTTTCGATTCCAGGAACAGAGGTTGCGAACATTTCTGATGGCAAATTCAAAATAAAAAAAAAAACAGCACACCAGTGCACAGAGAGGGCAATGCAAGAAGTATCTAAGCTCCCAAAAAAAAAATAATATACAAAACAAGACTTAAACGACAGTGAAAATAATAAAATAAGATTCCAGCATTTTGGCAATTGAGTATAAGAAGGACCGACTACCGACATTGTACATAGAAACCTTTCATCCACATGGTTGCCAGGCGTCTTCGACTCCACTACCAACAAATTAAAAAAAAATATAAAATAAAAACTGTTCAAACCAGCTCGAAGGAAAAAAAGAGGAAATTAACAAAAGCGGGTAATAACATTAGAAAAGTTTTTGGCAACATATTCGTTTGGCGTGATGGTGGGGGAAAGAGTATTCAGTAAATGGCAGGATGGCAGTCCGACACCGGTCCCTATTCAAGGCACGATTTGGCCTTGAATTGAACGCAGTTGTTTATGATCATTTATGCCTGGAGGAATATGGCGTGCTGGTTGCTCCACATTTTGCCCAATGTGCTGTGCAAAATGAATTGCTATAAGAAGAGTTGAGTGGGGGAACAACGACGTAGATGATGACGGTCTTAGGTCTTAGGTAAGCGTGTTAGAAAACTTACAATGACTTAGAAAAAGGATTGCGTTATTTTTAGAATCAATGTTTGGATTTTTTTTTTTCTCTTTTTACTTTCGAGTTTCGTGGAGGATTGCGTTGCCGGTGTTAATGTCTGGCTATATATATGTGACTACAAGGCTTTAGCATTGTGAAGAGGAAGCGGCATATGTGGTCTGTGTCGGTGTTTGCTTGCAACCCGCAGCCAAAAAGCATTAGGGAATCTATTTCTTTTTTTATTTTTTATAGCATACCCTACCCTCTTTGGTCATGTTTGATGTTAAAAGGATGTTCTGCGTTTAATTATAATGATTGCGTGGTGTGGCTCCATTCTCATTTGGGATGGTTGATGGTGATGATGATTCGAATGGTCTGGCTTGAAAAAAGGTTGTATCGCGGGTAGATTTAGAATGATTATTTTAGTTTTCGTTTGCAAAAGGTGTTTGCTTGAATTATTTTTCTAAATAAATTAGATCTCCAATGATTTTGATCTGCAAACGGCTTTCCTAAAGTCATAAGGGCGGAAGGTTAAATTTAAATTAGTTAAAGTATTTCATAGTTACTATTTCAAAGTTAAGTACATATAAATATTAAAGGCAGAAACACAATAGAAGAATTAGTACGTACGGTGCCGTACGAAATTAGCGAGAACAAGGAATTTGTATAGTACGCACATAATGTCGGATTGCTCAGTTTTGGCAAGTTTTCGTTCACTTTTGCCTCCGTACGTAAAATGCGCTCCAAAGCGCAGTTTAGGTACGTACGTAAATCTGACAGCCAGCCAAATACATGTGAAATTGGCTTGCTTGTGCGTTCGACCATTATGGTCGACTGAAGGTAATGGCGGCACTTAAGGAAACTTGACGTAGAACTATGACATTATCTTTCGTTTGCTTACGACTATTATGGTTGGCCTTTAAGATACCTATACCTACATTGAACTAAAAATTTTGTGCATAAAATTGATCTATAGACTAAGAGCTAACGACCGACTTACCTACCTCTTTTCTATAGAAAGGTTTAGATCCGACAAACACAAAAATGGCTTTCTTACACTCTAGTGACCTCAATAAGTCCTTCATTTTTTGTCTTGAAGGTGGTAAAAAAAGGTGCTCATTCACCTCATTTCAGCAATGCTCATCTTTAAATATATTATGCATTGCTTCCGTATAAACAAGAAAATAACAATGTGACACATTTAAGCACTCAATGACTACTACTTGAACTCTCTTACTTCCCAAGTACTTGATCTCTCTTACTTCCAAAGTATTATACTTAACAATGAAGTTATTAAGTATGTGGAAACTGCCAAGAATTTTGGAATGATTTTTTATAGGAATTTGTCTTGGGACAATCACTTCGTACTTTGTGGGCAACACATTCTTTCACCTCCTTCAAAGCACGATGTTTACGAAATCACTCGCTGTGTCCATCCTTACCTATGGCTGTGAAATATTCTACAATTGTAGTTATGTCTGCAAACGGAAACTCACAATTGCATTTAACAGCATAGTGAGATATGTTTTCGGATTAGGACGTTTCGATCGTGTTTCAACATATGCCAAATATTTGTATAATATGTCCTTCGATGATCTTTTTAAGTTTCGTACTCTGAGTCTCTTGTCACATCAACCAACATACCTTTACGAAAATTTTAGATTTACCTCTTCTATCAGATCTGCTCAGTTGATTCCTCCTACATTTACTTGCTTGACTTCAGAACTTCAGTTTGTAATTAGCTCCATTCGGTTATGGAATTCTTTGCCACGTGAAGACAGCACAACGAGATTTAGAAGCGAACTAAAAAGACATTTCTGTGCTAATGTCTAGTGCTTAACTTCCTTTTTCTCTTTCTTTTAAAATTATTATTATCCTTCTGTATTTCGTTTTTAGTTTAAAATATTGAACTCGTTCAAATGTACATTATATACAATTAAGTTATAATATTTGACTGTTTATACCTCATGTAGCTCTCATTTGTATTTACATATATTATGCTTAGCACTATTTTATAAGATTTGTATTTTACTGCGTTTAAGCTTTCATGAAATAAAATAAAATAAAATAATGACATGCTGTAAGACGCTCGTATACAGGGTGATTCACATATAAAGTGTGCTAAAAAGATGGAGCGAGTAGGTTGGGTCGAGACAGGAAAAAAATCTTACGTGAGAGGGGGGTCTATCTCCCCCCGTTTAGGCAAAATATGTAATATTCTAAAAAATTGTCTTAAAACAATGCCAAGCTATACCTTTTTAGGTTCCAGCAGAAATCATTTAGTTCTCTTGATCCATCTTGTCGGTCCATGGAAAAGGTGAGGTATTGATACGGTTATTACTTATTATAGCCATTTAGTTACATTCAAAGGTTATCAATAAAATACTGACCGAAGAATTGGCATCTTGGACTAGCCAAGGTAACAGAGATAGTGGGTCACTGTCTTCTTTTCCTCTTCATCTCCACAGCTACGACAATTATTGTGTGGAATACATATTCTTGCTGCGTGCTCTCCTATTAACCATGACCCGTGCTAAATCTAATGATTCTGGCTATGTCTGGCTGGTTTCTACATAAGAGTTCATATGTGCGGGACTTGTCATAGATGGGTCACAGTCAAATCTTTCTTTAAGTGACACAGCTAGTCAGACGATTCCATCTACGATTGGATACAGATAGATAATAAGACATGAAACTGCACTTAACAGCCCCTAGCGGAATACTAGTTCTTTTGGCATGTGAGCTGTTAATGGCCGATCCCTGGCTGGAAATCTCGTCAGCCCTTTAATTTCCTTGAAAACTACTGTGGCCTGGGACTCAGATCAAGGTGACTCTCAGCCTCAGGCAATCATTTAAGCCTGCGATCTCGTCTAAACATTGTTAAAAGAGTTTTAAGGATATTGAGGCAGCATCAATGGCTTTGATGGCATCCCGACTATCTATATTAATATAGTAGTACTACGGTCTTGATTTGGGTCTTGCTTAAGTATTTTAGATGCACCTTTGATTGCAAGCAGTTCCTATCCCTCAAAATTCTCAGAACTTGGAAAAGTAAAGGTGGAGGTATTACCTCTATTGTTAAATTGTTTTCAATTATAAAATCAAAAAGAGACTCACCTCGTTCGTTGATTTCCGAGCTACCCCAGACTTCATGTAGGGCATTGGCGTCAAGCAGCAGGTTACATATTTTGGATCCAAGTTCGGTTTGGAGACTTCTTCTTTCGTCTGGTCGATAGTAACGACATCCTACGAGCAAAGTTTAAGTCTTCCACATGATTTCTCTATGTGCATAAACTCAATGGTGGAAAAGATGTACCATTGTGTATAAATTTCTATAATACAATCATGGAGAACCGCCATCTACGATATTTGTGAATAAATCATTTGGAGGTTCTTACATTTACTAAGTGTCTATTCTGTTTCCCTTACAATAAACGTAAACAAAACAAATTTAGAATGTTTAAAGTATTTTATTGGGTTTCAAATCTGTATCCTTGGCAAAAAATCGTAAGCAAAACAAAAAATCATACATGTTTACGACTGATGTCAGGGTAAGAGAATAGACAACTAGTAAATGCACAGACTTAAAAATGTGTTGTTCACAAATTTCTTAAGATGGCCAGGTTGTGATTATTCAGCATGAAAGTACTATATAAATATATTAACTATGAATGTACTATGTCTAGTACTACCTGAACTACCTGACGGTGTAGGCAGCTCCACAGCACTGGAGGAGCTTCCAGTACTTATAATGCTACCTACAACTGTCTACTGGCTAGATTCCAGCAGTTCATCATCATATAAACTGCTGGTTGGTTCAATTATCAAAGCATTGTCATTGTTAATTTTTATTTAAATTAAATTTTTTTTCCACGAGTAGGTCGGAAAAAAGGTCCGCCCCGGTAGAGCCGATTACCGGGGTAACGCAACAAATATTTCGGGCATTGTGCTTGCCTCCATTTCTTCAGCACGGATTGTGTTAAAGTACGCTCACACCATCTTGAAAATCAGGAACCCCGTATCTATGCAATCTGACCATTTCCGAAAAATTTTACTATTGAAAAGTTAAGTAAAGTTTCAACGATACAGTCTGACCTTAGCTAATCACTTGCCTTGACATCACACAAGACATCTTGTGATGCTTTTGTTATCAAGGCTGACTCGTGGGTGTCCAGGGTCGTACCTAAAGAAAGCAAATAAAACTCGGGTTTTGAAGATTTGAACTCTGACCAATTACCAGTTTTTTATTTATTACGAAGATTTTCTAACAATTTATTTCATATACGGGTCTTAATGGTTACTCTATTATAATGCCGCGCGACAGAAAGTGTCGTGGGATAGACAGAAAGTGTCGTAGGATAGACGGCTTAAAATAACGCCTCGTAACAGATAATGTCGTGGGATAGACGGCTTTAAAGAATGCCTCGCGACAGAAAGTGTCGTGGGATAGACGTCTTAAAATAATGCCTCGCGACAGATAATGTCGTGGGATAGTAGGCTTTCAATAATGCCTCGCGACAAAAAGTGTTGTGGGATAGTCGGCCTACAATAACATCCCCCGAAACAAGAAGTGTAGTGGGATAGACAGCCTACAATAATGCCTAGCGGCAAGAAGTGTCGTGGGATAGACAGCCTACAATAATGCCTCGCGATAGAAAGTGTCGTGGGATAGCCAGCCTACAATAATGCCTCGCGACAGAAAGTGTCGTGGGATAGACGGCTTAAAATAATGCCTCGCGACAGAAAGTGTCGCGGGATAGACGGCTTAAAATAATGCCTCACGAGTCACGACAAGAAGTGTCGTGGTATAGTCGGTCTACAATAATGCCTCGCGACAAGAAGTGTCGTGGGAGAGAACCTACGATAATACCAAAAGGGTCGTTGGATCTGGATGGACAACAATTCGAACCGAGATGCACTCTAAAGGAGTGGATCTGGGATCATCAAATCACGGTCACTACTATATAGTACTTACGGCAATGCTAAGCCGAGGTAAGTGTACTTTGGTTTCAAACGAAAAAACCTTCACCGGGTAACACTCTAAAGGAGTGAATCTTTGTGGAGTGGATCTCAGTGTTCCTAACTTTTAGTACCAAAAAGCGAACGTAGTGAGTACTATGTACAAGTACTAAGTATCGTACTGTGTGCCTCTCTCCGTTCCCTATAACCACTTCGGCTCCTAGTAAGCTTACTTAGGTTAAAGTCTGTACGGGGTTTTTATATATTGCCGTCTCAAGCAACACATTAACCTCTGTGTATCACACTTTCTCTCCATTTCTAGTGCATTTCTTACTTCTACTAGTAGATTTTTCTGCTAAAAGATAATGTTAAGTGAGAAATTAAGAAAAATATATACTTAAAAATAATATATATATGCAGCCTTTTATGATTGCCATGATCATCTGTGTTGGCTACAGGTACAGGTCGCTGTAAGGCTATTGATGACTCGGTGGGTGGTGGGTAGCATATCTGGTTGCTTGGTTGATGCCTTATTTGTGTTTGGTGTATATTGTTGTTGGTAAGTTTCTTGTCTTTTGGTTGTTGGGTGACTCGAACAGTATAAAATAAATACTGAGTATGTAGATATTATTTTAAAATTCATACCCACCAAGTGTCTGGTAGGTATGAAGTTGCTTATCAGTTGGTAGGTATATAGAAAATGTAACAATTCGTTACAATCTGTGATGATAATTGCCCGTCCGGCATCCACTTGGGGGTTTTGATACGAGGATTTATGCCGGGCATGCTTAGTCCTATTGTGGAAATGATTTTATTGAATGTTTTGAACAACAACAACAACCTAAAGGCGCTACCACCAATTTTTAAACTAATTTTATTTAATCGGTTTTACGTATTTTTATTATTCGTTTTTCCATTTTTGGCTGGAGATATAGCTATTTCAGGGAGTGCCAATGATTTTACTTATTTTCTTTAGTGTCAATAAGTACCTTTACAGATTATATTAGAATAAAGCTTTATATATAAGCACCCACGCACTTTCAAAATGAATGATGTCTATAAATTTGATGACTTCATTCAATTTTCCAATTCAATAATTCTGTATTTTATTTGAATATCTAATATCCATAGTTATTCATTGTTTTCAATAAACTTTCGCACTTAAATCAAACTCGAATACGGGCCACAAAATTATCGATATCAATATCAAAACCATTATTCCACTAAATGCGCGGAAAAATTAATTATGTGCCGCATGCCGGAGCCCAGACGATATTATTATTCCGTATTCCTCGTTGTCGTAGACACATCCTATAAAAGCCAACTTCCTCTTGTTACGTATATGTATGTAGGTATGTGTAAAGATAAACATATATTTGCGTTCTTGGCTCTTGTCGGCTTGTCGGCTTGTCCTCGCACATCACATGTGTGCCATGCATTTAAAATTACACGCGCTAAATAAATTCACACAGCCACTTCCCACAGGAGATGACATCATTTTGGTCTTAGAAGAGAAGAAAGAACATTAAATACTCCAACGAGTGCACAGAAAAACAGTCTAACAAAAAACAACGAAGCCGATTATTTCAAAGAATTACCTACCTGAAAGCTTAAAAGTGCAAAACGACCGAACAAGAACGGAATCGGCTGGAATCAATATCCAACTGTAAACCATTCGTCGTGTTCTTGTTCGGCATTACCTTCAACCGATCCAAACAGCTATCGATGGATTCAATGTCAAATCCCTGTTAAATGATTTGTAGTTGATCGAGACGAGGATTTTTGTTGTTTTCCTAGAAGAGTTTCTCTAGAAACAATGTCGGGAATTTGATTGTCATAAAGTGATTTGCGGGCACTGGACCATGCATAAGATTTTTGTCAGCGGTATACCTACAAAAATTACGGACAATGAGGCTGAATTTGTCCAAAAGCGAATAGTGATGCTGTGGTTGCCCATTGCATGACATGTGTAGCTTATAATTCACGAAATGTAATAGGAAGGTTAGGTAGGTATACCTACATTATTTTGTAATAATTTATTGATGTAGGATGGGAGATGAATTTCTTGGAATAGTATAATTTTTGCGGGAATAAGACATACGAATATTTTTTTTATAATCCAGGTAAATATACATACGCCTAAGTAAAAATGTCGATAGTTAAAAATTGTAAATGAAGAGACAGAAAAGTTTAAGTTTATCAAAGTAAAGCCTCTAATGTCTAATAGGATTAACGTCAAAGTGGATACTTTGTTGATATGGAGAACAGCCAAGTCTCTATAATATCTATGTGTAGGTAGGTATATGCATACCTGCATTGCAGGTCGCAATAAACCTTTTCAGGATATTACTCTGTTCATACAATTTCAGATAATATTATAGGTAGGTAAGGTATACAAAGAGGTATAGTAAGGGAAGCGACCGTAAGATTACCTACCTCATTGCGGCTTTTGGAAAAATGAACACTTACCGATAAGTTTAGCCCTCACATTTGCAAAACTTATGTTCGGACAAACTTTTTCCAGTTTCTACGTTTGGTCAGAAAATGGTCTATTTCCGGTCTCTTTTGAAACTGCTCTCAAATATGGAAAAATATAGGTATATGTTTTAAAAGGGTATTTGACTGCATAACCATTTATTTGCTGCTATAATATATTTGAAATAAAGTGCACCACTGGTTCCGATAAACTTGCTGTTGTGGCAAGTTGGCATACAAATTAAATAAAATATTATTAAAATATTATTAATTCTTTTTTCTAATATAAATAAAATATACGAAAAAATCATGCGATTTTTTATTTAAAGTACCTACTTCATAAAACTACTTTTTACAAAAAATAATTTTAAAATCGTTAAATCGAATTTTTAAGATAATCGATATTTACTTAATAATTTATAATAAAAATAATCGCAAGGGCTCGACAAAAGTTGCAAATCGTGTAAACATGTGAATTTCCGCATTTGCAAGTAGGGTCGAATTATTTGCACAATATTTGCAAGTTTTTTCTTGCAAATATTTGTTACTTTAGCAAATCGTGTAAACATAACTTTATATTATCAGAAAAGCATACGTACCTACGATTGAAACCAACATATTCGCGAACAAATATTTTTCTATCTGCCAAATTAATTGCCAAAATCTCTAAAAGTGTTTTTTTTTCTTTTTGTGCACTCTTGAAAAACAAACATTTGTGTTGAACCGACATCGTCCAGCAAGACATACTTAATAACTGTCAAATGTTTATTACCCTTTGCTTCGTATTATTTATATATTATTTAAGATATTATGTACAATCTATACTTATATATTGCGCAAAGGCTTTTAAGGGACGACGTGCATTCGTATCAACACTTTGTTGAGGACGCCTTTCGAATGTTGCATTTTGGTTTAAGTGA
The DNA here is from genome assembly GCA_951217065.1 of Baccha elongata. NCBI lineage: Eukaryota > Metazoa > Arthropoda > Insecta > Diptera > Syrphidae > Baccha > Baccha elongata. The sequence continues at coordinate 211,274,122 of OX578272.1, forward strand.
ATTTAATTCCATGGCACATACTACAAAATACCCGTTTGGCGACTTACTCTTAAACTCAGACTGCCAGACAAAAATGTTGAGGGACACTCCCTCGGATCCCCAGTCTGATCTAACGCCGATATTTTCAATCAAGCTATCACCACACAAGTTCGACCTATGTCAGGACAGGATTTGTTATTATCAAAGAGCCTGGCAATTTTTTTTGTATAATATGGAAGGTATCCTTTCAGTTTTCCCGTCGGTGAAGTGGGAAAGTTGTGGTCCCATTTGAGATTGTTTACATCGGCGAAAAAGAAGAAGGTGAAGAAAAACGCAAGACTCAAGAATGATATGTTTGGTAAAACAACAGCTTTCGAAACAGAGATAGTCCACTTATAAATCCCCCCCTCCTTTTTCGCACAGGGTCCGATGTGTTCCCGTTGTATTGTCTTATTTTAATTGAAGAGGGTTCGAATTTCCTTAATTTCGACATTTGAAACATCTTTTTATGCCCATTCAGTACAGAGATAATAGGTACCTACACTCCGTGTCACTTAAGTAAGAACATGCAGTGTTGTGTTTTAATAATACGTTATTTTTCAAACCCTTCGCTAACACAGTTAATGAAGGATGTTTTATGTTTATATTATAAAAGAAAAATTAGGATTGAGTTGATAATTGCAATTTTTACCAAAAAGCAGGTCATAAAATGTACCTGTTTTTTTGTTTCACTTTTGATTAAGAACAGTAGCTAAATCTACCTTTTACCGTTATTTAAATCAAATAAAAGGTTAGTTGGAGTATAAAGGATCTTAGTTAAAGTAATAACTTCAACTATGGGTGAAGGAATGCCATTAACCAAGGCGAAAATAGGCCAAATTTGAACTTACCAGGAAGAAAGCTCAAATTTTTAAATTCATCCGTTTCAAAGCCAGCAAGATTGAAAGAGTCACCACTCTTGAACTCAACTATCTTAATGACCCATAAAAGTATGGAAAAAATCACAAAGGAAGTGTCAGCAAAGCACTAACATGTCGGGAAAGACTGGGCGATACTGAGAGCTTCAAGTTCTCAAGTTCCAAAACTTGAAAAAATGTTAATCATCTTTTCCCAAACAAAATTCCGCAAAATTTCATTAACTTTCGACCTTAAACATCTTAGACATTTAAGTGTTTATAATACATCTTTATATTGTCAATAGAATTTGTATATTATGTAGTATGTTGTACCTACCAAAACATTTCTTTCCTATTTTTCTACTCCTTCTAAATAGTGTCGTGCAACACCTGTTGCATCTAAAATGCAATTTGCCTTACAGACACATAACAAAGAAATAAAATAAATAATGATACAAATCCTATATACCAATATAAAAATTAATTTAAAAAGTTTAATTTGTATTTAGAATATTCAACCAAGTAGAAGACTTAGCAACAGTTTATTTTAAGTGGACTTTTCTGAATTATTATTCAAAATTAAAGCGTTTAGCGACCTATAGTCCAAGAAAACATTGCGTTTCGCCCGGTGCTTACAGACACACAGTTAAAATATTATTATTATTATTATGTTCGTCTGTTTCTTGAACAAATTTCGACTCGGTGAGAATCCGCCCCTGGTTCGACTTATGCTTGGAGGCCGGTTTTTTGACTCCATACGAAAATTTGGCCCTACACTTTCGCGAGCGGAAAACGGGAAGAATGGTAATATAATGTAGGAACGTACATTGCAGACAATGTTGGGCTGCGCCGCACCGCCACCGTACACACTACGTACAAACATAGTACGTGGATCAGTTTGATCTTGAATTTATATCAAAATAAAAACAAAAAAACTACATTGGAAGCCAACATAACATTTAACCTTGACTTTGAAATTCTTTTTGCATCATCGCCATCGTCGTCGCAGTTAACTGGCTGAGTAAAGGCGGATGAGTGAAGCGGTGCTGTCTTTGCCTTCGTCGCGATCGTCGCGTCGTCTACGCCACGCAGCCGTTGCTTATAGTGCTTCCTTTCAATGTTCCATGTGTGTCCTCCTTTTGGTTTAAATGTTTGAAACGAGTACCCCCTGCCTGGACGTATTAGCCTACTGCCAACTTAAAATGATTTTTTCTTCTTATTTTTCGCTAAGGCGAATTTATTTATGAAATGTTTTCGTACCTAACCTATCATACGATTTCAATGGGAAAGAGGTTGAAATGGTGGGGCGGAGGTCTTGGACTTTAATTTTAGCTTGTTTGTCTTTTTTTTGTATGTATACCTACCCTCATCACAGCATTGATCGGGTTATAGCTTATAGGTATATGAACGACGACTCAACAAACCTACATAATACAGTTTAGAACTGAAGACGAATTTCTTATAAGTACCTACCTACCTCTTGAACGGGTGAATCCGGGATGGAGGGTGCAAAAGTGCGTCTGGTTCTTGGGATGTGGAGCATGCGTGTGCCATACGTGGAGATTCCTCAAAAATTATGCGTTCATTGTGCAGACTTTGTGAAATTGGGGCAAACAGATGAGAGTAGAAGATTCGACGAAGACTTTCAGTTTCATTTAGGTAACCAGAAAAGTAAGTTTTTAGTCGTTTTTATACTCGTTTTTTGTAGGTATACCAAACGGGATTGTAGAAAACTATTAAATTTTTGTTTGAAAACTATTAAATTCTAAAAAAGCGTGTAATTATGGAAAATGATTATACGACATGGACGACAATGGACATAAGTTAATAAAAATTGGTAAGCAGTTTTTCAATTTAAAAATAGCTATAATGGCAAGCTGTCACAATTTAAAGAATTATTTTTCACAATTTTCGTGTGGTTAAATTATACCTTGTATTGGTAACTGATGTTTAGTTCAGGTACTATTAGACTATAACAAGTTCCTACTACCTAACCCTATAAAATAAATATATAGGTAATACCTATAGCTCGATAAATGACAACACACTTTGTGCATAATGTGATGTAGGTACCTACCTTACCTATACCTACAGTTTGGTCGGTATAATTATTTTGACAAAAATGCAATGTTTCTTTCATTGACAATATTTAATAACGGGTAAAGTTTAAAGAGTAAAAATTGAAAGTTATTCAAAGACTATATGTTATGATAAATCAGTAGGTACCTATTCAATTCAATCATTTGGTAAGTTTTGTGCAGTAGTGCGGCCTTTGTTTGATTTATTTTAGTTATTCTTTGTACATATCAAAGAGACAAAGAAAGGAGATTTTCTTAGTCAGTACACACAAAAATGTTAAAAAAATCACAAAAAATGTTTCTATTATTTACAAAATAGCGTTAGTTTCTATGTGTTTCTATGGAAATTTGTTCACAAAAAAATTTATTTTTAAATTTTATTTTATAGAATATGCGCACATAGCAAATACTAGAGGAGCAATATACCCACATAGCGAATTTGCAAACTTTTTATTGTTATTTAAAATAGTTTATCCGATAATATAAGTAAATACTTTTTGCGGGTCACAGGATACGTCATCAAAAATGCGGGAAGGCGTAATCTTGGATATCATCATTTATGGTGTAATGGGACCAAACCATTCCCACTTTATCGCTTCACCTAAAGCCTAGTACACAGCTGGTATGAAACGAAAAATCCCATACAAAAATGACACAGCGAAATCTTCTTTTAGTTTTGTGGTACGCAGCTCCACGACGGAATATATGTGAATCGGTAGATAAAAAATTCCTTTTATGACCACAAAAATTATAAAATTTATTAAAAAGAAGATAAAAAAATAATTTTTTAGTTAAAAACGTAATTATAAATTTTCAAAATGTTTCTCCCATCTAATTATTCTTCGGATGATGAGTAGCTTGTCTACTCCACATTCATTCGATAGTTTATTAATTTTGAAAATAAATAATTACGTTTTTATCTTAAAGGGTATTTTTTTTTGCCTTCTTTTTAATAAATTTAATAATTTTTGAAAATTTCGTTTGACCTCATCTGCATAGGTACTATACTCCATGTTTTGTTTTGTTCCATGTGTGTGGCCAGTGGCCAGTATTTGTTTGTTCCGAAAGTAATAGGCGTTTTCATATTCGTGCTTTCCATGGTTATAGCTTAGTACGCAGCTGAAGTGAAACGAAATTTTCGTTCGTCTCCAAAAAAAAAACTCAAGCGAAATGTAACCGAAACGGCACCGGATAAATTTCTTAGTAGAGTTTAACCATTTGTAAAAAAAATATATTTATTAAAACACCTAAATAAACTGAAACAAATAAAAAGAACAGAAATCCATTTTATAATAATAATAACCACATAAAAACATGAAAAAGAGTAGAAAGAAACATTAAAATTTCGCGAGAAATTAATGTCGCGGACAAATAAATTGTAAGCAAAATGAGATTGGAGAGTATTGGAGACTTGAACCGGTTGTCTATACCGTTTCACCATGGAGCTGCGGAAAGAAGGACGAAAAATTTCGTTTATGATTTCACTGTGTCATTTTTGTATGGAGTTTTCCATTCACTTCAGCTTCAGCTGCGTACTAGGTTTATAGATTGAAGTAAAAGTACTCTACAAAACGTAATAACATTAAATTCGACTTTATTTTAGATTTATATATTGGCTAGTTCTACCCATAGAAATGGAGGATAAATTATTATGAAACACAAAATGAAAAGACATTTTTAAGTGTCTTTTCTGAACTGAAACAGATATTGTTGTTTTTTTTTTAATTTATCAATTATAAATCACTTCTTCGATGGATCGATTCAACAAGGTGGTTCTCAGTTGGAACGTTGATTGCATACTTATAGACCAGAAAAATTGGTTATGATGTTATGAACAATATGAATAAAATGTTAATATCGCTCTGATGAATAATTAAGAGTAGGTATTTTTTTTCTTTACTATAGCTGGTGCAATACACTAATTGAATTACAATTTTTGCTTGTTATGTTCTACCAATGTTTCTTTCTGATTGCTAGTTACGTTCATAACGGTACGCGTTTTGGGCAACAAGTAGAATGACTCTTTTGTTTGACAGAAATCATATATTTTTTTTGTATTCAAAATTACCAGACAAATGGTCGAGAGTTATTGCAAATTGTTTAATAATGTGACCATGAGCGGAATATTTGATATTTGACTAGGTATAAAGGCTCTGGTACTTTTTTAAGTGATTTAGTTTTATTATAAACATTTGTAATGGTTATGAGCTTTGAGTTTCTAATGATTGATTTAAGAAGTCTCCTTATTTAATTTAATAAAATGGTCCATTATGCATAGACGCTAGTAAATGCTTTTACTTGATAATAGTATAGTTTATATGTATATGGAAATCAGGTAATTTTTAGAATTTATTTAATTGGAAGTGCATGTTTGATAACTAGTTTTTTTTATAACAGAATAACAATTATACCTATACCAAAGAATGATTTATATCTACTTAAACTTAACTATTACGAACTAATGTCAATTCTTTATTTGATCGTAGGTATATAGTAGTAGAAATCTAACTCTTTTTTGGAAATGAATTAAAATAATGTAGGAAATTAATAGAGACTATAAAACTTTTACGAAACAAGTGAATTGATACCGCCTATTATTATAAACACAAAATGGATGGTTTTCCGCATCAGCTCAGTTACATATATTTAAATCACTATAAAACCTATACTACATACAATATACATAGATTGAATCAATTTTGTTTTAGTTTCACCTAACTTATATAACATCCGTAATACAGCATCTTCATAATCAAATTAGATAACCGTAGAAAAATATGTAGTTACAGTGTTCCATTTACATAAAAGGATCTAATTAATAAAAAAACATTTTCAATTTCAGATTTAACTGGACTTTGCCTTATTTTTTTCTTAAAACAAACTAAACGAATAAATATAGTTCAATATAATTCAGCAATAAATTTTGCGGAACCAACAGGTACATACCTACAATATTATTATGAAATAGTTAGTTTTTTTATAAAAAAAAATATTAACATTTGTGTCATGTCATTCTTAAAAAGCATTACAATTTCTAAATATTCTCAGACATACTTTAATGCCATACAAAATTAATTCAAAAATACTTAGCGTAATTGTAAATTTTACATAACCATACTAGTTTAATTCATATATATATATATTTTTACTTATACTATATAATTCATTAGTACCTACCTACAAGATAATGTTCTCTCTTAGATGTTTGTATATCTTGTAAAGGTGTTCCTTCTGAGCCTAAGACCTGACACAGTTGTCGGCCTTACGTCAATTTCGAAAATCGATCTATGTAGTATATCTAAAAATTTCAGGTTTTGGAGGGCGAAATTGGCCCAATAAGATTGTTTGTTTTTACTATGAACAATAACCGATTCTGAAAAACTTATTTAAACTAAGCGAGCAGCTTATTGGTGGACAGGAAGAAGTATCAAGAGCGGAGCGAAACAAATTTTAACAAAAGAAGGATCGATTTGTGGCGTGGAAATTAAAAATTCTCGCGAATTTTAAATTTTCACCACCACAAATTTATTACTCCTTGGTTAAAATTTGTCCTTTTTCCTGTCGACCAATAAGCAGCTTGCTTGATAAATGAAAAGGGTGCATTAAACAACACTTTAAGTTTCCCATATTTCAGCGCCGAACGTGACATCGGCTTAAAATAAGAAAATAAAAAAAAAAATGTTTACTAAAAATCTAATTATAAAACTATAATTGTTCAAAAAAAAATGTTAATTCTATAATTGTTATGAAGGCACTAAAAAATTTAAAACCCTATTTGAAAATCATTCGAACTCTGTTTCCTCGACTTCTGGTTCTTTCAGGAACTGTAAGACCTCAGTAAAATACAATTTTTTTTTTTTTTTGATTAAGGTTTTTTCATACTGCTTTTTTAAAAACGCTGATATATCAGGCTTCCTATCTGAGCTGTTCAATTGGGAGAATAGCTTCCGAAAAATATCTGGACTATTGACCAACATTTTGTTGTTGGCATATTGTACCACGGATATACAGGTGGACAAACTTGATTTCTGTATCAATGCAGTACTCTTTAAATTTATCGAAAAAGATTAATTGCATGGCACAGTCATTAGGGTGGACTAAATTGTGCAGTGGCGATTCTGCAACTGACTTGTTAATGTTCTATAGTTTTCGCTTCAGTTAACGCTTCATTACTAGGATTTATAATAATGTGGTTTTTTGGGCCCAATAATTATAACATTATATTGAAACTTAAAGTTAGTTTAGCCTCAGCTTTTTGGTATTTTTCTGTACGTGTTGCTCATGCCTTTGGCTGTCCAACAAAGGCAAGAGCTCGACATGGAAACGAAATTTCTAGCTCCAACCAAGTTTTGTTTCTATTTTTCAAAGCTGGGTAATGTCTTGAGGAGGCTAACCAACGATTTTTATAGTCAGAGGCAAACTTAGTTATATAACGTTATTAGTTTCATCTGATGCATCAATGTGTGCTAAGTTTTTTACTTTTTTTGAAAAAAAATATTTTTTTTCTTTTGAATCATCAGATGAACAGCTTCTTAAGAATTCTGTCAGAGTATTTCTTGATTAAAAAATAATATTTGATTGTCAGTCTGTAACAAAAAGGAAAGCAACGAAAAATATTTATTAACGCGAATTCCTATTTTCAGTATTTTAAAAGATTCAATCTGCGATATCTGGTGATTACCTATCAAGGAAGTATTAAGGTAGATTTTAAGCTATTTTTAATACCTAGCAGGACTCCACGGGGAAATAAAACTTTTTCTTTATCAAACAAAAAATTATGTTTTTTTTATCAGCCCTAAAAGGTTTTCTTAAACCTTTCATATCAACATATAATAATAATTAAATAGCTTTAAAATTTTGAATTATTTCTGTTAAGCTTACCACTAGTTACAGATTTGATGTCATTTGTTTTAATAAATTCGAACAGAGAATAAAAAAAATTAAGTACATCCATCTCTTCTCGCAAAGCAAACCTGGTAGGTGCTGCACGTTCTTAACAAAAGCTTCCACTTTAGTCGCATCATGTGACTAAACGGTTGCAAAGACACATGCTTTTTGAAGCAAACTTAAGAAGTGTTCATATGAGAAGGACCAACGAATGAACGAATGGACGAGATTTCAAGCATTTTCACAAAAAAATTCTTGATTAAAACAACATCAATTGAAAGAGAATAAATTTTAAAATATATTTAGTCTTTAAAATATGCACTTTCATTCCTTAAATAAGTAATTTTTGATAAAACACATTTTTCGTCTCGAATCGCAGCAAGCTGTATTCGCCTTCCACATACGATCCACATCCCAACGAATTAATTTTTCGTGCGTGACTCCGTCGTCCGTCGTACATAACCTCATTTTTATTTTCTTTATTTTGATACGTGGCTGACGGGGCTCGTTCGCAGCAAATAAAAAATTATCATGTGAATGGAACATCCAAATTAACGAATATTCGTCCATTTGTTGGTTCTTTACTGTTTGACATACTGGACCATCGTTTAGTTCTTCCTACTAATTATAGATTAAGTCATAACACTGTTTGGAATTGATTAAATATACAAGACGTTATACTGGTGGTCTACCTAATTCTATTGTGAACTTTTAGGTTAAGCGTAGTAACACCTCCAATTTAATCGTTTTGGGATAAAACTCCAAAACAGTGGGACGTAAGTTTCCATAATCAAGGCCGTAGCCAGAGAATCATTTCTACTATACTTTTTCGGAAAATATTTTCCCATTTAAGGTAAAATCGATATAAATAAATTGCACGACGCAGTCGCACAAACTTACGGTGCTGTGAAATAACGCAGAGCTAAAAATAACACCGACTTTCGAAGTTCCTCCTTATTACACTTTCAGGAGTGAAATAATGCCACATTTCATTTTGACGTTCGGCTTTCTTCAGTGTAAAAACAACAAGCGTGTATAGCGAAAACAAATTTGCTGAAGGGCGGATCGGTTTGGGGAGTGAAAATTAAAAATGTTTAATTTTAATTGGTAGGTGTTTTACATATAGAAAATTGGCTCGAGATAAGAAAAAAGTTCGTATGATTGGACGGTCCTATTCCCTTTTAAGGCAGATTGGGCGATTTTTTAAGAAATTGACTTAAAACATAAAACAAAATATTAAACATCAACATTGACACCCAGAATGCTACAAGAGCAATGACATTAGAAAACAAACATTTTATTGAATAACGAAAAATTATATAAAAAATTGTTAGAAATTAAAAAATCAAATATACGTAAGATTTTTTCAAAAAAAAATATTTTTATAACTTATTTTTCGAAAACTGTTTTTTAAAACAAGTTTAAATAAAAGAAGAGATTCTTGGCTTTACAAAAGTTTTAGTATAGAATTGTATAGGTTAATGTTTAATATGTTGTTTTCCGTTTTAAGTCAATTTTTTTTTTATAAAATATACAGGGTGATTGGTATAAGGTGCACCCCCCGTTTAGGCGGAAGGGGCAATTTTCTAAAAACTTGACTTAAATCAGAAAAAAAAATATTTAAAAACAACGGTGAATGATACAAAGCGTTGTTATATTTTTTTGGAAAGCCAGAACACTACTCTTTTATTTAATTTTTAAATTAAGATGTTTAAGTGAACAGTTTTAAAAAAATTAATTTTCAAACTCAAAATTTTGGAAAAAAAAATTTTAAACTAATTTTTTTCAAAATTTTATGTAATTAACTATTATTTTTATTTTCAAAATTCAATGCTCTTATTAATTTTTAATCAAAAACAGAAAACCGGATGCCAAAATGTATCTTAGTTTTTGAGAAATTAAGACAATACTAAAAGCACTTTTTCAAAAAAAGGTGAAATCTGGTTAATCTGGTTAATCCAGATTTGTATCATTCACCGTTGTTTTTAAATAATTTTTTTTCTGATTTAAGTCAAGTTTTTAGAAAATTGCCCCTCCCGCTTAAACGGAGGGAAATAGACCCCCCCTCCCATTCGATTTTTGTCTTGTCTTAACTCTACCTACACGCTCAAGCTTTTTGGTGCACCGTATACCAATCACCCTGTATACTCCCACCTCAGAGGCGGATATGACACCCCCCCTCAACCTATAAGGTTTTTTTTTCTGTCCGTCTGACTGTTCAAATAAACTATATCCAACCTATCAAAGCATTATACAATCAAAGTCTTCAGGTTTGATTCACATGAAGGCCATTCAATATTTTCACGATGCAATTGTTGAGTATCCTTCTAGGTCTTTATCATTCTTAGGGATACTTGCAAAACAAAGGATAGGTTCATTTATAAAATCGCAGTTAACTATCCAGGACATTTTTTTTTATTTTTCGATTTTACGTTGCTCGAATGAAAAGACAGCTAATCAAAGATAAAAACATAAAAACAGAAAACAAAAAACCTCCCCAAAACAACAACCACATTTGCTACACACACTCATGCGAACCTTATACCGAAAAGAAATTCTTTTCAAATTCAAATTCAAATTCAGAGAAAAATTAGTGGATAAATATTTAAGATTCTGCAACGGATTTATATTTTTGTCGATGACTAGTGCCTATGCATGGATAAGTCAGTGATTTGTTACAGCTGTCAAAAAAGTTTCATGCAAGTGGGCTTTATTCACAGCATTTTGAGATCTTCAGATGCATAATAGAGAAGGTTTAATGTATTATTTTTCTTGACCTTATTATTTGCAGCTAAGTGTTATTTTAAGAACCTAAGAACATTAAAAATAATTTGTGTACCTATTGCTTTTGAAAAAAATAAAAGGCATTTCTTAGAAATCAGTAAAAACATTTTTAAAACAAAAGCAATGCGAATCTACTCACGACCCAACATTTTATTATAATTAAGTTTCTTGGAACTACACCTACGTAACAAGAGCCTAACTAATTTACCCACTCAAGGACTATATTCTTTACAACACAAGAAAGACGCCAAAATCCTTTTAAAATTCATCATAGAAGCATCCTCTGTCATTAGTTTATAAATTAATTAGCTTTAACATTCTCAAGTTGGCCCAAACCAACCAAATGTGCTGCTTCAAACTTCCATACCAGTCGCTTTAGGGCTAGAACAAATTCGCGCACATACACAAATTCGGCCTGGTGTAAATGTTTACCGACAATCGGTCTGCAAGCAGGCTTTCTTCAAGGTTCAAGTTGAAAATTACAGCGTCAGAACCAGGATACACATACATATTTAAAAATATGTATCTATGTAAATATAATATATTATATGTGTATCTGAACAACAGGAGTATCGATTCATGTGGCCACCTGTTTTCCCCGCTCGCCATCTTTCCAAAATAGCTTGCACGTTGATATATTGCAGAAAAGCAACAAACGACGTTACATCAAAGTAACACTAAAATATTATGTACAACTTTAGAAGAGGTTACTTAACACACCACGTAGTATGAGCGGCAGATATGTTGTGTACACTGTACGTATAGTGATGGGAAAAAGTTGAATTATGCCAGCATTTTTCGTGTTACAAAAAAAAAATCACTATTTGGTCGCCCGAACCCGAACTGAAATATATGTAGGTAAATATCGATTTCAAAAACGCAATTAAATTTTATCTTTGAAATCAAAAACATTTATACATAGGCTAATATGCTCAATACATAACAGGAATATGAAAATGGTCTATTTACGAATGACCAGTGAATTTACAAACTACAGGGTGCTGCATAGTAACTTCTAGTTCCAAAAGCCAAAAAAAAAACACATCACGAAATCTAGTTTTGTTTTACAGAGTTCTGAAAACCCTTTCATGTAGGTGACCCCCATTGTACATATACACAAGACGATTTTTCCTACATTCGACATAATGAGCCTTACCATGCAGCACTGGAGTGGTATTTTCTGACCGGATGTTGCTCCTGGTGACGTGGAATAATGCCAAACGAAATAACGCTTAATTGGCTTGATTTCAATTTAGAAATGGTAGTAACAAAATTTTCATTTTGTTGAAAATGTTCAATTCAAGTGCCATGTTGAGTTTGAATGAAATCGGCCTATAGCCTTTATCAATTTATAATATCCAAATTTTTAATAAACACAAAAATCTGGAATGCAGTTGTGTTAAGAGCATTACAAAAATGTTTTTTCTTGAATTTGTTTGTTCTTTCACGTTTTTTTAGTCCTGCCTCTCCTTCTTCGTTATTGAATGATAACGCCTTTCTTACGGGTTTCTTAAAGCGTACTATGTACATGATAATAGGTACCATCAGTCAGTTTTTCTGTATTTTGTTCACGATGGCATGCTGTACGGGAATACATTCTCGAATCTTCTTACTTCTAATTTGATGAAGCTTTATCAATCCAGCTATCATGCGAAACATATTCATCTTTACTGCCATTAATTTACTATCATACTTTTTGAAAATGTCCACATTGTGACCCGTATCCATATGTAAGAACTGGAAAACCTACTGCAGCCCGGAATGTGGAGCCTTCATGTAACTAAGGGGCCGGTTATAGCGATCAGGAAAACAAAACAGGAAAAACTTTTCAAATCGATAATTAAATATAATTATGATTTTTCTTGAAACACAAATGCTACATTTATTAGTCGTGTTTTGTTGGCAATTTATAGTTAGTCAGTATGGAAAGTTCCAATAAAACGGTTATTCACTTTTATATCCACTTAGTATTTTTTATCTTCAGGTTGGTATTCGTGGCATTTTACATGTGTCAAAATCAGCTGTTACCGACAAAATTTAAATTAAAAATTTGAATTCAAAATCTAAAACGGATGTGTCTGCAAAGTATTCACGATTGTATCCCGAGGTGGTTAACACGTACTTCTCCTTCCGCACTCCAAACAAATAAAAAAAATGAAAAATGATCATTATTTACCTTGATTACTACCAAATTTGTTACGAAAATATTTAAAGATGAATAATAAATCTTCTTTAAGCTAAGTTTAGTATTTTTTAAGCGAAAATTTCAAAATCATAAAAAGTTTTTAGCAACATACACATGTTTAAAGCTTCTTAGTTGTGCCGCAAAACGCGATCCAACTGGTGAACATAACGAACACATCCATAAATATTTTTTTTTTTCTTTGCAGTCCATACACAAATTTCAATGTCTGTCATCTGCCAAGTGTCAAGTGGAAGTTTGAAAAAAATGTAAACGAAATATGTTAAAATACATTTTATAATTTATGAAATGTATTCTTCACATTCACATATTTGTTCAGAACTTGATCTTAATATATTTTAATAGACTGCGAGAATGGCAACTAAGAAGGCCAAGCCCGACGGGAAATTCTACATCCGTTCAGATGAAGTTCAAGAATACCTGAAACGACGTCTACTACTACAGCAACAGCTGCAATTTCCAAAGCAAAACGAAAAGGGCGTCCACCAAAAAAGCCCTCCAAGATGCCAAATGTATTAGGGATGCTGCAAAGTGCTGCTACCAACAAGCGATAAACTCCATGTACGTCTGATCTTCCTGATGACATTGATCTTACAGTACTATCTGAACTACCAGATGATATCCGCGAAGAAATTCTACCTGAGCATGCTCGCAAGCAGGCAAGAACCGCAAAAAAACCAGTGCCAGTGTATTAAACCAGCCCCAAAGATTGCATCAAAAGTGTATGAAGAATTTCTAAGAGCAATACAAACAGAGTTACTAAAAGAAGTTGAAATGCAAATGCAAAAGTATGAGATTTCTCAATGACATTAGAAGTTGCTAACAAGCTTGCAATAATAGTTATGTTTTTGCTGAACTTTTGAAACGCGTGCTGTTGGAGCTCCATAACCCATTCAAAAATATTAAATTAGTCCGTGGCAAGAAATGAGCAAACCAGGCAGTTGAACCGAAATGATCAGCATCAGACTATGGGTCAGACATTTGTTTCCAAGAAATACTTTCTTCCTAGAAGTAAAACGCATTACGAGTTAGATTTTTGGATATTGGATGTTGATCGACCATCAGGAACTTAAATCAAAGTCATAACCAAAGTACTTATTGTTCTTGCTTGGTGTCAGTGTTGGTGTTAAATATGACTCATGCCAAAGCATTTTTTTAGTGTATATTTTGTACTTAAAAATAGAAACCATTTTGTAACCAGTTCAAATCGAAAAAAATGCAATTTTCTCGAAGAATAAATCAAATTTTGAAATACATGTACGACTTTTTTAGAGTTGATCCATTTATACACTAAACAGTAATCACAATGCCTAACATCATTATATATATACAAATTCAACTACATTTAACATTTTGGTCACCTTTGGTTTATTTTTTATTGTTTTTTATTGTAACTCTGTTAGAAGAAATACAAATAAGTTTTGTTTAAAAACATGACACATTTTTGTTTTATTTGTAAATTATCGTCCCCCTTTCAGACAATTTGGTTTTGGAAATAAAAGAAGTTTCACTTGATAGAAAACTTGAATCACTGGAATATGTTCCTACATTTTTGGCAAATGATTATATATTAGTCGATTTTGTAATTGCAGTTGTAGGTTTATCGCTGTAAATGTAAATAGTGATAGCATTTTCTGTACGATGAAGACTGATGGAATCGAGACGCTTGCAAATCTTTGATTAGTTTATTGAAAGCATGTGATCATTTTGTCAATGCTCTCCTCAGCTGTTTCATTTGAGTGGTATAGATGCTATAACCCTAGAATAGGAAACGTGATGACAATAATATTTTTTATGGAACCTTTTTCACCTGTAGATACGTAACAACTAACAGCAGCACAAACATTTTTATGTATTTCCAACAATGGCAAATAGAAATTGTGTATTCCCAAACTAGCATCAGCAGGTCTTCTCGTCTGCTTGAATCTATGGACTTAAACCCATATCCCAGCTCTGGAGGCACGACTAGACGACTCTATTCTCACCGACAGTTCATTCATTTGGTAAACTGGTGTAAAAAAAGCTATTCCATCTTCTAAAGAACCCTGTTGGATTTATTGTCCTATAACTTTTATTTATTAGATTTTATTGAGATTATTCACTTTACCTTGTAATAAACGGAGAATTTAGATGTTATTCGTTTTATTTCAAATTAACGAGAAAAAAAAATTCTTTTTGAGTTTTGACATACTTTTGACATGCCATCGTTGCTGCCAACCTCTAAGATGTAAACGTTTAACATCAGCCCATTTTGCGCCATAACTTTCCAAGCTTTCCATTATTTTATCTTCACTTTTATGTTCACTTTAATTACTGACCAATTTATCGCCACTTTAGATATCCCATACAAAATTTTGCTAAAGTGACTATACACTCGCCAACAAAACGCGCCTATTGTTGACAAATAACTCACAGAATTATTTTTGATGATAAAATTTACAATAACGCACATGTTTTTTGTAAAAGCCTTTCATCCTGGCTAACTAATAACGCACACAAAAGGATTGGTTGAGAGTTGTAAGTCACTAGGTCGTGGTTCTTCTCTTTGGAACTGTCAGTGCCACTAAATTTATTTTATTTATAGTATACCAATACAACAAAATTACCTACAATTCAATGTCTTTTCAGCTGAATTTACCAACACTCTTATGTTTGGATACATTTTCGATTTCATGTGCATTTTATTTAGAGTATGTCTAATGACACCTAATTTCGCGTACGCGAAATACACTCACCGGCACGGAAACTTAACAACGTGTATAATTTGCTCTCACTTTATCTTGCATTAACAAGAAATTATGGTGTCCTATTAATCAAATTTATGGCAATATAATATATATTAATATATATATATATAATGAATAATGGAAATGTAAAGAAGGGATAAACGCTTTTCTGGATTACCTTCACATACAGCATATGGTATAAAGACTCAAACGAAAAATAACAGCTTGGCCAAGTTTCCGTGCAGCTGAATTTAGTTCTCTACCGCTCTTGGATATACCTTGTATATGGCCAGTCAGCTGGTAGCCGCCTTTTTCAACAGTTTTCTTATTAAACAATACCTGGGTGGAACGCTCCCTTTCTGGAGTCCGGTCCTGTTCAAGCGATTTTGTTGCTCCGCTTAGGATATGTCCAGTCGTCTGGCGTACATTTTTCAACAGTTGTCCTATTAAACAGTACCTAAGTGGTTCGCTTCCTGGGTTCAAGGGACTCCCTTTCTGCAGACCAGTCGCTCACACAACCTTGTTGCTCCGTTTAGGATTTGTCAAGGTGCGGTAGAACACTATTTCGCGTACGCGAAAGACAGTTGATTATAAGTTTGTCGATTGTGACAAATTGAAGTTCAAATTAACGTCAAAATCTAAATTATTATAAATTCACATTGTAAAAACTGATATTTTGTAGAAATTCACCTATCCACAAAGGATAAAAGTATCAAGAACAATCAAAGTAGGAATAAATTATGTGGAAATGCTATCAATGGTTTTCTAGGTGAATCGTTCTAGAATTTTACAGCATTTATTTTGAGTAGCTCTGTTGATTTTTATGAATCGTCCTTAAAAAAAAAAAAAAAAAATTGTCTGTTCATAAAAAAACCATATGTATATGGTAACGGGTGATTTTTTAGCTTGTTTGGTTTTGGCAACACTGGTTTTGACAGCTGACGTGTGTTTAGTACCTTGTGTCACTGTCAAACAGCTTCAGTTTGGTTTGCAATTTAACCATGGATCGTCTTACAAATGAACAACGCTTGCAAATTATTGAATTTTACTATCAAAATTCGTGCTCGGTTCGAAATGTTCATTTATCGAAAAATTGTGTTCAGCGATGAGGCTCATTTTTGGTTGAATGGGTACGTAAATAAGCAAAATTGCCGCATTTGGAGTGAAGATCAGCCAAAAGCATTGCAACAGCTACCAATGCATCCCGAAAAAGCCACTGTTTGGTGCGGTTTATGGGCCGGCGGCATTATTGGGCCATATTTCTTCAAAGATGATGCGAATCGCAGCGTTACTGTCAATGGTGAACGCTACCGAGCGATGATAACAAACTTTTTTTTGCCCGAAATGGAAGTTCTTGACTTGCATGATATGTGGTTTCAACAAGACGGTGCCACATGCCACACAGCACGCGAAACAATGGCGCAATTGCGAGGCGAGTTTGGTGAACAGTTAATTTCACGTTTCGGGCCGGTCAATTGGCCGCCTAGATCGTGCGATTTGACACCATTAGACTATTTTTTGTGGGGGTATGTCAAGGCTAATGTCTATAGGGACAAGCCCGCTTCGATTGACGCACTGGAAGCCAATATCCATGCATTCATTCGTGAGATACCGGCCGATATGTGTGAAAGAGTATGCCAAAATTGGACTCAGCGGATGGGCTACCTGAGACGCAGCCGCGGTCAACATTTGCATGAAATTATCTTTAAACATTAAATTGCAAGGTTCAAACTATCGATTCAAATAAATATTTCATTAATTTTTTCGAATTTTTTGTGTTTTTTTTTTTTAAAGTTCTAAACCTCTTAAAAAATCACCCGTTATTTGGTTTCGGTCTCAAAACAAAACGGAATTAGCAGCAGGTGCAAGCACAATCTTTATTTTATTGGAAATTCTAATTGAAGGAACGAAGCAAACTATTTCTTACTAAGATACCAAGCCAGAGAAGTTTGGGCAGACGTCTGAAAGAGCACATGCCAAGCTTAATATTTATTTTTTCCCGTTTCTTCGCGCGTGTTTGTTTTTTTTTATGGCTTAGCTCTGAAAATATTTGTTTGGTAGTTTTAACGATCTTAAAATGATCTTTAAATTGTTGTAGTAATGTATACGAATACATCAATACACTATAGTGTCGTGGTTTAAAATCAACATGGATTAGTTTTCAACTAAAACGATGAAGTTAAGTGACGTGAAGGTTTTTGCTAGGTTCAGTATATAGGTACAACCGAGGGTACAACTTCGATATTTTGGACATTTATGTAACTGTAGTACCTATACCTACCTAAAACCATGGCTATCTCCGTGTTAATGTACGGTTTATAGACATAGTACATAGAAAACTCAAATCTTTTATAAATTTCTTTTTAATAATACCAATACCTATACAATATCTAATAAGGTAAATTCGAGTTTAACCTTAAGTAAAATCGAATTTGACTCCCAAACCTAAAATAACTGAAACCGTATTGTGACCAGATCTAGGCTCGAAGAAAAGAGGACACAATAAAACATTTCAGAAAAAAAGTAAAAAAAAAGAAAATTCATATCTATATACATACATAAGTAGGTATAATACCTACATAGTACATACCAATCGTTTTATGACTGGTTAACAAATTTATGAATAAAATTGTTGACAGTAGGCGCATTCGAGAAAGTGTTATATGGAAATGCAATACTTTGGTGTTGTTGTAATTCTCTGTTAAAAAAATTTGGCAAGCAAAATATTATCTATCAAAATACAATCTCAAATTATTGAAAAAAGTTTGCAGTACTCAGCTATTGATTTTAGTTTGCCTTCACAAATCATCAGTTTCATTAATTTTAAAGTTAAACAGTTAAAGTTTCAATTCGCTTTTGCGTTCGGAAAATTATAGTTCAATACTTCGATATTGAATACCCCATGCAGCGCCGCATATAAAAAACATACTTTTTGATTATATCCTGTCTTTTTTTTGAAGTGGGAATTTTCCATTTGTTTTTGTTATGATTGGTGAAATTTTTCACTGAATTCGTACCACCAAACTGAAAGAGGATTTTAGTTAAACGCTCAATCCATCATTATTTCAGAAGGACATTTTCAAAAAAAAAAAAGTATATAAAGTCAAATCGCTTTAACTCATATAGGCATATTTATAGTTGCTTTTAATGTCGAGTTATTCGCAAGAAACAGCTTAAACAGTGTCTATTCATAGCCCATAGAATTCATGTGATAGGTTTTTTCATTGAACATTGTTGTACATATTTCTAGAGGAAGTGTATATCTTCACTTACGCGACATTTTTTTATTTGTTCGTACAAACAGAACTGTTTATTGTTTTAAATGTTTACTTCCAGAAAAAAATAAGAAATCCCAAAAAAGAGGACAAATCGCTTATTTTTGTGAAAAGACAACTTGTCCTCTTCAAAGAGGACGTCTGGTCACCCTTACTGAAAGTAATTAATATGTTAACAATTGAGTTAAAGTTAGACAACTGTTCTAAAGCAAAAGTTATGTTATGATGTGTTAAAGGTTCTGACATAAATTTTGCGCCATTCAGTTTGATTTGTTGGCAATAAATACAAATGACCAACAAGTTTATATTTTATTTATTTATTTATTGATTTATCTACGATATAAATATATCAACAGATCCGAAATTATAAATTTTCAAATCCTAGAATTACATTTGTGGGTTAAATAGCCAAACAACAAATTCTTGAAGACATTTCTATTTAAACTTTTATCTAAGGTAAAATAGGCTTCATTAAAAAATCTACAACAAAGGCTTAAAGGTTCGAGTAATCCATAAATAGTTCTATGCGCAACCTAAAATAGTAATGTCCTTATTGTATTCAAAAAGATTTTATTTACTTGTTTATTTGTATCTTAAATATCTAACGAATTACTTGGATTTTACAAGATCTCCAGTAAGCCTTATGCCTTTTAATGTAAAAATAAATCACTGATAACTTATTGTTATGTTTTATTTAGGTTCGTTTTATTAAATAAAACTTTTTTCCGTTTTAATACAACTCACTTTACGTCTTTTCACTTTTAATTCCACTTAATATTTCAAAAAACTCTTTATTTCCTTTTTACTTAAAATCAAACTTTATCACTTTCAAATTACCGACTTGTACACGACTAATTTCAAATTCAAACTGACTTCTTGCCGCATGGTGCGCTCGTATTTATTGTGGCTGCATCATTCAGCACTCCGCTTTAGAATCTTCTAGTACAGTGCCAGTCAGAGGCTTCTGGAGCTTTCTAGTGTATGAACTTTCGTTAAAAAAAATGACGTTTCGTTAACTTCTTTGTACAGCTGCGTTTGCGGCTATCACTTTAAGTTGGAATCACAATGATGAGTTTACGCATCGTAAAACAAAAAAAAAACGGAGAACATCTTACAGAACACGTTACACTATATTAAATAACTACAAAAAAAACATTACAGAAAAACTTATATAAAAAACTAGCAGATACCCGTGTGTTGCTACGGGGCGGCGGAATTAACTCAAATAAGTCGTGTTTTTCACATTAAAGTCTGTCCCACAGGAACAGTAACTTTTCCGGAATAAAAATACCCTTTGTTTTAATCCAGTGCCCGCAATGCATCTACCTACCATCCATTCACATTTGTCGTTGGGGTCAATAAACATTTCATATTTAAGCCTCTCCTAAAGGAACCGTGCATTTTTCCGGAATAAACAATAAATCTGTCTAATTTCGCGTACGCAAAATAGTTCTCTACAGCTCCTGGACATACCGTGTGGTCTGGCAAGCGCCTTTTTTGACAGTTTTCATTACCTGTATGGCCCATATCGCGGGTTCAATAATATTTTTCTAGGAATTTTGACTTCCGGATTTTTGTATCTCTTTTAATCCAATGTCTCATCCATCTACTTATTGGATTTTATCCAAATCCGTTTAATGGTTGAGGCTTGGAACAAAGCACCAAGTATATTCAATTTTTCACATTTAAGCTCTCACAAAGGAACCTTTAGTTCTCAGTGATAAAAATAACCTATCTGTTGGTCCAGTCTCTCATTCATCTACTTTTCATTCATTCACATCCGTTCTATAACATAACCCCATTTATTAAACACTTCAATAATAGAAGCATTATAAAAACATTCACATTAGTTAGTTGGGTTTACACGATTAAAGTGTAAAAACATCTGTTATCTGACATTCTGACAAAACCAATTCCGCAATTATCGAACGCTAAGACTCTGTTCCACGAAAAATAAATAAATTAATAATTTTCTCTGTGAAAAACAGAAAAAAATCCGTGGTAACCGTACATTTTCGGGATAAAAAGTAGATAACCTATGTGTTATATTAGACTATAGGTAATCTATTTCTGTGCCGAATTTCACCCAGATCCGTTCAGCCGTTCTGGCGTGATTGAGTAACAAACACTGTTCCTGAATAGGATGCAATTATTATGCTACCCCATAGAAACCGCTCATTTTTTAGTTATAAAATTTAGCCTATTTCATTTTTAGACCCATAAACTCTCAATATGCATAAAATCATGCCGAGCCTTTGCTTTGTGAAAAAGGGAAAAAAATCTATCCCACGGGAAAGGGTTATTTTAATCGGGGTAAAAAGTAGCCTATGTGCTATTCCAGACTATATGCAATCTATGTGCCGAATTTCATCCAGATCCGTTCAGCCGTTCTGGCGTGATTGAGTAACAAACATACATCCAAAAATTCACATTTATTATATTAGTAAGATAAGATTATATACTTAGTAATTAAATTCTTTAATATTTAAGTTTTCCAAGACTTCGTTGCTTTAACATCGATCGACCCCGAAATCGTCATGACATCGATGATCCGATATTTGTCACATAGCAACATCGATGTTAAAACATGTTTCCCATAGCTTACTATTACCCATCAGGTAACTTGCAGTAAGAGCAAGTAATTTTAAATAAAATTTTTAAATAATTTTTTCTGCAAATCAATAAATTGAAAGTTACCCTTTACGGGTAACCTGATGGGGAGTCCGCAAAATACTGCGGTAGTTCTCTGCAGTTTATTCAATACCACTATATCCAATTATTTTTAAATAGTTAAATTCGTATTTTGTTTTCCTTTTACAAAACTTCCAGAAAAAGAACACAGGAAACATTTGGCCCTCAAATTAAATTCAAAATATTAGACCCCCAGGGTGGTTTCTGAAACCCAAAGTCAGCAAACCCGACTGCTGCCACATTTTTGCAATTTATTGTGCTACTCAAGCTGAAAAGAATCTGCGATTCTATTTCGCATAGGAGTAGTGGTAGTAGGTTCAAAATTTATTAATTTCTCTTGATCGTGTATTTGAGACGGGCAGCACCAGATGGCTTAAACTGCCACCCGTACCGAAATCCACGACCGTATCCATCAACAAACATAGACTTCTGTGTTCTTGTATCCAAGAGTGTATAACAACTTCCGACAAACACACATAACATGTAAATTATGTTCATATGAATAAATTTAGGTTACGAGGTAAATTGGCTCATTCCGATAAAAAAGTAAAAACAAAAAAAAAATAGAGAACTCCTTCCAATACATTCAGGTAGGTCGTATAGGTACTTCAAAATAAACGAATTCGGCGAATTTTCATAAAATGACAAATGAGTTCCAGTATCTGTGATATTATTCCTTTTAAATGCTTCTGACTTTAAAGACGATTTAGAATTTGAATGAAGTTCCAATAAGAAATTGTTTAGATTAATATACCTATGTCAAAGGATATGCAGATATGTATATAATTTGATTTTTTTAGATAATTTATTGCATTATCCTACGGCTACACGGAATAAAAATAAAACTAATTGGTTGCTATAAACAAAACCAACAATTTCTCATTAGAAAAATATAATTTAAACGCTTAATAGAAAATGCAGTCAGCATGCAGGTAATAAACAGAGTAATGACCTCATAGATAAATATATTATATATATATATATATAGATATAATAAAGATAAGAAGGTGTCTCCATATTTAAATTTGTCACAATGTGCTATTGAATGAAACATGGGAAGATCGAGGAATACGTTTGAACTAAATATGTATACCTAAATGGTTAAGTGAATTTGTGAGACATAAATAGTACCTTATATACCTACCTATAAAAAAATATGTTTTGAACGAATTTGCTGGTATGGCTTTTCAGCTCTAGAAATAGCTTTGATTTAGGGATTTGGAGTTCAAATAAATATAGAACTAACTCTGGTTATTAAATTTTTGTATTCAATATGCTATTATATGTATATTTTATGATTAAGTTTAGATGGAGTAGGTATAAGGCCGTTTGTCAGATGCGTTAAGATTCTACGAGTAGTTGGACTTTCAATTAGAAATAATTTAGTTCACAAGCTCTATTCGATTTACGAATTGAATCTGATTTAATTCAAAAGCCCTTTTGGCTTGTGATTAAAAAAATATATATTTAATTCGCACGCTCTTATTGATTTACGAATTGAATTAGATTTAACTCACAAGCTCTTTTTGGATTGTGATTTAAAAAATATTTAATTCACAAGATTTTATTGATAATTCAATAAATGCTATTCTACACGTTTTTTAATTGAAAAACACCTGAATAACGACCTGTCAATTTTGTTTTTTCCTGCCTCTTTTCTAACATACATTGAAAATATGTACTACAACTGTGACCTTTTATTGGAACATCTTTTAGTGTAAATTCGTTGGGTTTCACGATCTCAAACAGTAGCCAAATTGTAGCTAAAGTGCGTCTCTGCAAATTGTCTTCGAAAGCATAGTTTGACATCGTGATGGAATAGTTAACATTAAAATTGAAAATAATTTTTTAATAAAAAAGCCTTATCTACCTTTAATTTGTTTTCAGGTAGCACATATTTTGTATTTTATCTAAAAAATAATGAAGAACTACTCGACACGGTGCCTCTACCCACCACACCGCGCCCATAAGCAGGTCGACTTTAAGGGGTTTTTCAATTAAAAAAACGTGTAGAATAGCATTTATTGTGTACTTTTTCACTTTATTGTATGCAAATAACATTCTGAATATTTTAAAAATAACAAATGGAAAAATATTTCTTTAATATTCATTAAATTAACTAAAAGTCCAGTCAGGTCACTACTACAAATATGGTTTTTCTATTAAAAGGTGGTTCTGGTTATTTTTCTCAAAAACTACCAATAATTTTAGCATCTGTTTTCGACTAAAAAATAACAAGAGCAGTGAATTTTGAAAACAAAAATTGTACTTAACTACATATAATTTTGAAAAAAATAACTTTGAAATTTTTTTTCATTTTTTTTTTTCAATTTTAGGTTGTACCGTAGTTTTTTAATAATTTTTTTTCTGTTTAAAGTCAATTTTTTTAGAAAATTTCCCCTTCCGCCTAAACACGAGGAGATAGACCACCTCCTGTACGATTTTTTTCTTGTCTCAATTAAACTTACTCGCTCCATCTTTTTGACACACGTTATGTGAATCAACCCGTATAGGTACACAAATGAATGTATAGATTGGGGACGAAATCCTGAATGGACAAAACCCCGATTGCCGGAATCCTAAATGCCATAATACCGAATGGCATAATCCCGAATGCTAAAATCTGCGAAAATCCCAAATGGACAAAATCCCGATTTTCATATTACTTTTCACTACTAGTTTCGAATACAAAAAAGTTTCGCTCCTGTTGCTTACCAAGATTTGATGCAGCTATTTTTTTATCAACTTTATCGATATTGTACAACAAATTATGAAAATAAATAGTAGTAAATTTCCTTGTTGGAACAGAATAAAATATCTTTAATAATCTGTTGAGTTCTTTGAATATTTGCGTGACTGTCCTCAAGCTACGTTTAACATCGTTCTGATGGAACACCATATGTGTAGCCTTGAGATCCTACATTGTCCACATCATTGAACTAATTACGGTATGAATGAAGCTGCTTACCCGCATGTGCAGGCTATTCTATTAAAATTTTAAAATTATTGATTTTAATGACAATAAAATAAATCTTAAAAATGTACCTAAAACCAGTGCTCCACACTTTTAGTTCATGTTTTATGTATTTTGTTTTGTTAAATTACCTACGTTTTATTGTATTATAGTGCTTGTGTAATTGTAGTGATTTGTTTTACTTTACTAACAACTAACACCAGCACTAAGTGATGAGCCAGTAGAACACACACTCAAAAAATTTATTAGTAAATTATTATCTACGAATGATATTCGTAAAAAAAATATTCGTACATTGTACGAATATTCGTAAATTGAACGAAGTATTGGTAGGGTCATATTTTTTACGAATATATTCGTGAATTTTTACGTTCTCCTGTAGTAGTATTTACTAAAAAATTAGTTATATATACTAATTATATTCGTAAACTAAAAATAAGCCATATTAAGAGTGAATTGTAGGAATCTGTGTGTTCATATTACTAATAACATTAGTGAATTTTTAGTACGAAAAACTTCGTGCACGAATATATTCATACAATTTACGAAAAGATTTGTATAATGTACGAATGAATTGGTAAATTTAACTTTTGCATAAGTACAATGAACGGGTTTTTTTTGTAGGAATACAAATGAAATATTAGTTATATTAATGCTATTAGTGGCTGAAAACCACGAATAAATTTTAGTACTATTTACACACGATATTTTTTTAGTATAATATAATGTGTTGGCAAATCTTTATTCATAAGCTGAAGCTTGCTTTAAGCTCCTTATGAACAAACAGGATCTGATAGTGTAAAAAAAATAGTAAACTTGGTTAAAATGAAAAATAAATGTTGCCTCAGAATACACTCTGCTACCACGATTGTGTTTAAAATACCTGTTTAAGTTTTTTTATTCGACGAAGAATTTGATCGAACAATTTTGTTATTTTATATTGTACATAGCTGAGATATGAAAGAATTAAATTAATTGCGAATGCATTCACGTGAAGTCTGAATATAATTTGATATAAACGAATTAATATCACTGAATTCAAAATGACTTCAGAATTCACCTTTTTTCATTACCCATTCACGTTGAATTCAGTGGTTTAAATCAATGAATTCAAAATGATTTCAGAATTAAGAACATGCTTATTTCTAAACCCTTTTGAATTCTGTGAATTAAATCACTGAATTCGATATGAATTGGGAACTCGTCTCGTTGCAGTCTTCATTCAAATAAATGCATTCACCAAATGATTTAACTTTATTACAGCTCTGTATTCATATTTCTGAACTACTTTTTTTATATCTTTATTCATAAGACCAACTATAGGTAGGTAAATTATGTTTTTATGTAGTTTCATAATGTTGTAAAAAATACGTCTTTTCCGAGTCGTGTCAACCTATAGTTTTGCCTAGCCCAGGAATAACGTATGTTTTTCCTCTTTTCACAGATCTGCATTAAGAAAGGTATTATGCAAGTTTGTTTAAAATAAAATACGTCACGTTCACAAGTTTTGAAACTTGGGACTCCGAAAACAACATTCTACGCACAACTAAATCAAAACAAACGAACTTATTTTTATTTTGTGAAAACCCCAATAAAACTGCCTGAAGCACCAAATTTTATATTATTAAATATTGTCGCTCAAACTCATCGTCATCACCATTTTCGGGAAAGGAGAAACAAAAATACTACTATATATACCTCTGATTTACAGCAAAGCCCTTCACAAAAACTCCCACTTTTTCCGCCTTTCTTTCCTACTACCACATTTCCTACATAAGAAATAGGATTGTTTTAAAATTTAATGTCCTCTTGGGCTCATGCTCATGTTAACTCTCCCCGGTCCCCACAGTTCAGTATAGGTATACCATTAAAGGTAGAATTTATTTTTGGATCTGTCTTCCTTTGTGTTTGATATGTTCTACTAATTGCATTGCGCGCTTTTAAAATTTATTGCAACAATGAAGAGGAAAAATTAGATGGTATTTTCGGCTTCCTTTTGTACTACATTTTTTGTAATTTATATCTTTTACTCTCACAGGGTGTAATAGTGTCATCAAACAAAATAGGTACATGACATAGATTCTTAAAAATATTGAAATATTGTCAGGAAATTAGAGGAAATTGTATTTGCAGAAGGTATAACATTTATGAATGCTCATTTCACTAGGTATTGTTTATTAATTAGGGCTAGGGGACACCCTGTTCATAATACAACTAATATATCGATCCCACGAGTTGAATAGCCTGGCTTACTTTTATACAAGTAAGTAGTATGTACCTACTTACTTGTATAAAAGTAAGCCAGCCGATACTATATATGTCTATTATGTGTACCAAACCTACCTATATGTACTATATATACAATTGTACCGACATAACTACATAGGTATATCCATATGAGATAAACGCAACTTTTCTTCAAAAGAATCTAGGTTCCTTCTGAAAAAACTCCTTTTGTATTAGGTACGTCTTTCTAATTCCGAATTACATTACATTAGAGATAGGTATTAAAAACTTAAAAATTGCAATCACCTTCACGTAAGTAGGTATAGGTATTTCCAACGCCAATATTGTAAATATGTACATATCTCAAAACGACAAATGGACTTAGGGAGTTTTTAGTAAATAGGTATTGTAGTAAATAGATATGTTTCTACTACCATTGAGTTTATACATATAGAGAAATCATGTGTAAGTCGTTACTATCGACTGGTTTTTTTTTACTCTTGTAGCAATTATTCTTGAGTTAAAAAAAAGGCAGGAAAAATTAAGAAAAACACAAATGTATGCAGAAGAATTTCGTTCTGTTCGGTTTGAGTGATTTTCGTTACAGGGAATTAAGGTAATACAAATTACTCGATATGTTCATTTAGCGACATCTACTTAGGTGACTTTGAAACCATCTTTATTCCTCTATGTGTGTATAAACTCAATGCTACTACCTTATGATATTTTATACATAATGTCAGGAGTTCGAGATTATTATTGTTTACTTTTTTTTAACATGACCAAAGGATAATAAAAAAATAACAAAAAACTTTTGTCCTTCGAAGAAATCCCCCAGGCAAATAGAGTTTGTTTCATTTTTTTTTTCCTTTTTTTTTTTTTTAATAAATCAATCGCCTAAAGCTAAGTCTACTTGAACTAAAATAATTACGATGTCGGAAACTTCATTCATGCCTTCTTTCAAAATTCCGTTAGTTTTGCTTTGAGTTCTTAAAAAAAAAGATCTTCAAATCTACATGTTTGTTGTGATGGCAATTATCTTCAGACAGGCTCCACCGTAAAAAACCGTGTGCCACAGACAGATGCCTCCAAAAATTCTATCACGAAACACATGCACGTTATGGGCTCTCCATTAAGGGACCCTTTGTGGTTTAAAACTTTATTAATCGCTCATCGACGGGTTCCAATGAACGACCACTGGCCATGTCGAATAAATAGCCACATATAATTATAGGTCTAACATATCCTTTGGCTCTTTTAGAGCTTCTTCATGTGATGCTTATTTCGGGCTCACCACCAGAAGCTGGGTTATTATGTATAATTCGTGGCACAGCGGTGGCGGAGCATTTTTTTCTACCAAAAGTGGTCCATACAAAGAAGAGAAATTATCTATCAGAAAAGTTCGAATCAGGGAAATAAGTATACATAAACCAATGAAAGAAAAATATATTCAAGGTTAGAGAAATAACTGAAATGTATCTGTAAACGAAACAAGAACGGGAACTAATTACAAGTGAACTTAATTAATGGTCCTGCAAAACAAAACAACACACGAGTTGGGTCTTCGATTTTTGTTGTTGTTTGTTATTTATAAACATAACTCAATTTTAGATTTGTAGTGTCTGTAGGTATAATAAAATCGAATTTTTTTCTTACTTTGAATTCTTGGACAAAACGTCACCATAGATATAACTTTGAGGTGGTCAGAGACTTTGTGTTCTTAGGCTCCGCTATCAACTCAGTGAATAACACCAGTGCTGAGATTCAACGAAAAATTACTCTTGCCAATCGCTGTTTCTTTGGGCTAAGTAAAGAAGGCAACTGAAGAGCAAAGCCCTCTTTCGAGAAGCTAAGGTGTACCTTCCCATGTCACAATTGGATTAAAGTGAATTGTAACGGCCAAATTGTTCCATCGTCCATCCTAATGTAAAATTAAATACGGATGTAAATTATTTATTGGTTTCGTGTTGAATTCAAATACACGATAAAGGGCCATCTATGAGAAGGTGGATTTTATTTGGAAATAGATGATACTAATCAATAATTTACATCTGGATTTTATGTTACATCTGAATTGATCGAGTAAATAATATATGACCGTAAAAGATGATCGAGTGTTGTGATGTTGTAGTATGCGGGTATTGCCACTGAGTCTGAGTGGCGTCAACATGGTGATATATGTCTACTGATGTAACGAATAGGTACTTACTATACGCAATATTGTGCTAATTTTAACTCCAATTGGTAACCATATACACCATGTTTTGAAACTTATAAACTGTTAAAAATAAAACTAAAAATAAAAATTAACTTAGCTTAAGATATTTTTTTCACCAAAAGAAAACCCTTTGTAAAATCAACCAATATTCTTAATTGATTCTGCGTCAATTTCGTGTTTGAATAATCACCAAAAATTTTAGGGTAAACAAGTTCGTAGTTGTTTTTACAAATATTATTAAGCACAAACGTTGTATCCCGACAAAACTTTTGCTAGCTTTTGAATACAAAAAATGTTCATTGTTGATTTTATTATGTGAATTATCGCAAAACATTTTTAGAATGATCAGGTTCGTAGTTGTTTTGTACAAGTATTATTACGCACAAATGTTGAAACCAGAAAATATTCGTGCTAGCTTGAATACAAACATGGATTTCCTTCAAATGTGAAGCTTGTTTTTTCCCTATTTTACCTGATTCTAAGCAATAAATAAGTTAAAATATTTTTGAGGGTTTTCAGAGAGTTTTTATAATTGTTATTATTTTATTAAAATCTTTTTCGACTTATTCATAGAAGCTATCTGATTCATCCATTCTGTTTCTGTGGGGCCGACTTTTCAATCTGGAGACATTGGACTAACAACTTTAGCTCTCGGACGCAAATAAAAAATTATGACAACTGTATAGGCAAAAGCAGTAGCACTGTAATATAACCTCTAGGGCCAATTAGCGCCCTTATTGCCCTCAATGCAGCTGTTAGGGAGCCCTTATCGTATTTTCTGAGTGAACTTTGTATTTTAACTTAACCAAATTAGGTGTGAATCTCATATAAATTATATAAAATAGAAGCAATATGAGTATGTTCGGACAAAGGATACAAAAATAATGGTGGTTTTCTATACCCGAACACTAAGGAATATGGTGTTCGCTTATTGGACCAACAATCATTATGCAATTTTGTATATAAAATATGGAAAATAATATAGTTTCAGTTAATAATTACTCTTAAAACGATAAAAACTAAATTTCAACCAGTTGACAATTTCCGAACAGTTAGTGTTCGGCAAAGGAAACTCGTAAAATTTTGTTTCCTCTGACCGAACAGTTCAAAATAGTAAAAAAATATAACTAATTTTAGACAAAATTTTGGAAAACCTGCTTGTTTTATGTTTTTATCAATATATAAAACTATTGAAATCAACATACGCGATGTTTGGGCACAAATAAACACTATTTTTACTGACCACTTTTACTAACAATTTGTTTAGTGTCGCATAGATGGATAAGGGAAAGAACACATATTCATTTTCTATCGTTATTTGGCCCATAAAAAAAGAAAAATAACGTTATTTTAACGTATTTTAGTCAAAAGTGTTCGGCTACTGGAGCAGTTCGAAAATAGTTACCACATACCCTACTTATTTATTATTTTAACAAAATGAATAACGACCGAACTAAAATAACTCGATGAACGTTGAACAATTACCTTATGAAAATCCTTAAAGATTAACATTTTAGAAATATATACCTATTTCTAGTGTATTTACTTATATGTACATACCTACATACATTGTACAATGCTTTAAGTTTTAAGAGAATAATGTTTTCCATACTCAACGAAAATTGTTTATTTTCTTATTATTCAAGCTTTGCTATAAATATTCATGCTAAAAGCGGAAATTTTAAAAAAAAGCTTTTTGGGACAACTATGGACCAAAAGCGCCATCTATCAGGAAATAGATGCACCGTAGTCAGAAACTGTTCACATAACAAGCCATTGAAGCAAATAAAACTATATTGTGAATGAATCACAATCTTATACTTGATTGTGTTGTCGTATAGTGTGTTACCATTTCATATTAGAAAATTATCAACAACAATAAGTGAGATAGGTAGGTACGAGATATGTACAACAATAGTGCATTTGAATCATGTGTTCATCCAACTCCAACTGATTTGCAATGAAGTGCCGAATCAATAGCCGAACTTAAAAACTTCCTTTTAAAATTTTAAAAGGGGTTTAAACAAATAAACAAAAAAAAAATTTATTTAACAGTACCATTATATATGAAAACAGTAGTAAAATTACACCTCGAAAGTCGAAACTATTAGGATCTAGTTCCACCGTGCCTGAAGCTAATAAATAAAAGAATGAAGAATAAATGTTTGCAAAGGGTGGTTCTCACAACAATAATGCGATAGACAAGAAAGATATATTATTAAATGAAGTGCACTACTGGATCACAAGAACTTGTTCTTGTGGGAAGTTGCTACAAAAAAAAAATTAAATGAGAAATAAATAAAATGAGAGATAAAATTATAGGTATGATTTTTTCTAAGAGTGCTAAAGATTCAATTCAAAATCAAAGTATGCAGAAAATTTTGCTGCATAGATATAAATTTACCAAAAAATAATTCCAAAATCGTTAGAGTGGTTTTTAAAAAAATCGAAGCTCACTTAATAATTTTTATAAAAAAGTTTTTTTTACAAATTTAAGGTACCTACGCCAATTTAAGTTTAAATCAAGCACTTTTACAAAATTTTGATATCAAACTTAATCGAATCATTTAGGTATTTCTAAAAAAAAAATCGATAAATCCGTTCACGAGAGGTACCGTTAATAGGCTTGCCAAATCTTTTTTTTGCAACTTATCAAAAGACAATCAAACAAAAACCGTATCTAATTTTTTGGAAGAAAATCGTTGGAGCTGTTTTCGAAAAATTAGGGTTCTTTATAACGGTTATATGGAGCAGGTAGCCGATGCTTATTCTAAGCACCTTATTGAAAAAATCTGATAGCGTACCGTTATTTTTTAAGCTAATACAAAAATTTCAATTTCTCCTCTAAGGAATGGTCCACAAATCCTACATACCTACCAAATTTGAGGATTAAAGGAAATCGGTTCAGCCGTTTTGGCTGTAGTTACTGATACAAATACAACCAGACTGACAGACAGACAGAATTTCCAGACCCACTTTTTTTGACTTCGCTATCATCGTAATGTCAAGTTTGATTTTCAGCTTAATTTTTTTTTTGCACGAATGCATAACTTGCCTTAGTAGCTACCTATAACCGCAAGTAAAAAATATAGGAATGGGTGTGTGTTGTGCAGTTATTTGTATGTATTGAATTATGTCAGTGGAATAGAGAAAAAGTTGGTTGCTAATTTTGTTTATATATTTTAACTCGTGTCGGTTAAGATGCTCATTATCGGGTCCATTGGATTTTTCAAGACAAGCATTATCAACTTAATGTTTTGATTTTGAAATTAAGAATTTCCGCTCCCTATCTGCTCTTAAGATTTTTCAGCAGTATGTCATCTTACTCGAATAAATTATGTCATCTTAGCTAAACGATGTATATATCATATGCAGTAGACACATTTGAAAATAATTTATATAAATAATACCAGTTTTTGTTTTAGAGAATTAATTCGAATAGCGTTTTGGTTAACAACATAATATGTTACTTATAATTATAAGTTAGGTGAATCAATTTTATTTTAAGTCCTATAGATTGTACAGTTTTATATTTTTTGCTTTGAAGAAAAATTATGTCATCTTGAGTACAATTTCCCTATTTTCGTATCATATCATAGCAACTGTATTTACTCTTTCGTTAAATAAATAGAAACTATATGAGAGAAAACATAACGCAAACTCGTATGATTATCATTCTCACTCTATAAAATTTCCTATACAATGCTCACGTTCTTTTTCCAATCGGTTTGTCTGTTTGTTTTCCAAATTCTTTAAGTCTACGAAAATCCCAAGCCACTCAAGCTAGTGGTTAAGTTCCACCGATAGATGGCCACGGCTCACGGGGGAAATTGAGTTATGCGACTACTATTCAAATATTTATACAAAGATAAAACATTGAAGAAGAAAAACAAAAACAGAAACATATTAATATTATGTCTGTGTCTAACAATCGGTCTATCTCTGATATGATGAGCATTGTCTATGGGGGCTATCGCCAATTAAATTCCCCTGGAAATGTTTCCTTTATTAGGAAAATTGGTAAAGTGAATGATTTTCGAAATATCACTCGGACTTTATAGCGATCGCAAACAAAACTGCCATGGAAATTTAACTGTCGTTTCAGTACTAGTTTTCACTTTTATTTAGGTTATAGGTGGAGGAATTTAAGTAAAACGGAGCAATGGCAGGTGAACTATACGGAATATCAGTAATCTATGGTAACCATAGATTCTCTAGTTAAGATTTTGTTGAAAAGACAGAATCTATGGTTACCAGCTGAAATAATCAATGATTAAACTTAACCAGAGCTGAAAAGACTGGCCCTTAATCTTTTATGCAAAAATTGAAAAAAAATTAATGAAAATGAGTTTTTATATAATTTTGTCGTTAGTTTTAGGAGATTTTAATTTTAAGTTAATTTTACGAAGAAAGGAATTTTTAAATAAAGTTATAGGATAATTTAGATCATTTACCTACCAAAGAAAGATTTTACAAAAACTTCATTTGCATAATATCCCTCAAGCAATTTTGTGGAGATAAATTATTATTAAATGTTTATCTACACCTAAAGGTATACCTATATGTAGATATATCTGCATCTGCATCCTATATTGAAAAGTCCACGCAAATACCAAATTGATCTGTCACTATAATCTATTTTTATTTAAACAATGTGCTGTGTTTTTTATTTATGTTTAATTTAGTCTTGCTTACCGTACGGTGTTGCCAAATATAAAGATTTTTAAATAAAATTGACGTATTTTTAGTTTTGTATTTATTATTTGTTTACATAAAAAGGGACCAATATAAAAATGGCCGACTTCCTATAATGATTGGACCTAAAAGATAACTCCGAAATTTTATGCAATTATGGCAGTTTGTTTCTGTTTAAACTTTTGTTAAAAATTTAGTATACCTTATAATTATTACCTACAAGTACTAGCTTGTTTCGACGAATCTTGTCTTAAGGATTGTCTCCAGCCTCCAGGACAATTGTCCCTCCAGGATTTTTAAAAACAATGTAATGTGAATTATATTGGATGAAGTTTTGATGAAAAATCTCAGCAAATGAAATGACGAAAAATGATGATACTAAAACCACCGCAACTAAAATAAGTCATCTCATAGGAAACGAATGCTCTTAAAACGGATTCATTTACTTCAAGCTTGGTACAACGTTTTTAAGAGTGATTTAGCCAGGGTATTTTTGATAAGTAAGTTAAGTCGACCCAATACTGCCATAAGTTTGTTAAGGATTCATTTTCTTTTTATTTAAAAGGCTTCATCCTTTCAAAAACATTATTTTAACGTGTTTCTTCTATTTGTGTTAAATCAATGCTGGCAGTACTTCCAATACAAGATCTGAAATGGAAGTTCATTTGATTATTTTTTTTTTTTAATTAAATACTTGTTCCCTGAGATTTTGTCGCCACTTTCCTGCACTCTCTCTTCGAAAATGTAAATATACAAGAAAATTGTGTTGTATTTTCTCTCTTTAATACCGTGAACGAAAGCCGTGGCAGATAGTATTTATTTATTTTAAGTTTTGGTTTGCTTTTTCGGTTGTTTCTCGTCGCGTCATAATGTACTGCAAGATCGCAGTGGAATTTCCACATTAAACTGAGGCCGAATATTTTTCTTATCTATTTCTTTTCAATAAAACGCTGCGAAAAAAAACGTGAAAATGTTTTGATTAATCGGCTGTTGTATTAACATTCCAATAAAATCAATAAAAATTAAATGAATTAATATTGAAGTGCTAATTCAGCAACGATCGACCTGTGTGTTTTTTTTTCAAATGTTTAAAAAATTCTATTCATTCTACATATGTTCTTCAGAGAAAGCAACTATGATTTTCTAAAGTTCTTTTTAGTATTTTTCTCAATTGGTTTATGTAACGTTTGTTAAGTGCAAAAAAACTTTTGTAAATTGTGTTGAATAAAAAGTTAAAAATAGATGGCGCCGTTGTAGCTTTAGCCTAGTGTGACCTAAATTTCTCTCATTTTATGATGCTCGGCTTTCGTAGCGAGGGTTGTCATTTGTTTTAGTTGATTAGTGCATTCATAATGAATAAATTTCTCCTCGAAAGTTGAGGCAAATTTGAAGTTAAAGTTTTGATCCTGGCCAGCTGATAATTTAAGACCACGCGCCAATTCGCAACGCATATAGAAAAATGAAGAAACTACTACACCACCATCATGGCAAACACAATTATAAATCTCCATTCACGACTAGAAATAAAAGGCGGGTAAGGAAAAAGCTAAACAAATTTTATCATGCTTTTTTGTCACTTGTCAACGCTGTAGGTACATGACTGTGTATTTATCTAGCATCTCAGTTTTATAATGCGGTATGTGTCACTTTTCAATAGAAATATTTTTAACAGCTCTTTCTGTTATTGTATTGAACATTACCGAAATTTAGAAGATGTCTACATCATATTCAATACATCAGCAATTTTGGCGATCCCATGTACCATGCATTGATCAATTGTATAGCACCCATTATCCCTTACCGTTTTTAAGAACGACACTAGAGGTCTTTGAAAATTATTATATTACAAGTAGAGTCGTTTGTGGTAAAGGTGTGCATGTTCGACTTTGAGCTGTAATTCTGAAAAAGGTAAAGTTATTACAAACGATTTTTATTTGGTAGTCCTATATTTTGTGAACGAAAATATTATAAAAACAAGTCAGTATAAGAGTGCGCATCAATTTTAACTCTCAGATGCCATAGCCCTTGCAGGTTGATGCTCTGAATTCATAAGCAAGTTAAATTTTTGACTTCAGCTGACACAACAGTCAACCCCGCTTAGCTGAAATTTTAATTTGAACGTATTTTTTTTTATTCTTAGTATCATCTTCAACAGTTCAACATTGTACAAAAACAGGTCTTCGACCGTCCTTTTGAGTAGCTTTTTTAACTTTTTGTTTGGTGTCTGACGAAGTCATAATTATAACGGGTGATTTTGTAAGAGGTTTAGAACTTTTTATAAAAAAAAAACACAAAAAATTCGAAAAAATGAATGAAATATTTATTTGAATCGATAGTTTGAACCTTGCAATTTAATGTTTAAAGATAATTTCATGCAAATGTTGACCGCGGCTGCGTCTCAGGTAGCCCATCCGCTGAGTCCAATTTTGGCATACTCTTTCACATATATCGGCCGGTATCTCACGAATGAATGCATGGATGTTGGCTTCCAGTGCGTCAATCGAAGCGGGCTTGTCCCTATAGACATTAGCCTTGACATACCCCCACAAAAAATAGTCTAATGGTGTCAAATCGCACGATCTAGGCGGCCAATTGACCGGCCCGAAACGTTAAATTAACTGTCATTGTTTCGCGTGCTGTGTGGCATGTGGCACCGTCTTGTTGAAACCACATATCATGCAAGTCAAGAACTTCCATTTCGGGCAAAAAAAAGTTTGTTATCATCGCTCGGTAGCGTTCACCATTGACAGTAACGCTGCGATTCGCATCATCTTTGAAGAAATATGGCCCAATATTGCCGCCGGCCCATAAACCGCACCAAACAGTGGCTTTTTCGGGATGCATTGGTAGCTGTTGCAATGCTTCTGGCTGATCTTCACTCCAAATGCGGCAATTTTGCTTATTTACGTACCCATTCAACCAAAAATGAGCCTCATCGCTGAACACAATTTTTCGATAAAAAAGCATTTCGAACATTTCGAGCCGAGCACGAATTTTGATAGTAAAATTCAATAATTTGCAAGCGTTGTTCATTTGTAAGACGATCCATGGTTAAATTGCAAACCAAACTGAAGCTGTTTGACAGTGACACAAGGTACTAAACACACGTCAGCTGTCAAAACCAGTGTTGCCAAAACCAAACCAGCTAAAAAATCACCCGTTACATATGTTTGGACTCTGATGAATTCAAAACGTTTGATGCCGCTTCTAGAACTAAAATTCCTGTAAACATATGAATTAAACACGTTAATAGGTACATATGGGATAAGAGTGCTCAGTTCGCAAGGCACAGGTAAAAGTGCACACTCTTACCCACACACATGCTGCGCACTCTTTCCTTAGGGGCTACTATTTTTTCTAGATATATAAATTCCAGACATAGAAAACGCAAACACAAAATTTTTATCAAAAAACATAACTAATATATTTAATTTATGCATAATAGCACTTATAGTGAATTGAACTCCCTAGGGTTTCTCACACACAAACACATTATCACTTTTTTTTAACGAAACCCAGTTTTTATTATGTCCTTCGTTTTGTCTTGATTTGAGATAGTATTGGTTTATCGGTCGATGTTGTTAGTCGAAGTTTCATTAAGCACTTTTTTCTGCATTTACAGATATTTTAAAATTATTTTGTCAACGGAGAAAATAGCACTACGCAATCTTACCCACTGCGCACTCTTACCCCAAACTACTCTACAAATTTCAATTTACAGTACTACAAGTCACGATGATAGCGAAGTCGAAAAAAGTGGTTCTGGCAACTCTGTATGTGTCTGTCTGTCATTTGCATCTGCAGCCTAAACGGTTGGGCCGATATCTTTAAACTTAGTATATAGGGTTCTAAGGGTGACCGTCAGGGGTACTTTTCGAATTTTTGTTCTGGTCCTATTACTAACGTTACCTGCCATATAACGGTAATGAAAAAGCTTGTTTTTATCGAAAACGGCTCTAACGATTGCGATAAAATTTGACATAAGGCATTAAAAACCTTTCAGATAGTTTGAACTTTATTTCTACAGTAACAGTTTTGACGGTACCCGCCATATAAAGCTTTTCTTAAATTTTAATTTTCTCGTTACCAACTGAGCGGATATTTACCAAATTTTATTTCTAAGAACACCTAGATAGCCAAACAAATGGCTTACTTAATTTTTTAATAATTTTTTTTTAAAAACAATTTTTTTTTTTAAAATTTAATATTTTTGAAACCAATACATGAATTTTGGCACTGAAATTATTAATTAGCTGAAATACCACAAATTTTTCATAAAAATATTTTAAAAAAGTTGTTTGAAAAAAAAATCGATTTTTTCCAAAACTGTACCACGATTTTGGGAAAAAAAAATTAATAAATATATTGTAATATTTAAAAATTACTGGCATACCACGATTTTCTCGGAAAACTCTAGTTTGTTATAAATTGATTTTCAAAGATATGTATTTGTTTTAATTATTTTTTTTTTTTGAATTATTTCTTATTCATTTATTTTAAATAATTTATATAAAACAATTTTAAAGAAGGCTCTTTCAAGCACTTAGGTAACCTGCTACGAAAGCAAGCTTGTGCGACCCAATAATTCATTTTGATTTGAAAATAAAAAAAAAATAGGTATACCTATTAATATTTTTAAACATAAATTGTTGGTGTTCATACAGTCGAACTTGTTTATAACGAAATTCTATGTAAGCGAACAAGAAATTTGTTCATAATAAAGATAATAAAATTGGCCAATTGGCTTTACCTAAAAGATAACATTTTGTTTTATCACTGCATATCAGGGCCTTTTTGTCACCAACTACATCAGCAACATTGTCTGACATTGTGACACATCATTTCTGTTTCACAAAAAACACTGTGCCCCACTCACAAATTGTTAAAAAAGTTACAATAGAGCTTGTTAAAAACCGTTAATACCAAATTTCCGTTAACTATGTGCATTTTTAGCCAAAAACCTGCAATGCAGTTATAAAGGGTTATGAATGTAATTTATATTACAAATAGTACTTGTTTTATAGAAAAATTAATATATGTATTTTTAATAGGACACCTAGAAACATCGAGAAAATTTGGAAAAACTAAAACCGTTATATGGGGGGTACCCGTTGTTATCGGGCTAAAACAAAAATTCAAATTTCTAGGGAATCACAAAAAAGTACTGTACATGAAGTTTGAAACAAATCCGATCAACCGTTCATAGACAACCGCACATCCGCACATACGCACAGACAAACCGATGGAAGGCATAACGAAACCTACTTTTTTAAACTTTTCTATCATCGTAATATCATGTTTGATTAAAACCTCGATTTTTGTTTACACGAAACCAATTCTTGCCCTATTGAACAAATTAAAAGTATAAAAAGTAGGTAGGTCCGGCAAATTTTCTCTCTGTATGTATGTATGTCTGGATGTATCAACTCGACACCTATAGCCATATCGGTGATCGAGGCTCATTGTTTTCAAGTTTGGTACAAACTATTTTAAGGTTAATTTCCACGGATGTTCTTTTTACTTGCGATTATAGTTACTATAAGGCAAGTTATGCATTCGTGCAAAAAATAAATGTTTGAGATAACATGACATTACGATGATAGGGAATTCTGTCTGTCTGTCTATCTGTCAGTCTGGTTGGATAAGTAAATACTTTTAAACAGCTGAACCGATTAGCTTCAAATTAAGTATGTAGGGTTCATAAACCATTCCCTAAAGAGAAATTGAAATTTTTGTTCTAGCTTGAAAACAACGGTACCTGTCATACAAACGTTAACGAAAATCCAATTTTTCTCGAAAAAAATACGATCGATTTGATAAAATTTAACATGAGTAATTTGTTGACAACGATAAAGACTTTCATCAGAAATTTTTTTTCGAAAAAAGTTTTTAAACGTTTTTTTTTTGTACCGACTATCCATTTAAATTAACAATCGATTTTGATGAAATTTGATATTCATGTAGTTCTGCAATGATTGATAAATATGGCATAAAAATATTTTGAAAAAAGTATTTTCTGGAAATTTTTTTTTATACTGGTCAAATTAGTTTTCAAATTGTTAACAAGAAAGTAACTTGCCACAAGAGCAAGTTCGTGCGACCCAGTCGTGCTCTTTATTTATATTTGGCCTAGGTAAAATATTAGTACCGATCATACCTAAGCGTAACAGATAATTCTCGAAAACAAAGTACGATAAATTTAGATAAGATTTTATATGAGAGGTTTGTGGCCTATAATGATTCATGTCTTTCATTGGATTTTTTTTTTTTTCAAAAACAAATTATTAACGGTACTTGTCGTACAACCGGTTTTTTTACTACTCGGACTATTCTTTTGGAACGGCTGCACTGATTTTGACAAAATTTAATACATTGATTAAAACATACTGCAAACAAAATTTAAAAAAAATTGTTTTTGAAAAATCGAATAACTACATTTTTTTAATGTTTGTTCGAAGATATGTATGTATATGCACCTACATTTGATAGTTTTGGTACAGACTTTATTGTTCTAGATTCAAAAAGAACAAATCCTAGATTTTGAACTATGTTATTAATGCAGTTAACTTTACCTAATTGAAACGCCATTATTATAATTTTTGTTTCACTTCGTCAATCTTAAAATGACTGAAAAAAGAATTGTTCACCTTTTCTATTTGAATAACCAATTTAGGTTAAACATAGGTAAAGAACACGTACACTGATTAATGTATTGATTGTCATAAATTAAAATGCCTCAAGCGTTAACTGTGAATTGTTTCTGTCTACATATTTTATACTTACTAGCAGACTTCGTAATTCGAAGATATTTAAACTTTTCAGTAGCGAAACAGTTTAGCGGATTAGAAGTTTAAGAGAGAATGATCGTTGATAAAAATAAGAAAAAGAATCGGTGATACAAATCGAGCTCTGGGAGGCACACCATCCTGGTAGCTATAAGGCAAATAGTATACGGACAAGCAAATTTGTGTAAGATCCTTGAGTAGATACTCTTGCAACTGTACGAGTGCGGAAGAAGATTCGTCCCATATAACTGCACTCAAGTTGCTAAAGGAGGAGTCATATGACTAAGTTTAAGCGTCGAGTTAGCAGCGAATTGAACTGCAAATAAATGCTTTTTCTTGTGAGCTTATACCACAGGGGTGTCATTTGTATAGTCTTTATTTTAACAATATTTGCTCATGTACAAATCATGTACATATACAATCATATATTAAATTTTCTTTTTGTTAACTTTAAGATTAAAAAACTCATATTAGAAAACCTTGAATTGACATTTTTTTTAAATATTCTAACTTGACGTCGAGGATTTTCGTCTTTCAAAGCTTACCATACCAACATTATGTCTCTTAATCCAAATCACTGTTTCCAGAAATCACTTCGACGAAATGCATAAATGGCATAATCTCATTTTCCAAAAACAATTGCACACCTGTCAAACTTGGTTTTCCATTAACTTTAAAAATGAAAATTTATATGTAAATGTAAGGTATAGGTAATTCCCATTAATTGTTCTTTGTTAACACGTGTATGATTTTGTTTTTTGCTCCCCTTATTTTTATTAAAAAATATAAGTCTATAACACCCACCCCCTTCATTGCGCCCACCAGAGTGCTTGTATAGTGTGGTGCAATGCAAACAAACAGTTTCGTAGTCGATTTACGATTATTTCATGTTTCGCCTACACACACATTAATTTACAAATACAACAAAATATATTTTAACGCGGGGGAATACTTTGGGCTGCGTTAGTAAAATGTCACGTCACCCCCGCTCTAACATTTGGTTCCCGATGACACTGTTGTGTGCTGTGTGGTGTGTGATGCCGTGGCCTGGAACTCCTACTAAATGATGTGTAATTAGAATGGAAAATTATTCCAGATCCAGAGGAAGAGCTTTTTTCTATTACTATTTGTTTTGAAAAAATCTCTCTGTCAGGCAAAATGTTCTCAATGACATAAATTGGAAGACGCATGCGTCTTGGCAAGACATAATATACCTACTGGACTGGAACTCGATGTTCGAATTTCGGTCAAGTACATGTTTTTCGAAGTAAAAAGGGTAATATACGTATATTTTTCAGTGGGGGAAAACACCATTACTGATGATTTTAATAGCACTTTAAAGTTTATTTTTTGCCAGTTAGTTTTGGTGAAAGACATTCAACCCGATGTTGTTTATCTTTGCCTGTCCTGTTGGAATCACATCAAATAGAATATTGATCATATTCATAATTATATTATACCAAAACGGTGCTCTAAAGCTAATTGACGTTTTTTCAGCAACAGGTGTTCCTAAAACAGTTATTCTACCATTGATCATGATTGTTTATCGCATATTTTCCAATCTCTTTAAAGGAATCACACTTACTTATAGAATAGTATGTAAATGCATTTTCGTTTGTAAATAAACTTATCTATTACTACCAAAAAAAAAAAAAGAAATTAAAATAATAACAACAACTATTGCTAAAGGT
Source organism: Baccha elongata (assembly GCA_951217065.1). Lineage (NCBI taxonomy): Eukaryota > Metazoa > Arthropoda > Insecta > Diptera > Syrphidae > Baccha > Baccha elongata. The sequence continues at coordinate 211,316,230 of OX578272.1, forward strand.
AAATTTTTATTTTTGTTTTTAGTGGAGCAATTGAATGAAATTCAAATAAGGGGGAGAGTACGATAACTTTGGCGCCAAGAATAAATAACGGTTTTTTGTAGAACAGTTCAATACAAGCATTTTTTACTATTGGTGGGGGGGGTCTATCTCCCTTCGTTTGGGCGGGAGGGGCAATTTTATAAAAACAGTGCTAAAAATTTAAAACAAATATTAAAAAATAACGGTAATACTTACAACTAAGTTTTATATCTTTTTTTAAAATCAATACTTTTTTCTATTAGATGTTTTTTAAATCAAGTGAAACCTATGCATAATCTTTGAAAAAACGGACTTTGAACTCAAAAATTGCGAAAAAAAAAGTAAAAAAAAAAACTTTGAAGTGTGATTTTTCAAAACTGTAAAATAAAATACTACTTTTTTTTATAAAATTCGTTTCTCATATCAATTTTAAATCATAAACTGAAAACAAATTGATTTTATGTTGTCTAGTTTTTGAGAAAATGGAAAACTACTAAAACTACTTTTTTATAAGAGTTTTCTTTTTTTTTTTGGTATACGGTGAATGTTGTACGTAGGTTCTTTTTTGTAATGATGCTTGGGCATTTTTAAATGCAACAGAAACTTTGCATACACCCAACCTCGCACCCACCCCACCTCGCACCCACCCAAAATCCTATAGTGTGTCCAAGCAGGGGGGTTGCAGGGGGGCAGCATGCCCCCCCCCCCTTCCATACCTTACTGTTTATAAGCTTTAGTAATTTTCCATTTTCTCAAAAACCAGAAAACAAAAAATCATTTTGTTTTCAGTTTATGATTTAAAATTAATATGAGCAACGAATTTTATAAAAAAAAGTAGTATTTTATTTTACAGTTTTGAAAAATCACACTTCAAAGTTTTTTTTTACCTTTTTTTTCGCAATTTTTGAGTTTAAAGTCCGTTAAAAAACATCTAATAGAAAAAAGTATTGACTTTAAAAAAAGATATAAAACTTAGTTGTAAGTATTAACGTTATTTTTTAATATTTGTTTTAAATTTTTAGCACTGTTTTTATAAAATTGCCCCTCCCGCCCAAATGGAGGGAGATAGACCCCCCCACCCGTAACAAAAAATTCTTGTATTGATCTGTTCTACAAAAAACAGTTATCAATTCTTGGCGCCAAAGTTATCGTACTCGTGCCCAGTTTGAGATCCCGAATTCACATTTAGTAATTTTCCATTTTCTCAAAAACCAGAAAACATAAAATCATTTTGTTTTCAGTTTATGATTTAAAATTGATATGAGCAACGAATTTAATAAAAAAAAGTAGTATTTTATTTTACAGTTTTGAAAAATCACACTTCAAAGTTTTTTTTTACCTTTTTTTTCGCAATTTTTGAGTTTAAAGTCCGTTTTTTTCAAAGACTATGCATATGTTTCACTTGATTTAAAAAACATCTAATAGAAAAAAGCATTGACTTTAAAAAAAGATATAAAACTTAGTTGTAAGTATTAACGTTATTTTTTAATATTTGTTTTAAATTTTTAGCACTGTTTTTATAAAATTGCCCCTCCCGCCCAAATGGAGGGAGATAGACCCCCCACCCGTAGTAAAAAATGCTTGTATTGATCTGTTCTACAAAAAACAGTTATCAATTCTTGGCGCCAAAGTTATCGTACTCGTGCCCAGTTTGAGATCCCGAATTCACATTTAGTAATTTTCCATTTTCTCAAAAACCAGAAAACATAAAATCATTTTGTTTTCAGTTTATGATTTAAAATTGATATGAGCAACGAATTTAATAAAAAAAAGTAGTATTTTATTTTACAGTTTTGAAAAATCACACTTCAAAGTTTTTTTTTACCTTTTTTTTCGCAATTTTTGAGTTTAAAGTCCGTTTTTTTCAAAGACTATGCATATGTTTCACTTGATTTAAAAAACATCTAATAGAAAAAAGTATTGACTTTAAAAAAAGATATAAAACTTAGTTGTAAGTATTAACGTTATTTTTTAATATTTGTTTTAAATTTTTAGCACTGTTTTTATAAAATTGCCCCTCCCGCCCAAATGGAGGGAGATAGACCCCCCCACCCGTAGTAAAAAATGCTTGTATTGATCTGTTCTACAAAAAACAGTTATCAATTCTTGGCGCCAAACTTATCGTACTCGTGCCCCGTTTGAGATCTCGAATTCACATTTAGTAATTTTCCATTTTCTCAAAAACCAGAAAACATAAAATCATTTTGTTTTCAGTTTATGATTTAAAATTGATATGAGCAACGAATTTAATAAAAAAAAATAGAATTTTATTTTACAGTTTTGAAAAATCACACTTCAAAGTTTTTTTTAACCTTTTTTTTCGCAATTTTTGAGTTTAAAAGCCGTTTTTTCAAAGACTATGCATAGGTTTCACTTGATTTAAAAAACATCTAATAGAAAAAAGTATTGGCTTTAAAAAAAGATATAAAACTTAGTTGTAAATATTACCGTTATTTTTTAATACTTGTTTTAAATTTTTAGCACTGTTTTTATAAAATTGCCCCTTCCGCCCAAACGGAGGGAGATAGACCCCCCCCACCCATAGTAAAAAATGCTTGTATTGATCTGTTCTTCAAAAAACAGTTATCAATTCTTGGCGCCAAAGTTATCGTACTCGTGCCCAAATAAGATTCTTATTTAATAAAATATATATCTAAAAAAAAAAAATTCTTATTTGAAAAAAAAAAATAATTTGAATTTCATATAATTGCTTACTACCTATATATCTCCAATAATGTTTTACTTATAATCTTAAATATCACATCAAACTATGTGATTTAGGGCTTGTTTTACAAACAATTAAGCTATTCGCAAACAACGAATTTAGCTGAGTATTTTACTCGCAACTTTATTCAGAGACTGTTAAACAATACCTTAAAAAAATGTCTTACAATAAAATTTGGTTGGCTTTATTAAAAATCTAGTAAAATGAATCTTCGAAAATTTAAATCGAACCACTATGTACGGAAATATCCTTAAACCAATAATCGATCAATTTAGAGCCCAAACAACCATAATTTGATCACATTTTCTTAAACTATACTGTTACAAAACTAGGGATATTAAAAACAAAACAAAGTAAAAAGTTTGATTTCGAACGATTTCTCCTTCGGAACGAAATACAGAGAACAGAGTAGACCCTCTGATAGACATTTGATACCTTATTACACGTATGAAATTTGGTTCAAATCATTGTAGCCGTTCTCGAGAAAAAGAAGCTTTTTAATAACGATTATTTGGAAGGTATTGTTATTTTAAGGCCTAGAACGCTTTAAAAAAAATACGTTCGGGTACATAACATTAAAAGAACTACAAAGTACAAAGTTTGAAGCAAATCCGTATGGGTTGTAGACACCAATACAGACAGACAGACAGCCAGACAGACAGTGGACGAAATTGTCAGGCATACTTTTTTTTGACTTCTCTATCATCATAATGCCACGTTTGGTTAATGTCTCAAAATATTTTTTCTCCACGAATCCAAGGAAATCATCTTAGTTACAATTTTGCACTTAACGTTTAATTATCATTATCAATATTAACGGCGGCGTTCATACTGTTGGGGATTTTTCACAGTTTCTTGTACCGAAATCCAGATTTCGATCAATTTTGGCGAATTTTTTGCTGTTTTTTTCGTTTATTTACTGGATTAGTTAGCCATGTAATTCAGTTTACATTGAAAAGTGTATGGAACATAAACTAACAACAACATGTGCAAAGGAACACCAATTATACTACGTTACTTACTATCATTTGAATGTCAAGTTTTTTTTTTTAGTACATTTTTTGTCAAAATTATTGCTTAAATAAACCTCGAAAAAATAATGCATCAATGCGCATAACTTACCTTGTAAGTGCTATACATATTGTATAATTTAATCGCAAGTAAAAACACATTGACATCATTGACAACTCATCAAAATGCAAATAAGATGATGGAGGGTATGATGAAATTAAAAAAAAAAATCATAATTAAAATGTCTTTAGTGAAATAGTTACTTAAGGATCCTAGGCCGAGGATGGTCTGATTGGGGGGAAGCACATGGGTCATGACCCTTCCCCCCAAAACGTACACGTGGAATTTATAAACCTCTTTAAGTTTAGTAGACTTTTTTATTAGGATTCACTAAAATGCCTCCAAACGGTTGAATAAAGTTATGCAGTGAATTTGTATAGAATAAGCATTGAATAACTCTTCATTTATAAAATATTTCCACACCTATTTTACTTATTCGGAACTCATGAAGATAAAAAGTACCGAAATCAAATAAATAAACAACTAGTTTTTGAATATGGTTCAAACTAAATATTATTTTGGCAGAAAAGAGAACCCCATCATTAAACACACACAAATCAGAGCAACTTTCACATTGCCAGGATGTAAAATACCACAAAATAAAAAAATTCTGGCACATTTTTAAAAGTACGGGAACGCTTTTTTGTTTGTTTGATTTTCCAAATTTAGTTGTTTTCTGACGCCTCTCTATTAATTTTATTATTTTCTTTTGTTTAAATATCGCGACAGATAGACTTTTTGATAGCTTCACTTTTTTTATTTATTTGACAAACAAACCAAATTTGTGACAGCCAAATTTTTCTGCCCCAAGAAATGTATTAGACTGAAATTTGCAGGGTGGGGAAATTATTTACTCTCACTTGAGCTCTCTCTTCTGCGAATTTCTGTGAAATTTTGACTACGTTAATACTTTCTCACAGAAATTCGTGTGAATTATGACGAAATTTCAGTTGGGGAACAGACTTACTAAGAGCCATCAACCTTTTTGGATTAGACATGTTATGATAAATAAGAATCTAAGCTCCATGAACTACTATAAGCCTATCGAAAGATGCGCCGGCCGAATGATGATTGAAGTGTCACGGTTTATTTCAAAAATTTGAGGTCGTCGATATTTTTAAAGTTTAGAGTTGAAAAAGGCAAAACTACGATGCGACGACAACATTCTTTTTTGGGATTCTGTGACCATTGATGAATATTCGCAAAATCTTGGAGAACTGGTGTTTCACTATCTACTCATGTTAGAAATGTCGGAAGTCCTCGCCATACGTACGACTAGCACAAAACGCAATTTGACATATGTACGAACACCGAACTCATATACCATTTTACGTGTATTCCGTAGTAAGGTCAAAAACCTGAAGACCGCCACGAAATTTTTTTGAAAGTATTCAAGCAGAAACTAAGGTTGATGATGGACGTGGATTGTAAACTGTAAAGCATCGAGTGTTTGGCACCACATTGTTTCCGGAGAAACGCACGTTTTCTGATTTGGTTAAGGAACGAATTGTGGTTCGATTTTAAATATCACAATTTTATAGAGCATGTCCCTGTCAAACTGCTGAACGCATAAAAAGGGAGAGGAACAATGTTGCGTGGCGAAACTGAAAACAGAAAAGGAGTAAACGTCATTGAAACTGGCATGCTCCTTAATTTTTTGAAAATATTATTATCTATTAAATTCTTTCTGAAGCATTTTTAAACAACTATACTGGCAGAATGCAACAATTGTTATTTATCTCCCTTTTGATAGCTTATAAAGGATCTTTAACAGAGTGATGAATGGGCTCAGCCTTAATTATATCTACCTATATCAGATTTCGGCAGGTGGTGTTATCGATGTTATTAAACAAAATCTGTAACTTATCCTACAAGAGTAGATGTCTTTTTCTAAATTAAAAATTAATAAATAGAATAAATAGAATAATAAATATAAATCAACTCAGTAGAAGACTTAGAATTACATTTAGTGGACTTGGACTCATATTGGCATCTTGGATTCGGCAAGAGATTCTTCTTTTATTCTGAATGAGAAGTTATATGTTTGTATATGTGTTTTTTTTTTTTTTTTTTTTTTTTAATTCATGTTTTTATTTTCAATTCAACTTATAACTAACTTAAATGCTAGACAAAAACCTTAAAAACTAGCTTACAGAATAACTTAACTAACTTACTGGCCCCATACGGGCGCTCTAAATTATACTATAACTATATATTAAAAATGCCTTTGGGCGTAAAAACTACTTAAATTAAAATTCAAAGTTACTTAAAACTAAACGAGAAAATTTTTTTAAAACTCGTTTTTCAAGACATATATTTTATTTTATATAAAAACTTAAAACTACCCTATACCTAAATAAAACTAAATTAACCTAAATAGAATAAAAATATACGTAAATATACGTAAATAACTTAAAACTACTTAAAAATACTTAAAATAACTTAAAACTAGAACAGTTTGTATATGTGTATATACATACCTATATCAATAAGTTGTGACATAAAACATTCAAAATAAAAATATTTCGTCTTATATAATTTGGAAGTATTTTAACTTTCACTCATTTTTATTGCTGACACTTTTTGTGCGCTCTTTTTTGAGTTATAACTATAATGCAATAACAGGTGGGATTGAACTTCAAAGGTTCATTATGTTCATATAGAAAAGATAGTGTTCTAGAAGAACCAACTTTTTTTTTTTTGGTTTTATATATATCTACATCAAATGTATAGACAAACATTCACACAAGTTATTGGCTCAACAAAAATTATGTCATCGAATAACTACCAAATAACATCCCTGTAGTCCACTTAAACATACATATATTACCTTGTGGGAGTAGGTACCTACATTTGCAATAGCAAGTATTCCATTGATGGCTGAGATCCTCAAACGTGTGTCAAAATATTCCTGTTTTTTTTTTTTTGTTCTTGAAACGATAAAATTAAGTGTTTACTAAATTGTCCTCAAGTTTATTTCATTTCTATTCAATTTAAATATTGCAAAGCAAAATTAAAACTTTTTTGTTTCATACTGTTTCAATTAAAATTTTCAAATATTTGTCAGCTGCAAGCTGAAGAAAATCTTCAATCAACAAACAATATCATTTCATTACACTCTTGATACAGCTTTTCTTCCTTCATTTCTGTCGCATTCGTAATCTCTAAATTTTAATGAAGAAGATAAAAACAATATTACCCAAGCCTTGTTTGCATATTTTTTTTGCAGACATTCCTTCAAACAAAAAAAAACTCTTTCTGTCAAAATAAAAATGAGCTTTCACCCAATTTCCAGTCGTAATTTTATTGAAAAACTCGAATGAAAACACACATTTTTCTCAAGACTTTTCTTTCTCCTCTATCAAATTCCAGAATTTAAGAAAAAATACTCAGCCAAAAGACTGTTTGTTACCAAAAATACAACAAAAAAATGTCTGAGTTCATTCGACACCGTGCGACATCGGGTAGCGCAGCGCAGCATTTTCCGGGCCATTTTTTTTACCATAAATGAATAAAAATACAGTATCAATTGTTTGTTTAAAATTATTAAAAAATATCTAAAAATACTTTTCGTTTGAACGGCCAATGTAAATTTCACCTTAATGTTCATAAAAATAAAGAAATTTCTGTGAAAGTTCTCTGTATTATACAGAAAAGGAGAGAATAAAATGAAGATTTAATTTGTATCAGCTTTCCAGTGCAAAATCCGTATTCTAGCTTCCGAAAAGTCGAACAAGTTTAAACGAAAAATTAGTTTTATACCTATTAAAACGTTAGTGAACAATAATTGACCAATATTTATGTACCTACCTCGAAAATAAAAATTTATTTATGTGCAAAAGAAGAAAATCATTTGATTGCCAAACGAAAGAAAATATATCTAAAATGTGTTAATTGAGTACCAATTGTGAAGGAAAATTAACAACAACAAAACAATTGATAGAAGAAAGAAAATTTCTTCCTACATGGATGCAACACACAAACGAACAGTATTTTCTACTCTTCTCGTCCTGCTCCTCTTTGTATGTTCGTCGTAAAATATGCCGTCAAGTTAAACTTGTGTGTCTGTACAAAGAATTTCCTCAACATTCGTTCCAGTAAATTTTCCAGAATTTGTTTTCTTTTTTTTTCGTTTTCCATATCTCTTTTGGATAATTTTATTAGAATTTAGATTCTCTTGATTAATCGTGTTGTTAGTTCGGAATTTTATTTTTTTTTATTTGTTAAAACTAAATAGATACTTTCTTGTCATCCAGAAAAAAGTGAACTTAGTAATAGTTGATTTAATTAATTCCAATAGTTGAATGGAAATATGAACTTGAATTTTCTGAATGAATTGAGATGGTTTATGGAAAAAATGTGCTTAACCTATTGAAAGGCCGTTAGGGCTAATACGACTTTATACAAATATATAATATAAAATTTATACAAATGACATTATCCTCTTTGAACTATGGAGGGTGTCACTGGTGAATACTTCAAAGGCATCCAGTAAATTATTATTCTGTTAGATATACTTCGAGGATTTGTTGTTTTTTTTTTCCTGTGAGTTTTTATCGTCTATCCAATGAAATAAAAGAGTAAAAATCTTAATTTGAATACAAAAAAAAAAAAAGCAAAATTATTGTTATTGTGAAAGACCTACATATACTGTGTCAAAGTACTTCAACAATAGACATAGCTGATGCAGATTTCATATATCATGTATCTATTGCATCTCACGTAACATTAGATTAGAAGTCAATACACGTACATAATACATTATATACAAAATTTTATTAGTTTTTGTGGCAGATTGAAAATACATTATCAATTTTAATTATTAACACAAACACCCGCAAAATAACTCAAAGTGTCGGGGCTCGGCAGAAATTGTATATTTTTGTTTAGTATTCTATTCAATTTAACAGTCGCGTGTGATTTTTTTTTTTAATTTTTTTTTTATTAAAACTCTCAATTGTGTTTTAACTAAAATTGATCAAAATATCATCATTCGAAGAAGATAGTAGGGCTGATCGGCCCATGGTGCAGAGAGCATCATCATCAGATGCCCCATCCATATCGGGGGGCCATCATCGAGAGTCTCGTTTTGGCCTCGGTGGGTATTCGTCATACCAAGGTGGTTACAATAAATTATTTACACAGGTACCTACCTAATTATATATATATAATTACAAACCTATTCAAAAGATACTTTTATTCGTCCGTTTGCTTAATTTGTGACCTATTCATTTAAATCGAATCGAAATTGAATAATATTGTTTTATTTTAATTTGTTCTGTTTTTGTATCGATTGTAGGTAGGTAACTAAAAATTAAAGTTTTATTGTTACCTACTTATAAATAATCTTTGTTTTGCACTTAAATGTATTCATACATTTATCGGTTAGCAAATAAAATATAACGTAGAACTTATTAAAATCACCTTTGACTTATCTAGCATAATATTAGCGTTGGGGTCCAAATGCTGCTGGGGTCAACATTTTTTTGTCAAAATTCTGCTTTCAAAATTCTGCTCTTAAAATTCTGCTTTTAGGTTTGCAAAATGTTAAAAAGCTCGCGCTTTTTAATTTTGCAAACCTATAATTTTCTTTATTATATGCAGAATATTAATAATCAGAGCGTACTCCTACTTAAAAGTTCAAAATAAATTTAGCTTACTTTTTTTTTTAATAAGAAATTTAGTTGTAAATTACATAACTATTTGATTATTTAATGACCGTAATTAATTTGTTGTTTTGTGAATAAAGAATTGAATAAAAAACAAAAAGCTGAATTTTTAGCTAGAATTTTGAAAAGCCGTATTTTAAAAAGCAGAATTTTGCCAAACAGAATGAAAAAAAATCTGAATTTAAAAAAAAAAGCAGATTTTTGAAAAGCAGAATTTTGAAACCAGAATTTCGACCCGCCCTCATAATATTAGCATTGATTCAAAGTTAACTTTCACTTTAGACCATAGTTAAACATATTTACTATGCATCAATTTTTAAGTGCGATTTTAAATTGATAACAATGGATCAAAAATATAATGCTTCGTTCACAAGATTTGCAAAAGTCGACCTTGAAATTAAATGCATTTGTGGCTTTTTGTGAAGTCAGTAAACGCAAACGTTTTCGATTCTTACATGGCATCTGTTTTTTAGTTAAGTTTAGTTTATTAATCAAATAAAGTTACTATATTAAGGGCCAGTTTTTTCAGTTATGGCTAAATTTAACCAACTGTTATTTTGCCGGGTAACTATATAGAAACACATACAATATCTGTGGTTATAACAACTGAAATAAACAATAAACATAACCAGAGCTGAAAAGACCGGCCCTAAGTATAGTAACTTTGTTTGATTAATAAATTTAACTTAACTGATTACTTGAAATATTATAAATATATATTACACATACACATTATTAAGCCCAACGCTATTTTAATTTAATAATAAATTCGTGTAAAATAAATATCTACTAAAATTGAAATCAATTTCTCTCTCTAATTCTAAAACCCGTCATAATAGTTCGTTTTCTTGGTATGAAACATAAAAATACAGCAAGTTCTTAAGCATTCGCGCTGGAACATTAAATCCAATAAAAGCTAAAATGTGCGAATTAATTTAGTCTTATATGTCACGATACTCACGAATGAACATAATATCAGCTTTAAAATTTCTTCGAATGTTTCGAGGCAAAATACCAACTAACTTACATTTTGTTTCATACTTGGCATTACAGATTATCTATTTCCCAATGTAGTCTCCTGACTTCAACTCTTGGGAAATGTTTTTTTGGATTTGTTAGATTTCAGATAATTTTGCAGTACTAAAGTTCTCACAAAGGCAAACAAATAGACACCTCAATTATTTTGGATCTGAGAACTCTAGAATCTAGAATCACTCAAAATAAAATCTAACATGGAATGGCGATAAAAAAAAAATGTGTATGCCTTAAAAAGAAGACAGTGCTTCATCGTTAATTTTACATGTAAAATTAACTGCGGTGAGCGGTTGTGATAAAACCAGAGAATTTTGAATCTTCCGCATATATCAAGCACTCTGAATTTAAAAACATGTCTGTATTATCGTTTATAAAAAGCAGATGAGGAGAGGGCAGAGCTATCTACCCAGTGGGACAGCAGATGAAGCACACCGGTAAAAACCGAACATTGTTCATACGAACAATGAACATACAGTTCCTTAAGAATTAATTTATCCAATTTAAGAAATTCAAGTGAAAACCTACTTTATTTATCTTCACTAGTAAATCATCATAATCATAGTAGACCTACACCTACCAGCTACAAAACCATGGTGGTATCTCGAACAAGAGAATTACCTTAGACAGACGGCCGTACTGGTTCGCCCTCTTTAACCCTACGCCTACAAGGAACTTTACTTTTCTCGATGTTCCGTTTTTTTCAAGCATGTAATGAAGTTATATCCCTTTACATTTCAAATAGAAACGAAAGATGCATTTCATTTTCTCAACTACTCCGTTTTCAAAAATGTACCCACTAGTATCCTGTACGTTACAATAGAAGAAAATTTCTACTTTCCTTATAGTCTAAGAATTGGATTCATACAAGAAAAATTAGAGGTTTTAATCAAGATAATAAAGTATTTTTTAGTGATTTAATAGAGGAATTTCTGTTCTAGCTCAGCTAAAACGTTTGAATATAAGTATAGAAACCCCCCAACAAAAAGGACCTTTTATTTTTTTTATTTCTCAAATACTAAGATTCATTCTAGCACCTGTTTCTTTTTATTTAATTAAAAATTAATAAGAGCTCTGAATGAAACGCGTTGAAACGCATAAAGTTTTTTTTTGCAGTATTTCTAATAATTAATTGACAATGGCCGTTTTCGAAAACGTCATCTGCGTTTTTTTTAGGAAGTGCAACTTTGGTGTCGTTTTTTAGCCGACCCGTGGACATCTGTTCAGAAATATAGTCCCCATGACCTAGTTTGACATTTCCTCTATCCAACAGCAAATGAAACTTGAAAATCCAGTGCCGTTTTTTGCCCAAACCGTGGAAATCTGTCCAGAAATATAGTCCCCATGACCAAGTTTGACATTTCCTATATCCAACAGCAAATTTATCTTTTCAACTACTATTTATGTTTCAGCTGAAAAAAAACCTTTAATTTTTAACATTGTTGAAAACAAAACAACCAAATTCTTTTATTTTTTTGTTATTGTTGAGAAATCTAATCTATATAAAATAAATAAATCCCGCATATCCCACAGAATTCTAAAAATATATTAAATAAAAGTGATTCTATTCAACAGTCAGACTTGAGCGATCGTTTCCACTCCATTTTCGAGTAACTAAAATTTCTTCCTTTTTTCATTTTTTTTTCGCCAAAACATTTAGGCACTTTGCTTTCTGATTTAGTTGAAAAATATTTGAATTCATATCTCGAATTTAGTACTGCACACTATGTTAACTCAAGTTTTGTTTAATAAAATTAAACTTATGTATGTATATCAACATAATCAATTATTATTCCAATATAATGTTCTTTATATGTATATATATATACCTACATAAATATTTATATCATCTTTGCTCTTGAAAAACCACAAATAATCTATAATTTCACCTCAGATCTCAGAGCATCTGTTTCCTTCCTTCTATTTTTGGCATTAAAATGATAGAATTCGGCGACAAATGAAAATTATTTTTCTTTTTAGCAAAACAATAATTTGTTTGCAATTGGCATTGGTCCAAACAAGACATTACCTATTTTCCATTATAACGTTCCATTCAATTTTGCTTCTGTTTTTTAATACAGTCATGTTTTCAATTTATAATTTTGTTAAAAGCCTTGAAGCTAAAGTGGAGTTAACTTATCTTAATTCAACAAACGAAACGATACACAAGAATTTTGTTTGAAAATTAATTTTGTATTTATGTTTATGAAATAATGTTGAATATTGGTTTATTAACACAAGCACAAATGCCTTGTGTTAAAATATTTTGAAATGCTTCGTGTGGTTTTGACCAAGCATTCTGATTAGTTTTGAAACCACGTTTGTATTATTAATAAAATGCACGACTGGGTCGCACGAACTTGGTCTTGTAGCAAACTATGGAACTAAAAAAATTTTAATTTATTAAATTCTAAAGAAAGTTCGAAAAAATATCAAAAAATGGCATAAACGAAAGATCAAGTATGGCAGCTATAATTAAACAGTTGTTAAGCAAAAAAAAAACTGTGAATGTCATCTTGTGTAAAATGTCAAACTTGAAATCTTTACCGAATTTCCAAGGAATCGGATCAGCCGTAATCAAGTTATGACCAAATTTGTAAAAACCGTTATAAGGTTTTATCAAAATCGTTAGAGCCGTTTTCGATAAAATTTGAAAAAAAAACTAAAACCGTTATATGGGAGGTACCCGTTATAGTGGAGCTAAAACAATAATTGAAATTTGTCCTCTAGGGAATCACCAAAAAGTACTACACACGAAGTTTAAAGAAAATCCGTTCAACCCTTTGGGCTGTAGCTCGTTGAACATACAACCGAACATCCGCACAGACAGACCGACGGACCGACGCGACGGCATGACGAAACCTACTTTTGTGGGCTTCTCTATCATCGTTAGGTCAGGTTTGATTAAAACCTCAATTTTTTTTACACGAAGCCAATACTTGCCTTTGAGCAAGTAAAAAAACATTTCTGTATAGACTTTTTTTTATTGATTTGAATCCAGTCGAAATAGACTTAAATGGAAAAAAAATAATTGTACACATTTCTTTTGCAGATCGTTAGAGGGGTCATTAGAGCTTATTTGTTGTTTTTCGGGAAAATTGAGCTTGTGCTCGAGCCGCAATTTTGAAAAAAAGTCTAACTCAAATTATCTCGAAAACTGTTAGTCTGACGGAAACTAAATGTTATACAAATTGTTAGGAATTTAAATTGCTTATATTTTTTAGTTTGACCTTTGCATATTGTTTGGTATGTTTTGGTGTGTATACATGATTCTGCAATTTCGAAAGACCGTCGCTAACCCAGGGAGGGGGTGGTAAAACTGCAAAAATTTTCGGACTTTTTTCAAAATTCGGCTTATAATTCCTAAACTATGCATCTTAGTACTATACAGTATAATATTAGTTTCTTATAGCAAAGTTCATTAGCTTTCTTTTGAGCATGGAAAAATATCTGTGTGAACAATATTTCGCTAGAATAGAATAATATTCAACCTTATTGGTCAAGAACCAATAAGGTTGAAAACCCCATTTAGCGGTACCATTTGATCTAACTCCAATAATGTTACCACAGTTTTTTTTGCATGTTTGACTCTTGCGTGTTGTCTTGTAAGGTCCTAGTAGTATATAATGTACTTGATTTTCCAGTTTCGAACAACGGCCGCTAACTGAGGGAGGGGAATAAAATTCAAAACAATTTACCAAAAATCAACGAAAGCACATGTTATGTGATATGACGTTTTTATAAGCAACTTTATAGTCCAGGAAAATGGGGAATCAACTGTGCATTTTCTGCTCTCAGTGAGATTTTATATGTTGTAGGCTTGTCTACTGAGTATAAAACAAAAATTTGCTAAATCCAGATCCGCGTACTAAGGTCAGAAATTTTGAAGAGAACTTGAAACTAATTATCTTAAAAACCGTTGGTCTGACAAAAACATGCTCAACACAAATTTGTAGAAAATAAAATTTTTCATCTTTTTTACCTACACACTTTAAACGTATATTTAATATTTTAAAAGTTATAAACAAATAAAAATCAATGTTTTACTTGCTTAGTATTCAGAGTCGCGGAAATTTTTTGTTTTTTATGTTTCATAAAAAAAAGTAAAGGTCAAAGTGGTAGACAATTTTACAACAAGCAAGTCTAAAAAAGATTTCAAACAGAAAATGGTACAGACTTTTTTGTTAGTTTGTTGTCAGAATAAGTGTTTCAGAATAAAATACGATGGAAATAAAAATAATTTGTAGGAAAATAACAAAGAAATCTTGTACAATTTCCTGCTTTAAATGCTCAACTTTTTTTAAGAAAAGACCAAATGAAAAAGTAAAAACGAAGACTTGCTTGTTATAAAATTTCCAGTTTCGTCTACCTTGACTTTTTTTTTAAATAAAATATGAAAAAAAAGTTCCGCGACTCCGAATACTAAGCAAGTAAAACCTTGGTTTTATCAAAATATTAAAGACACATTTAAAATGTGTATGTAAAAAAGATGAGAAATTTTATTTTCTACATACTTGTTTTAAGCATGTTTTTTTGTCAGACTAAAGGTTTTCGAGATATTTGGGTTCAAACTCTGATCTTAGTATGCGGACCTGGATTATAAAACAAACATTTTAGACTCAGAAGGCACCCCTCTACCACATATAATAAAGTGCACGACTGGGTCGCACGAATTTGCCCTTGTCGTGCACGACTGGGTTGCACGTACTTGTTCTTGTGGCAAGTTGTCACAAAAATAAAATTAAATTTAATAATTTTTTTTTAAATATTAAGGAAAAAAAATTATATGAATTTCTCACAAAAGTGCTAAGACTTCTTTTTATAAAGATTCCAGCCAAAATCAAAGTATGCAGAAATTTTGTTGTTTAAATATAAGTTTACCAAAAAACTTATTCCTAAATCGTTGGATCGGTTTTTAAATACATCGATGTTTACTTAATATTTTTTATAAAAAAGTTTTTTTTACAAATTTTTCATTGCTAAATTGTTTGCACAATAATAAAAAAATGTTGTCAAGACGTTTTCCAAATATTGAATTTACAAAAAAATAAATTAAAAATTTAATTAAAACTAAAACTAAGCTTTTTTGATAAATGTTGGTATTGAAATTTGTTCAAGTCATCTAGACCTTCCTTAACAAATTGGTTTAAAATCGATTTCCAACCGTGAAATCGATTAACCCGTTCATGCGATAGCTCAAGAAAAAAATAACGGTTCTATGGGAGGTACCGCTTGCCAATTTTTTTTTTTGCGATTAATCAAAAGGAAATCAGACAGAAACCATCAGTAATTTTTTTCAAGAAAATCGTTGCTGTTTGGGCTGTAGGTGCGGATACATACAAACTGACATACAGACAGAATTTCCAGACCCACATTTTTTCGTCTGTGCTATCATCGTAATGTCATGTTTGATTGTTATCTCAAATTTTTTTTTGCACGAATGCATAACTTGCCTTATTGTACCTATAATCGCAAGTAAAATAAAAATCCCACTGAGAGCACAAAATGCACAGTTGGAGTTTTGTTTGGCTCGTTTTTTTCCTGTACTAATAATTAAACGACTGATTAATTTTTTTAACAAATGATTTTTGAGAAATAAAATTTCAGAGTCAAAATTTTGAAAACAAAATTTTTTTTTTAATTTTTTTTTTAATTTTGCATTTTCTATAACGGTTGTGTTCCAGGTACCGTTATTTTTAGTCCCGGAATGAAAAATAAGTTTGCTATTAAATACATGTAAGTATGTGCAGGGCAGACCCAATTAATTCGTCTTCCCAATCAACGTTAAGTCATGTTTGATTGTTATCTCAAAACATTCTTTTTACGAATGCATAAATTACGTTATTTGTGTAATCCCGTATAGAATCGATAGTAAAAAATCCCATATGTTAGGTATTCTCTTTCATTTATAAATAACAGTCGTGTTTTTTTGCAAGTCTATATAGAGTTGTGGAAAACAACGACATTGGGGATTAATAATATCATACAGGAAGCTGTGGGGGTATTACCGTTTTTATGTAATTATCAGGAGTCCGTCCATATGGATTTTTTTTTTGTTGTATTTACCTGTAAACTGAAGAAGTTTTTTTTAGAAAAGTCAATAATTGACTTGAAAACAACGCCTCTAATATTTGTATAAGATTTTACTTAACTAAGTCTTAAGAAAAAATAATGCATTTTTATATTTCCAATGGAAAAATAAATTGCTTCTTTAGAAATGCATTCAGTTGATTGATTCTTTTATGGAATATTCATAAAACATTAAATAGGACGAAATATGAATGCAAAATGCCGGTGCCAGTTCAGGAGCCACTAATTCCAGCAACGAGGACAGAATCAGTTTACCTATCTTTAATTTTGCACATTAGTGTGGTAGAATCACAATATTCTATTTATAAATACATGAAGGTTTTTAGAACTAAGACGAATTTATTTTGAGAATATGTACTCGTGTTCGTATATCTTTGGAATATGCTTGCTTATGTAGTTAAATATTGTTCATCCTGCTCTGTTTATAGATGTGTGAGCAATTTTGGGTCAGGGTCTTAGTCAAATGGGTAGAAATAATGATAATTTTGTTTATATGTATTAATTTCCTCTTTTAACCTGCACATGATGATAATTTTGTTAATATTACCATACGTACTACTTTTGTACCGACTTTAAAAACATTAAAATGAGCGAATATTTTTTCGCCAATAAGAATTATTAGGGATGAACTGGGAATTTGTATACTTAATACTTAACCAAGTATGAAAAGGGATTGGTTGAGTCGTTATCAAGTTCCGACCAAATTTGTAAAAAACCGTCAACACCAAATCTCCGTTACTTGCATTTTTTGCTAAAAATCCGGAAATGCAGTTATATTTAAAGCCTTATAGGTATAACGTTCACAAAGTTTTATCAAAATAGTTTTTCCGATTTTTTTCGAAAACGGCTACAAAGATTTCGGTGAAATTTCATTTCATTTCAGGATGCACATACCGGAGAATTAGTGTTAATAGTTTTTTAAAAATACAGCCAAAACTTGAAATATTTTTTTTTAGAGATGCAAGAGTCACACAAAAAAGAAAATATAAGCAAAAACTAAAGATATTTATTTAAATGTGAAAACACGTTATTTTATAATCAATGTTCACATCAGAAAACAATTTTTTGAATTAATATTCTATTCTATAACAAAGTTTATATAATATTTTTCTATTTAAAATTTTGCAACCGATGTATAGAACTTTAAAAAGTTAGCTATTAGCGCCTTAAAATTGTGATAGTTGTCAATTTTTTATTGCGATTATAGGTACTTACTATCAGGCAAGTTATAAATTTTTTTACACGAAACAAATACTTGCCCTATTAAGAAGGTAAAAAGTTTTGAGATAAAATAATCAAACATGACATTACGATTATAGACAAGACAAGAAAGTAGGTTCGACAATTCTGTCGGAATTGGTTCCGTAACGGTTAGGCCGATTTTCTTCAAACTTGGTACAAACTATTTTTCGAGAAATATCCCAGGACGTTTATTTTTTATTTTTGACCTAGGTATAAAATCAACGGTACCATATAGGCGTTACCGAAAATTCCATTTATCTCGAAAAAAAACTACGATCAATTTCGATAAAATTTAATTTATATGAGTGATTTGTTGCCAATGATATTTGAGTGATTTGTTGCCAATGTCTTTTATGGGAATTTTTAGTTTCAGAATCAGCTTATTAACGGTACCATTTTTTATATTTCTCCGACTATCTTTTGAACGGCTGCACCGATTTTGACAAAGTGAAATGTTATAAAAATACTGCTAAGCCATTTTTTTTAAAGAGTAATTTAAAAAAAAATTCACAAAAAAAAATTTTTTTCTCGAAAAAAATACAATCAATTTTGATAAAATTTTATGTAATAGAATTTTTGCCGAAACTGATGCCTTCCATATAAATCTTTTTTTGTTTCATACATTTATTTTTTTGAAAAGAGTTTTTTGAAAATTCAAAATGTAAAATACTGAAAATCAATCTTTTTTTTAAACTGGTCAAATTAATTTCCCAGTGGTCAGCATAAAAGTAACTTGCCACAAAAGCAAGCTTTTACGACCCAGTTGTCCTTTTATTTATGACTGCTTTGTATATTTTACAACAAAACTAATTTATGCTGTGAAGATGTTTCTCACTATTATCTTTAAGGATTTGAGTTTAAGAATTTGATTTAACTTAAAAAAACATATTAAAAACTTTGATTTTAAGTCGAAATCTTTTTAAAATGCTGAAGTAGGTATTTACAACTTCAGCATATTTTTTTAGTTTCGTTGGCTCACTAACAAATCTACTTGTTCTTTGCAGGGTTCTGCCGATTCAAATTACTCACAACCGTCATCCGATCTGTCGCTAGACGAGGAAAAAGAATCGCTTCGGCGAGAAAAGGAACGACAGGCCTTAAGCCAGCTGGATAAAGCAAGGGTTTGTAAAATTTAATCTACGAAACGAACACTTAAACGTAATTTGATTGTACTAAAATTGAACTTAATTTGTAGAGTAAACCCGTTGCGTTCGCTGTGCGAACAAACGTTTCATACGATGGCACACAAGACGATGATTCGCCTGTCCAGGGGAGTGCAGTGTCATTCGATGTTAGGGAATTTCTTCACATCAAGGAGAAGTTTGACAATAACTGGTGGATTGGCAGATTGGTCAAAGAAGGCTGTGATGTGGGATTTATACCCAGCCCCGTTAAGCTAGAACATATTCGAATGCAGGTAAAGAAATCTAATGAGTAAGCATCATAGATTCTCAGATTAATATAATTATTTTTGATCATATATTGATGCAGCAGACATCGACGGCTAGATCTTCAAGACTGTACGCAACAAAAGGTTCATCAAGCGGGAACTTAGGTGGTTCGGGAGTACCAGGTGCGGAACCATCACGAGGTAGCACACCCCCTACACCTGGTATGACACACTTTTCATTTCCTCGTTTTTATTTTTTATTTGTTAATTTTTATTTAATTTTCATTTATTATGATTTTAAGTTAACTGTTTAATTTATTTATTTATTTATTTTTAATTTAAATATTATAGTTAAATATAGTAAACAAAAATTAATACAATTTACAATTTGAAAATATGGAAAAGAAAAAAAAAACAAGTCAATATTTTTTTGAGTAAATCTACTGAGTCTGGTGAATACAGACATTTATAGAAGACTGATGTTGCTTTTTAGTTAATTGTTCTTCGATAATAATATAATTGCTGCCAATAAATCAATTATGTGTATAAATTGAAGTTAGTTCGATGTTCCCCGTTTGCTTAGATGAAATTCTTTCGATGCAATCTAGTTTTTAAACTTTGTTTTTATGGTTAAAAGAATCAAGTAAAGTGTAAAAGATTAATTGAGTTCTCAATATTTTTTTTTATATTTTCTTATAATATACACTTATATACAACACATTTCAAATATACAAATCGTTATTTAAGACCCTTCAGCTCATCTTTATCTCAAAAAAAATTATATAAAAAGAAAACGTCTTATGTCATCTTGCTTCAAAGACTTTTAAATATTTATTGGATTGTTTAATGGAATTTTGCTATTTCACCAACCACTTATATTAGATATTTAAATGCCAATAAATTGATATTCCGTTATATTGCAAACAACTTTTGAAAGCATCTTCTGAGTAAATGGTTAGTTATTATTTAAATTTCAAATCAAAAATCATAGAAAACGTTGAAGGTCTCCAATAAATATACTGTCCTTTCACGTTTAGGTGAATAAGAACCCAGTACACATCATGTTCTGTACCTCAGGCTATGTCTTTTAGCCTCTTTAAAAAATTAAGTAGTTCATTCTTCCTTGTGGAAAAAATGCTTTCTGTAAGTCGATGCAATATGGTAAACATTCGATCTCATTTCTACTGGAAATTCCTGTGGAAGGCGATAAAATGAACTGCCAAATTACCTGTCAAAACAAACAAACAAAAGAAGAGGGCATTACTGGGCATTACTTGCTCTTTAAGCGTGTTGTTAACACAAAAAAATTAAAATTATTATTATTAAAAAATTTTTTTCATTGTTTAAGAAAAATATTTTTTAGAGACAAGCACTAAAATAAATTGATTGAAATTAAGCTTACCGGAAATCCGAACCCGAAATTAAACATAAAATCCAATTTTTTAACGGAAAAGCTAAGCGTTTTTTTATGAATAAAAAGAACAATCTTAATCCGTCTGTGTTCCAGCAATAAGGGTACCGATTTACAAGTTTCACACGCTGGGTAGATAGAGAAAATCTTAATCTAAATCGTAGGGGCGATATTAATGGCCAGTTTTTCAAGGTTAAGTTAAGAAACGACACAAAAGTTGAACTTCCGGAAATTTTAAATATATAGGGCAAAAAACATAAGTTTTTAAAATATTTTATTTTTTCAAAATATTTTTTTTGGAGGACGAGTTAAGTCTTAAATTGAAATCAAAGTTCATAAGAATCCATCCACAGGATTTCAAAATATATTGAATTAACAAAAACCGTTTCTTACACAATATTTATTATTATTTCCTTCTGATGAGACTTTAAAACTTTTGGCAAATTCTTGAAAATCGGGAATGTATTATATTTATTCTCGGGATTAATTGGATCTCTGTCCCAGAATAAAAGTGGTCTTCGCTTCGACTCAACCCTTTTTAAGACATCTCACAATACCTTTTTAATATTTCTGTGTTAAATCTAACATAATGTAAAATAATAAATAATAATCTATCAGACCATAACAGCATATTCAATCTTATCAGCTTGCATTTGATGCTTTTGATTCCATTTTTGAAGCAGCTGATCCTTCCGCAATGGGTTCTTTCTGATGAGGAAACTTATTATACAGCTCTCAATATCTCTTCAGATGAAGAGATCAATTTTACCGACTGTCTTGTAGACTCAGATCTTTTCCAAATAAGTGGCGTTAAAAATAATTTAGGACGTCGCGTCAACTTGAGCTCGTGTTTTCTTCTGACGTAGACGATTGTGTTGTTACTGCAAGTAACTATCTCCTATATCTAAATTATATGACTACTATCCACTTTCTTTTACGTTTTTCCCCATAATACAACCCTATCTGAGACCCCTCTGTCTTATAATTTTTGTAATTTTTTACAGCTACGTGTTAAGTTGTCTTTCTCGTTCTGTCCCTGTTGTTCGTCAAAATAACAATTTGGCGAGCTTACCTTACTTCGCGTTCTGGTTTCGACTTTTCTAACTATCAGGAAACTTAGTGATTCTCTTTTCCATAAATATCTTAAGCGAATGCTATCTAACATTATGACTGGGACTTCAAAACCTTTTTCCACTTTATCAATGCCAAACTTAAATCTGATATCTACCCTTCTACCTTAACATTTTGAATGCAAGCTCAGATGATGCCCAGTTTTTCAGTTAAACTATTTCCACGACCACCTCAGAGCCCGATTTAGACTATTTAACGTATCTAAACAAATGGACCATGTACCATGTTACGAAACGTCTGTGACAAAGAATTAAATGTTCGTTCTCACTTAGAATTCCTATTAACAACAACTAACTCAACGCTTGATTTTGTATATACAACTAAAACTCCCCCTATGTTGTATTTGTAAGGCCCCTTCTTGAATATGCTAGCCAAGTCGGATCAACCTACTACATCTCTCACTTACGTCGTATTGAAGGTGTTTAACGAAGATTTCTTCGTTTTGCAGTCCTTGGCCTTAATTGGTCAGATCGATACAACCTTCCTCACTACGAAAACCGCCTAAGGCTAATTGACATGCAATTACTTAAAAAACGTCGTCAAGTGGCTGACATTGTATTTATTCAACAGCTGGTAGCCTGCACTTTTCCAAAAAATCTCCCTCCAGACTAATCCCAAAAATCTTTATTCAATACCACTTTACAAAATAAACTTTTATCTTACTAGATATGGAAGTATCCAACCTATGACCCGCATGCTACGGTTGACAAACACCATGCAAAACTTGTTCGACTTTCACCATAGCAAATATAGCATAAAAACCTCCTTCTACAGACCCATCCTAATTAGATCTCTGTTAGACTTAAGAATTTTTAGACTTAAGTTAATAATGTTAGTTTCTACGTGTTTACTTGCAATAAGCTAGTAAAGTTAAGTAAACTGCTGGAGACGGGAGGGGATCCTATCCCCTTCCTCCTGTGGTATTTGTTGGTAAATAGATTTGAGCTTATATATCTAAGTTAACCTAATATTGAAAAACTGGGCCATAGACCAGTAATCTCAGCAATCACTGTACCGATTTCCGCGGTGCATACGTTGTTGATGGAAAAAATGTCATACTAGATCTTGAGGACTATATTTCTGGAAAGCTGCACTTATAAAACTCGAATAAATAGGGCAAACAAATGCATTTTTCAAATTTTTCCCTCCTGGCATTTGAACTTCTTGACGGTTCATTACGAACTTTCCCTGCGTGTAGCTGACGAATGCAAACATGGTATAAAATAGATGTTGAAAGAAACAAATCAACAAATAAGGTTGAGGTAAAAAGTGATACGTTTAAATTTTGCATATGGAAACATATACTCTTTTTAGAAAAATTTTATATTTTGTCAATTGAACTTTTTTTTTCCAAAAATTTAGTTTTATAATCCAATTAAATTCACGCAAACTAATAGTTTATTATCTAAAACGAAAATACAATGCATAGATTTTTTCCACTTTCAATACTTTCAATAGAATTGACTTTATATACAAATAAGGTCCGATTAGACACAACTTCTTACTTTCTACCAACAAATAAAACATTATGTAATCGAACATAACCCATGAACATGAACAAGAAAACTCTTTTATTAAAGATCTTATATACCTTGAATCGTTGTGCTTAAATTATTTTTATTTATTTTATGTTCCATTTATTTATTATTTTATTATTATTATTTTACGTTATATATATTCATTTAACATTTCGTACACAGTCCCCCACAATGCCTTCGTTATAGACGAGCGGCGTCTTGTCCGGCTAACTCAACCACGCATGCTAACAGTTTTATTTTTATATTTTGCCTTTATAAAAATATAAGAATTAGCTTCAATGCACGGTTTTAAACGTTCAAACATATAATCGCTTGAAGTTTGTGTTTTTATAAAAATGAAATCCGCTAACTCCTGAGTAACACTGGGCTTATTTTATTTAAGTAGTAAAATTTTACTAATTAGCAAACTCATCTCTTAGTTTAAAAACAAAATCCTTTTCAATACTAAGGTTTTTTTCTTACATACATAAGGTATTACAATCACCTCAGCTCTCTGCCATTTTATCATTCAATTCAATTTCGCAAAGTAGGTACTCAACTTTCATTCCAGAGAATACAAATCGGTTTCAAAAACTTGATCTCATATTTTGTTTTCCAACTTATAACTGAATGCAACATCATCTCTCCAATCGAAAACTTTCCTCTAGTCATTAAATTTAGCAAAAAAAAAACACAAATCAATTAGCTGATTCATTTTGTCTAACCTTTATCACATTAACTAAAAAAATTTTTATCAAAAATCAAATCAAATCTCAAATATATATCACTATGGCGCCGTAGTGAGTAGATTCACAATTTCATCACAGACAAAATCCGTATTTCTTGATACTAATATTAGGCGACGAATCAGATTCCATGGGACCATCACGCCACGGCAAAACACCTCTGGCCACACCACCAACCAAGGAGAAGCGTAAGCCGTTCTTCAAGAAACAAGAGACATCCTCACCTTATGATGTTGTGCCATCCATGCGTCCTGTTGTGTTAGTGGGTCCAAGCCTCAAGGGCTACGAAGTAACCGATATGATGCAGAAGGCTCTGTTCGATTTTCTCAAGCATCGTTTCGAAGGCAAGATAATAATAACACGTGTTATGGCGGATATTTCATTAGCGAAACGTTCTATAATGAACAATCCGTCAAAACGTGCCATTATGGAGAGATCCAGCAGTCGATCCGATTGCCTATCCAAAGTACAAGAGGAGATCGAAAGGATATTTGAACTGGCGAGAACTCTTCAGTTAGTCGTACTCGATTGTGATACAATCAATCATCCGTCACAACTAGCAAAAACTTCACTAGCGCCAACAATAGTTTATTTAAAAATTAGTAGTAGTAAGGTGAGTTTGATTTTATATCATTTTAAAGCATTTATTACTTTAAAATTCAAATTTTATTTTCATTTTTTAGGTCCTACAGCGATTAATCAAATCACGTGGTAAATCACAGGCGAAAAATTTATCTGTACAAATGGTCGCCGCTGAAAAATTAGCCCAATGTCCACCGGAAATGTTCGACGTAATATTAGATGAAAACCAATTAGAAGATGCCTGTGAACATATTGCTGAGTATTTAGACGTAAGTTCTTTAAAGTTGATTTGTAAACAATTTTTTTTGAGTTTGTAATTTTTGAAAACATGATTATCACGCCTCTCAGCCTCAGGTAATTTGCCATAAGAGCAAGTTTGTGTGATCCACTCGTACCCTTTTCACGTATTTACCACGAAAAAGCAAAGCCTTAAGAGAGAGGTAAAATACCGCAGTATTATATAAGAGGGTAGACTGGAAAGTTGGAGTCCGCACTCACAAGAGTTCTTAGGCGAAAGGGGTGAGGGTTGCGTACTGTCGTAAGGCGGCTTCAAATTATAAACATCGGACTCGTGAGCACTGTGCCAATTCAAAATTTGCACTTATTTCCCATTTTGTTCTTTATCTGTTTGACTGGTGATGTTTTAACAGCGTATTATTCTCTTGGAATAGGAAACTTAGCGAATGTAAGCGATTAAAATAAATAACATTTTACTCCCTAAAAATCGCTAAGTTCGTGCGAGTAATTTTTGGAACTGGAATCACAACATTGGAAATGAGATTTTCTCATAATTTTAGCAAATTTTGCCAATTCACGCGAGTGAAATTCGCTTACATTTGCTGGCACCAGAACCGCAGCCTAAGGCGCACGGGAGCACTCACCACACCAGACTCAAATTTCACAATCTAAACAGGCATTTGTACCGAGTTCAAAATAAGTGGCTACACACTAGGAAGGCAAATCCTTGGCGAGCCAATTTATTTGAATAACAGCAATTATATAAAAACATTTATAGCTATCGTACCATTGAGCGGCGAAAAAAGATCGAGCCAT
Source organism: Baccha elongata (assembly GCA_951217065.1). Lineage (NCBI taxonomy): Eukaryota > Metazoa > Arthropoda > Insecta > Diptera > Syrphidae > Baccha > Baccha elongata. Next base: position 211,341,907 of record OX578272.1, read on the forward strand.
CGAGCCAATCTATTTTGGCATATTTAACAAAATAAAAATTGCATTATGTTATGAATTTTTTTTCTTTTTGAACTGTCATTTTCGGCTACGGCTCGTTGAATTTTTAAATTTACGAAAATCCAACCGAGGGTCGAAGCCTTCTAAACAAATGCTGAGTTTGGATCGGTTCGATGCCATTCGGTTTCATGACTCTATAGTGTATGGCCAGCTTTAGGAACTTAACAGTAAGTTGTTGTTGGCACCTACCTGAAACTATTTGGGATGATCATGTAACTGTAAGCAATTTATGAGTGTTTTCTATGGTCCGATTTCTCTTCTTCCAATCTGTCATTATTGTAGCTCGGTATTCTCTGGAAATGAGATCTTTATTGTGTTCTTTTCTTCATGATTTCTTGAACTTTGTATCTATATTATTGGATATTCGAATCCATCCTGGTACCAAAAAAGTTAGTTAAATAACGAGTGTACCCATAATGAATTTGAAATATAAATACCTATAGGCACATACTAGGTACATTGTACTATACTAGGTACATTGTATTAAATTTTGAAGTAGGTACTTAGCTTTTGAATTTACTAGATTGTAATTTCCAGAGCTGGCCAAATTTGAAAATTTATTTTATTTTAGAGTTTGGATAAGAAAACAAATATAATGTTGTTATTCATAAAGAATGAAGAAGACCTGCAATTGTTCTATTAAATCCAAACGGTTTAGATAATATGTACTTGTTATATTAATTTGAGACGTATTTGATATTAAAGTCTTATTTTGCTAAAAATATTCGATTTAATATAATGTTTTTCTCAAAGACATTAAATCAATACAATGAAAATGTTATTCAATGTTTAAAAAGTTTCCAACCATCCCTATGTAAAGGGTTAGCAAAATGCTTAAGGCTTAGCAAAATATCAATCATGCACTATTTTGTTGTGCTAGGTACACCAGACTTATTTTGTACAAATTCATTGTCAAATTAAAAAAAAAAATCTTTTCCACAGACATATTGGAAAGCAACACATCCCGATATCAGAACGGCTCCATCGATACCAAGACCATTGCAATCTCAGGAAGCATCACCATCGGCGGAGCAAGCGCGAATGGGTCCAACACCACCTGGTAAGTAGGCGACAATCAGTATTTGTGATCATTTAAACAAAATTATGTTCATAATTTTTCAAATTCAATAGTACCTATATTTTTCATAATAATTCTTCCAAATCTTCTTCATTTAAAATTTATTTAAGTTCTAATCTTTTTTGTATTTTTTTTTTTTTTTTGTATTTAAAAAAAAATATTTAAAATAAACAAACAGTACCTTTAATACAAATTTTGTCACAAAAAACTTCCTTTTCACGGACCTACCATTTAAACTCAACAAATAAACATACTGGCATTAAAATCTTACAACATTAAATAAAAATAAATAAATAAATATTTAAAACATTTTTTAAATAAGTTTTACAGAAACAAAATTTATTATTTATTTAATTTCAATAGCTGAAAGTAGGGAAAAGGATGCTAATCAGGATAAATATCCAGAAGAAAAATATAATGAAAGAGAAACAGACAGAGAAAAAGACAAAGAAAGAAACACTGAAAGAGAAAAAGAAAGAAGCATTGATAGAGACCAAGACAGAGACAGGGAAAGAGAAAGAACAAGAGAAAGGGACAGAGAATGGGAAAGAGAAAGAGAGAGAGAATGGGAGAGGGAAAGGGATATAGATTGGGAGAGGGATCGAGGTAAAAGAAAACAATTTCATTATGTATTAAATAATTGTTCTTGATTTTCTTTAAAGTATTGAATATATCTATCTATCTACTCTCTTTAAGTAAAAAAAAAACACTTTTGCTATTTTGTATGTAAATCACGATATTATTTTGTATTTAGTGCTTATTTTTTCGCTAAGCAGTCTTTTATGCCTTAAGATTTCTTAAGTCATATATTTGTAAATTTAGTAGTTATTATTGTAGGAACCCTAAAGTAATGATTTCAATAGAATTGTATCGTTATTCATTTGAATTAGATGGTAGATAATACAAAATAGTACACGCTCTGCTAGATAAAAACAGCCTTATTTATAAACGCATTTTCGCGAGTGCATAAGTTGGAAACTCCTTACAATGGTGTCTGGCTGAACTCACTTCACCCCTTTAGAGAACTCTAAATAAGGCTGTGCATACTTGTATTACTTGTATTTAGTATTAGTCTTTTGTATATATGAATGTATTTATGTAACTACTTTACTTTTTCGTTATTGGTAGTGTTGAGGTGATCCTGGACTAACTTTAATTTTATATCCCAATGCCAAGTTTTGAGATACATAATGTAGGTTATATGTATATTAGGGTGGAGTGAAAATGTATGGACAGCAATTTTGTTCGGTTCTATGGAATAGCATAGCTGTGAAAAGCTGTGTATCGACGAGTTAACAAAGTAGGTGAAATATGTTTTTTGTATAAAAAAAATTTGAGGTGCCCCAGCACGAAATAATTTTAAAAAGCTATACTTTTAATAGTTTTTGAAAAATTAATTTTCTAACTCAAAATTTTGAAGAAAAAAAATATTCAAAAATTACTACAGCCATTACTATTAAACACCTTATGAACTTGTTTTCAGTATGTACCTATATCTCGTTGTATTTTGTCCTTGTATCTTCTTCGCCTAATTCGAAAATTCGCGAGATCGCATCTTTTTTGTTGAGATTAGATTTTTCCCCCCTCTTTTTATTTAAATGAAACATTAAAAACGCCAAAAGAGCCAATCTTTTGAAGAATAACGCAAATCTCTAAGCTCTAAGGGAGCTTTCAACAGCATGTGTCTAAGCTTGCTGCGTAGAAATGGTCCGAAACTATGAATGTTTTTTAATCCTCTTAGTTTTTCTATAGGAAACTTTATTCCATGAATTTGATGTTTACTATTGCTTGCAGCAATTCTTTAACTACCGTGATTTATGCTTACCGATTATCAGAGGTCACCTTATGACCAACTTTGTGGTCTATCCTTCCGGTATGACTTTCTTTGATAAGAGCATATTATACTTCCTTTTATCTTCGAATGACAAGATCCATTTTGTTCGTTTGTTGTAATTTTTGTAAAGAGACGGGTAAACCTTTTGGGAGCCATATCCAACCAAAAATGTTTTCATCTCTGATAGAAAGCGTTCCAGATAGGCTAAGATAGTGCATAGGAATCACAACAGGCCCCACTCGGCACTAAGCAAAAGATCTTTCAACAAATCATACAAAAAATTGTGATTTTACTAATTTTTTTTTTTGCGTAAATTTTTATTTAATTTTTTTTTTTGTGTTAAATTTAAATGAAAAAATAAATCCGTTTTGATCATTTATGTGGACTCAATTTCTAAATCCTAAACGCAAATGTATCTAATACCCAAAAAAAACACTAGTTTTTTTTTCAAATAAAAGACAAAAAACTAATAGACTAGTCTAGTGACAAAAATACTTACGTCATTTCATAACGAAAATCATTAGCCCTAATATCATCTACCAAAAAGTGTGCATTTTTTTTTCGCTGCAAACTAATAATGGGATCTTGTATATGAACTAAATACAAGCATATTTTACTAATGGGAGGGGGTCTTTATCCCCTCATTTCGCCAGGAGGAGACATTTTCTAAAAAATAAAACTTATTTTATGTTTACAAAATTGCACCTACTGGGTAAACGGGGGGAGATAGACCCATTCTCCCAGTAGTAAAATATGCTTGTATTTTGTCGCTTTAAAAGATCCCATTATTAGTTTTGCAAGGACAAAATTTTCCCCAATAAGCCCCATACAATTTTTAACACCTTTAAAGGTCCGTGGTGGCCACACCCACCACTGGAGGTTTGGCAGACTACCGGATTATTTATCACACGTGCTGGGAGATGATAATCCGATTAATTATTTTCGTTATCAAATGACTTAAGTAATTTTGTCGCTAGCTCTTAGACTATAAGTGGGCCCTACTTTGTTTTGAGTAGTTTACATGAAAAAACAAATTTTGTTACTTTGACAGAGCATCGAAAGGAACGTCAAATTAAGCGTGTTTGAAATTTTATATGAATTAATGGAAGGATCAAATAAAGTAGTCAATAAAAAAGAGAGAGAGAAACTACATATATATTTTGGTAAATAAAGTACAGAAACAGGGAAGCATCCATAAGTATTATGTCTTTAGCATTTATTTTACACGTTCGTCTTTAGAATTTATCTTACACATACATAGTTGTTTAAAAAGAGATAAAAGTTTATTGGTCTTGAAGTTCGTTTGCTTCTTTGTCTTTTTTACATAAATTTCCAAGAGGTTATAGAAATCCAATTAATCAACATACCTGCAATATTAGCCGTATTTTATTATCCCTTCTGATCCGGAACGGATTGGAATTTTGCAAGATCTATAGAAACAAAGCTGGTACTTGTGTTGTTGTAGTTTGCGTGTTTTTTATGACGCAAATCTGATCCGGATCAGATCAGTGCGGGGATAATAAAATACAGCTATTATTTATCAAAAAAGAGGATCACATTAAATGAAAAATATTTATTCTCTAGCAATAACAAAGTCTGCAAGCATAATAATTATGGTTTATGTATGTGAACAATTATTTTTCTAAATATATGTTGGTATTTTTGGCTCTTTTGGTCTTTTTTGGTTTGTAATGCAAATAAAAAAACTTTATTTCATTATTTTCCCAACGTTTCGTAAGAATTCCTTATTTCTTCAGAGGATTTTTTTTTTATTTATTTATTCAATCAATCTGTTATCAAAAATATAAAATGAATCTTGTTGGTATATGTAGGTACCTACACTTTTTTAAACATAAAATTATCATACTTAGTACTAAATCGCGCTACATTTGATACTTCACTCCCTTTATTTCATCAATGTTTAATTTAATTTTATAGTTCCTTTTACGTTTTTGTTTACATCGTTTATATTTGTTAATTTATTTTTAATGTTGTGTCATTGCCATAGGGTTGATGCAATAAAGGGAGTGAAGTATTTGATAGCACGATTTAGTACTTAATATATGTGTTTAAAAAAGTGTAGCTACCTACCTACCAACAAATTGAATAAATAAATTAAAAAAAAAATCCCCTGCGAAGTAAGGAATTCTTACGAAACGTTGGGAAATAATGAAATAAAGTTTTTTTATTTGCATTACAAACCAAAAAAGACAAAAAGAGCCAAAAATACCAAAATATAATAATTATGATTATGAACATTGTTTAAGTTTTGCAATTTTTATATCTCAAATATTTCAAACATTTCATTCTTTTCCAGCCTTTACTCCAGATGTATACTATTCGAATTATTAACTCTTTTCCAAGCGACATACATACATTTTTATTTTTATTTATAAAGCAAATCCTTCATACATTTTTAAAGTCCAACTGCTTTACATCAAAAGAAACAAGAATATTGTACCCAGGTGCTAAAGAGTTTGAAATATAGCATTGTTACAATTTGTGACATTTAAGTTTTTTTTTACTAACACAACTAATACAATTTTTTTCATAAATAAATTATTGGAATATTCCCATTTTATATAATATGCGAAAGAAAATTTGAAAGTTTTAAACAAAAATTATACTTAAAACGATATTATATTACTGACAAAACTTTCAGTTTCCACGTATCTAGTAAACATATCACTATATATCTACTAATGACTAATACAATCAACATTATTGTTTTTTTATATATATTCATGCTAACAAAATGTTTTGAATAATCGTCGTGTTAATGTGTTCTGTTGATAAATTCATTTTATAGTTACACCTGGTGATGTTCGCATCTTTAAACAACTGTAATAATCTTAAAATTGTCTTCAAAAAATAATATACAAAAAAATACTCAAATAAAATAAAAACAAAGTAAACAATATTCTTAGTAAGTATCAGATACTCTAAGACTCAATCAAATTTATAATAATAACAAGATTTTTTTAAGGAAAGTATGAAAAATAATAAAAAAAAATCCTAAAGAACGCCTTAAAACTTACACTGAGGTTGAGGAACTTCCAAGCAAGCGATTTGAAAGTGTGGTTTTACCCTAGCTTTATTAATTTTGTTTGGCTTTTTCTCCGATCGGAGATCATCGGAGATCGGAACCCAATCACTCGCATTTTGAATAAATTTTAGTCCTTCGAATTGCCGATGTATTTCATGTTATCTGGATATTTTGGATTTAGTGTGATTTTGCCCGGATTATCGTGCGGAACGTTGATGAAGGCTTTAATTTTTGAAGAGTGTTGCGTGTTGTGTTTGTGTTTTTTGTTTATTTGTATAATTTCTTACTAACAGAAGGCCAAATTCAAACAACAAGAAAAATTAAGTTTACAGGGTGTTAATCGGTGCGGTGCATCACTTTTTACTCACATTGGCTTTAATCGGTCAAATGACTCTCCAAGATCAGGGTGATGTTCGATTGGGCTGAAACAAGTTTTGATAGAATGGTATTGAAAATGCCCAAACGCTGACAATAACCTTGACTTTTATTGTTGACACTAAACTCAATATTTTCGTGGGCTGGGAAAAATTTACAGGGTGCTATAGGTGTGCATCAATTATTCTTAATTTGACCAAGTTTATGAATTTGACCTTCTGTCGATAAGAAATTATGCTAAAATGAAACCCATAAATGAAACACAAAAAATGCACAACTTTGTAAATTTGTTGAGATATCTAATAAACATTGTGTACCAATAATGCCGCATACGACCCAACTCTAAAAAAATTTTTAATTTATTAAGATAACCTATGTTATTCCAACAAAAAAACATAACATTATGAATGAAAAATCAATCTACTGTAAATACTTAATAAAAAACAACAAATGAATAATGCAAATTGTCGAGGTGATAGACCCAGTCAGCCCTATCGAGTTATCCGTTCGGATCGAAAAATTGACCGATTGTATACAAATTGCAGGATTTTTCAGGAAATATTTTTCCCAACGCACATTTTTATGGACCGCATAATAGCATTGGGTGGCACTTTGATTAATTGGTTTTTTAGTGACATTTTTAAAAATATTCTTAAAATTTTTTTATGACATCGGAGAATTTTCCGTTCTGAACGAATACATCGATAGGGCTGAATATTTTGATAAGTAAGATGCTTTTGAAAGAACTGAATTTGATTTTATATTCGATTTTTGATTATCCAATCCCTTAAAACATTTGCTAGGTGTAGTTTTTCTTAGACTTTAGGTACCCTAAATTTCTCCGCTTTATTTTAGTCTCCAGACATATTGTATTTATGAAGTAAATTTTCTGTATAATTTACTTAAACAGACCTATGTATTATTACCCCCTTTTTAATTTGTATTCTGCTTTCCCTGTCAAGTTGTATATTTAGCGAAATTTGTTTTTTTTATTTAAATCCACTAAATATAGCTTAAAAACGACTTTAACATTAATCAACATGAATTGCATGGAACAGTACAAAATAAAAATAAACATAAATGCATCACACAAATTAATAAAAATCATTACACGAGTTAAACTACAAAATATAAAGCATACGTATTTTAATATAAATAAAACCTACTATACAACAGTTTTGTTTTACCTTTTTGTTAGCAATCTATTTTTGTATCTTAATAATATTATATACTTACTATTCAAAGTATTTGCTGATTTTTGTCTTTGATAATAATATTTTGTTCAGTTTGAGTTTCGATTTTTCTGGTTTTTCCTTAATTGTTTTTTTTTTTAATTATTGCTTTTGAAAACGTTTTTCTTTGTGAAATGTGAAATCTGTCTAATAAAAATATTTTATTCCCTGTACAGGTGTTTCCTATCATCAAAATCGACGTCAACCATCTACAAGACATGAAAGAGATCGTGAACGTGATCGTGATCGCTACGATCGAGAACGGGAACGCGATCGTTATGACCGCGATCGTGATCGCTTCGATCGAGTAGACAGAATAGATCGAGAACGTGAACGCGATCGTATTCATGCCCGCGAACGTGATCTCATGCACTACGACCTCAACAGTGAAGAAATTCTTGATGAACGAAACTATGGTGCTGATTATGCAAGAAGTGTTGCTGGAGCTGGAGCAAGAGAAATGAGTGGTGCTGTAGGTCATCATCATCTAACATCTTCCACATCAGGCATGCATCACAGTCGCAGTGGTGGTGGACGCGTTGACGATATCGATTTGATGCATGATCGCGATGATCGTCGATACCCGTCATCGTCCCGTGATAGAGATCGAGGAGATGCTTCACTACCCCCACCTTCCTCAAGTCGACGCGATCGTGACGAATATAGTCCACATAGAGGCGGTGGGAGTAGTAGGAGAGTACTTAATGCCATGTAGGAATCGTGGATATAGGGGTGGGATCAGATCGATTATAATAATGTGCAAACAAACAACCATGACGAAAGTAATTGTATCGATATTGATCATGATCATAAAATTGTTCAAAATTCTATCCACAATCATGACGATCCTAAAAATTGTCAAAATGAGAAGACGAATGTTGTCGATAGATTTTATTAAGGAGATTTATTGACAAAAAAACAAAAGAACAACCAAAAGAGTTCTTTTTATTTATTAACGCATTTTATAATTTATATTTAGTTTCAATTGTTTTAATTATTTTGTTTCATGTAAACAAAAAGAAAAACATAAAAATACAAAAACAAAGATCCTTTAGCCTTATTGAATTGCGATATTATTACATGCCTAAATATGTAAATTCAAAACAAAATATAATACATACTTGCATTTTTTCCTCTCTAGCAAATAATTATAAAAATTTAAAACATTAAATTAGTTTCCAAATTTTGTTTTAGTAATAAATACAAAACAAAATAATTTCTAAAAGTGCCAAACTTAAAAAAATACATTTGATTTTAATTTAACTGATTTTTTTGTACATTAAATAATAATACGTATATGCTAAGAGGAGCCTAATGTGTCTTAAATTCTATAAATATATTTAAATAAAAAAATTAAATTTAAATGTATGTGAAATATTATCTTGATCAGCTATATTATCTAAGTGTCAGCTTTAAAAAATAAAAACTTTTTTTATGAATACAAAATATATTTATTAAAAACCTTAATATAGCATTATGTGTATATATATAATAAAATATAAACAAAATATATTATTAAGTATGGTCGAGATAATATTTCTTGCAGACATTATGCTAGATCAAACAAAAAAATAAAAAAAAATAAACATAAATCTCCTTAATTGAATCTATATAATAAAAAAATATATATAAATAGTTAGCAAATGGAACCAATAAATTATTTAATTTATACATATTTTTGTCAGTAATACTAGCTTATAAAATACTTTTCCTATAAAAACTTGGCACAAACCCGTAAGCGGAAAGCATTTGTTTTCTTCTCCATTTTATTTTGCTTAGTATTAAAAAAATAGCGAATAAAATACAACAAAACAAAAAGCTCCTATTAACATTAAGTTATTTTGTATCTGCAAAAGTGCTGTAAGTATTCATTTATATTTATTTAGCTTGCACTTTTTTATTTAAGCAAACAACAATGCCTAATCAAAATGATTTATTTATTTATATTTAATACAACTATTTACAATCTGATCTGACCTACTTCCTGAGTACTCTCTGTGCAATTCTACCGTGATCTATTTTTTTATTTATTTTTGTTTTATTTAAATGCACTTATTTTTTAATTTGATAATCGGAATTTGATTTATTCAGAGAAAAAAAACAAATAAACTTGATTTTTTTCTTCAACATTCGAAAAAAGAAATTGAATTAATTTAAAATTTAATGTTTTTAAACATTATCATACTGTATATCCTAATTGAACAATCATGGTAAAATAATCGAAATGATCACTGCACCCCTAAAACAAAATTATTGATGAGTATACAAATAAATTAACGTAAAATGAATTGCTTGTATTATTTGAGCGTATTTTTAAAACTATATTTTTTTAGCAAAAAGTGTTTAAAAAATTATTATTGTGATGATTTAATGTGAGTTATGAGAATGCTTATAATTTAGTAAAATACATTTTATAAATAAAATACCGCCTTAGAACTTCCGCTAGCCGTGAAATCGCTAGGCTAGAGTGACATAGGTTATATCCAACAGATTTTTGAAAACAACTCAAAAAAATGTGAAATACGCCAATGTCGCCAATGGATGAATAATGTTTCAGTTAGAAAAAATAGTGTATAGCTAATACACATCTGATAAATCTTTCAAAATACGAATTCGCTTTCTCAACTTTGTTTCAAAAAAAATTACTGAATCTTTTTGGAATCAGTTACTTTTATTTAATTAATATTTAATTAATTTTGGAATTTTTCGAACGTTCATAATTTCACACTTCTCGAATTTTACAATGATTTATATTTCGTATAGTTTCTTGCACATTGAATAGTGTCCCATAATATTCACTTCACTAAAGCAAAACGTAAAACATGTCTATTGTCTATGTATGTACAATCATTTAACACTTTTTAGTAAATTTGATTTCTTCCAAAAATACGCTCAAATATGAATAAGGAATATATCAAAAAACAAAACATAACTTTACTTGTATAAAACGTTGTTGAAATTTTAACAAAAAATTATGTAAGATTTAAAAAATATAAGCAAATTTTGTATTAAATTAAAAATTTCATCAACTTTAAAGCTTGAAGATTTAAAATAAACGACACAGAACTCAAAAAAAAACAATTTAGGTAAATCTTATTGCGTTCTGAAATGTTCTTGTAAAATGTTATGCATTTCAAATTTTCTTTTCTCAGTTTAAAATACAAACTTAAAAATAACAAAAAATATTTCAAACAAGTTCAAACGTCGTATATAAAGCACAGCCTTTTTTGCATAGTTAAATATAAAAGAAACACAATTTAATTTTTTCAAACTTATGAAAAAAAATGAAAAAACGTTTAAGATAAATAAAAATATCAACTAATGCTATAGAAAATACCTTCGATTAAATTACACGCTAGTGATAAAAACAAGTTAAAAAATTAAACAAAACTCACACATTTCTTGTATAAACGTTTTACGTTTTCGGTTTTATTCAATAAGTTTAAAAAGTTGTAGTATATTAGTATTGCTAACAAATATTATTATACATATAATAATAGTTTAGCTAAATTATAAATTACTTTTAATATGAAAGAAAAAAAACAACTTTTTTAATATCAAAAAATAAATGAAACCAAGAAATAGAGAAACAAATTAAATTATTATTAAAAGCGAATCTATTTTCTTTTTTAATAAAGTAAAATCAAAAACAATGATTCAAGTATAATGTTACTGTTAAAAATAAAATAAATACGTTTTACAGAAAACAAAATTAACAAAATACAAATCTATTTTCTTTAATTCGATAAAAAAGTTATGTCAAATCCTTAACCAAAATTATTATTTTCTTCAGTTTAACAGTGAAAAGCTTAGTTGAAAATGAAAAAATGTTATGAAATACTTCTACACTTAATAAGCAGCAAACTTATTTTTTAGCTACTTTTCAAAAAATAAACATGGAATTTATTTCCAAAGGGAAACAATTTACTGTAGGCATAAATATCGACTTTTCGTTAACAATTTCTGAGAAATTGTGATTTTAAAAGTCACGTTGGCATTATTTTAATAAATTTAACAAATTTAAATTAAAAGATTCATACATACATGCCATGGAAGTGTCTAAAAGATACAGGAAATAAATTAATTATCTACTTTTTTCAAACAAACACTCATATAACTTTTATTTAAATATTTAAATTTATTATTATAAAAATTGTAAATTAATTTATTGCTTTGTTAGTCATTAAATAATGTTTAAAACAAAATGATATAAAAGAATATAATAAATAACAAACAAATCTTTTCAACATCTAAATAACTTAAACATGATTGTGTTTCATTAGTATTATTGCTGTTTCATTGGAGTTCGTCTTTTTCAAAAATTCTGACCTAAAAAAACCACAAAGAAACAACTTTAAGGGGTGACGTTAAATAACGCCAAACGAAATAAGACTCAAGTTCAAAAACTTCAAAAACGACTGAACGCGAATTGGCTTTATTTCGTTGTGGTAAAAAAATTATGCCAAAAGTGTTTTGTTTAGCTTTGGAAATATGGTTCTTGTTAATTGGAAACAAAATAACGCCAAATTGTCATTATTTCGATTTCTAAAGTGAAATTATGTCAAACCCCAAATTTGGTGTTATTTCATGTTTGAAAACGCAACAAGGCCAATTTGGCGCTATATCACGTCACCACTTTAAGGGCCAATTGTACAATCGTCGTTCAATTTGGTTCAAGTTCTTAACCCACCAATTTTGGCAGGTTAAACTGTAGATCAACTCTTGTAAAGTCATATGGAATTGCTTATTTTCACATACATTTATCTTTAACCCCAACTATATCTTTTTTAAGTACCCGATTTTGGCAAGCTCAGCTTACCCAAAAAATATTTGAGCTCACCCAAAAAAAATGTTTAACATTTAAAAAAAAAAATTACATTTTCCACATCTTAAACAAACTTGTGCGACAATATATTTCTTCGCATGATTTTTCTTTTCAAATTCCTCGATTTCTTATTCTTTTCATTTCAACAGTTTTTAAATTTTAGTTGTAAAAAAATATCTGGTCAACGAAAAGTTAAATAAAGTATGAAATTTTTTGATGTAGTTAAGTTCCAATGATGGAGTACAATATGAAACCACAGTTTTACAAACAAATTTATAAGGCGTAAAAAATTATTTTGGAATTTGGATTATGTCCAGTTGACATTGTGTGCGTTATAGCTAGAAATGCTCGCAAACAAATATACATATAAAGAATCAAATTCTCTATTTTTTTTTTTTTTTTATTTTATTATTTATTAACATGTAATGAATTACATATTAACATTAAAATATAAATGGTTATAGCTCTAGCTATCAGGCTTTTGGGCAGACAACTTTTTTGTAAAATAATTATTTATTGCTAATATTAAGCAACAAATGTGTTGAAAATCTCCTAATTTTGAATAATTTGAATATTAATATGTGATGTGAAAAATTAAGAAATTTTTCACACATTATTTTCTTAATATTAGTAATAAATAATTATTTTAGAAGAAATTTCGCAGCATTAAAAGTTAGAGAATTTAATTTTCTATACATTTGTGTATATGCATTTTTAGTGAGAAATTAACAGTACGGTTGCAAATCGACAAAACTTTGTTTGCTATTTTCATGACAAGGATATTTTTGGAGGATTTGTAACAAACTCACAAGAGGCCGTGCTTCTGAAAAAAATAGGTGTAGGTGTAGGTACCTACTCAGTACTCAGTGTTGGAACCCTGACATCTCGCGTGATAGTCCTACCACGGTTGCCGCTGTGTGACTTTAGTCGCATTTTGACCCCTTTGTTTCCTTCATGCAAGCATTGAGTCTATACACATAGAGGAATCAAGATGGTTTCAAACTCACCGAAATAGATGTCGCTAGTTGAACATATCGAGTAATTATTATTGCAATAACTCCCTGTAACCAAAAACATTCAAACCGAACCGAAATTCATCTGCATACATTTGTATTTGTTTTTCTTTATTTTTCGATAGTAACGACATACTACGAGCAAAGTTTGAAACTTACACATGATTTCTCTAGGTGTATAAACTTAATGATGCGACCATGAGACAACTTTCTTAAAAACTGGATGTTTGACCATTTTGTAAAATCTTGCGATTTTTTGACACTTTCTCTATAAAATTACATAATTTAAATATTTATTACCAATTCGTTAGAAAAAAAAATCCAATATTCCAATCTAATAAATATTTTCATTCATAACAGAGGTAAATCAATTTCTCACAGAGCCAAACGGAGTTTACAGAGTTGTCCACATTAAATTTGTATGTATTGTGCCTTCATAATATTCACGCAGGACTACTATTCATCACCCAGCACCCTGCCTGTTTAGGTTTTTAGCGAAGACAGACATATCGAAGCTGCAAGCCTGGCATAAAGCCTGGTGGAAGGAATGGGCCACTTCCCTTGGGTGAGGTATCCGAGAATCTCTTTGCTTTCCATATGGAAGTTGGTAACTAAGGAACTTACTCCCAATCAAAACGATTTCAAACCTTATAACATAACTCTCCATGGTCAGACAAAACGGATCAAAAGAACTACATGATTTCGGCAAGAACCATCAGATGAATTCATGGCTAATTATCGACTTGAACATTTTTCCTGATTCATTTTCCTGTTCGCTATAACCGGCCCCTAACCCCGAAAATAAAATTGTGTTCCACAAATCGATTTTGTTGATTTTTTATTGATTTGAAATCGATCGTACATATTCAATGTGAAATAGTGGAAAACGAAGAGACGCTAAAAATTATTTATGACAGATATCAGCTGTTTTCAATTTCACGAAAAGTGAATTCGGAATACATAAACGCTACCCCAGATAACAAGTTTAATAGCGTGAGCGGGACTGACTACAGAAAGAGAGTTAAAACCTTTTGAAACCGCGAAGCTGGCCACCCAGGTGCTGTGGAATATGGAAACATTGGACTCAGGCGCCTGCCAGACGACTGGACATACACTAAGCGCAAGGCCGTAACCAGGGGGGGGGGGGGTTCACAGGGGTTCAAACCCCCCCCCCCCCCCGAAATTTTTTAGAAATGCATCTGTAAATCAACCTTTTCCGCATAAGTATGAAATTTGTGCTCAAATAATTAGTGATTATGTTCAAAACATTCCGATTTTAGTTTAAAGCCTACGTAGTTAGGTACCAACATAATTTTCGATGAATTTAGTAAGGTAGCTCTAACAGTTTTTAAATACAACCTCAAACAACACAGCCTCAGGATGCCAGGTTACTTTTATTTCGATTGCACATGATGAATAACTAAACGCCTCAAGGAAATTAAGTATACCTAGATAGGTATGTGTATGCATCTACATGAAACAATATGTATAGTAAAAACGTATTTTCTTATTTCAATTCCAAATAAACTAATGGTGTCCTTGTGCGCATTAGTTTTCAACTTCGTTATATCACTTATATAGTTGC
Organism: Baccha elongata; assembly: GCA_951217065.1. Taxonomy (NCBI): domain Eukaryota; kingdom Metazoa; phylum Arthropoda; class Insecta; order Diptera; family Syrphidae; genus Baccha; species Baccha elongata. Next base: position 211,356,952 of record OX578272.1, read on the forward strand.
AATTGTAACTTGCAACATTTTAGCCGGTTCATTCCATGCGTTTCTATTCTCTTGCCAGCAATAGGAAAAAGGAATGAGCAACAACGTAATATGTGTTGTGGATGAAAAACTCCAAATTCCACGAATTGTGTCAAAGCAACAGCACAGACAAAACTTGAGCACAAGGGATCCTGAAACCTATTTTAGGATAAGTATAATGATTCCTCTTTTAGATGATTTTTTAAGTCAGCTTAAAATAAGATTTGAAAAGTCCATACTTTCCTCTTTGTGCATTTTAATTCCATCGATCTTTGGCGGCAAATATGAAAAAAATTACAACGAAGAAAACTTCAAATTTTATAGATCTTTTTTGGATTGGGACACTTTAGAAGCTGAGTTTACGTTATGATGCCATAGACAAAAAGATACAGAGCGTTCAAAGAGTGCAATAACAGCTCTTGGGGAATGCAATAAGAATCTGTTTCCTAACATCCACAAGCTTCTCAAAATTTTGACGATACTACCGGTTTCAACGTGGTGTACACGCTGAAAGAACATTTTCGACAATGAAACGTCTAAAAACTTACCTTAGAAATTCTACCGGCGAAGAAAGACTAACAGGATTGGCATTAATGTCAATTCATCGACAAATTGAGATTGACACTGAGGAAGTTTTAGAAATATTTGCAGCACAGAAGGCCAGAAGATTAAATTCAATTTTATAAAAATGATATACTTACATGTTATTTAATACTTTTTTTTATAATAAAATCTTAAAGAGTGATGATAAATGTACCTACCTAATAAATAATAACTTAAAATTATTTTAAAAAAATATTGGAAAAATCTTTTAGTTTTTCAAATTTGTTTGAGAGTTTTCTTGAAAAACTAAGTATGCAATTGTGTTTTATTAGCAGTACTCTACCTAGGAAAAAATATTGAAAATCGTTAAAGCAGTTTTTTTTAAACCGTTTTAATTTTTTTTTTAATTTTTGAAAAATATTTTGCAATTTTTTGAGAATATCAATACATCGAAATTTGTAGTTCATCTGGAAAAAAATCTGAAAAAATTCGATATTCGCGTTTCCAACATATTCAAAAAATCTAAAAAGTTATGTATATGAATTTGGAAATAAAAACCTTCCTAAATTTTAAATTTAATTGAAATCGATTTTGTTGTTAGCGAGAAATTCTGATTTTAAAAAATCGGTTCTATGGGAGGTACTGTTTTAAGATAAATCTCGACTGTTTTATCAAAATCGTAAAGGCCATTTTTAGAAAAATTAAGTTTTAACAAACTGTTATATGACATTTACCATTGTTTTAGAGCTAAAATTCCAATTTCAACAACGCCTAGTGCGAGACTACTAAATAAACACCAAGTTTGCAAATCAGCCTATCCATTTAGGCTGCAGATCTGCAAACAGGCAGTCGGACGAACAGAATTTTCCAACACACTTTTGTATACTTCCTTATCATCGCAATATCATGTTTATTTGTTATCTCAATTTTTTTTTTGACGGATCCATAACTTGCCTTATACATAGAATAGTATCATTATCGCAACTAAAAGTCGTGTTTGGTGGATTTTGGGTGAATGGGCTGTACTAATTTTATTTATTACATCTACAGAAAGGTACAGATTGATTGGTGTATGGAATAAGTATAACCCCCCCCCCCGAAATAATTGTCTGGCTACGGCCTTGACTAAGCGGAGCAGCGAAGTTGCTTGAGCGGTACTGACTCACTGATCTCAATATATAACTGGATAGCGTATTCCATACAATGTATAACAGTTTTTGTGAAGCAAATTGAAGATGACAGATGGTGGATTTTATCATAATTTGACGTCTACTTTGGGAAAAAAAAAATATTTCAATGTTTACCAAACAATTTAAAAGCAAGGTGGGTTTTTCTGTGATAAAAAATACAAAATTAAAAGAATTAAATAATTTAAAGATTCTCGTTCTTACATGATTTTTGTATTAATCTTTTTTCAGGGCAAACGCTTTTCCGCTGAAATATCCTTCCACTCAACCTTCATCAAACCAATGAGAGTTAACTCAATTATATTCAGTGATTCTGGCCTTCAGTTCGAGGATAATGAAACTGAGGGCACTTGGATAATGCCAAATACTGTGACAAATGTTTACTTCGATCCAAGATCCCTATGTCAATCTCGATGTTACATCCCTTTCAATCAAAATCTCTCGCCCATGTTCACCTCACTGGAGAGCCATTTAAATTTCGATGAAACAGACCTGCGTAGACGAACTGAAATATTTCGTCACTTCAAGTATTACTTGAGGACAATTACCTTACACGTGAACACCAGTGAAGTTCGCCTATTCAAGTTCAACTTAACGGTGGATATTATCTGGCCAAGATAAGTGAGTGGCGTTCAAACTCTACCGACCGTTGAAATCGGCCAAGTCTATGTTGCACAAATTGTTCTAAACAATCCTTCAGATACGCCACTGCTTGTGGACTTCTTCATATCAAATCTGACGGTTTCAAAGAACACAAAACTTTCGCTTCCTTTGAAGGTGGTAGAGATATGTCCGCACTGTTACTTAACAGATAAACATGTATTTAGGTTGATAGGGGTTCATAAGCCACGAATTATTCAACCCAAATCTAGTTACTCAGCGACAATTGAATTTATGGCCAAGGACAAAAAACTCCTGAAGTACAGAACATAGATAGTAGATCCATACACGGTAGTTCAACGCCTGTGGGAAACTCTCACAGTGGTGGTAAGAAATACGGAAAAACACCTGGACGTGAACGCAAGAAAGAACAGTCAAACGGAAGTAGCCAATCAAAGCGATTTGATTTGAAGGATCCAAGTTCAAGCCAAATGCATTCCACTTCACTTCACCAGTTGCAAATAGTGGTGCAGCACCAATACCTATGTGGGATCCTAATCAGCAGGCAAGTTTCTCAGACGTTATAGCTGCTGCAAAGACACCATTGAATGATTTATCACCTCTGGACTATGAGGAACCATTGAGCGAATATTTGCCCCTGGATAATGGAAACGACTGAAACGATGCTGATCTTAAAAACGATGAAACGTTCGGATACAGCATGATTGTGCCAACTTCCGCTTTGACAAACAACTCGAATGGAATTCATAAAATATGTTCCAATGAGTTGGGGCCAATTGGGACAAAGCGCTCGCCTGCTTCGACTCCTAGCTGGGATCCTTTTACCGTGTTGGAGCAGACCGTTTGCAACAACTCAAGTTTTTTTTCTAATGTAATGCCATCAGGGATTTTAATCAGTACTTAGGTTAGTATCCTTTTTCTATTTAAATCAATATGTTTTTCTAATACACATTTTCAGGAAGAAACCATGCAAACTCTGACCAAGACTTCTCGCCGGGACACTTGCAGAACCAGTGGAATTCGAGCAGTGAATATTTTGCCTCGCAACCGCAGCACCACACAGAATCTCATAAGAGCCCAATAGCTAATTGGTCAAATGGTAATGGTGGATCTGCTACAGGTCAAACTTGGGATCCAATGGGATACCAGCAGGCAGCCAATGCTACTTCCTCTTGGCAACGGGCTGCTGGCATTCGTCCACCACCTGGATTGGAATTTCAAAAGCGTGATAGTCCCATAACAAGTTTACCAGAACCTATGTCACCCACAGCGTTTGGACAGCAACAGTCACAGCCAGATTCAGATTCAGTGAGAAAATGTATATATGCCTGATATGTACATTTTCTCACTCGTTATAAGTCAGGTAAAAACTTGCATTCAAAGTTTTTCCGGGTAATCAATATATAAAAATCTGATATTCAAAAGTTATATGTATTACTAACAATTTCATAGCAACATGAAGTACTAACGATTTCAAGTACTTTTGAATATCAGATTTTTATATATTGACTACCAGGAAAAACTTTGAATGCAAGTTTGTACCTGACATTATAACGAGTGAGAAAAAGTATAAATCAGGCATATAGGGCTGGTAGTTTTGGAACTACAGCACAGAACATGTATATATTACTACAATATTTTACGTATTGACGAACATTTCAAAGAATCTGAGCATGGTATCTACTGTAGATCCAAAACTACTAGCCCTATATGCCTGATTTATACATTTTCTCACTCGTTATAATGTCAGTTACAAACTTGCATTCAAAGTTTTTCCGGGTAGTCAATATATAAAAATATTATATTCAAAAGTACTTTAAATTGTTATTACTTCATGCTGCTATGAAATTGTTAGTACTACTATAACTTTTGAATATCAGATTTTTATATATTGACTAACAGGAAAAACTTCGAATGCAAGTTTGTACCTGACGTTATAACGAGTGAGAAAATGTATAAATCAGGCATATAGGGCTGGTAGTTTTTGAATTACAGCACAGAACATGTTATTTTGGTATTTTTCAGGCATATCGCCGACCCCAATGTATATTTATAATGTATATTTATAAATCTTATATTAAATATAGCATACAAACAAATGCACTTTTATTTGCATTTCTTAGGCCACCAACAAAAGAGGACCTTGTGCGTAATCTACTATTTGCATCATTACATTTTGAATCTCCAAAAGCAAATATCATATCAAAATGTCTGAATACTGCTTATAAATTATCTTAGGCATACAGTTTTTTGTATTTTTGTCTGAAACCAAAATGTAATGATGCAATCAGTAGCGCTAACTTATTTAGAGTCAGGAAGTGCAAAAATTTTATCTCTGAGTCAAACCGTTCGGGCATGGCACCAAAATATGTTTAAGACATTACCTAAATTTTCATAAAAAAATTAGAAATGAACGAAAAACTGGGTAATGTCATGAACATATTTTGGTGCCATGTCCAAACGGTTTGACTCACAGACAAAATGTTTGCACTTCCTGACTCTAAATAAGTTAGCGCTACTGATTGCATCATTACATTTTGGTTTCAGACAAAAATACAAAAAACTGTATACCTAAGATAATTTATAAGCAGTACTCAGACATTTTGATGTGATATTTGCTTTTGCAGTAACTTTTTTTGTTAATATTGTCTGTATTCAAAATGTAATGATGCAAATAGTAGCGCTTACTTATTTAGAGTCAGGAATTGCACAAAATTTGTCTGTGAGTCAAACCGTTTGGACATGGCACCAAAATATGTTCATGACATTACCCAGTTTTTCGTTCATTTCTAATTTTTTTATGAAAATTTAGGTAATGTCTTAAACATATTTTGGTGCCATGCCCGAACGGTTTCACTCAGAGATAAAATTTTTGCACTTCCTGACTCTAAATAAGTTAGCGCTACTGATTGCATCATTACATTTTGGTTTCAGACAAAAATACAAAAAACTGTATACCTAAGATAATTTATAAGCAGTATTCAGACATTTTGATATGATATTTGCTTTTGGAGATTCAAAATGTAATGATGCAAATAGTAGATTACGCACAAGGTCCTCTTTTGTTGGTGGCCTAAGAAATGCAAATAAAAGTGCATTTGTTTGCTTTACGTATGCTATATTTAATATAAGATTTATAAATATACATTATAAATATACATTGGGGTCGGCGATATGCCCGAAAAATACCAAAATAACATGTTCCCCTGTTACTGTTACTGTTACTATAAAAAAACAGGCTTTAAATTTCTCGAGAAGAAACGATATTAATTTCCTTGTTTGTAAATTTGAACTCGTTCGCCATCGTATTTTATTTCGCTAAACAGTCCCTCAGGGTTTTTCTTAAAAGCAGTATCAACTGAATTACAGGCATTTGCAATCATTGGGCTGATTAAATAGTCATGAGTTTGACATTAACAGATCCTGCAGCTGTCTATGAAAGGATGTTAGAATAGTAAACGGAATTTCAATAGTTACTTAATATATCATCTTTTTCACCTTTTTACCCTTCAGTGGACTTTTCGCAGCAGTTTTTGATGCAAATTGATCAACAACCGCATCTAGATCTCGTGAGGACTGATACGCGGGATATGCATCTGGACCAAAGGCATCTAATACATGTCTTCCTTTGGCATTTATCTTTAAGTCCTGTTTGATCAGGCGAATTACCCTAAAATGGTGAAAAATGTTATGATGATTTTTGCAAAGAGAATGATTTTTAGAACTTACCATTTTCAAGTCTTCAGCGGTTGCCATTTTACATAATATACTGAAAATATCAACTTGATAATCTTCTTTTCCTGACGTTGTAAGATTAATAAGAGTGTCTTCAACTTGTTGTAAAGTTAGAGTACTTTACGTGCTTGGAGTGACTCCTTTTGATAACTCAAAGTATTTGCGAATAGTTTCAGAGTCATCACCTTAAAGTTGAATTTATTAACATAAATTTTATTACAATCTTTCGGAACATACCTTGCTCTAAATCGACCAACATATCTTCTACATTCGTACGGAAAATTCTGGAAAAAAGTTTAATGATTTGTTTGTTTTGTAAATTGTAGACTCTTTGACTAGCTGTGGGTAGGAGCATATTTATCCACAGATGGATATCACCTTTGAAGCCTTTGCCACTAGAAACCTAAAACCAAACAACTTTAGTAAAAGTTAATAAACATTTTCTATTTACCTTTTGAAAAAATTCCTGAAGAATATTAGATTTACTAATGTAACTTGAAACATTTGCTACTTTATCACAGATGCTTATAAATGTTTGTAAAAGATTATCTTTATTAGAAGACATTTTAATTTTAATAATAATATAAATCAAAAGATGTAAAAACAACGTAAATAAATAATATAAAAATAATATGTTTTCTAAAAACAGAAAACTAAACAAACAACCACATTTTTGAGTATAGGGCTTTTTAGGTAACAACGATATATCTCTTTCTCGTTCTCACAGAATTGTCAAAAACAGCAGTATGGTGAACAGCTGATTTTTTTTTTATCATTGTTGAAAAATTGATTGAAAACAAAAGCGGGAATTTTAAAGATTTGTGCGCGAAAATTGTGAAAATTGTTGGTTTTGCTAATTAAAATAAATTTTTAAGCCACGGAAATCACAAATTTCACACAAAAAAGAATACCGCATTTAAAAATTATTTCCAAATTGTTTTCTCCAAGATCTTTAGTTTGACAGTTTGAAAAAAGCGCGATACATATTTCAATCTGTCTTCACCATAGTGTGAGCTTTGACAAGATGGTAAAACTCCCTATTGTCAATTGTGACATTTGTTAAACTGTTATAGTGGTATACTGTTATACAAAATTGGGGACTTTTTCATAATATAACACATCTTCAAATTGCTTCATCTTTTGTATATGCATCCGCTATCCAGGTATATATTGAGATCAGTGGACTGACTACAGAAACGGAGTTAAAATCCCTTGAACCTGCGAAGCGGGCCATTCAGGTGCTGTGGAATATAGAAACATTGGACTCAAGCGAGTGCCAGACGTCTAGGTATAACCTACATATGCGGAGCAACTAAGTTGCGTGAGCGCAAGATAACAAGTTAAATACCGGTAAAAACGATACCTACATGAAATTATAAAACATTTTTGCAATTAATTGATATTAAAAATTCAGTCGGGATTTCATCAGTCGGAATTTTGGCAGTCGGGATATCGTACCCAACCCAAATTTTTTATGTTTAGGCATGATTAAGACACATATAACCACTAAAAATCAATTAATTTAACAATTCTTGATGTTATAATTTTTAAATTTTTTTTTGCGCGTTCATTTTTCAACAAAAGAAACTACTTTAACTACTCAATCGGCAATAAAAATTAATATAATGATAAAATTAATTTATTTAATCTATGTTTCCACCTAAAGATATTGCGCAATTTCAACAGATTATCTGAAATTACTTCCGAAATTGCACAATTTTCCATACAAATACGCAATTTCAGAATCATCTCAAATCAACTCAATTTCAACGAAATTGCTTTGAAACTACGTTTTATAACAGATTTTATTGTTATACCAATGAATAAAATAAACAGAACCAAACAAAATATGGCTGTTCATCGCCTTGTCAAAAACAAAACTGACATAAGCTAGAAAGAGAAAAACATATATTTTCTTTAAAGTTTTTGATTAAAATTGTCAAACCAAATCATCTCAATTTCAATTTCTCAATTTTCGTTTCGAAATTGAGGTCTCAAATTGCGCAATTTCGAGCTTGGTGGGAACATAGTATGAGAAATATATATGAAAAAAGAATGGTTGAAAATGGCGCTGCATTCAAAAAGTTGCGTATACTACGGTGTATACTATGGTTAAAACACGCTAATACCAAGTTGCTCGCAGGGTATTAGCGTGGTATTCACTGGTGGTTTATTCGTATTTTTTTTTTTGTATAGTAGGTTTTTATATTTCAATTTTCTTATAACTACTTACTTGATAGACAAAAACCTTAACAACTAGCTTAAATATTAACTTAACTAACTTACTGGCCCTATGCGAGCGCTCTAAATTATACCATAACCAACTTAAAATTATTGCTTTTCGGCGTACCTAGCTTAAATATTATAGAAATTAATTTATTACTTAAAAATAAGAAAATTAGGAAAAAACTTATTATATCTATCATTTTTTAATTTTTTATAAAACTGGTTTATTCGTATACCATGGTATCCATGCCACCAGTGTGTCACAGGTATAATTTTCATGCAGGCATGTTTTCGCATCATGTTATAGACACAGTTTATTTTCCAAGACAGAGAAACGGTGGAATATTGTGTTCTACCTTGGATCGAATGAAAAACTTTTCGACCAAGTTACAGAACATGGGTCATCAAACCATCCGATATTAGTTTGTTGGTCTCCGTTGGATTATCCGATCATTGTATTTAAATTTCTATAGTACAACCATGGAGCAGCGCCATCTAAAGAAAGTTGTTAACTGCACATTTGGAGGTTCTTACATTTACTAAGTGTCTATTCTGTTACACTAACAATAGTCGTCTACGAAACAAATTAATAATATATAATGTATTTTATTGGCTCTAAAATCCATATTTCCTTGACAAGAGTCGTAAACAAAACAAAAATAATATATGTTTACGACTGTTGTCAGGGTTACAGAATAGACAACTATTAAATTTATGAACCTAAAAATGTGTTTATCACACGTTTCTCAAGATGGCCAGGCGGTGATTATTCAGCATGAAAATACTATAGAAATGTATATACAATGATCTGATGACAAAGCCGATATTCGTTTCATCGTTAATTTGTAATGAAACCACCGGGTCAGGGAAATTAAAATACGGCTAGGTACAATTTTAAAAAAAATGTCTATTATGGGGGCTTTGCACGAGTCGATTTTAGCCGTGCGGCTAGACCGAATATCGACCCACATGTAGAGGTGAATTCGATAGGCCGCAAGCGAATTAAATCGAATCTCCCAAAAATAGACTAGCAGCCTATTTTGTGTTCGTTTGTTTTAAAAACAAAACAATCAACTTAGAATTTTGTATTAATTAAAACTTTATTAAAAAATTATCCTTGACATTTATTCATGTCTTAAAATTATTTTGTTCACGTTTTTTCATTACTTTTTTTTATATTAGTAAACAAATCTATAAATCACATGCGGCTTTAAATGGTGGTGGTGTGCTGCTAGCCACACGATTTTCGTAGGCGACTAGCAGCATGGCCTAGATCGATCCATGTAAAGCCGCCATTAAACGCAGTACCTCAGAACCATAGGGAATTTTACCATATTGGCAGAAAATAAATGACAGCTCACACTACGCGGATGACAGATTGAAATTATGTATCGCGCTTTTTTCAAACTGTCAAACTCAAAATCTTGTAAAATAATTTTGTAAAAAATCTCTTTTTTTCCTATGAAATTCATTTAATTTTTTTGGCGAAATTAGTACAAGTATTTAACACTACTAGATGATGGTGGTTTTAGTCCGCTTTTAGTTGGAACATCTTTTTTTTCTCCGTTTGTATCATAGAATAATAAATAAAAGAACATTAACTCAGGAGGCTCCATCCACTTTTGCCTACAAACTTTCAAAACTGCAGAGATTTAACTCTGTATGCGTGCCCGTGCATTTCAAATGGGACCGTCAAATTTGGGTAGACCATACATTCTTACAATTTTGCATTTTGCTGTTCACACGTATTCATGTATAGAAAAGCGCGTGTAAAAATTTTTTTCTACGGGAGGAGACGGAGGATAGGGAATTTTACCATATCGTCAAAAAATAAATGACAGCTCACAATACGCGGATGACAGATTGAAATTAAGTATCGCGCTTTTTTCAAACTGTCAAACTCAAAATCTTGTAAAAGAATTTCGTAAAAAAATCCATTTTTTTTTTTGTGTAATTTGAGATGTACGTTTAATAATACACTATTAACAATTTTCGCGCACAACATTAATATTTCCGCTATTGTTTTAAATCATTTTTTCAACAATGATGAAAAAAATTTCAGCTGTCATCCGCGGAATGCTGATTTTGACACTGTTCTACGAACGAGAAAGAAATATATCGTTGTTACCTAAAAAGCCCTATAACAAGTTGATGACCTGTGCTGGCGGTCCATATCTAGTACGTCAATTTTCAGAACCATTAAATCAGCCGACAATGTGATGACCGCTTAAGGTTCGCTTTAAAATATTTTCAGGGAACGTACTTTTCTTGGAAAGCGAATATTCCCGCAGGCGAATTGCCAAACGTCATTTTTTTTAAAGTGACAAACCCTCTGACATTACAAAGAACGAAAATAAAAACATACAAAGTTGGATTTTAATGATTATTAAGTGCAATCAATTTTGATGTCTTCTTTGATAATTTAATATACTAAATGTGTTTTGAAAAAATTCGAAAATATATTGGTACGACACGTCCATTATGGACTCACCGCCCAGAAACGATGAGTGGATGCCATTGGCTTCTCAACAACTTCGACTGAGGCATCTTGTTAGAATTATTGGCCTAAACATTGCGTGTCGTCATAGATGTAAACTTTATTTTACTTTGCATCATAAACCGAACTGTCCAGCATTTTATAGAAGCGCCGAAATCCAACACTATGGCAATAGTGAAGCAATATTGTGGGATAATATAGTTTGTCCAGATATATTTAAGTCCAATTCAAGGGCAGTGTGCGTTCGCATTTGGGAAAGAAGTAATGCTCAACCAAAGCAAAGTGATGTGCAAATTTTTACATGGCGCGTTTGGTTCTCAGGGCTTATATTGACCGGAAGTGGAATTGATGCAAAACACTTTTCCAACACACTAATTTTTCAACTGAATGAGAACTGCTTTTCTTCACCTGAACACTTTTCTAGTTTCTCGTTGTACAGTACCGATTATGATAACCCTAATGACCACGATCCAAATACCGTTAAAATTCATAATACTGGACTAAAAGAATTAACTTGTGACACTGAAACCCGTGAGATAGGTCAAAGTGATTCAACCACTAAGTCAAAGTACACAGATTCGTCTCTGGATCTTTGTGGTATCCGTTGCATCGCAGCGCGGCGCTTGAAGAATTCAACTCGCGAAAGCTACAATTTAGAAAAACTACTTCGAATTCAGAAAATTCAGCGAAATTGTATGCGCCTAAAACAAGATCTGCATAATATCACAGAACAAATCATTAATCACGATCACAAGCGGAAGAGCTTTGTTGCCAAGAATCGGAGCTCTATCGATTATTTGCTGTCGGATATGGATGAAGTTAAACCTGAGGCGAAAATAGAATGTAAGAAATTAAAAATTAAGATCGAGCAACTGCGATTTAAGTGTAATCTTCTTGAGAAAGAACACAAATTGGCTATTGAAAGAAACAAAGAACTGATAAGCCTATTAAGGAATAAAAAAGATCTAACCAAAAATCAGTCTGATGTCCTCCGAGAGAATAACTCTCGATTGGCTCTAGACCAGTCTCTGCTTGATATGAAAATGAAAGTGATATTTAGTGGAATTAAATCAAAGAAAGATCTCGAACTGATGATACGCAAGCGCTTAGGATTATTGGGTTTGGAACTTGAGCACATATACCCTATCAAAACAAACTCTTTTGGATTCTTCACTGTGTGCAGCCTTCCATTTCCAGACAAAAATTATCTTAGCAGCAGTTCAGTGAACACTGATCATTCCAAACTGATTACTCCAGCTACTCTTTCTGTGACCCTAGGTTTTGTGGAACATTTTGTTGAAATAACAGCAATAATTTTAGACAAGCCTCTTCGCTTTCCACCACAGGCAAAATCATCGAAACAGATCCTATATGGGATTTACTTGCTAAATTTAAACATAGCTCAGTTGAACTACGATGTATTTCAGTTTCCATATGACTCTCAAAAGGAAATTATACAGAATTTTAGGAAATTCTTCCGTAGCTTAATTAATTTGAGCGAATGTAAGGATAGTGATAATCCCCACGACATTGATGTCGTCGACAAATCTAGCATAGAAGGTGAATTAAGTATTTTACATGCAATAAATCGAATAGAGAACGTGCAGAAGGCTAAAACTTCACTCCAGCCAAATAATAGTTTACAAATGGAACGAAGTATGTCGCCGCGAAGAAGGCGAACAACGACTGGGCCTAACGAAGACAAGAGATATTATAGCGATGACAACTTAAACACGTTAGCGGAACATTGCCTTAAACATTCATATTCTCACGAAAGATTAGACAAGGAATAGAATGTTCAATTATTATACATAAAATTATAATGTCTGTAAAAATAAATAAAGTGTGTTAAATGAAAATCCATAACCGTTGTAAATTTTTATTAAATTAAAATATCGTAATTTCTGTGCGTTATTTATCTATTGCATCTGATTCTGTGGTCAAAGTGTCCCCAAATTGCGGGGAAAAGCACCATTTTTGTAGACTTTTTATTGAAAAAAAGGATAAGCCATAAAAAAGGCGAAAACACCATGTCATTTTTTTCAAAATTTTACTAATGATGCTGTTTTTAAGTTCTGAGAACAACATAAAAACTGTTTCTTTCAATTTAATTATTCATTTCTTTCAACTCCGTCTGAATAAGTCATTATTCTTTTCCCCCTAAATACTTCAATCATGTGCATCTATTTTGAAGATTATGTGAATACATTTAAGCTGCTAATATTATAATTTTTTTTATTAAACGTAATTTTCTTAACAAAACCTAAACAAAAGTATGTAGAAAAAAAAACGAATTTATTTCGAGATTTAGGGGAAAGAAGTCATAATGGTGCTAGAAATAGGGGAAAAGTGTAACAAAAAACTGGGACACTCATCAACCATTCTTCTTGAGAAAAATATTAAAAATTTAAGTTAAGAGGATTAGTTAACAAAGCATTTAGTATTTGCACAAAAAATATGATGTCCATTTTTATGTACCTACATACATCAGATCATAAGCCCTGTTCCGCGAGCTGCTTCATATACTTCTACTCCTATACCATATCATGCGGAGCTTTGATATCGCGCACCTTTTTTCTCTAGATGTAGTCTGTATAAACACATATGCACACGCAAATTGTATAGAATGGCGCTCTGATTATGGGGCCATTTATAGCTATCATTGAAATTTTTTTTCAATTTTAAGTCAAATTATCAAACAATGTTGGTGTTAATTGATATTAATATGAAAGTAGAAGGGTTGCCTTCTTCTTCAGGAGAGCTTTACTTTTAAAAATACAAAAGTTTAACAGATATAAACACTCTAAACACTTAAAGGTGGTCATTTGTGTCAAGTGATTGTTAAAATTCACAGTTTCAGTCTGCGTAAATGTGATCATCACAGTGATAGGTAAAAACCAATCACAACAAAATTGTGACTTTCACCTTCAAATTAGTGCAATACAAAATAAATGGTTACTACAATCAAAAATTAAGAAATTGCAATACTTAACAATTTGAGTGATTACGCTTGAAAATGTGACTACGACAAGAATGTTATTTTACATATGGCAATGGACAATTTAATAAAGTTGAATTGAGTTGAATTAATGGATACCTTTAAGCAGACGGAAAATTTAAAGTATTCAGTTATCACAAATGGAAATGACTATCAATTATAACCTACGCCCTACGCGATTCCATCCCTGATCTCGATTTATTGGGATTTCCTGTTCATATACACGACTATACACGACTTCTTTAGCGCTAATAATAATAATAATAATAATTTTTTTTTGTTTATTCCGTATAATAAATCTTTTGTATGTAAATTTTATTTGTTTTTGGTTGCTAACTTATTTTGGTATTTAATTTGAAGCCTCTGAAGATGTCGTGGAGAGTGACAAAAAGTTGACGAACATGAAAAAATAAATTTGTTTTATTTGCATTAAATTAAATAAAAAAAGACCAACAAGTCTAGTGAAAAAATATTATTTTAATTTTTCGGTTTTGGGCCAGTATTACATGTGAGTTTAAGACCCGTTAACGACACTTAAGCATTTGTGTTCTACAAAAATGCTTAAGCGACAGTTTATGCAAAAAATAAGTACTACTTAAGGATTTATATAGAACATACATACATAGATACTTGAGTATCGTTTCAGAAAATGGCCCTTACTCACTTAAGTTACTCGTGTGAGTAAATTCTGAAAAATTTACTGATGTGAACTATTCTGTAAATTTCACAACATACGTAATTTGTAAGCTGGGAACGAAACGAAACGATATAAACAAAACTTCAGCTTCTTAACAGAAGCGGTTTAAAGCCTTTTCAATACTTAAGTATTTTTTGCTGTAAGATCAGCGAAAGTGTAAACGTTAAGAGTCACCTTTGTAAGACTTGTGTAAGCAATAGGTAAAACCCTGGCCTTACACATGTGAGTTTTAATCACGTAAGTTACTTGTGAGTAAATTCTGAAAAATTTACTAGTATAATCAACTCTGTGAGTAGCTTAAGGGAAATTGAACAAAATACGTGAGCTGGGAGCGGAACGAAACGGTATAAACAAGACATCAGTCACTTACAGAAGTTTTCAAACTTATGTAAGTATTTTTTACTGTAAGTTCAGCTATAGTGTAAACGTTCTTGTAAGTCATGTTTGGAAGACTTGCGTAAGCTGTAAGTAAAACTCACGTGTGAAAATCATGGCCTAACAATGGGCCTTAAGGAAAATCCAAAAACAAGACCTTTTTAGTTTTTCTCAAAACAATTGGGTTTTTTCGTTATTTTTATTTTAATTATTCTGTAGATTTTGCAATCTATTCATTGACTAGCACTAGCTTATATTTGATTTTTTTAAGAATACGTTTCAAAATAAAAATGGAAAGTTTTATCTGCTTGGAGGAAAATCAAACAAATACAAACCAGCTACTCTTCAAACAATTTTGTTTTTTTATTATTTTGTTTTTAAATTTTATATCATTTCAATTTTTCATTTAGCGAAAATACATAGCCCAAAATGAATACAAATTTTGAGCGACGCTTTCCATACAATAATTTGTTTTTAGCCATATTATTTGTGTTCGTATTAAGAGCAGAAACACTATACTAAAACATTGATTTTTTTTTCTTTTGTAAAATTTAAATAAATACAATTAGCTATAACTAAACTAAAAACAATGACAAAAGAAAAAAAATATTTAGATGTTCTATAATCATTATTCATAACTCAAAAACATCATTGAAAACTCTAACAGTAAGAAGGAAAGCTAGGAACACAGAAATTTATTAAAGTTTTAAAGATTTAAGATTATCATAATAATTAATAAAAACGAGATTGACGCAGTCTACTAACATCTGTTATTTATAAAGCATGTCTTACAACAAGTTTTAAAATTTTCTTTATCTAAACATATTCAATCGATAAAAAAAACTTATCATCTGGAGTTTTGTTTTAACTATAATTGATCGGCAATGAACAATTGTTTTTGTATGGCAACTTCTTTACATTTTTTTAAATTGTTATCTTCTACAACTACTTTAAAGAGAGCTCAGCTCATTTTTTTGTCTTTTGAACCCATGTCCATTTTGCTTTATCCAACTTCCGAATAGATATGATTTCGTGTTGATGAATTGTGAGTGTTTTTTGTATGTCAGAATGTCTTTAACTTCTATTTCACGAACTTATCTGCCTGCCTTTATTGTATACTGTCCACACATGGACCATGCACTTTGCCTATTATGTTTGGATTTTTCGTCATCAGCATCGTCACGCACTTTCTCTTCCCAACTTGAAGAAGCAAGAAACAACAAAATCATACAAGCGACTTGCTACTGACGAATAATAGCAACCGGTTTGTAAAAGTTTGTTTTTATGTTATACTTTATTTCGTTAGATGCGGAATTTGGCCGCTTGTGCCGCTAGCTCGTCCATACTTTTACGTGCGTTTTCAGCCATTTCGTCAAAAGATTTTTTGGTTGTCATGAGAAGATCATCTGTACTTTTGGCAGCACTCTCAGCAATACCTTTTACCTAAAAACAAACCAAAGTTGTAAAATACATCTAGTTGAAATAAAATTAAAACTACCTCTGAGTTAATCCGCCCTATCACCCACTCCAGACCTTGACGTCCTTTGCCAGCGTTCATACTAATTGTGGATGTTACGAGATCTTCCATATAATGACTAAGCGGAACACCCTGTACGCTAACTTGCGCTTCCTGTTTCAGAAGGGTCTTTGATGAATCTGTTGGATGAGGAACATAACTGATGACTTCATCGATGGAAATATGTCGACAAAAAGTCAAATTCATGGTTTTTAAAACCATTTGTTTACGGGTTGGATCAACAATGGATTTTTCGCTAGCAAAACATACTTTAGCTGTTCCGATTAACTGAAAAAAATTAATTAAAACAAGGTTTATAATCAATGGACATTTTTTCAATGTGCTAACCAATGAAACTATTTTTATAAAAAAAAAAAAAAAATGTTTGTAAAAGCCTTTAAAACCTTATACACAATATTTTAATAAATAAGAAGTAAAGTAAAAGCATCTGGACGTGTGTGCAGTTTCAGAAGTTGGGGTCAGCATGCTATAATAGGTGTCACAGCTGTAAAAGAATGCAATGCTTTGGTATTGTTTCCAGTTCCTTTGCACTAGGATTCCCATACACGTTTTTGGGAAAACTTTAAGGTCTTATTATGTCGCTAAGAACAAGACAATGTTTAATTTTACCAGGAAAAAGGGAAAAGCAAAACAGGAAGTCGATATTTATTTATCCAAATAAAAAATAATTGTTGATATACCCGAGCAACGCCGGGGAAGCGTATTGCCAACCTGTACATCAGCACAAACAGCGAGCGGTCTACAACAAATAACATTCTGCTTAACTAAATGTATAACAAAATATATACTAATCGAGAGCATTACTGAACCATTCATACACAATAATAACCATTTCCCACACTCATCTGATAAGATCCTTGGGCACAAAATCTTAATGCGGTACACAATTGTATGGTGTTAGAAACTGATGACTTTCTTATGCCTGGTCTTAGTTTTTTATTAATTTTCTAAAGCAAATCTCTAAAAGCTGGGTTTGTTATTCGAAAATAATTTATAAAGCTACAAAAAAAAGTAAATAAAACAATCCCCAATATTTATAAGCAAAAATATTCACAGTTTATCATCCTGCTCTAAGGGATTGGAGGCATCTCTTATTTGCCTTCGTCTTCTGATAGTTTCTAAACCCGAACTTTTTGATTTTCCTCTTCACATTCAGAATCATTCAACCATACATTGTATCCCTTTTTATTTTTATTTTTCTAGTTTTGTACGAAAATAAACTATTTTATTGAAATTTAAAACAAACAAAATCAGAAAAAATCACTTCTGACAAACGTCATAGTATAAATAATTCGCAGTCAATACTTTTTCATTCAAAATAATTAAAGTACTAGCAGATTGTTACTTCTGCGATCCCTGATCGACAACCAAAATGTTGATAGGTTATGTACGGTTACCTAACCTAACCTAACCTATATTCATAAATAATATAACTGATAAATAATAATAACTACAAGAATAACTACACGTCTTTCATTAAGCGAAAAATAAATTCATAACTACACGTCTTTCACTAAAATTTTCAAATTAATCT
Organism: Baccha elongata; assembly: GCA_951217065.1. Classification (NCBI taxonomy): domain Eukaryota; kingdom Metazoa; phylum Arthropoda; class Insecta; order Diptera; family Syrphidae; genus Baccha; species Baccha elongata. The sequence continues at coordinate 211,374,920 of OX578272.1, forward strand.
CTATATGGCCACAGAACAGCATTCTGGGTAAGAATTTGTGGTTCCATTCGTACCATTTATTAGAGAAATCTTCTTGCTGTAGCAGGACAATGCTAGACAACAAATTGCGTGCGTTGTCTTCTACTTAAAGGATTTAAAATCGATGTGATGGCTTGTCCTGCTCACCCTTCCAAAAACACACGGTGGCTAAGATTTGCCCTGATCGATGAATTGGATAATTTGGACGGTACCTTGCAACAAATTTTATCCAAGGTATGCCGGAGCCAATTAAAAAATGATTAGATGTTATGGAGGGCAATACCAACTATTCAAGAAAAGAGGAGACGAGTTAAAAATAAAAATAATGTAAAATGTTGTTTATGAAGTTTTTGCCCATTTTCCTTTATTTATTTTTTTGTTTAAGTTTTTCCCATATTTTTTTTTTTTAACATAAATCATTTATTTGTTTATTAATTAACAAAACTAAATCCTAACATACATGAAAATAATGCAAAATTTATAAAACAATTATGAACCGTTGGGAGCAATTTGTTTGTTCTATTGAAGAAAAGCAAGTTAGATTAGACTTAATTCTTGTTCCTTCTTTCAAATGTATCACGTTCGATATTTTTAATATCTGCATGCCTATGAGTAGTTACTTCCTTTTCATTTAGTTTTATTTTAAGGTTGCTAATTCATACGTTTGTAATACATCTATGCAATTTGAACTACCCGAAACAATAATTGATAAATTTTTCTTTTATTGCTTGGATTGGAGCCTTGCCAAAAAACTATATGTATTGCCAGCCCGACAATCGGAAACAAGAACCCCAAAATAAATAGTTCATCTATTAAGGATTCGCACATTAAATCACATTTTATTTATTTACCGCATGTGTCCATTTCGGGAAACACCATTTTGATTGAACCAATCTGTGAGTGTGAAGAACGCCATCGACCACTTTTCTATCAACGACGTCTGTGCCAATAATGGATGGGGTCATAGGATTTGGGTATTTTCGCCATGCAGCTTGTGTCACTGTCTCCCATGGATGACTATAATAGAAAAAAAATAAAAAAATAAAATATCACTTGAATAGATTTTCAAGGTTAGCGGTGAATATTGTTTCAAAAAGATTTGGATGCCAAAAATGAGCAAAGTGTGCAGATAAATGTTTGTAGAACTTTCTCTGTCTACAGTTTGTTGCCTTCATCTATAGTATTAGTTGTTCGCTATAAAAGCTTGTTTATATTTTGTTTGTTTTGAAAACAATGTTGCATAATTTGGCTAATGAGTGTTAATTTTTTCGACAGTATAAACAAAATAAATGGGGAAATTAAATTAAAGGAAGTAGATGCGCAACATATGTTTTGTTTTTATTATGCTTGACCAAAAAACGGGAGAATTGGAGGAATCGGAGGAATTTTTCTTGGTTCAACACTTTTAAAATACCCAAGGGTAATCGCTGCGAATGAGCTGCTTAACACAGATATATTATTAATTTAAATCATTTTAAGGCAACGTATCACTGAAGTTAACAACCGAAAAATACAGATTTACAAATCTTATTTAAATTGCACCAAACTGGTTAAAGCTAGATAATATTTAGTATAATATCAAAGCAGATCTCTGATTTTTTGCTGTCATATCTGTGCTCGATATTCAACGCTTTGCTGAACAAATACAGATGTGGACTTGTTTTTGTAATTTCGGTAGAAAATCAAAACTTCTTCAAATAAAAGTCACGGCGCACAAACTTGCTGTTCAACTTTAATAAACGTTATGTTTATTACAATTTTTCGGGGAAAGTAAAAAAAAATTTCATTTCTTATGACCAAATCGTTTGGTTACAAAATTTACAAAAATAGCCCAAAAAATTACTTACCGCATGGAAGCAAATACACAAATGAAGCCAATTTCAAAAACTAGGCTACAAAAATAAAACTAATATTAACGGTAAACAAGACGAAAAACAAACAAACACAAACGGGCAAAAGTGGACAAATGAACATTTTACACATTTTGGAATATTTAAACCTCTTATTTATATTATCATTTTTTTTGTCTGAGAATTTCTTAAATGACTCAAAATAAAACTGAATTTATAACTTAAAAAGTTTTTGAAATAGCGGAAATCGTTTTATTTACCAAACACTGGGAAATAGCAAAACTGGACACTGTACTACTACTGTACTACTGGATTTGAGGTACTGAACTAGAAGGCTCTACGGAGTATGGCGAAAAATAGCAAAGTTCGAAAAAATGCTAAACTTTAAAAAGCTGTATCTCGAAACCCAATAGATTTTGCACTAGATTTTTCATTGTGGACTTATGGGTGTTGAAAATATTTTAACATTAACATTATGTTTTGATTACAAAAAAAAAATTATAAATTATGAAGAATTTTTAACTTATTCTTCAGTTTTTTCTAATGTGTTGTGATTTTGTGCTCTAGTTTTGGCCCACACTGTTTATATATATAAAGATATAAAGGTATATATCTAAATGGGTGTGGATTTAAAAAGCTATTTTTTTTTTATTTTTACTTGCGATGCCTTATAATATAGACAAGTTATGCAAGTTATAATATGTAGTTATATTATACTAGCTGAAAACCCTTCGAAAACAACGGTGTAAATAAATAGCTTTTCGTGAAGATTCTTGGTTCTTTAAATTTATAATTCTTGTTAAAATTGTTAAATTAAAATCGGATCGTAACAAGATTTTTTTTATCCATTTAACTACAAAAAATGTATAGGTAGTTTTTTTACCTCATAAATGGAAACGGAACTTCGGTGTTGTTGCTTTACCATAGACATCTGACCAGAAATAAGGTTCACACGACTTAGTTTGACATTTTATTCATCCAACAACGTGTGAGGTGCTTATCTGTGCTTAGCATTTCCTTAAACATTAACGCCATTTTTCGTTTGTTTTAAATTGTGCTAATGCAACTTAAGGGTCGTTGTCCAGCCCAACCGTAGGAACTATATCTCCGACCGGAAATATAGTTCCTACGACCTAGTTTGACATTTTCCTCTTTCAATCGTTCCAGTGATTGCTGAAACTCAGACGGATCAAGATGTGCCCACCGAATCTCCAAAAAAGAATTAGCTTCCGGTCAAAATTTGAATTTAAAATTTTCATAAATAATTCTAAATAACAACTGAAAGCACTGTGTGATCCTTTGAATACAATCATCTGCAAAAACAAATGCCCATTTTATCGGTCTGGCTGCTGCCGCAACAATACCATTTTACTACCATTTTCTTCGTATGCCTGCACCACTACTACTACAGTAAAAGAACGAAGGAGCCACATAATCACGACAAGAAGCAGATGTAAAAATATATTTTGTAAAAGTTTGTCAGACGAAGAAAAAGACTGTAATTTTAAGCACGCCAGGCCAAGCCACTTCGGCGTTAATAAAAAGAAATTAAAGTTTAAAATAAGTTTTTTATTTAATTGTTCACAAAAGTTAGTGAAATTTGGAAAAAACATTTAATTGGTCACAGAAAGTTGAAGAAAAAGAAAGATGCCGGTAGAACGTTCTCCGAACGAACGAACAAAACCAGCATTCCCGTGCAGATGAATATTCGACGAATACAAAAAAAAGAGCACCATATGCATGACATTTCAGCAGCCCTACAGCGAGGAAATGATCTATTGCGGTGAGGTATGTAACAAAATGGTATCACCTTTTATGTGTAGGTTATGATAGTAGTCGGGCCGAGGAAATTGGTAGCTGGTTTTGTTACACTTGTTCGCCAGAAGTAGCTAAAAAAAGTCAATGTCCTTCTAAAAGAATTAACACAGTACGAACTCGTCCAAAATTGCGTAAAAGGGCACAAAAGAAAGACCGTCATTCAAGCTGCATTCAACAAATGGAGCAAAGCTAAGCAAAAATATATTGAGCTGACCGGGGATTTCGTCGATGACACTTCCAACGCCAAATATAGATCAGCCAATAGCAACGTTCCAACTAGTACACGACGACGAATCGGACAAAAGTTCGTTATCATCAAAGGCCATCCCAAATAAATTTTAAATTACGTCTTAGAACAGTAGCGAGAGTTACTGAGAGCATGACCTTCTCAAACAACCAGCAATTATTCTCAACACATTAATTGACAAAATAAGCAAACTTCCACCTTTGAAGGGAGATAAATTGGAATCAGTAGTTCAGGAGTGGAATCGCGTAAAAGGATAGTTGTTTGTCACATTTTTGATCATCACTTGTGACCAAATTGATTTTTCCTATTGCGTAAGGTGATCACATCCACAAATTCAACTCAATTCAACTTTGTTCAATTTGTCAGTGACATTTGTGAAAAACATTATTGCCGTAGTCATATTTTCAAATAAATTCATTGAAATTGTTAATTTTTTAGTGAATAAATGCAATAATTCTAAATTTAACCATTTATTTTCGATTGTTGTACACTCATATAGTAAAAGAAATATTGTTTTTGATGATTTGGTGACTAAAATTGAAAAAAAGTTGAAAATTTTATAATGTTTTGTATGCGTGTGCCGTGTGGTAACTCTAGTCACATTGCCACAAAAATGAAAATGAAACGTCAATTTCGTGAGAAGATGACTATCACAATATTTTGGTGATTGGTTTTTAGCTATCACTGTGATGATCACCTTACGCAGACAGAAAGTGTAGATTTTGACTGTCACTTATCACAAATCATCTTAGCCGATTCCACCCAGTTTTCGACAAACATCTGGTTTGGAAAGCCAATACGACAACCCCCTATTAATAAAAGAAATACTTAAGAAATTGAGCAACGACATGAAAATGAAATGGGCATTATACGCATATGAAAATAATGTGACTGGTGTTTTGGAATTTGGTTCTTGGTTGAAGTTAGAAGCAAAAAAAGTATACTCTGTGCTACCTTTCTTATCGTCCGATAAAACGATTGATAAACCTACACAAAAAAAGGAAACCAGGATCAATGTTCATTACGAAAACATCCCAACAATGCCCAGTACGTGTACAGTATGCCAAAACAAATGCTCTTCAGAAGAGTCGGGTCAAGTTTTTAAAAAGATGTTTCCTGTTTACAGGTGGGAAAAAATGAAGGAGTTAAAACTATGCCGTCAGTGTTTAACTGCCTATCGGATGAAATACCCGTTTAATTGTCAGAAGGCAGTTAAATGTAATGTAAGCGGTTGTATTCTTAAGCACCACCCACTTATGCATCCGGACGGCGGTTCACTAAACAACTTACCAGTACAGAACAGTCATGCTATACTGAATGATGAATTCCAATTCCAGTACGTGCCAGTAGTATTACGCAATGGATACAAAATGGTATTAGTAATGGCATTTTTGAATGGTGAATCTAGCGGTACACGTATTGAGAAAAAAGTGGCTGAGCAACTGGGATTAACTGGTCCAAAGGTGGTTCTAAATTTAAAGTGGGCATCAAATGTACGACGAAAAGAAGAATCGACTAAGGTATCAATGGTCATATCTGGTATTTACGATGGTGCTAAGCATTATGCAATACCTGAAGCTCATACTATAGAGAATTACGAAGAGTTGACCAAAAAATAGAGTCATGTTCGTGGTCTTTCAGTGCGTTCATACTCTTCAAAGCAACACCAAATAATGATTGGAATGAGTGATTGGCATTTAGCAGTTCCCAGCAGAACAAGTTTGGCTGGTCGAAACGATCGTGTAGCGACAAAGTGCAAATGGGGATGGTCAGTGTTTGAGTCAAAAAACTCTTCCGATTATGAGAGCGTTAACTATAATGTCGAGGAACATCGCGAGCCTGATGATGAAGATTTGCACGAGATGATGAGGCAGTTTTTCGCCATTGAGAGCTTAGGCGTCAAAATACCTAAAGATAATTTGCCTTCTCAAGAAGAACGGCGGACGAAAGCGATAATGGAAGCCTCGACTAAGTTCACAGGTCAACAATTTGAAACAGGTTTACTATTGCGTTATGATGACATCGATTTGCCAGACAGTCTTCCTATGGCAAAACACAGACTTAGTAATTTAAATAAACGGTTAGCCAAAAATCCTCAATCTAAAACGAATATGCAAAACCAAATAGCTGCTTACCTTTGCATTCGAAGATTGACGACGAAAAAGCTTCAAGAACAACATAAACGCGTATGGTGTGGTGTCTTCCTTTATTTCCGATCAATCCTAAAAAGACAGAAAGGGTGCGAGTTGTATGGGACGCGGCAGCGAAGGTTAATGGAATGTCTTTGAATTCTTTCCTTTTAAGAGGGCCTGATCAGCTTTCATTTTTGCTTGGTATTCTGTTTCGATTTCGGGAAAGTGCAATCGCAATAAGTGGAGATATCTCCTAAATGTTCCACCAAGTCAAATTAACAAATGAAGATCAACAAGCTTGTCGATTTCTATGGAACGATCTTGAATTTGGAGCAACTTGTTCGCCAAGCAGCGCTCAATATGTTAAAAATGTTAATGCTAAACGTTTCGAAAATGAATATCCTAGAGCGGTAAATGCAATTGTGAAAAATCATTACGTCGATGATTTACAATCACGTTGGTCACTGAAATAAGGAAAATTCATTGGAATACACAATCAGACTCACTCACATTTTCACTTAAATTTAATAAAGGCTCCAAAAATGGTTTGAATGGTTACCATAAGCCAACTAAAAGAGAAGTGTTAAGAATACTTATATCGATCTTTGACCCACTTGGTTTGGTCGGCCATTTTACGAAAACATACAAATTCCTAGATGTTATACAACAAATTTATCAGTATGTTACGAGTCGAATATACAACTTACATATTCGTTGATGTTAGTAAAGATAGTAGCGCAGCAGTGGCATATGTGAGAATGATGTCAGAAAGAAACATATTATGTTCGTTGTTAAGTTCCAAGACAAAGGTTGCGCATATTAAGCCCACATCGATTCCGAAATTGGAGCTTATTGCTGCATTGATTGGAGCAAGACTTGCGAATTGTATTCAGGAATCATTGACTAAAGCGATATCTAGAATTGTTTACTGGTCAGACTCAGTGACTGTATTGAGATGGTTGAGATCAGATGCAAAGGCAGTCAAAGGACAGTTCGTCGCATTTAGAATTGCTAAAATACAGGAAAAAGCAACATTACCAATGAAAGGTATGTACCTTCAGACTTGAATGCTGCTGATGATGCGACAAAATGGAAGAAAGGACCTTCACTTAACATGAATGATCGTTGGTTTACAGCACCAACATTTCTTTACGCTGATGAACTTGATTGGCCAGAATATATCTCATTGCAAAAAGAGCAGGACTCTGAAGTTACTGAAGCAGTTCATCAAATTTGTGAATCAGCAATTCTATTTGAAAATTTTTTCAGTTGGTTTAAATTGATTCGAGTGACAGCGTTCGTACATAGATTTTTGACACCAAAATTAAAAAGAGTTCAAGCTAATTATGTTTAGTCACATGAATTTACGTAACGTGCCGAGATTTCGTTTTTAAATTAATTCAGTTCCAAACCTACGATAATGAAATTAAGTGTTTATCTCTAAATGACAATTTATCTCTATGCAAAAAGTCAGGCCATCTTGTAACCGATGTAAAATATTAAGAGCTAAGCCAGAAAATCCAGAAATGGCAGAATTACCAGCTGAGCGTATAACACCGTATACATCTTCTTTTACCTACACAGTAATGGACTATGGTGGTCCATTCGAAATCGTAAATGGAAGGAAGAGGGAAAAACGATGGATCTGTTTATTCACTTGTCTAGTAATCCGAGCTGTTTACATAGAAATAGCCTAGAGTTGTAGTACCGACTACTTTATCTTATGCTATCGGAATTTTCTTTGCCGTAGAGGACCCGTAAAATGTTTAGTGATCGAGGTACAAGTTTTATTGGGGCAGAAAAGATCCTTAAAGAAAATTTAAAAAATTGACTCAAGCTTTTTAGCTGCAAAGTTTGTCCACAAATGGTATTTTATAATTTTAGTAAATTGACCAATCTATACAATAATTTATGTTAATGGAAATATCTTCCTATATCTTTTTTTTGTCACTGTAAGTTGTAATGAAACAATGTTAAATTGGGTTTTCCCTACGTTTCTACAAGGGTTGTTGTCTTCTTTATTGAAACAGATAGAAAACTACAATTATGTACTTAGGACATGTATGTATGTGCACAAATTTAAATAAAAATTTATAGGTGACTTACGTTTAAAGCATTTAAAGAAAATAAAAACAAATATATACACATGTATGTGAAATTTAAAAAATAATTTTTTTGTAAAAATAGAAAAAGTTGAATTAATTTAAAACTATAAAAAACTTTGAAGAATTTTAACGTTTTCAATGCTATGCGTAACAAGAGCTGAATTGCCAGAATGGTCATTTTTTAAATCCGGCTTGAGGTTGGCGATTCTTTGCTTCAAAAATTCTTCTTGTTGTTCCAACATAGCAAATGTCTCAAGTTTCGTGGTCGTTGCCTTTACAATTTATTTCATAAACAATTTCCGTGCATTTCTCCTTTTCTGGTTTGACCTTAAGACGAATAAAAAGAGGGGTAAGAGCGCTGTGCGACTTACCATTAGTATCTTTTTCGTTTTTGATGATACAGGTAATTTCTTTGAAATTTGCCGCAAGCTTCTACAACACAATTTTGAATACACACCATTGTTAACAGCAATTTCTTTGTTTTTTTGGGGTTTGTGTTTTTAACAGAATAATAACCCTCTTATTAGGTCACCAGGGTAACCATTTTCTGAGAGAATTTTGGTGACGATTATCTCATTGGCGGAGTGAAACTGATTGTCACTCAACGCGAAAACTTTGTGCCGTATTGACAATAATATGTTTCCGTTGGATTAAGACGATATTTATTAGTCTTCCTGACGCTATGAGTTTTTGATACCAATTGAAAGAGAGGCCGTCATTTTTTTCGATTAATTTTTACATCTAAAAATGCTTACAAGTTATTTTGTTCTAACTCAACAGTACAAATGATAGTTTAACAGAATGATAATTTAAGAGAATGCTGTATTACTTTTCATCTCTTCTTTATAACAGCGGTGGCAAGATCGAATAAAAAATTGGGGAAGAGAGATACAACATCATAATAAAACCTAATTTTCCAAGGCTAAACGTAAGTATTACCTAAGTATTTATTGGTTATATTTACATATTTGGTTATTAACACCTTCAAATTAAAAAAAAAAAAAATAAGGGGATGCATAACAGCATGAAAGACATTAACAGAATGTAGACGTTAGTAATTTTTTCGTCGTAAAATCATTAGCTAAACATAAGACAAGCAGGCATGCGATACCTACCTTAAAAACAAAGTAAAAAAGACTGGGCCTTACAGCGATATCTTTTATTCTATCGTGTGAATGTAAAGTGAGCTTCTCTGTTGCTATGCGCAAACGTACTTAAGGTTAATTCTACTGTGTTTTTAATTCATTATCATGTAATTTATCCGTCTACATTGCTAGCACGTTATTTACTTTTTTTTTAAGATCATTTGATCTAACATCTAGACACATTTTACGACATTAACAACTGACTAGACTAGAGCAGACAAGACAAAACAAGTAGCTATTGCGCGTACAAAAACAAAATTTGTTAAATTTTTATTTTACATTTCAAGAAAAAAGAAACGAGCAATGAACCATGCAAATGCAATCACAATGCGGAAACGGCAATGCACCAGCACCTTCACATCACTGAAACTGAATGCCGAATACCATTGAAAATTTTCCGAAACTGCAAAAGCGTTAAGGCTCAATGAAATAATCAATTATTATTTTTTACATCACAGATCACAGAACAAAAGAATAACAAAGAAAATGCATGTACATTCTAGAAATTTTATAAAAGTTTTATTTCTTATAAAAAACTTACTTGAATGTATGTTCCGAAGTCCAGATTTTCATTATTGAGTTTTATTTTATTGAAGGAAAAAAATGAATCGAACTAAAATGTTGTGTAACGTTTCTGTATCAAGCTAATGGCCTTTATTTGTCGAAATTTTTATGTGAAACCTCTTGCTGAAGTATACACAAAGTAAAATTGCAAAAATTAAAAAACTTATACAAAATATATGATTTAATTGAATTTCTTTTTCGCACTTAAGATTATTCAATTAAACTTTAATTATTTTTCTGACAATTTTTTATTTCGTTACGCCGCCGATGTCATTCGCGATACGCGTGAACTTGATGAACAACTTGCTCGTCGCGCTGAACGATACCAAAAGAAATGAAATCTGGATATGAAATTGAAATGGAACAAGAAATGTGGCGGACTGGCGTTGAAAATTCATGCGGTGAAACTGTTCATTGTTTATTCATCGGTGAGCTTTTTTATAAAAAAAAATGGAAGAAGTTAACCGTGTATCCGCCGCATCCGTCGTTAAGCTTTCTAAATGTACGATGTCATATACTAGCTTTAAGTTTATTGTTGCAAATAGCTAAAAAACAATAAAATACAAAGTTGAAGAATAAGTTTGACAACTTCGGAGTAATAGAAAAAATGTATGTGCCCATTGGAACGCGTTAAGGGCCAACCATAATAGTCGTAAGCCACTGATCTCAATATATACCTGGATAGCGGATGCATATACAAAAGATGAAGCAATTTGAAGATGTGTTATATTATGAAAAAGTCCCCAATTTTGTATAACAGTATACCACTATAACAGTTTAACAAATGTCACAATTGACAATACTCAAAAATGTGGTTGTTTGTTTAGTTTTCTGTTTTTAGAAAACATATTATTTTTATATTATTTATTTACGTTGTTTTTACATCTTTTGATTTATATTATTATTAAAATTAAAATGTCTTCTAATAAAGATAATCTTTTACAAACATTTAAAAGCATCTGTGATAAAGTAGCAAATGTTTCAAGTTACATTAGTAAATCTAATATTCTTCAGGAATTTTTTCAAAAGGTAAATAGAAAATGTTTATTAACTTTTACTAAAGTTGTTTGGATTTAGGTTTCTAGTGGCAAAGGCTTCAAAGGTGATATCCATCTGTGGATAAATATGCTCCTACCCACAGCTAGTCAAAGAGTCTACAATTTACAAAACAAACAAATCATTAAACTTTTTTCCAGAATTTTCCGTACGAATGTAGAAGATATGTTGGTCGATTTAGAGCAAGGTATGTTCCGAAAGATTGTAATAAAATTTATGTTAATAAATTCAACTTTAAGGTGATGACTCTGAAACTATTCGCTGAAGACTTGAAAATGGTAAGTTCTAAAAATCATTCTCTTTGCAAAAATCATCATAACATTTTTCACCATTTTAGGGTAATTCGCCTGATCAAACAGGACTTAAAGATAAATGCCAAAGGAAGACATGTATTAGATGCTTTTGGTCCAGATGCATATCCCGCGTATCAGTCCTCACGAGATCTAGATGCGGTTGTTGATCAATTTGCATCAAAAACTGCTGCCAAAAGTCCACTGAAGGGTAAAAAGGTGAAAAAGATGATATATTAAGTAACTATTGAAATTCCGTTTACTATTCTAACATCCTTTCATAGACAGCTGCAGGATCTGTTAATGTCAAACTCATGACTATTTAATCAGCCCAATGATTGCAAATGCCTGTAATTCAGTTGATACTGCTTTTAAGAAAAACCCTGAGGGACTGTTTAGCGAAATAAAATACGATGGCGAACGAGTTCAAATTTACAAACAAGGAAATTAATATCGTTTCTTCTCGAGAAATTTAAAGCCTGTTTTTTTATAGTAACAGTAACAGTAACAGGGGAACATGTTATTTTGGTATTTTTCGGGCATATCGCCGACCCCAATGTATATTTATGATGTATATTTATAAATCTTATATTAAATATAGCATACGTAAAGCAAACAAATGCACTTTTATTTGTATTTCTTAGGCCACCAACAAAAGAGGACCTTGTGCGTAATCTACTATTTGCATCATTACATTTTGAATCTCCAAAAGCAAATATCATATCAAAATGTCTGAATACTGCTTATAAATTATCTTAGGTATAGTTTTTTGTATTTTTGTCTGAAACCAAAATGTAATGATGCAATCAGTAGCGCTAACTTATTTAGAGTCAGGAAGTGCAAAAATTTCAAACCAAACGGTTTGACTCACAGACAAATTTTGTGCAATTCCTGACTCTAAATAAGTAAGCGCTACTATTTGCATCATTACATTTTGAATCCAGACAATATTAACAAAAAAAAGTTACTGCAAAAGCAAATATCACATCAAAATGTCTGAGTACTGCTTATAAATTATCTTAGGTATACAGTTTTTTGTATTTTTGTCTGAAACAAAAATGTAATGATGCAATCAGTAGCGCTAACTTATTTAGAGTCAGGAAGTGCAAAAATTTTATCTCTGAGTGAAACCGTTCGGGCATGGCACCAAAATATGTTTAAGACATTACCTAAATTTTCATAAAAAAATTAGAAATGAACGAAAAACTGGGTAATGTCATGAACATATTTTGGTGCCATGTCCAAACGGTTTGACTCACAGACAAAATTTGTGCAATTCCTGACTCTAAATAAGTAAGCGCTACTATTTGCATCTTTACATTTTGAATCCAGACAATATTAACAAAAAAAGTTACTGCAAAAGCAAATATCACATCAAAATGTCTGAATACTGCTTATACATTAACTGTATACCTACATTTTTTTTTATTTTTGTCTAAAACCAAAATGTAATGATGCAATCAGTAGCGCTAACTTAGTTAGAGTTAGGAAGTGCAAAAATTATCTCTGAGTCAAACCGTTTGGACATGGCACCTAAATATGTTCATGACATTACCCAGTTTTTCGTTCATTTTTAATTTTTTTATGAAAATTTAGGTAATGTCTTAAACTTATTTTGGTGCCATGCCCGAACGGTTTGACTCAGAGATAAAATTTTTGCACTTCCTGACTCTAAATAAGTTAGCGCTACTGATTGCATCATTACATTTTGGTTTCAGACAAAAATACAAAAAACTGTATACCTAAGATAATTTATAAGCAGTATTCAGACATTTTGATATGATATTTGCTTTTGGAGATTCAAAATGTAATGATGCAAATAGTAGATTACGCACAATGTCCTCTTTTGTTGGTGGCCTAAAAAATGCAAATAAAAGTGCATTTGTTTGCTTTACGTATGCTATATTTAATATAAGATTTATAAATATACATTATAAATATACATTGGGGTCGGCGATATGCCTGAAAAATACCAAAATAACATGTTCTGTGCTGTAATTCAAAAACTACCAGCTCTATATGCCTGATTTATACATTTTCTCACTCGTTATAATGTCAGGTACAAACTTGCATTCAAAGTTTTTCCTGTTAGTCAATATATAAAAATCTGATATTCAAAAGTTATAGTAGTACTAACAATTTCATAGCAGCATGAAGTAATAACAATTTAAAGTACTTTTGAATATAAGATTTTTATATATTGACTACCCGGAAAAACTTTGAATGCAAGTTTGTAACTGACATTATAACGAGTGAGAAAATGTATAAATCAGGCATATAGGGCTAGTAGTTTTGGATCTACAGTAGATACCATGCTCAGATTCTTTGAAATGTTCGTCAATACGTAAAATATTGTAGTAATATATACATGTTCTGTGCTGTAGTTCCAAAACTACCAGCCCTATATGCCTGATTTATACTTTTTCTCACTCGTTATAATGTCAGGTAAAAACTTGCATTCAAAGTTTTTCCTGGTAGTCAATATATAAAAATCTGATATTCAAAAGTACTTGAAATCGTTAGTACTTCATGTTGCTATGAAATTGTTAGTACTACATATAACTTTTGAATATCAGATTTTTATATATTGATTACCCGGAAAAACTTTGAATGCAAGTTTTTACCTGACTTATAACGAGTGAGAAAATGTACATATCATAGGCATATATACATTTTCTCACTGAATCTGAATCTGGCTAGTGACTGTTGCTGTCCAAACGCTGTGGGTGACATAGGTTCTGGTAAACTTGTTATGGGACTATCACGCTTTTGAAATTCCAATCCAGGTGGTGGAAGAATGCCAGCAGCCCGTTGCCAAGAGGAAGTAGCATTGGCTGCCTGCTGGTATCCCATTGGATCCCAAGTTTGACCTGTAGCAGATCCACCATTACCATTTGACCAATTAGCTATTGGGCTCTTATGAGATTCTGTGTGGTGCTGCGGTTGCGAGGCAAAATATTCACTGCTCGAATTCCACTGGTTCTGCAAGTGTCCCGGCGAGAAGTCTTGGTCAGAGTTTGCATGGTTTCTTCCTGAAAATGTGTATTAGAAAAACATATTGATTTAAATAGAAAAAGGATACTAACCTAAGTACTGATTAAAATCCCTGATGGCATTACATTAGAAAAAAAACTTGAGTTGTTGCAAACGGTCGGCTCCAACACGGTAAAAGGTTCCCAGCTAGGAGTCGAAGCAGGCGAGCGCTTTGTCCCAATTGGCCCCAACTCATTGGAACATATTTTATGAATTCCATTCGAGTTGTTTGTCAAAGCGGAAGTTGGCACAATCATGCTGTATCCGAACGTTTCATCGTTTTTAAGATCAGCATCGTTTTAGTCGTTTCCATTATCCAGGGGCAAATATTCGCTCTATGGTTCCTCATAGTCCAGAGGTGATAAATCATTCAATGGTGTCTTTGCAGCAGCTATAACGTCTGAGAAACTTGCCTGCTGATTAGGATCCCACATAGGTATTGGTGCTGCACCACTATTTGCAACTGGTGAAGTGAAGTGGAATGCATTTGGCTTGAACTTGGATCCTTCAAATCAAATCGCTTTGATTGGCTACTTCCGTTTGACTGTTCTTTCTTGCGTTCACGTCCAGGTGTTTTTCCGTATTTCTTACCACCACTGTGAGAGTTTCCCACAGGCGTTGAACTACCGTGTATGGATCTACAATCTATGTTCTGTACTTCAGGAGTTTTTTGTCCTTGGCCATAAATTCAATTGTCGCTGAGTAACTAGACTTGGGTTGAATAATTCGTGGCTTATGAACCCCTATCAACCTAAATACATGTTTATCTGTTAAGTAACAGTGCGGACATACCTCTACCACCTTCAAAGGAAGCGAAAGTTTTGTGTTCTTTGAAACCATCAGATTTGATATGAAGAAGTCCACAAGCAGTGGCGTATCTGAAGGATTGTTTAGAACAATTTGTGCAACATAGACTTGGCCGATTTCAACGGTCGGTAGAGTTTGAACGCCACTCACTTATCTTGGCCAGATAATATCCACCGTTAAGTTGAACTTGAATAGGCGAACTTCACTGGTGTTCACGGTAAAGGTAATTGTCCTCAAGTAATACTTGAAGTGACGAAATATTTCAGTTCGTCTACGCAGTTCTGTTTCATCCAAATTTAAATGGCTCTCCAGTGAGGTGAACATGGGCGAGAGATTTTGATTGAAAGGGATGTAACATCGGGATTGACATAGGGATCTTGGATCGAAGTAAACATTTGTCACAGTATTTGGCATTATCCAAGTGCCCTCAGTTTCATTATCCTCGAACTGAAGGCCAGAATCACTGAATATAATTGAGTTAACTCTCATTGGTTTGATGAAGGTTGAGTGGAAGGATATTTCAGCGGAACAGCGTTTGCCCTGAAAAAAGATTAATACAAAAATCATGTAAGAACGAGAATCTTTAAATTATTTTAATTTTGTATTTTTTATCACAGAAAAACCCACCTTGCTTTTAAATTGTTTGGTAAACATTGAAATATTTTTTTTTTCCCAAAGTAGACGTCAAATTATGATAAAATCCACCATCTGTCATCTTCAATTTGCTTCACAAAAACTGTTATACATTGTATGGAATACGCTATCCAGTTATATATTGAGATCAGTGTATGGAATACGCTATCCAGTTATATATTGAGATCAGTGATTGCACACAACTAAACCATTGCATATATATTTCTATAGTACGTCCATCGTATGCGGAACACATTCGAATATGTGAAACGCACGAAGCGCCGTCTGGATACGTTGGGAGCTCTAGCTCTTGAGTGACTTTTGGAGGAGTGGCTTGTTGTTGTGAGTGATTTTGAGGGATACAAACTGGGGAACATTATAATGAGAAGGCATATAGAAAATTTCAAAGAGTTGGAAGAAGATGAAAATTATAATTGTTGACTTTTTCTCTTTGAACATCTTCGTTTTTATTTTGATAATGAATGTTCATAAGAAAAGGGAATTGAAAGTTATTTATTTATAATGTATGACTGTATGCATGGTGGAAAATAAATATTTGGCTGCTTCTGAATGTGTAGGTGCTAGCTTTATTGCTGAACTTTATGAAATGTGGCAAGCTACCTATTAGAATAGAATGTAGCTGCTGACGAAACAATATGACGTCACAATTACATATTCCATTGAAAATGCTTCTTACTAGCATCTGATCCGGATGCGATGCGATCTAGGGAGTGCCACCTTTTAAACGGTGTATCACTTGATTTGAAAAACAGACTTTTATCTTTAAACTTGATTTGCGGCTAAACTAAGCGTCCTAGAGACTTAAAAAATACATATTCGTGATCTAGGGAGTGCCACCTTTCAATCGCTGTATCACATGATTTAAAAAACAGACTTTTATTTTTTAACTTGATTTCTTATAGGTACCTACCTTACATTAAAACTAAACAGGAAATTTAAAATCTACATTGTTTCCACAAAGAGATACTGAAATGTGGCAACATATAACTGAATGGTATCTTTTAATATGATTTTGTATACAAATTTTAGTTATGTAACCATGGTTGCCATATGAAAAAATTAACGTACCTATATTTATTTTTCTCACTTAAGTAGTTATAATGCGAGAATTGTTTGGCATCGACTCGGTTCGATTTTCAATTTTCCGAAAATACAACCGAGCCTGCGAAGCCACTTCAAACCATACGTATGTACACGATGATAAATTTGTCTCATAACTCTATCCTGTACCTATATACAGCTAGCTTAAAATTTTATTAAAAGTAATTTTTGTTTGTTTTGATTAAGTTTTAAACTTTATTAAACAGCTTTTATTATTGTTTAATAGAAAACACAAATTCTTAACATAGTATGCAAAACTTATTAAGAAAAAAAAATTGATACAAATTTATCAATATGGTAACCATTGTTTGATAAATCCCTTTTTCATTTTCAGTCATCTGCAACAAAAACAAAATATTAATTATTTGAGGAAACTAATCTGAAATAAACTTATCTGTGCTCGAGTTTTGGCATAAAATATATATAAGTACATATTGATATATCAATAATATACCTATATGAACTTATCTATTTACGGTTTTTTTTTCTGTTATAAAATATAAATTACATACCTATTTGAAAAACAGAAAAACAGTCAATTCAATAAATAAATAAATTACATACCTACTTAGCTACTTACTTTTTTATTTCGTCTTCAAGGTCTTCAACAGCAGCAGAGCAGTCAAACAGCCAATGACAAATGCTTCTCCCCTTGTTTTTAAACTGTCAAAGAACAGAAATTTTTCAAACTGCTCATCCTCGTCATTGTTGTCAGAGTCAAAATACTATAGTCAACTCTTTCGCACAAAATCTACTCTACTCAAAATTCTTTGTGCGAACAGCGCCAAATACGAAATTTCTCACAATCAAAAAATCGTCGACGACAGAGGTACTATAGTTTTTATATGCAAAGACTAAACCACCTTCCCAACTTTGAAAGTGTCAAAGTACTGCAACGAGAAGAGCATCAAAACAAAAGAATGATAATAGAAACTCTCCATGAACCGACGAACTGATATGGAAGATGTCAGCCCCCAATACAAACATTTATTAGAGGAATAGGGAACAAAATGCTTTTAGTCCGTAAAATAAATATAAATGTTACTTGTCAATTTTACTTTGTTGAGTGTAGACCTGCTTTATGCAGCTGTTTCTGTTGATTTTGTTTTTACTTAAAGTGCAATATAAATGTAATAAGTGTAAATTTAATATTGTATTTGATGTATGTTAGAACAAAATTTGTAACCAATTTATTAATGTTCAATAAAGATTTGCCACCACCTGATGATGTCACGACGTTTCGTTCATGTCTATGAAACATGAACGAAACGTCGTGACATAAAAATATTTTTTTTCATCTGACCTGAAGCCCGTTTCTTATAACATATAATTTACAAAAAGGTCATCACCATCAACATCTATCTTTTAGCTCTAAGCTTTTATTCACGGCTAGACACAAGTGAAAATTATTATTTAATTGTTCAAGTCTTAAGCACTTTTAATTATATAGCTACAGGAAACTATTTTTTTTTTTGTTTGACCAATAATCAAAGGTTGTCACAGTGTTCTGGGGTAGTTTAATTATAGAACATTAATTAATTTGAACGTTAACTATAGTATGATCTTAAGTCTATAGTTCGTATAAGGAATCACCCATTGATACTTTGGTTTTGAATGACAACAACTGAAAGTTATCTCTTCATTTAAGATATCACGACCCATCAATTTTTCAGTGTATTCCTTCCCAGATTCTTAAGGATCATCCGAATTCATGATTCCCACCAATCATGTTCATAAAAAAAATCAACGTAAGATTGATGGGTGGACTTTGACCTTCAACAGTCTTCCTTCATCTGGTATTCCACTGCAAATTAAATCTTCACTACCCTAACTATTCCCCGATAGATGGAGTGGAGTTAGTAAGGGACCAACTATAGTTTAATCTACAGGCTAGATCTTATTTTTAATATTACTATGTAATTATTAATATGACATTTTATTTTAAGGTAATATTATTATTATTGTTATTATTATTATTATTATTTGTAATAAATTTCACCACACCGTGTACTTGGCGCTTAGATAGGGATGTTTATTTGTTTTCTAATATTCGTACGAACTCTCTTTGGTTTAATATTGTTTATGGAAAGAAAAAGGGAACGTCTCTTTTAATTTCACTCAAACCTCAAACGTCAACTCAAAACCATTGCGTTTTTCATTTGGTTTGTAAATAGGGCTTTTTAGGTAACAACGATATATCTCTTTCTAATTCTCACAGAATAGGGCTTTTTAGGTAACAACGATATATCTCTTTCTCGTTCTCACAGAATTGTCAAAAACAGCAGTATGGTGAACAGCTGATTTTTTTTTTATCATTGTTGAAAAATTGATTGAAAACAAAAGCGGGAATTTTAAAGATTTGTGCGCGAAAATTGTGAAAATTGTTGGTTTTGCTAATTAAAATAAATTTTTAAGCCACGGAAATCACTGATTTCACACAAAAAAGAATACCGCATTTAAAAATTATTCCCAAGTTGTTTTCTCCAAGATCTTGAGTTTGACAGTTTGAAAAAAGCGCGGTACATATTTCAATCTGTCTTCACCATAGTGTGAGCTTTGACAAGATGGTAAAACTCCCTATTGTCAAAAACAGCAGTATGACGAAAATCTGATTTTTTTTTATCATTGTTGAAAAATTGATTGAAAACAAAAGCGGGAATTTTAAAGATTTGTGCGCGAAAATTGTGAAAATTGTTGGTTTTGCTAATTAAAATAAATTTTTAAGCCACGGGAATCACAAATTTCACACAAAAAAGAATACCGCATTTAAAAATTATTTCCAAATTGTTTTCTTCAAGATCTTGAGTTTGACAGTTTGAAAAAAGCGCGATACATATTTCAATCTGTCTTCATCATAGAGGGCTTTTTAGGTAACAACGATATATCTCTTTCTCGTTCTCACAGAATTGTCAAAAACAGCAGTATGATGAACAGCTGATTTTTTTTTTATCATTGTTGAAAAATTGATTGAAAACAAAAGCGGGAACTTTAAAGATTTGTGCGCGAAAATTGTGAAAATTGTTGGTTTTGCTAATTAAAATAAATTTTTAAGCCACGGAAATCACAAATTTCACACAAAAAAGAATACTGCATTTAAAAATTATTTCCAAATTGTTTTCTTCAAGATCTTGAGTTTGACAGTTTGAAAAAAGCGCGATACATATTTCAATCTGTCTTCATCATAGTGTGAGCTTTGACAAGATGGTAAAACTCCCTAGTGTGAGCTTTGACAAGATGGTAAAACTCCCTATAGGGAGTTTTACCATCTTGTCAAAGCTCACACTATGACGAAGACAGATTGAAATATGTATCGCGCGTTTTTCAAACTGTCAAACTCAAGATCTTGAAGAAAACAATTTGGAAATAATTTTTAAATGCGGTATTCTTTTTTGTGTGAAATTTGTGATTTCCGTGGCTTAAAAATTTATATTAATTAGCAAAACCAACAATTTTCACAATTTTCGCGCACAAATCTTTAAAATTCCCGCTTTTGTTTTCAATCAATTTTTCAACAATGATAAAAAAAAATCAGCTGTTCGTCATACTGCTGTTTTTGACAATTCTGTGAGAACGAGAAAGAGATATATCGTTGTTACCTAAAAAGCCCTATAGGGAGTTTTACCATCTTGTCAAAGCTCACACTATGGTGAAGACAGATTGAAATATGTACCGCGCTTTTTTCAAACTGTCAAACTCAAGATCTTGGAGAAAACAATTTGGAAATAATTTTTAAATGCGGTATTCTTTTTTGTGTGAAATTTGTGATTTCCGTGGCTTAAAAATTTATTTTAATTAGCAAAACTAACTATTTTCACAATTTTCGCGCACAAATCTTTAAAATTCCCGCTTTGTTTTCAATCAATTTTTCAACAATGATAAAAAAAAATCAGCTGTTCACCATACTGCTGTTTTTGACAATTCTGTGAGAACGAGAAAGAGATATATCGTTGTTACCTAAAAAGCCCTATTGTTTTGATGCCGCTGTTATTGAAAAAGTAAGTATATTTTTCGTTATATTTGAGTTCCTGCCTACATTAACGAATCTTTTTAAATTATTTAAGGTTCCCATAACAAATCCATTTTTTGAAATTTGGAAAAGCTAAACTTGTATAGGTACGCTTTAACTATTAAAGTTTTATAAATACAAACAAAATTATGAGCAGGAAAGAAAGAAAATCATGTTTTCCATCGAGAAGCTCTTAAATTGTTTTTATTGGAGACCTAGCACTTTAGGAGTTATAGCGTATACAAGTTTAGCTTTTCCAAATCTCAAAAAATGGACTTAGGCTAGTTCTGCATTGTAGCGACGACTTAAGTCCTTGTGCGCTGGGGGTAGTGATACAGTCTATAAAGGCTTCCTATTTTACTTTAAAGTAGGTACCTACCATTGACGTATTAGGTATGGACCGCCAGTTGCCAACTTCACGCGTGTTCCAACATAACTAGGGGCGCCATCAACTACTAGCAGGGAATCTGCGAAGCAGTGATATGATTTTTTCAAATAATTATTTACTATTGAAATATTTTGATGGATATTATTATCAAACTACTTTTATTTTACAAAACACATCCACTCCTTATGCCATGAGTTACTTACAGATGAATATATTATCGTTTTCATTTAAATTCTAATGGCGAAATTAGTACACGTATTTAACACTAAAAGATGATCGCGTTTTTAGACTGTTTTTAGCTGAAACAACTTTTCTTGGCTGTTTGTATGAAAATTTCAACCGACTGGCGGTCCATATCTAGTACGTCAATGGTACCTACCATTTAACTTTAAATTATGTGTTAAAACAAGTTTGCCTAGAATTTCTCAATTCATAGTTTTATTACATGTTACAATAAAGAATGCTTTAAGATGAAATGGACAAAATTATTTAAGTATACGTTAACACTCATTGCATCCGTCATATTTTACTGTGAATTTCTAATGTACTATGTTGTATTGATAAAGGTAAGAGTTTTCATAAATAATTTTCTAATAACTTATATCAATTTTTATTAAAGTGCCAGTGGCCGATCCTTTACCATACCAAACGGAGCTCTGAAGCACCAGTCAAATCTCTGATTTTAGCTGATACTCATCTTCTTGGTCCATTGAATGGGCATTGGTTTGACAAAATGATCAGAGAGTGGCACATGCATCGTGCCTTCCAAACATCTCTGACCATATTTTGCCCTGATGTAGTATTTATACTTGGTATAAAAGAACAGTTACTTTAACAGAACAAGTAAAATTATTACTTAAATCCAATTTTCTTAGGAGATGTCTTTGACGAGGGTCACGCAGTGGATGACGCCTACTTCAGTCAATATGTTATACGCTTCCGAAGACTTTTTTCTGTGCCAAAAGAAACCCAAGTAATAAGCGTTGTTGGAAACCATGATGTTGGATTCCACTATCGGTAAGTCAATCGAAATAAGATTTGCTTCACAAAATACGAAAACGAAAGTAGATAATTATGTAAATGCATAATGTATGCATATTATGTTTATGTGGTCAATATTCTCTCATAAGTAGACAATAAAGACAAAAAACAAATAGAAAATGTTTATTTTTCTAGAACAATAACAAAACGTACATATGTAAATTTTTGTATAAAGAAACCTCGTATAACAAAGAAATAAGAAAAAATAATAATACAGATTCTATAAACATACCTACTAATATGTTTATGTTAAAAAAATAGTAGACTTAAGCGTTTTTCGTTTACGAAAAGATTTTGCTCTTTCCTTCAAAAGATTTGATCTTTTTGCATTTTTGGTGTTTCATTTAAATGAAAATAGGGGGAAAAGAGCAAATCTCAACAAGAAAGATGCGATCTCCCAAATTTCGGAGATTTAATCCAAACACTGACACATAAAAACATTTTAATGGCGGATTTTTGTTTGCACGTTCTTTTTTATCCTAAAACTATTGGATAGCTTTGTGTTGTTTTACCTTGTTGGACGGTATAAACAATTGTTTTTTATTACAGTCAAAAAAATAGAAATTCATAATTTTTCATAAATCTAACAATTTTTTTTACGAATTTGTACAAATGTTCAAGTAAACAAGCAATGATAATGAATATTGATACTTGTAATTGAATAAAAGCTTTGTTTGTATATATATTTTAATAGTTATCGAACGACTCAATTTTACCCGTGGCCATCTATCGGTGGAATTAAAGCTATGGCTTGAGTGGCTTGAGATATTTTGTAGACTAAGAATTTCGAAAACAAAATAGACCAAATTATTGGAAAAAAGAACGGGAACAATGTACCTATACGAAATTTCAAATATTGAGAATGAGATGTGTATCATACGATTTTGCCTTTATAGTGAAAATTTTCTCTCATTATATATTTTGTTGACGAATAAGTAAATATAGTTGCTATGGTACGCAAATTCATTTCATTTAAAAGAGCAATTGTTGATTTTGAGGATAAATCTTTGAGATTTAAATGAAAAACGCTATTAGCATAATTTTATTTTAAATGGACTTTTCTGAATTATTATTCAAAATTAAAGCGTTTAGCGGCCTATAGTCGAAACATTGCGTTTCGCCCGGTGCTATCTTGTGAGCTCGTCAGATGACGTCCAGCAAAAAGCACCTTGTCTTAACGCAATTTAACAGATTTTTCTAGCTCAGCTTAGCTCAGCTTACATAACTTTTTGACAAAAAGCTAATGTAAACTATACCATCAAGATCACGGTTGCAATCATTTTCAACTGGAGGTATTGTTTTTGTTTTGCTTCATGGCCAAGGCTAAGATATAACAAAGAAATAAAATAAATAGTAATAAAAATTTTGAAAATTAATTTAATTTTTTTTTTCTGTAAAAAATATTTAACTAAGAAGAACCCTCAGCATCATTTTGTTTTACCTCGTATAGTTAGTCGTTCAAGCTAACCTCCGAAACCGCTCAACTGATTTTATGCATATGTGTATTGTATGATAAATTTATTGATTTATCATAAAATCTCAATCTTAAGGCTTATCTTATGAATAAAGAAATGAAATGAAATGAAATGAAATAAATCGGATAAGTTATTTCATACTCCTAATTTTTCTGGATTAGTGCCATTTCATATTTTTTCGAACTGTAAGATATCCATAGCTTTCAAATTTACATTATGTGATCGCACACCTCATAAGAGAATTACCTAGACACGCTACCGGAAATCCCAGCAATCCCGCAGATTTAAATAAATCGAATTTATTTAACAAAACTCAACAAAATGCCCATTGGTCCATTGTAGTCAATGCAATCAACAAAGTGACTGCAAATTAAGTAAAAAAAAACCAAAAAAATCAATTTTTTTTTATTTTCTTCGTTATTAATAAGATTTTTGGTGTTATCTACAACTGTGAATTTTTATTCACAGTGGGAAATTTCATTCCCACTATCTAAAATCTAACAAGGTGCTCATTTTAGTAGTCCAAGTTTTTCTGGAATAGACTTATGTATTAAGAATCGTATGAGAGCGCTGGACAAACCAATGCAGTGTAGAGCTTTTCTTTCAGCTAAGGGGTAATTTTTTGGTCACGCCTAACTGCAAGTATGTATATACATTCGGCTGACCGGAAAAAACTGTTTTTGAAAATGGGTCGGGGGAACCTAAAATGATCATCCTTTGCAGATATTTAGATAGCCAAAATTTGAGCTCTATTGGATAACTCTAAATGGTGCCGATAATTGCTCAAAGTTTAAAAAATCTCTTTTATGTTGTTTTAATTTTTTTAATTTTTTGTTTATTAAAAAATAAAAAAGATATATATGCCATGCGTCTCATCTAACTGCAAGTATGTATATACATTAGGCTGACCGCAAAAAACGGTTTTCGAAAATGGGTCGGGGGAACCCTCTAAAATGATCATCCTTTGCAGATATTTAGATAGCCAAAATTTGAGCTCTATTGGATAATTCTAAATGGTACCGATAATTGCTCAAAGTTTAAAAAATCTCTTTTATGTTGTTTTCATTTTTTTAATTGTTTGTTTATTAAAAAATAAAAAAGATATATATGTCATGCGTCTCATCGAATAAAAGATTGTTAACAACCCTCAAATCGTCGAGTTATGGCATCAGTATTATTTTCATTTTAATTTAATAAATAAAAGAAGTACTTTTTGTGTGGAAAAAGGTAGAATTCCGTTCAAATCTAAAACAATGCGACTTTAAAAGCTTTTAAAAACTCATCAAAAAAAAAAAAATGAAAAAACCACGTTTTTTTAAACTTTGAGCTATTGTCGACACCATTTAGAGTTATCCAATCGAACTCAGATTTTGGTTATCTGAATATCTGCAAAAACTGATAATTTAAGGGGGTTCCCATGTAAAGAATTTGAAAAAAATCTTCGAGAGTTGCGGTTAGTTTTGTTTAAAAATTTATTATTCAATACAAAATTTTATTTAATGTTTAATGTTTTAATGTTTTAATGTTGTTTGCTTGAAATATCATTTATTATAGTATTCAATTTTCAATTTAATTTCAATTTATTATTATTATTAAAAGCAAACGTACAAGTAAGACTTACATCTTTTATAGTACTTAACAATAATCGGATAATAGAACATAATTAATCAACTTACAATTTAAAAACAAGAAAAATACCTAAATAATAAATGTACATTAAAGTATTAGTATTAAAATAACATTATATATTTAAAATACTGTTTATAGAAATTTAATTGATGGTAAATATAGAAAATCTTTGATTAGACTCTGTAAGAAAATGCTGTTAGGTGTCCTGACGAAAATAAGCAGTAATTACATTTTTAAAATTTGCAACACTAATTATTTTCTTGATATACATGGGGAGAGAGTTCCAAAGCTTTGTAACATAAATCATGAAGAGCCGCGAAGAGTTCAAGAAGTTGAAATTTGGTACCAAAAGCGTTACAGTTCTGTTGGATTGAGCAAATCTAAGTTTTTCATAAATATAAGGAGGTGTTTTACTTTGAATAACTTTGTGCAAAAAAATGCAGCACCTAGCATCAAGATATTGCTGAAGAGAACATCCAAGGATAAGCCGATGATAATGTGATATGTGTTCGAATCTCTGAAGTCCATAGACGTATCTTACCATATCGTTAAAAGCAACGAGAAGTTTGTGTTGGGAGTGGGAATCAGGTTTGCAATAGACCGTACAGCCATAGGTTATTAAAGGCAAAAGCAGGACTTTGATAAGTCTGAGTTTAGTGTTCATTGGAGTTATGGCAGAATAAAGCCAAAGTTTACGCAAACCAGAGTATATTCTTCCAACTACATAATTGATGTGATTTTCAGCTGAAAGTGACTTATTTATTTTAATACCAAGACTGATTACGTTGTCCACAAAATCAAGTTGAGATTGAAATAGAAAAATTGGAGGTAGAGAAGAGGTATCCACATGTTTTTTAGATATAGCGATAAGTTGGGACTTTGACGGATTAAGTGTAAGACCATTATGGAGTGACCAATTATATATAGCAGAGAGATCTTCATTTAATCTACAAACTAAATCTTCCTGCAAACCAAGTGGACGTGATATATAAAGTTGTACATCATCTGCATATAGATGCACCTTAACATTAGAACAGATATTTGGAAGGTCATTTATGTAGATGCAGAACAATATGGGTCCCAAAATAGAACCTTGCGGTACACCCATTTGCAAATTCAAAGACTCAGATTGTAACTCACCTAAATTTACTCTTTGGCTACGGTTGAGGAGATAGTTTTTAACGAGAAGTACAGCTCTATCATGGAATCCAAAATAATATTTCAACTTTTTGCATAGTATTTCATGGTTAACCTTGTCAAAAGCCTTCGAAAAATCTAGCAGACAGAGTATAGTCACATAGTCTAGATCATATTGCACCCTTATATCATCAAGCACCTTAATCATAGCAGTTTGGCAGCTATGATGTGGACGAAAACCAGACTGTAATGGTGACAACAATTTAAAACTATTGAGGTGATCAGATATCTGTGAGGCTAGAATTTTTTCAAAGACCTTCGACAGGCAAGGAAGAATACTTATAGGACGAAAGTCTAAGCAAGAGGTAGCATTCGATTTTTTGGCTACAGGAATAACCTTAGCTCTTTTCCAGCTCTCAGGAAATGATGAGGACGCTATACAATAATTCACCAAATGTGTCAAAGCACTGGAAACATGTGGCAAAATCATTTTTAAAAAACTAATTGGCACTCCATCCTCACCAGCAGCATCAGATTTGATGGAACGAATGCTTTCAAAGACATCATATTCCGATACAACTTCGAACTCGAATACAGTTGATGGTTCACATAATAATTCACTGCAAGGCACAAAGTTGTGTAGTTGATCATCTCTTAAAACAAAGTTCTTATTAAGTTCATTGAGATCAGGGAAGTTATGAACAATCTCTTTTTTGCCGATTCCTATTGAACGTAAGTTACTCCAAAGCTTACGAGACGACTGGTTTGCATCTAGCTTCGACATAAAAGAACATTTTTTTGCTCTGCGTGTTACAGACGTTGCATAGTTTCGAGAACGACAGAAAAGTTCCCAGTTAGCACTTGTGGGGTTTTTCTTCCATTTAGAGTAGGATTTCCTTCTATTTTTGATTGACCTGTGAACATCAGATGTATACCAAGGACAGTTTTTGCTACGAACTGAGACCGTTTTGAGAGGGACATGTTTGTCAAACAACTCAAGAACCAATGATTGAAAATAGTCAACTTTTTCATTTGAATTTGGGAAATTATGACATAAATGCCAGGGAAAATTGATTGCATCAGCCTGAAGAGCAGGGTTATTAATAGATTTGAGGTCTCGGAACTGAAAGGTTAGAGGGATAAGCACTCGCGAAAAATCAATGTTGTATGTACAAAAAATCAAATCATGGTCAGATATACCGTCCATGGACAATTGGTCTTGCAGAATAACGTTAGAGATGTCAGAAACGATCATAAGGTCAAGAAGACTCGGAGTAGAGTTAGAGTTGAAAATAAAATTTAATTTAATATTAATGTATTATACAAATCACTTTTTCACAGAATGGATCCTTTTTTTCTGAATCGATTTGAGAAGGAATTCAATTACACTGGAATTCATCTCTACACCATTAAAGATGTCCACTTTGTGTTTGTTAATTCCATGGCAATGGAAAATGATAAATGCACATTGTGTGAACGTGCCCAGCAAGAATTGATTCAACTAGGCAGTACTTAGCATAAAATATTGAACCTTTTCGAAAAGTATTATTTTACTCATAATATTCATAGAAAAACTTATGTGCATGAAAGATCCCGAGTACCACAGCTGTCTGAGACCCCAAATGAAATATTCGCGTCCAATTTTGATGCAACATTTTCCTACTTATCGTATATCCGACGCTGTCTGCGTTGAACGGGATACATCCAAAATTGAACGGTATAAGGAAAAATGGGATGTGCTTTCCAAGGAATCAACAAAAATCTTAGGTAACACTAATTGAGTTAATTTGAAGAACATTATTTAATATTGTCACATTTAGGAAGTACAACAAATCCTCGATTGGCTTTCAGTGGACACAGTCATAACTATTGTAAATTAAAAAATCAACTTGGCATTGATGAGTATACTGTGGCTTCGTATAGCTGGCGAAACAAAATAGATCCGAGCTTTTTGCTAGCACAATTCACATCAAATGCTCACGGTGTTACAAAATGTGATATGCCGGTGCAAGATACGTACGTTTCGATATATATATCATTATCTGCAATTTGTGTACTAGCAACTGTTATGAATTTATTTGTTAAGAGAACTAGAAAATATTCAAAGAAGATGTTAGATTAAATAAACGGTAATAGACCAAGAACCGGTAGCATATTTTGGGAGTGATGGTATAACCAAAATGTATATACCTATACTGGTACGCGACCTTATATCAAATTCAACCTTCTGGCAGGTTTTTTTCAGCAGGGAGGGGCTTTTGAAAAACGTAATTTTTCCGATTTTGATGTGATTGGTATAAGCACTTGAATGCATATAGAAACAATAGAAAATTGCCCACTGATATCAAATAATTCCCGGACGATTTTCTTTCGCCAGACACCTCCAAATGGGGCGAAAAACCAACTTTTGATGTCTAATATATAATCAAGTGAATGATACACCAAAAAATCAAGAAAAATCCTGATTACAAAAAAGTGAGTCACAGACGATTTATTTTAAGCCAAAGGGTTGCCAGACGCCCCCCAAAGTGGATGAAAAAACAACTTTTGATGCCTTATATATAACCAAATGAATGATACACAAAATCAAGAAAAATTTCCAGATTACAAAAAAGTGAGTCACAGACGATTTATTTTCTCTATTATTGTTAAATATCATTGCAAATAGTTTCTTTTCAATTGTTGTTCACATTTACAACAAAATTATATCAAAACAGTTGCAATATTTAATATTCTAAAAAATTCGATTTCGCTTTCCGGCGTCAAACAAGAAACGTCAAAGTTCAACCAGAAAAAGTCTTTAAAATGTTCATACGTGCTTTCGTTACTTCTTTCCTCATTCTTTATTACATCCCTCACCCAAAATGTTAAAAAGACGTATGACGAAACGTACGGGTCATTCATAAATTGTGTCATTCGTGTGAACGTCCTTGTGAAATATGACAACTGTCATTGCTGTTTCAGGTCACCATCAACTTGAAAGTTGTCATTCGTGTGATCGTCATTGTTTTGCTTGTCCTTGCAAGGACAACAAATGGCAAATGGCAAATGACACAATGACAACTTTTGACTGTCCATGCATTTTGGGACAAAAATGACAGACACGTATCATTCGTTTGACCGTCAAAATGACAGCACTACACTGACGGTACAAGGACAAGTTTGCTTGTGACGTCAGATTGCAAGGGCACATTACAATGACCTTCTAATCGTAGCTTGATCGTCAAGCTACAATGACAATGACAACTGCTGGGACAGTTGTCATTGCAAGCTTACAAAAAAAATTGTCATTGTGTCCCATGAGCCATGACAGAGTGATTACACGGTCATGGACAATTGTCATTGCTAGGACAGAAAATTGGTTGTCCTTGTGGTTGTCATTGTAGCTGTCCTTGCAAGGACAGCATGTTACAATGACGATCACACGACATGACAACTTTAGGACAAATAACTACGTCATTATGACGTCAGACTGTCATTGCAAATACACTTTAAATGACCGTCTAATAGTAGCTTTACTAACTTGTTTGCAAATTTCTTCAGTCTTGCTTTTTCTAATTAACCAACTTAAGGAGGATTTCTCTTCAGGCCCAGATGATTTGCCAGCAATTGTTTTAAAGAAATGTACAGTGAATTTGGCTCAGCCTCTTTCTTTTCTCTTCCAAAAATATCTTTCTCTAGGGATTTTCCCATCAATGTGAAAAGATTCTTTTATCATTCCGATTCACAAAAAGGGTTGTAAAGGAGATGTCTCCAATTATAAGCCTGTTGCCAAATTGTCATGTATTTTGCAAACCATTATTTTCGATCAAACAACACGGCTTCCTGAAGTTGATGTTATTGCCACGGACTTTAGTAAAGCCTTTGACAAGATCTCACACAAAATTATTTCGTTCAAACTTAATGCTCTAGGATTTCCTCTTGGATGGAATCATATCTACTAAACCGAAAATATAGGGTTTTCTTTAGATCTTCAGTATCTGAGAAGGCCCATCTTCTATCAATCTTCCAACGATATTCGTTTCGCCTGCATAAATAACCTAGGGTGTTTCATATTTTTATTTATTTAATTTGTTTTGATCAAAATTTTAATAAGTGCCGATACGACCTGCAACGTAATTGCGGTCGTGATCGGTGAAAATGAACCCCAGCGCGATAGGTATCTGGGGGGGGAAAGAGGCGTGGGATAATTTAATTCATATGTACGGCTAAGCACAATATTTCCATTTTGAAGTGAAGAAACACTTTTCGAGACGATTTTACCTCCCGGTAGCACGCTTTAAAATTCAATTTTTTTGCATGGGGGAGGACTCAGTAGAATAATACTAAAATATTAAAATGAGGAAACACCGTTAAGAAAAATATTTTTTTATGACACCACAATTTTCACTGACGGCTCAAAGATGGTTGATGGAGTTGGGGCGGGTGTTTACTCCGACAAACTTAAAATTAGTCAATCGTTCCGTCTGCCCGACGCTGCCAGCATATTTCAAGCTGAAGTGCTTGTTATTAAAGAAGCCTATAGGATACACAAACAAAAAACAATATCTAACCAGAATATTCACAATGTAGCCATTTGTAAAGATAGCCAAGCTGCAATTAAAGCAATTAACAGCTGCCTGGTGTCTTCAAAGATAGTTCATCAATGCAGAGCAGAGCTCTCAGGTTTCAGTAATAGTATACAAATATCTCTCGTATGGGCCCCAGGCCATAGCGACATCCAAGTCACTGTCCATTGGCCAATAGGCGAACATGCAGCTAAACTGCGCATACCTTTCAATAGCTACTGCCGTAGTTGTAGAAATCCGCTAGAGAAGGTGGCCCTGGCTAGGGCTCGCCTCCAGGCATTCGGTAGCCTGTTTCTCGACAACCTAAACGTGCTGTCGAACAAAAGGATAAATGATTTAACCGCTTTTCTCAACAGCACCAGTTGGCTCTAGCAAACCAAGCAATATCTCTATTTCAACTTTCACTTTTGAAGTTTTTGGAACTTCTGGCTTTTCGGGAGTGGCACACAAAAGGAGTGGTTGAGAGTTGCAGGTCACTAGGCCGTGGTTCTTCGGAGCTGTCGGTGCCACTAATTTTTTTTTTTTTTTATAAAGTTGAATTTTTTTTCAATCCCATAGTTTGATACCAGAGCAAGTTAGTGCGACCCAGTCGTGCATTTTATTTCAATGTGTAAATCAGCAACAAGAAGTAGGTACACAAAATAATGGCTCAACTTTAGTTCACGGTAGCACAAATTTTCACACGCGGATACTTTTATCAAAAAAAAAAAAATAAAGAAAAACAAATAAAAATGTATGCAGAAGAATTAAGTTCGGTTCGATTTGAGTGTTTTTGGTTACAGGGAATTATGGCAATATAATAATTACTCGATATTTTCATTTAGCGACATCTACTTGTGTATAAACTAAATGGTATAACCAATGGTCAAGATTTCATCGCTCTAGACTAAGAACAATATATAGAATCAATTTTTATCAAATTCGGCATGCACGATTCTAAACCAGTGAAGGCACCTATGAATGCCAGTCAAAAGTTGTCACATTGACATTCGTCATCATTTCGTGCAAGATACGCTCAGCAAAGGTCAAATCAGAGTCAACTACATTTCTACAGAGGAACAAGTAGCAGATATCTTAACAAAACCTTTGGTGAAGTGGAAACTTTCCAAAAGGCAATGGGAATACAAAACAAACTTTAAGCTTAATACCATGTTCCCACCGACCTGATTTAACTAAATCCACTTGATTTATCAAAATCATGTAATTAATTATGTGATTTACCATACATATTCATGATTTAGATTTACGTGATTTAGACTCGATTTATTTTAAATTACGTATCTGTCATCGTAAATCTTTATAAAAACAAACTATAATATGTCTGTTTTTTACTCAGCGCTTTATTCAGCAACAAAAAACAAAAACAAAACTTTGAAACTGTCAAAACAAATTAAATTTTAATGTTCCCAAAAGAAAAAAAAAATATTGTTCTCGGTAAGTTTTCTTGTGTTTTTATTAATTATTTATAACTAAAAGCTATTTTACAGGAATGGCTATCTTTACAGGAATGTCTCAAGACAAAACAAAAAAAAAACGATTTAGAAGGAGTCAAGATTGACATAAATGTCAGACTAAAACAGGAAATAGTTCGGTGGGAACGCCTTTCATGATTTATAAATCAGGTCGGTGGGAACATGGTATAAGGAGGAGTATTGGAGTATGTGGCACTGAAGTCAGCCACCAACTTATAATTATAATCTAAAAGCTTATGTAAATTGTACTTGAATACAACCAACTTATTTTGTATCTGAATTCAATAAATTATAAATCAATAAATAAATTCTTGGTGAAACCACGCGTTTTCATTACTCTGCTCTTATATTACTTTATTCACATTAGTCAACTCTTTGAAATTCAAACAAATCGTTGAAAATTTGAAATTTTCGCGAAACAATTTTAAAATAAATACGAAATACGAAATGTTTATACGAAAAAAAAACACTGATTTAAGAAACTTATCCTGATACTGTGCAAAGGTTTTTTTCAACAGCGTTCTTACAGTTTGTTTGTGATTTTTAGTTTAAATTATTTAAATTTAATTTAATTTTAAGTTTAAATAAAAACAAATTAAAAGAAAAGAAAATATAAAAAACTGACTGTTGTACCATATCGAAAATTAAACGTTTATAAGAAGTTTCCATTGTAAGCATCCAAATGATTTCACAAAATTTCTGAACCATTTTGATCTTGTTGTAAGATTTTTTCTTTTGGTATTTGTTCGCTTCATTAAATTAAAATAAAAAATTAAAGGAAAGAAATGAAAAATGCGAAATGATTATTTGTCATAACATTTAAAAAACGAACCGTTAATTGCAAAACGTGGAATGCCAAACAGCAAAATGCTAAATAAAGAAATTGCGAAAACATTGATTTATCAAACATTTTTTTCGAAGTATATCCATTTTAAAGAAGATCAAAGGATTAATTTTCATTTTATTATTTTAAAAATATTAAGAATGTCCTAAACATTAAAATAAAAAACAAAAGTAAAAAAGCATTTTATAAATTTTATTTCATACGTTTATTTTTTAATTTACTATTTACTTATTTATTTAAATGGATGATTCGAATACGGGTAGGATGTATCAACACGTCGACGCCTACGCCCACAGCACAACGTCGCCGTAATAAACAAAATTGATAGGTCGATTTTCAAGTTTTATCAATTGAAAAAAACGTGTAAAATAGAATTTATCCAGTACTTTTTTACTTTATTTAATGCTTATTGCAAGTAAAAATGCACCAAATTAATTAAATGTTCTTTATTGAATAAAGTATGAAAAGCTAAATAAATGATTTAAGGTTACAGTTTATCTTAAATATGAACAAGTATATTATAATGAACAGTAAAAGCAGTACTTTTAATAGAGAGAGTGTTGCATTGCATTGTCTTGGCAGTTAATGAGTTTATATAATGCAAGATGTAATTGTTAATGTACAGTGAGTCAGTTCAAATATTATTTCTACAATGCTAATAACATTCTTAATATTTTAAAATTAATAAAATGAAGATTAATCGACACCTACTAAACGGTGGGACCGATTTTCTTCCACCTTGGTAAAAAGAATTCTTTGAGTAATGCCCGGACGATTTTTTTAATCGTCTAAAAATATCGGTACCTACCTGCCATATAAGCTTTACCGATAATTCCAATTTACTCGAAAAAATACGATGGATTTTAATAAAATTTTATGCGAGTGATTTCTAGCCAACGGTGATGTCTTTCATCAAAAAAAAATTCAGAAAAAGTTTATTAACAGTAGTAGGTACCTGCCAAAGAACAGTACTTTTTTGGTACCAATTATCTCTGAAATGGCTGCACCGATTTAAACTATACTATTTTATATCCTAGAAGTTCTGCTCAACCTCATTAATATTGGAATCAAAAATTTTGGAAGAGTATTTACCAAAAAGTTAGTTTTTTTAATTCCATTTTTCTGGAAAAAAATTCGATTAATTTTGATAAAATTTTATATGAGTTATTAATTGTCTATGTCTTTCATTAAATTTTTTTTTCCAACTTACTTATTAACGGTGCATGCTCTATAACGTCACTTTTTTGATACCGATTATCTCTTAAACGACTTGACTATGATTTTTTGTAGTACCTGCCATAGAACAGTACTTTTTGGTACCAATTATCTATTAAACGGCTGCACCGATTTCAACTATATTTTATATCCTAGAAGTTCTGCTCAACCTCATTAATATTGGAATCAAGAGTATTTACCAAAAAGTAAGTTTTTTTAATTCCATTTTTCTGGAAAAAATCTGATTAATTTTGATAAAATTTTATATGAGATATTAACTGTCGATGGGGATGTCTTTCATTAAATTTTTTTTTCCAACTTACTTATTAACGGTGCCTGCTCTATAACGTCACTTTTTTGATACCGATTACCTCTTAAACGACTTGACTATGATTTTGACGAAATTTGATATAGGTCGCCTAAGCTTAATTAATACTGCATTAAAAATATAAAATAAAGTATTTTCCATCAGTTTTTTAAATTCTATTTTCTTTTCGTTTACATGAAGGTTACTTGCCACAAAAGCAAGTTTGTGCGACCCAGTCGTGGCCTTTATTAAAATACATATAATTACATAATAGTCCAGTCAACATAATTACTAAAAAATTGTTTAGTAATTTTTTATTTTATTTTCCCTACTTCTCGTGCAATCAGAGGGCCTCGCGAAATGTACCTCGCCCACATAAAATTTTGTTCTTGCGCCGCCACTGAGTGGCACTGAGTGGGCCACCCAGGTGGCAGGTACATGTACATAATATGTACCTAGTACCATACCAGCTAGGAGACTAGACCTACTTGTGATTATGAAGCAAGAAAATTGCGCGCAGAAAAAAAGTTATGTACATATGTAGGTTGAAACTGTTTCCTCACTTTAATATTTTAATCCTATTCTTGACCTCCTGCTGTAAAAAAATCAGTTTCAATGTTCTTCCGCGAGAAAAATTCGACCAAAAACATTATTCTTTGCGTGGTCTCAATGAACGACTATCTCTCTATATATGTACATACATACATAGTGCATTGAACTACATACATCACAGCTAATTCAACATAAATATTTACGAAAATCTTGGGAAACGAAGTGGGTGAGGGTGTGTAACTATTAATATCTAATGACGTAGCAGTATTGGAAAAATATTTGAGAATAGTGTAAAGAAAATAATTTGGTTAAATTAAGGGGTGACGTCAACATATCGTTTCGTTAAATTTTTATTGGTAGTGAACTTGAACTCTACAAAAATAAAATAGCTGATCTGCGTTTACATCTATAGAGTAGAGAGTCACGTCCATTTACTACATTTATATGACCGGATTCAATCTGAATCGAAATTTCGATGCAGGTATATGGCGACACCGAATCGAAAGATTGAATTTAAATGGGATCGAATTATCTGTGAGTGCAGTGTGTGTGCTAATAGTCGTGTTTTGTTGGTAATTTTTAGTGAGTCAGCACTGGAAGGAACCAACAAAACGCTATATTCACTTTTGTATCCACTTTCTTATTTTATTTCAAAGTTGGTATTCTTGACTTTATGCCTAGCCGAAGTTTCAAATAATTTTATGGATATGTCTGCAAAGTATGGCTATTTGAATATGCCGAGTTGGTCAACTTGTACCCCACCTTCCACTACAAACAAATAAAAACCGGATAAATAATCATTATTTAACTTGAATATTACAAAATTAAATCCCAAATTATATAATTTTATTTAAAAATCTGCTTTAACCAATTTTTATTTGTTTTTAAGCGAAAAGTTCAAAATCATCAAACCTTTTTTTCAACTTTCGTAGGTTGAAAGCTTCTTCCTTACACTTACTTCTTCCGCAACACGCCGCCCTAAAGGAAAACACAATGAACACAACCATTAATAATCTTTGTATATGGAGCCCATGCCTTAAGCTGTCGTAGGTGCCACCAACCTTTAAGCAAAAAATGTATTGACATTATATTTTGCGCCAAAAATTTCCAGGCATTCCAAGATTTTATCTTCACTTTTATGTTCACTTTAATTACTGACCAATTTATCGCCACTTTTCGTATCCCATACAAAATTTTGCTAAAGTGACTAAACGCTTACCAACAAAACACGACTAGTAATAAATCTATATGGATCATCAATCTCCATACAAATTGAGATCTTGCTATTTATCAAGATCACGTTTCATGATCCAAAAATAAGTTCAGCTAGTTTCCACGTGAGGCACTACGTTTTTTGTTTTCTTTCATAACAGCTGTATTTTATTATCCCGATCCGGGTCAGATTTGCATTGCGAAATACACGAAAACAACAAGAAGAAGTAAAATACGGCTAACGTTGGTAATCGACTTGAGTGTCAGTCATTAGGTATTAGATATTTAAAAAAATATGGGATATTTTGATAAAGGGTTTTTTTCTGATGTCACTGACACCCATGATCTATTCGAACTCTTGTTGCCGAAAACATAGAAATTAAAAAAACCCAAATGTTTGATGATTCATGTTGTTTATTTTATCGAAAGGTGATCTTATAGATTATCTCTTGGTATAAAATCAATCATTAATGTTTTAAGGCCCACTTTTTTTCAACTTTACGCCAGAAATATGTTAGGACAATATTAGACCCAGAGCTACCTCCTAGCTAACCAAACTCATTTTTTGAGTCAGGGCCAATTTTACAAACGTAGGTAGCCTTGGTTGAAGTTTTTAACTCATCGATTTGGGTGGTTAACTGCGGTTCAACTCTTGTTAAGTCATGAAATTGCTTTAACCAGAACTAGTTCTTAGTGAAATAGCCGAGTTTTAAAAAAATGGCTCCATTGTGGTTCAAATGTTTGTACAACCGGCTCTCAATTTTTAAGTATTTCGAAAAATATTTTCTTAAAATGATCTTTCACGATGCAAACATATCACAGACAAAAAGCAATAATAGCTGATTCTGACAATCATACATTATATACAATCTGTCTGTTTCAAAAAAGTTGAATGAACAGCAAATCAAGGAAATCTAGAGCAGAAAATGTCTCACTGAACAGTTAAATCATGTTCTTTTTTACTCAGTGCAGGTTAGAGCAGTTCGCTGAGCAGAACTTGTGTTTATTGTCGCTAACGTATATATATTTTTTATGATTTAGAAAAAATGGAATATTGAGAAGGCATTTCCTTTCCTTACTTTTTTATTTTGTTCAATTACCAAATGTCGTTTTTTGGTGTACACTTTTATTTTGTTCAATTACCAAATGTCGTCAATGCTACCACAACAGAAAAACCAAAACCGATGATCCAAAGTTGTTTAATTATCAAAAGATAATCATTCATATAGATCATCTCTGATAATAAAAAGAGGCTCTTGTATAAGTAAGTACAGCGAAACCAAGTGAAAATAAATATTATAAAATTATTCACAAAAACCATCATGCAAATCAAAACAAGCCAAATATACCGTAAACGGTCTGGAAACAAAACTGCACACACACACCAACAAAACTCGATTCAACGATTTTTCGATCTAGGTATATATGCATGTTTTCGATTCGATCCAGGTCGCAAAGTTGAATCGGATCAAGTAATCCTATTTCGATTCGATCAGCGTTTATATGGACCTAAATCCTGATTCAATTCAGATTCAATTCTCCATGTCAACGTAGTAATTGTCCATATTTCCACGTGTAGAAACCGTGTAGAAAATGATAAGTGATTGTGAGAGAAGTTTAATTTGAAGAGACGACATTACAATTACCCATAATGTTAATCATTTACAGAGTATTTTTGATATAGTTTCCACTTTCCAGGAAATTGTTTTGTAATCGGTTTTAATGGTGTTTCCTCACCTTCATATTTTAATCCTGTTCTATTGAGAGCCCCTCCGACCTCTAAAAAATCAGATTGAAAAAGCGATAATTTGCTTAAAAATCCCATTTAATACAGTTGACACATTGAAAAACTACAAATTTATTCACCTCAACTCCAACGTCAAAAATTCGCTAGAGGATAAAATTATAACGTTATTGGCACACGGCCTAACAAAATTGGGCAATTTCAGCAAATCATCTGAAATCACCCACGTAAACACAATTTTCCATACAAATACACAATTTCAAAATTATCTCAAACACGTCAATTTCATCGCAATTTCAACGAAATTGCCTTGAAATGACGTTTTATTTTATGTAATTCCTGTAAAACTGATGAATTCAATGAACAGAGCTAACAAAATGCGTCAATTACTTGAAATGTCAACAAATGGCTTTACATGAGCCAGAAAGAGAAAAACATATTTTTTCTCTTATTCTTTTGATTAAAATTGTCAAACAAAATCATTTCAATTTAGGTGTATACACTATTCGTAATTTTCAAATTGGGGTCTCAAATTGCTCAATTTCAAGAAAACTAGTTTTGATTAATATGTGTACATTTTTATAATGAAAATGCAATTGCGGTAAGTTTATTTGCAACTTTTTTTTACCCAGCGCTATTTTTGACCATTCTTTTTTGATAAATATTCCATAAATTAATTTTTATTGCTGATTGAACAATTAAATTAGAATATTTTGTTGAAAAATGGACGCGTTAAAAATAAAAGAAAAAAATGTTACATCAAAAATTCTTAAATTACTTGATTTTTAGGGGTCATATGTGCCAGAATCAAGAAAATTTACATCTTTTCATCATAAAAATAAAAATTAGTTAATATTTTGTTACAAAGCTGTCAACGTATACATGTACTACACTTAGAGAGTGTGTCACCCTCTATGGTATTGGCAATACCATGGTATCTAACCAGCAGTGTGTCAAAAGGTATAAGAAAATTCTGTTTCGTGTAGTTGTATAGTTATTTTTCTTTTTCAATAAATCAATACGACTACTCTTTTAGAAATGTGGCAGAAATCGTATCTGGTGTCTGGACTATAGTAGGAAACAATATCTTTGGGACTTACATTGCTATAATCAACTCAAAGGTTGATCATATTTAAACGATGTCATATTTTAGTAAGTAATTAGTATTGCCCTAATTCCCTGTAACGAAAAACACTCAAACCGAACCGAACAAAATTCTTCTGGATACATTTTTATTTGTTTTTCTTTATTTCGCTTACCTTTTCTGAGTTTAAACTCAATACAACCTTGTTTTCACAAACACAGATTGTTGTCAAAGCGAACTTTACACCGGTCAGTCAGAGGACGTCCGTCATCTACACATATAATCAGTCATCAGGCAAAATCAAAAGGGTTTTGATTTTTCGCATACAGACTTATTTTTACAAACACAATATTACAGATTGATGTCAAATGACTGAGCGTGTAAAGGTCGCTTAAGGTTCGCTTAACCTGTGTTTTTAAAAATCCTTTTTAACCATAGAATAATACATAAATAGAACATCATCTCAGGAGGCTCTACCCACTTTTGCCTACAAACTTTCAAAACTGCAGAGATTTAACTCTGTAAGCTTGCCCGCGTATTTCAAATGGGACTGTCAAATATGGCTAGACCATACATTCTTTCAATTTTGCATTTAGCTATTCACACGTATTTAGGTATAGAAAAGCACATGTAAATTTTTTTTTCTATAGGAGGAGACGGAGGATTACTAGTTGATGACCTGTGCCCACCTCGAAGCAAACGTCAAAATTTAATCGTGGTAGTAAATTTAACCCAAAATTTTAACCCAATTCACACAAGTCCTAAAAACAGAAATAACTGCCTAATATAAACCCATCAACTCTCCACTAAATTAAATATTTAACGAAAGCATTGGACGCCAACTATTTTGACATATCGTTATAACCTGAACCTCGCGCATGAAATTCGTCTTAAAAATTAGAAAATAATTTAACGACTAATTTTTATTGTGTGCGATAAACGATTTTGTGAATAAAATTTATATTTTTCCACATAAAATAAATTGTAAGT
This sequence comes from Baccha elongata, assembly GCA_951217065.1. Lineage (NCBI taxonomy): Eukaryota > Metazoa > Arthropoda > Insecta > Diptera > Syrphidae > Baccha > Baccha elongata. Next base: position 211,415,404 of record OX578272.1, read on the forward strand.
TTTCTTTTAGTCTTATAAAACGTAAATCCCTAAAGTGCAAAATCAAATTTATAACCTATTTTATATTGAATAGATATTAAAGAACAAAAAAATCAATAATTCGTGCCCAGAGCTACCACTAGCCTATTCGTATTGCCTGTGGAGAGAAAACATTTGTTGGAAACTATTATAACAATATTATATACGAAGGCCAAACTATCTAGGTAAGCACAGCAGCAACCCCAGCAATTTTAAATGTTTCATGTGAAGTGTGTGTTTTTTATTTTAAATAGAGTCAAAGAGTGATGTCGACTAAAGCGAAAAGAGCGGGTACAGCCACACCCCAACCCGGTGGTACATCGACCCCACTTTTGGCAAGCAGTAGTACGCGTCCATCCAGTCCTCTGAGTCCGACTCGTCACAGTCGTTTGGTTGAAAAAGCAGAACTGCAAAACCTAAACGACCGTTTGGCCTGCTATATCGATAGAGTGCGTAATTTAGAAAACGAAAATGCTCGCCTATCAATTGAGGTTCAGACCACCAGGGAGACTATTACGCGCGAAGCTTCGAACATTAAATCGATGTATGAACATGAACTTTCCGATGCAAGGAAGCTGCTCGATGATACAGCACGTGAGAAGGCGAAGTTAGAAATTGATACGAAACGTCTGTGGGATGAAAATGACGAACTCAAGACAAAACTGGAAAAAAAGACTAAAGAGTGCACCCATGCTGAGAACAGTGCACGTTTGTATGAGTCACGTTGTAATGATTTGAACACTAAGTATAACCAGGTCAGCTCTGATCGTAAGAAGGCCGTTGAGGACGTTGCTGAGCTGCAAAAGGAGAACGAACGTCTACGCAAACAGTTGGAAGAGGCACGTAAGCACCTCGAAGACGAGACGTTAGCACGCGTTGATTTGGAAAACAACATTCAGAGTCTTCGAGAAGAGCTAACCTTCAAGGACCAGATTCATTCTCAGGAAATGTCTGAAACTCGCACTCGTCGCCAGGTGGAGATAAGCGAAATCGATGGACGTCTCTCAGAGCAGTATGAAGCAAAACTACAGCAGTCACTTCAAGAGCTCCGTGATCAATATGAAGGTCAGATGCGTTCAAATCGCGATGAAATCGAAATGCTCTATGAGAACAAGATCAAGGGCCTTCAAAACGCCGCCAATAGAAATTCTAATGCAGCTTCATCAGCGATTGAAGAATTGCGCACAACTCGCACTCGCATAGATACACTAAATTCACGTATCGGCGAGTTGGAGTCTACTAACGCAGCATTGAATTCTAGATTGCGTGATATGGAGCAATTATTGGATCATGAGCGTGCTCGTCACAATGCTGAGTTGCATGGTCTGGAAGCTGAGCTAAATCGCATGCGAGAAGAGATGGCTTTGCAGTTGCAAGAATACCAAGACTTAATGGACATCAAGGTTTCTTTAGATTTGGAAATCGCTGCTTACGACAAATTGCTTTGCGGTGAGGAACACCGATTAAACATTACTCCATCGGCATCTAATACAGCCAGTGTTAGCAGTTTGAGCCAGTCTTTGAGATCAACCCGTGCTACTCCAATGAGACGCACACCAACACGCGGTCAGTCTACAGCCAGTGGTGCATTTAAGCGCAAACGAACAGTTGTCGATGAATCAGAGGATCGTAGTGAATCTGAATACTTTGTAACCGGAAGTGCCAAAGGAGACATTCAAATTTCAGAAATCGATCCCGAAGGAAAGTTTGTGAAGCTCTTCAACAAATCTCAGAAGGAGATTGCTATCGGCGGATGGCAATTGTTGCGATCTTGCGGAGCCGACGAGACTTCATTCAAGTTCCATCGTTCGGTGAAGGTTGATGCTGGTGCTACAGTGACCGTTTGGTCAGCTGATGCTGGAGTTGCTCATGAGCCACCAAGCAATATTGTAATGAAGACTCAGAAGTGGTTTGTGGGTGACAACATGAAGACCGTTCTGTTCAACACTGAGGGTGAGGATGTAGCTGCTTCGGAGCGTATTAAGAAGACCGTCTCGAGTCATGTTTCACGTCATCGATCATCAGCTCGGGGATTCCCATCAACACACGTAGCAGCCGGTGGCGATGAGGAAATATACCACCAGCAGGGCGACCCACAAGGAGAAGAGAAGTGCCGTCTTATGTAAAGAAAATCTCTGTTATACCTTATTTTTTTCTTTTATTTTTTCAATAATTCGAACAAAACAAAAAGATAATATGTAACACGTAACACGTTATTTTTAATTTCCTTCATCATTCATAAAAAATATGTATGTATAAAAAAACACAAGTTTTTGATTAAAATTCAAAGCTGTCCCCTTTAAATATAATAAAACTAATTCCGTAATGACCTATCTTTAAGTTGCTTGTTCTGTTCAATCCATATCCAATCGGGACAAAAAGACATTTTTTTCTTCAAAGACATCACCCCCGTTAACTATTTAGACAATGAGAGCTAGCGCACAAATCCGTTCTTGGAACGCATTGCAATTTATATTTTTGTTTTTGTTCAATGAAATTTAATTAATTTAGTTTTTTTTTATTCAAATATATATTTTCTTGGAAGAAATCAAATACAGTTGATTATTTTATTTTGTTTGTGTCCTTTTTTTAAATGTTTAAAGCACTGTTCTATGATTGAGATTTTTTTAAATACTAATTTTGCACATTATGTTATATTTTTTCCAATATAATCTCAGAACGTACACAAATAATTTAAATGTTTGCATAAAACACGAATATAACTGGACGTTTTGTCGAATTTGAAATTACTACAGTAGAAATTCAATAAAGTAAAATTTGCATATGATATCACTGATTTCTCATGTATGTGTCCTTAATAAAATACATTTATAGATTAACTTTAAAAGCATTTCATAGTAAGAACAAAAATAACAAACACTAAATTGTTATCAAACTCAAATAAACTAAACAGTTATATTATTTTGTGTACAATAATTGAGATTTATTTTTGAAAATATATTTTTTCTTTTGAAAAATGATTATCATTTAATATTAAAAAAAAGAAATACTTGTGAACTTAAAAAATGTATTTTATAAAATTTTCTTTTCGCAAATAAAAATAAGATACGAAAAGAAATAATTGGCATACCTATTTTTCCAGCTGTTAATCTTAGCAGCGGGTAGATTAGCTAAATAATGAAAAAATCGAATATATTATAATGATATATACATATAAAAAAGTAAGTAATTATATTTATTTTAAAGGGAGGCTCCTATGAGTCTATGACTTCCGATTGCGAGTCTCAAGAAAAAATTGGCGAAGGTGACGATTACTAGTCGTGTTCGTTGAGCCTTGGAGCCTCCCTGAATTCACCCCAAAGCGTTTTTTTGAAAAACCTGTTGAAAAAATTTTGTGTTTTTTGAGACGGGCTCGCTGGATAGTTTGGTCCACTATAAATATGCGGTACAGGGAATATAGGGATGTTTGTCTCTCATTCGCACTCTTGTTTTCCATAAGGTGCGTAAGCGTACTATTCTAACAAAAGCTCTCAGAAACGACTCACCGCAGTTTTTTTTTTACATTTCTATTGTGAAACAAATTTGTTTTTTTTTTTTTTTTAATTTCACTTGCCAAACTAGTGTTCTGTACCGCGTTAAAACTTCCCATAATTTTAATTATTTTATAGAGTAGTTATATTATATATTTCTCTAACAAAACACAATTTAGAATAGCCACAATTATTAAATTGCAAATCTTTAATAAATTGGTTTTTGAAATTTTAAATTTGCGTTTTTAATTTTTTTTGTAGGGAATTTTATAGAACAGTAAATAAAGAGAATTTAACCTACAAAAGGTCGGGTAGTTCTAAATTTTTGATATGCTGCATAGGATGTTTCGTGATAAAATAAACAATTTCCACACCACACCCCCTCCGCCCCATTTGCTATCAGGAAAAAACTGCACAAAATCGGCTAATTCCGACTATAACTTCTTTCTGGTACATTTTATAAAAAAAAAAAACTTATTACTAAACGCAAAACAAATAGAGCCACTTCATTTGGATTTTGGATGAATCATAGAATTTACAAATAAACTTTCTATATCACACATGTAGAAAATTTTTTTTTCTACAAGTTATGTTATTAGTTTTTTTTTTCGATAAAATGTAAAAGAAAGAAATTATAGTCGAAATAAGCATAAAAGTGACGATTTTGTGCAGGTTTCCTAATAGCGAAGGGGCGGAGAGGTTGTGGTTGTTGAAATTTTATTTTTACTTCAGCCAAACATCCTATGCAACATATCAAATTTAAACGCGCACCGATTGTTTGAGTGGCAGACCTCAAAACAATTCATTACCTGACGAACGCGACGACGAGAAACGGATGTTCCGGTTTTGAAGGGGCTTTAACTGGTGGATATCTGATGTTGTACGAAATGACTAAGGCTATTTCAAATAACCGAGATGGGGCTGGGTTGCTTTTGCGAAAACTCTTATATTAGTCGTGTTTTGTTGGTAATTTTTAGTTAGTCAGCACTGGAAAGAACCAATAAAACGCTATAGATTAGATTAGATTAGATTACTTCTTTATTTTTTCGAAAAAAGGTTTTATAATGTGTTTTCTTAAGAATAAGGAAATGGCAATACTGCCGTCTGTCTGATATGACATTTCTTGATGAATTAATAAATACATGATATAAAGAAAGTGTATAAAATATTACATGATTTAAATAGATTAATAAATATTGATAAATTTCATTACAAGTACTTTAGACACCGATTACTCCTTTTCATTATGCTAATAATAAAGTCGGCATTTAATTTTAAATTTCGTATGTATATAGGCGTTACTCCTGACTCGACATAAATAGCATAGTTTGGGGTTGAATTTGGCAAACGGAATAAGCGCTTAAAAAAAAACCTGTGTATACTTTCAAATGCTTCCATGGGTATATACCCGAAAACTTGCACTCCATAGCACATGCAAGCATTGACTGTTGCGTTAAAAACTCGGTATTTAGACGACAAGTCTATATTTTGGTTGGAGAAAAATCTTGGCCTTTACGATGGAATGCTTTACAAAGTTAAGATTATGATAGTCAGTAAGACTCCTAAATACTGAAACTCCTGAACAATTTCGATAGGTTCATTATTAAGAAACCAATTTTCTTCCGGTAGTCTTCTACTTCGCCTTGATTCAAAAATGACTATTTTAGTTTTTGGGGTATTTTTATGGAGACCCCAAGTATCTCAAAAAGAGCTTAGTCTGTTTATTTGGAGTTGAAGCGTAAAAGGGTTGTCCGTAAGCAAAACCAAATCGTCCGCATATAACAAGACCTTAACTCTACGATATTGGCAAAAAGTACTCCACCAGGAAGGAGATCAGATATTTCGTCGATAAACAAGGCAAAGAGTAAAGGGCTGAGGATATAACCCTGAGGAACTCCAGCTGTCGTTTCGAACCAATCTGAGAATTCACTTCCATCCCACACCTTAGCCTTAGATGCCGAAATAAAACTTAAATACATCAAGAGGAACTTTCGCGATAAACCTAGACAAGAGAGTTTGTAGATTAAAGCCTGTCTATTAACCTTGTCAAAAGCAGCCTTAAAATCTACAAAGCAGGTGTAAAGTTTTTTTTTGTCGATAAATTTCCTGGCTATATACTTGAAAGAACAAAGATATGATAAATGGTCGAAAATCCAGGACGAAAACTAGCTTGGAACATACTAAGACGGTTGTTATCCTCAATCCATTTCAATAGTCTTTCGTACAAAATTGCAGAAAATATCTTTCTAACTGTATTTAGAATCGAAATGCCTCTGTAATTTTCAGCGGAATTAGAGTCTCCTTTTTTGAAAATTGCGAATATCACAGCTTTGTTGAAACTGCTAGGAGAGCGTGATACATTATACAATCTGTTAAAGAAAGCCAGAAGATAATTTTTGAATTCTCTGGTGCTGTTTTTGTAAAATTCGACCGGTATATGCCATCTATGCCTGGAGCTTTATTATTTGTCATCTTATGAAGTGTTGCTTCAAGTTCGTAACACACCGACTCCACTTGATATCTGTATCGCATAACTAGATCTCTGATATCTATATCAGAGCAATTCTTATTTCTTTGCTGGGCAACTCATGTCTTGACATTTCATTAATGAAAGAGAGGTTGACGTGTCAACATCGCGGATAAACCACAAATTTGTTACCTAAAATGTACAAAACAACAAAAAATACAACCGAAATGCAAGAGAACGAAGAGCAACGACCAGCATGAGAGACAAAAAATAATGAAATAAAATCTACCTAGAAAAAGGGGGAAAAAAAAACTCATCTGTCAAATTTATATAGGGCTTTTTAGGTAACAACGATATATCTCTTTCTCGTTCTCACAGAATTGTCAAAAACAGCAGTATGGTGAACAGCTGATTTTTTTTTTTATCATTGTTGAAAAATTGATTGAAAACAAAAGCGGGAATTTTAAAGATTTGTGCGCGAAAATTGTGAAAATTGTTGGTTTTGCTAATTAAAATAAATTTTTAAGCCACGGAAATCACAAATTTCACACAAAAAAGAATACCGCATTTAAAAATTATTCCCAAATTGTTTTCTCCAAGATCTTGAGTTTGACAGTTTGAAAAAAGCGCGGTACATATTTCAATCTGTCTTCACCATAGTGTGAGCTTTGACAAGATGGTAAAACTCCCTATCAGACATCGTCGTCAAGACGAAATCTTAGAGAGAGATATCTGATATCCCAACATAACGAGAAACAACGCGACTCCATTGAATATTTCATTGCAGGATACACATTCTGAGAGAAATTATAGCTCGTGGAGTCGGCCTGTAAAGCGAAATAGGGGTGTCCAAAACATTATCTACAACGTAAGGCAGAGCGTAATCAAAAGTAAGAAGATTCTCGTCAGCCGACAGAAGAGTTTTAAAATGAGCTGCCAATGTCTGAGCTTCAAGAGTGTTCTTCATACTTTGATTCCGCCCACCAAGTTCACGAACATTACTCCAAAACGATTTGGAATCTTTGCAGCATTCCAATTTCTTTGCTATATTATTAAGATAATCGTTTTTTTTAGCTATACACAGTTGTCTATACTTTTTATTAGTTTGGAGATAAATGTTTTTAAAAAATTGAGAATTTGTTGTCCTAAAGAGCTTGAGGTAGGTAAAGGATAGTTTACGAAGATTTTTACAATCTTTATCAAACCATTTTTTTGCTGGTGTAAAAGTATTTATTGTTGTTAAATGCAAAAAAGGAGCTGATGTTTTGATGACTTCAACTATACTTTCGCAAATCTCATCCTCTGTGTTTGAAAACTGCGGTGGCAGGACATTATAATTACAATTAAGGAGTCTTTTTTTGTAGGTTGGAGCATTGCTCTCAGACCATTTGAGTTTGGGAAAATTAATTAGGTTAGTTTGTTGAATTTCTTTCATAAAATGAGTTTTGACCACTATAGGCATATGTCCCGAGAAATTGGCCAAGCCCACCTCAAAGTCTACAAGTGTATACCCAACCATAAAACGCTATATTCACTTTTGTATCCACTTTCTCATTTTATTTCAAAGTTGGTATTCTTGTATACCACCTCTTCCACTACAAACAAATAAAAACCGGGAAAAAAATCATTATTTAGCTTGAATATTACCAAATTTAATTCCAAATTATATAACTTTATTTTAAAAATCTGCTTTAACCAATTTTTATTTGTTTTTAAGCGAAAAGTTCAAAATCATCAAAACTTTTTTGCAACTTTCGTAGGTTGAAAGCTTCTAACTTCTTCCGCAAAACGCAGCCCTAAAGGAAAACACAATGAACACAACCATCAATAATCATTGAAAATAGGGCTTTTTAGGTAACAACGATATATCTCTTTCTCGTTCTCACAGAATTGTCAAAAACAGCAGTATGGTGAACAGCAGATTTTTTTTTTATCATTGTTGAAAAATTGATTGAAAACAAAAGCGGGAATTTTAAAGATTTGTGCGCGAAAATTGTGAAAATTGTTGGTTTTGCTAATTAAAATAAATTTTTAAGCCACGGAAATCACAAATTTCACACAAAAAAGAATACCGCATTTAAAAATTATTTCCAAATTGTTTTCTCCAAGATCTTGAGTTTGACAGTTTGAAAAAAGCGCGATACATATTTCAATCTGTCTTCTCCATAGTGTGAGCTTTGACAAGATGGTAAAACTCCCTATGGAGTAAATGTCTTATGTCGAATTCCTTTGAAATAAAAAGTTGACTTTTTTCGGACTAAAGTCGCTTCTTTTCGGACTAAAGTTGCTTTTTTTCCGAAAATCATGATCCATAGACAAGAAAAAGTTGTTTTTTTTCCCCTCAGATCAACTTTTCTTGAATCTCGATTTGATAGCAAGATTCACACATATTTTCACACATACTTAACAGATTTGATTTCTTTTGTCAGACGAGCTGTTTAATGTCGAATTCCTTAGATTTTTTCAGATTTGATCGGAAAAGTTGACTTTTTTTCCTTCCTATGGATGTTGAAACAATAAAGTTGCTTTTTTTCTGTAATTGTGTGGTGTATATTTTATAGACGCGATATAAACAATTCACTTAAGTTCGCTTTATTAACATATTGCACTATTAACAACAAGGTTCACGTCCAATAGATTATTTTAAAATTATTTTATTTGAGAAATCTATATTAAAATAAACCAAACTACACAATTAAACGGCTCGTCTGACAGAAGAAATCAAATCTGTTAAGTATGTGTGCAAATATGTGTGAATCTTGCTATCAAATCGAGATTCAAGAAAAGTTGATCTGAGGGGAAAAAAAGCAACTTTTTCTTGTCTATGGATCATGATTTTCGGAAAAAAAAGCAACTTTAGTCCGAAAAAAAGCGACTTTAGTCCGAAAAAAGTCAACTTTTTATTTCAAAGGAATTCGACATAATTGTGTAGTTTGGTTTATTTTAATATAGATTTCTCAAATAAAATAATTTTAAAATAATCTATTGGACGTGAAACTTGTTGTTAATAGTGCAATATGTTAATAAAGTGAACTTAAGTGAAGTGTTTATATCGCGTCTATAAAATATACACCACACAATTACAGAAAAAAAGCAACTTTATTGTTTCAACATCCATAGGAAGGAAAAAAAGTCAACTTTTCCGATCAAATCTGAAAAAATCTAAGGAATTCGACATTAAACTGTCATACATTGACGTACTAGATATGGACCGCCAGTCGGTTGAAAATTTCATACAAACAGCCAAGAAAAGTTGTTCCAACTAAAAACAGTCTAAAAACGCCATCATCTTTTAGTGTTAAATACGTGTACTAATTTCGCCATTAGATTTTAAATGAAAACGATAATATATTCATCTGTAAGTAACTCATGGCATAAGGAGTGGATGTGTTTTGTAAAATAAAAGTAGTTTGATAATAATTTCCAGCAAAATATTTCAATAGTAAATAATTAATTAAAGAAATCATATCACTGCTACGCAGATTCCCTGCTAGTAGTTGATGGCGCCCCTAGTTATGTTGGAACACGAGTGAAGTTGGCTACTGGCGGTCCATACCTAATAGGTCAATGCTGTCATAGGTGCCACCAACCTTTAAGCACGAAATGTATGGACATTATATTTCGCGCCAAAAATTTCCAGTCATTCCAAGATTTTATCTTCACTTTTATGTTCACTTTAATTACTGACCAATTCCGCCACTTTTCTTATCTCATACAAAATTTTGCTAAAGTGACTAAACACTTACGAATAAAACACGCCTATTATGAGTTTGAAAGCTTTTGGCAAAATGTTGAACCGATAGGTTTGTAATAACTACATATAATAAAAAAAATGCTGCGTTTTTAGTTTTTTGTTTTATATAAGAACAGAACAGCAGCGATAGCGGTTGAAAATATTAAATGGGAACATATTTTCTAAACCAATGAACTAATCTGGATGATTGATACCATTCCAGACACATATTTAAACCGAGCTACTTTCTGCATAGTCAGTTTTTTATTTGGAACTGAATGCAATTAGGGGCTGAATGTTCAGCTGTAATGCAACAAATAAACTCAGCCAGTTTTATTGTTAAATAAATAACATTTGAGTTAGCCTGGAGCAGGCTAAAATTTTAGCCAGTGGATAAAGGAGTGGATAAGGGAGTAAGAAAGACAGTCGGAGTAGTGTGTTTGTTTTTATTTGCATTTATTTTTGTTTGTTTTATATTAATCATTAATGTCAAATTTTCCGTTTGTGTTTTTGTAAATTATGTTTAATTTAACTTACGTAAGAAGAATTACTAAAACTAACATTAATATTCATTGTGAAACTAATTTTTTTGTTAAGTTCAGCTGCCAAACCAGTGTTTTGTACCGCGTTAAATCTTCCCATAATTTTAATTCCTTTACAAAGTAGTTCAATTTTTTTTCTTTAACAAAATAAAATAAATCTATGCACATCAATAAAAATGGAGTGTCTGTTTGTAATGTCAAAATAACAGTATTTTACTACACGCATATGAGAGCATACACAGCCCTTATATCAAAACACACATTTTTAAAATGTTTGTCTGTCTGTTTGTCGTGGCTAATCTCGAGAACGGCTAGACCGATTTTGACGAGACTTTCACTGACCGATAGATAGTGTCGATTTTTTTGCATTTTCGTAAATATAAACCGATCAGAATCTACAGGACCGATTTTGACGGGACCTTCAGTGTCAGATGGCTGATAATATAGGAAGTAACTTATGATGCAAATTATCCCCAAGGTGGCGCTATGGAAAATTTTATTTTTCAACTGACGAACGCGACGACGGGAAACTGATGTACCGATTTTGAAGGGGCTTTAACTGGTGGATAGCTGATGTTCTACGAAATGACTAAGGCTATTTCAAATAACCGAATAGATGGGGCTGGGGTCGCATTTGCGAACTCTTATATTATGAGTTTGAAAGCTTTTGGCAAAATGTTGAACCAATAGGTTTATAATAACTCTTTCAAAAACAATGTTTTATCATTTATTATTTCTGCGGTATACATATAATAAAAAATGCTGCGATCTAATTTTGAAATTATTGTGGTTATTGTGTGGTTGGATTATATGTAAACACAAATTAAAGTACCTCCTGTTTTGAATTAAAACCTCTTATACTACTGAAGAAGACAAATTATGTTTTATATCAGAACAGAACAGTAGCGATAGCGGTTGAAAATATTAAATGGGACCATATTTTCTAAACCACTGAACTGATCTGGATGATTGCTATAATTCCAGACACATATTTGAACCGAGCTACTTTCTGCATAGTCAATTTTTTATTTGGTTCAATATCTAAAACAATTCATAGGATTTACAAAATGTAGGTATACGTTGAAAATGCTAAATGGGGCCATACCTTCTAAGCTACTGAACAGAATTGGATGGTTGCTACCATTCCAGAATCAGCTAAGAACTTTCCTATATGCTGCGTTCTTTTTTTCGTTTTTTCCAAAACTAATTTTTACATTTCCCCGTACCATGAAACAGAAGGGGAAATTTTTCAATTCTTGTAGGGAAATTTAAAAAAATATATTAGTGTTAAAAATACCATTTAATCCAGTTCGCACACCAAAAAGCTAAACATTTATTCACCTCAACTCAAACGTCAAAAATTAGCCAGAGGATAAAATTTTAACGGTGTTCGCACACGGCCTAAATAAGCAATATCAATTATGGCTTGCTTGCATTAAACTGTGTTCAAAGATGCTTCCTATAGTTAACCGAATCCAATTAAACTTACGGGAGAAACTAACTGAAATTCAATTAATTTTAATTTTGTCCAACTTGGTGCTGCCGGTGATGACATTGGTTTACTTCCTATTGTAAGTCTCGGGAAAGATATTGAATCCAATTTCGGAGCACTTGCATGTGCATCGAATGCCGCTTTTGACTCTTGCTTCTTCGGGTTCCTTTAGGACAAGTTGAGGTTTCTGAAAATTACTTGATTTCGCAAGTCATCCATAAGATAAAATTGAACTCATTGAAACTTGATGGGGATGGTTTGTGTTGGCCCCTATTAATGGAAACAATATTGTATATAAATACAAAAATCTTTTTAATGTGGCACCATTACCTGATGATGAAAGAAATGTCTCTTTTGTTTTGGTTAGACGTAAACCGCACACCCATCACCATGGGTATAATAGTAGGAACTCCACCACGAAATAAAGAGAATTCTTGTTCAATTCGTGCATCAATTGGTGATTTTCATTAAGTAGATATAAGCTTCGAAGGTTGTTTTTTCAGATTGCATACAAATTGCAATACTTCACAGTGAGGCAAGACATTTTCTGTATTTTAAACCGAATTATTTGTTAAAATTTTATAAAACAAAAGAGAAAACTATAAAACCGAATTTACCTTCGCACAAAAATATGCGAGCAAAAGTTAATTGACAAAATATATAGAACTTATTTCAAAACAAATAAATTCACCTTGGTTCCCCTCTCAATTTTACACGGATACGAATCGAAATTACAAAAACAACAATGTAAGCAAATGGTTGTTGGAGGGTAAAACCAAAGATTATCTATCTCAGCTTATGTCGAATTCCTTTGATTTTTTCAGATTTGATCGGAAAAGTTGACTTTTTTTCCTTCCTATGGATGTTGAAAAAACAAAGTTGCTTTTTTTCTGTAATTGTGTGGTGCATATTTTATAGACGCGATCTAAACATTTCACTTAAGTTCACTTTATTAACATATTGCGCTATTAACAACAAGTTTCACGTCCAATAGATTATTTTAAAATTATTTTATTTGAGAAATCTATATTAAAATAAACCAAACTACATAATTAAACTGCTCGTCTGACAGAAGAAATCAAATCTGTTAAGTATGTGTGAAAATATGTGTGAATCTTGCTATCAAATCGAGATTCAAGAAAAGTTGATCTGAGGGGAAAAAAAGCAACTTTTTCTTGTCTATAAATCATGATTTTCGGAAAAAAAGCAACTTTAGTCCGAAAAAAAGCGACTTTAGTCCGAAAAAAGTCAACTTTTTATTTCAAAGGAATTCGACATTAGGTGAGAGTGTGTGCAGTTTTCCTTTCATTGACGTATAACATCTAGTACGTGTACGTATTATCTAGTACGTCAATGTTTACTTTGTTCTCACGCACACTTTCTCACCTAGGCTGAGATCAGCTGATATGAAGCTTGTAGGTAACGTCAAATTAAATGGCAGGATTACCCTCTCTGTTAGCTACTCTGTGGTAAAACGTAAGAAGGTTTCCCAATAGGGAGTTTTACCATCTTGTCAAAGCTCACACTATGGTGAAGACAGATTGAAATATGTATCGCGCTTTTTTCAAACTGTCAAACTCAAGATCTTGGAGAAAACAATTTGGAAATAATTTTTAAATGCGGTATTCTTTTTTGTGTGAAATTTGTGATTTCCGTGGCTTAAAAATTTATTTTAATTAGCAAAACCAACAATTTTCACAATTTTCGCGCACAAATTTTTAAAATTCCCGCTTTTGTTTTCAATCAATTTTTCAACAATGATAAAAAAAAATCAGCTGTTCACCATACTGCTGTTTTTGACAATTCTGTGAGAACGAGAAAGAGATATATCGTTGTTACCTAAAAAGCCCTATCATTAGTCTAGTTTTATTAATTTGGTCATGGTCATTTAAATTTCATTCTATTAATTTCATATCTTATCAGAAAATAATTCCATATTCGAAAAAAATTATTCAGTACAGCAATAATTTGTAGTGCTGTTGTAGATGAGTAGATGATATAATAATAAATATAAAATACTATAATATAAAGAAATTAAAGGTTGGTAGCTACGGTAAAGTATTTCGAATAGAAAATGGTAAGGTATTTGATTCATATTCAATACTAAAAATGATGTGGAATTTATGAATTGGTCTCAAATATACCTTAAAAGCAAGTTAACTTTAAGATCGTTTCCCTTCCGAGATGGGCTAATTTTCCTAAAGATACAAATGTTTATCTCTATAGATTTGTAATCAAAATTTGTACTTAAGGAAGAACTTTCTTATCTTTAAAAGTCACTACACCCAAAAAACAAAGTATGTACTTACCTGTTTGATTTGTTTTTATAGCTAGCATATCGCATTAAAATGAAGTTGATCATTTTGGAAACGACAAATGCAGTTGGTGAGTGGGCTGCTAAATATGTGATGAAAAGGATTAATGAATTCAATCCAGGACCAAATAAGTAAGTTAAAAATGTTTGTCGATAATGTATGTTCCTGCTATCTACTATTGTCATTTTAGGTATTTCGTGTTGGGATTACCAACCGGCAGTACACCTTTAGGAATGTATAAAAAATTAATTGAACTATACAAAATTGGCAAAGTTTCCTTTAAATATGTGAAAACATTCAATATGGATGAATATGTTGGTAAATACAACTACTCTTTGTTATCGTCTTATTTTTCTTTCAACCTAATTTAATTTAAGGTCTTCCTCGGGATCACCACGAAAGCTATCATTATTTCATGTGGGATAACTTTTTTAAACACATAGACATTGATCCAACGAATGTTCATATTCTTGATGGTAACGCTACTAACCTTGTTGCCGAATGTAATGCATTTGAAAATGAAATTAAGAAAGCCGGTGGGGTTGAACTCTTTATTGGTGGCATTGGACCTGATGGTCATATCGCATTTAATGAACCCGGGTCATCATTAGTATCAAGAACACGAGTTAAAACTCTTGCTCAGGATACTTTAGAAGCAAATGCTAGATTCTTTGACAATGATATGACTAAAGTTCCAAAACAAGCATTAACTGTAGGCGTGGGAACTGTGCTCGATTCAAAAGAAGTAATGATACTTGTAACTGGAGCACATAAAGCATTTGCATTGTACAAAGCCATAGAAGAAGGTGTTAATCATATGTGGACAGTTAGTGCATTCCAACAGCATGAGAATACATTGATGGTTTGTGATGAAGATGCAACACTTGAGCTTCGTGTGAAAACCGTCAAATACTTTAAGGTATGTCGAGAACTTAGTACAAATATTTATGTGCTTGAAAATTAAGAAGTAGATTTCAAAAACTTTATTTGAAAAGCATGCACCTTTTATATTTAGACTGTTTTTGCGATGGGTATCTTTAAGAGTATAATTATGATTGGTGTAGCCCCGATGCAAATTAAGCACAAAAGGTAATCACTGTTCTAGTACGGTAGTGGGTCACCCTAAAATGAGAAAAGTAAGAGCATTCAACGAACGACACAGTAAAGCTCGTTTCACACCTATGGGGTTTCATTTGGTGTCGAAGGAGCATTTGGTGCAACAGGATTTCTATTAAGTGTATTAAGTTTCTATTGGGTTCTTATTGGGTCGTTTTTATCTGTTAAAACTTATAAGGCAGAAGCGAATAGAAACCCAATAGTGACTTCACCGATTGAAAACCCACAGGTGTGAAACGAGCCTAAGCATTACTGAAGAATGGTATTGGGGTTGATTGAGTGCTGTTGCTTTTTTGTTTGTCCAGGGCTTTCGATCAGATTTCAAAAAATTTTGTTAAAAGTTTTCGATACATAAACATATGGCTTAGTGCACAAATGTGTTGAGTCCACTTTGGGCCGAAAATGAATTATTTGTTGTTGTGTTTGATAGATTTTTACCCAGGGTCGACTCAGGTTTTCTTGGCAGCTCCAAGAGCTGTGAAAAAAACCTGGTTTTTCGGTTTTCAAAAAAGGCACAAGGATTGGTTTTGTGTTGACAAAAAGAAATATGCAATAAATATTTGTTTCCAAAATTAAAACTTGAAATTTTTTGCTTTTGGTAAATTCCAAAACATAAAACAATTAGATTTTCTTTATAAGAACACCTACACCAAAGCGCGATGATGGTTTATTAAAACCGAAACGCGTCGCAATTTATAAATTAATGTTGTGAAAAATAAAAAATTTTTTAAGAATTATATAAAAAAAATTATAAACCAATTCATTATTTTAATAATTGATTATTTTCATTTTAAATTACATTTTGTTTTATTTCTATGTTTTCTATTTATTCTCATTAAAACAAATTTATAATTTCTTTTCTTTGCATTGAAAAAGTAAAATAAAATATTTAATGCAGCGAACGATTGTAAACATATGTTTGACAACACACATGTCAATTTGCTTTCCTCAACTTCAGCTACACTGCGCGGCACCAAATTCTTTGTCTGAGATTGTATGACGTAACCCGCACTACTAGGCCGCGTAGTTTCACTGAAGTAAACTGTCGCGTAGTGCGGTCTTACTTTAACGGCCATAATATTCACTTGTTAAATCCAGATATAAACTTAAATCCAAAAATCAATTATTCACTTTACTCATTTCTTAGCCAAGTTTAATATTGTTTCTTCGCAGAAAATAATACATATATAAAAACAAAGATATCTAAAGGAAGCAACATTAGAAAAGATGGATTTTATATGGAAATAAGCGAAAACTAGGAATAATTTACACCTAGATTTAAGTTTTAAACTACTGAATAATATGGTCGCAAATGTTTTACAGGAAATCTGACAAGAATAGGTTGAATTTTAAAATAAAAATTTTCACCGGAAGTTAGCCTTTTTTTAACGATTATAATGACTAATCTTACTTACTCGGTCCATATGATGTTGGATAGAGGAAATGTCAAACTAGGTCGTGGGGACTATATTTTTGGTCTGATGTCTACGGTTTGGCTAAAAAAACAGACCAAAGTTTCACTCCCGAAACTGGAGAAAATAGGAAAAAAAATAATTATTTTAAGTAAAGTTTTCACCGAAAATTAAGCCTTTTTTAATGATTATAACGACCAATCTTATGTCGTTTTCTGGTGGTAATCCCGAAGTGTTCTCCGATCCAAGTCCAAGCGAATAAGAAAACTTAGCCGATTCTGAAATATATGTTTCATTGTAGTGGTAAACATCAACGCAACTTTTCATCCACTTTTTGAGCATTCCAATACAAATGAGTTGAAAATTGCATTGAATACCTATATTCTTTAAACTATTTATTATGTTTTTCACTTTATAAACATTGTTTTTGGCTAATTTTTTTTAGTTTGCATATTTCAACAAATTTGTTGTAATATTATTAATGCGCAAACCGAAAAACGACAGGTGAAAGTGTTTTGAAGTTTAAACTAATGAATCTGTGAGTGCTTCTGGTTTTTAATCTGAATTGAAATTCAGAAGACAAAACTCTTCTTTCCAGAAAAGGAACTGTCATTCTGAGTGGCAAGCAAATGGTTTCAGAAGCCTTCTGGACGCTCCCGGACGCATCTGGACGACCAACCGAAAACGATATTAATCCGTCTATGTTTCAGCAATCACTGAACCGATTTACACGGATCGTATGTGTTGTATAGAAGATGTGTCAAACAAGGTCGTGGGGACATATTTATGGACAAATGAAATACATACATTTGAACGCTACTCTCTGGGAAGACGCGCTTATTAACTTTGGGAATGAATAAGTTTTTTTTTAAATTAATTGCATCATTTTGAAACATCATTAAGCCCAAATACCAATTTACCTATCTAACAAAAGTTTAAATATATGATCAAATACCAATATACAATTTTATTTGCCATTTTTCGGCTTGCGCGTTTGATATTTCAAAAAATTGTTTAAATTTTGATCGAAATTAAAAAGTTTAGTAAAAAACAAAAAGTTTATAAAATGAAAAAGGTAATAAACATTTAAAAGAATATTTTCAATTTGTATTCCCATGTTTAAAAAGTGGATGAAAATTTTAGTTGACGTTTCACCACTACAATGAATCCGAATCCTGGGGTGGAATCGCGTAAGATGATAGTTGATTGTCACATTTTTGATCACCACTTGTGATGAAATTGGTTTTTCCTTCTGCGTAAGGTGATCACATCCACCAATTCAACTCAATTCAACTTCGTTCAATTTGTCAGTGACATTTGTGAAAAACATTGTTGCCGTAGTCATATTTTCAAGTAAATTCATTGAAATTGTTAATTTTTTAGTGAATAAATGCAATAAATCTAATTTAAACCATTTATTTTCGATTGTTGTATACTCATATGGTAAAAGAAATATTGTTTTTGTTGATTTGGTAACTAAAATTGAAAAAAAGTTAAAAATTTTATAATGTTTTGTATGCGTGTGGTAACTCTAGTCACATTGCAACAAAAATATAAATGAAACGTCAATTTCATGAGAAGGTGACTATCACAATATTTTTGTGATTGGTTTTTAGCTATCACTGTGATGATCACATTACGCAGACAGAAAGTGTAGATTTTGACTGTCACTTATCACAAATCACCTTAGCCGATTCCACCCCTGGTGTTGGAAGTGCTGTCACAATTATAGACATACATTGGTCTCTTTCAGTATGCATTATGGACTAAATATTAAGGTAACTAAGGTTCTTGAACGCAAATTTACTTAAATATTTAGTCAATTTCACAAATTTCATGTTGAAATTTACTTTTGAATTTTACTTTGAAGAATTCACACTGCGGAGAACAAAAAATATTTTTTGGTTGCAAAATATTTTAGGAATAAAAATAATACACACTTTGTACAACAAATGGAAATATTACAGGGTTTTCGGCATAATATAATAACCAATACGGTAGAATGCCACATTTTGTATCTCAAAAAAAGACTTAACGTAGATTTTTTACTACTTTTAAACGCATATTTTGTTCTCAATATTTTACAAAAAGATACCTACACTAAAAGTATTTATTCAGTAGGTCTTCACTATTTATAAATTTTGAATAGCATAAATAATAGCATCTCAATTTTCAACATCAAATCGATGCAGTAAAGATCTGTTGACATTTCTTTAAAAAAATCCAATTTGAAAATCCAATTTGAATTTAATTTAAACAATCTTTGGTCACTAGCACATACACAATCAAAATATGGAGTATTTTTCACTCTTCGGAGTGAAATAAATGGAAAATGACATAAATTGCTTAGTGCAAAAAATCTCGACTAAATTCTTGACTAAATGGGTACGTTCAATACAATTAAGAACTTAAGTTAAATTGAAATGAAACCATTAAACGACAACACTAACCTAAAGTTTGGTGGAATGTCAGAAATGTAATACCTGATTTGTTTACACTCAAACATTTCTTTACCTTACTTTTGAGAAAAATTGATATTGTATTTTTGTTCATGACAAAGTTATATTTGAAGAGGTGACTACTCTCTTAACTTTTGCAGATGAACTTTTAAGTCGGTAATAACTATCTCAATTCTACTCAATATACACCATTATTTTCTTTTCCTTAATTATTACCTACCTCAATTCGACTTTGTTGTTGATTATAGCATTTGCAATTTTTGTATTTTTATTTTTACTAAAAGCGTTGGAATACATATTTTCTTCAAAAGAGAATAATTTCCTTTCTTCTTAGTTATTTTTTCCATTACGCATAAAAGTAGGTACCCATATAAAAAAAGTATGGGTCCAGTTATAGCTATCAGTAAAAATTTTCTTTTCCTTTTTTATAAATGCTTCCATATTATTTGACCCAAAATAAAGATGTAAATCAATGACGAATAACACAAATTTTTTATTTTACTGATGAAAATTGGTTTTACGTATCAGCTGACTGTCATTGCAGACAAAATGAAACAAATCGTTCCAATGATCTGCGTTCCAATTTTTTACTGTTCCAACACATCATTAAAAAAATTACTGAAGCAATGTACAATAGCCGTATTTCATAACGCAAATCTGATCCGGATCAGATCAGAGGGTATAATAAAATAGAAGGGTGGAATCGGCTAAGGTGATTTGTGATTTGTGACAGTCAAAATCTACACTTTCTGTCTGCGTAAGGTTATCATCACAGTGATAGCTAAAAACCAATCACCAAAATATTGTGATAGGCATCTTCTCATGAAATTGACGTTTCATTTTCATTTTTGTGGCAATGTGACTAGAGTTACCACACGCATACAAAACATTATAAAATTTTCAACTTTTTTTCAATTTTAGTCACCAAATCATCAAAAACAATTTTTCTTTTACCATATGAGTATACAACAATCGAAAATAAATGGTTAAATTTAGAATTATTGCATTTATTCACTAAAAAATTAACAATTTCAATGAATTTATTTGAAAATATGACTACGGCAATAATGTTTTTCACAAATGTCACTGACAAATTGAACAAAGTTGAATTGAGTTGAATTGTTGGATGTGATCACCTTACGCAGAAGGAAATATCAATTTGATCACAAGTGATGATCAAAAATGTGACAATCAAATATCATCTTACGCGATTCAACCCCAGGTAATGTACATCCAGAAAATCAGTTCTATAGGTAGGATAGCCTTTTTACTGACATATTTTTACTGATAGCTATAAACGCTCATACGTAAAAAAAACTTCAGTTTTCATTCGTTTCATCATTTACGGATGGTTTTAACTGGCCCCTAAGGGTTAAATTGAACATTTTTTTGGCACAAAAATTCTCTGAATTATTTGTAATCGATAAGTGTAACATTTTTGTTTTAAATCAGATGAATTCATTGCTAATTATCGGCTTGAACGTTTTTCCTGATCGCTATAACCGGCACCTAACACGGTGTCTCCACGAGCAAGATTTCATAGATTACCATCTGTCACTTTCCATAGAAAGAAAGATTGATAGAATGCTATAAAATGTATGGTGGGCATTTGATAGCTTAATATTTCATACTATTTCAGTCCAATTAGGCGCCGGTTATAGTGACCAGGAAAAACCATCAGGAAAAGTAGAAACAAATGAGAACAGGAATTTTTTCCTGATGTGCGTTTATAGCGATCAGGAAAAATGTGTCAGTGAACAGGCTGTTTTCCTGATTGAAATGCACACGAAAAACTTTTTCTGACAGAAATCTGTCAGTGGAACAAGTGAAAATTGAGCTCAAATAATTGGAATGATTTGTTCCATTTTTTTTTAAATGTCAATCAGCTGGCACGAAAAATTAGTTTTCGTCAGGAAAATAAAGAAATACATTTGAAACAATAAATAATTATTCTATAGTAAAATTTATTAGCAAAAAAAATTCTTTGAGTTATTTGTAGTCAATAAGTGTAGTATTTGTGTTTAAAATCGATTTAAAACAACATAAAAAATCCATTCGAACATTTTTCCTGATGCGTTTTCCTGTTCGCTATAACTGGCGCCTTAGGGGCCAGTTATAGCTATCAGTAAAACGTATCAGTAAAAATTTTCTTTTGCATTTTTTTATATTTTTGTACACTATTTGAAACAAAAAAAAGATGTGAATCGATAACAAATAACATTAAATAATTTTTTCTTGAAGAAAATCTTTATTTTGATATATATTTTTTGTGAAAACACCATTTATCTATTTTACTGATGTAAATTCATTTTACGTATCAGCTGACTGTCATTGCACCCAAAATGAAACAAATCGTTTTAATGATGTGCGTTCCAATTTTTTACTGTTCCAACACATCAGTTAGGCGCCGGTTATAACAATCAGGAAAAACCATCAGGAAAAGTAGAAACAAATGAGAACAGGAATTTTTTCCTGATGTGCGTTTATAGCGATCAGGAAAAATGTGTCAGTCAACAGGCTGTTTTCCTGATTGAAATGCACACGAAAAACTTTATCTGACAGAAATCTGTCAGTGGAACAAGTGAAGTAAAAAATTGGAACGCACATCATTGGAACGATTTGTTTCATTTTGGGTGCAATGACAGTCAGCTGATACGTAAAATGAATTTACATCAGTAAAATAGATAAATGTTTTTTTTCACAAAAAATATATATCTAAATAAAGATTTTCTTCAAGAAAAAATTATTTAATGTTATTTGTTATCGATTCACATCTTTTTTTTGTTTCAAATAGTGTACAAAAATATAAAAAAAATGCAAAAGAAAATTTTTACTGATACGTTTTAACCCCCTAAGGGGCCAGTTATAGCTATCAGTAAAAACCCTCAGTAAATGATGGAACAAATGAATTCTGAAATTTTTTACGTATGAGCGTTTATAACAATCAGTAAAAATATCTCAGTAAAAAGGCTATCCTACCTATAAAACTGATTTTCTGGATGCAAATTACTTCAGTAAGGCGCCGGTTATAGCGATCAGGAAAACGCATCAGGAAAAATGTTCGAATGGATCTTTTATGTTGTTTTAAATCGATTTTAAACACAAATACTACACTAATCGACTACAAATAACTCAAAGAATTTTTTTTGCTAATAAATTTTACTATAGAATAATTATTTATTGTTTAAAATGGATTTCTTTATTTTCCTGACGAAAACTAATTTTTCGTGCCAGCTGATTGACATTTCAAAAAAAATGGAACAAATCGTTCCAATTATTTGAGCTCAATTTTCACTTGTTCCACTGACAGATTTCTGTCAGAAAAAGTTTTTCGTGTGCATTTCAATCAGGAAAACAGCCTGTTGACTGACACATTTTTCCTGATCGCTATAAACGCACATCAGGAAAAAAATCCTGTTCTCATTTGTTTCTACTTTTCCTGATGGTTTTTCCTGATCGCTATAACCGGCGCCTAAAATGTTTACTGATGTGTTGGAACAGTAAAAAATTGGAACGCACATCATTGGAACGATTTGTTTCATTTTGGGTGCAATGATAGTCAGCTGATACGTAAAATGAATTTACATCAGTAAAATAGATAAATGGTTTTTTCACAAAAAATATATATCAAAATAAGATTTCTTCAAGAAAAAATTATTTAATGTTATTTGTTATCGATTCACATCTTTTTTTTTGTTTCAAATAGTGTACAAAAATATAAAAAAATGCAAAAGAAAATTTTTACTGATACGTTTTACTGATAGCTATAACTGGCCCCTAAAAATTTTAATGAAGCAATTTGCATCCAGAAAATCAGTTCTATAGGTAGGATAGCCTTTTTACTGAGATATTTTTACTGATTGCTATAAACGCTCATACGTAAAAAATTTCAGAATTCATTTGTTCCATCATTTACTGATGGTTTTTACTGATAGCTATAACTGGCCCCTTACACAGAAAATAGAAAAGTCAATATGAAAATGACAGAATACTATCTCTAGCATGCTATGAGCTGAGCAATATATTGCAAGAAATTTTTCATAGAATACTATTTGTGGTCTCCATAGGTAATTTTAATAGAATGGCTATCTTGTATTCTATGAAATCTAGATCGTGGAGACACCGTGTAATAGCTATCACTGAAACTCATCATTGGAAATTTTTCATTTTTAGGCAAATTCTCCAACAAATTTACTGTTAATTGGTTTTTAATATATGAATTATAGATTCAAAATTACGCTATTTGAACTTAATTTGCAAAATATAAACAATTTTGTGTTTTCAATGACGAAAATCGATTTCAATGAACAGCTTATACTTTAGGCGCCGGTTATAGCGATCAGGAAAACGCATCAGGAAAAATGTTCGAATGGATCTTTTATGTTGTTTTAAATCGATTTTAAACACAAATACTACACTAATCGACTGCAAATAACTCAAAGAATTTTTTTTGCTAATAAATTTTACTATAGAATAATTGTTTATTGTTTAAAATGTATTTCTTTATTTTCCTGACGAAAACTAATTTTTCGTGCCAGCTGATTGACATTTCAAAAAAAATGGAACAAATCGTTCCAATTATTTGAGTTCAATTTTCACTTGTTCCACTGACAGATTTCTGTCAGATAAATTTTTTCGTGTACATTTCAATCAGGAAAACAGCCTGTTCACTGACACATTTTTCCTGATCGCTATAAACGCACATCAGGAAAAAATTCCTGTTCTCATTTGTTTCTACTTTTCCTGATGGTTTTTCCTGATCGCTATAACCGGCGCCTTAGTTCCATAAAATGGAACACAATAGTTCCACTGATGGTTATCAATTTTCCCACTGTTCTCAGCGATTTGTTGTGTCTGGCGGCGAAAAATAAGTTTTTTGTTAATATTTAATAAATTATTGAAAGTAATATTGTTTATATGTACGTGTTTTTTAGCATTGGTTGGTGTTTTTTTTCGACGATTTTCTTTCTTTAATTCGTTTTGTAATGTTTTCAATGACATATTCTATTTCTGTTTATCGTGGCTATTACCGATTTGTCAATAAAATATCCACCGTCCCACTGATTCGTGTTTCAATGATCAGTTTTAATGATAGCTATAACTAAAGTTAGGGGCCGGTTATAGCGATCAGGAAAAACCATCAGGAAAAGTAGAAACAAATGGGAACAGGAATTTTTTCCTGATGTGCGTTTATAGCGATCAGGAAAAATGTGTCAGTGAACAGGCTGTTTTCCTGATTGAAATGCACACGAAAAACTTTTTCTGACAGAAATCTGTCAGTGGAACAAGTGAAAATTGAACTCAAATAATTGGAACGATTTGTTCCATTTTTTTTAAATGTCAATCAGCTGGCACGAAAAATTAGTTTTCGTCAGGAAAATAAAGAAATACATTTTAAACAATAAATAATTATTCTATAGTAAAAATTATTAGCAAAAAAAAATTCTTTGAGTTATTTGTAGTCAATAAGTGTAGTATTTGTGTTTAAAATCGATTTAAAACAACATAAAAGATCCATTCGAACATTTTTCCTGATGCGTTTTCCTGATCGCTATAACCGGCGCCTTACTTCCAACAAAGTTGAATTTTTAGTGTGACAAAAGCTAATTTAAACTTTCAGGGAGTGACTGAGATAATATAGGCTATTCACACCGCATCAAAATCATTAAAAAATTCAATTCAATTTCAATTTAATTTTTATTGAACATTATATATACAATTTGGCTTACATCTACTTACGATACTATGATGTTTTTTTTTTTTTTACATTATTGTTGGCACATAAGGGGCCTAACCTTAAAAACTGACTTAAGTTTAACAAAATACATAATACATATACTAGTGATAAATAAATTTGATTTAAGAAGTCGGTTGACTTAATCGTCCTCAGGGTGTTCCTTCCCGGTTGTCATTTTGATTTAGGTGTTGGGGGGGGGGGGGGGTACGGCGCTTAGCCGCGGTGTGTCAGCGTAGAACAAGATTGCGTTCTCGTTGTCGTTGTCCGTAAAAAAGTTCTCGTCCATGGTTTCCATAACGCTGAGATACCTTGGCTCAGGATGTCGATGTTCGATGGCAATCTTTCTCATTAGCTGATTCGGGTGGTTGATTATGTTACCAACTAGCTTCTTTGTCGACATCACTAGATATTTGTCCAGCGGAATTATTTTTGCTTCTTTATATAGGAGTTCGTTCCTGTAGTGCCTCTGTCTCTGCCGGTCAAAGAAAAGTCCAGTGCATATTCTTAAAATCTTCCTTTCAAATACTTGGAGTTCACTCATGGCTGTCTTCGAAATTGTAAACCAGGCTGGAAACGAGTAGCTGATGATGGGTCGCAGAAGTTGCTTGTATAGAAGCATCTTCGTCTCTTGGCTTAGTCCGGTTCTTTTTTTCATTAATGGGTGCAGACGATGGAAGGCCCAGCTGGCTTTCTTGAGGACATTCCTTGAGTGCGGGTTGAACCTGAGCAGCTCATTGAAATGGATCCCCAAGTATTTTACACTCGGTTTGACTGGTATGGTTGATCCGTCAGGAAGTTTCAGAACCAGTTTTCTTATATTGGCTACTGTGCAGCTGGCTCTTCTCATTGAAGGTCTTCTGAAGCATATAAGTTCCGATTTTGTGGCATTGATCCGAATCCCCCACTTCTTGTAAAATTGGCAGAGTCTATGGATGTGAGCCTCTACTTTCCGGACTGCTATAAGCGGTGAATTTGAGGCAGCGTAAGTTAGCGAATCATCAGCATAGAGAATATTATCGCATTCAGTTGGAGCGGGTTGATCTGATGTCATCAAGCTATAGAGGAAGGGGCCTAGTTTTGATCCTTGTGCGACTCTGGCTCTGATGTTCTTCAAGTTCGATTTTCGCTTGCCTATTTGGACGAAGAATTTTCTGAAAGAAAGAAAAGAAAAAAGAATTTTTATTAGTGGCGGAGGTAAGTTCAATAGATAGAGTTTATGAATAAGCGCTTCTATCCAAACGCTGTCAAATGCTTTCTCGACATCCAGAAAGCACCCGACGGTGACTTGATTCTTGTTGAGGGCTGTGGTGATATCGTGTTGAAACTTTAACAGCGGATGCAGCGTTGAGTGTTTTTCTCGAAATCCAAACTGCATATCGGGGACGATTGAGTGTTCACTGCAAAATCTTTTAAGTCTCCGGAGAATAACTTCTTCCAAAATTTTGCTGATGCTATTGAGAAGCGATATCGGCCTGTAGTTGGACACTTGGTTGGATGCACCTTTCTTCGGAATTGCCACGATCTTAGCTGTTTTACACCTCTGGGGGAAGTAACAGTTGTTGACACAGTTGTTAAGAATGATTGTGAGGAGGATCATTGCTGCATTTGGTAGCCTTTTCAGCACAAAGTTGGAGACTCCATCTGGTCCAGCTGATTTCTTTGGTTTAGAATTACCGATGATCTCAGCAACCTCCTCCAGACAGCACAGGTGTGGACTCTCGATCGGATTACTTGCTGAATTGGTTTCACTGAAATGGATAACTTCTGGATTCGGCAGTAGAGTCCGGTGAATGGATGACTCAACTTCACGTAGAAACACCGGGTCGTCGGGTGGGTTTGGATTGAAGTTTTCTTCGAAGTAATTAGCAAACGCTTCCGTTTTGTCCTGGGTTGAGGTTGCTGTTATCATTGCAGATGATTGTTTCCGGAATATGTGGCTGTTTCCCAATAATCCTGTTGATGTTTTTGAAGGCATCAGGCCCTGGCTTGATTGCTTGCAGTCTCTTCTGGTACTGGATGTTATTTTGGTGTTTAATGCAGTTCCGGAACATGATGTTTACCTGCTGAAGTTTACACAAAACTGTTGATGAATCCTTTGTAGCCGTTTCCTCAGTCGCTGTCTGTGAGCATAGAGATTCTGCACGTACTGAGGAAGGTGTTGGTACCTATCCCTTGATGTTCTAGGCCGCTTTTGATTGTCCAGTGCACCAGATACAGCATTTTCCAAGTTATCTATAGCTGCGTCGATTTGACTATCCAGCAGATTCCTGTTTGAAGGTGGGAGAGTTATATTTTCTTCAATGTCCCTCTGAAGTCTTTCAATATTTAGCCGTCTGTAATTTATATAGTTCTCAGGTACTTCTATTGCTAGAGCTATAGGTTGGTCAAGGTTAATTGACAGTTGGACGGCTTCATGGTCCGAGTCACTATGTACTATTGAGCAGCTGTAATTTCTTAACTCTGGAAGAATATGTACCAGGTTGGATGAGGCCAGGAAGAAGTCCAGCGTCGATGGTGTTCTGGGAAAGGTTGGTTTAGGTTGTGATATAACCACCAGTGAATGTTCTTCACTGTTTTGTTCCATCCAGTCAATAATAGCTCTGCCTTCGCAATTTGTTACCGTGTCCAACCATAGGTGATGTCTTGCATTGAAATCACCGCCAATGATTCCGTAGGTGCCTCGCTTTAGAATCCCGTTAAGGATATTCAGGTCACTTTTGATGTTCCTTGCAGTGGATGCGCATTGAAAGTAGACGCTGATGACTGTAAGGGTTTCATCTCTACCTAGGGTCATCTTGATGGCTGTGGCTTCGCTGGTTTTCAGTCCTTTTATAATGACCTCGCTTGTGTTGGGAGAGAATTTTCCTTTGACGTAAATTGCCGTTCCTCTTCTTCGTTCTTCGGTTTTATCTTGTCGGTAGGTTTTATATCCCGCGATGTTGATATTATTACGCTTTGTCACGTTCGTCTCACTGATAAGGGCGATGTCCGGTATGTTGTTCTTCATGAACAAGTTGAATGACGTCCTATTCTCCAGGCTGTATAATGAATTTACATTATACGTCAGAGTGCTGAGCTTCTTTACATACATAATACAAAAATGAAGGTGGCCAATGCCATTGACTTTTCCTTTTCGCTCAGTTGACTGTAGTGTTTTGGAACGGCACTTCGAGCTTTCTCCATAACTGACAGAAGATTAGACCCAAAGATACGCTGAACTTCGTTGTTGAGGTTCATTGACGGGGAAGCTGATGTATGTTTGGCTGGTTTGCTTGGCACTGTCTTTGTTAGATTGTTTGGTTGCTGTTGGCTTGGAACTGTAACTGGTTTGGTGGCCGTATTTTGCTTGGCCATTGCTGCGTAGCTGACGTTTGGGTGTGTAACCAGGCATGCCGACTTTGCGACAAACTCCTTGTGCGCTTTTTTCTCAGCTATCGCCTTGTTCCTCTCAGTAAGTCGAGCTTTTAGTGTGGGACAGCCCTTAAAGCTGGCTGGGTGACCCTCCTTCTTGCAGTTGGCGCACCATACGTCTGATCCGGTATTTTCCTTTCTTTGACACTCTTCAGGTCCATGATTTTCTTTGCATTTAACACACACATACTGACGTCCACAGTTGGTGGCAACATGTCCAAAGCGTTGGCAGTTATGGCACTGAACAACATCGTTTGACTTCAGTCGTTCCCAGTGTACTCTCTGGTTCATTATTAGGGTCTTAGTATATACTTCTCTAATATCACTTGTCTTTGACAACTCTACTACAAAGTTGTTGTAGGCTTTACCTTGTGCCTTCCGCGATTTAAATTGTGTCACCTTGACGACTGATAGCCCTTCAATTCGTAGTTCCTCTTTTACTTCGATGGCGGCATACGAATGGTGGATACCTTTCAGTAACAGAAGGTTCTTCCTGTCCTCCCTTGGCGTAAACGAATTGAATTCGATTTTCGTCACTTCCAGATACTTTTTAACTGCTTCAAATGATTTTCTGTCTTCAGTGTTGATGACAGTGGTCTTTGTGTTCCTATTTTTAAAGGTGACACTTAAATTGTTGGCCTTACAATGTTTTCTTATTTCTGCCACACTTCCTGAGTAGCAGAAGATAGGGGGCATTCCTGAGCCCATCGTTGGTTTTACGGTCGTGGCTGGTTTGGCGGTGGTCGCTGCTTTGGTGGCGGTAGCTGTGTTGGTGGCGGTGATTGTTTTGGTGGCCATGGCTGTTTTGGCGGCGACTGCTGCTTTGGCGTCGGCTGCTGTTTTGGCGGCTGTTGGTGGCATTACTGTTTTCATCACTGAAATCGTTGATGTTGAAGGGATGGGTTCGGCGGTTGACGAGGCATCCACGATAATTTGCTGCTGATCCATTGGTTCTTGGGCGGCTGGTTGTTGGTTGCTGGGGTCATCTTCCCTTATCTTTTTGCTCGACTTTCTCGACGTTTTCTTGATTCTTTTAACGCCTTGATGAGCCAGATCGTCCTCAGAGCTCGAGGCAGTTTCGTTTTTGGCGGTGTCGTTTTTGGATACGGGGTAGATTTCCCTTTCGTCCCCCGATAGTACGACGATTTCTTCTTCTTCATCCTTTGTAGAGTTTTTGTTGTTTTTACCTTCCTTGTCCTTATTTATTTTCAGTGCTACTTCTCGGAAGAGTCCGTTGATTTTAGGTACAACATCCTCTCCTAAATCGTTAATCATCCGGATTAACAGTGCTTCGATAGCAGCGCAGGCAGTTTCAATGGTTAATTTATTTGCCATTGTTGTGTTCCTAATTGCTTCCTGTTTTAAAATTTTTTTATTTATTAATTGCCTTTTTATTATGCACTTAACACTATTTTAAGAATCATTAAAAAACAACGGTAATACCTACAATTAAGTATTATATCTTTTTTAAAAGCCAATACTCAAGTTTTACTCAAGTTTTTTTTAAGACCACTTTACGTGATCTTAATTTGATAGTAAGAATAGAATATGTATTATTTCTTATACAAATTGACTCTAAATTATCATACTTTCCCAACACCCAGCCTTACGGAGTATCAACAATGAGCTATGTTTCGTGGGGCATGCCAATAAGCTATGTTTGGGGGGTGGGGCATGGCCCCCTAGAACCCCCTTGCCTGGGCCTGTAATAGGATTTGTGGTGGATGCAAGTTTGGGTATATGCAGTTTCTTTTAGAGAAAAAAAAATTAATGTTTTGAAAAATTACATTTAAAAATTTTTTTTTTTTCCAAATTTGGGTTTGAAAGTAGTTTTTTTTTTCAAAAACTATGGATAGTCTAATAAAACAGAGTATTGGCTTTCAAAAAAAATAACAATACTTCAAACCTCAAAGGAAGCAGAAACGAATTAAAAAGTATTTATTTCAATATTTGTTACTATTTGAACTAATTATTTATGTTCCTGAATTGTAAAAAAAAGAAATAAAAAAACACTGTGCGTATTGTTAAATATGGCTTTGACCATATGATCGATGTAAACAATACGTTTGTGTAACACTACCTATTCAATTCCACAAGGCGAATTAGCACTCCCAAACAGCATTCCGAACAATGATTGAAACGGTTTAGGGAGGATTTTTTCACTCGGAAGGCCTTCCGAACGTTGAATGGAAAATGACATAAGGAAACGTGCCGTGCCGAAAAATGGTGAAAAATTGTTGTAAAAATTGTATTTATTAATTAAATCTTTACTGGTGTATATTAATATACATAATTTAATATGTATATATATATGTATTTAATATCTATAATATGCTAGTCATCTCGCCTCACTCGCCAAAATAGCTGAAATAGCTCGGCACAGCGTTTATTGTTGTTGACTTAATATTTAGGTACGTTTTTCTTGACCAAATTTCCAGTAAAAATAACCTAATTTTCCAATGAAAACTACCTACTTAAAAGTGATTTTTGTGACGCTGACCAATAAGAGACCATTTTAATTTTTAATGTCACTTATCACAAATCACCTTAGCCGATTTTAAAATGCATTTTTTGGGAACGGAAAACCTTACGTTTTTTTAGTTTTTAGATCAACTTTTGAGGCTGTCAAAAAACCTGCTGATCCTGGGTAAAATTCAACGAACACAACTACTACTGGGTGGCACGTACTTTGTCTTGTATGCTGTAATTTTTAAAAGCAATTATTTTATATGAAATTTATTTGATTAAAATACAAAATTGAAATAAACTTAAAACAGGAGTTATAGATGATTGGTGGTGGCGGCCATAAAATAGCTATAACTCCTGCATATAATAGTGTTGGTTTCCACAGGTTGTATTACCATTGAGTTTATACATATATAGGATCTAGGGCAGCACCGTCACAATATTTGACTTCGTAAACAAAAACATTGATTTGAAGTTCAAAACAAATATTTGAATATTTTTTGTTCTCAAGTAGTTATTCTTTGTATTTTCGCAACCACCTTATTTGTGTTTCTTGTCCACATTGAACACTTTCATCGATTATACAATACAATCGATCCGGTAGTTACTAGGTGTACGTGCGAGAGCTTGTGGGAATTCCTTGCTTAAAGAAACAAAAGAGAATTCAAAATAATTTGATATATAAATAATGTTTTTGTTATAATACAAATTCTATATTATACTACATTAAAAATATTAAATAATAAATAAAAATAATTTCAACAAAGTGGAAGACTTAGCATTAATTTAATTTGATGTATACATAATACATATATACAAAACAAAATGCGTCTCTTTTGACTGGAGTTTGTTAACTTTCACATTTTCGTAATAATATGCTATTTTGTAATTATTCAATGGTTTAAACGTTATTGTAGTAAAAAATACTAATATCTATTTATATTTACTTTACAATTTTTTTATCACAAATCATTTGTTTATAAAAATATACATATATTACAAAAACGGTGATGGTTGCAATATATATTAATATCTTCTGCACATAACACTGTGATATATATTGAAAATTTTAAAGCTTATCTTCTAAATTTGTCAATAACATGATTTGAGGGGCAAACTTAAAATTCTTTAAACAGATAACCTAAAATGAAAATTCCTATTGCTTTAAATCTATCGACCATACTAAAAATTAAGATTCTGTAAATACTTCTGAGATTTCTTTCAAGAAATTCGTAAAGCAAATGTTTTATCTTCGTATAGGGACTATTTATCGGAGTTCACGATAAGATGATTGACTAATCATAAGGATTTCCAGAATCAATAATAATAAAAGAAACACAAAAACCCAAATTGCATTTAGATGATTTGCCGTCTGTAAGGTTTGTATGTAATTAGCTACTTACGTCTGTGTTTCTTAAAAAAAAATGTTTTTCCGATTTTATTCTTGTTTCTGATGTTTGATTTCAAGTTTTCAAATTATTTTTTCTTTCTACTTTCATTTTCAGGGTCTGATGGGAATACACTCAAAGCTTATTGATGAAATGTAAAAACAAAATTCTTCCCATTTTATATTTTATTCCATTATTTGTGTTAACTAAAAAAACATGTTATTCTTATTATTCAATTGTAACAACTGCTGTGTACGTTGTTTTATAGTCAAATATATTTTTATACAGTTTGTCCATATGCAAACAGTTTAATTTACTATCCCTCTATTGCAAAAAAATTATATTTACATCTGATTTTGAATCGACATTTCATTTTTCAATGCAGCTACAATATACATGCTCTTACGAATCTTACAAATAATTATAACGGTCTCGATTCAAACTCCAGTGGCATATTGTAAAGTTTCTGATGTAAGCTGTTTATCAAAACTCAATTGTTGAGCGATTTGGTAGAAGAAGAAGATGCAGCTCCGGCTTGGTAGACGGCAGGCTAAAGATAGAGCCGGATAATATAAATTGCAACTTGTTATGAAAGAG
Organism: Baccha elongata; assembly: GCA_951217065.1. Classification (NCBI taxonomy): domain Eukaryota; kingdom Metazoa; phylum Arthropoda; class Insecta; order Diptera; family Syrphidae; genus Baccha; species Baccha elongata. The sequence goes on from OX578272.1 coordinate 211,448,048, forward strand.
AAAATACCATATTAAAAATACCATATTATGAAAGAGAAAATGCCATATTAAAAACAAAAGACTTGTTTCTTCATATCATATCAGCTGCGCCGCATAATGTTCTAATATTCGTAACGCAGTAAGAAAATGGATTGACCACAATGTGCGCATATAGGAGGGGAAGGATTTTACCCCATCGGGATAAAAAGTATACTGAGAATAGAAATCAAATATCAAATTTAGCCTCCTTTTTCCCCAACAAAATCAAAAATTTCAATGCCAAAGTCATGCACTGAACTATTTGCACTTTACTTTCCAAATGTGAATCAAATTTCGAGCACAGCAACAATCTAACGGACTTTTTCAACACTAATCCAAGCAATGTGTGAATAAACGTTGGCCAAAGTTGCAACATAAGCTTTTTAAATTGATTTGTATTCAACAAGCATTCCTGAACAATATATCCAAAACCAGACAAAATCGAATTACAGGAACACCTCGAAAAATGCATGTCAAAATGGCCGATTGTACGGTATGTGTGTCTGATAATACGTTATAATTTTAATTGCGCTTATGGTTTTGTGATCTATTCATGGGTTCCTTAGTAACGTTATTTCTTACAAACAAAAGGCTAACTTGAGGAGTAAGTGGGAAAAGTTGATGCAAACTGATTAACACCTTGTAACTTTTTTCCCAATGAACAAAAAAATCGGCTTTATTGTCAGTAGTTGTGTTCGTTGAGCCCTGAGGTCGCCCTGAAGTCGCCCCAAAAGCGTTTTTTGAAAAACCTCAACTCGCCCTGGGTAACAAATTCTCTGTTTTTTTTGAGACATGGGGTCGCCCTCAACTCGCCCTGAAGTAAATCTAGGTATTTTGCTGGGGCGAGTTGAGGTAAGCAAATTGTCATGTGTGTTGTCAAATATATGTTTACAATTGAATATTTTATTTTGCTTTTGCAATGCAAAGAAAAGAAATTATAGATTTATTTTTATTTTAACTAAGTATAAGATGATTTTGTATACAAATTTGAGTTATGTAACCATGGTTGCCATATGGAAAAATGAACGTACCTATATTTATTTTCCTCACTTAAGAAGGTATAATGCTCGGTTCGATTTTCTATTTTCCGAAACTACAACCGAGCCTGCGAAGCCACTTCAAACCATACGTATTTACACGATGATGAATTTGTCTCATAACTCTATCCTGTATATACGGCTAGCTTAAAATTTTACTAAAAGTAATTTTTGTGTGTTTTGATTAAGTTTTAAACTTTATTAAACAGCTTTTATGAGTTGTTTAATACAAAACACAAATTCTTAACATAGTATGCAAAACTTATTAAGAAACAAAATTGCTACAAATTTATCAATACGGTAACCATTTTTTGATAAATCCCTTTTTCATTTTCATTCATCTGCAACAAAAACAAAATATTAATTATTTGAGGAAACTAATGTGAAATAAACTTATCTGTGCCCGAGTTTTGGCATAAAATATATATAAGTACATATAGGTATATCAATAATATACCTATAGGTGCTTATCTACCATTTTTTTTCGGTTATAAAATATAAATTACATACCTACTTACTTTTTTATTATTTCATTTCGTCTTCAACTTCGTGGCAGCAGCCAAGCAAGCAGCCAATGACAAATGCTTCTCCCCTTGTTTTTAATCTGTCAAAAAACAGAAATTTTTCAAACTGCTCACCTTCGTCATTGTTGTCAGAGCCAAAATAATAACTCTTTCCCACAATATATGTCTACACTGGTTCCTTTGTGCGAACAGCGCTAATTTACGAAAATTGTTAGAAAGAATAAATCGTCGACGACGAAGCTACTATAGTTTCTATATGCAATGGCTAACGTAAATATGTTGTTGAATTTGGTTGAATTTGTCATAAGCTACATACTTACAGAGTTGAATATTTATAGGGGTATTTCATTTTTAACTCGGCGCTCGAAGCAGGCAGAGCTTGAACTGTAAAAAAAATGTATGCTTTTTTTTTTGATTCGGAGCTCTTTGAGCTCTGAATCTGTGTTTCTTTTTTTCGCTCAGTTTAAGCTCAGAGCATACTCTGTAAGCTCTCCTCTCAGCAAATCAGCAGACCACACAGAGCAAAATGAGTTTGACATGTTTAGAATAAAAAATAAAATACTTCAAAGAAGGAGTTTGTTTTTCTGGTGGCAAAGGTAATTAACTTGTTAAGAATAAATTATTAAAATAATAATTTCCATTTCCAATAATAAATGAGAGAAATTACTCAAATGTGTTTCTATTTTAACTTAGAGAACTCAGAGGACCTCAGATTCCTCAGAGCGTGATCTGCGTGCTAGGGCTCTGCTGTGTGCTCTGCACAGAGTTAAAAAAGAAAAACGCCTCCCTCTTACTAGTCAATTTTCCAGAATTTACCCACACTCGTAACTTACGTCGGCCCAGGTTTTCTTGACAGCCCCAAGAGCTGTCAAAAAAACCTGGGTTTTTTGGCTCTCAAAAAACACACAAGGGTAGGTTTCGTGTTGTTGACAAAAAGAAAAAACAAAAAATATTTGTTTCCGAAATTAAAACTTGAAATTTGTTGCTTTTGGTACATTCCAAAACATAAAACAATTAGGTATATTTTGTTTTATTTGTATGTTTTCTATTCATTTTCATTAAAATAAATCTATTGTTTCTTTTCTTTGCATTAAATATTCAATTGTTAAATAAAATATTCAATTGTAAACATACATATGTATGTTTGACAACACACATGTCAAATTGTTTACTTCAACTCGCCCTAGCAATAAACCTAGATTTACTTCAGGGCAAGGCAAGTTGAGGGCGACCCCATGTTTCAAAAAACAGAGAATTTGTTACCCAGGGCTAGTTGAGGTTTTTCAAAAAACGTTTTGGTGCGACTTCAGGGCGACCCCAGGGCTCAACGAACACAACTACTGACACATGGACGGTTTAGGAATATTGTTGCACTGCACTCAAATTCATAATATTTTTCAAAAATCTTGCAATTTTTTACAGAATTTGTACAAATGTTCAAGTAAACAAACAATGGTAATAAATACTTGTAATTGAATGGAAGTGTAATATATAAATGCGGCTTATTATTTTTTGAAGCATACAAAAAACAAAGCTATCCTAATAATTGTCTGATTATCGTTTGGAACGCAGGCTTATTATTCACACAGCCTATGCGTGTTTAATCTCTGTTTCATTTAAAAGAGCATTTTTTGATTTTGAGGGCAAATCTTTGAGATTTAAATGAAAAACGCTATTAGAGACATTGGCGTTGTTCAGGTTCACGTTCAGGTGTGAGTTTTGCCTGATAATTTTTCAAGTAAACTGAATAAGAGAAACACCAGCCCAGTTACGCGTATTTGATTTGTCGAAAATTCTACACTGAGCCGTAAAATCAAATAAAACAGATTTCAATCAAAGTAAAATCGTTAAAATTTAAAAGTTAAAATAAACAAAATTGTATCAACTGTGAATTAAGGTTGTTTGAATGAAAAAAAAAGTTCTACTTTAAATTAAAGTTGTTTCGTCTTTGAAATAACATTGTTTTTCGTTTGAAATATTTTCAAACCAAATATTTTTGATTCAAAGGCGTTTGTAGTAAAAACTTAGTTTAACCGTTTTTCGTATTTAAATGAAAGTAATTTTATTTTGATTCAGTAATTTTTTCGAAGTAGTCCGCAACATAAATTTAAACGCGAGCGTATTAAAATAAACGTTTCTATTTTTCTCAGAGTGTACTAAAAAAAAAGTCTAAATGAATCACCTTTTAGTTGAAACTTGCAATAGTTCAACTTCTATTAGCAAAGGTTTTTCGCGCAGGTCTTTTCCGTTGTTTTTTATTTTCAGGATGTAAAGAGAGAATGACAAAGAACAAATTAATTTCTACAGTTGTTTGACACATTATTGGTGGATAACTACGTCTTACATATTTAAAAATTTCAGCTCAGTGTTCACTGGATGAAGAAAGGAGATTCAATATTTTCTTTGGATGCAAGACATTGGTGTTTAGGTAGATCTTTTTTTTTATGACTTTAAAGAAAATATCGAAAATTAATTGTATACCATTGCTGCTGTAGTTCGCGTTCTAATTATTTTTTAATCAGTTAAGACTGCAATAAAAGCCTCATATTTAAATTTTAACAGTTTTTACTAATTACCCTTCCAAAAAAGATGGTTTAGATATGCGGACAGGTAGGTATACATTTATATATTTTCGCATCTTAAATTACATGATATTTTAAAATCAATTACCGCACACTTAATGCATAGACATAAATTAAATATATTAAAGATGTACATACACTGTACATCTTTCTTATACAATCGTAACTACCTGTGCAGATTGCGGTACCTACTCATTTTACTAACTTTCTTATTCAGGTTAGTATAAAAGGAAACTATCTTAATCATTATCATTCACAAACAAGAATACTCTTGAAGTCTTAAGAACACTTTATCTATTAAAAAGATTAAACAATTTTATTTCATTCGACAGTCTTAAACTATAATAAAAAGTTCAAAAATATGGATATAATTAACGCCGACCATTTAAATTATTTTGATCCTCATGGATACTGCAGGGTTGTGATTGCCGATAATAAAAACCGTTGTCGTACACCCTGGAAAAGATCAAAATTGGGCAACGAAATTCAAGAACTCCACATCATGAATGACTCTAATCTGATACCGCCATCGGCCACAGGATACGTTGACAAGCGCCTCATTTGCAACTTAATCGACGATATCCTTGAAGTTCAGAGGCCTGAACCTTGTGAAGCTGATATAGCAAGACGAAAACTTTTTCTACCATCAAGGTTAGTTCCTCGAAAACCATTAATCACCCACAAAAATAGACGAACTCATTCCACCTTATTCAAATCTCGAAACATACAAGGGGTTTTCAATCAACGGAAAGTTAAAAAAAATTACTTAAATGAAGCTCGAAAAAACGTACTAGAACAAATTGCTAGTGAACGTGTGTCCTACCAACATCGACTTCGACCTTCACCTTCGTCTCCAGATCCAAATAACTTACCAATTAAAAAACGGCCGTGTATCAGTGTTGAGGAGTGTTCGCCGAAAATTCCTGAGATACCAATTTCCAATAGAATGCTCCACGTGAAAACTGAAACTGGGGTGTTTCCTATCGAACCAAGTAAATTGTCAGAGATCTGCAAATATCATGACAAAATGGTAAGACATCATCCTGAGAAAATTAGAACCGAATATGAGCAGTATAAGCGAAATCTTAATACAGAAGCCTGTCGCTTAAGCCGAAGAGTAAGTAAACTTGCTGCTATAATATTAGAAGAACAACATCGTGAAAGAACAAGAACAAATGGCAAAATTGTTGAGGAATCTATTCGATCAATTCATTATTTGAAGTCATTGTTGGATATGTTACTAGAGCGGGATTAATTAAGATATTTATGTATAAATTTCGATGAAATTTATAACGTTAAGTAAAGCAATGTAAATAGAAAAATAAAATTTTATTGATTTTAAAAAGAATGTTCTGTTTGTATAAAATCCAGCTCTTTTAGGAAACTGTTTAGCGTAAATTTAAAGTCAAGTTAGCATAATGCTAATGCTAAAGTAGGTACATAACTTTAGCATTCACTATTTAAATTTATATTAAAATTTTTAGATACCCATGTTACTAATAAGAGATTAAGTAAGATATTTATAACAATATTTCTGTAAAAGCGAAGTGTCGTCGAAAAGCAACGTTCCTGCTTGTTCGCCATATAATTACAAACTAAAAATACCTATCAATTTTATAAACTCAATACTCAAATCTTTAAGGTAAAGTTAACCTTAAAAATTGAGTCAATTTAAACTACATAAATTGCGATGCAAATTTTGTATCGGATTTATACGACTTTTGTAACTGTAAAGTATTAAACAAAAAATTAAACAATGTAAATATGGAAAATAAAATTGTATTAATCTTAAAAAGAAAAAAGTACATTTTGTTTGTATTAAATTCAACATTTTAAGGACGATTTGCAGAACGTTAAATGACTAAAGCGTACATTTGAAGTCAACATAACCTAATGATAAAGTAACTTTGGTATTTTACAATGGTAATCTATTGAACTTATGAATATTAGTTTCCATTAGGATCATGCTAGAGTTGAAAATATCGATCATCAAAACCAATAGTATAGGACTGTAAGGAAACTATACACAAACTCTGCTTAAGTTCAAGGGCCAGTCTTTTCAGCTCTGGTTATTTGTAACCTCTGGTTATTTCAGATGTTAACCATAGATTTTGTATGTGTTTCTAAGGTTACCAGCAAATGTTTAAATTTAACCAGAGCTGAAAAGACTGACCCTAAGAACAACATTGCTCAATGAAAAACATTAATTCTACATGCAGCATGCTACAAAGATAGGTACATTTTTCCTGGGGTTAGCTAAAAGTTTATAAATTCGTAAAATATAGTAATACATAATCTTTTTATTGAAATCATTAAAGATTGCATTCCCAAGAGATTTTTGTTTCTATCTTTTTGTTTCTATCTTTTTTTTTAATGATTGTTGAAATAAAACAAAAGTTATATAATTTTTATTTGATTATTTTTGTTTGTAAATACTGTTAAAGAGTGTAGGGCTAAAATTGAAGGCATGAAGAAAATTCGTTGACAGCAGAAGCGAGTTATAAAGAAAGCAACAAATATGCATATTGAGTAACTGATTAAGACGAATATTTGTGTGGTGAAGGATATTTTAAACATAACAAACTTTTTTAATTCAATACAATTTTATAGAAATTGTGGCCACTCAATTGACAATTATGGCTACCGGAAATGGCCGGAAACGAAAGATACAGCCCTTCAAAGTGCAGAAAACTATGGGAAGTAATTTTGCCGCGAAATATTTTTTCACTAAAATGTAGTTTGAAACGTTTAAAATAATAATGTACAATTGTCATAACATTATCAAGCCGGGAAAGGGTTACCAGAGCAATTCAACAAATTCAATAAATTTATTTTATAAGTGTTTTTATACTTTGTTTTCTTTTTTTTTTGGGAAATCCCTAGTAAAATAAACCAAACTACACAACTACATAAAAGGCTCGTCTGACAGAAGGAATCAAATCTTTTAAGTATGTGTGCAAACACGTGTGATTCTTGCTATCAAATCGAGATTCAGTAAAATTTGATCTGAGGGGAAAACAGCAACTTTTTCTCGTCAATAGATCTTGATTTTGGGAAAGAGAGCAACTTTAGTCCAAAAAAGCGACCAGTCCAAAAAAAGTCAACTTTTTATTTCCAAGGAATTCGACATAAGATTTAACGACAATCTTTACGGGCTTTGGTCCTTAAATCCAATTCAGAGTTGGCACACAATAAGTGGAGAACTGTGTAAAACTGGAGGCGGCTAGGTATAGGAGCAGAGCTTGCTGGATTGACAACATGGTTGAGGCCGTTGTCCATTTAAAGCAAGCCCTATCTAAAGCAAGCAAGCGGGCGATGGATTTATGCATGGTCCATGGCGATATAATTATGTCAAGTGTATTTTGCTTTTCTTTGAGAAGAAATGTGAAAATAATAAACTGTCTTCTATCTAAATATATGTATAAGAACATTCATGTATATGTATGTTGCAGCATCACGGCACTTCTAAATAACTGAAGCTATTTATTTTGTATTCACACCATATGTCCGTGTGGTGCTCCGGATTGTTTGATGCTAATAAATGCTAATCCATAATAACTAACTACCCATCACTAATCACAGAGTTCTATTGAAATTATTTTATACCATTTACATTATGTCATTATGATTCTTTTGTAATTTCCTTCACTTCCTTTTTATAACTTAAATAAACCACACTGAATTATTTGTAATTGATTCTTCTATCTTTTATTTAATATACAGTCAACAAGTTTCAGTAATAATCATTTCGTTTCATCAGGTTATGGGCCCAGTAACCAATAATCAATTTAAATTTTGATAATATCGTGGATTTACTTTGATTAAAGTTGATTTAAGAAGGTTACCCTAAATATTATTTTCTACTCATTACACGTTTGTCTAATTTTTTTTTTTCTCTTGAACATCAGCCGTTTATCCTGAATCAGATTTAAGATGATGACAAGCCATACTGCAAACATCGACAAACTTCTTGGGAGAGAAAATTATTCAACCTGGAAATTTGCCATTAAGGCATACCTTGAACATGAGGGATTATGGGACACGATTGACCATCCAAGTGATAAAACTGATGTTGACGCCATAAAAGATGTGAAAGCCAAGTCTAAGTTGATACTGCTGGTAGATCCAACTATTTTTGTCCACATTCAGGAAGCTAACACCGCGAAGGAAGTGTGGGACAAACTTCACCAAGCATTCGATGACTCCGGGCTTACTAGAAAGGTGGGTTTATTGCGTGATTTGATAACAACGAGCCTAGATAGTTGCAGTAATGTGGAAGAATATGTTACGAAAATAATGTCCACAGCACACAAACTTCGAAACATAAACTTTGTTGCAGGCGACGAGTGGCTGGGAACTTTGCTTCTCGCTGGCCTGCCCGATTCATACAAGCCTATGATGATGGCCATGGAAAGTTCAGGTGTGACTATAACTGCGGATGCTGTAAAAACGAAAATACTTCAGGAGGTAAAAGTATCAGATTCGTCGGCATTTTACATTAAGCACAATAAAAATTCTCATAACCAAACTTATCAAAAGGTTTAATAAAAATCAAAACTTTAGAACAAACAACAAAGGCCCCCGGTGTTTTAAATGTAACAAATATGGGCACATTAGCAAAAATTGCTACAGTAAAAAGAAAAACGATTCATCATGCAATTCTGACAATAACACGTTTTTTGCGGCTTTTTCAGCAGCAACAAATCTAGATGACAACAGCTGGTACGTCGACTCGGGAGCATCTATGCACATGACGAAGCATCAAAGCTTGCTTTACGATATGGGACATCCACCAGTAAGTAGCATCAAGGTAGCAGATAACAAGATGTTGGAAGTAAAAGGCTGCGGTAAAGTTGATATAGAGATCCAAGCAAGAGATGGTTGCATGCACAAGATTCAAGTTAGAAACGTTTTATATATTCCCGAATTGAAAACAAATTTACTTTCGGTAAGTCAAATGGCCAGAAAAGGTTGTGAAATCAAATTTGAAGCGAATGGTTGCGCAGTGTATCAAAATAATAAAGAAATTTCATCATTGTTTTTGTTTATGCTAAATCCGTCTAAGTGGAGATGGGGTAGCTTCCTTTTTAAAATTCGTATTTATAGAACGAATTTGATCGAGTTCCTACACTTTTTAACTTAAAAAGTAAAAAGTCTTCAACAAAATTTAGACCTGATAGATAGGGTGAAGATATTTACGAAAATGCAGTTTTTTATGCGCCGCAAAAACACAAGTCATTAGAAAAACACATAATTCTTACGACGGACTCACCACGGTGTCATAAAACTTTTTGGAAAGGATAAAATGGCTAGAATTATCTTAACGTATGAAATTCCGCTATGCGTGTGTTGGCCACACTGTGTTCGTATTTTTTCTGCTCCTAAACGAATTTCTTTAATTCGATGCATCTGAAAATCGTTATCGGTGAAAATGACTAGAATGCCAATATTTTCATTAATTAAAATACAAAAAATTGAGCAAAAAATAATTAAAATATATCTTGAAAAAAATTATATTGTGCAGTAGATATTTGTAGATATTTTCGTTTTTTTTTTTTTTTGATCTATGATTCTTTTCTTAAATTCACAGAATATAAACTTGACAAACGTCGAATCATAATTTCAGATCAGATAATGCATCAATAAAATGACGTCTAAATTATATGTTTTTTTTTCAATCAAACAATTGAGATGACTCAAGATTCAGACTCTTCGTCAAGTGACAACGAAGACGATTTTTTGGCGTATTTTGTTAAAAACTTAAATATACGGTTCCTGTAGGATATGGTTACTATGTTATTCCACACAAATCGTGAATTTTTCTAAGATACAAAGCAGCCTAATATCATTTATCTGACCCTTTAACTATCGCTACGCAAAAAATGCTAAGAATCTTACTCTGTAAAAAACTTAACCAAATTATTCCACTGGAATCGTACATTTTCCGGGATAATAAGTAGCCTATTTTCTATTCCAGACTATCTCTGTGCCAAATTTCATATATAGGGAACATCCATACATACATACATACACACCTCCCATTCGGGCCCATTTTCAACATTGCTCAACAGTAATGAAACTTATGTCATATAAAAGCGTTTTGAGAACACTGTATTTCATTATATAGCAACTATATCAAAATCGAGCGCAAAAGTAAGGTATGCGATGAAAATAAAAATCAACTATAGTTCTCTATTCATTGTACCAAAACAATGCTTTCCTATCTTTATACTCCTTCTAACTAGCGTCGTGTTGCATTTAAAAAGCAATGTGCCTTACAGACACATAGTTAAAATATTATTATTATTTTGCATTTTAAATACTTTTTTTTATTAAATGCACCAAAACAGCACTCGATTTCGATTTAGCTGCCATATAATGAAATACAGTGCTCTCTATATGCTTTCATATGGCATAAGTTTCATTACTGTTGAGCAATGTTGAAAATGGGTCCAAAATGATCTTGTTCCTTTACAATAATCCTAACATAACTGTGGTCCAGTCCGTAGAACATATACTAAACTAAATAATCGCAATGCTTGGTGTAGCTCTTATGCTACACATTTAAGACGACGTGTTTTTCTCAACACATTAACACATACATTAATTAGATTACCACGAACCGACTACCTACATCGTTTAAAATTATCGGATGATATTTTATTTTTTTAAATCTATGTTTATGAAGAATATGTGTAGGCCACAATGCAGACTTTGTAAAACCAAAATAAAAACTGCCAGGTAGGTTTTTTATATATATTGGGAAATCCTTGAAATTCCATTTATTACTGTAGCCAAATATATTTTCGATGACATAAAAGATTGAATAGCGTAAAAACAATAATTTAGAAAACATCAAATTCGCAGGAAATCATGTGATGAGTCAGCAATGTTCAAGTGTTAATGACTTAGGTAATAATTTATCTGGAAATAGGCTTTATCGTTGAAGTCATCACTGTATAAATATCTGCCAATTATCCTGAAAATAGTCAGTAACAATTTATTATTTGAGAAGTAAAGTGTTCCATTAAGTGCGAGTTAGAACTTATATGAAGCCGGTAAAAAAGATTTACAACAAAATGGGAAGTTGTATAGGAAAGAAATTGCTCTACATTGATTTATACGAAGCGCCATCTCTCGAAGAGATTTTGCCAGAAGTTTCAGACGACTCCAGTTTAACCGCTAGTGGTAATATTAACTACAACCTTCACTTATATCTGTATCAAAAACAAATGCAACTAAAAGATCGGGAATTAATAACTTGGTGCACCTCAAAGTTAGCTCTAACTGAAGACATAATTCGAATAAATCGATCAAGGCTACAACAAAATATATGCTGTTTTGGTGTTTCCGCATTAGATGACATCTACCAAGAAATCGAACAACTAGAAGAATATCGGAAGAAGCTTATCGAGTTGATTAAAAATTTGAGGATTATTAACTTAAGACAAACATCAAAAAACGTCCGAAAGAAGCGATCACATAAGTGTGCAGTAAAGATTATAACAGCTCTAACTGAAGCCATCACTAACGTATAAACATTTGAGATATATTTTGATACATACATTTAGGTATCAAATAAAACTCTGTAGAATATATTAGAGACTAAATAAAGAACTGTAACTCAAAATAAAGTTTATTATATGTAAAATTATGTATTTTAATTGTAATAAAATACAGTGTTCAAAGATAATATGTCTTTATTTAATCAAAAAGGGTTTCGCTTATAACATTGGTTGGCGGTTGAGCATTTTGTGTGTTAATATACATATGTATATGTATATTATATTTCAAACAGACATTATTATTTTTCGCAAGCGCGTATTGCTCTATTGAAAAATTATAAGGGAGAATTATATCGCAATTTTTATTTTCATATCTCGATAAACTTTCACTTTCGAGTGCAATGGTCAAGCTTACAAACAATTATGTTATCACTTTTTGTAGGCTTTTTTTGGTAAATTTGTAGTATAATGCAAATAAAAATAAAAATATTTTTCTTTCGTCATTATTCATGACTTCTTCAGGGGTATCTAGATCTTTTTATTTGTATTAATTATCAAAATTTTTTTCAAACATATTTAGATAACTTAGTTTCAAAAAAGATAACTTAACTTATGTACATAGTTTTTGTTAAATTTATTTTTTTAAACTAAATTATTAAATTTATTTAAAAATATTTAAAATTCTTAATATACAAATAAAAAGATACCACTGAGAAGTCGTGGATAACGACAAATCGTTGGGAAAAGATGAAATAAACTTGTTTTTATTTGCATTATACTACAAATTGACCAAAAAACTAAAAAAGTTTACAAAAAAACTCGGGCAGACTGCTATTATAGTCATGGCTTAAAATAAATAAATAATATTTTTGTCAACTTAACGTTGGAAAATAAACTAAATATCTTTGTATCTATCTATTCTGACTAATTAACTGTTATATGTTTTAATTTGTTTGTAAGGAATATGCTATTTTTAATTCATGTTAATCTTATAGGTTTTTTGACGAAATGAATAAATAACAATTTCGATGAGCACAGTGGCCTTATTGCGCTATGAGCTGTTCTTGTCTTATTTCATTTCGTCAAAAATCAATAAGTCCTTATTTTACTTTTCCATTCCAATAGAATTTTTCGTGTTGAATTCGCCCCGAAGCCAAAAATTGTGAATTTTGAAAAATCTGGAAAATTGTAAAAACTCAATATTGCATGCGGAACGAAGTTCGCGGAATCAGCTAGTTTTAATAATACTTAACTTTTGTTTTACATTTTTAGGGAATTTCAACCAGTCATAAACAAAACGTTTATGTTGTGACTCTTTTATCTACTTACATATACACCCCTGTTCTGAATTTCGTTTGAATGCATAATAATATCGTTTTCAAATACCCGGTGTTCTAAATATCAAATTCAATTCGTTTTGATTTTGTTTTGCGAATTTAAATTCGGAAAATCTAAGTAATTTGTTTATTCATGAAAACTTTGTATTATTTTTTAATTTTTACGAAATGTAGAACACATATTTTAATTTCTGTGCGAAAATCAATTCGTTTACGAATTCAATTCCGAACGAAAATCAGAACCATAGTGACCAAATTCTTGGAATATTATAATTCCTAAGTACCTACCTAAACTATCCAGATCCAGCAATCAATTTCAATACATTTTGTTTACCTGTTTTGCATTAATTACCTATACACCTTGCAGATAGTAAAATTGTCAAAAGTGAAGAAAAATATTAAAAAGTTACCTACATTTAAGCATGCTTTTATTGACTTGTCAAAACTTTACTGCCGAGAAGATTACAATAAGTTGTTAGTGTGTGTGCACTCATGATATTTAAACTACCTCACCTGAAATTAAAAAAACGCTTATTACATAATACCTAATTAAAGTACAACTATAAACTCACTTTGCATGCAAATGTAAAAGAAGGCCTACATACTTATAATTATTTGTATAACTCTTCGTTTTGTTTCAAGTGTGTAGATATTTCACATAAATAATTTCAGCTTGTTCTTTATAAATAAGAAGAGTCCTTCGAAGTGTCAAGATAGCATTACTTCATATTTAAACAAAATTGTAAACTTGATTTAAAAAACCTTAAAGAGCAGGTATAATAGAATAAAAATGGATATTATTAACGCTGATCATTTCAATTTCTTTGATCCACACGGATACTGCAGGCTGTTGATTGCCGATAGAAAAAAACGCTTTTGGATACCCTGGAGGAGACGAAATTTGGGTGACGAAATTAAACAACTTCACATCATGCACAACTCCAATCTGATACCACCATCGACAACAGGATATGTTAACAAGCATCTTATCTGCAACTTGATAGACGACATCATTGAAGTCCAGAAGCCCGAACCGACTGAAGCTGATGTAGCAAAACGAATACTTTTTCCCCTATCAAGATTAGTTCCTCGCAAACCAAAAATAATCATCAAAAAAAGACGAGCTCTCTCAACCATTTTCGGTTTTCGGAATGTACACAAGGAAGCCATTCACCGTCAGGTCAAGAAGAATTATTTAAATGAAGCTCGTCAAAACGTTCTATCACAAGTTGCCAATGAACCTTTGGCATTAAAACGTATGAAATTATCATCCACGTCATCTGCCGATTCCAGCGACAGGACGCGGGCTGATATCAAAGTTGACGGGTGTCTTGCAAAAGTTCTGGTGTCACGAAATCCCTACGAAATTCTTCAATTCAGATATGAAACTAAACTCTTTCCAAATAAGTATACCAAATTGTCAGCGATAATCTCATATCATGAAAAAATGGTCACTCATTATCCTGAGAAAATACGAATAGAATGCGAGCAGTCAAAAAAAAATCTAAATGAAGAAGCCTGTCGCTTTAGTCGAAAAGTAAGTGAACTTGCTGCTGTTGTATTAGAAGAACACCATAGTATAAGGACAATGACAAACACCAACATTTTTGGCGAATCAATTGATTCTATTCATTACATGAAGTCATTATTAGATAAGCTTCTTGAACGACAGGAAAACAGACACTATGATGAATAATATTGTGTTGTGGCTAAGAACAAAAAATAGTAAGCAAGAATAATTTAAATAAAGCATTTTATTCCATTTCCTTGTTTTTTTTTACGACGATCTCAAATGGGATTAAAAGATTCCTACTTCACCACATCACCTAATGACCTGCTTGTTGGGTTTGCGGTTTTCCCAAATTTGACCTGCTCCGGTCAATTATTAATTAGGGAATTATCCCTTTTTATTTTTTTATTACATACCATCCGATTTTTATCAAATGATAAAAAAAACGAATTAACTTTTTACTTTACTTACTAGTTTTACTTTTATTTTTTTTTAATTTCTCAAAAAATATGATACATTTTGGCATCCGGTTTTCTGTTTTTGACTAAAAATTAATAAGAGCACTGAATTTTGAAAATAAAAATTATACATACAATTTTGAAAAAAAATAGTTTAAAATTTTTTTTTAGTTTTTTTTCAAAATTTTGAGTTTGAAAATTATTTTTTTTAAAACTGTTCACCTAAACAACTTAGTTTAAAAATTAAATAAAAGAGTAGTTTTCTAGCTTTCCAAAAAAAATATAACAAGGCTTTGTGTCATTCACCGTTGTTTTTAAATAATTTTTTTCCTGGTTTAAGTCAATGTTTTAGAAAATTGCCCCTGCCGCCTAAACGAGGGGAAATAGACCCCCCTCCCATATAATTTTTTTCTTGTCTTAACTCCACCTACACGCTCAAGCTTTTTGGTGCACCTTATACCAATCACCCTGTATATTGATATATATAATAGATATATTGTTGTTACCTAAAATTGTACAGACGATTGTCAGGTTTTACAATATTGTCAGATCTGTCAATGTTCTGACAATAGGCGCGTTCTACTAACAAAAATCTCACTGAGATCTTAATGTCAGTTTGATGGAAACAGAATCCTTTTGTGGGACTAAGTGGGACACATTTCTCTGTGCAAACATATCAAAAAGTAAAACAAAAAAACAACATCAAACAAATATTTTGTTATTTATCATTTTGAAGTGAATTTCTTTCAAGTTTCTATTTTAGTATTTTTACTACTTCTTTTTTCTTACTATAGTTTTGTATATTTCAATAAAAAATGCTAAATAATTTTCTCGTTTTATCTTTGTTCAAAGTACACCAATAATTTTCAAACGTCAAAAAACATCTGTTTAGAGCTAGAAAAATAAACTGAGAAATCGAATCCAACAAATTTAAGTCTCAGTGATCTCCAGAAAAAATATCACTGCTCAGGTGAGATTTTGTGTCCCACTCAAAAAATCTCTGAGCCCTCAGAGCGTTTTGTTAGTAGGACGCGCCTAATCAAAACTAAATTTGTTACGTTAACTACGTAGTCCACAAGCTGGCACACAGGCGAAACGCTATTTTTCTTGGACAATAGGCCGCTTAAAGCTTAATTTTAGAAAATTAAATTGTGAAAATGTCTATAAATCTGCATTCAAGAGATTTTTATCTTAAATGAAAAACAAAAAAATTCTTCGACTCCAAAAACATATGAAGTAAATTTTGATTTTTATTTGTTTATAGCTTATGAAATATTAAAGATACATTTAATAAGTGTACCTATGTATGTGTATAAAAAATAAAAAAAACAGTTTTATTTTCTACAGATTTGTATTTGGCTGATTTTCTGCGGGACTAACGGTTTTCAAGATAATTAGCTTTAAGACTATCAAGACTATTTTCAAAATGGTGGCCTTAGTATACGATCCTTAATTCCAAAAAATGTTTTTTTATCCCTCTATTTTTAAAATTCAAAAAAGGCATACAATTCACCGTTAATTTCCCGTTTTTCTGAATTATAGCATTTGTGCAAATAATTATGCCCTTTATTTTCGATGTGAAAATACTTTTACCCTTTTTCTTTGTATGGATTTAACAGTTATATATGAAATTTCGATAAGTTTTTTGATGTACATAATAGTTTAAAGAAAATATTGACATTTAATAATTAATAAACAAAAATGTGACATATTACATTGCTTATATGCAATAGAGAGTATTGTAAAAAATACGTTGCGCAAATGATTGTATATGTATGTACATATTAAAAAAGAAGACAGTGTTAAGCGACCTTTACACGGTCAGTCATTTGACATCAATCTGTGTTATAGTGTTTGTAAAAATAAGTATGTATGCGTGCATTTGTTTGACAAAAAATTCAAAACCATTTTGATTTTGCTTGATGACTGATTAGAAGTATAGATGACTGACGTCCTCTGACTGACCGCGTAAAGGTCGTATGGTTTAACCTTACTAAGGTTATTTCATCCATGGTAAACTACAAGAAATTTGTTGTAACCGACAATACTCAACAACTAAAGAATTAAATATCACTAATGGTCTACCACAGGGCACAGTTTCGGCACCACACCAGTTTAGTATTATGTATTTCCGACATACTTAGAGAAATCGATGATTTGATGACGATACAACTCTGTATGCAAAGGATCCAGAATTGTGGACATTCAAAAGAAACTTCAAAGTCAATTTGATAAGCTGCAATCATTCTGCTCGGAATGGAAGCTTAAAATAAACCATACAAAGTGTGAAACTATATAGTTACGCAGCCCAATAAGACGCGGTAATTCAGATTTGAGAAAAAATTAGAAAAACTTAAAAATTACAAATTCAGATGGTTTTCATATCGAGTCAAAGACAGCTGTGAAGTATTTGGACAAATTTTTGTTCTATAATGATCACGTTAATTCCCAATTGCAAAAGGCAACAGCTGCATTTGAGGTCCGATGTAAAGATTGTTTGTTACCAAGCATTTGTGCCTCCAATTCTGGTACTAGGTAAAAATAGAGGTATGGTGATGTTGAGTGGTGAAACATTAGTTCATCATGGAAAAGCTTCGCATGTTCGAGAGAAAATGTCTGAGAACTTGCATGCAATAGAAGCGCACATTCCAACTTTCGGAATTACGTTTCAAATAAAAAACTAATGGATGCTTCCGGTGTGTCCAGAATCGATAACTTCATCCTTAACCATTCATCATTAATCTTCATCCGAGGAATCATTTTGCTCGGTCGGCAAACGTTACAGAAAACGAACTCGATGGAAAGTGAATTTATACCAGCAGAGTCAGTTTTATATCTCGATATATAGGTATTTGTTCGATTCGACGAACTTTCCTATTTTATACCATCTGGCAAGAAGAGCTACAGATAAAAGAACCCTCTATGAACCTTTTGAATCAGAAATGCAGACCTTGATACTGCGTAAGCATACCTGAAAGGGATAGAAAAAATTCCGATCGATATAACAATAAAATATACTGGTGGCTTGATTGGGTTGATGCCAAAGCATAGGTTTAGGTTAAGATAGAAAAGGCCTTGTTGTGTGGGCTCTGGTCTGTCTAGATGACTCGTTAAATAGTTAAAGTCAATTATTTGATATGAATCTGGACGGGCCAGAGAGCACATAACATAGGGCCAATCTGTCCGTTTAGAATAACCTTGTTTATAAATTTTATTATTAGGTAGTTTATAAATTTTAAATTAAAAAAAATAAAGTTTCAAAAGGTTTTTTTGTTGCCATTTTCCTTATATTGAAAAAAAAAATAATCATTCTAAGTTCAAACAAAAAACTATTAAAAATAAATTACAATAGTTACCTTTTGATTGACAAGATTAAGACAAGTAATGCAGAACAAATTTCTGGTAGGTACTTGAAAAATAAAAGGCGCAACTGGGTTGCACAAACTTGCTCTTGTAGCAAGAGCTTGAAAGAGCTTGACAGAACCTTCCACTATTTTATATTATTTTAAAAAATCTTTCAATTTGTTTATTTTCTTATTTTCTTTTAAATTCTTCCAGCTGATATAGAATTCAATAGACATTAGGTACCTACCTAATTAAAAAAATTAATAAATACAAAAATAACTTTGAAAACTATGTAAATGATAACCAA
Source organism: Baccha elongata (assembly GCA_951217065.1). Classification (NCBI taxonomy): domain Eukaryota; kingdom Metazoa; phylum Arthropoda; class Insecta; order Diptera; family Syrphidae; genus Baccha; species Baccha elongata. The sequence continues at coordinate 211,466,671 of OX578272.1, forward strand.
CCAGAGTTTTCCAAGAAAATTGTGGTATGCCAGTAATTTTTAAATATTACAATATATAAAACTAATTTTCATCCGAAAAATTAATTTCAAAAATGGTTCATGAATTGGTATTCAAAATATTCAATTTTCAAAAAATTTTTTTAGAAAACGTCATTTAGAAAACGTCATTAAAAAGTTAAGTGCGCCTTTATTGTTTGGCTATCTAGGTCTTCTTATTTTTTTTTTTTTAATTTACTCAGTCGTTAACGAGAAAGTCAAAATTTAAAAAAAACCGATCGATATATGGTAGGTACCGTTAAAACTGTTCCTAAAGAAATATGTTTCATGCCATCTGAAAGGCTTAAAATATCGTATCACTATGTCAAATTTTATCAAAATCGTTAGAGCCGTTTTCGAGAAAAATGTGTTTTTTCATAACCGTTATACCGTTAGTTTTAGGCCAAGAACAAAAATTCGAAAAACTCCCCTGACTGTCACTCTAAAAATCCTGTATACCGAGTTTAAAGGATATCGGTCCAACCGTTTAGGTGCAGGTGCGACACACTGACAGACTGACAGACTGACAGACTGACATACTGACAGACAGACACACAGACAGAATTGCCAGACATACTTTGTTTGACTTCGCTATAATCGTATAGTGTCATCATGTTTGATTATTATCTAAAAACATTTTTTTTGCACGAATTCATAAATAAAAAAAATAAAATAAAAATAAAAATTGATATTGTAAATAGTTTTTAGTTTATTTAAAATAAAAAAAAAATTATTTGCAAGTTTGTAAGGCGAAAATAAATAAACGCATAAAAAAACCCGTGTAAAGGTCTCTTTAAGTTGACTAAGATTACAACATGATTTACTTAACTTTATCGATTACAAAAAAGAGCAAAAAACATCAATAGAATCAATTTAAATATGTACTATATTGCGAAGCTTGAAATAAGTAAGAGATTCAGCATCAGCACCATGAAATTTCATTAAAAATTAAACACTTCGAAGTATTAAAAAAAATTAGTTCAACAGAATTCCACCCTCATAACAATTTATTCCTTCATTTCAACGATATCAAATCAGTGGTAAAGTTATTGCAATACCCCTTACGTCATGTCATAGAAACACACATTAAAAGAAAAATAGGGTGCGGACTGTTTTGCTGTTGTTTAATAAAAAGGGCGTTAAAACTAATCCATCCCATCACAAAATTACTTCATCCGTAATTTTTTTTGAAACTCAAAAAACAGCATTTGAATCATATTTTGAAGAAATTGGTTGTGCACTTTTGCCAATTCCATTTTATAAATTTGCATACCTACTCAAAAAAAAAAAATGATTTATACCTACTACTTGGGGGAGTCTTGTTTTCATTAGGGAATTAAGGAGTGCGCCTGTCGCATTAGCATTAGACCAAAGTATCAAATAATTAGAAATGTCTACAATGCATTTAATTATACCCTATATAATTTCCACCACCATTAGTGTTTTGTTAACATAACCCAATTCAAGGACAGTTAATAAGTTAAGTATGTGTGAGTTTCGCTTTGGCTATTAACAATATTGGACGAGGTAATTTTTATTAAGATGTTTTTTCGAGGAAGTTACTAAATAAAAGATTAACATTAAAAAGGTAGGTATTAATTTTTATTTAATCTTGGAAGCAAACTTGGCCTTAGATACGGTCATAAGATGATTTAATAATTTGCCTTTATCTGTAGTTCTGAATAAACTTTTTTATATATATACCTACATAATAATTATGTATGTAGACCACCGGGATTTTAGTGTTGGGATTTTGTAATTCGGGATTTCGATGTATTTTGAGCTCTCAGTGGTATTCTTACTTGCGATTATAGGTACTTTAAGGCTAAGTTATGTATTCGTGCAAAAAACGTTTTTAAGATAACAATCAAAAATGTCATTTTGATGACAGAGAAGAAGAAAAATGTTGGTTTGTCTGTCTTTCCGTCAGTCTGTTTGTATCAGCAACTACAGCCTAACGGCTGAACCGATTTACTTCAAATTAGTAGGTATGTACCTTCAAATACATGCAGTCTTATTGTGAAGTTTACCCGGAAGACATTTCGCCTGGCGAAAACTGTTCCCCCGGAATTTTAAAAGCTATTGGGGATTCCGCCTGAATGAATTTTTTACTTCGAATTAACAATGACAATTCGGATAAGCGAGGCGTGTTTATGCACTTAGATAACATCAATTACTCCGGAACAAAGTGTGACAGTTTTGTTTTTCATTTTTAACAAAAAAAACCATCATTAAACTTGTTTTCAAACCTTTTCGGTTTGAATTTTACATTTTTATAACTAAATAGCTACTGCAACTTTCTAAACTTTTTTGTAATAAATGTATTCTCTGAGAGAATATTTTCTACTTCTTCAAAAGTTCAAGTAGTTAAAATATTATTATTAAAAAAAAAAAAATAAAATAAAATAAAATGTTATTAATATTATTATTATTGTTTTGTGAAATAACGCCGAATTTCAAACTTCGACATTTTTACACTTTCCGAAGTGAAATAACACCGAATTTCAACGTTCGGCTTTATTTCGCTTTAAGAAAATGAAATAACGCTTAACATCCTTAAATCTCCTCCTTCCCCAAATCTAACTGTGGCCCAAGAAACAAACTTAGGAATTCGGTCTTATGTCACTATTGAAAGCAACATACCTAATGCCAAATAACACTTACTTGAACTTATGTGTCCCGACACAACCTAAAGCAGGAGGGTTGCAGGACCCCAACCCCCAATACCTACCACGCACTTTTTACATATATACATATACGCCAAAGTGAAATAATGCCGAATTGGTATTTATTTCACTTTGGAAAGTGTAATAAGGCCGAATTTCAAAATTTGGCGTTATTTAACGCACTACTTCGTGTCAAGCGAGTGAGTTAGATTTTGTCATAACAGTATATGAGCGGTTTTGAGTAATCAAGATTGTTTCAAACTCACCGAATTAGATGTCGCTAAATGAGCATATCGAATAATTATTATTGCTTTAATTCACTGTAACGAAAAACACTGAACCCGAGACCAACAAAATTCATTATTTTGCATGCGAAAGTTAGCATAAGCTCAGAAAAATGTGATTTGAGACTGAGATAAAGCATCTCTCATACCACACATTGAGTCAGAAACCTACTATATTATGAGTGCTCGTAACCTACATAAATATGACATATATTCAGCATGCTATTACATTTTTCATAGATTTATTATTATAACATGAAATAAAAATAATTTTATGAAATTTTCTGTTTAAAAGTTCAGAGCTCAAATTGTTAACCCAATTCTATGTTCACAAAGTTTATATTCTTATTCCTATACGTGACAACTACCATAAATGAATGCGTTATATGCGGTCCATGGAAATAATAAAACGTTGACATTCCCTTCCGGAAAGAACATTTAATACAAGTGATAAAGAAATAGGAATGACGTCGCCAATGAGTGCAGTCGCATACCACAAGAACAAATTATTTTCCTTATGCTGAAAAATGTGGGGACATTTAAGTATTTAAGTATTTACCAACCCGTCTGCGGGTATTGTAGGAGAAAATAATCAACAACTTTTGCTGAAGCAGTTTCAAGAGCCAGTTTAAGAATCCATGGATCCCTTACCCCTATAGTTTTATTTTTCTACAAAATGGGCTCTCGTCGAAAGAAGGACATATCGGTACTTTGTCTAACGACTCATGCGAAGCCTTTGTGCATATGGCGTGGTATGACATGAAAGTAATTTTTCTTTACACGTTCAGTATATTTGCCATAATTATATCATAAGCTTTTTGACTGGAACTTTTCGTGAATGAACGTTGTGAAGGCGTTTTGGTATTTATAAAACATAACCAATTGAAGGTAATTTGTTTTGTTGGGACAACAATGAGGATGAGGACAAAATCTGCGTTGATTAACTTTTGACACTGATAATAATATCAAAACAACCTTTTTTAGTACCCAAAGTTTCATAAAAAAAAGGTGCATTTCTTAATAGTTGACCTATTTCTTTATAGTTGACCTCTGCGATTTTTCTTATTTTTCATTTGTTTGTCTGTAAGGTTGCATACATTTGCTTCAAAAATTTACCTATACAGGGTGATTGGTTTAAGGTGCACCAAAATGCTTGAGCGTTCATTTTCAATTCAATGCTCCTATTAATTTTTAATCAAAAACAGAAAACCGGATGCCAAAATGTAACTTAGTTTTTGATAAATTAGGTAAGAAAAAAATAAAAGTATATAAAATAATGAAAAGTTCCAAGAAAAACACTTTTTTTTTATTTTCCCAAGTTTGACCTGCTCAGCTCAATGATTATTTATGGGGTTTATCCCTTTTTTATTTAATTAGTTTGAAACTTTTTTTTTTTTTTATTTTTTCAAAATTTCGAGTTTGAAAATTATTTTTTTTTTTAAAACTATTCACTAAAACAACTTTATTTAAAAATAAAATAAAAGGAGAGTTGTCTGGCTTTCCAAAAAGGTATAACCGACCGAAACCCCAAAAAACCGAAAACCCAAAGGCCCCAAAATGTTTTCCCGAAATCCCGAAATATTATATGAAATGAATTTGCGCAAATTTTTCATTTAATATAATTTTTCGGGATTTGCACAGAAGTTAAGTTGACTAAAATATTTTTTGTTAGTGATTTATAAAAATGGATACTTCTATAGAAGACTATTATTATAGACTATTGACATTCAAAAATTAAAATGTTCAAGAAAATTGGGACTGAATTAAAAATTGAATATCTCAAAATTCAAACAAGATATCAATTTAATTTAAACGCAGCTATAAAGACTCTTATTTTTTTCTAAAATGAGGTCTAAAGTGATGATTCTACCAATCATTTTTTTTAAAGATTTAGATTAAGATTTAAGATTTAATATGATTTTATTTATCATGAAGCTCAATTCGTTATAAAAAATTTACAAATCATTTTAAGGCATGGCCTAAGCCGTCTGCCAGTTGACAAATAAATATTCAAAGTTTAGTTCAAAATCAATATATTACAAACTACATGATGTATGTTTACACTAATTAAAACAGTTCCTCTATTATTTGTTTCCTGTATTTGAGTGCTATTCTCGTGAATTCAAACAGATCCATCCAATCGTTTCCATTAAGAACACCAATCATTTCTTCTTCGCTGAGGGTGCATTTACTGAAGACGCTCCTACGGGTTTCTACTAAGATGGGGCATTTACCAAGGAAATGGAAGACATTTTCTCGCTCACGTTGGTTACACAGGCTGCAAATTTCGGGACGATCGTCTCTGTGTGGTATAAAGTTGAGTGGCAGCAACTCTCCTCTAGTTTTTAAAATGAGTGACATGAGGGCGGTTGAGTACTCTTCTTTAAAATAACTATTGCTTGAGAGATTATAGTCCAGCTTAGCGTAAATTTCCCGATTAGATGATTGCCGAGCTCTTACCACAAATTCGTCTCTTTTTTTCATATCAACTGCACTGATAAGGTCGTAGAGTTCCGCTTTCCACAAGCCTACACTGTCTTCAGAAAGGGAAAGTTGTCGTTCGCAGTATACAGCTAGGTTATTCCATGTTTCGAACCAAGATAACTTTTTCCTTAAAACCGTCGATGATATTTGTCTCGGTAATCTACACTCCTCCATTTTAAAAGTTTTAATTACGTAATCCACCTGCATTTTGAGAGTGGATATAAAGATTGGAGGGAGGCCTGTCTCCAACATGAGAATGTGGTTCGCAGTAGTATTGGGAAGCCTCAACGATCTCTTCAAAAAGTATCTCAAAAGCTGTTCAACCTCTTCGTACTCCTTGTGACCCCATACCTGGGGCCCTACTCTGTATTTCGTTCCGATAGTAAAATTTTCCGAAAAGGAATATTTTATACTCTCTATTTCTAAAGCGGAAAGAAATCTACTACTTTCGGAATGACAATTCCGAAAATGAAATTTTCGTACCTGGTAACTCGTTTTCTAATATCAAAAGCATATAAATACGGAAAATTCCTTTCTACAACAAATGTGATAACGGAAAAAACAAGGATTGTCTTAAAATGTAAGTTTTTTAAAGAAAAAAATGGTTTTAATTATATTTAAAGCAAATTAAATTTATTACAGGGAATCTTCAAGCAAAAACGTTCATACAAAACAAAAGCAATTCGAGATTTTAGTTGAATTTATGTGCTTGCACCCTGATTTGGCCAAGGGTCAATTGAAAACCAACGACGCTAAACAAACATCCAATCATTTATGGAAACGACTTACGACAGAATTGAACGCAGAAGGACCACCGATGCGGGATGTACATAGCCGGCTGGAAAAAAGTAAATATAGGTGCCAAAACTGTTATTAATATGTATAATAATTAAAACAAAAATATTTGTAGGTATGGGCAGATCATAAGGCATATATAAAGGCCAAATTAAGAAAAAACAAAATAAGCATTTCTGGGACTGGTGGTGGACCTTCAAAGCACTGCTCCTTTACGGATTCAGAGGAACTTGTAATAAATTTACTAAACATTAACGAGTCTGTAAGCGGTATAGCTTCAGCTCATTCTTTCGGCGTCGGTGCAGAAAATCCTGAAGGTGCTTTAACTGAAGCTATTGAAAGTGAACCAGCCAGACGCATACCTGAAGGACGCATACGATCTTTAAATGAAAATTTAAAAACTATTTCAAAATATAAAAAAAACTATGATTTAAAGGAAAAAAAATACAACTTGGCAAAGGAAAAATTTAAATACAAAAAAGAAAATGACCACAAAAAAAAGAACTAAAAAAAAAATTGTGAAATGAATCTTTGCCACAAATCAAAGTTGTACCTTTTATCACACATTTCCATTATATTTGATTTATCCCTTAAAATTTTGCGTTCAATTCGTTCTTAATTATTTTCTGCATCCATATAAAGTGCAACCGAATTTGTTTGTCTTTTATATTTAATTTTTTCTTCAAAAATATTATTTATTCCAATTCAATCAATCTTGTTTGTTGTGTTTTTATTTTTTGACTTGACAGATCTGATAGAAATAATTCGAGACTCGAAAAAACAAATCCGTAAGTGGGAAAAGTATTAAGTACTTTTTGTTTGCATTCCGAAAATTTTACAGAGTACGGATTCAAAAGCGGAACGAATAGCACTTTCGAATAGGATTGACTTTCGGAACGAAATACAGAGTAGGGCCCCTGAGCGGCATAGCACATTAAAGCCTTCGCTGTTGTTTCAAAAATTTGAAATTTGGTATTGAAAAGCACATCCTTGCTACGCATAACATTCCTCCATGTTGCATTAAGAGCATTTTTTGATTTGGCGAGTTTGTCCAACATATGGTTCCTCATGCTAAGGTTTCTTGATATGTTTATTCCGAGGTACATGTAATCTTTGACAACTTCAATTTCTTCGTTTTCAAATTTCCACTTTTCCAATCGGCAGTTTGGACCACCACCGTTGCGAAAAATCATGACTTTCGATTTGCTGAGGTTCACCTGAAGCCTCCATTTACTGCAGTACTCAGCTATTCTGTTGATCATCAATTGTAGACTTTCAGGCGTCTCAGCAAACACAACGATGTCATCAGCGAACTTCAATATTTTAACCAGTAGATTAGCGTCTATTCTTGCTCCGCCTTGTAAAAAGTCTTCGATGTCATCTATAAAAAGAGCGAAGAGTAGTGGGCTTAAATTGCAGCCTTGCCTCAAGCCAATTTCAACCTCGAATGGTTCAGACAAATTATTTCTAAAGGAAATTTCAGAGGTTGTAGAGTCGTACAATACTTCCAGAATGAGTCCAAATTTGGTTGAAATACCTTTGTTGTAGAGTTTTAATATAAGAGCTTTTCTATCGATCGTATCGAACGCCGCTTTGAAGTCGATGAAAAAAGCATACAACTTCCTTTTGGATTTCAGAAAAATTTCAGCAATGTTCGTGAGTGCATAAATTTGATCCACGGTTGAATAGTTTTTTCGAAAACCTGCTTGTGATTTCAATAAATGGTTACGCTGCACCCAGTTATACAGTCTTATGTAGAGAAGCTTGGTAAAAATTTTCATTGAGGTGTTTAACAGCGATATTCCTCTGTAGTTGGACACAACTGAGCGATCTCCGTTTTTGAAAATAGGACTGACTAAAGACTTTTTAAAATAGCCTGGGACGCAACCAAGTTCGTAAGCCTGGTTTAGCCCTGATGTAAGGCATTCAACAAACAGTGGCGTTCAGTATTTGTAAAATTCAGGTGGTATACCATTCGATCCAGGTGCTTTGTTGCTGCGAAGTTCGTCTAAGCATAATCTTACTTCAGAAGTAGAAAAAGAGGCGTCTAAGAATACGTTTTCTTGAAAAGGTATGGCAAATTGGAAGGTTGAATCAAAGTTATTTTTAGTAAGGTGTGCAAAATACTCCGTTAAATCCTTCAGATCGAGAGGGGGGATACTTTGGGTATAACTCTTGTTGTTTAAGAAACGAACTTTTCTCCAAAAATCCGCTGTGTTTCTGCAACTAGTAAGACCATGTGCGATGTTTTCCAGGTAAGCTTGACGTTTTGCTCTAAGAAGGGACTTTAAGATTTTGTTGGCCGATAGATATTCGTTCTTGAGAAAATCATTGGTTGGATATTTTCTAAAGAGCCGAAGCCACGCAAAAGATTTCTTCCTGGCGTCTGAACAGTCACTATCGAACCATTTTCCCTGAAAAATGGAGACCTTTTTTGAGAAACCCTACACGTCGCTGGAATTGAGGTAGCTATTATATCATCTAGTTTAAATAAATTGAGGGGTTCCATGGAAGATTCTAGATGTTGATTAAGATTGCTTTCAAGGGTGACTGCGTATCTATTTGCAGCTGTGTTATTCCACTTGTATTTTGAAGGTACTGCGTTTCGACTGTCCTCATATGTGTGATGGTTGGTTGATAGCTCAATTTCCATTAGAATAGGGAGGTGATCGGAATAAATCTGCGGCAAAACTCTAAAATCTTTCATAAAATTAGCCCAATCACCAGCCACCATCGCATAATCGATCACAGAGTTGCCTTGCGGGCCAATGAATGTGTATTCCCCCGAAGAGTCATCATCCGTACTACCATTACATATACTAAGGCCAAATGAGTTGCAGAAGTCGATGATTTTTTTCCCTTCTCTGTTCACAACAACATCCCTGGAACAACGACCCAAATTCATCAGCTGGTTTGCACTTTCATTTGATCCAGTTCTCGCGTTGAAATCCCCGATTAGCATAATATTTTGAAGGTCAGTGCTGTACAATGCGTCTTCTAGCATGTTAAAATGCCTATCCCAACTAGTGCAGTTCAGATAGACTGGAACAAGGTTCAAAACGTTGAGGTCGGATTTGATTTCCAAATATACGAGATCATCGATGTTCCTAAAAACACACTTAATGCCTTTGATATTAGGATTGAAACCGATTAGTAGACCACCGCTGGCTCGCCCTCTTCTATTCATTTTAACAGCTGGTGACCGCTTAAGTTTGTAATCAGGAAACAAATGTTCAAATTTATAATAAAGTTCTTCAGTAATATGGGTTTCGATTAAAATAAAAATTTCATATTCATTGATATAATTTAAAAAATCTATTAATTCTATTTTGCTATTTAAACCTGCAATGTTGTAACTTAATATTCTAATATTGACTACATGAAAAATCTGACAGACGGCAACTTCCTAATTAGATATAGAGTTTGCGTTGGAATGTGCTACAGCATTTGTACCAGAGTCCGAACACCCTTTATTCATTGTGTTTCCACCTGAAAACGATTCTACCAATCACTTAGCGCAATTTAACAGAAAAAAAGCAATTTCTTAAAACGATATTTAATGATGGCAACACTGGAGATTACTGTGAAGCTATTTTTTTTCTTAGAATATAACAAAAACATTAGCCCTCCTATTAAGGAAACCATGTACATATGTATACTATACCAAACTATACATATTCAATCATCTAATAACAAAAAAAAAAACAAAAAAAAAAGAGCTATGTGTTTCTGCCTATAAAAAAATTTCGACTATTGACATATAGTTTTATTTTTTCCTCTTATAAGCGGCCAGTTATAGCTATCAGTAAATTCAATTTTAAGGCAAATTATCCAACAATGTTGAACAATGTTGGTGTTAATTGGTATTTAAATGCAGGTAATAAATAGTTTAATTTTTCTATTAAAAAAATAACTCAATTTGATCTTCATTCGCGTAATTTTATCACTTTTGTGATTTCAATGATCATTGAAATTTTAAAAGTGTTAATATTTCTTGTGATTTAAGCCCAAATTGAGTTATTTTTTTTCAATAGAAAAATTGAATCGGTGAGTGTAAGAACATTACAAGTGCCAAAAATTAAATTTGGATGTTTGAATGCAATAATGCTCTACGTATGTAAACCTATCAATAAGCAGAATAAGAGTAAATTTTTGAGTCAAATTCATACAAAACTAAGCTTATACCCTCCTCCTTGATTGAGTGTAATAAACTAATAACAATACAAATACGGTACTTATACTGAAAAAAAGCGCTTTCACTGTTACGGAAATGAACTACAAGGACATTATCGACTTTAAAAACTGGTAGCCTAGTTTCTATAAAAAGGCGACCAAATCAACTGACCAACAAAAAATAAATTTTAGGAGTTACACATTATAAACAGTTCCAATGTACTAGTGAATCTCCTGGCTATGTTACAACAACCGATTGCATAGGGCGCTTCTTGTCACACAGTTTTAAATTAGGTACTTAAACTAAAAGTAATTTTGCATTTTCCAGCTGCAAGGTCACATCAAGAACCAGTTCCTATAAATGAAAAATTTAAAATACAAGACATTAAGAAAGTAATGCAATAGGTATATGTCTGGAGAGGCCTTGGAGTTTTACTACAACATAACATCATGGAAATCAATATCTAACAAGCTTTCAGAATGTCACGATGCCCGCCGCTCTTTAGGTATCTTGTATCTACCGACTAGTTTTCTATATACCATATTCCTTTGAAGTTTTTACGAATTTGAGAAAATAATACCAAATAAATGGCACGATTTTGATATTAAAGATCAATACAGTATATTGTTGCGTTTTTCTAAGCAATAATTTGAATTCAATAAAAATAGTGCACTACTATTCCTTTATAATTGAACCTTTTTTATGCTATTCAATCCACACCTTTTTCACATTATCATTGATAAACTCCGACTATCAAAAAGCCTTTATAAAAAAGTTGTTCATTGAATATTTCCATTTCGTCTCATGTTAATATAAAATTATGTGTTTCTGTTTGAGCTTTCATTAACTAAAATCTTTTGTTAAAATACAAATGTCTCGCATGATATTTGGAGTTAAACTAACCCTTAAGTGCCAAAGAAGTTCCTCTGCTATTCCTGTATGCACGGTGGGTAATGCCCCCAGGCTTTTTTCCGCCATTTCGTGTCTTTTCAATTTTCACACGCCAAAATATATACCAATCGTCCGAAAACGAGAGAAAGTGAAAGTTTGCAATATTGATGTCTTTATTATTAAAGGTGGTGTGTCAGATCAAATTCAGCTTAGATTAGAGGACGTGAATTCTTTCACGGGCAATTGCTCCGAGGATACTGACGATAGCAGGCGAAGGATTTTGTAATGTGTTATATAAGATGCTTTCTATATTCTTGTACCCTATTATGTGTAAACTCACCATTAGACATGTGATTCCAACTCAAGGCAGCACCATATTAGGAGAATTGGTACGTACGGACTACGCTGCCGTACGACAACGAATACGAATGTCGGGTTGCTCAGTTTCGGCAAGTTTTCCAGCAAGTCAAATACTTCTACATGTGGAATTTGCTTGCGCATTTCAGGTTTTTGACACTCAATATTTTTGGCTAAAGAATCGTTTAATGATAACTAGCATACAACTTTATATTCCGTCTAGGCCCATTTTCCGCTTTTCAAGTAATTTAAAGCATTTTTTGTATTCCCATAGTTTGCTACAATAAGACCATGTTCGTTTTCCCCCGTCGTGCATTTTTTTTTGATGAGTGTATAACTTTAATTCTGCTTATAGCTCCAATAATCGCAAGTAAGAAATAGTTTACTGACGGGGTTTACTGAAAACTGATACAACCAGCAATTCATGTGGTTTTCTGTTATATGAGAGTTCTAGTTATAGTGGGCCATTTGTCAAATGCACAGCTGAATCAGTGCTGTCGTTTTGGAAAAGTCCAAAGCAGTACATTCCAAAAAATTTTGCATAATTTTTGGACAAAAGCAATACGCATACAATTTTTTTTTTAAATTCATATTTATATAATAAACTTAGATACATATCTACTTTACATATCTGTAAGCCTTTTAGTTCAATTGCTTAGTCTTATTTTAACATAAATATTTTTATTAATTTCACATTTAATAAAATAGGAACTTTTTTTTATAATAAAACTAAATATATATTAAAGCTATATAACTATTATACAAAAATAAATTAATAAAAATAAAATAAAAATATCGCAGTTAATTTCAATTATTATTTGTGAATTTTTAAACACATTTAATATGTAATTATAGCACGAGAATATTTTTTTATAAAGACTCAACACAAAATTATATTTTAAATTCAGGTAACTAGTAATAATTTTGGAAGCCAAACAATGTTTATTGAATTTTACATTATTTGTATTTTGATAAGATTTCTTTGGGTGAAACCCACTCTATAGCGCTGCTATGCCTTATTAATTCCTTTGCCATTAATATTGAATTGACTGTGGATGTCAGTAAAGAGTTTCTTTTTTTTATCTTTTATCAAAGCTACTTGCGAAAATATGAGCTCTGCACTTGCACTGCTATGCGGAAAGCATAAAATGGACCCAACAAATGTTTTTAAAATTGGAAACATTGGGACATTTAATACATTTTTTAAAATAAAGATAGCGCTCCAATAGTCTTCGAATTTCAAATCTATACTTATCATACTTTGATGTAAAAGAGCCCTCCATTCATCATCAAGGTCATCGACAAGTTCTTCTTGAATTAAATTTGGAAACAATTGTATAAGCGGGGTAAGGCTTGGGGATTAATTTTTTGGATCAATTATTTGCTTTGCTTCTAAAACTTTATCTTGGAACTTAATTCTTTTTCTTATTTGCGTACATAATTCGATGTTCTACACTTTTTTTTATATTTTGTATAACTTCAACTATTAAGCCCCCAGAGCAAACTGAAATGTTAGCTTGTGCGCTAAGGTAGATTTCTTTTGAGTCTAAAAAGCAATCTTTATTGCAAAAATCTATTGAGTTCAGAGAGGCGTCATCGATAAATTCGTTTTTGACAAAGTTAGATAAAATAGTTTTAAAATACGTTTTTACTGTTGAAAGCAGAACGTGAATAACCGGTTCTTCGGACTGGTATTCAACATTAATTTTGTTTATTAGTTTTAAAATGTATTGCAAGAAATATAAGTATAATTTTATTTCATCTGTCATATGTGCATAAATGCTATGAGCTAAGTCTGCATTTCTGTTCTAGCTGATATGTGATGAAATAATGTTTCAACGGAACCCACTGCTCTAAGATTCGCGATACAACATTTTCAAGCGATAGCCACCTGGTACATGATGTTTTTAATATTTTGTGGGCCTTTGTGTTGAAAAACTCTTGAAAATCACGAAAATCGGTTTGTCGCTTAGAGCTGTGGGAAAAAACAAGTAAATATCTCTCGCTAATCTTTCAACATCCTGCGGTATCTTTTTCGAAGCTGCAATGGAACATAAATGAATGGAATGACATGTACATCCCATTACAAATAATTTTTTTTTTCATGTTTGGTTTTATGAACAACGAATTTTGAAAAGCAATTAAAATGGCAATACAAAAATGAAAATGCAGTACAAAAAAAAAGTGTGCAGTACGGCAGTACGGACAAAGCCAAAGCAATACAAATATAGCTTTTGCAGTACGTTCGACAGCATTGAGCTGAATACTTATGGCTTTCGCAATTTTTCAGTGTACCATTAAGCACTGATACCCGCACTAACGATGACGATCCAAAACTGACCATGAAACTACGCAAACGTACTCCACTGACAAGGTTGTGAGGCAAATTTTGATGTCACATCATGTCAGTGGTAAGTTAATTCACTGTACATCTTATATGTTAACCAAATCGATTTAAATTATTTAAAAAAAAAAAATATATGAATAAAATACTTATTTTTTCCTGTTTTTGTTTTTTTTGCGGTTCCATCTACCTAAACTTCCGTTCCTACGGACGGATCAAACTATACTTTTTTTTACTAAAAATTAAATTTTAAACAAGAAATATTCAGACAATTTTTTTTACGACTACTATAGTTTTTTTTCATATCAGCCCAAACTCAAAAATTATTGCACAAGAAGCCCTTTAAGTTATTTTTTTAATTTGTCTGACCATTAAATCAATTTTTCTCTCCAACTAGGTATAGGTTCCTAACCTATACATCACCAATTTGAAACAAAATGTCTACTTATGCCATCCCATCGACCTAAATTCTCAATAATGAACTAGTTCAACTCCGTATAATAATATCTCCCAGAAGATTGAATTCCCAATAGTCCAATCAATATCTTACCTGCAGATGATGACCTAACGTCCTAGCCCATCGTTTTTCCAGTTAAAACTAATTAATTTAATTTTCCTAATTTGTCCATCAAAAGTGTAATTTGCCAAGGAGAAAGTGCAAACATTCTTAGGAATAATAACCAAAAACTGAATGATGACACAGTCTAGAAACTTGTAACATAATGCCCCAAGCTGGTTACCAAATATCTGCTGTAAGAATTAATTGAAAAGTACTTATACATTCTCACATTTTATAAATTTGCCATCTGGATCAAAACACTTTTTAAAGGAAAACAAAGCACATATGCACTTAAAGCACCTGACATCTGGAATTTCAAGATACTTATAACAACTCAAAACATACTTCACAAAAGCTTTTGCATTTTGTACAAGCGTTATGTATCCACTTCATATAAATGCGGCAAGGCCAAAACAAAACCAAAGATAGATTATAACACTTTCGCCTTCTTAACTCTTCGGCTCCCTCTTAAAACTACCATTGAATAAAGCATAAGTTCACATTTTAACTGTTGCATTATCTTAAGAGGAAAAACATGGTAAACACATCTTAGATAGGCTAAAGCAGGACGGAATTTATTTCAAAAGCTGAGAGAGGCCTTTAAGGTTTTAAAAGCTTTTGCTTTATGAGTACTAAAAATGAAAAGTTGAATCAATTACAGTAGAGTTTGAATATTACTATATTTGGCATTTGTCCACAAAAAAACTTTTACTTTTGTTTTGTAAATTAATTTTATTTTAATGCCCAGGACTAAAATGTCCAAGTGTAGATTTATGTCGAAATTTTAACAATGTGGGCTCGATTTTTTGAATCGGAAAAAATATGTAGAATATGTAGCATGTAGCTACCTACGACTAGGAGTAATGCAATTCAATTCTTCTTTCTTTGAACAACAGAAAGAAGAAGTAAAAAAGCTATTTAAGTGAAGAAAGCCAATCTAGCCAATGTCTTTTCAGTCGTTGCGGATGAAACGTCGGACAAGAACAGATTTTAATCGGAGTTCGACTAAAAATTGTAAACAGACGGAAATGCTGAAGTTTGTAAGGATTTTATTTGGGTTTCAGCCTCTTAACCAAATTAATACTTTGTCAATTTTCAGTGCAATACTCAAGTTTTTAGAAGATTCCGGACTTGAATTAAAAAAATTATCTGGTAAAGGTTTTAGAACGGTTGTTCTGTACAATGGCAGGATGTGAAGGAGGTGTTCCTAACCTTGTACAAAGCAAGTTTCTGAAAAATTTATTTTGCCACTGTGCAACAACTAACAACTTACAAACATATATTTGCCAGCAGCAAACCCAGACTTTATTTAAGCCATGTGTATGTGTAATGTGCAACATGGCAAAATATAGTTCCATTTTAGAATCAGTAATACAAGCTCTGCAGACTGAAAGGTTTCAGCTCTTTTAGGTACAAATTTATGTTGAAAAAATGTTCGACCTGTTTAAAAAACAGAGATCTGAAGCTGCATAAAATTTTAAAAGCCTGATGTTTGAAAAAGCTGGAAAATATCAGAAGAAATATGGGTATTGAAATAAAATTGATGCGTCTGATCTTAAATAAAAATTAAATAAATGAAAATAAACACATAAATATTTTGTAAAAACTATTTTATTCAGTTTTATTTTATATTTTAAAAAATGACAACTTTATCGTCTGATCTGTTTGAATCTGTTGGCTAACGCGGACGGACTTGCCATCTGCGAACATCTGCACTTTTGAATATATAACCCAGTCGAAATTGCGAACTTAATGAAACTTTCACAGATTGTTCGGGGGTATACTAGGAAGACCCTCCTAATTTCTTGACCTCGAGAACCCTGTGCTACCTTGGGGAGCACCACCGTTAAATTTTCTAAAACTTTGTTGATGAATCAGATATGTAGGCCCAATATTGACGGAAATACAGGTGATTTATTTTTGTGGTATTTTGACCCCTAAAATTAAAGTAGGTGGAGTAATTCTATATACAAGGTTATTAACATAATTTTTAAAAAATAAAAGCTAGTAGGTTAGGTCAACATGAGAAAAAAATCTTAATAGACGGGGGTTTATTCCCTTCAGCTTAACCGGGAGGGGTAATTTTCATACAAAAAAAAACTGAAAAAAGGAAAAAATGATTTCAAATATACCGGAACGCCTACAATAACATGAGCTACCTTTTTCAAAAGCCAGAAATCTCTTCCTTTGTTTTCTTTTTTTCTAAAGTTTGTTTTTATCACAGTTTTCGAAAAATTAATTTTCAAACTATAAATTTAAAAAAAAAGTTTTAACAATTTTTCCTAAACAATCTGTGCAAGTTTCATTAAATTCGCAATTTTTTCCGTGCATGTGTTTTAGTAGCATTGTGCTTACTAACAACTAACACCTGCTTTAAAACATGAGCCAATGGAACACATTATTATAGCGTTACCACTCCCACAAAAATTTTCGCAGTAGATATTAAAAAAAAGTGCTGTAGATTGGACTTTCCAGCAGTAGATTTTTATTTTTGATAAAATCGCGAAGGTAATTCTAACATCATAGAAAATCTTTTGAAATAGAGATGCACAGGCACAAAAGATACCCTTATTTAGTTGTAAAATAATGACATAAGTGACACGAAATGAGGGAAATTCAATACATAGTCTGAATTCTGTATGGAAACATTCGGCAAATTAAATTGAGAAAAAGTGCAGTAGATTTCTTTTTGTGGCAGTAGATTTTTTTTGCTAAAAGTGCAGTAGATCAACTGCATTTCCAATTAAAATAGACCTAATTGAGTAAAAAATCCTCATGTAACCAACATAAATACAACAGCACAGCCAATATACAACTAAGGCCCGTTTGCTCATACTCGACATAAGACCTTATTATAAACTTAAATTTTTAAGTTCCACTTAACGGTTTGCACGAACTTCAAAGTTAATCATAAATGTGCTCAGGTTGAACTTATTTAAGGGGAAGAAAAAGTAGCTCATAAAGACTTTTGTATGTTTTACTTCAGAATTTTTTGAGCTACTTTTATTTATTAAAATGTTTAATTCCAGAAAATTTTTGCTAAAACTGCATAAAATGTATATTTTTGCTTCGAATAAAGCCAAAAAAAAGTATATTTTGTTAATTTCGATGCCCAAAAACAAATATAAAAATATTTTATAGTACATAGCCATTTTATTCACACTGAACAAAACTAAACACACACAATAATAATCGCAGACACAAATAAATATTGTTAAACTTCAAATAATAGAGCAAAAATGAAAAATAATATAATAAATTTGACTGTTCGTGCAAAATTGACATTTTGACTGAGATTTCTATCATGAAACTAAATCATAGCTAAGTAGAACATATTTTTTCTGTAACAACGTAGAATAGTTTATGTGAAAAATAAGAATTAAGTTTAATCATTGTATATAAATTTCCATAGTACAATCATGGAGCAGCGCCATCTAAAGAAAGTTGTGAACCGCACATTTGGTTCTTACATTTACTAAGTGTCTATTCTGTTACCCTAACAAAAGTTGTCAACAAAACAAATTAACAATATTTAGTGTATTTTATTGGCTCTTAAATCCATATTTCCTTGACAAGAGTCGTAAACAAAACAAAAATCATATATGTTTACGACTGTTGTTAGGGTAACATAATAGACACCTAGTAAATGCACGAACCTAAAAATGTGTTACTCACAAGTTTCTTAAGATGGCCAGACGGTGGTTATTCAGCATGAAAATACTATAGAAATGTATATACAATGGTTTAATCTAGTTATGTTGTAGATTTATGAAGAATATGAGCAAACGGACCTAAGTCCTGGTTTCGAGAAAAAAACAAAATAATTCTATCAAAAATTGAGAAAAAAACGAGTTCGTATCAAAAATGAAGCAAGTCGATAGCCCCTTTAACATTTACTATTTTATGATAGAAGCAGAGCTTATTGGTTTGATCTTTGACATTGTAAAGAAGCGTCATCTATTAGCTTTGTTGAACCTTACAGCAAACATTCCCAATTTTTACCAAGTTTAAGGAAAATCTTAGATGTGTGATGCCTATCATTTCCATTTAACTTCATGCAATGCTGAAAGAAGTTTAAACATTCTCCACAAAGTAAAAACTCAGTGGCCTTTGTATGCTTTCTTCACATTATACTTTTGCAATAAAGCCATACTCCGAATTTAAATTTTTTAAAGGCAAATTTTATACTTCTGCCCCCCATAGCAAAAAATCCTGCGGGTGCTCATGATAATAAGGTTATTCATTCATCTAACGTCGTAAAACGACGTAAACGATGTATTTTCCGAGGGGTTTGTCACTATCCAATTTAGTGGTTCATTAATTGCAATATTTAAAATGACTTCATATGATTTCAGGTGATTTTAAGAAATTCTTAAATTGATTTGACATTTGTGATTGCATTGATATCAAATAAATTTACTGATTTCAAATGATTGCAATTTAACTCAATTGATTTCATTATGATTTCAATTCGAGATTTTATCATGGCATTTTGATTGCATGATTGCAAAAAAACTAAGTGATTTCAAATATTTTTAATGATTGCAAAAAATCATTTGAAATCGATTTTGCATTGCAAAAAATCATTTGAAATCGATAACCAATTTTTTTTTTAATTTCATCATTTGAAATAGTGATTGCACCTGATTTCAAGGTGATTTCAACTGATTGCAAGTATAAGTGGTCAGGTGATTTCATTCGTGACAAACCCCTCGGTATTTTCCCATCGCCGGACATAGGAGTATTTTCACTGAAAAGCTGGCCAAAATTCAATTTTTTAAGAAGTAACATTTTTTTTTTCAAAATTAAAAGCTTGCTATAGAGGATCATAAATATACACAGGTCAACGCGCTGCAGTCTTTTTCCTTCTTCGTAGTGTGTTGTGATAAAATGACTTCAAAGTTAACGGTTTGAATTTTTTGCATTTTTTCTTTGCATGCACGCAATTTTGTTAGTGTTCTTCGATAAGTGATTTCAAGTTGTTGTGATATAAATTTTATTTTTTTTTCAATCGAGAGTTCTACTGCGGGTATGTACCTAGTGACATTTTAAAAATATTTTTGGAAATCTTGTGTTTTTGTTTTTGTTTCAATTCGGTTTCAAAGGCAGAACAGCAAAAAATTTCATATTGCTATTAATTTTTTTAAGTTTTAATGATTTCAATATAGTATACAGTGTTATTCTATAATAGTTTGCACTTAAAAAGTTAGTTTGAATATTAGTCTTTGTAATGCAAAAAGATTTGGCTGCTACTAGCTAGCTGCTACTATAGAAATTTAAAAAACCTTTTAGTTTTTCGATTTCGTGTGAAAAAAACACTCGTACACCATACATCGGTTTTAATGATTAGTTATTGCAATGTAGTGTACTTTTTTTATTTTTTTTCGCGAAAAAAAACACTGTGATATGTTTTTAGTGCAAAGATGAGAGCTGTTAAGAGATTGGGAGATAGAAGGCAAGAGCAAGTCAAGTTTTTTTTATTGTGTTCATATGCATATCGTGAATGTTTTTTGTGTGTAAAAAGTAGCCATTTATTATTTTATACATATTTTATTGAATTTTTTGGGATCATCTGGTTCGAGAGTTGTGACCAGAAAATAGCAACGATGGTTAGCCTCTAGTAGAAGAAGGGATTTGTTTTTAGAATATAATAAAGCGTGGCTTGAAGGGACTTTCAAACTTCCAATTATTAGTGTCAGATCAGCAGGGCGACCTGAAAAAACCATTCGAACAATAGAGTGAAAGAACCAAAAGAAGAAAAACTGAAATTATCCGAGACAAACTAAATACAATGACAAACGAAATTAGTGAAAATTCCATTAAATTCGGTTTATCAATACTACATGCACCAATCCGATTTTTTGAGAGTCTTCTGCAAGTAGCTTACAAACTTCCTGTGAGAAAATGGCAAATAAGATCACAATACGAGAAAGAAGCATCAAAAATAAGAAAAAATCAAATTCAACGAGAATTTAGAAATAAGCTTGGTCTTATTGTGGATCTACCACGAGCAGGTTTTGGTAATACAAAAGACGGGAATACAAGTCGAAGATTTTTCAATGTTCCTGAAATTGCCGCTGAGGTCACAGGGATTTATAATAACTTGGTTTTTCAAATTATTTTAGAGGTAATTTCAATAAGTGGTTTCAAAATTGATTCTAAAAAAAATTGATTTGTATGCAATATATGATTTTACTATGTGTATAAACTCATAGGAATAATGGGCCTGCACACACCAGACTGATCCGGATGAAAACCGGTTTTGTGGAAGAGGGAAGTGAAGTGTGCAGTATGAGACAGACTGAAATTCTCTACCAAATTTGAAGTGGAAGAACGACGTGGAAAACTAATACACACACAACTTTTGTATTTTTAGGTCTGCAAAAAATGTCAGTCATTTTGAGTTTCAAACGAAATTCATCAGCCGAGCAGGCAACACAAAAAAAAAATGGAAAGCACACAGGTAACCTAAAAAAAATTGAAAACACACATAATGAAATTACGAATTCATGGTCAAAAGAAGAAACAATAATTCTAAATGAAGAATATAAAAAACATCCCATTTTATATAAAGCGCTTCATCCTTTAAAGACAACTAAAAAAAGAAGCAATCATGGCAATTGTTGAGGCGCTGAAACACGTCATGTACGAAAAAAGGACTGGTGTAATCAGGGTCAAAGGCTTAAAACGAGAAGAGAGTTTTGATGAAGTTCAAGTGGCACTGATTTTATTACTGCAAAAAGTAAAAGCCAAAGAGAGAATAATTTTGCAAAATAATGAAATGTGGAGAGATTTTTCACCATCAGCAACATCAACGCCAATTTCCTTCAGAAGCCAGTCGACTTCTCTGGGATCAATAAACAATTTAATTGCGCCCAGGCCAATTGACTCAAATGATGACCCGATCATTTTAAGCAACGAACTTATTCGTCCAGCAAAAATCGATTTGAGTCAAAATTCAAAAAAAGATACTTTAGCAGAAGCACTGGAAGGAATTCTGGACGAATTCCATCACTTGTGCGACCGTTGCAGCCTATATCCACACAAGTTCTACAATTAGCGTCACATATTGCCAATAAAGGCGATAACATAGTGTTTTCATTTAGTTTCTTAAAGTTCTCTCCCGTTGCCAAAAATCTGAGAGTGGATGCTTATCTCTCTTTGGCAGGAATGCCTGGTCTTAAAACCGTATCTTTACGAGTTATGTCATTCTAAATGTAGGACAACAGTTCTCCAAAGCAAATCTCGTCCATCCAAATATAAGATTTATAGCTCTTCAAATCTTAAACTCGTTTAGAAGACTTTGAATGTTGCCGCGACGCTGGCGTTCTTCTCTCCAAGGCTTCACCCAGCAAGATCTTTTATTTCGACGCCGCTTTTTTCCAAACTACAGTTATAAAAAGCAAATAAACACAAATTATTAAAATAGATATACAATTTTTGTTTTTTTTTTCACTTAACTCGGAAATAATAGGTATTTTGATTTTACATCTTCTGTCAAATAAGTTCTGTCAAATTGATATCTGAGATAGCAATACTAATACACCGCAAAGAGGTTCACATATACATTTTTTTTTATCCAGTTAATCCAGTGTGTGCTTGAAGCACGAAGTGAAACCGATTTTCTACCCGGATGAATCAGTCTGACGTGTGCACTGTGCAGGCCCAATGAAAAGCTAGCGCAAGAATCTAGCGGTTAGTTTTTACAAAAAAAAAATTAAACAAAAATATATGCCTTCTTTAATAGAAATCACTTATAAGCTGTGTGCGAATAAATATTTATTTTAAGCAGCAATAGTGACAAAGGCGACGAAAAATAATTTTGGACAGACTTTTGATGCAAATTCTCCTATGTGCGCCGTAAACGAGCTATCAACTTTTTTATGGGGATATTTTCCCTCGGAACATGGAATATTCCATCATGAATTCGATATAAAGATGTAAAGAAGTAAAGTCGCCATTTTTGTTGACTTCACGAAGGCGGAAAAATTGAATTGCAAATCATACCCTTTAAGCACAGTACACATATTAATATGTATACTGTGCCCTTTAAGAGCGTTTTGCGGTAGGAAAAATTAAGTTTTACAAATTTAAAAAAAATGAAGAAAGTGAGAATAAATCAAAATTATTATTATTAGCTGATAGTATAGGATTGGTAAAA
Organism: Baccha elongata; assembly: GCA_951217065.1. NCBI lineage: Eukaryota > Metazoa > Arthropoda > Insecta > Diptera > Syrphidae > Baccha > Baccha elongata. Next base: position 211,489,422 of record OX578272.1, read on the forward strand.
GACTTCGTTGTTGCGTGGGGTGTAAAGAATATGTTCTGTGCTGTGAGGAAATAAGGAAAATGTCAAAAATGTTCGCTTCGTGCAGGAAAAATATGAAAGAAATGCAGATTTGAATGAGATGCTCTTCATCGTGACAATCGATACTGAAGTCCTACAACAGTACATTCCAAAAGAACCTTAAAGTTCCAGTCACATTGGAATACAACCTGTCACAAATTAATTACAAGTTGAAATCACTTTTAAAAATTTTCTTTTGGTGAGTAAAAATAGGAAAAAAAACTTGCGATTACAAGTACTATAAGGCAAGTTATGCATTCGTGCAAAAAAAATTGAGATAACGATCAAACATGACATTACGATGATAGCGAAGACGAAGAAAGTGGGTCTGGACATTCTGTCTGTCTGTATGTTTGTCTGTCTGTATGTCAATTTATATGTATCAGCACCTGCAGCCTAAACGGCTTAACCGATTTACTTCAAATTCGGTATGTAAGGTTTGTAGACCATTCCTTAGAGGAAAAATTCAAATTTTTTTTAGCTCAAAAAATAACGGTACCTTGCTTATAACGGTTTTGGAAAAGTTTAATTTTCTCGAGAACGGCTACAACGATTTTCTTGAAAAAAAAATACTGATGGTTTCTCTCTGATTTCCTTTTGTTAAATTGCAAAAAAAAAAAATTGGCAAGCCTATTAACGGTACCTCCCATAGAACCGTTATTTTTTTCTTGAGTTATCTCACGAACTGGTTAATCGATTTAAAACCAATTTTTTTTAGTAAGGACAAATTTCAATACCAACATTTTGCAAAAAAGCTTCATTTTAGTTTTAATTAATTTTCGAATTTATTTTTTTGTAAATTCAATGGCTTGACAAAAAAAAATATTTTTTGTGCATAAAATGCAAACAATTAAGCATTTTCATTGCAAGTTTTTCAAATTTGTAAAAAAAACTTTTTTTTAAAAAATTTTAAGTAAATATCGATTAATTTAAAAACCGCTCTAACGATTTTGGAATAATTTTTTTTGTAAACTTATATTTAAGCAACAAAATTTTCTGCATACTTTGATATTGGCTTGAATCTTTGTAAAAAGAAGTTTTAGCACTTTTGTGAAAAATCCTTTATATTAAAAAAAAAATTATTAAATTTAATTTTATTTTCGTAGCAACTTGCCACTAGAACAAGTACGTGACACCCAGTCGTGCACCACAAGATTAAATTCGTGCGACCCAGTCGTGCACTTAATTTTTTTAGTTAAGCATCACTTTGTTAAAGAAAAAAACTTTTTTATAATTATTTTTCGATCATAATTCAGTGCTTTTACCTTATGAATTTCCAATCAATTATTGAAAACCAGATTGCTTTAAGACATACTTTTCAAGATATGTATTTAAAAAGAACAAAACCTACATCCCCATAAAAACAAGAAAAACAAATTCAGCTTAAATTTCTATTAAGCTGGTTTGGCCTTGTTTTTATGAAGAGGCTTGTTTCTTCATTATTTAATATCTGAAAAAGTAATAGTTGTAGAACCATCTAGTTTTCAGTAACAGATTTGAAACAAATAAAAGCATTAAGTTTACATCTAAAAACTGATATTTATAAAGACATTTTTTTCAATATAGCGTTGCCAAAGTAAAAAAATAACTTAAAGGGTTCTTTGTGCTATAATTTTTGAATTTGGGCTGATATGAAAAAAAAGACTAACCGTCGTACAAGAAAATTACATCAATATATTTTATTTGAAATGTAATTTTAAATTTAAATTAAAATTAAAATTAACTTTGTATGTCACCTGATGATGGTTTGAATTCGAATCGAATCGCGTTGTAAATAAAATATAAATTTACTATTTTATTTTTAAAAAAAGAATAAGACTATAATATTTATTATTATTTTTCAATTAAGATCTTTATATTGTTGTGCTATGTAATTGAGTGGAAAAAAATGTTCAAATGTTAACTTCTTTCTTCTTAGTAAGCTATTTTTTTCACGATGATGACGTTGAAAACATTGAAAGATCAACACAGACTTACATTGGTGATTCAAATATAACATTCTATAAAAGAGACAACAAAAAGAAAAAAACAACTCTAGCAACTGTCATTAACATTATTTCTGCTTAACCTACGCATACATACATTCCCTTCCTACCTTTTTTTTAAGACATCAAAACTTTGTGACATGTTTAAACAATTTTAAAATTAGTATTCAAAGGTTAAGCACATATCTAAGGGCGTTATTTATTTCCACTTTAACACGTTCCCATCAAGTCCAGATAAACAGAGTGTAATAACCGAAAATAATAATCTGATCTCGGAATCCTATTGTAATTCCTACAAAAGATTCCCAACATCCCAACTTCTGGAAGTCGTTTCCAAAATAATAAAAACAAAGCCGAAAATATTGACATCAGTATAATAGTGCGACAGTGTGAAAACAGGTAGCTGTAAGAAGATAGGGCAAGGGCGTACAGATAAAAAGAGAGTTGGCTTATCATGAATTTCTCTATAGAATTATAAAAAAAGATTGAGAACCGATTTTGAAATGGAATCTTGTTTGTTGATACATTCATGTCATGTGCGGTTGGTTTTTGTATTTGTATGTGCATTGTAAATAATAAAAATTATTCACTTTTTATATGGTTGCAGATTAAAATAAAATACTTTTGTTTAGAATAATTTGTATAGGTATAATAGATAAAATGATAAAAACAAATGAACAATATTAATAGTGTTTGTTCTATTTTGATTTAACATATAGTTGAACTAAATGTACTGCTTGTAAACTCGCAAGTTTATACACAAACTGAGTTTTTTCTCGTGAAATTTTACTGTATTATGCCTGATAAGCATCAACTGTAGAGATTACAGAACAATGTAGATTCGATAATTATTTTTGTTTTAAAATGTACTTAGGTACCTAATATTTGAGTAAACAGGCGGTTTTCTAATCAATGAACAATACTTTGTGAAAATATTCATGGGCAATAAAATAAGAAAGTTGTAAAAATGAAAAAAAATATTCTACTATAGTAAGGTTAGGTATATCTTCAATGTGAACATAATTTTTCGAGGATTTAAATATTGAGCAAAAGTACTAGCCTTTGCAATTGCGATTTAATAAAACTGATAATATCTTGTTTGAGTCTTTATAGATTGATTACCAATTCCATTTGTCTTGCTCAAGTCATTTTTTGACTTTCAGGTCACTATTCTCTAAGAAATAAAATGTGATAGACCCTTAATGCAAAACGAATTTCTTCTTAGAACATACCTTCCCATGAATAGTTTTTATTTTCCATTAATTTGTATATCTACATACACATATGTATAGGAACATTTAATATTGTTGGTCTTCTAAGAGAGAATTTAAAACTAATATACCTACTTGAAAAATACATATATACATAGAGTCGAAAGCGGAGAATTAAATTTTTTTTCGTTGCCTAATAGTGAGCTGAATTTCGTTTGAGAACTGTTTTATTTGTATATTTTTGTTGGGTTGGGGTCGAAATCCCGAAATCAAAAAAAAAGCCAAAAGACCGAAAACCCAAAAGCCCGAAAAAGTTTTCCCGAAATCCCGAAAAATTATTTAAAATGAAAAATTTGCGCAAATTTTCAGGGTGTTTTACTTACTTTAACAGCACCTGGGTGGCCGCTTCGCGGGTTCAAGGATTTTAAATCCCTTTCTGTAGTCAGTCCTGCTCACGCAACTTCGTTGCTCCGCTTAGGGTATGTCCAGTCGTCTGGCGGGCGCCTGAGTCCAAATTTTCCGAATTCAACAGTACCTGGGTGGCCAACTTATGCCCCGAACAGTTAAAATTGGGTAATCCTACCGGGAATTAAATTTTGGTCATTTGGCCTTTCGGTCTTTTGGGTTTTCGGTATTTTGGGTTTTCGGTCTTTTGTGTGCGTGTGCGTATGTTGGTGCAACCGATTCGTGCATTTTATTTCGTGCGCGCAGCAAAATCATGAAGGGTTCTGGGGTATTTAAACCATTGGTATTTAAACATCTGGAAGTATTTTTAAAGCAAAATTTTAAGATTGAAACATATACCTAAGAAAAGCAGTTGCAATTAAACAATTAAAATAAATGCAAGTACATATATCATTTCAATGTAAGACGAACATATTAAGTGTTCCAATTGAAGAGAAATGGTGAACTTTCTTCTTCAAATCGTTCCACTAAATTCTCGTAGTTTCACTTTTTTCTGAGATTTTATCATGTCTACCTAAAATCTTAAAAAAAAGCTGCTGATTTTAGCCTTAAACAAAATTTGTGCTTTATACCTATGTTTGAAGAAGTTCTTAAACGCAATTAAAAATGTGCTGGTCAATTGTCCTGTTGTAGTGGCACGCATTGGGACGAAGGAACACAGTCAACTAAGCTGTTCCCCTCTTAAATAAAAGTTATGATGAGGCCAAAGGCGTACGCAGGATTTTGATCAGGGGGGGCAGACTCGTTTAAGGACCATAAAACAAATTATTACTAAGCTTATGGGTATGTTTGAAGTGTCTTCAAGTTAACATTCCAGTAAGCCTTTAAAGAAGATACAAATAATTACCTTAAAACTGCATAAAATCATTTTTCATGTATTAAAATAGCGAAAAGAACAACAAAGTATATATCATACCATATTTATCTTTATTTTCATCAGGTGAATACTGAATGCGTGCTTTTCTTGTCCATCACCTATTACACTATTAAATAGATCACTTGCCCACACAAATAAATGATTTCATTTTGGATTCGCGGAGAAATGTACGTAGCATTTTTCTTTCCATCTTCAAAATGCCTTTTCCATCTTCAAAATGACTTTTTTGATCACCATCAGTCTTTACTTGGAGTCTTAATAAGTCTTGAAACACACCTAAAGGCAGAAGATCTTAAGAAACGAATAGAAATCAGACACAATTACCTTCATCTTGGTGTTTTCCTCTTAGGGGCAAATCATGAGTGCCACGAAAGATGATCGTTGAAATGATAGATGAGATAATTTTTTTGTTTTCATCGATTAATTTTTGGTGCCCAGATATTATCGAAATGTTAATTAGCGTTGTTTCCAAAATTTCAAACTTAAATTAACTTAAATTTTCTATATCGTTATGGAAATTATAACTTGCCGTTGGTTTCCAACATCGCTTCAATACTTAATTTTTTTCATTTGCAGACATAAATGGTAATCGTTCAACATATTCTCCTAAATCGTTGAAAATATTTTTTTCTGGATGCGGTGCTTTAGTCAATGAGGATGTTGAAGCTTTTGAAATTAGTGGTTGGTCGAAGTTTCATTTTGGCTTGTTTCGCTCTTCATAAGGCCCATCAGGCTCTACACGTTTACGTTTTTGTAAAGCTAAACATTTTGTAAAAATTTAAATTTTATTCAATTTTGAATCATAAATGAAAAACTCGAATAAATTTCCAAAAACGCATCCCCCGATTTTCATAAAAATACAGTTTTTACTCTTACTTGCACATGCACCTACTACCTACCTGCTATTACCTGCTGTATAGTATTTAAAAAACATTTTTCAGTAGGTACGATATAATTTCTTTATCCTATTTCTATGAGAATAACTACCTACATGAAATAATTTGACAACAAAAGTTATAGGTATCTACCTAGAAAAAAAATTGCAAATAATTAAAATCGAAAAAGATGTAGGTAGCTCATAGCTATGCACTAAGCATATAATAAAGCCACATATCAATATAGTAGGTAGGTACCTTGGTATAAAGTAAAAAAGTTAAAATTTGATTGCCTTATACTTTAATTTCAAGCACCACTGTAAAACGCACTTAATCATTTAGTACAAAAATCATCAAAACTTTTCACAAGAAAAGCTACCACCCACTGTTGGCAAGCAAAAGGCAACTAACGGTGAGTTAATTTTTCCATAACATTATCCTGATAACACACGACTGTCTAGGGGTGGCATTCAAACTGGTGGTGGCGGTGCCTGAGTGAATCAGCTTGTTGTGCGTCTGCTTTTTGGGATTCAACACACCGACAATCATTGTCAACGGTTGTTTCATCATCAGCACACAGCAGCAAGCAGTACTAACGCTGCTTTTCGTACATCCAGCAAGATACGAAAATAATAATCATCGGACGCACTGCACACTGACTATACAGACTTCTCGTGTTAGAAAAGTGTTTTTCCATTTTCCTTGTATCTATATACATTTTCCGGAAGATTTTTTTCGTCATTTGTGTCTCGTTCGTTCATCAAAGCTGTCCTATCGTAGCCGTCACGTCACCGTTAGATAATTTTAGTAGTAGAAGCTGTCTGTTTCACTATGTCTGAAGGATTATAGGATGTGTTTCACTGCACTGCTGCTTCGACTGCCTTACTTGCCATTGCCACAAAGTGAATTTTTACTTCGTTCTTCAAACAGTTCGTGTCCAACATTTACGCGCGACGGGTTGTCGGAAATACTATACGAATACGGTCTTATAAATAAAAAAAAAACTGCCGGTAACACTCCTTCCTTCCGGTTTAGGTAAACGTTAAAGAAGTGCAAAAAAAACATTCCCTAATTATTTAACAAAAAAATGAATAAAGTTAATTGCTTGCCAGTATAAACGATGCGATGCTCTTATACACTTGAGTGTTTTTCACACAAATTAGTATCTAGTAGATACAAGTAATATTGCATTAAAAAAATTATTAAAAATAAAATGAAACGAGTGCCCCTTCATTGTGCTTGAATCAGAATTTAATTAATTATGTCAGTGTGACGATAGGTAACCTATCACTGTCCATTATTAAAGCGACAGACAAAAGTGATTTTTTATTTCGGATAACGCACAATGACCACTTTATTTGGATTAAAAGTTTTGATTGCTGCTGCAGCAATCATCATCATCAACAGAATCAACACCTGTGCCGGTAAGTTCAATCAAGTTCAATATAATCGGTCAATTTTTGTTTGCGAATCTGTTGCCCCTGATATTGAAAAAAAAACGGAACCCTCGTCAATTTTGATGGGTGGGGGTGTTAAATGCAACCATCATAGGTTTGTGGTTTGTCGAACACACCTAGTCAATAAACGGTTTCGGCTGGGGTAAACGAACTTGATCAAGCTTAATTAAGTAAGAATGTTTATTTTTCATCGGAATTATGTATGATGAAAAGGATGGGATGGATAAATGTGGTAGCGGGTTGGTAATGGCAAGTTTCAACCCTTAGGAAGGTGGGTCCGCTACCAGGAGTTAATGATAAATTGGTTGTTTTTTCCCGGTGATTTCTAACTTATGACCTTTATAAAGAATAAGTGATTGCTTGATAGGAATAGGGAGTCATTAAAATGTTGGAATATTACATTTCTTGCAAATTATTATCAATCTTACGCAAGTCCTTATGCTCAAAAAATTAAATTTCGGCAATGTTTATTACATACTTTTTCGATTGAAAAGCTTTTGAAAACAAAAACATTTCGCGACTAAACATTATTTTTTCTTGCTGAAAAGAATGACAATTAGAACACGAAGTCAGTTTTCAATTGGAATGAATACAGTGGGAAACTGGGTACCTGCTTTATTTTCGCATTTTAGACAAACTGAATAGGTACATTGTGATTCTTTGTTTTTGTGAATAAAGCAAACATTTTAGGAAGAAAAATCTTCATATAACTAGGTATAAAAGATATTGCAGTTTTGAAAAATTAAGAAGAGGGTATAGCATGGGAATATTTATTGTTGGTTTCTTTAAACTTCAAATTAATGCTTCCTATGATTGTTTGTTAATATAAAGATTTAAGATTAATTTACTTCAAAATATTATTATTATTAGTAAAAAGGTTATCGATTATTCCTACATGCAGTGGTTAAAATTCCCATTAAACACATGTTTTCTCGAATATTTTTCTTTGTTGTAGGTATTAAATGTAGGTACCTACCTACTTATTATTAATTTGAATGTACCTAGGTACCTACATTATGTAGTTAAAATACATAAAGTTATAAAAAATAGAGAAAATGCACCTATTAATTTTAAACTAAATAAAACTAACGTAGTGAACAAAAAATTAAATTAAAATAAAAATAAAGTTGAAAATCTCATAAAAATAAAAGTTTAATAAATCTGAAAAAACCTGAATATAACGGTAAATTTTATTATTTGTGGATCCACCATTTGCTGTTAGAATCGTCACATTGCCCTCGGCATCGAATCAAAAAAGTTCTTCAAGTCTATACCATTGTATATACATTTCTATAGTATTTTCATGCTGAATAATCACCGCCTGGCCATCTTGAGAAACGTGTGATAAACACATTTTTAGGTTCGTGCATTTAATAGTTGTCTATTCTGTAACCCTGACAACAGTCGTAAACATATATTATTTTTGTTTTGTTAACGACTCTTGTCAAGGAAATATGGATTTTAGAGCCAATAAAATACATTATATATTATTAATTTGTTTCGTAGACGACTATTGTTAGGGTAACAGAATAGACACTTAGTAAATGTAAGAACCTCCATATGTGCAGTTAACAACTTTCTTTAGATGGCGCTGCTCCATGGTTGTACTATAGAAATATATATATAATATATATACAATGTCTATACCATGATGGTTATCGTTCAGTTATACTATATGGCTTCGAAGCTCTTGAACGTTGTTAAATTGGTTTTCATTTGCATCAAAACGCATAGCCTATATTGACCAGAGATTCTAAATAAGATTCATATCTGGGACTTCCAGATGTCCAATATTTTTTTTAATTTCTCCATGGTAAGCAATTTTTCCGTAATTGTCACCTAATCTGATAAGTTGTGAATAACTGTGTTTGATCTAATATTTTTCCTAGCGATTTCACAATCAGAAGAGTCACAATTTTTGTATCCATTGATTTTGAAAATCTCTTCCGATTAGAAATTCTCTCACGCGGCAGTTTTAAACACAACAAAAAATAATTTCATAACCGTTTTAACAAAAAAATTTGGAGATATGTATAAACCATTGTTGATTTCACTGTTTTTATATGTATATGCGAATTTCCTTAAATTATCAATTTTAAAACTTCACTTTGAATTACAATATTTTTCAAATTTGTGTAAAAAACTTGGAAAAAGTAACGTTTTTTTTTCTTATGGAAAACTAGTTGATTATTTTGGATTAGTAAAAAAAACGTGCTGCCGAACTTGCGACCTATGCAACAATATTTTAATCTGGATATAACAATGTTTTAATGGAAATTTCAAGGACTGGACTTATGTATACACTTAATGCCTTGAACATTCTTTGCATTATGGAAAATGCAAAGAATACTTGTGGTTAAATACGTAGGTACCTATAAGTATTGTACAAAATATGCATTTTCATAAAAAAAAGGTAAACAGTATACAAAGGCATTTATAAATGTTAACAAAAATCTTATTTTTTCGAAAAATTACGATTGATTTTGGTAAAAGATGTTTTACCTACCATTAGGTACTTACTATCAAAATGGGGAACCAAACTCTAATTGGGTTATTCTTGCTCAGAATAACCGCCATTTTTACATACCGTTACGGTTCCGATTTTCTCAATAATAATGAAAACTATGGTAAATAATCAGCATCAAGTGTAAAAAAGATTATCAGTCAATCGTACTTTTATTCGTCAGATCGTCAGTTGAAATCAGTCGAAACACAAGTTTTATTCTGCTAGATCGCTTGTAGCTAACTTCTATTCCACTAGGCATACACTTGAGCAAAAAAGCTTACCTATTATATGAACAATCAAATATCTAGTTAGGTGAATAAAATTTCAACACATTATAAGCTTGTCGAAACATATGTTACGGTTTTAAGCTATAACGAGGTTACAAAGTTTGATTGCATTTGCATATACACTGCAAGTCATAAGGATAGAGGCACGCACTTTCGAGAAGTAGAACTTAAATTTCTTTTATAATATGATAGACTGAATACAAAATTTTAGTGCACAAGAAGGAATGTTAAATGTTCAATACAAAATACTGCATTAGAACTTCAAGACCAATTCTATCGGTATAGTAGAGAGAAAATAATAGATAAACCCATAATTTTGTGTGATTTAAACGCGTCATAAGAATAGAAGCACTTAAAAATTATAACGAAACAGAAATGCTGCAATTATTTTTTATTTAGTTTTTAATTTATTTATATTAAATTTATTATTTTCAATAATCAGAGTTTAGAATATCTTCAAAAATTCCATGATTTAAGCGGATTATTTATCGAAGCCAAGTGGTTCAGGAAAATTCTACTCCAGGCAATTATAATGGAAATAATTTACCCTTCCTTGCTACCGTTTAATATCCGTTCTTCACAAACTTATTGTGTTAGCCAGTCACATCCTTTTTCCATTGCGTCAAGATCCATATAAAAAGTACGGTGGTGAAACCAAAAAATGTACAATTTGGCTCTTAATGAATGGTTTTGCTACTCGGGATGTCAGTAATAAGGGCTTTGTCGTGTTGAAAAATCCATGAGGTTTACCCAAAAATATCATACATTTTCGGAAAAATTCATTCAAGCAAGGATTTGTAGCTGTTTCTATTAATTTTTGTGTTTTGTATCATCAAGTCAATGGTTCTATAGTAGGATTTTGCACCTCCAGCACTATGTTTCCTTCCCTGTTCTGATTTTTGTTCAGAAATCGCTCCTGTTTTCTTAGATAGTGACAAAAATAGTTTTAAGCATTTAGCAAATTCAAAATACACTTTTTTTCGTCAGAAATAAATATTTTCGACAGTGTAGTTTGAGCTTACCATTTTTGAACATTTCACGTCATGTTCTCTTTGGCGAAACACATCCATGCTTCTTCCTGACATTATTTAGCGGCATTTTTTCTAAGGTTTAAGACGCTTTAAATGTTAAGCACTGCGGATAACATGAAGAACCTTTAGTAAATTTGCTTCAAAGATAGCTTTATCCCTGATATTAGCTGCTGATAGTGCTGAATTCGATGCGATTCTGTGATTCTTTTGTATTTTTCAAAGCTTAAAAGCAGAAAAAATGGTTTCATTCTATTTAGCCCTGCAAAATAACGGGTTTTCTAAATAACGGCTGGTAACATAATCACTATGGCGTTCGGTTTTGAGAGTTATACAGCCGTTCAAAAATATGGCAACAAGTAAACATTAATTTTCAGTCATTCCTCTAATGTAAAGGATTTTTTTATAACTCTGTGATTTGGTGTTTAAACGCCTTCTTCGAAAAATGGAATCTGCATACGATTAAATAATAGTTTTCTAAATAACGGCTGGTAACATAATCACTATGGCGTTCGGTTTTGAGAGTTATACAGCCGTTCAAAAATATGGCAACAAGTAAACATTAATTTTCAGTCATTCCTCTAATGTAAAGGATTTTTTTATAACTCTGTGATTTGGTGTTTAAACGCCTTCTTCGAAAAATGGAATCTGCATACGATTAAATGGTTTAACATTACCCTCGATTTGAATTTCTTCTACATGCTCTCCTGCTGGATTAAAAAATTCTTTGATTTTAATAATTTCGCCTCCAGTTTGAATGTCAATTTCTTCGGGTTGGCTGTCAGCTTCTGTTTGATTAGCCCAGTTTATATTTCTAAGATCTCCGACATCTCCGTATGTTCAGAAATAGAAACACAATTTCTCAGAGAAATTTTATACTAATGCTGCCAAAAAACTGAGCCTGAACATTTTTGGATTCTGTTGCTCAGGTGAGCGCTCAGAAATATAAACTCACCTATTATTATCTTCGTTTTGATTCCTATCTTCAGTTTGATTATCATCTTCGGTTTGATTGACATTTTCATCGATTTGAGTGTCATTTTCTTTAACTTGTACTTCATCCTCTTCGGAAGGTTATATATTTTCTTCAAACTGTGTTGATGAAACGTCATCATCATTTCGTTTTATAAAAAATGAAGGTTCTGCATTTTCTTCAGACTTTATTGATGAAACGTCATCATCAATAAATATGTCTCCATCTGGTAATATAGGTTGTATGAATGGTGGGGACTCTCCAAGAACGATGCTTGCACATAGTGTAAAAAATATAAAATTTATTATGATAAACTTCATTTGCAATAAAAAAGTTATCTATAACTGATTTGGCTGGTGTATGTGGTAAAATCAACAATTTAAAACAGAGGCGGCTTTTATACAATTAGTAGAAGCTCTTTTTTCAAATAGGTCTGGTTCATTTGTTAATTTTATTTTTAGAAAACATTTTTTCTTCTTTCATTAGGTATTGTGAATGGCTAAAATATTTGTTATTTTAGAATTTCTTGACATGATTCACATTTCTGTACATAAAATATGTACCTATTAATTTATTGGTTGTAACCTTATGTTTAAAGTTAAGGTTAAAGTTGATGGTAGCTACAACGATTTTCATTTCAATTGATTGCTTGCGTTATTATGTAGATATTGGCAAGTCTTTGGTCATTAGCTGAAGCTTGTTTTATATGCTCCTTATATGAACATGATCTGATAGTGTTAAAAAATGCTGACTTATTAGATAAACAACCATTTTCCGACACATAATTTTAAATCAGTTAGGGTATACTCATGAGAAAGTTCAAAAATGCATGCTTTATCTATTCTTGTGTTCTATGTCAGGTACAGTGGAGGAAATTCTCATAAAAACAATAAAAAACTTTTTTACTAAACCGAAATTATCGCTCAGATCTATGAGAAAAGAAACCTTAAGTTTTTAAACTTTTTGGTAATTTTCGAAAAAATCAGTAATTTTTTTGCAGAGCGATCTCTTAAATTGATTATTTAAGGTGAAAATTACCCTAAGAACAGTCGTAAACAAAGCACGAAACAGTATAGTAACCACTGGTTTATCCATCTCTACATACAAATATTAATCCATTGAACCACTACAAATAAAATGCAAGACTAAACGAACTTGCTCTTGTAGCGAACTATGGGATTGGAAAATTTCCCAAATACTGAATTTACAAAAACATAAATTAAAAAAACAATTAAAATTAAAATTACGCACATCTGCTGCGACTTTTTGTTCTATGGAAATACCGGTAATGGGCTTGGCAAATTTTTTTTTTTCAATTTAGCAAAAGACAAACAGATAAAAACCATCTCTAATTGATTTGAAGAAAATCGTTGAAGTCGTTTGTGAGAAAATTAAGTTTCTATATAACGGTTATATGCGGCAGGTAGAGTTATTTTTCGAGGTAAACGAAAATTTCAATTTCTCCTCTAAGGAATCGTTTACCAACTGGCAAACATAACAAATTTGTAGCAAATCGGTTGAGCCCTTTTGCTGATACCATTGTATATAAATTTCTATAGTACAACCATGGAACAGCGCCATCTAAAGAAAGTTGTGAACCGCACATTTGGAGGTTCTTACATTTACTAAGTGTCTATTCTGTTACCCTAACAAAAGTCGTCAACAAAACAAATTAATAATATATAATGTATTTTATTGGCTATAAAATCCATATTTCCTTGGCAAGAGTCGTAAGCAAAACAAAAATAATATATGTTTACGACTGTTATCAGGGTTACAGAATAGACAACTAGTAAATGCACGAACCTAAAAATGTGTTATGCACAAGTTTCTTAAGATGGCCAGGCGGTGATTATTCAGCATGAGGATATGGCGCTCCAAAAAAGGGTTAAGAAAAATGCAATTTTTCACCTTTTTTCCTCTCTTGTACCCTTTTTATCTTACGTTCTACGGCAAAACGAGCTCAGATATGTTTTGTTAGAGTGTTTAATTTTCTACAATATTTATTGTCCAATCATGTTTCTTTGTCATTTCGTTACCGAGATATAGCGCTAAAAAAAGGGTAGTTTTACAAAAAAAAAAGACAAAAATTTGTTTACAAAATTTGAAAAATTAACCTTTTCTGGAGCGGCATATTTCGGTAACGGGGTGACACACAAACATGTTTCACAAACAAAATTATAGAAAATTTAACTTTCTACAAAACGTACGTGAACGTTTTTGCCTAAGAAAAAAAAGTTATAAAGGAAAAACCGGAAAAATGCAGAAAATTTTGCAGTTCCCCCGACGCTCCCCCCCCCCCGTCTCTTTTAGCACAGGATCGTCAAGGTACAAAACTTTAGAAAATCTTAACCAACCATCCCGAAACAACATCTGGAGGTTTCATTGACCTACGACCTTTTTTCACCTATAACTACCTGCCGACTGGACTTAAAGGTATCTTGCTAAAACATCACGATCGTGCGTGGTGTCCATTCTTTATATTTGTTTTAATTTTCGAATGCTTTGATAACATATAATTTATTTAATTTTATCCACTAGACTCGTAAATCGCACACAGGAACGCCAATTTTTAAATTAAGGCAAACATTTTCAAGGTGAAATACCACGAATAAATTAGCAAACTTATCGATTTAATTATGCTCAACTGTGCAATCAATAACAAATTCGGTTACCTCCAATGATAACAGATAAAGGAGGTGCTATCTTACTTAACACAAAATATATTTATATATAAACATAACGGTGATACTCGTATAGAACAAAAAAATCTCAATGATTTATTAGCACAGGGTAAAATCTATCGGTGATAAAGTTTGCGAAATGATTATCGCTTTAATAATGACGGGATTTGTGAAAACCTAATTGCTTTTAATTAATATTTATTTTACGCAAGCAAGGATATTGTTTGCGCGCGAGAAAGGTTGTTCTGATATAAAACATCAGTTTATGATGGGTAAAATGACGTTCGTTTAATGGTGAGTATAAGTTCTAGCGGATGTGTGACTTTAGATACAGAGGAATCAATAAGTAACGTATGATATATTTTAAGGCAGACCAACCACAAGGAGTAGGTTCTGTGGGTGGACAATGGACATAAAAATAAGGTTTATTTAAGTAACTTTTAATGCATTGGTGTGACACGATTGAACGTCTAATATCGACAAACTGTATTCTAAGATGTCAGTTTGTTGATGTTACGTGCAATTATTTATTTGGTTTATGTCCGCTTTATTGTACGTAGAGACGTTTGAGCAATAGTTTAAAAGGAACTATTAATTTTTAACAAAGCTGTTTGTTTAACTGATATGAAAAGGGGACCAAATTTTTACATGAAATAAAGCTATGAAAATTGTTGGTAATTTGTAAAAAATTAAACGAAATACAACCTTGTCTTTGGTTCCAACGCGCGTCTCAAATGACACCGCTGTGTTCAGCTAACAAGGAAAAGCTTATTTGTTTGCAGCTCAAATTGCTGCTTACTTAACGCTGTTATATAGCAACATAACTCCTGCTGTATTTTAAGACCGTAAATGGTTTTATGGGACGAAACTTCTTTCGCACTCGTACAGCAAGAGTACTCAAGGATCTCGACATACACAAATCCGCTGATGGTCCGGATAGTATTACCTCCATTATTCTGAAGAGTTAAGACTCTATGCCGGTAAGACAATTGCGTAAACTTTTGCATCTGTCCTATTCTACTGGTCTCTATCCGAGTGTATGGAAAACAGCATTTGTCCAGCGCATCCCTAAAAAAGGCGAATCTTCTTCACCCTTAAATTATCGACCGATTGCACTAATGTCCCTTCTTCCTAATGTCATGGGAACGATGAATGATTAACAATCAGCTTTAGAAATATCTTGAAGAACAAAAGATTCTTAATGACCGGTAGTACGGCTGTTGTACAAATAGGTCCACCGGTGATTTGATATGGCTTATCTCACTGAAAAGTGGAACCAATCTTTAAATCTCTTCAAGATTGAAATCTACAAAATAGATTTTGGTATGCCCCAAGGTATACGCGTTGTGTCTTTGTCTGTCTGCTTTGTTTTTTTTTATGACCTTCTGTCTCAAACTTCAAACGTTATAATTTTTTTCGCTGAAGACAACATCGTCCAACTTTTCATGGAGCAGCAACGTATTATAAGCTCATTCACTTCCAATCTGGACATCATTGACCAATGGGGAATGAACAATAGCATATGAAAGCGGACCTCATACGATTTTCAACCTTTAGCTCCATAAATTTTGTATACATTTCATAAGTTTTTTTTTATTTGTACTGCGTACCTTAATCCAGTTTTCCAGCTTTAAGTTCCTTAAAGATAACCATTAGCTAAAAGAGTAAGTTAATGCATTCTGTTATCTTAACTTTAAATCTTTGAGACTTTGTTTCTGAGGGTGTGTCTACCTTCATTCTTTCATTGAATTCAGTGTTGTTTGTCTGCCACAAACATTTCATTATCGTTATCAATGTTTTATTACGTTAGAGGAAAAGGAAGCTCAGCCATCGTATATTGAATAAATACAGTAAACTTAAAGACATTGCTACAATACGAGATTCAATTGTCTTTTTTTCAATTAAGGTATACATGATGTGTAGTTTATTTGTCATTTATTGTGATTTCTGTAGGTTATTCAATTTTATACATATAGGTACGTATGTTCTTAGTGACGCTGACGCATCATGTGCGACATTTTATTTAAAAATTGCTCATTACTGCTTGTGAAAAGAAAAACTCCTTCTACGTTTCTTTGTAACATAACAGTCTTCACGTTCACTGTTGATAAAACGTAAAACCACATCACTGCTACCCAAGAACCCAAGATACTCTAGAACTAGATTTACTGAAAATGAACACTTATGACGATCAAACCTGAACTTGATAGTGTAGCGCTATCTTGCTTTATAGTCCACAGTTTACGTCCAAAGACAATTTTTGCCGAGCGTTGTAATACATATCATAAAAAGGCCTTTAGTAAGTTACAACACACATCCTTTATTTCTGACAAAAGTTACGATTACTACAGTATTGTCCAATTTTCGCATATTATTTGACTTCGACCCAGATATACTCCATTAGACAAAACTGCATTCAGCACGATTCCCAGTGTGATGTGCAGTTTTGCGACTTTTATCCGTTATCAAAATGAAAATAAGCAATTTTTTTCCCCAGAATAACACCCAATAATAATAAATTTCTAGTCAATTCACAAGATGTAGCAACTGCAATAACATCAAAATCTACCACTAACGGTTTAAGTAAAGTCAATGCATTTCGTTCTGATTGTGAAAAATATTCGGCCGTTTAGACGGATTTTCGGCGGCTAGATATCTTCGCAAATTAAAAGTATAAAAGTTTAGTAGTCTTATACTCAAATCAGATCGGTAAAGTTAAGTATCCGAAACATTCTTTTTACATGAGATTACTAAAAAGGGAATCTGATGATTATCTTGACTACCATAAAATAGCTATAATTCCTGTCAAGGGATGTTGTTGTTGTTGTTATTGATTATTTCACCCACTTCTCGTTAAATTTTTTCTTTATATTTAATTATTTTTATTTCTTATAAGTAGTTACATACATACATATAACCAAAATAATTGCTGTATGTTGATTCATCTTAGCAGTGGTATCTTAAGTCTTTTTTAAATGAGGTGAATTTATAAACTTTTTTTTAATATGAGAAAATAAGTTTCATGCAATCAGACAAAGGCTAGACACACCATGAGATTTTATTTATTTTTTTTTTGTATCTTCTTTGTTTGCAAAAAAAAAACTTAATAAAAAAGTTGAACTTGTGCCAAAAGTGAGCGTGCCGTGATCGAAGACGATGAATATAGCGTGTATCGTTTAAAATCGTGTGTGATATGATAAATGTTCTGTGAAAATGCATGTGGTAGTGGCTGGTTTGGTCTCTATTTTCGCTTAGCAGGAGCAGAAAACGAAAAGACCTTGTCGTTGTCTAGATATGAACATGCAATAAACAAAATGAGTGGGTAATTAAAAGTCATAACATAATATCATGATTATCTCATGCGAGGAGGTGATGTGTTGTAAAACTCAAGTCCTATATACATAGTAAATTTGTTATTGGTTGCGTCTTGACTATAGATTCCTCTAAAATAAAGTTCTCTTTAAGAGCACATTATTGCGAACTAGATTAATTGCCAGCGGAAGTAAAAGCATGTGTCGTGATTTGTATTTTGTATTGAAGGTAAAGGCATTAAAATAATAAAAATAACAAAAGACAACAACGACGACAAACACCTTGATTACTGACTTATTCTTAGTTGTAATGACCATGTTAATGATCATGACTGACTCAGCGCCTCTTCTTTTACATGTCATGATATTAGCAGCTGAATCGCTTATACCGTAGCTATTTTGATCAATATGGTATTTTTAACTTCGAGGCTTCCTTAGATCTTCTGAAAGTTTATTGTACTGTCACTGGATGTAATCATTTCAGCTTCTTTTCATGATTTTTTTTATAACTCTTTTGATACTCATTGATACTCTTTTGATACTCACCACTATCCAATGATTTTTTTATATGTAAGGAACTCTCCCATTTCAAAAATTTTTTTCTCAAATTGCTACCACAAAAAACTCAATTTGAAGTAATTTGACAATTGTTTTGAAGGCCTACCTTCCTTCTGCAATCCTGACCTCAGTTGCCAGTACTTCATATAGGCATACCATACCACATACATGATACACATACCTACATGCGTCTGAGCATGTTTCCTCCGTTTCTGCGTTGGTCGGTTTAATTTCCTGAGAGGATCTGTTTGTGGAAGGCAGTGTGAGCTTATTCATATCTTTTCGAATATTTTTGTTTAATTAAAATCGGCGAAAGCAGAGATAACCTTATTTGATTATTTTTGCAGCTTCAAAGTGAAGCGGCTTGATAAGGAGATTGAGCAGTGAGCATATTATTTTTTAATTGATTAAAACATCACATTAAGTGTGTTTTGAGAATTTAATGAAACAACTTTTTATTCCCGTACAAAATAAACATTTTATTTATTCATTTTCCAGAATCCATAAAATTACATTAACTTATTGTTATTATGTTGTGATCATATAACAAATTGCAAAAAGACAAAGACAATTGTATTTTACAGACATATTTTTTCTACAGTTGTGTAACCTTAGGACTTGCTTAGGAAGGAGGTTATTTTTATAAATTAAATACATTTAGTGGCATCGACAGCTCTAAAGAATCACGGTCTAGTGACTTACGCTCTAACTGCCTTACTAATAAAAAATAAGATGTATTTTAAGTCCAATTTTCAAGAAAACTAGTCCATGTATTACTAATGTTCTGAAACCAACTGGATCAATAAATAATTGCCTTTACGTTGAGTGTGAAACAATTTTAATCCACAGATTAATTAACCTGGAAATTAGACTTTATGTTACAGTTTATTTTTTATGAATAACCTTCTTAGGTAATTGTTTATTTTTTATGTTAATATAACATTTCATTAAAATAACTAGAATAATTTATACTAGTGTCAAGGTGAACCAAAGAAACTTTTAATTTTAAAAGAAACAATTAATTCAATTTGTAAGATATAGCAAATTTACATTACGCAGAAGGCGACTTATTCGTTTAAGCAGCGACAACGACTGACTGCCGTATCTATAATCCTTCGATGAGTTATGGCAGTGTTGCCGTTGACAGCTCGGCTTCTGCTGACATTTCGTCCCCATCGGACGAATCTTCATCTTCCGGTTCTGGTTCTTGTCGAGAAACATCTATGTCGGGACTGAGTTTACACCATGGCTTCATATGATCGCTTGAAATTACATTACTGTAGCGCTTTTGCTTAAGTTTTAAGTTATCTGGAAGGTCCTCAACAATGTATCGATCATGGCTCAAGAGTTTGGTGACGATATATGGGCCCTTGTACTTCGGATCAAGTTTATGTGAATCTCCTGTCGCTTGAGGAACATGATCAATGACGATGAGATCACCCTCGGAGTATTTATTTGGCGTTCGATGTCTTTTATCGTACCGTTCCTTCCATTTGCGTCTTTCTTCCATGATGTTGGCTGCTGCATTATGTGTCTTAGTCTTATCGTCACAATCATCTTGCACGTCATCTTGTATTGATTGTATTAACTGGTTTTGACTGACATCCCTGGAGTTGAAGTTGAATACCAGTTCGTTCGGACTATATTTCGTAGTTGAATTTGGCTGAGAATTCATGTTTATTTGAATACTCGGCAGTGCTGAATCCTAATCCTTATCAGTTTTGGTTGAGCATTTAAGTGCTGCCAGAAGGGTTTTATTTACCCGTTTGGCTTGGCCATTAGCCCTTGGCGTGCGTACAGCGGTTTTAACTATGGTGAGTAATAAAATTGCTGAATTCTCGTGGCGTATATGCCGTACCTCTATCAGATGTAATTCGTAGTGGTTGACCAAAGATTGACACTATCTCATTCAACATATTGATGACTGATGCAGTCTTCGTGTTACTCACAGCCTTGAGTATAACGTATTTGCTGAAAGAACAGACAACAACGATTATGTATAAGCTACCTCTTTTGCTTCTTGGGAACGGACCCAAATGATCGATGATAACGCTTCGGAACGGAATCGGTATAACCTCCATAACGTGAAGTTGGCTTTCCGACTTTCCACCTTTGACTTTGTTCAAAAAACACTCTGGACATGCTGCAATGTACGACTTCACATATCGCCTTATTCTGGGAAACCAAAAATATTTCTTAATTCGTTGGATGGTTTTGTCAATCCCAAAATGTCCGGCTTCGTCATGACAAGCTATGGCTATTCTCCATCTCATTACAGTTGTAGCATTTGATATTCTTTTGGAAGTGTAACTCGTCCTGTTTTTGCCTTCCGATGGTAAGCATTGCATTTTAAAATTCCACCAATGACTCACCTGGCTTACGTCTTCGTTTCATAAGTCCTCGGTGTTTCTCTGCCATATTAATGGAACTAGGGAAATCGTTAAGGAGAGCACTAGTAAAATCCATCCACGTTTGAAATACTGGCAGTGCATCAATCCAACTCTTCGCTATTCCTCTCATCTTGTGTTGAACTGCAAAGAGTATCATTTCGTCGCTCCATGAATATATGCAACGTATGTTCAACTTTATTGATGAATTGCTGAGATAATAGATTTTGTTCCATTAGATCGAAATCGGGTATGATTCCTATGACATCAAGCGTACTGTTTGGAAGACGCATTTGCACTGAGACTGAGAATGTCGTTCCATACACTGAATCCTCCGTGGAACCTGCACCCTGTGATGTTGTCGGTACGTTCTGAGGAGCAGACTGAATCCTTTGGCTGCCCATGTTCGTTTGCAATTGATGTGTAGCTGCTGGATTTACTTCTTTCGCGTTCACAGCCAATTCACTTACGATTTTCGCCAAATTAGTCATCGTACTCTTCAAGTCGTCCATTTGTGATTGCCATGATTTTGCCGTAGCCATCTCACACGTCTCTATTTCTATTTCCGAATCTACCTCGTCCGACCCATAATATTCGACCAATTTAGCAACCTTTTGTGCTTTAATACCAATTCTTGGTTGGTTTTTCGTTTGCAGAAGGCTATTTAATTGGGCAACTTTTAAACATTCGAATTTAATCATTATTTGTTTCCCTTTTTTTTTCCTATCTCGTAGTCTAGACGTTGTTTTTTTTCCTTTGGCTTGTTTACCTTTCCGTTTCGAGTCTCGTTTGAATATACTTCTTTCTCTTTCGTATGTTTGGTTTGGAGGTTCGTGAGTCTATCTCTGCCTCTTTCGGTTTAAACGTTTTCGTTAAAATTAATTCGTTGTTTGTTTTCCTTACGTTGGACGTTGTTTTTTTTTTATTTTATTCTGGTACGCCGGGTCTATCTCTATCCCTTCGTATGCAAAATGTTCGTTAGCCGTCGCATCAAGGATTTTTAGATTTCGCTTTTTCCCTGAGAAATATTTTTGGACCGATAATTGTTACCGATATTGTAGGCAAGTGATCACACTTCCGATTCTGTCCAGATGAACCAAAGAAACTTTTAATTTTAAAAGAAACAATTTCTTCAATTTATAAGATATAGCAAATTTACATTACGCAGAAGGCGACTTATTCGTTTAAGCGGCGACAACGACTGACTGCCGTATCTATAATCCTTCTATGAGTTATGGCAGTGTTGCGGTTGACAATAGGTATATAATGATGGTCTTTTCGGGTTGTTCAGATCCGGTTATCATTGTGTTGTGGTGTTGGTTTGGGGTTTTAGCCGGGTCAGCGTAGAAAAGGATTTTCTCGTTGTCGTTGAATGCAGTACCATAGCTTCTAAGTACCGCGGATCGGGATGTCTTGGCTAGTTTGCAACTCTTTTTATCAGTTGATTTTAATGGCGGGTCAGATTAAGCAAGGGACCTTCTTGCGGATAGGTGGAGGTATCTGTCAAGTTGGATGATATTGGCTTCTTTATAGATTCTCCTGTTGCTGACCTGTTTTCTTCGTATCCCGTCGTAATGCATATATGAGCTTTGTCTGCTTGTTATTGTGTCGCTCACTTTGTGATGCATATTTGCTTAGATGGAATTCACTCTAAAGGGATGTTCCTTTATATGACCCGTTCCGGTAGCACTCTATACCAATAGTGATGACATGACATTTTAGTGTGACCTTCGTAGAGTACAGACGTGTTTAATTTCTTCTCTTCAAAGTCATAAATATATATATATATTTTTATTTTTATTTTTTAATAATGTCAGAAATCTGCCCCAAGTGTGAAAAAAAAATAATTAAAGACTATGTCATCTGTGGTGGGTTGTGCTGTTTAAAGTTTCATGACAAGTGCACATCCCTTTCAGACTCTGCTTTAAATTGCATTAAAACACTTATTAATTTATCATGGAGGTGTAATTCTTGTACCAGTGTGTCTGTAATTGGAGTCATGGCGAAAATCAACGATCTCACAAAACACGTTATTAATTTATCTGTTGAATTAAAAAAAATGAAATTGCATACATCGGAACCAGCGACAGTTTCTCAAGAGGAAACACAAAATAACATTCATTTACCTAATGGCAACGAAGTGCAACATTTTGAATCTCCAACTCAAATTAATAATGGTGGTTTTCCACCTATCTCTGAGCTCAGTGACCCGGCACCAAGTACTTCTTCTGTTGTTCAGGTTGAACAAGATCAACAAAAGTATATCACTGCACCGACAAAGGAATTAATCAAGGCACAAAAACACAAAAAAATCATTGGCAAAGATTATAACTACACGGATGTTGAAGTCATAACAACAATGAAGTGGTTGCATCTTTCCCGATTTTCTGTAAATACCACTGCTGAATCACTAATGTCTTATGCCTCTAAAAAACTGAATATTCCTATTCATCATTTGTCATGCTTTCCACTAGTCAAAAAAGAAGCAGATAAATCATTATTAAAATTTATAAATTTTCGATTGGGTGTACCGGCATGCATATGTGATAGCGCTCTCAATGCTGAAAATTGGCCTTTTAATGTTCAAGTAAGAGATTTTCATTTTATGCCAAAAAACGAGATCATTTCTCTGGCGACCAGCAAAGAATAGCAACAACAAATAATAACAACCTCTATCATCTACTGCCGTTCACTTGCCAAAATCACCGTTCATCATCATCATCATCACACACAATTAACATCTACTACCAAAACGTAGGAGGAATTCGCACAAAAACAAATAAAACAAATAATATTTTCCTAGCCGCCTCTCTTCATGAGTACGATGTGTTAGTAATTACAGAGACTTGGTTACACAAACACATTTTATCCACTGAGATCTTTGATAACTTTTACAGTGTGTATAGAAAAGACCGCTATCAGAACTCAGATCGACGTGGCGGGGGAGTATTAATTGCTGTTCGATCATCTCTTAAAAGTAATGCAGTCTCTATTCAACACGACAGTGTGGAACAACTATGTGTTTCGGTGGGATACAGGAACGAAACAGAGATTTTGTACGAGATCTTCATTATTGCAAGCTACATACCACCGAAGAGCCCGCTACATGTTTACGACACCCATGCAATGAATGTAGAAGTCATCACGGAAAATTTATCTGATTATCAACATTTGATCGCTTTGGGAGATTACAATTTGGGTGATATAAAATGGGTATATAATAGTGTTGATAGACGTGCATTTCCGTATAATTTAAAAAAAGATTGTGAATATGCATTTATTGATACAATGTTTTCTTGTAATTTGAATCAAAAAAGTCTTTGTTTTAATTCTTTGAATCGGTTGCTAGATCTTGTTTTTGTAAGTAATTTTTTAGAATGCTCAGTTAATGAAGTCCTGTTTCCCTTAATGGAAAATTCAAATCATCACAAAGCTCTGAATGTGTGTGTCGAGTTAAGTTGCTTAATAAACGCAAAGCAAAATCACAGTAGTAACAACACTAAAATTTATAATTTTGCAAAAGGTAATTATGCCGACTTAAATAATTATTTTAGTATTATTAATTGGTCTAATGCTCTTTCTGGTCATGATCTTAATCAAGTGTATGAAAAATTTATTAACATTGTTTATCATGGATTTGACTTGTTTATACCGTGCAAGAAAAATAATTTTGTCCAAAAACATCCATGGTATAACAAACGTTTAATAAATTTAAAAAATGTTAAAAATAAAGCTTTTAAAGTATTTAAACAAAATAATTCTGAAGTTAATAAAAAACGTTTCTCGCAATTACGCCGCGAATTTGACTTCTTGAACAAATTTTTATACAAACAATATGTTTTAAAAACGGAGTCAAACATTTTTAAAAATCCAAAAAGCTTTTGGACCTTTCTGAATGGAAAAAGGCATACTTATGGTATTCCTGAAAATATGGAACTAAATAGTGAAAAGTCGAGCACAACAGAAATTACATGTGAATTATTTGCAAGGTTTTTTGAGTCAGTTTATATTAATCATTCAAATACGAACACAAATCTAAGCCACACAGTTTACTCAAATGCGAGCTTAGGTTGTCTCGAAATTTCAGAAATTGATGTTTCTGACGGTATATTATCATTAAAGTCAAATTTAAATTCTGGTCCAGATGGCGTTCCATCGGAGTTACTAAAAAACTGTTATTTAACTTTGTCGTCTCCTTTACAAAAGATTTTCAATTTATCCCTCTCAACCGGAATGTTCTTAGATCAATGGAAAGTTTCCTACATTACTCCCATTCATAAGGCAGGATCGAAGCAAGATGTACAAAATTACAGAGGGATATCGAAGTTATCAGCTATACCGAAACTGTTTGAATATATTGTAACTAATAAGATAAATTTTGATTTTAAGGAACAAATATCGACGTGCCAGCATGGCTTTGTGTCTGGTAGATCGACATCTACTAACTTGATTTCGTTTACTAAGTACCTTTTCGACTCCCTGGAGTCAGGATACCAAGTGGATGTGATCTTCACAGATTTCAATAAAGCTTTTGACACTGTTTGTCATAAAATTCTTCTGAATAAAATAAAACTGTTTGGAATACACTCTTCGTTATTTGAATGGATACAAAGTTATTTATCTAATAGAAAACAAATTGTTAAAATAAATAATTTCTTATCCAGACCAATTAATGTACTCTCTGGCGTTCCACAAGGAAGCCATATAGGACCATTACTTTTCAATATTTTCGTAAACGAAATCCCATATCTTCTTCATAATGCAAAATGCTTGATGTATGCTGATGATTTGAAAATTTTTAACCGTGTTAAAAATTTGAATGATTGTGAAGTTCTGCAAAATGAGTTAAATATTATCGCCACTTGGTGTACTGATAATGGTCTATCGCTTAACGTCAATAAATGTCACTCGTTTTCTGTTTACAGAACCTTATTTCCTATACAGTTCCTGTATTCAATTTCCAACTTTCTTCTCAAACAAGAAACAGAAGTAAATGACTTAGGTGTAATTTTTGATACGAAACTTTCTTTTTCTCTTCACATTGATTTTGTTGTCGCAAAAGCAAACTCTTTACTTGGTTTTTTAAAAAGAAGTTGTTCAATATTTTCCAACCCATACACTCTTAAGTCAGTTTATATGTCATTAGTCCGACCTATACTTGAATACTGCGCTATTGTGTGGTGTCCATGTAATTCCATTTCAAAATTGCGTTTAGAAAGAGTTCAAAAAGCCTTTACCCGTTACGTAGTAAGAAAATTAAATTGGAATCTTGACAGAATGCCTTCATATACAACACGTTGTGCCTTAATTGGTTTACAGTCGTTAGAAAAAAGAAGAAATATGAATTGTGTATTATTTGTTCACGATGTTTTCTCGTACAGAATTATTTGCCCCGAAATTCTTCAGTCATTTTATTTTTATGCACCGGAAAGATGTATTAGACAAAGAAATCTATTTTACAACCCTTTTCATTTATACACTTATAGTTCAAATGAGCCTATAACAAAATGTATTAAGCTTTTTAACTCGATATGCTGTGAAATCGATTTAAGTACACCTAGATATAAATTGAAGATATGTTTGTTAGAAATAAATTTTACTTAATGAATAGTTTTAATATACTTATTATTATTTTTTTCTGAAATCTGTAAGAGTTATACTCGGTAGGTTAAATAAATAAATAAATAAATAAATAAAGTTAGTTCGAAGAAGCAAGGACCGGTAAAACACGACACCCCACAATCGAGCCTAAAGAATGACTTTCTGCAGTAGCATATATTGCCACGTGATATAGACCTCGTTTTGATTGGCATCACCCCAAATTACTATTTTGTTGAAATCAGGGTATACGCTTTTATCCGTTATAGAAACCAGTCGCTAGCACACGGATGTATTCTTGGTCGTTTGTATTTTCATGTTGATTTAACTTTATTTTTTATTTAATATTGGCTCGAATTTACATATACCAAATTTTGTTTTCATTTGGATCTATAATAAATTTTGCATCCGAAAATTTAACAATTCAATATAAATATTATGTAACTTTTTACTCAAAAATTATAATAATACTTCGAATTTATTATAAAACACATCGACGCTATACAATGCAGGAGTACTAGCTTACCTATGTCCATTTTTAAAAATTTGAAAAAGCTTAACTTGTATACTCCATGACACCCAAAGTGATATGCCTTCAATAAAAAAAATTAAGAGCTTTTCGATAGAAAATATGATTTTCTTTCTTTCTTGCTGATAATTTGTATATAACTATTTATAAAACTTTAGAAGATATAGCGTATAAAAGTTTAGCTTTATCAAATTTAAAAAAATGGACTTAGGCTAGTTCATGCAATGTAGCAAAAGTAGCAAAAATCAACCTTCTTTCATTTTATTAGACTTATTTTGAAATAATGCTTTTTCTATGTGCTGTTTATATTAAGGATGCCATAGCATGGAAGGATGCTTAGATGAGTCATCTGCTCTCCGTTGAGATTTCAAACTGCAGGGGGAACGAAATACTTTTTTGTGCAAAGTGTTGGTGGCCCCGAAATGTATTATATAACCCTACCAAGGGACAGCCAAATATCCAATACTGTAATTACTCATTCACATTATGTTTTTTTGGGATAAAAGAATTTTCTGTTCGGTAAGTTAACAAGCTAACAGTGGTGTTAATCTTTTGCCTGACACTTTTACCATACAGATAAGAAGTTATGTGTACAATTGAAATTAATTAAATTCCTGCCTCAACACTCACATGTTATGTTATGCAGTAAATAAGCATTAGTATGCCATTGCTGCTATAATGAGTTATAGACTACGAGCTGGTGACCGATTTACCTACCAAGGAAAGGCCTACCCTTTGATGAATTAATTTCACAAATTTTCTAAAATTTCTCGAAAACGGCTGTAACGATTTTGATAACACTTTTTGAACGTTATATATGAAGAGCTGTTAATATAACTAAATTTCAGGTTTTTGGCTAAAAATGCACAGAAATGTTAACGTTTTTTTTTACAATTTTTACTACGAAATATTAACGGTTGAACCGATTTTTTTTTAAATTTGGTTTGATATTTAAATTAAAAATGGCAATTAAAGTGATAGCTACTCATACAACTTGATCTCATGTTTAGGTCATTTTCCGGTATTTTTCTCATTTGAACATTGGGTAATTTATTAAATTGATTTTTTAAAATCCCAACCCATCAATGCAACTCAGTCGTGCATTTTATTTTATTTTTTTTACAAAACAAGCAAAATTTATTAACGCAAATTACTAAAATAGGGCTTTTTAAATTTGTTGTTTATGAAAAAAATTACTTTTTTTTCAGCATTTTGCAGTGCAGTTAAAATTCTGCAAACAAAATTCTGGAGTTAGCCGCTTTGCAGTTAGCTGAAGCTGGTTTGCGAATTAAGTTATCAACATACGAATGTCCAATATCGGGAAAAGTAGTTATTTGCCATTTGCAAAAATAATAAGATGAAAACACTGATAACTTTTCACAGATAAACATTTTAGTTAGTGAAAACTGTGTAGACTAACCGCACATTCTCGAGCTCATATAAATGTTATAATGACACACTACTCTTGCCTAGTACTGTAAAAGAATACAAAGTATTATGCTGAAGACCGTGATAATATATTCTACGCAAGTAAAATGACCAACCTACCTTCCATTCTCTTCCTTCGACAATGTTGAGAAGTCATAAAAGAAAAGTGAAAAAGATAAACTGCAGTAGCATTTTTAAAGAATGTAGTTATTTTTTACCAAAACAAAGGAAAAACTCTACTTTATATACAGTCAAATGCTCAGATACATTCAACTAGGTTCCTGCTAGTTTAAAAAAAGTCGAGCTGCAATAGCAAATGTATGTATGTAATTTACCTACCATTTTAAAATAAATTCTGGTAGAAAGTTTAAGTGAAAACACTATCTATTTAATGGGTGCATATCATTGTTACGTACGATATACTTTAAAACGTCTTTTGAACTTTACGAGCCGGTATTCTTTGTCAAGCTAACGTGTAAGCAGAAATAAAGATGTTTTTAGCGTGGAAAAAGGACAAACATTAAACATTTGCAACCCCTAAATTCCGTCATTGTGATGTTAGCGAATGATATTAATATTTTAAAAAAGCTATTGAAGCTAGTGATAATATTAGAAGAAGATAGGCATCAATACTGCCCAAGGAAACGCGAATTTTAACGCCTTTAGGCTTTTAACATCCATAAAAAAAAACAAACAAATGATGGCGAATTAATTAAAATCGAAAAATTTAATAATCGGAAAGCCAAACAAAAATCAAACAACAAAATGCGAAACGACTTGGGCGAAACAACAAGTGCACGACTGGGTCGCACGAACTTGCTCTTATGGCAATGTTGGCACAAAAATAAAATTTAAATTAAAACATTTTTTTTTATACAAATGAAATGCATATTTAATATTTTTTTTAAAAGTGCTAAATCTACTTTTTAGAAAACCATACATATAAGTATATTAAAAAATAATAACAAAATCGTAAGAACGCGGTTTTTAAATAAATCGATGTTTACTTAAGAATTTTTATAAAAAAGTTTTTTTATAAATTTGGGGTAGGTACACCAATTTTAAGTGCTAAAAAGTTTGCATTTATTGTATAAAAAATATTTTTTTTAGTCAAGCCGTTTTACAAATACTGAATTTATAAAAAAAAAATTAAAACTTAAATTTAGCACTTTTACACAATGTTTCCTATTGAAACTTAAACAAATCAATTAGATCTTTCTAAAAAAAAGATAAACCCATTCACGAGATAGCTCAACACAAAAATAACGGTTCTATTAGAACTTATCAAAAGACAATCAAACAAAAACCATCTGTAATTTTTTTCAAGAAAATCGTTGAATCTATTTTCGAAAAAAATAAGGTTCACAAACCCTACATACAAAATTTGGAGCAAATCGGTTCAGCCGTTTTGGCTGTAGTTACTATACAACCAGACAGACAGAATTTCCAGACCCACTTTGCTATCACCGTTCGCTAGAACCCTCTCCTACCTTATAGTACCTATAATCGCAAGTAACAAGGTGAAAAGGGCGAAACAAACAATACTTGTTCGTTTTATATACTTTGGATGATTTGCATATCGTGTATGTACCTAAATATAGAATATTCCTAAAATCATATTCCCATTATTTGTAACTAAATCATATAGGTATGTTTTTCGATAGAAATAAAAGGCACGACTGGGTCGCACAAACTTGCTCTCGCGCCAAGTTAGATGAGTGTTTAATTTAAAATAAAATTAAAATACAAACAAATCATTATGAAATTTTATTAAAAGTGATAGATCTGTATCTAATAAAGATTCAAACCAAAATCAAAGTATGTAAAAAACATTCTTCCATGAACACCATATTATGGAAAAAATATTTTCAAAATCTTAGGAACAGTTTTTGAAGAAATCGATTTTTTTAAAATAATTTTTTGACAACCTGTTTTGAAAAACAAGTAATTTGCACAAATCCAAAACTTGCCTTATAGTACCCATTGTATTTATGTTCTATAAGTATTCCAATGGAGAAAAATTGGCCTTAGCCATCTATCCTGCCGAGCCAACCATAAAAAAACTAATTATTAAAAGGTTGTTGCATTACATATTTAAAAAAAAAATTACTACAAAATGGTAGCAACAAATATCTAATGCAACGACCTTAAATTTGTAGGTTGTTAGGTTAAATAGAACGGGAACATTGTATACTATGTATATTTACAACAGTTAGAAAGAGATGAGATTTGAGGTTGTTGTAATAGATATTTGTTTTTAGCATTTTGTAGAAGTTTTTTTTATCAAAATATGTAATGCAACAACCTTTTAATAATTATTTGTTTTTTTAAGGTTGGCAAGGCGGGATATGGCCAAGGCCGATTTTTCTGCATTGCATTACTATAGAATAAAAATACAATGATAGTACCTATAGAGCAAGTAAAAAGACAATCACATCTCTAGCGTGTAGGTGGGGTTAAGACAAGAAAGAAATCGTATAGGAGGGGGGTCTATTTTCCCCCGTTATAGCGGGAGGGACAATTTTCTAAAAAAAATTACTTAAATCAGAAAAAAAATTATTTAAAAGCAACGGTAAAAAATACAAGGCCATATTACACCTTTCTGGAAAGCCAGATAACTCTTCTTTCATTTTATTTTAAATAACGTTGTATAAGTGAATAGTTTTAAAAAAATTAATTTTCAAACTCAAAATATTGCAAAAAAAAAAAATTGAAAAAATTAATTTTTTTTTTTTTTTTTTTTTTATTTTATGTAGTCAACTATTCTATTATGTAGTTAACTATTAAATGCTCTCATTAATTTTTAGTCGAAAACAAAAAACCGGATGCCAAAATGTATCTTAGTTTTTAAGAAACTAAGAACAAACTAAAAGTAATTTTTTCCAAGAAAAACACTTGTTTTTTGGTTTTCCCAAGTTTGACCTTCTCAGATTAATTATTAATTAGGGGATTATTCCTTTTTTATTTTCCATCAAATACCATCCGGTTTTAAGCAAATAATAAAAAAAAACGAATTAACTTTTTACTTTACTTACTAGTTTTACTTTTAATTTTTTTAATTTCTCAAAAACTAAGATACATTTTGGCTTCAGGTTTTCTGTTTTTGATTAAAAATTAATAAGAGCATTGAATTTTGTAAACAAAAATAATAGGTGATACCATAAAATTTTGAAAAAAATTAGCTTGAAATTTTTTTTTTAATTTTTTTTTTTTTCAAAATTTCGAGTTTGAAATTATTTTTTTTTTTAACTATTCACTAAAACAACTTTA
Source organism: Baccha elongata (assembly GCA_951217065.1). NCBI lineage: Eukaryota > Metazoa > Arthropoda > Insecta > Diptera > Syrphidae > Baccha > Baccha elongata. The sequence continues at coordinate 211,520,908 of OX578272.1, forward strand.
TTTAAAAAGAATATAATAGGAGAGTTTTCTGGCTTTCCAAAAAAGGTATAACATGGCTTTGTAAGTTTTACCGTTGTTTTTAAATAATTTTTTTTTTCTTAAGTCAGGTTTTTAGAAAATTGCCCCTCCCACCTAAACAGGAGGAAATAGGCCCCCCTCCCATATGGTTTTGTACTGTCTTAACCCCACCTACGTACGCTCAAGATTTTTGCTGCACCTTAAACAAATCACCCTATGTAGAGAGTAGACAGTAGAGACACTTGAAATGGTATATATATTGCGGGAAACAGATATTTTGCATACATGCCGGTACCTACTTATACAACTTACTGACCAACAAAAATAGTTTGAATACAGTTTTTGATTAAAAATGCGTTTCAATTTGAATATTCTTAAATAACAAACTTTTACACTAATATGAGTCATTGTTTGTCTCGATACATTTTCATTTGTGAATTGATTCTGTGTGACTGAATGAGAAAAATCCAATTTTCATGATGTCATGAATCATGATGTTCTTCAAACGAAGACGATGATTTACTGACTACACAAACCTGTGACGACATTAAATTTTTTCTGAGTCTGAAAATTCGACGAAATTTCTGATTCTTTAGATTAAAAATTGGAAAACCCATCATATCCCTTAGATTTTCCTATTTGATTGCAACAATGAAAAATGGAATTGAACCAGCAAATAAATGCGTACCTACCTAGCGTCAAACATAGACATAGATTCATACTACCAATAGGTCTTCCTATTATATTTATATCTACTCGTATACACTTTTCCACGAGATAATAAGATGATTTAATATTTAATGGGATGTTGTGTCTGCTAGGGAAATATTCGTGTCTGTAGAAATGCGTGGGTATTCAACGCGTCCATTTATTGTATAAGACTTATACAATAATATATTCTGTTATGACGGTTTTGCTAAACAAAACAGAATAGGTATATGTGATTAAAATATATACGTTATGTACATCTGCTGTCACATCTGGGAATCAAGGGCTAATTAAATGGTTAATGAGAGGGGTTTTAATGAGCAAATAAATGATAATTAAATAAAAGGAATGTTATTGTGTTTAATGATATTTGCTGGTAATAATAAAACGGTGTATCTGCTCAAATCGGAGCCTTACGGCTCACGTACACCAAACCCATCAGCGGCCGAAGTATGATCGACCGTTGGTCGTTCGTCGCCCGATTTCGGACGAATGAATCCAACATAAGTAAACGAATGAAAGCTCGTACAACGCCTCAACTGGCATTGGCCGATTACCTCCGGATTACCGGGGTACCGATCAACCGAAAAATCAGAACTTGTTTGGATTTTCTGGCAGTTTGCCGGTTATTTTTTTCAATAAAACATCAAAAAAGTAATTTTGGATTGTGAAAAATTAATTTCTATAGTGAAGGCACTATTTGTATAGTAAGTTTATGCAATTGTTTTGTATATTTGTGTATATTTGTTGTTTATTGTGTATAATGGTTCGTTCGATGTCGACCTTAATGTATAAAGAGGAGCGTCAGAAGTCGCCCGAATTTTTCCTGCCCGAAATCGGCCGATGAATCGGTTTCAGTGTACGTTATGTACATATGTATGTATGTACGTGTAGGTAAACGGTTATAATCCCAGTAGGAAATTTCAAAAAAATCACCGAGGAATCACCAACTTTTTACTCGAGGAACGGAAACTTCCTCAAGGAATAACATGAGGAACCCCTTGGTGAATTTAACACGAGGCTGTCTTTGGCGTTCACCAAGTATCTTACGAATGATGAGTGTGATTCCTATATCGGGAACCTTCATACGGTGGTATTACAAGCTATGGACTCGTCAGTTCCGAAAATTAAATCAAAGAACAGCATAGAATGCTATCTTAATCGTGACATTCGTACATTACAGAAACACAAAAGCTTTTTGATCACTCAAATAAACCGAATACGTCGTCAGTTCCAAGATGAAGCTCAAAATGGGGAGCTTTTAAGATTGAAATCCCTCTTGAAAAACGTTAAAACGCTGTTGACGCAGCAGTTTCGTAATAGTGTCAATGACTATTGAAAGCAGCGTGCGGAAGTTATTTGAAATCGGACTCGTTCCACATATTTCCGAAAATTAAACAAATTTACCAGCCAACAGCTAATGTCAAAATTCCAAGACTCAAAATACCACTATCGCTGCAGCCACTTCTCTCTAAAGCAGGAATTGAGAGTCAATACTGCCCTATTATTGACAACAAATATGTGTTAGATGGGGTACAAGATAAACTCAATCTTATAGGGTCTCATTTTGAATCGATTCACGATAGAGATTTACCAAGCTGCAGATCTGACGAAGTAAATGACGAATTGTTGAGTTTTAATAACACTCATACACCAAACCTCCTGACATTTTCTGAGGATCTTAAAGCCGACGAACTGACTGTTGAACAGACCAAAAACTACTTTACAAAAAAAGACGAACTGACAGATATCTTCAGAAAACTGAACAACAAAAAATCGAGTGGTTTAGATAGCATTCCCAACATTGTCCTCAAGCACATACCGATCGAAATCATACAGCAATATTGCGTTATATTTAATAACTTACTAAATAACTGTTACTTCCCGAGTTGTTGGAAAACTTCGAAGGTAATTCCAATAATTAAAAAAAAGAAGGATCCTTCCGATCCTTATAACTATAGGCCAATAAGTCTCCTGCCTAATATCGGGAAGGTTTTTGAGATAGTTATTTGTAAGTCCATTCAGTTCGCGTGCGCAGAAAAGGAAATAATACCGCGGAATCAATTTGGATTCAAAAGAAATCACTCGGCAGTGCACGCTGTTACAAAACTCGTTTCAGATATAAACTGGAATCTGAACGCCAAGAGATGTACTGCTACTTGTCTAGTAGATATCGAGAAAGCCTTCGACACGGTTTGGATCAACGGGCTTTTGTTTAAATTAATACGGTATGAATTCCCACTTTACCTTATTAAGGTTATTGCATCCATGGTAAGCTCCAAGAAATTTGTTGTAACCGATAGACAATACACAACAACTAGAGTTTTTAATTTCACTAATGGTCTACCACAGGGCACAGTTTCGGCACCACACCTATTTAGTATATATATTTCCGACATACTTAGGGAAATCGACGTTCGATAGCGTTTGCTGACGATACAACTCTGTACGCAAGTGGGTCCAGAATTGTGGACTTTCAAACGAAACTTCAAAGTGAATTTGATAAGCTGCAAGCGTTCTGCTCGGAATGGAAGCTTAAAATAAACCATACCAAATGCGAAACCATATTGTTCCGCAGCCCAATAAGACGCGGTAATTCAGATTTGAGAAAAAATTGGAAAAACCTAAAAATAACAAATTCAAGCGGTCTTCATATCGAATCAAAGACAGCTGTGAAGTATTTGGGTGTTCCTTTGGACAAATTTTTATATTATAATGATCATGTAAATTCCCAATTGCAAAAGGCAAGAGCTGCATTTATGTCACTTAAACGACTTTTCTTCTCCAGCTGTTTGAGATCCGATGTGAAGATTGTTTGCTACCAAGCATTTGTTCGTCCAATTCTGACTTATGCGAGTTCAGTATGGTGGAACATTAGTCCATCTTATATGGAAAAGCTTCGCATGTTCGAGAGAAAATGTCTGAGAGCTTGCATGCAGATGTATAGAAGCGCACATTCCGACTTTCGGCACTACGTTTCAAATAAAAACCTAATGGACGTTTCCGGTGTATCCAGAATCGATAACTTCATCCTGAACCTTGCGAGGAACCATTTTGCTCGGTCGGCAAACGTTACCGAAAACGAACTCGTATCGGGTTTATATTATCCTAATTCTGAATATTTCAGAAATACGATGAAAAGTGGATTTATACCACCAGAAGCATTTTTATATCTTGATGCATATAGGTATTTGTCCGATTCGACGAACGTTCCTATTTTGTACCATCTGGCAAGAAGAGCTACAGATAAAAGAATCCTCTATGAACCTTGTGAATCAGTAAGTGGAAATCCAGACCTTAGATACTGCGTAAGCATACCTGAAAGAGATGAACGAAATTTCGACAGATACAATACTAAAATATACTGGTGGCTCGACTGGGTTGATGCCAACACATAGGTTTAGGTTAAGATAGAAAAGGCTCTGTTATGTGGTCTGTGGTCGGTCCGGATGTATAATTGAATTTAATTATTTGATATGCATCTGGACAGGCCAGAGAGCACATAACAGAGCCTATCTGTCCGTTTAGAATAAGTTAGTTTGTAAGTTTTAGCATTGATTTTTTTAAAAAATTTAAAAAATAAAGTTTCAAAAGGTTGTTTGTTGCCATTTTCCTTATATTGAATAAAAAAAAAAGTTGTTTAAAGTTAAAAAAAACTATGAAAAATAAAACGCATACATACTTACCTATTGATTTTAGTTTTATAATAGATTGTTAAAATAAGTTACGCAGAATAAATTTAGGTACTTTAAAGAAATTGATATTGTTAATAGTTTTAAGTTTATTTAAACTAAGAAAAAAAAATTGTTAGACTGTAAGGCAAAAAAATAAATAAAAAAAAAAAATAAAAATAAAAAAAAAAAAAAAAAAAAGGCGTTCACCAAGTGACTTTCTTGGTGAATATTCAACGGTTAAATCATTTCTGGGGTAGTTTTTGCTTATTCATAAATGAATTCATAAATGAATAACATTTGATGAAAAACATTATGAAAGTGATCATCAGTGGTATCACTAAGTAAACAAGAGTTGTAGTCCAGGAAAACTGAATTAACTGTGCATTTTGTGCTCTCATATTATTGATAAGCTTAACGTGAACACACTTTCGTTTAGGACTAATTTCACGGTGGCCCTACCCACAATAACGGGACTAGAGAATGGGTTGGTCATCCCAAGAAGTAGTACGAAAATACTCCATTTATACGCAATTTTAAATTCCAAATTTATGGATATTCCTCTGGAACAAACTCTAGGGCTCCCGACACCCGTGCTAAGTTTATTGTGCGTCAAACCTTAAACGTCGTTTAGTCTCTCAACTGTAAAACTAAACTTTCTGACTCATATAATTCACAGGGAAACTTACACTGATAAGATGTAACTCAAGCTTTGCTTAGAGTCTTTGCAAAGCCGAAGTCCCAATGGCACATCTTATATTCCGTCAATTCCATTTAACTCGCTCAGTTTTTTACGGTAGTAATGCTCGTTACCCAGTTTGTATTCTGGGATAGAGTAGTTATCTACCGCCTTTTTTGGGTGGCCCCCCTGAGTTATCAAAGACCACCCTGATTATTTGCTACTCGCACTTGGCACTAGCCCACCACTAATTACAAACACTCATGGAAGTTCCCTTCCAAACGTTTAATGAGTCATCGTCGAGGAGACTTTCGCCTTTCTCTATTCTAACTACTTATGCTATATGTAGGAGCCGTTACCCAGTTAATCCTGGGATAGGTTACCAATAGTTCTCGGAAAACATGAACCTCGCAAAAATTAACTTCATGCTGTGTTGGTTCTTCACAAAGCATTTTTGGGTGAAGGATGTAGAATAAAAAAAAAACCTTCACCCGGACTGTATTTAGTAAACTGATCAAGGCATCGGCAGTGCCATGGAATCTTGAGCAGCTTAAGCCCTACCACCTCGACAAGGTAAAAATCCTTCGGTAGAGTTTGTGCTCTCAGTGGGAATTTCTTATATGTGGTAGTGGGGTGCCTCTTGAGTATAAACAAATTTTTTTCGGAATCCTGAATCCAGATCCGCGTACTTAGGGCCGCCATTTTGAAAAGAGTTTTGACCTAATTATCTCGGTAACCTATTATTGTTGTTATATTGTACTATTTTTACTAGAATGTCAGTTTTTTTATTACTTAACCATTCTTAATTCCGTCAATTTTCATTGATTGTTTTAACAACAACAACAACTGACGTTAGTCTGACAAAAAACATGCTGAACACAAATTTGTAAAAAATAAAATTTCTCATTTTTTTTCTAAACATGTGCTCTCAGTGGGATTTTTGAATGTGTGGCAAAAAAACATGCTGAACACAAATTTGTAGAAAATAAAATTTCTCATCTTTTTTACATACATTTTTTTAATGTAACTTTATATGTATATTAAAAGTTACAACCAAATAAAAATCAGTGTTTTACTTGCTTAGTATTCGGAGTCGGAGAACTTTTTTATTTTTCATATCACCTAAAAAAAAATCTTGTACCATTTTCTGTCTGAATTGCTCTAAGTTTTTTTTAGAAAAGACCAAATAAAAAAGTAAAAACAAAGATTTGTTTATTATAAAATTGTCTACCACTTTGACCTTGACTTTATTTTTATATAATATGAAAAACAAAAAAGTTCCGCGACTCCGAATACTAAGCAAGTAAAACACATAAAACTGATTTTTATTTGTTTATAACTTTTAAAATATTAAAGATAAATTAAAAAAGTGTAGGTAAAAAAGATGAGTAGTTTTATTTGCTACACATTTGTGCTCGGCATGGTTTTTGTGAGACTAAAGTTTTTCGAGATAATTCTTCAAAATTTCGGCACGCGGATTTGGATTCAGAAAAAAAATGTTTTATACTCAGGAGGCACCCCTCTACCACATATACAAAAATGCCACTGAGAGCACAAAATGCACGGTTGATTCTTCGTTTTCCTGGACTATTATGCGAACTTTGGCACGAGTACGATAACTTTGGCGCCAAGAGTTTTTTGTAGAACAGATCAATACAAGCATTTTTTACTGGTGGGGGGTCTATCTCCCTCCGTTTGGGCGGGAGGGGCAATTTTATAAAAACAGTGCCAAAAATTTAAAACAAATATTAAAAAATAACGGTAATACTTACAACTAAGTTTTATATTTTTGAAGCCAATACTTTTTTCTATTAGATGCTTTTTAAATCAAGTGAAACCTATGCATAGTCTTTGAAAAAACGGACTTTAAACTCAAAAATTGCGAAAAAAAAGGCAAAAAAAACGTTGAAGTGTGATTTTTCAAAACTGTAACATAAAATACTACTTTTTTTATAAAATTCGTTGCTCATATTAATTTTAAATCATAAACTGAAAACAAAATGATTTTATATTTTCTGGTTTTTGAGAAAACGGAAAATTACTAAATGTGAATTCGGGATCTCAAACTGGGCACGAGTACGATAACTTTAGCGCCAAGAATTCATAACTGTTTTTTGTAGAACAGATCCATACAAGCATTTCTTACTATGGGTGGGGGGTCTATCTCCCTCCGTTTGGGCGGGAGGGGCAATTTTATAAAAACAGTGCCAAAAATTTAAAACAAATATTAAAAAATAACGGTAATACTTACAACTAAGTTTTATATTTTTTTTTTAAAGCCAATACTTTTTTGTATTAGATGTTTTTTTCTCAAAAACCAGAAAACGTAAAATCATTTGGTTTTCAGTTTATGATTTAAAATTAATATGAGCAACGAATTTTATAAAAAAAAGTAGTATTTTATGTTACAGTTTTTAAAAATCACACTTCAAAGTTTTTTTTTACCTTTTTTTTCGCAATATTTGAGTTTAAAGTCCGTTTTTTCAAAGACTATGCATAGGTTTCACTTGATTTAAAAAACATCTAATAGAAAAAAGTATTGGCTTTAAATAAAGATATAAAACTTAGTTGTAAGAATTACCGTTATTTTTTAATATTTGTTTTAAATTTTTAGCACTGTTTTTATAAAATTACCCCTGTTCTACAAAAAACCGTTATCAATTCTTGGCGCCAAAGTTATTGTACTCTCCTCCGAACTTTGACTTTAGCAATAAATGGGTGTCTTATTGTGCACCTTCCACTTTAAATTTTTAAAAATGGTTGGTCCCAAGAGTTTAATAACAGATCGCATAGGGCTCATTATTCATTGATAATAACTAAAGTGTCTTTAAAAAAAGCACAAGACTTATCCAATGCCTGATTTGAACAAAAAAAAATATCAAAGCATAAAAAAAGTACTTAAAACATAAGCATTTTAAATATTAAACAAAAAACAAAATAAGTTATTGACAGTTAGTAAAATTTGTCAATAAAACTATTACCAAACCATTCGTTTTAAGTTTGCTGGTAATTCTAAACCAAAAATAGATACAGAAAAAAAAATTAATTTACAATTCACTAACTGCAAAATATTTAATGTTAACTAATGTGCTGTGAAATTAACTATTGCAATTTATAGCTTTATTTTGCAATTTTGTTCTGCCTACGCTCATGGAAATCTAATCAACAGGTATGTTGTATTGACTAGTTTACTAGGAGAAATTAAGTACGGTATAATAAAAATATGCGCCCTACCAGAAATGTCCAATAACCCGATACAGTATAAGATCGACAATAATATTTTTATTTTTAAAAGTTTGCAGTACTTACTCATCACGTTCTAGTTAGGTATCAACTTGCACAGACAAAACATTAACATACAACTATTGTGAATATTTGATCGCCAATAATAAATACTACGGATAGAATAGAAAAGTAGAAAATACATACCTACTAACTCGCTAGAAAATAATTGTAACTGCCAAATCGTCATTGAAGTAAAAAAAATTACAAACAAAAATAATTTTGTTGAACGTATTTTAAAAACCTGACACTTATTGCTTTTCTGGAAGCAATTTCGACATAACATACCTATTCATATCGACAGGAAAATTTGTAATATCTTACGAAGGTACCTTAAAAAATCAGTTTAAAAAAGAGAGACATAAAAGAGAACACAAATAAAAAAGAGAACAAAAAAAGATCCTGTTCAAAAAAGAGAGTGTAAAAAAAAATCGGGATAAAAAAAGAGATCATGTTCTCTTTAAAAGAGATGCTATGGAAACCTAGATTTAAGTGGCTTTAACTCCGATTCGTTTCATCCAAGTTCGAACGGTGGACAAACCGTTAAAAAAACCCAAAATGTGTTGATAGAATTGATTGCTAATTCATTCATTGCTTTTTTTTTTTTTTTTTTTATAATGCACACGCGCTCAAGGGGTTTGTTATAGCCCTTTTAATGATAAGTCACAGCGCGAGCGATAGGAATTTAGGGAGGAAGGGAAAGGAGGTGTCGATGAACATTGATCTTGAATGTCTGCAGATCAAAATGGTAAGGAAAAATTGTGCCAGGCAATTCATTCCACATTCGTGTTGTACGGCTAAAAAAAGAATCCCTATATTTCACGGTACGACCGAAATTGGGCTCAAGTGTAAACTGATGAGCGTTCCTAGCAAGAAGAGTGTTACGGGAGAAATGTTTAAGGGGTGGAACGCAGCTGGCTACCTCAAGTGAACATTTTTTTTAAAAGAACCTGTAAAATAAAGAAAGACATGAAACATTTCGACGATGTTCGAGTGATGGAAATGTTTCGTTAATGTTTCTCTCTCCTATCAATTTTAACGCCTTTTTCTGAACTCTGTCGAGCAGGTGAAGAAAAGTTTGAGAAGCACCTGCCCAGAGATGGGAGTTATACTCAAGTTTAGGGCGTATAAACGCCTTGTAAATTGTAGCCAGATCAGAAGGGGTGAAAAACTTCTTGCATCTATTAAGAAAGCCTAAGCATCTTGCAGCATTCTTAGCAATCTCAAGTATATGATAATTCCAACGAAGTTAGTCACTGATACACATACCGAGTACTAAAAGCTTTTCGGCCTCCTCGATGCAAGTACCATTCATGGATAATGGCATAGGGGGTATGTTTATCTTTAACGACAAAAGACAGCATTGAGTTTTCGACGCATTAAACTCCACACGATTTCTGATACCCCAATTCACAATGCTGTTTAAATCGGAGTTTAATGAGTTTATCATACGGTGTCGTTGTAATAACACGTCCGAAGGCGAAGGCCGTGAATTATCAAACGTATATGAAAAGCTGAGGGTTGAGTCGTCAGCAAAACAATTTAATGGATTAGAAGTCACAGACAAGAGATCATTTATAAAAATGAGAAAGAGAGTCGGAGACAGAACGGAGCCCTGGGACACACCAGCATTTATTTTGTGGAGATCAGACTTGAAACCGTTTAATACAACTTGTATTGAACGGTCCAGAAGATAGCTTCTAATCCAACGAATAAGAGTATCATCGATACCAAACGCACGCATTTTCGATAAAAGAGCTTCATGCCAAACTCTATCAAATGCCTTTGAAATATCAAGCGCAATAATCTTGCTTTCGCCAAAGCGATGCACAGATTTGTTCCACTGTTCGGTGAGATATGCCATCAGATCACCGGTGGAACGATTGCTGCGAAAGCCGTATTGCCGGTCATTTAAAAGCTCCCGATCTTCGAGATATTTCTTGAGCTGACGATTTATCAGCGTTTCCATGACCTTGGAAAGAAGGGACGTAAGTGCAATTGGTCGGTAGGAGGAGGGGGAGGAGGAATCACCTTTTTTAGGGACGGGCTGGACAAATGCTGTTTTCCATCTACTAGGAAAGATTCCTGAACGAAAGGAGCTATGGAAAAGCTTACGCAATGGTTTTGTCAGCGATGAAGAACACCTCTTCAGAAGTATAGGGGGTATACCATCCGGGCCAGCGGATTCTTGTATATCAAGATCTTGAAGAACTCTTGCTACTGTACGAGTGCGGAAAAATACCTGTCCCATAGAAAAATTAACGTTCTCAAGTACAGGAGGGGCATTGTTACTTGCAGGCAACGTAGAACTTGCAGCAAAATGAGCTGCGAGCATATTCGCCTTCTCTGAAGAGCTGACAATTGGATTATTGTCGACGATGAGCGTTGGAACTGATGATGACGTTGAGTTCTTGACGTTTTTTACAAATGACCAGAAGTTTTTACTGCCTTTGGGACATTGCAGAATTTTCTGCCGTAACTTCTGGTCATGTAAAAATTTCGTAAAATGGTTGGAGATCGAGAAATTAGTTGAAATGACGCGCGGATATCTCAAAACGCACCAGGAAATTTTGTTTGATTTCTTCAGATTCGGATTCAGAGACCCAAAAAACATAGAATTAAAAAAAAACATTTGTATATTTTTTTTAACATGAAACTACCGGACTATATTTAATTACAAAATCAAATTTTGTGCTCTTCAATTTTTGTTTGTTTTTATAATATTTCCAGTTTCACAGCAACCTCAATTCTATATTTAATTGCTAATTATTTGTTCTGCAAATGTAAAATAAAAACTTTTTTTTAACAACAAAATAATTTGTTTAAACAATTAAATTTTTTTTTTATTTTTTGCTCAAATACAATTCATTATTTCCTGATTGTTACACACAAAAAAATTTCCTCACATAGTGCCCTGACAGTCAAGCTGGCAAATTAATGTTTAGTGTAATCAGAAAATAGTAAGTTGTAAAATGTGAGCCAAAAATTAAAAAAAAATTGTTTAAACAAATTAATTTGTTGTTAACAAAAAAAAAATCATTTTTGCAGAGCAAATAAAAAGCAATTAAATATAGAATTGATTTTAATTTGATTTATGTCGAATTCCTTGGATTTTTTCAGATTTGATAGGAAAAGTTGACTTTTTTTCCTTCCCATGGATGTGGAAACAACAAAGTTGCCTTTTTTCTGCGTATGTATTGTGTGCATTTTATTGACGCGATATAAACAATTTACTGTAGTTCACTTTATTAACATATTGCACTATTAACAACAAAATTTACATCCAAAAGATTATTTTAAAATTATTTTATTTGGGAAATCTTCATTAAAATAAACCAAACTGCACAATTAAAAGGTCCGTCTGACAGAAGAAATCAAATCTGTTAAGAATGTGTGCAAATACGTGTAAATCTTGCTATCAAATCGAGATTCATTAAAAGTTGATCTGAGGGGAAAATAAGCAAATTTTTCTTGTAATGGATCATGATTTTCGGAAAAAAAGCACTTTAAAAAAAAAAGGTACTTTAGTCCGAAGTCAAGTTTTTATTTCCAAGGAATTCGACATTAATCAAAAATAAAAATGTGCTTGACAGTCGATCAAGCTGGCAGGATAAATTATAAAAAAAATTATATGAGGAACATTTTTTTTTTTTGTTTTGTGTGAAACAATCAGGAAATAATTAATTGTTAAATTTGAGCAAAAATAAAAAAAAATTGTTTAAAAACTGTTTAAAACAAATTTTAAAAAAGTTTTTTTGTCACATTTGCTGAGCCAATAATTAGCAATTAAATATAAAATTGAGTTTGATTTGATTTAGAGAAAAATAAATATGCGCCCTACCAGCCTACCAGGTTGCTGTGAAGCTGGCAGGAAAAATTATGAAAAAATAAGAAGAGAACAAAAATTAATTTTGTGGTAATTAAATTAAATAACAATTAATTAGCAATCAATTCAGGCAATACATTTAAGGTTTCTGCTACAATTGCCCTGCTCATACTCTCCTTATAGATCCCAGTTATATATCATTGAAACTCTTGAAAATTTTCTTTTTCAATTTTAAGGCAAACTATCCAACAATAAAATTTAAAAAAAAATTGAGCCAACAATGAATTTAAAAATGACTGATTCTGTTTCTGACCTGATTCGTCGTGCTGGTGCTATATAGTAAAGTGGTTGGTAATGCATGTGATTGTGTGTAGAGCGTAAGTATATTAAATTTAAACTGAGTTGCGAAAAATTATCGTGAAGTTAATTCGAAACCAAAGCAAATATAGTTTGAAATAGGCTGAAATTGCATGTAGTTTCAGCCAAGTGTCAAACTAAATTTGTTTTAGTTTCGAGTTAACTTCTACTTCACTTTAATTTTGCGCCAGTAAGTTTTATCATTATTTAAAACCCAACAGTTAAAAAAGTAAACACTGTTTTTTCCAAACCGGCTCGGAATGTTAAATTTCCAACACCAAAAATATCTGTTAACAATTATTGGAGAATTATTTTGCCTACAATAATTGTAGCAATTTTCAACATATTTTTTTTAGAGTGTATTAACAGATGCTTTATATGGACTCAAATCAGCAAATATAGAATTTTTCGTATTCTCGTGAGCATTTCTTCAGTCCGAAATTAAACAATGCGTAAGTAAAAGAATAGAAATAAAAGAGGCTGTTTTTCGTCATCTTTGTGTATACTTTGTTTAAATTGCTAAACTCTAACGAAAGTCTCTTAGACTTAGATAGGTACCTACTTATATCATATCAAGAAATACGACATATTTAAAGTTACTGGTGATTAGGGTGAGTCTATATAGATATGCAACAATTTTGGGGCGGGAGGCATTGATTAAAATGTAGGTATACATGTGTATCCAAAGTTTTCCACCAGTCACTATAAAATCGATCTGATAGCTGTAATTGGATTGATTTTGTATTTCTAGTTCATTTGCATAAAATTCAAATGATTTGAATTGACTAGACACTTCATCAAACGTTGTATTTTACTCTAGGTATATCTTCTATGTTATATGCTTCCCTTACTTCCTATCGAATTGGCAAAATAATGTACATTATATTTGTATTAACAGACTGACCATTTTTTTATTTTTTTTATTTTTTCAGGATATGATGTGTTTTTTCCTCTGTCATCGGTTCGTTTGACAATACCCACAAATGAAAAGGCTCTCAGTATTTTCACAAAAATTCCATTTGGAAAATTTCAAGTGGTTTCGTTGGCGAACAATAGTCCTGCCGCCACAAACTACACTTACAGCTTGGAGAAGAGTGACGAGGCCGATGAGTGTTTACAAATAAACAATCGAACTGGTGAAGTATTCCTAACTGACGCTTTTCAAAATACGAAGCACAACTCGCGTTATATTGTGTCAGCAAAGAGTGCCGACAGTAAATCATCATTTAAAATGCCACGTATGTCTGTGGAAATTGTGCCAACGAACTCGACCGAGTTCTGTGGGCAATTGAAAAATCTGTGCTACTGGAGTGGAGCACATTACACAGTGAAGGAAGAACGAACCGATGTTAGCTTTCGGCCAGTTCGTATTGGTGAATTGCGACCCAATGGGTTAAACTATTTATGTTCGGAAATGGATGTATCCTACAAGTTAATGGCATCAGAATATTTAATAATAAAGGACGGAACATTGTATACAAAAAAGCCAATCGATCACGAAGCATTTGATGTTCAAACTAATGGAGTATTTGCAGATGTTAAGTGTTTTGTTAAAAAGTCACCCAATGGGGAACCATTGGAACTGTTGAAGCGGATAAATGTTACTGTGTTAGATAGAAATGACAATGAACCGAAATTACAGGAAAGCAAGGAATTAGTTTTCCAACTGGAAGATCCACATTTTCAAATGGTATGTTGTAAATGCGTACCTTTCAAATATACAGAGTGTTTCCGATATAATGGAAAATACGTCTATGCACAAAAATGTCCACATAACTTAAAAATTAAGCCAAACGCCAAGTTTTTGGTTTGTTTAATATATATGTTAAATGCAAGATAGCGCAAAAATGTATTTCGGCGATTCTTTATTTGTTTGTTTCATTTTGTCCTTAGGATTATTTTTCCAGAAGTAGGTAATAATTATTTAAATTTGCTTAAAATATTTAAGAAGTAAATATACATACTATATACCTATATGTCTGGCACTGTGCCGAGATTCAGCTAATTTCAGGGAGTGAGTGAAATGAGTCGCATTTCGTTGAAAAGCGATTCAGCTAACAAATTACTCGCCTAACAGATTACTCGCCTACCATGTAACACCAAATTTGCAGTTTGGCTTAATTTCAATTTAGAAATCGATATAAGGCCAATTTGGCGTTATTTCGTTTCCAATCAACAAGAACAAGGTAGTTCAGGTTTGCGGCGTATAAACAGTGAGGTTGGTATGGGGAGTATACTGCCCCCTGCAACCCCCCTGCCTGGCCTACGATAGGATTTGGGTTGGGTGAAAGTTTGGGTATCTGCAGAGTTGTTTATTCAAAAACTTTGTATTTATCCAAACTCGCACCCACCTCAAATCCTCTCGTAGGCCCAAGCAGGGGAGTTGCAGGGGGCAGCATACCCCCCATACATACCTTACTGTTTATTATAAAACAATTTGGCTCTATTTCCAAAATTAAAAAAACCACAACAAAATAAAGCAAAATTGGCGTATTTTCGTTTTTGAAAACGTAAAAAGACCAAAATTGAAATTTGGTCTTAATTATCGTTTGGCGGTATTTTAAACGTCATCCTTTTATTCGTGTATTAATGATGGAAATACAAAAACAAGCATTCACTCTATTTTATTGATACTTTAAAGAAACGTGTGCAAAATGCTAAAAAATGTTGTAAAAATTGTATTTATTTATTTAATCTTAACTATAGTGCTAATTAATATATGTAATTAAATATGTATTTATGCATAATAATGAAACATATTTTCAATCAAAATAATAAAGTGAGATGAGAAAACAAGTGAGGCGAAGGCGAGCCATCTCGCCTCTCTTGCCGAAATAGCTGAATCTCGGCAGTCTTCCCAGTGAATTGATAATTACAAATTGAATTGAGGTTAACATGTACCTATATACAATGGTAGAATTGCGTAGTGCGATGACCATGTGTAGGATGTACAGGTTCTATTCCCTACCCGACATGAGATTAAACATGAGATTGTAAATGAACGAACGAAACTTATAAATAAAAAGGGAATCTGATGATCGTTGGCGGCCATGAAATAGCTATAACTCATGCCGAAAATAGTGTGGGTGTCCACAGATTTGTTGTTGTCTAATTCACTCACTTTTCAATGTATAGGTTAATTGAATTATAGAGCGAAGGCTACGAAGCCTAACTGTAGTATGTGATCATACAAAACACCTTTGAAAAAGTTTTTATTGTCGGGCTTACAGATCATTTTGTTTCCGAATACAAATAACACACTATTTCATTTTTACTTGCTCAATAGGGGAAGTATTGGATTCGTGTAACAAAAAAATCGAGGTGTTTTAATCAAACCTAACATTACGATACTAGAGAAGTCTAGGAAAGTAGGTTTCGTCATGCCATCCGTCGGTCTGTATGTGCGGATATGTGCGGATGTGCCTAAACCTAACATTTTGCACAGGTTGGCTTTCAAAGTTTTTGGCCAAACAACCGTTTAATGATAGCTCATACAACTTGATCTCACGTTTAGGCAATTTTTTGATATTTTTCGAACTTTCTTCAGAAATTAACAAATTTAAATTTTTGTTGTCCCATAGTTTGCTACAAGAGCAAGTTCGTGCTACCCAGTCGCGCATTTTATTTTCTCTACGTCAGTGGGTTTTTCCAACTTCTTCAGGTGAATTTTTATTTAAATTGTAGGCAAGTACCTACATGTTTTGTTGGGTTTTGTTTTTTATAGTTTAGTTTGTAGTTATTTAAGTTTTATATTTACATGTATTTACTTTACATTTTAAATCAAAACTTGCAAAAACAAAGATTACTTTTTTAAAAACTAAAATCAACTTCTTCTGTAGCTTTTTTAACTGCTTCCAAGTTTTTTTTCTTTATAAATATTTGTTTTTAAAGTACAAATAGATCACACTAAAAATCCGTTCAAGCTTTAGCACGCCAGATTAGCCCTTCTTCTATTGTCGATTTTAAGTGTTTAGGTCTTTCTACACTTTTTTAGCGATATTGAGATAGCCATTTTACTTTAAATTACGATTAACAGTTAAATTTCACTTCAAAATACTTTATTGTTAATGAGGTGTGTCAATCTCTTCAGAATGCTTGTAAACAATGAAGATAATGAAATGACCTTGTGTCTATTCAGTTAATAAATAAGTTGAAAACAGTTGAAAAATACTACATAATCATAATAATAATGAGGAAATAATAATTTCGTTATAAAGACTTTAAAATTTTTTTTTTTTTTTTGTAAAATTGTGTAAGAAACCACACAAAAATCCGTATAAGGTACAAAAACTTGATAACGCATGTTCAGGTTCATATAGAAAAAAGAATCAGTTCCTATCCTTTGCATCGTTTAATAACAAATCCAAAGTTTATTTCAGTTCATTTTCGACTATTGCTATTTTGTTCTATAAATAATAAAAATCGCCACAACCATTATTTTATAAGTGCCGCGTGGAAAGCAAATTTTATGTTCACTGCCAAGTTATGGCTTCCTATACTTAACATATTAACATTTATGAAGTTCATAATCTTTGATCATTATGCTTGGTCTATCAGTGACAGTTGCGAATATTATACACATATCATTATCTTCTAGATTAAGGCTGTAAAATGCAAAAGCATCGGCGTCTATATATTTATGTACATGCATGTATATTCGCAGTTATACATAATTTCCAAAACCTTCAACAAGGACCAGACTTCAGATTTCATCACGCGTGTACATTGATGTTTTATTGGCATTATAGATCTTTTTTAAATACATAAAATTAAATTGAATTTAAATAAAAAATAGTAATTGATAAAACAAGATGAAGATGAAGAGAAATAACAATTTCGCTTACCTCAATAAAGAACGTGAAAATTACCAAAAAAAATGTGTATTTAAGCTCAAGTTGTGGTTTATTTTTTGTATACCTATAATATAAAATAATAGTACATCAAAATAACAATGCTTTGACAATAAATATGTCGTAGACTCAAAAAATAAAATTTTGCAGATAGGGCCTTTACGAAGTTAACGGCAGCATTCTACATACACTCATACTACAAAAATATTCTTTATATTGTATATATTGTATAAAAGACGACAGCCGTTTCTTGATGTTCTTTAAAAAAAATTTAAAAACTACAAAATTGAAATTGAAAGTAGATAAATATAAAAGTCACGACTGGGTTGCACAAACTTGCTCTTGTGGCAAGTTGCCCACGAACTTAACAAAAAAGGGCTTAGCGCTTAGGTATTGAGTTACCTATACAAAAATAATAAAAATAAATTAATAAAAAAATCGTTTAGAAAATTAATTTCTAACAATCCAGAGTTTTTCCAGGAAATTGTGGCAAGCGATATTATTTTGAGTAAAATCATTTTTTTACAGCAAAATAAGCCTTTTTTAATGATTTTAACGACCAATATTAATCCGTCTGTGTTTCAGCAATCACTGGGATCAATTTTCAAGCTTCATTTGCTGTTGGATAGAGAAAATGTCAAACTAGGTCGTGGGGACTATATTTCTAGACATATATCAACGTTTTTGACTAAAAAACGACGCCCAAGTTGCACTTCCTAAAAAAATGCAGATGACGTTTTTGAAAACGGCCATTATTGTCAATTATTTATTAGAAATACTGCAAAAAAAAAACTTTATGCGTTTCAATGAACCAAACATTTTTATTTCTGTTTTTAAAAATCAGATTTGTTAACTATCTGCTTTTTCTTGAATTTTTTTGCATGTAAATCACTTTCATCCGGACCAATTTTACTGCGGATTTGCTTTTCCAACATTTGTATGGAGTGCGAATGTGGTGCGGAAGGCTTTCGTTTTTAGTAATACCAATTTCACGAACAACGTTACCGACATTTATTCCCGCGTATGGCTTGCGGATTCTCTTATAGCAAATCCCTAATAGGGCTGAATTTTTTAAAAAACTTTTTTGAAAAATATTTGTTTAAAACCTTGGGTATGAAAATATGAGGAGCCAATGAAATCTTAAATTTAAAAAAAAATATCATCAAGGTGTTTTCAAAATATTGAATTTGCAAAAACAAAACTTTTTAATATAATTAAATTAAAAAAAATGTTATGGAAAAACTAAGTTCGTCATAATTATTTAGTCAAATAAGCCTTCTTATATATACTTAATTCGGTAAAGATAAGTCAGTCGCCAAGACAAATTTATAAAAAAACCGTTACAACAGTTTTCTAGGAATTCTGCTCAAACCATCTAAATGGCCTTTAATGCATTATTATCAATCATGTGGGAAGTTGATTTTGTTGATTAACTACATATATAGTCGCTATATAAAAAAAATAAAATACCTGACTGAAACGGAAAAAATAGCCTATGTTTGTTTAGCCTATGTTTCGGGAAAATCGGACTTGTTCTCGAGAATCCATTTTAAAAACTCTAATTATCTGGAAAACTGTTAGTCTGACAGAATTTAAATTATATACAAACTTTGTAGACTATTAAATTGTTCATATTATTTATATAAACCTAATGTATCTTCAATATTTTGAAAGTTATAAACAAATAAAAATTAAATTTTATTTGTAGTATAAATTAAATTATCCCACACCATAACCTCGACAAGTAAGGTAGGAGAATCAGGTACGCCTGCTACTAAACGACGTTTTTCGAGACCTTGTGAGATCTTGTCAAAGGCTTTACTAAAGTCCGTGGCATAACATCAACTTCGTTTGTTTGTTCTATTGCGTTTAAAGTATAAGACACAAATTCAGTTAAATTATGGGTCGTTGATTTCCTTTCAGGAACCCGTGTTGTTTGGTCGAAAATAATGGTTTGCAATGAAAATAAACGGTGTCAAAGACAATACTTTCGAAAAGTTTTGAAATGCATGACAATTTGCCAATAGGCCCATAATTGGTAACATCTGCTTTACAACCCTTTTTGTGAATCGGAATGATAAAAAAATCTTTCCACATTGATGGGAAAATCCCTAGAGAAAGAGATTTTTGGAAGAGACATTACATTATAATTTTTAAACTTAAGGCCTTTGGATTTTCTGCTGGATTTATTGATTGGATATATTCTTATCTTCGAAATAGATCCTACCAGGTGAAATTCAGAAAAACATTTTCAAACCCTTTTACTGCCAACTCTGGAGTACCACAAGGAAGTCATTTAGGTCCCATTCTTTTTATTCTTGCTATTAATTATGTAACATCATGTATTCGCAATAGTGAAATTCTGGTTTTTGCTGACGATATGAAGATTTTCAAATCTATATGCTCAAGCGGTGATCGTGTGAATCTGCAAGCCGACATTGATAGCTTTTGTACTTGGTGCAGCAAGAATGGATTAAACCTTAACCCAGCGAAATGTCAAACTATGACTTTTTCAAAGAAACGAGTACCAATCATATTTGACTATAATATTTCACAACATACATTGTGCCGTGTTGTTAGTTTTAAAGATCTTGGAATCGTCTTCAATCCAAGTCTAGATTTCACAGAGCACATCAACTCTCTTGTTAAAAAGCCTAACTCAATGTTAGGATTTGTAAAAAGATGGTCCAAAGAGTTTCAAGACCCTTATGTTACCCTATCTTTATACAACTGTTTTGTTCGTCCGCATCTGGAATACGCATCGCAAGTATGGACTCCGTTCTATGATGTTCATAGATCTAGGATAGAGGCAGTTCAGCATAATTTTGTTCGTTTTGCCTTAAAAGGTCTTCCCTGGACAGATCCTTATAACCTTCCACCTTATGAACACCGAATTCAGCTTCTACACATTCAGTCCTTGTTACAGAGGCGTGTAAATAACGATATAGTTTTTATCCACCAACTTCTTTCGGGCGCATTAGATGCACCTGATCTACTTACTTGTGTTGGACTCAATTATCGTGGGGGTGCTCACCATCTGCGTAGCCTTGAGCTCCTACATTGTCCACACCATCGGACTAATTACGGTATGAATGAGCCGCTTACCCGCATGTGCAGGCTTTTCAATTTAAATTCTAAAATTATTGATTTTAATGACAATAAAATAAATCTTAAAAATGTACTTAAAACCAGTGCTCATCGCTTTTAGTTCATGTTTTATGTATTTTGTATTGTTAAATTATATGTTTTATTGTATTATAGTGCTTGTGTTATTGTAGTGATTTGTTTTACATTACTAACAACTAACACCAGCACTAAGTGATGAGCCAGTGGAACACATATAATGTGTTGGCAAATCTTGGTTCATAAGCTGAAGCTTGCTCTAAGCTCCTTATGAACAGGATCTGATAGTGTAAAAAAAAAAAAAAAGAAAGGAAAGAGGCTTAGCCAAATTCACTGCGCATTTCTTTAAAACAATTGCTGGCAAACCATCTGGGCCTGAAGAGAAATCATCCTTAAGTTGGTTGATTTTGTGGACCACATCATCAACATTAATGTTAACTGATACCAATGACGTTTGATTACAGGTATTCAAATAAGTGAAATAGTTAACGTCAGGTTCAAAACTACTATCAGAAAAAACAAGACTAAAGAAATTTGCAAATAAGTTAGATATAATCTTATGATCATTAAAAGAATGATCCAAATAGTTAATAGAATTAGGATATCCATCTGACTTATTTTCATGTTAATACATTTCTGAAATTGCTTAGGGTCTGTGATAATATCTTATTGCATTTGATTTATGTAAGCATCATAGAGCAGTTTAGAAAGAACAGAAAATTCATTATAAGCATCCAGATAGAGGGAATAGTCGTCTTCTTTTCTGGTTCTTAAATATCTTTTCCAAAAACCATTACGAAAGTTACGGAGAGTTCGCAACTCCCTTGAATACCACGGTGGAGATGACGAAGTATTTTTCTGGGGTGCATAAGGTACGGACAGGGAAAAACATTCAAAAATTACTGAATAAAAGTTATTGGTTACTATATCAATACAATTGTTATTGTTGCTACTGTTTAATTAAATATTAAGTTGAAAGTAAAAGAAAAACCAGTAATTGAAATCTCATTGGAAAATATGCAAGAAATAAAATTAATAAACACTGAAAACAAATCGTTATTATTGGAGAAAGGAGAAAGGCACAATAATAAAAAAATAAAAAAATTATTTAAGATGAGAAAAAGACTGCTCTAAGAGAAAGAGAAACTGAAAAAACAAACAAGTAAATTGATTATTTTTATTTGCTTATACATATTTAACTTTCAAATAATTAGAGTTTTCAAATCAAATGACGGCTCAAGCACAGCTCGATTTTCCCAAAAAACAATAATAGGCTAATGAACTATGAACCCCTCCAACAAATTGCAGAAGAGAATTGTATACAATTAAATTGTTTCCATTAAAAAGTCTATCCCGACTGGACTAATATTACTATAAATAAAAACATTTAACGTAGAACGCTGCTCGTGGTGAAACAAACACACGAGGAATAATATTGATTTATAAAAATAAACAGTAACATTTAAGAACAATGCAAAAATATAGATCATAGAAAAACTGGTTAAACAACAATATGATTGCTGTACATTAATCATTTCAAAAAATGTATAAAAACTGAAGAAATTCTTAATTTAAGTCATTATAGTAAATTTCGTAAGAAAATAAAAAGCATGAATATTGTATTAGTGGCCCTCGCTATTTTTGGGATAGCAAACGTTGCAGTTGCCAGATCCCCTCCACGAAGTGGTGGTTTTGGTGGACCAGGAGGAAGGCCTCCAAGTGGACCAGGTGGACCAGGTGGACCAGGTGGACCAGGTGGACCAGGTGGACCACGTAGGCAAGGTGGACCAGGTGGAATGGGAAACTATCAAGGTGGACCAGGTGGATTTGAAGGACCATTTGGACCAGGTGGATGGGGTGGACCAGGAGGATGGGGTGGACCCCTAGGTGGATGGGATGATGAAATGGAAAAACCACCAAGTCCTATGGGAAGACCACCATGTCCTAATAGAAAACCACAACGTCCACCACCAGTTGATGAAATTCTTGAAGAAGAAGACGCCTCAGAAGTTGTTACTCCAGTTCCTGTGGTTACAGAAGTTACTAGCGCGGTTCCAGTAATAACAGATGTTACCAGCGCAGCTCCAGCAGTCACCGAAGTATCCACCTCAGCTCCAGCAGTTACAGAAGTTACTAGTGCATCTCCAGCAGTTAAAGAAGATGAGGAAGAACAACTTGACCTACCTAGTGAATCGTTAAACGAAGTTACTGCAGCACCAAATCTACCTTAAGAAATTTTATATGAATAACGAATGGTTTGTTCTAGTTTTAATGTTTTCAAAAAATCAAAATTATACAAAAATTCCTGTAGTTCCAATTTTTTCTGGAAAGCGTGATGGTGATTAAAAGGTTCCTTCCCACGGTTGTGCCCGTATATCTCGAAGACGCTGCGTCATAGAAAATAAAAGTTGGAATGAAAAATGAAACTGACAAAACCTAAAAATAACCGCATGGAAATTTTCCCATGGAAGTAACATCGAAGATTTTTTTTTACGAGAATAAAACTCAATTCGAATAAAGAATGCAAATTGAAATCGGTTTATAATATAGAGCCCATCACAATACATGCATTTATAGATGAACTTGAACTTCAAACTTAATAATTAAAAAACAAACACTCATCGCAGTAGTTAAAATATGTATACATACATATATCATTTATCATTCTTTTTCCTCAAATAATATCACATTACTGATTGTTTTTTTCTACATTCTGATAGTCTATAACAATATCTGTTTGGACCAGTTTTACCACATACACAAGCAAAAAAAAATATTTTTCCGGGAGGTGCATTTTTCTAAAAATTAACTCACGACGTATTTTTTTTTTTTTTTTATAATGAGCGCACACTCAAAGGGATGATACTACCCTCATTATGTAGACACAGTGTGAGCACTAGGAAAGGGAGAGAGGGGTTGAAAGGAGGTGTCGGTGCACATTAGTTTTGAATTCCTGAATATTGCAATGGCTGGGAAAGACAGAGTGTGGCAAGGCATTCCACATTCGCATAGTACGGCTAAAGAACGAATCTCTGTACTTGACAGTACGACCGAAGTTGGGCTCGAGGGTATATTGATGAGCATTCCTAGAAGCGCGAGTATTACGGTTGAACTGTTTAAGGGGAGGAATGCAACTGGCTATTTCTCTAGAGCAAAAACCATTAAAATAACGGTAAAAGAGGGTGAGACAAGAAACATTTCGACGATGTTCAAGCGACGTAAATGATCTTATGATGGTAATATCACCAATCAATCTAAATGCTCTACGTTCAATACTGTCCAAGAGGCTTAAGTAAGTTACAGGAGCACCAGCCCAGATATGGGAGTTATTTTCAAGCTTTGGACGTATATAAGTCTTGTAGATAATAGCCAGATCAGAGGGGGAGAAAAACTTCTTGCATCGCCTTAGAAAACCCAAACATCTTGCGGCATTTTTGGCGACATCGCGTATGTGATCGTTCCACAAAAGGTGGTTGGTGATACACATACCGAGAATATCAAGATGTTCAGTCTCCTCGATGCAAGTGCCATCTATGGATAATGGCAAGGGGGGTATATCTTGCTTTAACGATACAAGACAGCATTGGGTTTTCGAAGCATTAAATTCCACGCGGTTTTTTAATCCCCATTGTACAATGCTGTTTAGGTCGGAATTTAATGAACTTATCATATTTTCTCGTTGCAGTTCCACATCCGAAGAAGAGGGATGTGAATCTGAAAACGAATATGAGAAGCTAAGAGTACTATCGTCAGCAAAACAATGTATTGGATTAGAAGTTGCAGACAGGAGATCATTAATAAAAATGAGAAAGAGTGTTGGAGATAGAACAGAGCCCTGGGGCACACCAGCATTTATTTTGTGGTTTTCAGACTTGAATCCATCCAATACAACTTGTATTGAACGATTCGAAAGGTAATTACTAATTCAATGAAGGAGGGATTCATGAAACCCGAAAGCACGCATTTTCGATAAGAGAGCCTGATGCCAAACCCTATCAAATGCTTTTGAAATATCAAGTGCAATAATCTTACTTTCTCCAAAACGATGTAAAGATTTGTTCCACTGTTCGATGAGATGAACCATGAGATCACCAGTTTACCTATTGCTACGAAAGCCGTATTGTCGGTCATTAAGAAGCTTTCGATCTTCGAGATATTTCTTGAGCTGATAATTAATCAGCGTTTTCATGACCTTGGAAAGAAGGGACGTAAGTGCAATCGGTCGGTAATTAGACGGTGAGGAAGATTCGCCTTTTTTGGGAATAGGCTGGACAAATGCAGTTTTCCATCCGCTCGGAACGAGACCTGAGGAGTAGGACAGATGAAAAAGCTTACGCAGTGGTTTTGCCAGCGTCGGAGAACACCTCTTTAGAACAATAGCGGGGATACCATCCGGACCAGCGGATTTATGTGTGTTAAGATCTTTTAGGACTCTCGCTACAGTACGAGTGCGAAAAAAGATTTGCCCCATAGAATCACTAACTCGCTCAAGTACAGGCGGAGTCATAACACTCACTGGCAGCGTTGAATTGGCGGCGAACTGCCTAGCAAAGAGATTAGCTTTCTCTAGAGAGCTAACAAATGGAGTGTCATTCACAACGAGCGTAGGAACCGAGGAAGAGGAAGAATTCCTCATATTTTTTACAAATGACCAAAAATTTTTACTGCCTTTGGGACATTGCAGTATTTTTTGCCGTAATTTTTGGTCATGTATAAATTTGGTCCGTCGAATATGGGCGTTGCAGGCCTTCCTGGCTTGCTTGAACTTATTCCGGTTTTCCTCAGTTGGATTGGCTTTAAGACAACGGAAATTTACCTTCTTGACCCTAATAACCTCTTTACAGCTCGCATCGAACCATGCGTTCTCTTTAGGTCTGATGCTTTTAACCCTGTTCGGGATAAAAGTTCTCATTCCCAGGAGAATCAAACTTGTGATCATATCAGCGCTGGCGTCAACGTCACTATCGAGGAAGCATAGTGACCAGTTAAAGATCCTAAAATAATTATTGAGACCGTCCCAGTTGGCTTTCTCGTATTGCCAAACGGTTTTCTTAGGAGCTCTTTCTTTAACTGGAGAGTTTTTACACGAGAAATTTGCTGATATGACACAATGGTCAGATGTGCCTAGAGGAGATAGAACACTAATAGTGTACTTACCAGGGTCAGAGGTAAGAAACAAGTCAAGAGTGTTTTCTGCTCGACCTACCACGTCCGATATTCGAGTGGGCTCGTTGACCAACTGAGTTAGGTGGTTAAACTCAGCGAAGATCTCAGCACACACTCCTTCTGGTGTTGCCTGGCCCGAATGTTGAAGCCATGAAGAATTGTGTACATTGAAATCGCCCGTAACAACGATTTCAGTGCGAGGATAGGACGAAACAATTCTTTGGATGGAATCAGACAAAGCATCAAATTCACGAGAAGTTGACACTCTGTCTAGATTGGGGCTTCGATAAAGGAAGCAATAGTGAATGATTTGCTTATTCACGGAAAATTTAAACCACATAAAATTGAAAAAAGAATTGGCGCAGAGACCATATTGTGGCAAAAACTGATAGGCAACATCATTCCTAATGTATATGGCGAGACCATAGTGGGAAAAGAATAATGGCACCAAGTTATACCCATGAATAAAGAATTCAGTAGGATCGGAATCCTCACCTACTTGGGTTTCACTTAGTGCCAATACAGCTGGCCTGTTTAAAGCAGTATGGGAGTACACAGAAAGAAAATTCGCTCTAAGCCCACGAATATTACAATAATCTACCCTGAAATTTCCAGCCATTGCAAATAAAAGAATAACAAAAACCAAAACAGACAAAGACTATAAGAAAAATATTACTGAGTTGAACCACAGAATGCTATTCGATACACGCCACCGCTAGTGTTATGCCTTAGTAGTGACAAGAATCGAATCCGGCCCTGTTAATGCAAAACAGTAACATTTTTTTTGTCAACAATCTGTTATCAACGATGACGCAGCCTGTGTATCAATTACATTAGTTATAAAACCAATGCAATTTGATACACATGCTAAGCCATGCGATTGTGCTATTTTTTGCTATTTTTTTTTTTGTTTCGTTTTGTTATTGATATTTATTTATTTTTTTTTTTTTTTTTTATGTAAACATTTGAAATTTATAGGAACAAATAACACGACTAGGCACAGACTCAAACAAGACGCGCACGGGCAACAGACGATCGACGCACTACACAGAGGGGACCTTCCCCAACGAAAGTTCAATGACAACTGCATAAACGAGGGGAAAGGTACAAAATCTTGAATGACAAAATCTCGAATTGCAAAAATTTTTAATAGTACAAAATGAAAATCTTAAATTTCGGTTAAAAACTTAAATAATAAATGCAAAGGAAACTTTGCAAACACCAAAAGTCACACCCACCTCCAATCATATAACAGGTCCAGGCAGGGAGTTTGCAGGTGTAGCATACCCAAGTAGCAATTTGTACCTTTTATGTTACAAATTTATTGTATGTCGTTTACAATTCATATACAGTTGCTGAAAAAATGTTTTGTATTTTTACATTAACTAATTGGATGATTGGTAAACAAATTGTAACACACAAAATGTTGTTGAAACAACACATCTTCAAACGTAAACGTACTGTAAACCAAATTTCGTGAATGTAAAACCAATATCACAAAACGTTTACATTTGTAGCACTTTTGTAAAGCTATTATCAAAACTTAACTGTTACAAAACGTTTACAGTAAATAGTCACAGCACATCTTCAAACGTAAGCATACTGTAAAACAAAAATCGTCAATGTCACAAAACACTAAATTTGTAGCAGTTTTGTAAAACTATTATTAAAACTTAACACTCACAAAACATTTACAGTGCAAATGTATTATAACAATCACCAAACGAGATAAATCGGCCATTATTGTTTCCATTTTTTATCAAATTAGAAAACCAAAAATATTGAAAATCTATTTTTATTGATATTTAGTAAAAACAAAACATGTTACATATTTGATTGAAACAGGACTTTGAAATATATCTTACAAAATATTGAAAAATATGGTTTTTGTGGAAAAAAAAAATTGTCTCAAATATTTTTGTAAGAAATCATTTCTAAAATAAGAAAGTTTTTACAGGCCCCTTAATTTTATCGACCTGTTTTACAAAACTGGTAGAAAAAATTTCTCGCGTTCGATATTTTGCCTTTACTTGCACTAAAAATATAATTATTGATTATTTTTATACCTTCCATATTATAATAATAATGTCAAGAACAAGATGGAAATTGTTTTAGTTTTGGTTTGTATACATATAGTAATATGATCTCAAATGGCATTACGTATTTACCTATACAGTTTAATATTTTTCTGTAAACGATTTGTACCTAAGTTAGTTTTTATGTTATTTATTTCGAAATGTATTTGAACGTTTACATTTGTAAATGTACAAATCAGGTACATCAGGCCGCTATATCGGTAGCTGTCACTTTTGAAGCTGTCATTTTTTGACATTTGACAAGTAGAAACTACGCCATTAATAAAAATGGAACGATACACGCTTCAACAACGCATTGAAATTATTAAAATTCACTAGAAAAATGCGCTACGTGCCACACAAGCAATGAAACCATCGATCTTTTACGGGAAAAGTTTCCGGACCGTGTTATCTCTCGAAGAGGTGATCACAATTGGCCACCGAGATCTTGTGATTTAACACCTTGCGACTTCTTCCTTTGGGGCCACGTGAAAGATAAGGTCTACGCCAACAGCCCAGCGTCGATTCAAGACCTCAAAGATGGAATTCGTGAGGCTATCGAGGACATAGGGCAGCCACTTTGCGATTTGGTTATGGAAAATTTCATGAAAAGGATATGGTCCTGTAAGCGTGGTCGTGGCGGCCATTTAGCTGATGTTGTGTTCCATTATTAACGGCATACCTTCCTCTTTATAATGAAATAAACATCCGATCATTTATCTCAAAAAATGCAATTTTTCTTTGAATATCAAAATAACCCTCTTATTGGAAAACCCTTTACAAATGCAATTAACATCACAAAACTGTGTTATTATAGATTATTCGAATGTTTTTTTATTTAGTTCATTAAAATATTCCGTTCATATAACAATGGTAAGGACACACCATGGAAATGATATTTTGGGTGTTCAAGTCGGTTGTATATCATAAAATATATTTTTAATTCCGCTTATAGGTACTATAAGGCAATTTATGCATTCGTGCCGAAAAAAATTGAGATAACAATCAAACATGACATTACGATGATGATAGCGAAGAGGAAAAAAGTGGGTCTAAGAATTCTGTTTGTCTGTCTGTGTTTTTTTTTTTTTTTTTTTTTTTTTTTTTTATATATATTTTAATTTTCTTATAACTACTTACTTGCTAGACAAAAACCTTAACAACTAGCTTACATATTAACTTAACTAACTTACTGGCCACATGCGAGCGCTCTAAATTATACCATAACCAACTTAAAATTATTGACTTTCGGCGTACCTAGCTTAAATATTATAGAAATTCATTTATTACTTAAAAATAAGAAAATTAGGAAATAACTCATTATATCTATCATTTTTAATTTTTTATAAAACTTAAAACTACACTTAAAACTACTTAAAATAACTTAAGACTAGAACAGCCACATCAACGGTTTTTTTTCTTTTTAGTGCCACCATGATTGTTTTGTACTAAGGTTAGTTAGTTAGCCTACTTTTAAAGCCAAGGACATGCCTAAACCTGCGTAAGTCAAACCAAGGCAATAAACTCAATTAGTCAACTTTTATTATTATTTATTTTTTAAATTTTACTAGTTATTTTACACATTATTCAACCACCAGAACTGGCGATTTTGGTCCAATCTATCTATCTGGTCCCTTTCGGACACAGCCCTACTGAACCGAAGGCGCTCTGCTCCGCTTTCTGCGACGACGTCACGACCATAAAGGAGTCGCCTATCCACAGTTTTTCGGCCGACACGTGTTAGATCAGCGGTACCGCCGAACTATCCTGTATCAGCCCTCGACTGTCTAAAAAGAGGAAAGCGTCGGGTGGGATAAATCCGCTTAGACACACACTTTCGTAGTATTCATCTTTGGGGTTGTAAGCCCCGAAAATCAAGCCATTAGTTGAAGTCATCGCTCTTGCAATATGACCCCGAATCAGCTTGATTAAAAAATTATCTATTCTGTTTATGTTAGCCCTGTTGTATAGAACCTCGTTGGAATAATATTTTATGAACTCCGACTCTAGTGTTCTGTGCAATCCAAGGCAGCGTCTAAGACACTGCCTCTCAAATACCCGAGTCTTTTCCATTTGAGATGGTGCAACGTTGAACCACACAGGACATCCATAGGCAATCATCGGCCTGATTAAAGCCATGTAACAAATCACCTTCACCCTGCTATCAAGATGGCTGCTGTAAAACAGGCGTCTTGTCAGGGCAAAGGCTCCCCTAGCCCTGGTCAGAGCAGCATCTATATGTCTGTCGAAATACAGATATTGATCCAGCCAGATGCCAAGGTACTTCACGACACTTTTACTTGCCAGTGGCTGTCCAAGGGGTCCAACGATCACAAGTTTTTGCCAGTTCTTTCTCGTATCCGCAGAAGCTCTAGACAAAGGGGTTCTAAACAGAATAGTTTCGCATTTCTGAAAGTTGATTTTCAACTTCCAGTCATCGCAATATTGCTGAATCTAGTCGAAGTCAAGCTGCAAAAGAATTTTGATAACTTCAACTTTTGGACCTGTTATGTACGCTATTAGATCATAGGCATACGCAATTGCATGAGTTAGACTACTTATAAGATCGCTAGTGTAAATGTTAAAAAGAATCGGCGAGTTAACCGCTCCCTGCTGCAGACCATTTTTTATTTCAAATATTTTGGTAGACGTTACACTGCCACTCTTGACAACAAACTTTCTACCGTTGAGCATATCATAAAGTATATACAATAATGATTTACTAATTTAGATACAGACCTTCTAACCATACGGTGTCGAAAGCTTTCTCCAAATCAACCAGACAGGCACCCATGCACTGTTTTTTCGCATTGTTCCATTGAATTTCAGAAACAAGCTTAGACGCGGCATGAATGGTATCGTGTCTTGCCTTAAAGCCGAACTGTTTATCAGGAATAATATTTTTGTCCTCAGCCCATTTGAACAAAGCCCTATTGAGAACTTTTTCGAATACCTTACTGATACTCGGAAGGAGACTTATCGACCGTAGATTTGCCGGATTGTAGTTATCCTTCCCCTTTTTAGAGAGAGGTTGTACCACTGCTGTCTTCCAACGCACTGGATAATATGCATTTTTCAGTGCGTTGTTAAACAATGTGGTGTAAATGTCGACTGCATCCTGAGGTAGATGTCGTAGTACAATATTGGATATACCATCTACTCCTGCCGACTTCTTTTTCTTCAATGAATCGAAAATGATCTGAAGTTCTAGCTTCGAAATTAACAGGGAAACAGACCCGTTTCGCTTTTGTCTGTCTGTCTGTCTGGCTGTATGTCAGTATGGATGTATCAACACCTACAGCTCCAACGATTTTCTTGAAAAAAATTGTCTTTTGTTAAATTGCAAAAAAAAAAAATTGGCAAACCTATTAACGGTACGTACCTCCCATAGAACCGTTATTTTTTTCTTGAGCTATCTTATGAACGGGTTAATCGATTTCAAACCAAACATTTTTTTTAGAAAACAAATTTCAATACCAATATTTTGCATAAAAGCCTAATTTTAGTTTTAATTAATTTTTTAATTTATTTTTTTTTTTGTAAATTCAATATTTGAAAATCGTGCACCACAACAGAAAGTTAGTGCGAAACAGTCGTGCACTTTATTTTCTCTGTCAAGTTAAACAGCTTTGTGTTGGACCACAAAATATTAATATTTTGAAATATTCACCCTCATATTGAAATTGCAATTCTGTATTCTTACTTACCTATACTCTATACTGTGTATATATATAATATATGTATATATGTATATATGTACATGTACATACTAGCAGTACCTATAAAGAAAAACAATATATTTTCTTACTATTGAAATTGAAGTCCTTCCTTTGAGAATATCCTTTCTATTCCACTGGGGGTCTTTACGTACCAACACAGCGTGAAAAAACCAACTCATCATAGACAAATAAAAAAATCCAAATGAAAATGTTTTCCTTACGTCAATTTAAACCAATAAGTTAGAAAAATGCTAGTAGGTGTACTTTACTTGCAACGCAGTTAACCATGACTTTTATTGTAAGCACCGAATGAAAAATTATAGAAACAAGCCCACAATGGCATCATTTGGCTGACTAAACAATTGCAAATAACAGTATTTTAGTATAGTAATTGTTTAAAGCTATGTACGAACATTATGTAGTAGGTATGGTAGCAAAAAAACATGGTTTGATATGCAAGGATACGTAGGGATTTTTAATGAATTGTATTTAAATTTTTATTTTTATTTTTTTCCCTGATGCAACGAATTTAATTTCTTTGACAAATTTTTGTTATTCGCGCAAGACTTTTCATGTTTGCGAAAATCGTAGGTGCACAAATCTATTTTGTATAGGTGCATGAACTCAATCCCCAAACATTTGGCACTGTTCTAATAGCGTATTTAATTTCGTTTCGTACGGCTTCAAATTGAGTGCCTATACATAATATGTACATATATACGAGTATATGTTGTAGTTGCTCAACAGGGTGTTAGGTGTCCCCTGTAATCTGCCGCCCTTAAATATTACTTTAATTTTATTGTTAACAACTTTACCTATCGCTTGAATAATGTCCCAAGCGATATGTAATAGAAAATTGTGTTTTTAAGGGGTCATCAATGTTGGTGTTATTTTTTGGTATTAAAATGAAGGTAATAAATAGAAAAAAATTTCTACAACATTGTCGGATAATTTTCTTTAAAATTGAAAAAGAAATTTTTTACTATCTTTACTATCTATAACTGGTCCGTAAGTAGTCCAGCAAGTGATTAGATCTTTGATAATTGTAGCTTGTAGCTGTAGGTACATTCCCGCATGAATGATACGCAATGTGTTGGCCAATGCATCGATCACTGCTGCAAAGACTCATTAGTAGGTACATCTTGATTGCAGACTCGATCTTGTTACTTATCCTTTCCAGTAGCTGCCAACATTGACGTACTAGATATGGACCGCCAGTCGGTTGAAATTTTCATACAAACAGCCAAGAAAAGTTGTTCCAGCTAAAAACAGCCTAAAAACGCCATCATCTTTTAGTGTTAAAAACGTGTACTAATTTCGCCATTAGAATTTAAATAAAAACAATAATATATTCATCTGTAAGTAACTCATGGCATAAGGAGTGGATGTGTTTTTGTAAAATAAAAGCCGTTTGACAATAATTTCAACCAAAATATTGCAATAGTAAATAATTAATTAAAAAAATCATATCACTGCTACGCAGATTCTGCTAGTAGTTGATGGCGCCCCTAGTTATGTTGGAACACGCGTGAAGTTGGCTACTGGCGGTCCATACCTAATACGTCAATGGCTGCCAATATCTTGTTTTGTTGGTATTAAATTTTATTTCTCCTGTTTCAGGATATCATGAACCTCTGGTTCATGACAGCTTGGCTCTGGTTTGGAACATGGAATGAAGTGGTCGATTTGATTTTCGGTTCGACCTTCGAATTTATCTTTACCTTAATTCTAAGCCGCCATTATCATTGATGACTCATCAAAACAAGTACTTAGTCTCAAAAAATTAAATTTACATTCTTTTTTTTTAGAATGACCCTATAGGAGACAAAATCTACTTTTTGGATGCCGATACACTGGAGGCGAATTCCCATATGGCCTACGAAATCCAAAATGATAAATTTGACTTGATTCGTCCCGTTTGCAATGCATATGAATCCGATCATAATGAAAAGCGAAGTTCAATTATCAGCTGCCGTAAGTAAATAAATAGAACATTTGTGCTGAATTTCCAAACAGATTGTCTAAATTCCCACTGATTGTTTTATTGAAATTTAATTTCCAAATTGTATTTATAGAACTTGTGTTTGCCCGCAACGGTTTACTCAATGTCACCCCCTACTGTTTGACTTTGGAAGCAAGTGATCTTACTATTGACATTATCAACACATATGCAGTAAGTCATAATCAAACTTCATTATCTATATGACATTTCAATGTCAAGTACTTTCTGGTTCAATATCAATTTGCAGGCAAAAGCTAATATTTGTATTCACACGGATTTGAGTAAGATTCATGAGTCGAATCGTCCAACTGCAGAGGCTTTACGATCATCACGTCAGCATCGGAAGTCTTCAACAATTGTTAACTCTGAGGAGTCGTTTTTTGGACTTAACCTTGGAAACAAGGCACTAAGCAATCTTCCGATAACCTATGACAAGGATGTTTTTGTCTATAGAACAGCAATGGAGTGGAACCGTGTAATTCAGCCTACTAACATGGTGCATATCATCAAGGCTGTTAAGTTAAAATTTATAATAGAGGAGGATCGTAGCGGAGCATTTGGAATCACCGAAAGAGCTGGTATTTTATATGTAAAAAATACTACGGCATTATTAAGTGCCCCGGAAACTGTGTACTTGTGAGTATATTTTTTAGTTCTATAATATTTATTAAAACATAACCTGAAGTTATGTTTTAAATGTTGAAACTTTAACAAATGAGTTCTCCAAAATTTTCTTTAAAAAATAATTAGTACAATTTATAGTTAGCATGTTCTTATTATTTTAATAAAAAAAAATTAGTTACGTTGTACCATTGAGTTTATGCACATAGAGAAATCATTTAGAAGTTTCAATGTTTGCTCGTATAGGATGTCGTTACTATCGACTTGTTTTTTGTTTACTCTTGTAGCAATTATTCTTGAGTTTAGGCAAGAGAAATAAAGAAAATCAAATACAATTGTATTCAGAAGAATTTTGTTTGGTTAGGTTTGAGGCATTATTAAGTGCCCCGGAAACTGTGTACTTGTGAGTATATTTTTTAGTTCTATAATATTTATTAAAACATAACCTGATGTTATGTTTTAAATGTTGAAACTTTAACAAATGAGTTCTCCAAAATTTTCTTTAAAAAATAATTAGTACAATTTATAGTTAGCATGTTCTTATTATTTTAATAAAAAAAAATTAGTTACGTTGTACCATTGAGTTTATGCACATAGAGAAATCATTTAGAAGTTTCAATGTTTGCTCGTATAGGATGTCGTTACTATCGACTTGTTTTTTGTTTACTCTTGTAGCAATTATTCTTGAGTTTAGGCAAGAGAAATAAAGAAAATCAAATACAATTGTATTCAGAAGAATTTTGTTTGGTTAGGTTTGAGGAATTTTCGTTACAGGGAATTATTGCAATAATATAATTACTCGATATACTTATTTAGCGACATCTACTTGAAACCATCTTGGTTCCTACTCAATGGTTGTACCTACATACCTACTTAGGGGCCAAATATAGCTGCTATTGAAACTTTTCATTTTCAATTTGAAGGCAAATTATTCAACAATGTTAGTGTTAAAGTTAATTGGTATTAAAATGAAGGTAATGAACTATAAAATATATATAAAAAAATAAAGCAATTAGGGCTAAATTCACAAAATGTTACTTTTGTGTTTTTAATGATCATTTAAATTTCAATGATCATTGAAAAAACAAAATTTTAAATATTTTGTGAATCTAGCCCAAAGATATGTAGATAGATAGAATATTTATTTCGTGAAAAAAAATTTACAATGCTTTGTTACCTCACATTTCACATAAAGAGATTTGATACCATATCTTACAACTTAAACATTATTTTATTGGGATTCTAAGCAATAAAATTTATCCTAATTTAGCTTAAAACTAGTGACTACAATTAGTGACTACAAAAAAAAAATCTAATAAGTCTAAAATTTCTTAAATCTAAAGAAAGCTAGGTAGGGTTGGAGGTTCTGTAGAGGGAGGTTTTTAAGGAATCTTTGCTATGGTGGAAGTCGAAAAAGCTTTGCATGGTATTGGTTAACCGTAGCATGCGGGTCATGGGTTCGTTACTTCCATAGCTAGTGCGATGAAAGTTTATTTTGAAAATTGGTATTGAACGAAGAGGGAGATTTTTCGGAGGAGCGCGGGGCAATCGATATGTCCGGCTAATAGCTGTTGAACAAAGACAATGTCAGCCACTTGACGACGTTTTTCAAGTGTTTGCATATCAATTAGCCTTAGGCGGTTTACGTAGGCAGGGAGGTTGTATCGATTTGACCAATCAAGGTCACGGAATGCAAAACGTAGAAATCTTCGTTGAACAATTTCAATACGGGAGTGAGAGATGTAGTAGGGTGACCAGACTTGGCTAGCATATTCAAGAAGGGGCCTTACAAATGTAACATAGAGAGTTTTATTTACATAAGGATCGGAGAATTCTTTTGACCAACGTTTTACAAAACCAAGCGCGGAGTTAGCTCTGTTTATAGAGGTGTCTAAGTGAGATCGAAAATTCAATTCCTTGTCACAGATAACTCCGAAATCACGTAGGGAATCAACTCCAGTTTGAGTCTAATTTAGGGACTTTTTTTGGGTTTATATTAGGTTTGGGTACATTTTTGGGTTTAACGCTAGGTTTATTTTTAAATACTT
This sequence comes from Baccha elongata, assembly GCA_951217065.1. Taxonomy (NCBI): domain Eukaryota; kingdom Metazoa; phylum Arthropoda; class Insecta; order Diptera; family Syrphidae; genus Baccha; species Baccha elongata. The sequence continues at coordinate 211,557,053 of OX578272.1, forward strand.
AGTGCGGTGATGATTTCTTCATGGATGATCTATTAGGTTTAAATGCACTGTTGGAATTATTTTGTGGTCTGTCAATCCATTTTGTTAAGGTCATCTGTCCTAGCCTGAAAAAGTCGTCAGAATACGAGGAAAAAGCCATATGTATCTGGATGGTATGTTTACTGTAAAACTTTGATGACGCGATCGGGGTGATGAAATGTTTTGACGTTCATTAACAGAAATGGTGAATTTACGTGAAAAAAAAAGTTTTTTATCCAATTAACATCAGCATGACGAGGAGCACCTTTGATAAAAAATGGAACTTTGGCAGATTTATTCAGCTTGCTTATCCTGTCGTTCCATTCCGACAGAGACCAAGTAGTTCCAAATCGTATAAGGGACTGTAATTTTTCTTCAGTAGGGCGTAGTTGACAAGCAGCAGAAGGCGAAGATGAAGCATTAGAAGGAGATTGGTGAACTGCAGGAGGAGGTGGTGCGGAAGAAATAGCAGGTAAAGGAATACGAGCATGTGGCGGTGAGTCCAATAATTCTTCCAGTAGAGAAGTCTCGAACATAATGGGTGTATGTTGTAGTTGTCTTGGTATCCCATCAATTTTACTTGATGCATATCAGAGTTTGGGTTGGTCAGGAATAACAGAAAACACAAATTGTTTATAAGAACGCGGTGAATAATGGATTTAGCAGAGGAAGAATTAGGTCAATTTATTATTAATTAATTAAAAAAAAAACAATGCGGGAGCGAACAAAAAATGCGACTATATCGTTCGACGGATAAATAGCGATAGTATAGGTAATTTATATGGCTTTACGGATCTTGCTTCTATAATTATCCTAAAGAAAGTCTGCTGGAACAAAAACCTCTTTGTTTTTTTTTATTTCAATCACGAATCACATGACATTTGGGTGTGTTCTACTGCTAAATACTTCTGATAAATTTCAGATTTATGTTTATAGTCCAGTCACCTTAGTAGATATACTAAAAAAAGGTTGACAAAAATTAGTTATAAGTTGAAACCTCTTTTAAAAATTAATCACAGGCTCTCATGTTTTTTCGAACAAGATGAGTCTTGTGCTAATAACGAGTTTTTAAGAATCTTTACTTTATCACCTAAGTAGGTACACATTATTAGCAGAAACAACACTCATCTTGTTCGAAATAACACGAGAGCTCGTGAATTAATTATATTTTTTACATCACAAGCCAAAAAGAGCTTATCAAAATAAAATAAGAGTTTAAAGTACAAAATTTTTTTTAAAGTTCTAATTTATTATACCTTTAAACTAAACTTCATAAAAAATCCGTCAACTAATTTTTGAAATATTGAATTCACAAAAACAGTTTTTCAGAAATTGTTTAAAACTAAACAAAAACATTTTTGAAAAATAGTTTTATGCCATGTAATTATAAATAGCTAGCCCAATTTCAGTATTGAATTTCGTTAAAATCGCTTCAGCCGTTATTGAGATAGTCAAAATTTAAAAATAACGTTATACGAATTTTCTTGAAAGTTTGGTTTTAACTATTTTATAGACCTTCACATGTGACATTCGGTTGAAATCGTAAGAGCCGTTTTCGAGAAAAATACAATTTTCGATAACCGTTATATGGCAGGTACCGCTATTTTTAGACTTACAGTGACATCCAAAAAAATATCTGGGCGTATTACCCTTAAAACCGTACCTACCAAAATTAAAGTAAATCGGACCACCCGTTTAGGCTGTAGGTGCCGAGACAGACAGACAGACAGAGAGAATTTTCGGACCCCTTTTTTTCGTCTTCTCTATCATCGCAATGTCATTTTTGATTGTTATCTCAAAACTTTTTTTCACGAATCCCAGACTTGCCTATTATATTATAGAGCTTATGGCTTGGTTCTTTGTTATAGTCCCAAAATGTTTAAGTGAAATAAGTTTATTTTTAATACTTTTATCAAATAATATAAGAGCTGTCTAAGGAGTGTCCAACATAAAATGATAAATTTTCTACCAGAAGGAATAACCTGGAAAAAAATCAAATTAACGATCGAAAAAGATTAACCTTTTTCCTTTTGAATGTGTTTGAACAACAACAACAACTTAAAGGCGCTACCACCAATTTTAAACGAATTTTATTTACTCGTTTACGAATATTATTATTCGTTTTTTTCTATCTTTGGCTGGAGATATAGCTATTTCAAGGATTGACAATTCCTTTCATCAGTCTCCTTTTTGAGCTTTAATCCAATTTTATTATAAAAAACTTTTTTCACATGCACCTCGTGAGATTCGAACCCACGCCTTCAGATTTACTCAGTTTTCGAAGTCGTATGCACAACGCTTATGACCACTGATGACACAGGTCGAGATGTTATGTTTGTTTGTTTTTTGAAACGCATTTGGAGCTTCAACATTTTTCTAAGCGCCTCTAAGTATGTTGTTTTGTTCCGCCTCCATTTTCTCCTAACCTTATTTGATAGACTACAATTTGTAGCACATATCAAAGGGGTAGAGGTTGGTAGATTGGTACGACCATACTATTTGAGTTATTATAACTTTTTCCTTTTAAATAACGGTGTTTGTTGTTTACTTTTAAATATTGGCGCTGTAACTACAAAAACCATTCAGAAATGTGATATTTTTCAAGTCGAATGGACGATTACAGTCTTCGTTCATTGATATCATCATTACCATTTTGAGTGATTTTTTATGATATATAGAAGTATAAAATTAAATTTTTTTGTCATTGCATGTATTTTGATCGCATCTATATTATAAACTACTTTTTAATTGCATTCTGTTTTTTAAACTCGATTATATTCTCCTAAAACACCTTTCGATATCATTGTCATGCCTCCTTTTCTAAAGTTATCATTGTCACGGTCTTCTTTGCTTGCATGGCAAAATCAAGATATATTTTGAGCATCACGACTTAAGAATAGTTGCATTTACTCACCTTGATCGTTCTTCAAGCTCCAATTACGAATTTGTTTTCAAAAAAATCCCGGATATCGGTTAAAAGAAAAATAAATTAATTTGAACCTAATCTTAAGCTCTTGTATAATTTTGTATAAAAAACTGTTTTATTTTCGTTCAAATATCATGCTAAAGTTTTTTTAATTATGATATTATATTTTTTGTTTATCGATTGGCGGAATTATTTTGTCATTTTTGTGGCAGAAGTTTCGTTTACTATTGAAATTAATGTTGTTATAAAATATTAAAACGGCGGCATATTGCTGAAAAACTTTTCCTGGTGCAATATGAACCAAAATTTACCATTATAAAACAAAATCAGTTTATTTTAGGATATGTCCATTTTTGGTTTCGAAATTTTAATATTTTGAAATATTTACCCATATATGTATTCTGTTCAAAATAATAACTAATTTTCCTGTAGTATACGTCAAAACTACACTGACCGTCATTGCCAGCTGACCGTCATTAGCATTCCTTCCCCTATATAACGCTCATATCTTTTTTTGGACGAAAAACAGTACTTTTTCCTCAAAAATTGAAAATAGCAGTACGTCGATAAAAAAAAAACAATATTTTTCGCAGTACATTTTTTTTAATTTTTATTTATTTTATTTCCTTAAAACATGAAATGTTTGCATTACTTTTAATGAGTGAAATCAGGAAACTTCATCTCATATATAAAAGTGGTATAAATTTCACCAAAAAAATTTTCATTGAGGAGCAAATTTCCTACTCGGAGATTAACAATGTAAAGAGGGAAATATCCCACTGTCATTCACGTTTGCCTACAAGCTCAAAAAACTACTGATTTGAAATTCTGTATATCTCAAAATAAAAGCAGTATTTAAAAAAAAAAACAGTAAGCAGTTTTACACAGTTTTTGAGAGCAAAAAACAGTACAATACTGCGAAAAACAGTACAGATACGAGCGTTACCTATACACCAAAGAATTCACACATTTTGATGTTTTTTAAGCAATAAAAAGTAAGCACAGCTCTTTCTAAACTTTTAACTAGGTTTTTTACACTATGCTATCCTTACAACTAAACTATCTTAAAAACTCAAAAAATCCAGAACAATGCAATTTGTTTGCGAGCTGTCGAGAAACAATTCCTTAATATTTTCATAAAGGAACTAAAGTCAAATGCCACGTGATAAAATAATTTTTATAAACTACAGATTAGGTAGTTACTTAAATCGTTGCTATTTATTATAAACAAAACACAACAAGAACATATATACCTACTAAAGCTACATCCTTTAAAAGTGGCATCCTTTTTCTATATTATTTGTAATGTCAGGTTCCATTCATTTCACTCCGAACAGGAAGGAAATATGATTTTAATGGAACGGTGAAAACCCCACCCTATTTCAATTGTGCATGTGGTAGTGACCAAAGATTGTTTAAATTTAATTTTTGTAACCTCAAAGGACGCAGAAACGAATTAAAAAGTATTTTTTTCAATATTTATTACTATTTGCACTTATTATTTATGTTTCCGAATTGTAAAAAAGAAATGAAAAAATAGTACGCGTATTGTTCCGGCTTTGAACATATCCATATGATCCATGTAAACAATACGTATGTGTAACACTCCCTATTCAATTCCGGAAGGCGAATCAGCACTCCCAAACAGCACTCCGAACAATGAATGAAACGGTTTAGGAAAGTTTTTTTTTCACTCGGAGGGCCTTCCGAACGTTGAATGGAAAATTACATTAAAATAGACTTTTTTAATTAAGGTAAAAGATCAACTGTGCAACTGCAACTGTGGTTCTTAAATAAGTTCCTCCCTGAGCGTACGCCCTTGCACATTTCTATCAACAGAGTTAAGACATTGGAGAGATGTTCTGCGAAGAAGCGCGGATTTGCTTTCTGTGGTCTATTTAGAGTATCTAGACATTTGGCTTCCATGAGAAGTAATCAGTAGAAGCATTTATCGTCAAACTTGTAGGAAATTTACAGTGAATCATTTTACAATTCATATATTCTTTTTTCTGAAATCATTATTTAGTCGATAAAATATGTAGGTACTGTCTTTTCGCCGGGGAATCTCGTAGTCTACCATTTTCTTTGAACCCTTCTTTCTTCCAATTCCAATACTAAACTAATAGCAATTCCATTTTTTCTACACAAAGTATTCTGTCAGTTTCTCTCCTGTTAAAAAAAAAATGGGAGTACTTTAGGTGTAGTTGGTGAACCAGATGAATAGAATTTGCATTTGCGTCTCGACTATCTTGGTAAAGTCACTTACCTTTTAAAGTTATTAGTCTAGATATCCTGATCCTGTGTTTAACGACATTATGGTTATTTAAAAACGAATTAAGGAGTTCTGAATATTCTTCTTAGATACCGTTAATTCTTTTTTTTTTGTTTTTATTTCAGTGTCACAGTGAATTGGACTGATACTTACAATAGAACCTTCATAATAAATGTTCACCTTCGTGATGGCCATCCTGCTAACAGTTCTTGCGAGCACAAAGAAAAGTCACGCACTCAAACCTGTGCTCAAATTAAATGGGAGAAACAGTGCACCAAATTTTGCGGTCTGGCTACAAACGGTGGAGCATGTCACTGGCGTGGTACCAATGACGGCTTTTCTCGTAACTATGCGTCATGTGTTCCAAACCAAACCTACTGCCCAGATAATATTTGCGATCCACTTGAAAGCCTTGCTATGTTTGCGTGTCCACAAGATTGTGCTGCCTCAAATAAAATCATGGGACCTCATACAACGAACGACAACAAACGGGGTATTCTGTCAGCTTCAGGAACATGCATTTGTGAGGACAATGGCAAATGTTCGTGTGCTCCCTTAGACGAGGACGACATAGATAGGCCGAAAAAAAGTCGAAAGAAAAATCTATTAAAAGAAATTGGTAAGCTTAGCACGATTATTGTCTCTACAATAGAACCAATGACGTTGATGAATTCACCGGGAATCATTTGTGGAACCTCCTGCATAATCCTGGCTATTACATGTCCAGCTGTGCTGATTTTAATCATAACTTGTTTGCTGTTTTCAAGACGTAAATACATCCGAAAAATTAAGGGAAAGTCCTTGAATTCAAAAATTATTGGAAAAGGTGACTGTGATGTTCGAAACGGCGATCTTCTACTTATGCCTATGGAAAACAATATTAAATTCGAATCAGATACAAAGTGGGAAATCGCTCGGGAGCATTTAATATTGGATACAATACTTGGTGAAGGTGAATTTGGGAAAGTTTTTAAAGGTTACACGACGGATATTACCAATTGTCCTGGCGTTACAACTGTAGCTGTAAAAATGCTCAAAAACGGTGCTAATTCGGTAGAATATATGGCTTTGCATTCTGAGTTCCAATTGCTTCAGGAGGTGTCCCATCCAAATGTGATAAAACTTCTTGGAGCTTGCACGAAAAGCGATTCGCCGATGATTATAATTGAATATGCAAGGTATGGTTCGTTGAGAGGATATTTACGCCTGAGCCGAAAAATTGAGTGCGCTGGAGTTGATTTTACTGACGGAGTTGCACCCGTGACTGTTAGGGATATCCTATCGTTTGCATGGCAAATATGTAAGGGTATGGCATATTTAACAGAAATAAAGGTAATTTTTAAGGAAATAACTTCCAGCAATTTAGAAAAAATTCATATCGATTATGTTTCCTTTTTCACAGTTAGTACATCGGGACTTGGCGGCTCGTAACGTTCTCCTAGCTGATGGTAAAATTTGCAAGATATCTGATTTCGGACTAACAAGAGATGTCTATGAAGATGATGCTTATCTGAAGAGAAGTCGAGACAGAGTCCCCGTTAAGGTATAAAACAACACAATTTTAATAATTTTTTTGGTGCCCTTATGACAATTTTAATTTTAGTGGATGGCACCAGAATCTTTAGCCGATCATGTGTATACAACCAAATCTGATGTGTGGGCATTTGGTGTTTTGTGTTGGGAACTGATTACCTTAGGTGCTTCACCATACCCAGGAATACCTCCACAAAATCTTTACCACTTACTAAAGTCGGGTTATCGAATGGAGCGTCCTGAAAATTGTGCAGATGAAATGTAAGCAGCTTTTAAACTATGTATCGTAATTTAATTGATTAAATTTTGTTTTCATTTAGTTATTCTATTGTCCGAACTTGTTGGGCGGATGATCCCAATAACCGACCGTCCTTCAAATACATAGCATCTGAGTTTGAGAAGCTACTTGGAAACAATGCCAAATACATCGAAATTGAAGCAAATGCTGTGTCTAATCCTGTATATTGTAGTGAAGACACAACCACCTCCACCACTCCCAATGATCTGTCAAAATTAACCAATAATCTGGGAGAGCCTGATTGCCTTGATCATTTGTGGCATTCGCCTAAAATAAGTTATGATACCAACGATAACTGCAACAGCAAAGAGTCTGGTGTTTCGACCAACCCTGAATTCCTTCCACCACCAGGTTATGATATGCCACGTCCTCTAATTGAGGCCAATACGACTGAACAGATCCTTCGATACGAAAATGATCTGCGATTTCCTTTGAACGTTCGAAAGTCTATACGTGGAAGTACACCATTAATTGATTCAAGTCATTATGCAATGCCTGTTAAACGTGGTCGTTCCTACATAGACATGACCAACAAAACATTAATTCGAGACAATCTTGACAACGACGATGTGGAGAAGAATATTTCAAAGAATATATCTTTTCGATTTTCAAGTTTGTTAAATCTTAACGAACAGGATAGTACTGCTTAGAGTTTGAAAAATTTTTTTCAAAAAGGAACAGAGAAGAGTTTAGCCAAAGATATATGTAATTCTCAATGTTTTATTTTTAACTTAATAAATATACTATATAAATAAAATTCATACCAATAATGGCATAAATCTAGAATAAAAACTTATGTTAAGATACAATAAAATATCTGTTAGCATAAGGTCACAATAGGCGTCGTTTGCTGTTTTTTTTTACATTTCGTTGTTATTTCTTTATTAAAAAAAAATACTTCATGTTAATTTTTGCAATGTTAAGTTTTATGTTTTTCTTATATTTATGTGTTTTGTTTAAGATTCTGTACATATGTATTCTTATTATTTTAATTATTAGTTGTAAATTATATTTAAATATGTAATATTTATAAATTGCAACCAGCTTAACTAATGATGTTCCATTATTTAGTACTTAAGTTATTTTATATCTATATTTATACATAAGCAAACTTAAATACGATTTTGTGTAGTTGATAATTGTATTCATATATTTAATCAAAACATTCCCATTCAATTGTGTAGGATATGACCATAGAAGGATGTACAGTCATCTGTTTTTCGTGTAAGCAAAACTTAATGGAATATATAGCGGGGGAAATACAACCACGTAAGAATTGTGTAGCAATATCTTAACTACATAAAAAAAAAAGATGTGCAATATTTGAAAAAATCGATTTTCGGAAGTATGTAATATATTGGGGAAATTGTGTGTATTTCACCTAGGGCTGCCAATGCTAAGCCCAGGAAGTGAAGCATATCGTCCAAAAAAACGAAGTAGATTTGAAAATAGTGGTAGAAATAAAAAAAAAACATATTAAAACGTATCTGTACAATTCTCCATACAAACAATTTATTTTTATTTTATTTTTTATTTAGAACGATAAAAGATTCACAATAACAGTCTTTTATTGATAACAGCCTTTCAAAGAATAATTTTTAGATATTCATAGGTACACACACCTAGAGAAAAAAGAACTCACCGCATGATTCATCGTAAGATCAATGTCAACTTTAACCAATTTTTTCAACTTCTATTCAACTATTTATTTTCATAGATTTAAGCGTATTCAAATTTGAAAGTACTGTGCTTTAATTTTAAATTTAGAACGAATCATCATTAAATCTATGTATGCATTTATTTAATTACTTTATTTTTTTTTTAGATTTATTTTTTGAATATGTAAGTTATATTATACATATATAATAATATTTCTTTTTCTAATTTAAATAAGTTTTATTAGTCGCAGCTTTATGAAATTTCAAAATTCAAATTCGATCTTTTGCAAAATCATGTTTTGATCACTTCACACATTTGTGAACGTATTGATTTATGAACAAGAATAAGCTTGACGAATCTCTTTAGGTTGCAAATTTCAAATAATTACGAACGTTTTAGACTTAACTATGTAACATATTTTAAAAGTAAAGAGGCGAGCTTTGACATTTTATTTTGCATAAATAGCTTGTTGCAATTTAAAATAACATTTAACACAATAAAAACTAACAAAAGTTTACATTGAGGTATACTTATTCATAAACAATGTTTAAGTTGTATTTAAGAAAAACTCGAGTTTATCCTATCAAAATTACACAGAGAAAAACCCGAGTTTAAGAACAACTATGAATATGCCCCATTGACTTTATTCAATTTAATATTTCGTAGTAAAATCAATATTTTACAACGTCAGATCGAATACGATCTTTTAGATTTTGTTGCTGAGTGTATCATATTTTTTTTAAATACAAAGGAACCGTTGAAACAAACTTTTAAAGTAAAAAAGGATTTTTTGGTTTTATTTAATTCAATCGGTTAAATAATATAATACAATTAATAATATTAATACAAAAAAATATAAATGTTAATATTAAATACAAAATTTAGCACTTTTTTGCGATAAGTGTATTGAGATTAAGCAAATGACTTTTCCGATTTGCAAAACTGAATCAATTCCAAATACATTATATGAAATTTGATCGTTATATAAAAATGAAAACGAAGTAGAAACAAGTTGCCACGAGCAGACGCATACATATACAAAATAAAATGAAGTAGATTTATTACATTTGAAGTAGACTGGCAGCTCTGATTTCACCATATGCATTATGTCTTCTACAGTTATTTATTAATCTATCACTATTCCATCCAAATTTTGTATGTTCCTATAATGTTTAATTTTGGTGAAACAAAGCCCTATATCGATGTTAGAACTTGGTTGACTATCTTAAATCGAAAAAAAGCATATAGAACTCTGTAGCCTTGGTTATCTTAAAAGAGGAATGAGATAGAGCAAAAAAATAATTGACAATCGAGAGAGCGCTACTACATATACTGCCAGATTTGATGTAAATAATTTTTTTTTTAGAATTGTCGGTTAGAACCTTGTTGTTTTAGGGCCGCGACTTATAAGCAAAAAACATTGCTAGCCAAATTTTTGGCTAAATAATGACCTTTATTAAACCTTTAATATAACCTTTTGCTTATTTGAAAAATAGATGAGGGTAGACTATGTATATCATTCTATGGCTATTGATTTATTACTTTATATTATTTAAAAACATACATATGTATTTGTATGAGACAAGAACTTGAATAAACTATATACATACAATTTAAAAGAAAGAGATTTACAAATTATGTGTTTTATTGAGAATCTTACTTGGAAAATCTGTAGAGTAAGAAATTTTAAATAAAACGATCCAGTAAAGCTTCGCCTATAAGTTATTTATTTTTATAATTGGCACTACTTGTTTAAAACGTATTACTTATGTACCAACTTTCACAGATAAATTTAAGAACTATTGTAAATATTTTATCGCCAAATAAGAATTACGAGAGATGAGATAAAAGGAGAAGTAACAGTTACTCGCTATAAAGTAATTGTTGTCCTTGTAGTTCATGCACATTTTACTCTACTTTTATAAAGTAAAATAAGTTTTTTTCAATTAAACACGCCTGGAATATTGGTTTCAAATTTGAACAAATCAACAAATTGTAGCCAACTATAAGGGATAAGAAAATTAAAAATTAGTTGGTACAGAATAGTGTACCCAATTTTTACTTTCGATTAGATATTAACAGTTTTTTACAGTTTTTTTTACAAATTTGGCCGGAACTTAATAATAGCTCAACCGATTTCTTTTATATTTGGTAACGCATTTAAGTTAATTATTCAAAACAAGATGGCGTTTAAAGTTTTAAAAATACGATGATAGATAATTTCATGAATTAAAATTTTTATAGTGCCAACGTTTGCAACAAGACCAAGTTTATGCACAACTGGGTCTCGCATTTTATTTTATTTTCCGTGGATTAAACTTAATCGGAAGCAAACAAAAGTATAAAACAATAAAAGCCAAATACGAGTGAAAAAGTGCAGTGTTTTCAAAAAAAAAATTACTAAAAAAAGAACTAGCACTCATTTTAGCGAAGGTATTTGGTGCACAAAACCTTTTTACATTCGGTCTGAATATGGAATGACAATTCGTTCGGAATCTCGAGCTATCTGAAACTTGTGGAAACGCTTTTTGAAACCTGGAGTGTAGCAAGGAGGCCTAGACCGGGAAGATCCAGAACAACAACTCCCCAAGGAGACCGATACATTAGAATAATTTCACATTGAAAGCGTACTGGGCGTTTATAAATAAGACTGCTATACTGTTTTAGCCGGAATTGAAACAAATTTTTAAGTTTCGAATGCAAATGATCAGGAAGAAAACTGAGGAATACGCCTATGATTAAAAATAAAGCTTTCCTGCTCTCTTCTTTTCTTCCATACAACAAAATTTAAAAATTATTCCATAAAACCTAGTATATACTTAATCAGGATTAATATAATAAGGTATGTAGTATGTATGTACATATAAAAAAATAACTTTTTTGTATTATATAAACATTCAAGAAGTGAACCAGTGAACAGTAAAACAATTCCGAGAGACCTTTCTGTTTAAAAATAAATAAAATAAATATTAACGAAAAAGGCACGACTGGGTCGCACAAACTTATTGCTCTTGTGGCAAGTTAGCTAAGGCTAAACAGAGAAAATTCAAAAGTGGGTCGAGCGTACTTCTTACAGGTGTTGTAGTCTTTCAATTTTTGTACAAACATTTTGAGTATGCCGATTTTAGCAAATTAATAATATTCATTCGAAAACAAAATTTCAAAAAGTTCATAAAAAATATCATAAAAATTATTAAAAAAAATTAAAAACGCCATTATCGTTCAGCTATCTAGGCCTTTTTAGAAATACAATTTGTTAAGGATTTGAAGCGTGGTTAACGAAAAAGTCAAAATTAAAAAAAACCGTTACATGGCAGGTACATAAAAAACTGTTTTTTTAAGAATAATGGTTCAAACCATCTTAAAGGCCTTTTATGTCGTATGACTCATGTCAAGTTTAATTAAAATCGTTGGAGCCGTTTTTGAAAGAAAACAAGCTTTTTCATAACCGTTATATGACATTTGGGGCACGAGTACGATAACTTTGGCGCCAAGAATTGATAACTGTTTTTTGTAGAACAGATCAATACAAGCATTTTTTACTATGGGTGGGGGGGGTCTATCTCCCTCCGTTTGGGCGGGAGGGGCAATTTTATAAAAACAGTGCTAAAAATTTAAAACAAATATTAAAAGATAACGGTAATACCTACAACTCAGTTTTATATCTTTTTTTAAAGCGAATATTTTTTTCTATTAGATGTTTTTTAAATCAAGTGAAACGGACTTTAAACTCAAAAATTGCGAAAAAAAAAGTAAAAAAAAAATTTGAAGTGTGATTTTTCAAAACTCTAAAACAAAATACTACTTTTTTTTATAAAATTCGTTGCTCATATTAATTTTAAATCATAAACTGAAAACAAAATGATTTTATGTTTTCTGGTTTTTGAGAAAATGGAAAATTACTAAATGTGAATTCGGGATCTCAAACATGGGCGAGTACGATAACTTTGTCGTCAAGAATTGATAACTGTTTTTTGTAGAACAGATCAATACAAGCATTTTTTACTATGGGTGGGGGGTCTATCTCCCTCCGTTTGGGCGGGAGTGGCAATTTTATAAAAACAGTGCTGAAAATTTAAAACAAATATTAAAAAATAACGGTAATACCTAGAACTAAGTTTAATATCTTTTTTTAAAGTCAATATTTTTTTCTATTAGATGTTTTTTAAATCAATTGAAACCTTTGCATAGTCTTTGAAAAAACGGACTTTAAACTCAAAAATTGCGAAAAAAAGGTAAAAAAAAAATTTGAAGTGTGATTTTTCAAAACTTTAAAATAAAATATTACTTTTTTTATAAAATTCGTTGCTCATATTAATTTTAAATCATAAACTGAAAACAAAATGATTTTATGTTTTCTGGTTTTTGAGAAAATGGAAAATTACTAAAGCGTATAAACAGAGAGGTATGCAACCCCCCTGCTTGGACACACTATAGGATTTGGGGTGGGTACGAGGTTGGGTGTATGCAAAGTTTCTGTTGCATTTAAAGATACCCAAGCATCATTACAAAAACGAACCTACGTACAACATTCACCGTATACCAAAAAAAAAAGAAAACTCTTATAAGAAAGTAGTTTTAGTAATTTTCCATTTTCTCAAAAACCAGAAAACATAAAATCATTTTGTTTTCAGTTTATGATTTAAAATTAAAATGGGCAACGAATTTTATAAAAAAAAATAGTATTTTATATATTACAGTTTTGAAAAATCACACTTCAAAGTTTTTTTTTACCTTGTTTTTCGCAATTTTTGAGTTTAAAGTCCGTTTTTTCAAAGACTATGCAAAGGTTTCAATTGATTTAAAAAACATCTAATAGAAAAAAGTATTGGCTTTAAAAAAAGATATAAAACTTAGTTGTAAGGATTACCGTTATTTTTTAATATTTGTTTTAAATTTTTAGCACTGTTTTTATAAAATTGCCCCTCCCGCCCAAACTGAGGGAGATAGACTCCCCCCCACCCATAGTAAAAAATGCTTGTATTGAACTGTTATCAATTCTTGGCGCCAAAGTTATCGTACTCTCCCCACATTTGGCACTAAATGACAATTCGAGTTCTAAAAAGAGGTTTTCCTCTTCCGACTTGAAGTCAGAATCAAAAACAGAATCACACATACTTGCACAGATTTAAATATTCAAATCGTGAAATATCGTTATTTTGTTATTTGTTTTGGACGAGTGATGGAGAAAAATATTTTGCTTCTTGAAATTTGTAAATAAATTATTCTAAATTAAATCAATATAGAACATCAATGGATACTTTGCATATATTAAGTAGCATACATAACTTGTTATCACCCCTCATCACCGACATTTTCCTCAAATGAAAAAAAAAATGCATTTGAAGTTTCACACATACAATTATATGCAAATTGCAGAATCACAAATGAAATGACACTTCTGCCACAGAATTCACAAAATAATTCCGCCAATTGATCAAAACAAAATATATCATCATTAAAAAAACTTAAACATGATATTTGAACGTAGACATACAATTTTGTATACAAAATTATACAAGTGTTTAAGATTATATTAAAAATATTTTGTTGTTCTTTTAACTCATATCCGAATAGTGCGAAATTACTGCCACCAAATTTTAATTCGACAACTTCCGACTGCTGCATTCCCTCTCGTAATCTTTGGAAAGGCTTTAGCTTCGTTTTTCCTACCCGTAAGGAGTGGGAGGATGACGAGGTAATGAATAATTATGACACATTTATTTTTACTGATGGGTCGAAGATGGAATGTGGTGTAGGAGCTGGTGTTTTTTCGGAGACACTTAACGTGTCAAGGTCTTTTCGGCTTATAAAGATGTGGCCCGCATATGAATCCCGTACAAGTGAGCTCATGTGTAGAACTCGGCCAGACATAGCTTTACTGTTAAAATATATTTAGAAAGGATGAACCATTGTATATACATATATCTTTATAGTAAAATTATAACTAAATTTCCCTAACGGCCATCTAGTGTAGACATTAGTGAGCTGGTTTCGGGAATTTTTCAGACTTAAGAATGTCAAAACAAAACAGACCAAGCAATTGGTTTTTGCGAATGTAGTGCTATATATTTCTTTTTTTATCGCATTATTGTTGTCAGAACTTCTACATAACCGTCTCTTTCCAAAAAATTATCTTCAATTCTTTCATTTTACATGAAAATATCCACGTCAACCAAAATCGATTCTAGCTCCGCATCAGCGACACGAAACCCTAGTTTCAATCTTACTATAGTTTCTATATACAAAGGACGAACCACAACAAAAAGTACAAGGATAGGAAAAAAAATATTTGTTTTGTGTGTATCTATTCACACAATAAGGTGAAAAATCCAATGTGATGCAATTTTATATTCTTTTTATAACGCATGCATTGTATATACATTTCTATAGTATTTTCATGCTGAATAATCACCGCCTGGCCATCTTGAGAAACGTGTGATAAACACATTTTTAGGTTCGTGCATTTAAAAGTTGTCTATTCTGTAACCCTGACAACAGTCGTAAACATATATTATTTTTGTTTTGTTTACGACTCTTGTCAAGGATATATGGATTTTAGAGCCAATAAAATACATTATATATTATTAATTTGTTTCGTAGACGACTATTGTTAGGGTAACAGAATAGACACTTAGTAAATGTAAGAACCTCCAAATGTGCAGTTAACAACTTTCTTTAGATGGCGCTGCTCCATGGTTGTACTATAGAAATTTATATACAATGACGCATGTATGCGGCAGTACCTACCTATATTATATTTCTTTTGTTGAGGTAGGTTATTCGTTTATCGGTTTTAAACTATGAAACTTACGATTATATTTATTTTTTTCGTAGGTACCTACCTTCCTAGTAAAAAAAACATCCGTACCTGTCATGTAACGGTTATGTAAAATCTTATTTTTCTCGAAAATAACGATTTTACAGCTTGAACGGTCTCACGGATTTTCTTTAAACTTCGTCTGTAGAACTTTTTGGTGATTTCCTAGAAGACAAATCCGAATTTTTATTTTAAACCCCATAACGGATTCCCATAAAAGACAACGGATTTATATTTTTTTTTTCGAATTTTATCGAAAACTGTTTCAAAGGTTTTAAGGTGCTGTTAGTATATGTAGCTACATTTCAGGTTTTGGCTAAGAATGCACATAACGGAGGTTTGGTAATAACGCTATTTTTGTAACCTATAGGCTAGTATGATTCTTTAATGAAAACAGTTTTTGTTTTCACGATTGGGGAAAGGAAAGCACGTAGTGCATTTTTTAAATTACGGGTAGTTTAAATTATTTAAAACAAAACAATTTTGGAATCCTTATAGTTTAAAGGTAGAAGAATTCGGAACAGTTTTTTGATATTTATTTTTAGAAAAGGGGAGCTTTTCATTGGTCATAATTCAAGCAAAATGATTTTTTACGATTATAGGTACTATAAGGCAAGTTATGCATTCGTGCAAAAAAAAATTGAGATAACAATCAAACACGAAATTACGATGATAGCAAACACGAAAAAAGTGGGTCTGGAAATTCTGTCTGTCTGTCTGTCGGTATGTCAGTCTGTATGTATCAGCACATACAGCCTAAACGGCTTAACCGATTTACTTCAAATTATTCGGTATGTAGAGTTTGTAGACCATTTTTTAGAGGAGAAACTGAATTTTTTTTAGCTCAAAAAATAACGGTACCTGTCTTATAACGGTTTTGAAAAAACTTAATTTTCTCGAAAACAGCTCCACGGTTTTCTTTTCAAAAAATACTGATGGTTTTTGTTTAATTTCCTTTTGCTAAATTTAAAAAAAAATGTTGGCTAGCTTATGAAGAGTATATCTCTCATAGAACAGTTATTTTTTTCTTGAGCTATCTCATGAACGGGTTAATCGATTTCAAACCAGTTTTTTTTTAGAAAGGTAAAATGCAAACAATTAAGCACTTAAAAATGGCGTTCTCCAAATTTGTAAAAATACTTTTTTATAAAAATATAACGATTTAGCAATAATTTTTTGGTAAACTTATATCTAGGCTAAAAAATTTCTGCATACTTTGATTTTGGCTTGAATCTTTGCAAAAAGAAGTTTTAGCACTTTTGTGAAAAATTCATATGATTTTTTTTTCCTTTGCTTAGGTATATTTAAAAAAAAATTATTAAATTTTATTTTATTTTCGTGGCAAGTACGTGCTACCCATCATGCACCCAAAAGCAAGTTCGTGCGACCCAGTCTTGCACTTTATTTTTTTCAGTTTACTACCGAACTTTTTTATGAAATTTTCAAATATTAAACATTTTGCGGAGTTCGATTTGGCACAACTTTCAGAATTTTGATTTTGGAAAGTGGGGGGCGGTTGGAGCTCTCAGAAATTATAAACATTTTTTGAAACTCAAATTAAAACATGATTTAAATCTTGTAAGGACTAATTTTTTTTCACAAGTTGTATTTAATAACACGTGTTCAGATTCAAAATTAAAATTTGAGAAAAGTCATAATGGCGGTGGAGAGTTATCTGAGTTTTAAAAATGAACTTCAAAATCTTCTATCTTCGAGAATACAAAAGATGCGACCTTAATTTTTTGGAACAACTTTTAAATTCTGAAAAAGTAAAAAAAGTTTGAAATTAAAAAAAAGGGTGCTAACTTCACACTTTTTGGTAAAGTTTTTTGGCTCTTCAACCCCTATTTTTGAGTATTTTCAAAATAAGTTACAGCTATCAAAAAATAGCACAAATTTGAAAATTTCGAAAATGTTGATTTTTAAAAAAATATTGGGTTAATTTCTTCTCCCACACGTTATCGATGTGTGACGTTATATATCTCGATTAGCGCTTTGGACAGTATCAATATCTTAAAAAAACATCTTCTCTAAATGGTTTCAAATCGCTGTCGTTTTAAAATTATTTTAGCTTCACACTGAACTGTACTGTATCCAAATTTATAAACAGCGTGCGTTAAAGATACCTACAAAGTTCGAAGCAAATCGGCCCAGCTGTTTAGGCTGTACGTGTCAATACAGACAGGCAGACAGACAGAATTGTCGAACCCACTTTTTTGTCTTTTCTATCATCGCAAAGTTATGTTTGATTGTTAACCTCAAACTTTTTTTTTGTATGAATGCATAGCTTGCCATATGGTACCTATAGAGCAAATAAAAAAGTTATTGAAAGCCGATAGTTATATTGAGCTTTTTATTCAAAATTAAATCACTGAATAAATGTATATTTTTGTTCTTTCTTAAACTAATTAAAAATAAACAAATAACTTTACTCCGGCACAAGAAGATTCAAATTTGCTTTGCTGGTTATAGAGCCCATGAACATTTCCTCATCACCTCTAATCGACAACATTTCTCTGCCATTGTCAACCTTTCTTTCTCGAATCATCGCCGTTCGCTCCCAACGTGATCCATTACAATTCTTACAACTTGTTTTAGGCAGCTTATGTACTGTAGCTGTGCGATTACCACAATCTTTACATTGGTAAAATCTTTTCTCTGTATCGATAACCTTGAGTTGATGCCGTTCCTCTTTGCAACGATCTGCAGCCGAAAATGCTGTATATTTACATTGCACACAAATAACTGCTTTGCAAGGCACCTTAAACGTATTCAACATTTTTTCTTCGAGTGCTTCTTTTTTCTCGAGTTTGTTAAAATATTTCTCTTGCTCCTGACGTTCGCGGCAGTCTACCAGATTGGTGTGCGAAGATGTGGCTTCCATGATTTTCTGAATTCTTGTCTTACGATCGACCTCGCGCTGTTCTTCGTCTAACTTTTGTCGTTTTGATTCTGTACCAAATTTGTCATTCAGATCATCAATTGCTCTTCTTTTACCATCGGCAGTCCCTCGGTGTTTGATGAAATTTGGATTGGTCTTTGCTAAAGGTTTTTTCTTCAATAACTGCATTGCTTTCAGTTTGGCCAGGTCTGCTCGTTTTTCGCCAACAGTTACTTCTATGCAAAAATTATCACGACTTAGCTGTGGAGTACGATTAGCGAAGCTAAATTCACGATTTTGGAACTTTGCCGGCACTGAAGCGGGTGTTGGTGAAACTATATTTGAAATGGAAGCTGCTTCGGGAGGGGCTGCATGTTTCACTGGCGTATTTGCTTCCTTTGATGAGTTAAGAGCCGCAAATTTGTTAGATTCATCTTGAAGGATTTTTAGGCGTTCAATATCCTTAAGACGTTGTTTTTTGCTCGCTTCGACATTGCAGGCTATTTTTGAAATAGGACCTCCTCTAACTGCATAAGGAACTGTCTGATTCTGCTTCTCTAAAGAGGAATGGTTCACGCTTGCAGCATTTGGTGACACAGCATATTCCGATAAACCCAAAAGCCTTTTAGAATCTTTTGCTGCTAGTTTGGCACTCTTTTTTGCTGGAATTGCTGTAAAAGACTGCCCAGCATAGAATACTTCACTCTTGCCTAGAATTTTATTGCGCAATTCATTCAACCCCCTACCAGCTGTACTTGATTGCAACTCTGAGCGTTGAGACATTTTGCTATACTCTTGTTTCATGTGGAAAACACAATAATCACAATCACCTAGATTCACCGTTTGTGTACAAGGATCGCCGTTTTTCTTTTTAGCTTTGCAAGTGCCCAAGTCCTTTGATTGACCTAAAATCATTACTTTATGGTCAGTGTCTACGGAGAGGCAAGCTATGTCTCCACTTTCTGCCCTTTTATCCAAAACACCAGGATTAAGAATAGCAACACACATCCCATTGGCCGTTTTCCATAGATTTTTATGAGCAGTTCTGAACATAAATATAGAAACAAGTTTTATATCACCTTTCAAGTCGGATAATTTCCATATCGAAAAAGGCGTGCCTGTTTTTGATGTTTTGACAGGACTTTTACTGACCAAGACACCAGCTATGACCCAATCTTTGTCAAGATCTCCACGTTGAGTGTGAAAGGCAAGGGCTGAAAACGGTACTGTTTTTCTGTTAGACATACGTTCTATTAGTGAAGTGCTTGAAACGAGAGGATTAATGATTCTAAGTCCAAAAATGGGGTCAGTGAAGACTGCAGCTGCCGGTTTCATATAATTGGTTATAGTGTTTACAATAGCTGATGACGCCGTTTCACTGCTTGGCTTAAGAACTTTTTTAATTTTATTTTTCGCCCCATCATAAGACTTTCTTTGAATAGGATTATGAGGAAAGGCAGCAATATTCGTTGAAATTGGTTTATCAATGGCTTTGGCAACTGCCTGCGTTACCGTCGCTTCGTGTTTCGCTTCGTTTTGTTGTTTCAACTTTTTATTGATGTCTCTTCCATACTCATTATATTTGCGTTCGAGGAAATTTTTTACCTCTTCATCGTCAGATGAATCCATTTCTTCGGTGGTTACGGCAGAAGCCGTATTAACCTTGCTCATGACAGTTGAATCGATTTCATAACTAAAAGCTTCTGCGAAAGAACTATCTTCTCGAAGACGGGGTACGACATTTACTGCCGGAATATTTGGTTGAGTAGATGACTCAATGACATCCATTTCAGCTACTGCAAGTAGTTTTTCCAATGCATCTTCTTCGTCGTTTGTTTCAAGTGGTTTTGAAGATGGACTCATTTCGAAACTGAAATATTAAAGAACATGTTTTGCAATTTAGAAAAAACGTTCTATACTTATAGACATTTTATAGTCGAAAAAAAATAAGACATAGGTAGAAACTCTTGTATTAAACAAATCAAGCATTTAATTAGGCCAGAACCAAAAAACGGAGGAATCGGAGGAATCAGTTGATTGTCACATTTTTGATCACCACTTGTGATCAAATTGATTTTTCCTTCTGCGTAAGGTGATCACATCCACCCGTCCACCAATTCAACTCAATTCAACTTCGTTCAATTTGTCAGTTACATTTGTGAAAAACATTGTTGCTGTAGTCATATTTTCAAGTAAATTTATTGAATTGTTAATTTTTTAGAGAATAAATGCAATAAATCTAATGTTAACCATTTGTTTTCGATTAATGTATACTCATATGTTAAATGAAATATTGTTTTGTTGATTTGGTGACTAAAATTGAAAAAAAGTTGAAAATTTTATAATGTTTTGTATGCGTGTGGTAACTCTAGTCACATTGCAACAAAAATAAAAATGAAACGTCAATTTCATGAGAAGGTGACTATGACAATATTTTTGTGATTGTTTTTTAGCTATCACTGTGATGATCACCTTACGTAGACATAAAATGTAGATTTTGACTGTCACTTATCACAAATCACCTTAGCCGATTCCACCCCAGAGGAATCGGAGGAATTTAAGTTAGTTCGAAAAATCTCCATTGATTCCTCCGCTTTTTTTCTGAGATTGTTGAGGAGAAAAATTTTACGGATTCATTCCTCAGTTTTATTCCTCATTAAACAGCTGATCATTTGATATCTTAAAATTAATTTGTTTGGCTTTGCGAATTGCTTTTTAAAAGTAATTATTTTGCATTCAATGAATACAAAACAACATTTTAAAAGAAGAAAATTGATTTAATACAAATATTAAATATTAAGCTTGAAAAAAAGTCTTCAAAAGTTTGAGCGAATCGTCAATATCATAAATAAATTACTTTGAAATGAAAATTCAACAAGGAAAAAATCAGGCTGAGTACAATAACAGCTGTTTTTGTAGGTTGCAATTTTTGAGGAGCGGATGAATTTGAACCAAAAAACTCCTCAGACTCCGTCAAAGTGACAGTGATTCCTCAATGAGGAAACATTTGTTGGCGCACGCCCTGTTGGCCAGGCCGCTGGCATGGAACAACTTAGACCCGGGATGCTTGGCGACATTTACTGTAGTCAACCTTGCGAGCCGCACAAACGGATCTTTCCATTTGAGATTAATAATATCGTCGAAAAAGAAGCAGAAGAATGTGAATTTTCATCAATTGTCAACCTATGATGAGCACAATAAAGCCCCCGGGTGAAAACCTATTTTTATTTGACTAAAGCCTGCTTAAAGGAGATGTATGTTGAGGTTATTGACGATCTTTACAACGAGTTGATATTTTCGCCAAATGTTTTACATGAATCAGTGATGAAAATCGACTTTTCTGAACCGATGAAAAATAGTACTCAACTTTTAAAATGCATAAAAAAAAGCAAATATTAAACAAAAAATATACTTTTTTGGAACATAAATGTTGTAAAATTTAAAGTAAGAAGTTCTGAAAAACCATTCACGTTAAAAACTCAATCGTAAGCACAATGGAGGATATCGAACTATTAGCTAGTACTGTCATTTGAAAAGGAGAGACACTGGAGAATCTTGTTCAAAAGGAGCGGCTGTTTCCTGGTAAAAACAAACACTATCATTCAGTGGGCTTTAATCATGAAGCTATATTAAACTGGTAGGCTTGCCGATGATTTTTGAGGTTACCCGATAAGCCTTAAGTTTAGATTATAGTTTTATGATTGAAGAGTTAACCATATAAATACGTTTTTTAATCAATTTTAAGTCAGAGCTAACTAAAAGCAACCAAATGTTTTTGCTCTTATCCTAAGACTATTGGATAGCTTTGTGTTGTTTTACCTTGTTGAACGGTATAGGTATATTATAGCACTTTAGAAAACACAACATCAGAATATTTTCATAAATCTAACAATCTTTTTACGAATTTGTACAAATGTTCGAGTAAACAAACAATGATAATGATACTCGAAATGAATGAAAGTGTAAAATATAAATGATGGCTTATTATTTCTTGAAGCATACCAAAAACAAAGCTATCCTAGTGATTTTATGATGATCGTTTGGAACGCAGGCATATTATTCACACAACCTATGCGTGATTAATCTCTGTCTAACACTACAAAATGAAGCAGCCTAACATGTTTCATTTAAAAGATCAGTTCTTGATTTTGAGGGCAAATCTTTGAGAAAGTCGGCACTGAAAAACTAAATTCATTTTCAGCTAAATTGTTCGAGTTCATATTCAGTTATCAATATATTTCTTTGATTTGAAAGTGTCTAATAAGTTTTCTTTTTCCAACGATTTTAATGATTTCTAATGAGACCAAGGGCCAATCAGTGGAGGTCCGAGGGGGGTCACATGGGTCATGACCCCCCCCCCAAAACGTACACGTGAAATTGATAAACCTCTTTAAGTTTAGTAGACTTTTTTATTAGGATTCACTAAAATGCCTCCAAACAGTTGAATATAGTTATGCAGTGAATTTGTATTGAATAGGAATTGAATAACTCTTCATTTATAAAATGTTTCCACACCCATTTTACTTATTCAGAACTCATGACTAACGTTCCCATCTATCCTGTATTCCGCAGGATTATCCTGTTTTTTTATTCCAAATTCTGCGAAATAATAAATCCTGTATTATCTTGCGGAAATTATGTAAAACCATCTGCAAAAAAACTAACTTTACATAAACTCAGGTCGTTTCCGAAAATATCAACTGCGTGCAGACTGCATTTGTAAATACGAAACCTGGAAAACTGTTCGAAAACGCAAACAAGAATTTTGATTCATTAGCATTCACACCACTAAAGGTGGTGATGAACGTGGATTATGAACTGTGAAGCATCGACTTTTTGGCAGTATATGGTTTTCGGAGAACCGCACGTATTTTGAATTGGTTAAGGAACGAATTGCGGTTCGATGAAGTAGACGACATGGTATCATCTGAAAACCCCGAATAAACTACACCGATCCCGAACTGCACGAAATTGTCGGAACGCGGTGCATGGACCGTGTGGCACATTGAACAAAACGATAAAAACGGTTATTATAAGCTGAAACAGTAAAGGGATCAGCTGGATATTCAGTAAATCAAGGACGCTATCGTTGTGAAAGTAACATTCGACAGAGTTTTTGAATTCTGGGACATACCTACCTCAATTCCCACCGTCACAATTTTTTTACAATAAATCTTGTTGATATGACTATGTATTTCCCTTGACGGTATTTTAAGAGGTGAGGGTTTTCTCGTATGTTTTCGATTAAAAGGTATGAAGATCAACTGTCAATTTCTAAAGACGCACAATAAGTTATTAGTGAAATTGCAATTCTTAAAACAAAGGACTTTGGCATGTTCGAACGTAGATACTTGACTTGTTTTGGTCCTAATTTATTTGGTTTAAAAGATATGAAACTTTCTCAAAACTAAATATAGAAAATACAAATAGTTTTGAAAATTGCTATAGTTATGAAAATAGTTATGAAGTGGTTCTTGCGTACTTCGGGAAGTCAAATAGTCAGAATTTAGTACAATAGTAAGCCTTTTTAAATTGTGACATGAATTAAAAATGGCAAACATACCAAAATGGTGACCAAAAACTCGGGGGCTTATATCAGACAGGAGGTTTCTTAAATCCCACTGAACACCATATTAGTTTGCAAGTTATGTTGTAGATAACAGTGTTGTGTCGTAATGCTTCTAGTATTTTGGATGTGGGTTCCGAATGAATAAAAATACATGTTAGTAGCTAAAGTACGTATGCAGATATCTATTACACAGCGCAGAAAAGATGTTGTGAAAAAAAAATTGACAACGTAGTCCGTGCTGAGAATATGGATTTGCAGGTTTTTTTTAATGGTGATGGTTAACAGAATGCCGCAGAAAGAATTAATCATCGTCTAGCAATTTAAAATTGGAACAGTGTGTTCTCATTGATATTTTTATTATTCTAAAAAATTGTTGGTGATCGTACGCGATATCAAAAATTTAACAGGCAATTACTAAAACTATATTAATTTCCTCAAAACTCAAAAAACTCATTGTTCTTCAAATAAATCCAAAGATAATTCCAGTCATTGCAATGTTTAACTTATTTCACTTCTGTTTCACTTTGAGATTTCTTCTTTCAAAAACTTGAACCCATGTTTCATTGAAATGCAGTTTACAAATGCACTCTGCAAGCATTTTATAGCTTTTTTAATATCTGTTTCATTCAATTCATTTCTAGAATTTTTAAAAAAGTTATATAATTTATTATCACCATAGGTAGTTAACTTTTCAAAGCCCTTTACTTGTTATTCATAGTCATTCCTTCGAGAAATTTTAGAGCCCAACTGATTTGAGCACTACCAAGGGGAACTGTATCTTTTGCAGAAAACAACATCCATAGGACAGCGATAGTATGATCCAATAGAATATGAAAAGGTGGACAAATAGCTATTATTTTGTTCTTCTTACAATTATCCATAATTAATTCTTTGTCAAAGATATTAATCAAAGCAAAATAATAAGGCATTGGTTGGAAATTATAAGATTCCGACATTTTTTTCTACATAAAAGACTTTAAAACTATTGTAACTCAAGTATTTATGTTTAATTTACCTTTAATTTCAAATATATATAGAATTTTTTATGGTTTTAATTCAATTTTTACTATCAAATACTTTTTCAAATTTTCACCAAAAATTTTGTTGACGTTTGTTTTCCCGCCTTAGAAAAGATGAACATAGAAACATCGCACATCAGATTGAGAAAACACTTGTTCAGTGACTGAGTTTGTTTGTTTGACACTTTTACGACGTTTATATGTACTATGTTTACATGGAGAATTGACCGTGTTTAGACTGGGAAATTTGCGACCGGACTCACGAGAGTTCGTTGGCGAGAGGGGTGAGGGGTGAGTATTCTCATCAGTCATGAGGCAGCTTCAAATTATAAACATCGGAAGTGTGAGTACTGTTCCAATTTCAAATTCAAGTTTTTTCCCATTTTGTTCATTACCTGCTAGACTGGTAGTATTTTCATAACTAAGCTAAATGCAGAGTGATAGAAAATGGATTTTTGGATGATATCTTCTTTTATAAAATGCAATTCGCGTCGTACAACTGTCTCACTTCACAAAAATTCCACCCGCTTCAAGTGAGGCGTCCTCACTTGAGGACCTTTGTAATCACGAAAGTACTCACCACGCCAGACTCAAATTTCCCAGACTAATCACGTTCATTGCATCTGAATTGAATAGGATTTAGGACCGTGTTTCATCATCATCATCATCGGCTCGACAACCGGGGTCCGGTCCTGGACCCATGTTCTGTAACTATCGCATCGATATAATTTATCGAGAAACGATGAAAATTGGAACGAAACTCATTTTATCGCTTCAATGAGGTTCTGTAACTATGACAATCGATAATTTTATCGCTTGGAACATAATGGTAAGAAAATACTGGAAAGTGCGATAAAACGGTGTTCTGTATGGCCAAAAGGCGATAAATTTTTCATTTTTAACGTCAAATATTATCACCCACTACCGAGCAGGCGGAAAGAAAATTTTATGAACAAAATGTTATGAAAAATATATAATAAAATGATATAATTATAATATATAATAATATCATCATTGCGTTCACCAACAGCAATTTGAAGAATAAGACCTTAAGAGAGTTAGTGGGTCTATTGTGAAGTCATCGCAACATATTATAAAGTTGCATGTATATAAAAATTTCTTTGGAGTGTCACATTTGCTTAAAATGATTAACGCTGATATCCTATCTAAAACTTTTAACCTTGAACGACCATGCCCATACCGATACATCGGAGTGCAAGTGTCCACTGAATCATCGTGAAGTGTCCATTGTGTGGCAATGTATTTGTTTCGAAAAAGCCGTCACAGCCCCATTTACCTTACCGTTCGGAGGAGAAGCTGCTTTTGTGAGCATTAAGTAAAAAAACATTACATATTATATCTTCATTAAAGGTTTTGTGGCCTTTACTCCAAGCATTGCGTTTCGCCCTAGACTTTCTAGTACGCCCAACCAACGCATCATCAACACTAGTGCTCTAGTGTCATCAAAGAGTTAGTGGGTGTGAGTGTGGCAGTGCCACAGCCGTACCTCTTCAACAAAAAATAATGAAACTTTAAACTAGGCGTACCTATAAGTATAAAATGTATTCTTTATTTCTTATTTAATAAAAACACAAATTATATAGGTACATATACCTACATTATATGAACCTATTACAAATGCGTCTTACATAAATAATTTGTTTGAACATTGCAATGTTGAACAGAAAATTAAGAGTCTGTAAAACTTTTGTTACGACACGACACTGTTATCTTTAGTGTAGTAAGGCCGCTCCACTATCTTTTTGTCTTGTCGGTGAATAGGTATTCTCTCGATACCAAACGTGTACCAAGCCATCATTTGCTAAACAATCTTAAAGTATATGCAGTATCATTATAAAAGTGGGTACAACAAAATTAATATTACAATAAGTATTTGTTTGAAACATCTTCATCACCGTTTTCAACACTGAATATTTGTTTCACATATTTGTTTATATCGTTAAATTCAAGTGGTGTCATTGAATCAACACACTAGAAATTCTTACTGTTGTGATCACATTCACGTAGATAAAAATCTCTGGTGGAGTTTTCAAGTATATTCCAACGATTTCATAGACTTTTCGAATAATCCTACAGTCACGTTGGATCCTAATTGAATGAAAACAAGAATTTAAGCAAAAATATGATATTTAATTTGTATAGCGCGCTTACATTCAATAAAAACGACACCAAATGACCATCGAAGGTCTCGCCTTGTTTTACCGTTTTACAAAATTATTTAGGAAACAATTACATCTATAAATCTTCTCCCAATAAACAAGATAGGTATCTCCTGGAGCACTCAAATTCATCCAGAGATAGAACTTTAATTATAATAGAACGCAAATACAATTTAGCAAACAACCATCATCACCCAAAGCTTTTTCGGTTTGTAACAGATTTGGCTTCTGTTTTACCTGAAACACATAATATATTTCAATTTGTTTAATATTTCATACCATAGATATTATTTAGCTTACCATTATTAAATAATTCAATTAGAAAAATGAAATAAACGTAAATTGTTTGTTAGGAAATGATTTTGTATTTTTTTTATTTGACAAATTACAAGAAATTGACATTTCAACTTATCGCCTTCCAATGGAAAGACCAGTTGAAATGAGATTGAAAGTTGACCATATCGCATAGACTTACAGAAACCCTATTTTTTCCAGACGCGATGAGGGAGGAATGAATCGTTTCATTTTTTAACGACGCGAAAAGATATCGCCTAAGTTACAGAACATGGGCCCTGGCCTCCTTCAACAAGTCTCTCCACCTATCCCGGTCTCGAGCCGACTCCATCCAGTTGCGCACCCCAAGGCTCCGGGCGTCCTGGTCTACGCCATCTGTAGTATACGTCATATACCTTCTTCTGTAAAACACCATTCCCTGTCCATCTGATTTCTGGAAGTGCTGTTATGTCAGCTTTATATTTTGACAGGGCATCGCAGCTAGCTGCTGAGCAGCTCGAGCTCTATATAGCGATCGTACGTTCCGTAAGAAAATTCGTAAATCGTTTTGCCGTTTTCGTTGCGTGGGTTGTCGTCGTGAGATCAGTCCGTTTCCGAGGCTTGTTGTCGGTTTCGTAATTCGAAAGTTTTACGACGTGAATTTTTTGCATTCTTAAAAAAACATAACATCCATAAATTATTATTAATGCTTCTATTTTTTTCTTTTTCCAAGAATTAATTTTCTATCACTCTGCATTTATCTTATTTACACACTGGCTCCACTGGGCATGAACGCTGCTCTAATTTTGAACACGCCATGAGAACAACCAATGGAGTTTGAAAAATCCATGCCCAATCAGGCGACATGTCGTAGAAATCTATTTTTTCGACAAGACATGAGCGCTGTTGAAAATTTGGACATGAATTTTGACGTTTCGTATATGTGAGCTGCTTTTTGCAGAATTTTTGTTGTATATGTGCAATTTCTTCAGGTGTTTGTCATTCTCTTTCATTTTGAATGTACTTCTGTATCTTTTGATATAAGAAACGGGGGAAAGGGACGCATGTTTTTTACTCGTTGTTGAAGAATGAAATGAAACGACAAGACATAATTTGCCCACAGACCGAATGAGAATTGGATAGCGGATTAGATTGATGTTGAGTTGTTGGGCATCGGCATTGCCAGTGGAGCTAGTGTGTTATGAAAATACTGGATGTTAACACATCGGCAGATTAGCAGATAATGAACAAAATGGAAAAAAAAACTTGAATTTGGAATTGGAAAAGTACTCACGCTTTCGATGTTTATAATTTGAAGCTGCCTCACAAGAGTACTCACCCCACACCTTTCTCGTCAACGAACTCTCGTGAGTCAGGTCTCAAATTTCCCAGTCTAAACACGGTCTAAGTTCCTTATGTGGAAACACAATAAGTTCTATTTGTGGAAACATGGTCAATGTAACCACCGCCTTTTGTGGGATTTTGGGACAAAATGACAGCTAGCTAGATCGAAAACCTCTAGACCGCCATTTTTATTCATTTTGCATTCCTGTCCCGTTCATTTTCGAATATTAGTTTTTTTTCCAATATGTCATATAGTGGTGTCGGTATGTAATATTTTTCTTCCGCCGCGAATCTAAGAAAAAAGAAAAACACAATTTTTTGTAATTCATTTCGCGAGTTATTAATCTCCATTTTGTAAATTAAAAATAAATTTCATTTAAAACTTTATGTAGTAAATGCAAACAACTTAACAGAAAACTTGAATTGCAATTCCGTGAAAAACGTGCGAAATCTCATAAGCAAATTGTAAAATTTTTCCAGAGCATATCTTGCTAAAGGTAATAAAAAAAATACTTTAATTTAATCGAAAAAAACTTCACCGAAAAGACAAAGAATTTATAGCTCCATCAAGCTACCGCTAACCGATAAAATTTTATAATCGTGTGTTTTTATATTAAAATATTGAAAAATATTGTATTTTTGATAGTTTATTTAATTGAGTGTCTAGTTTTGGCTGACTGGCCATCATCGTCATCATCCTTTGAAGCGGCAGAGAAGCGAAAGGAAGGAAAGTAGTGTTTGCGAGACATTTCGATTTTTCTGCTGTTCTCCATTTTTCCCCAATTGTGTACGAAAACTGAAAAAAAAAAAAATTAACAAATAGGTTCATGCACTTTTGCATATATTTTTGTTACAAATTTTAAATGAGAAATAATTTTAAAATGAGCTACAAATGTTTGGTGTGGTAATTGTCGTGCTGCTTTTGATCCTATTGCTCCAGGAATAGGTGTGGTGGGCGAATAGAATTTGTTTAAACGAATTGGAAGCTGTAGTTTGAATATTGAAAAGAAAAAGTCCCTGAAAAAGATCTCTCGCACGTGTCTTAAATTATTATTTATGAAGCAGATAAAAGCTAAATGCTGATCGATGCTGATCGAACTAAAATGTTCACTTTGTACCCATAGTACAAGAATAACATAATTATTCTTGTACCATTTTGGAAAAAAATATGCAAGTGATTTTGCATTTGGTGGGTTTAGTTTCTGTTTGCAAAATAGAAAAGAAGTATTTGATAATTTCTTTGGCTTTTTATATGTGCACTTTATCTAGTTACTATTTTAGAATATTAACATGATTTTTTTGTATATTTTTGGAATGTAAAAAAAGTTTTACATTTATACCTACAATAATCATTCTTATAAGAATTATTCGTTAATGGGATTGTTGTTTTATTGAGTCACCAGGTGATTTGTCGACTTGTTAAGATCTTTTAAAATTCTAATCATATTTTTGTTTGAAAACTCTTGAACTTTTTGGATAACTCCAAAACTATGCACTTCAGCCATACTTCACCTCAACTAACTTCAAATTTGGCGTGTGTTCCGATTAAGCTCCATGCCTAATATTCTAAAAAAAAAAAAAAAAAAATAGATGCATTGACATTGAAATCATATGTACATACATATCATCAATTTCAATAGTCAATAGTCAGTCAAGCACAACCAATTTTGTTGCTCCGCTTAAGGTATATCCTGGTAGGTGCGTATCAGTGCCAATCGAGTTTCCCAAAAATTAAACGAAAAACATACATTACAAATGAAAATATACCTATAATCGGATCAACCGTTATCAAGTTATGGCCAAATTTGTAAAAACCGTTAACACCAAATCTCCGTTAACTGCATTTAAGCCAAAAACCTGAAATACAGTTATATTCAGACTTCTGCATTTATAACGTACATCAAGTTTTATCAAAATCGTTAGAGCCGTTTTCGAGAAAATTTGTAAAAACTAAAACCGTTGTATGGCAGGTTATAGCTGGGCTAAAATAAAAATTAAGGTCTGAAGTAAATCCGGCCAACCGTTTAGGTTGTAGCTCGGTGAACATACAACCGAACATACGCACATCTGCACAGACAGACAGACCGACGGACAGCGCACAATGGGTCGAAATTTATTAATTTATTAATTAGATCTTTTTAATTAAATATTTGTTTGTATTGAAAAGAGGGCTAAGAAACTCGATTTGGTCATCTAACCCCGGACAATTTGAACTCTTCATTGTATTATCAAGCTTTTTTCTTGTTAAAGATAAAGTTTTGGAAGGTGTTCGGCCTAAAAAATAATTAAAATACAGATAATTCAAATGTGTCATCAACAACAAAAATGTTAACTACACAAAGAGGAGCAAATTGTAGCAAAAAAAAAATCACAGATTCTAAAACTAGACAAACCACTTTATACAAATAGGTATAACACTTTGCGGCACGTCACGGACAACAGGATTTCAGTTAAATGCAAAACTAACACATTATTTTAGCACATTTTGTATCTTCAAACACAGATTAAAAAAACAAAAAAATTAATTTTATAAAAAATAAACTTGTCAGTAAGCCACCTGAGCTTTCCACAACAAAAAAAAATATTTTTTTTTATTATTTGTAAAAAAAATAACGCACGATTTACTTTTGTAACTCAAAACAAAAAACACGTTTAACTTCGTTGCAAAAAGTTAACTAGTGCTGCATTTGAGACGATCTGCCGAAGATCACACAATTCGGATGACCCTTCTTTTTCTCATTTTTTGTTTTTTATCCTATTAACAATAGAAATAAAACGGTAATTAAACACAAAAAGCTCATATTTTGATTTTCCGGCAGCTTAAGTGGGCCAGTGTGCGGCGTGACGAAACCTACTTTTTTAGGGTTCTTGTGTCTTTATCGTAATGCAAATATTCGGTGATTGTACGTTTTCTTGGTCTAAAACCACACTGTTAAGGACCGAACAGGTTGTCTATGAATGGTTTAAGACGCTCGCTCAAAATAGCACTTACTATTTTTCATGCGATGTTCATGAGTCTGCTTACATTATAATTGGGAATCAGTTTATTCAGTTCGTTACTCTGTGCTACTTTGGTTACACAGAGTTTCTTGGGTTGGTCCATGCTCCTAACTCATCTACAGTGGTTTTAAACAGATCGGATGGCAAGCCATCAGCTCCAGGGACTATCAACACTTTGAAATGTTAAAGATCCTTTTCTAGTTTGTAAGGTTAGAATATAAGTGTTATAATCGTTCTCCTCCGGGTTCCCCAGACACTAAACTCAGTTTCTCAAGTATTTAAAATGATTAGTATCTGTCATTGTCCATTTCTAATGGTTATTTAATCTAACGGAGGAATGTTGATCACCATTACTGTTGAAAAACCTATTATGAAATTTTCCACTGCCACTTTTTTCCTTTTCCTAGCACTCGATTTAATTTAATATTCTTGCACTCTCTTCATCATCGCCTAATAAGCATTCAGTTTTGCTGGATGATTCGGCATTCATTTTCGAAACAGGGGTTTCATTTTGGTGGTGGCATTGTATATAAATTCCTATAGTACAATCATGGAGCAGCGCCATCTAAATAAAGTTGTGAACCTCACATTTGGAGGTTCTTACATTTACTAAGTGTCTATTCTGTTACCCTAACAATAGTCGTCAACAAAACAAATTAATAATATTTAATGTATTTTATTGGCTCTAAAATCCATATTTCCTTGACAAGAGTCGTAAACAAAACAAAAATCATGTATGTTTACGAGTGTTGTTAGGGTAACAGAATAGACACCTAGTAAATGCACGAACCTAAAAATGTGTTATTCACAAGTTTTTTAAGATGACTACGCTGTGATTATTCAGCATGAAAATACTATAGAAATGTATATACAATGGTGGCGGTGTGAGACCAAACACATAGTTTTCGCCTGTTTAATAGCTCGTATACTTGCCACTGGTTTTCACTTGTTGCTGGCAGTTTAGTGTAAGATGCTAGAGTGAGACGCTGATTGTATAGCCTAAGCTTTTGCGACAGTTTTCATTCGTTTTCCTACGTTTACTTTACCCCAGAAAGCGTTCGTGTTATGACAGATAAACAAAAAATAAATACAGTTATATTATTCTTTGGTTTATTTATTTGCAAGTTTTTCCCCAGTCAAATTTCACCTGGTAAAAACTTGGATGTGCCGCAATTGAATGACGTTTATAAAAGTAAAGAACTGTCGAAAGGCATCTAATTTTACGTACGCTAAATAGTTCTCTACCACTCCTGTATAAACAATGAGCGGAGCAACAAAGTTGCGTGAGCGGCTGGATTGCAGAAGGGCAGTTAAAATCACATAATTGGTGATCGAATGATCGGTAAAAACTTAAAAATAGCAATTAAACTGTTTGCAATGCATTTGGATTAGGGTGAATATTTCAAAATATTAATATTTTGTAGTCCATCACTTTTAATTAAGAAATATTCTTAATTATTAAAACATTTTTAGTTGTGAAGCTTAAATAAAAGCTGTCTTACTTGTGACATCTCAAAAAATATATTTTGTTATAAAATATAACCGCAATTTCAAGTTAAACAAAAATGTAACTATCATGGTATGTCCCAAGCCCGACCTTTGTTATATCTCCAGAATATATCAGCGAAATAAGAAAACGTTCGAATAATCTAGTAACACAGTTTTGTGTGGTAAATATGAATAGCTAATTTCGTACAGTAAGTTTATTTTTAATACTTTTATCAAGTAATATAAGAGCTGTCTAAGGATTGTCCCACATAAAATGATAAATTCTCTACAAGAAGTAAAAACCTGGAAAAAATCAATTCAACGATCGAAAAAGATTCATCTTTTTCCTTATAATTAACGGTGTTTGTTGTTTATTTTTGAATATTGGTGCTGTAACTACAAAAAACAATCAGAAATGTAATATTTTTCAAGTTGAATAGACGATTACAGTGTTCGTTCATTGATATCATCATTACCATGATGAGTGATTTTCTATGAAATATAAGAGAATAAAATTATTTTTTTTTTGCCAATGCATGTATTTTGATCGCATCTATATTATGAACTTCTTTTGATCTGCATTCTTTATTTAAATTCGATTTTATTCTCGTAAAACACCTTTCGATATCATTGACATGCCTCCTTTTCTAAGCGGTCATTACCATGGTCAACTTTGCTTACATGGCAAAATCAAGAAATATTTTGAGCATCATAGCTTGAAAATTGATGCATTTACACGTCTTGATCGTTCTTCAAGCTCCGATTACGAATTTGTTTTCAAATAAGTCCCGGATATGGGTTAAAAGAACAACAAATTAATTTGAACCTAATGTTAAACTCTTGTACATTTTTGTGTAAACAATTGTTTTATTTTCGTATGGCTACGTTCAACAATCATGTTAAAGTTTTTTTAATGATGCTATGATTTGTGTTTATCAATTGGCGTAATCGGAAGAATTGTCATGTCCCATTAAAATTAAAGCTGTTATAAACAGCTAGGTTCCAGAAATCGAGTGAAATTAAACCGATATAAACATTGCAAAATGAGTGAATTTCATTTCCGTTTTTTTTTTTTAGATAAAAAGAACGCGAACAAAGCTATTTCTACACTATATTCGATCTACCTGCACTTGCTCAAAGATAAGTCCAGAAAATCCTACTCTAATTTCATCTGCTGTAAAAAATCGAGCAAATCTAGATACATCTAGAGCAGATCATCTCTCACTGAACAGTAAAATCTTGCTCTTTTCTATTTAGAGCAGTTTATCAAAAGTACTATTCCAAATGAGAAATGTTAGCTAGGACATTTTCATCACCAGCACTGAGGAAGCACATGTTAATAAAAAGAACAATCGAAACTATCACCTGTGTGAATGCTTCAATAATAATAATAATAAAAGCTCCTATATTAAAGTTTGCGTTGTCCGAAACCCAGAGTGCGTGGGGCCGTGGGATTATTGTTCTTAATTTTTGTTACAGCTGCACAAGGCAGTCATTATCTAAGATTATTTCAGAATGATCAACGAGTTTTTTTTCACGCCAAATTGAGTTTTTTTATGCAACCAGAGTTTCAGGGAAAGCTGAGGGTAATTTTGTATGACCAAATAAATTAATGGAGAAGTACGGATACATGGGTACATCGACAAGAAAATATTCTTCGTGAACGTCTGCCATTAAACCTGTTTCTCGTTTAATGTTTATATAAAAGTATTTTAACGATCTGTGTCGTTAATACTTTATTTTAACGATCTATGTCGTTAAATTTAAAGTATTTTAACATTATGTCCATATAAATATATTATACATATTAACCTATCTATGTATGTAGGGCTGCAAGATAGCTGTCCTAAAAGATTAATTATTATATTTTTCTCATCGACATTTATTAAATTTTTAACATTTTACAAGGAAATTCATTTAAAACGTTAATAAAAAAAATCTGGTAACTCTTACCCACGAAAGCAGGTGCATAATACGAAGGCGACTTGAAAAGGAACTAGATTATGCACATACGCTCCAATAGTTGTTGCGCAGTTCTCACTTTTTTCTGACACATTCTGCAGGTCTTCCGTCAGTGATTGCATATTTTGTTCTAAGCCTGCATAGATTAATTACCTTACCCACATATGTGTTATCAAAAATAAAAGACGCAACCAAAAGCATCGACTGAACGAAACAAAACCATACAATACGTAATACAATTAAGATATACTTTCTTCGTCCTTAGAGCGACATTTTTTTCCTGTACAAATACGAAAAATATGGGACAAAAACCACCTTTGAGAATTTCGTTTTCTGACTTTTGTATGTGATTCATGTCAACAGTGAGTGCACAAAAAATGTAAATACAAAAATATGTGAACAAAGGCGAATATTATTACCCCTTTTTAGTTTAAGTTACTCTCGCCGAGAGAGAGGATTTATATTTTTGGCACTTCTTGTGTCATTTTTCGAGGAACATCGCACCCGAATAATAGGAACCACTAAAGAACGATTTTTCATCTTCATGACCATCATCAACAAATCATTGTCATCTTATTCGTTGTCATCAGAATCAAAATCGGAGTCGTCGTGCTTTTCGCCTGGTCGTTGTGTTATTTTTGTTAATTTTTTTTTTTTGTATTTTCCGTTGTGGGGGATGGTGTGAATTTTCGGACAGAGAAAATTCAAAAAAAATTCTTTTGCGTTGTTCTTGTATATTATATGAGCTTACAATACACTTTAAATTCGATATTATGCGTCGCTATTTCTGTGATTATCCATTCGACCTTCTATGATAAATTGAATCCCAATTATTTTTTACTTGAACACTAGTAATACTTAAATACCACAAATTCTGTTCTAGTTTATAATAATAAAAAAAAAATATTTAATATCATTTGATTCGCATTAATTACTAAATTAATTTGTACCTATATAAATTTTATGTATGTGCATATGTAATACATTTGACACTGACTGCATAGTGTGGTTAATGGCTCTCTTTTTTTTTTATTTTAAACCGTGAGTTTTGTTGCTGCTGTTCTCACATTCGACATTGGTTTTTGTTTTGTTTACGACACACCGCCTGCCGAGTGGAAACATTTTCAACAACTACCATCAATCCAAAAACGGTGCAACTAACCACAGTCAATCCCTATAAGTGCAATTATAGTATTATCTAAAGTTCTAAATTGACACTTTGTCAATAAATAAAATTCACTTTTTTTTTTCAATAAAAGATAAAAGATTTTCATACTGGAGCTAGTTTTTTTTTGATGTTCCTACGAGCATTCTTCCGTGTACTGCCGGTTGGTAAAAAATAGAACATCAATTTATTAATTTTCTAATATTATATTGTTCATAATATTTTTCTTGTAGTTTTCGTAGTTTATTCCTACCGTGCAAATTAAAAAAAATATTGAATTGATTAGAAAATAAGAAAAGCAGCAACGCGTCGCCTCATCGACTGCTCATTTGACAGTTGGCCTGTTGGTTGAAATATTTTTTTTATTTTCTTTTTTTGTTGAGAAAATACCGCATAGTGGGAAAGGGAAACCAGCATCTAACCAGGAGGAGTTTATAAGAAAAAATAATTGAATTTTTCTGTGGGGTTGTTGTAAAATGTGCATGCCTGCTGCACCTCCTCGTGGTGCAAAATAGCAGGTTGTGTTCATCATAAAATGTTGGGAATTTTTTGATTTGAAATTCATTTATTCAAAGGATATCTCTCTCATCTCTGAGGATTTCTATTTAGGTGTGTGCTTGTGTGTCATATTTCTATTGTGTTTTTTGTTGATTATGATGTAGTTTGTTTTTATAAATTGTTTCCGGAAGAGAATATGATTTAGAATATGTTTTTTTTAATCTGTTTTATTAGTTTATATCGTGGTAATTCAAATTTAAATATATTTATTAAGTTTACTTTTTAAATTTCCAATTCAAGGTTTGAGATGATTTCTATTTAGGTGTGCGCTTGTGTGTCATATCTCTATTGTGTTTTTTGTTGATTATGATGTTTCTTTTCATAAATATGATGTTTCTTTTCATAAATTGTTTCCGGAAGAGAATA
Organism: Baccha elongata; assembly: GCA_951217065.1. Taxonomy (NCBI): domain Eukaryota; kingdom Metazoa; phylum Arthropoda; class Insecta; order Diptera; family Syrphidae; genus Baccha; species Baccha elongata. The sequence continues at coordinate 211,594,384 of OX578272.1, forward strand.
TGGTTTTTTTAATCTGTTTTATTAGTTTGTATCGTGGTAATTCAACTTTAAATATATTTATTAAGTTTACTTTTTAAATTTCCAATCCAAGGTTTGAGATGAAAGTATTGGGTAACAGAACCAATTAGAAATTTTGAACTTAACATATAATTTGTTTGAAGACTCTCTTTTCGCTGGACAATTCTGCTATTGTTGTTTTCAAAATATTATTCATCGAAACTGAAAATTTGCCTACTGTTTAGGTAATAATTGAATTACACATTTTTGATTGCCTTGTGATTTTTCTTACTGGGTGTAAGGTGATTACATCTACTAATTGAATTCTATTCAAACTTATTCAAGTATATTTTATGAAAAACATTGTAACCGTAGTTGCAATTTTAATCTATCGATTGAATTTTGTGAATTTTCTTTTAAATTATATATGCAATCATTCTATTGTTACAATTTCTTCTGCATTGTATTAAACAAATATGGTCTCTTCGTTAACTTGATGACTAAAACATTTAGTAACTCTATCACATTAACTCAAAAATAAAAAATTCCAACGCCAACTTTATATGAATGGCCTTTTTGATTTGTCGCCTGGAAGAGACTATTTTATTAGTATTCAGTTGACAGTTCCTCTCCTGGAAAGAAAATAAATTGTCAAATTCTAAAAATTAATTGCTTTTGTCGATTTAAGAGGAAAAGTTTTTGTTATATGAACATTTTTGAGATAACAATCAGACGTCATATTACGATGATAGAGAAGAAAAAAGGAGGTCCGACAATTCTGTTCGTCTGTCTGTCCTACAGCTATGGCTTTTAAGGTTATGTACCCGAACTTAATTATTGTTCTATACCTAACAGATAACGGAAACCAAACTTTCGAGAAAATTCTTTCACAGTATGTACCATATAACGGTATTTTTAAATTTGGACTCTCGATAACTAGGTACTGAAGAGATCTTAACTAAATAAATAGCGAATTCTAATAAGACAGCATACGAATTTTTTGCTTAAATACTTTTATTAAGTTTTAAATAATTTTTCTAAAACTTTGTTTTGTTAAATATTTTAAAAACCTGTTAGGTAACAGATTTTTATGAAACTGAGTTTTAAGATGTTACAACTTGCATACTTCTTTTATTTTACGAAAAAATAACTAGCCCGACGACGATTTTCAATTTTTGTTTTATAATTTCATATGTATACTTAAGAATTTTGTTTGCATACTTTGATTTCGGATTTTAACTTTGTAGACTTAACGCTTTTAATAATATTTCATATGATTTTTTTTTAAATTACCCAAGCAATCAGGTAACTTGCCACAAGAGCAAGTTTGTGCGACCCAGTCATGTCCTTTATTTTTTTAAGCTTTTCAATTAGATAAACAAAAATATTTGTTATCTTTACAATTTTAGTTATTAACTTCAAGTCAACCTTTTGGAGATAAACAGCAAATACTAATGACATCGTAATTAGTGCTTGAAGAAAATACTCCTAAAACAATTTTAAAAACATACAAAACGTTCTTAATTGGTTTTTATCCATCAATGACATAGAAAGTTTTTGTAGTGACACTTTTATTTATATTTATTTATTTATTTATTTATTTAATTATTTATTTATTTATTTATTTATTTATTATTTATTTATTTATTTATTATGTTTATAGCTGATTTTATATGTTGAACGTACAGCCATAATATATAAATTTCTATAGTACAACAATGGAGCAGCGCCATCTAAAGAAAGTTGTGAACTGCACATTTGGAGGTTCTTACATTTACTAAGTGTCTATTCTGTTACCCTAACAATAGTCGTCTACGAAACAAATTTATTATTTATAATGTATTTTATTGGCTCTAAAACCATATTTCCTTGACAAGAGTCGTAAACAAAACAAAAATCATATATGTTTACGACTGTTAACAGGGTTACAGAATAGACAACCACGAGTTATCCGTTCGGAATAAGTTCAGATTGGAAATAGTTTCAGATCGGAACTCAAATTGCGATCGAGGCATCCCTTTCGGAACAGAATAAATAAAGCATATAAACGAACTCATTTGACATTTTCCATCAAATGTTTCATTCACATACAGTGTGAAAAATATTCTGAAAATTTAAAAAACGTAATTATTAACAATGAAGTTAGAATTATTGTATAATGTATATGCGCCTTCACACAGTTAATCAAAACAATTCAAAAAGATTGTTTTTTTATATTCTGTTGCCTGAAAATACAAGCATAGCAACTAAATAAGAAAACCAATTTCCTTTCAATCGAATCAGCAACATTTTAAAAATATTTTTTTTATTGAATGTTCCGCAGCAATTTGTTATCGCAGAACTTCTGGAAATATTTTCCGTGAGTAGAAGAAGAAGATTAGGAGTGTAAATCTATGTTTCTGTTTTAGATCAATTGAATAATCAACTAAAATCAAATGTGGTTTTATTGGACTTATGGCCAGTTTCTCCAAAAACTTTTAAATATTTATGGGGTTGTTAAATCTTATAATGGCTTTTTTCAATTGCACCAACAACTTTCAGTTTTAAAATGACCAATAAAATTTAAGTCTTATTTTGTCCAACATACATTTTAATGCGTTTTAAAGATCGAAGAGTGGTGAATACAAATCCGGGGATGGCACCAAGTTTCCTAATTTTTTAAAATTCACCTTCCAATGTTGGTGCAACCGATTTTAAGTTTAAATGTCCATACATTTTATTACTCCGTTAGCTTAAATGCTTTTAAGTGTATTTTGGTGCAACTGGACATTATTATTTTGAATTTTTTTTAGTAAAAAAGAAGATACACTGCGCCATAGCCCATACAGCTTTGACCATTATGTATAAATTATATACATAATGAGGTAGTGAATTTTGACAGCACTCCCAATACGCCCAACACGCCCAATTTAATACCAAAAGTTCGAGGGCTCCGAACATCCATTCGAATATTACATTACAAAATGTCACACTTTTCAGATCGTGAATACCTCTATTCTTCTCAAATGAACTTTTAACTTAATTAGCCTTCGAGATTTGATTATAAATACCTACATTTTTAATATATTTTTCACAACGTCAATTTCACAGAAATAGGCCGAAAAAAATTAATTTGGTTGTTATTTAACTACCAAATAGTATGATTTTTTTGTCAAAACTGTGGAAGCGGCACTGAACACCGACGGAACGCAACGGATTCATTGTGTCCGTTGAACGCTTGCCATCGCGTCTTTTGTTTTGACGTTTCACTCGGTGTTGTTGTTTATTATTGTAAAAAATTAAACTATTTTAACTTGCATTAACGACAACATATAAAGTTAAAAAAATTACATCATTTTGAAGAACGCTAATACCGTTCAAACAAACCAAAAATCATAAAAATATGTTGTCGTTAAGGTAGTTAAAAAGGGTGCCAATGAATAGTTTTTGCGTATTAATATATAGATAATCGCAAGTAAAAATGACTTCTTTTAGAAGAGGTGGTTTGTGTTATTTTTAGTTTTCTCAAAAAGTAGAACACATTAATTAAGCATCCGGTACTCTGTTTTTGGCTAAAAATTAACAAGAGAATTGAATTTTAGAAACAAAAATTATAGTTGATAACATAAAATTTTGAAAAAAATTAATTTGATTTTTTATTTTTTTCTTAATATTTTTTCAAAATTTCGAGTTTGAAAACTAGTCACTGAACAACTTTATTTAAAAATAAAATAAAAGAAGAGTTTTCTGGCTTTCCAAAAAGGTACAACATGGCTTTGTAAGATTTGCCGTTGTTTTTAAATATTTTTTTTTTCTGATTAAATCATTTTTTTAGAAAATTGCCCCTCCCGCCTAAACGGGGAAAAATAGACACCCCTCCCGTATAATTATTTTCTTGTCTTAACTCAACCTACACGCTCAAGCTTTTTGGTTCACCTTATCCCAATCACCCTGTATAAGTAAATTAACTCTAAAAACCGCATTATATATTCCACAACTAAGGTTTAACGTTTTTGTAATGGGCCTTAATGCAATATTATTCAGAATACAAGTCAAGTAAATCACAAGTCAGTTTAAAAGTCAGGTATGGAGATACTTCTAATATAATAAACAACACATTAAGTATGACCTGTTTTTAAAGGAAGATATAAAAAAAATTGTGGGTCATGGGACCCTCGACAGAAGTTAAACTTAAATAAGAGTAGAAGGCATAACTGAAGCACCTCCAAGACAAGTCCAATGCAATCCCAGCTGACAAAATCACAACCTTGAGAATCCCGAACAGTACCTACTTACGAAATGAAAATCCCGAAATTTTTTATGAAATATAATTCTTTCTATTCCCTTTAAATTATGATCGAATTATTACTATACGGGATTTTGTCAGTCGGGATTTTATTATTCAGGAATTTGGTAGTCGAAATTTTTTCTGTCGGAATTTTGGTTGTCGTGATTTCAGTAGTCGGGATTATGGCAGTCGGTATTTCGTACTCGAGATTTAGACTCGGGATTGTCGTTGTTCGGATTTTGTCAGTCAGAAAAAGCATAATCAGCGTCCCCTACTGCAAGCTAATGCAATGATGTGCTTGCTTGATCGCAGTTCTTTTTTCCGCGAACGTGAAGAAGAAAATCAACAAACCATAACCTACCAACCAGTGATGTCAGAGTAGCTTACGTGAGGTAGTCTAGACGATTAAATGCATTTAGTCAAAATGGCAAAGTAGCATTTACTTTTGTGAAAACATAATTGTTTAAGTCTGTTACGTAAATTAATTTAGTTAGCGTAAGTGTAAATATATGTAGTACACGTGCTGTCAATTTGAATATTTTCCGCTCGAAAACTAAATTTGACAGATTTTATATTGCTTTATCATGTATTGTAGTGGATCATGGTTTTCACAATAAAAAAGCATTGCGCTGATATTTTAAGTTTTTTGGCTTTTTAATTTGGCAGTAGAACTGAAAACCCAATAGAGTTCTTCAGCAATCGGCTATATAGAAATATATATATTTATTGTCTCTCACTCCAAGGCGTAAAAAACGTCAAACGAAATCCTTTGTTGGAAAACAAACCAAAAGTTGTGATTTTTGCAAAGAAAAGAGATCGGTCTTTCACAAAATATAAAGAAAAATTGTCTTGGACTAGAATTTCTTATTATGTTTTGCTATTAAACAAATATCAAATAGTTTAAATAATAATTCGATTAAAAATAGTGAAAGTGTTAGTTTTAATACGGGATTGAAGTGCGGGATTGTACTCCGCCAGTACAGAATGTGATTGTTTTCCATCAAAGGATTTAGCTGTCAGTTTTTTTTCTTGATTCGATGTTTGACTCTGACGTATTCGAATACTTCTCTATCTACATTTCGACAGTTTGCGCTATGTGTACTTTATTTTATTACGTAAACTTAACAATCTAACTACCCCTGTTTGGTATCAGAAGTAACAATAATGTAGTTTATCAGTCTTTTCTCTATATTTTGTATTTACGTATTCCTCCATTCCTTGTGTTTGTGTTGTGCTTTTGCGCTTCAACTGGAGAACCCGAATACTGAATAGTATTTTTACCATACTGCACCAAACCATTTCATTTTTTTGTTTTTGTTTTTGCTTATTACTTCAATAATTTATTGCTTGTGTTGTACTTGTAAGTGTGCCTCGCCTTGTGCTTTAACTGGAGAAACCGAACAATAACGAAGTCTAGCGACAAAATACGAAATAGGCGACCCACAAATAGTTGCGCTGTTTTACATTTTAGCCCCCCTAAAGAAGTTTCACTTCAAAAGCTTCATCCAGCCATAACGTTAATTTTACCGAACTAAGTGCGTGCATTATCGAAATGGCGCATAACAGCGCTAATTGGGTTTTTGAGAACAAAGCCGAGATTCAGCTATTTTGGCGAGTGAGGTGAGATAACTCGCCTTACTGACTTTCTCATCTCACTTCTTTGCCAAAAGCGATTCAGCTATTTTGGCGAGATGATAAAGTTCGAATATAGTTTCGAACACCCAAAACGTCATCAAACAATATCAAGAATAGCCATAACCTCACTTTTTATGTGACAAAATATTTGATTGAAAATAAGTTTCACTATTATGCATACAAATATTAAATTACGTATCTTAGTAAGCACTAGTTAAGATTTAATAAATAAATTAAATTTTTACAACAATCGTTTACCATTTTGAGACACGTTTCCTTAATTATCAATAAAGAGAGTCAATTCTTGTTTTTGTATTTTCATTATATATGTAAAACAATTTATTGAGAAAATAACACATTCGTATCCAAACTGATAAATTTACCTTCATGTATACCAACTCACGGCCGTAATGTTAGGCGGGTAATGTGACGTTTCATTTCACTCACTCGAACACTCACATTTGTTAGCTGAATCGCTTTTGAATGAAATGCGACTCATCTCACTCACTCCCTGGAAGTTTGAATTAGCTGAATCTCGGCACAGGTGCTCGCAAAACCTCCATCTTATCCCCTATTATGGAAGACAACTCAACTATTGTTTAGTTGTAATTCTCACGTTTGGTATTATGGATCACAACTAGTTGACTGTCAAAAGACAACCAGTTGTCATAAAGCTGACAAATAACAAAATGGTCGCCTTTTTAGGTCTTTTCGTATTATGGAAGACAGTTGAGTTGTATTTGAGTTCACTTATGCCCCTATTATGGAAGACAAATCAACTATGGTTTAGTTGTCATTCGCTTATTTGGTATTATGGATCACAACTTGTTGACTGTCAAAAGACAACCAGTTGTCATTAAGCTGACAACGAACAAAATGGTCGCCTTTTCTGTTGTCTTTTCGTATTATGGAAGACTGGTTATAAGCAGTTGTCTACCTGCTGATGGGACTTTATTTTAGTTTATTGTCCCTATTATGGAACACAACTCATCTTAGTTGAGTTGTCATCAAGTCAACTAAAACACTGAACAACCAAACAAATTTTTCGTATTATACAAGACAACTAATTTCAGTTGTGTAGATCACAAATGTTGCCGTCTTTTAGGAGTCGTTTCAGTCAAAGTCAGAATCAGCTGTTGAGCATCAAACATGAATTCATTAAACCAAGAGAAGGGAGAAAAATAAAAGAAACATTGTTTTATTAATGAATACAAATAAAAAAAAGATTGTTAAATTGCTTAAACAATGGGAACTTCCTTTGATTTGTTTTTATTTGAGGAAAAAGACAACAAAGTTGTTTTGTGGTAAAAAAATAGCACACATGTTGAGCATATAATTTTATAATTCTGTTTTTTTTTCAGTAATGAAAATAAGGAATATATGTACCTTGCTACCTAATGTATATTTAAAAAACATAAGTAAAAAAGAAAAACTATTCAACGTACGAAAATAAAGTGTTTGCCTCACATAAGAATCTATTATTTTATTTATATTGTCAAATAATCTAAAATAAACTCCAATTAGTAGGTAGATAACTGCTTATAAGCAGTTGTTAGATTTCGGTGTTTAAGACAACTCAAATACAACTCAACTCTCTTCCATAATACGAAGAAAATACTGAAAAGACGACCATTTTGTTAGTTGACAGCTGAATGAAAACTGGTTGTCTTTTGATAGTCAACTAGTTGTGGTCGATAATAAATACCAAATATAAGACTGACAACTAATCCATAGTTGAGTGTTGTCTTCCATAATAGGGGCATATATCCGATGGCTTTGACAATAGAAATAATGAAATAGATTGTAATGTTAGGATTTATATTTTTATTTCTAAGAGTTTTAAAAGTTTTCTTCAATTGAGTTTTTGTTTTGTAGGTACCTATTTAATGTTCAACAGCTGGTGCTGATTTTGACAGAATCGACTCCTAAAAGACGGCAATATTTTTCTCCTACACATCTGAAATTAGTTGTCTTGTGTAATACAAATAATTTGTTTGGTTGTCTAGTAGTTTAGTTGCGTTGATGACAACTCAACTAAGCTGAGTTGTGTTCCATAAAAGGGGCATTAAACATCAAAATCTTACAACTGGTTATAAACAGACCTACTGATGGGACTTTAATTTAGTTTATTTACGTTGTATACATTTCAAAAACATGAGTAAAAACCATGTACTTGAATTGTACATAATCTATATTATGTTCATTATTGAAAAATATATGAAAGAGAACGCAATTCATAAAATTCTATGCTCAACATATTTGCTATTTTTTTTTTACCACAAAACCCCTTTGTTGGCTTTTTGCTCACAAAAAAAAACAAAAGAACTTGTTTAAACAATTTAACAATCAATTTTGTATTCGTATTTATGAACAATACAATGTTTTTTTTTTATTTTTCGTTCTTTTGGTTTAATAACTTCAGGTCAATGTTCAACAGCTGATGCTGATTTTGACAGAACGCGACTCCTAAAAGACGGCAACATTTTTCTCCGACACAACTGAAATAAGTTGTCTTGTGTGATATAAACAATTTATTTGGTTGGCTAGTAGTTTAGTTGTGTTGATGACAACTCATGATCCATAATAGGGGCATTAAATCGTCTACTAACCACGAGAAGTTAAACTCAATTAGTATGAAATAGGCATAAAAGATCTTTGCACTAGAAATGTCTAAAAAAAAAGTTTCCTAGAATATAAAAAATTATGTAAGCATAATTTTTTTTTCTAATAATGAAACAATTATTTGTTAGAGAATAATAAAAAAGAAAAAGTTATTACTTAAATTATTCTCATTTTGAATCTCATCGAATTCAATTTTGTACTTGTCTTTTTATTAGTGCTGCAACGAAAAAGAAATGAATTCTGCTTCAAATAAATGTTTGTCATCAACGGAAAATGGTCTTCATCACGATAAAGTCGCTATATTAGATGCTGGATCTCAATATGGAAAGGTAAATATTAAATATTTCAACTTCATAAAATTATTCTTATATAACACTTTTTATTTTTATTATTAGGTTATCGATAGAAAAGTACGAGAACTACAAATAGAATCAGATATTCTGCCTCTCGACACAACAGCGGTAGAGCTCAAAGTCAAGGGATATCGGGGAATCATTATATCTGGTGGACCAGCTTCAGTTTATTGCGATGACGCACCACGGTACGATCCGGAAATATTTAAAGCGAAAATTCCCATACTCGGAATTTGCTATGGAATGCAATTGTTGAATAAGGAATTCGGTGGAACAGTGCACAAAAAAGATATTCGAGAAGATGGTCAACAGAGTATTGATATAGAAACTTCGTGTCCACTATTTAAGTAAGTAAAAACTATATTCAGTTGATGAAAAGTATGTGGGGGAAAAGAAAGAGATCCACCACTGAATTAAGGTGTTCTCCGATACAATCCTCCTAAAACAAAAACTGCTTTGAACACTTCAATATAAATAAGTTTTATATATTGGGCTACACATGGCATAACAAAAATAATAATAATTGTAACGTGTGTGAATATTTTTTGCTCTAATTTGTCAAGTTCGTGAAAAAAGTATAATAACAAATCCGTCTGTCTCTCTGTCTGTCTGTCTGTCTGTTTGACTGTCTGTCTCGGCCTAAACGGGTGGGCCGATTTACTTAAAATTTTGTTGGTATAGTTTTTAGGGTATTACGCCCAGAGCTTTGTTGTAGTCGGCACGTATACATTCAACGCCAGCGATGTTCTCTTTTCAAACGGCCATACAATTTGTTTTAAATATATGGATGTGAGAATATTAGCGAAACGGAAATATTAAATACAGGGGATTTATAGATATACGTGTTGGGGTATGTCCATTTTTGACATAAGTTGTTATCCTCCCGCCCAATGCTCATATCTCATTCAGAGTTTGTTAAAAAATAATGTCATCCTCTGATTTAGATTCTTCAAACGACCGTCTTTGATACTCTTCTTATTCGATTCTTTTACGACTTTACGACGCTGCTTTGTTAGCTCTGAATCAACTTCAATTCCAACAAAGCTGAGAGTTATTTTGGTATGGAATTTTTTCGGTCTTTCTTGTCTATTTTCTTTCGTAAGCTAATCAAAAACTTGAGAAAACAACCGAAGCGTTCTTCTATCTAAAAACAAATGTTTGTTATAATTGTCATTTATTAGTTTTAATTAAAAGTAAACCTTGTTCATACTAACTTCTTAATTTGATTACAGCCGTCTAAGCCGAACACAGTCCGTTCTCTTAACTCACGGTGACAGTATTGATCGATTGGGGGATAAACTCAAAGTTGGAGGATATTCATCAAGTGGAATTGTTACTGCTATATATAATGAGGCACTACGAATATACGGTGTTCAATTTCATCCCGAGGTATGCTTCCACCGAACACTCAACAATTATTCTTTGTTCATTTCAATTGTATTTGTATTCCATTTTATAAGGTCGATTTAACAACCAACGGCAAACAAATGCTCTCTAATTTCCTTTACGATATTTGCGGTCTGACACCAACTTTTACCGTCGTCAATCGAAAGGAAGAATGTGTTAAATATATTAAAGAAAAAGTTGGAAACAGCAAAGTTTTGGTAAGTATACAAAACGAACGCCTTGTCTTTAAAAAACAATTATCAATATATTTGTTGACTAAAACTCAAAAAAATTTCAGGCAGTAAAAGTTATTTATTAATTTATATTTGAAATTTGTTTAGTGTCTTGTAAGTGGTGGTGTTGATTCAACAGTTTGTGCAGCTTTACTAAGGCATGCATTGGATCCAAGTCAAATTATTGCAGTACACGTAGATAACGGTAGGAAAAAGTAAAAAAAAAAAATAATTTCACTAACGACATTTGTTATTTTAAATAGGATTCATGCGAAAGGACGAAAGTGAAAAAGTTGAAAAATCACTCCGTGAAATCGGCATTGATCTGATAGTAAGAAAGGAACTATTTCAATTCCTTAAAGGTACCACGTCGGTTAAGCGGCCTGGCCAACTGTACATCGTAGAGACACCAATGCTTTGTCAAACATTTAATCCTGAAGAAAAGCGTAAAATAATTGGCGATGTTTTCGTCAAGGTGACGAACGACGTTGTTTGCGACATGAAACTAAAACCAGAAGAAGTACTACTAGCACAAGGTACATTACGGCCTGACCTTATTGAATCTGCATCCAATTCGGTTAGTAATAATGCAGACACAATAAAGACACATCATAACGATACCGATTTGATAAGGTAATTTTGTTTTATTATTATTATAGTTATGGTGGTGGTATAGTGGTTCTTCCATTTTGCTTAAGTCTTAGAAAATTAACTATGTATAATAAGATTCAGTGCAACTTAACTTCATACATATTTGTTGCAGATGGTAAAGTAAGATTATTTTATGTTTAACCACTTAAACTGTTTTTAAGCCTTCATACGTATAATAGAACGAGTAGTATTGGTTATAAATGGCTTAATTCGAGGTTTAAATAAAACTGAAAAATTATGTTTCTTTGTGTTATCCTTTCAAGCTTCTAGTTATAGTTTTTTCCTTCGGAAGGAGATTTCAAAACTGAGTTCTTTTCTTCAAAAAATAATTTTGCTAATGTTCCAAGTTAAAAAAACGAATTTGATTTAGACCACACAACTGAAGTAAAACAAACTCGCAAACTATATTACAGCGACAACAAGCAAAAAATGTAAAAACTGCATATTACCTACCTACTTATACCTACCTAGTATGTACCTATCCATATTATCCATCTAAAAACAAAAATGTTTGCTTATTAAATGGCATTTTGCAAGATTTTGCAGAACTACATTGAACATACATACACCTATATACCTACCTACTCATCAAACCAATATTTAAAAAACATACAAAAATCAACCATACATCTACAAACAACGAAGATGGAATAAAAGGAATACGCAACATAAAGAAAAACAGAAAGAGTACAGATCGATAAGGTGTGCAACACGACACACGAGGTCAAGGCAGTGTTGCAAAACGACTTACAACTGTACTTTTGTTGATATAATTGATTTTCAAAAATACTCAAGTACAACTCTCCTCAATTTAGTTCATTGAATCGAACATATTTTGAATTTGAACTATAATTACAATTCCTTCGAAGCAAGTACATTCCTGCTTGCTAATCCATTGTATTTCTGGTTTTCAACATGTTTATAAAATATCAACGACATTTATTTTAAGATGAATCTTTAAATAATTTTTTCTCAAATGCCGTTTTATAGGGTGAAACAAGTTCTTTTAAAAATCTTTTAGATCAAGAACCAAAGCAACTTTTATATGTGATCGAAAACCCTATAAAATATTATTCGATAGCACTATAACTGTCATTTTTAAAAGCCACCGTCGTGCATTCCAATGTGTGGGGCAGTTGTTAGAAATACTGCATCAACAATGCATTTTTTTTTTTCGAGAGACAAAGTAATTTTGAAAAGCACTAAAACTTAATGTATAAATGATACTTATGCATGCATGCAGTGGTTTTTCTGCCATTGCCCCACATTGGACTGCAAGACGCTGACTTTTGAAAATGTTTTTATTTTTGAGTGCTATCGAATAATATCTCTTAATTTTGGTTATATCAATCACACACAAGAACTGCTGTGCGCTCTTGGGCTTATATAATTCTGTGGTCAGATGGTAAAATATTATAACCGATTTTTTTTTAATTTTACAAGCATTGTTACAGCTCAAAATATCGTGAAAAACAAAAAGTTGTTTTCACAAACAAAAGTTGTTTGTTTCCATTTTAATAATTTAGTTTTTTCTTTAATTCGTGAGAATAACTTTCTGATTATCTTCAGTGATGGCCGAACTGTCACTTTTTAGAAAAACTACATTTGTTACATTTGCTACGTAGTTTACGTAGTATATTAAACAAATTGCAACAAATATAGTTTCAACTGTCAAGTTATCTCAACTGTCAAATTATCTGTCATTTATGTATGTTGTATGTTTTAGTTTAGTTTAGGTATAACTGAAGCACCTCCAAAACAAGTCTAATCCAATCCCAACTGACAAAATCACAACCTTGAAAATCCCGAACAGTATGTTATGTACCTACCTACCTATAAAATTAAAATCCCGAAATTTTGTATGTAAAATAATTCCTCATTTTCCCATGGCGTAGTGTGTCGGACTATCACGCCGGAGGACTGGGTTCAAGCCCAGCTTCCAGCTTCGATAACATCTAATGTTTTTCCAGGGGCACTGCCTCTTGCGAGGAAGTAACAAATCCTCCAAGAGTATCATTGTCATGAAAAGTGCTTCTCACCTTATTCGTTCGGATTCGACGTAAAATTGTAGGTCCCCTCCAATCCTGAGAACTAACAACGCACACAAAAGGATTGGTTGAGAGTTGTAAGTCACTAGGCCGTAGTTCTCCGGAGCTGTCAGTGCCACTGAATTTTTTTTTCATTTTCCCTTGAAATTATAAACGAATTATTACTTTTTTGGTATTAAACATGAATTTGGTAGTCAGAATTATGGGAGTCGGTATTTCGTACTTGAGATTTAGACTCGGGATTTTTGTTGTTCGGATGGCAAAAATGCTACTTTTGTGAAAACATATTTTTTAAAGTTTGTTACGTAAATTAATGTAGTTAACGTAATGTATTTTATATTTTCGTCCCCCTAAAGAAGTTTCACTTTAAAAACAAATGTCTGTAATTGGCGCAACGAAGGCGGTCGCCTTTTTAGTGGAGGGCAAATGGTACTGAATTCTATTCATGGGGGATAATTTGATCCGACCAGTTTACGTTGGAACGATCGTCATTTTAACGTTGCTTCCCTGTTTTTCTTGAAAGATATGATAAAGACAGCATCTGTTGGAATTATTATATATCTGCAAACCGATGATTGTTTAGGCTAACTGCGCTTGTAGCCCATCAACACCGGTTGCTTTGAACGATTTTAAGGGGATATGTCTACTTTGATCTTGGCGTTGAAAAAAGGGGGCCCAGTTTTTTCAGTATTGAGTTAACCTTGAATTGAGCTCAGAGCTAGTTAATCTCTAGAACAAATTAATCTAGCAAACTCTGATTGGAAATGGCATGTTAATGCTGGCATGTTTATCGAAACATGTCATTTTCAATGAAAAAATAAAACAAACAACAAAAAACAAAATAAAGCAAACAGCTATTCATTATAAAAACAAACATGTAACCAATGGTTACAAGTACAAATTATATTCTGCGTAAATATTTCAGAATAATGTCAAACATTTTAATTTTATTTAATCTAAACTTTACTCAGACAATTTTGTGAGTTAACTATGAGTTAACTCGGGCTGTCAAAATAATCGAAAATTTCAGAGTTAAGTTGAGGTTAACTCTAACCCTAGGATGATCTCGCACTGGAAAACTGGATCTAAGTGTGTTCTTAAAAGATAAGGGATAGCTATATCAAAATAATAATCATATGAAAGTTTTAAGGAAAGAGAATGCTTTTATATAACTACAAGAACATTCAGAGGATTGCTATTGCCCAACATCTATTTTTATTACGAATTATTGAGTCTTTTCAAGCGTCTTATATCTAGATTTTTTTTTTGCAGAGAACTGAGAAACGCTGGCCGAGTAGTTGAACCGCTTAGTGATTTCCATAAAGACGAAGTGAGGACCTTGGGATATAATCTAGGACTACCAGCATCCCTGGTGGAAAGGCATCCCTTCCCAGGCCCTGGTTTAGCCATAAGAATTTTATGTGCTGACGAACCGTATATAGAAAAAGATTTTTCTGAAACACAGGTAAGAATTTAAATTGAAATGAAGTTCTTCATTTTATTAATTCTGTAACATTTCAGGTTATAGCACGAGTGATAGTAGACTACAAAAATAAATTAGAAAAGAATCACGCTTTAATAAACCGAGTAACCGGCTCCACGTCCGAAGAAGAACGAAGAGAACTTCTACGAATTTCATCAAATTCCCAAATACAAGCGACTGTCTTGCCAATCCGATCAGTTGGAGTGCAAGGTAAGTTGAATATTTATTTTATTAAAACATTTGTAAAAAATTGAATTTTTCAGGCGACAAAAGAAGTTACAGCTACGTGTTAGGCCTATCTAGTGACACCGAACCAAATTGGAGCGATATAATGTTTTTGGCCAAACTTATCCCACGAATTTTGCATAATATCAATCGAGTTTGTTATGTTTTCGGTGGACAAGTTCGGTTTCAATTCCATGATATAACGCATACAAATCTTAATCGTTACGTCCTGAAGCAATTGCGACAGGCTGATGCGATTGCTACCGATGTAAGCTGTTTGTTTTCAAGCTATTCGATTTAAATTGTTTTATATAATTTTTTTTTTAGATTATCCAACAAGCCGGATTGAATAGGAAAATCTCACAGATGCCTGTTGTTCTGATTCCGCTTCACTTTGACCGTGATCCAGCCAACCGAATACCGTCATGCTGTCGATCAATTGTATTACGGCCTTTTATAACAAACGATTTTATGACTGGTGTGCCGGCTATTCCAGGTTCAATTCAACTGCCAATTCATGTGAGTTATATTCACTTCATAATTATGTATACCAGTATATAGTATATATTATTATAAAATATAACTTTTAAACGGAGCTTACCAAATTAATTTGGTAAAGAATTTTTTAATAACATTGAAAAGAGCTTAGTAAAAATGCATTTAATGATCTGTATAGATCATCTTTTGATAATATAACAAGAATAGATCATCGATTATTCTTCTCGTTGTGGTAGCATTGACTTAAATTTCTTCTCTCATTTGTTAATCTGTCGCCCTTCGGGTTTTCTCGGTAGACTTCGGTATCGTTCGGGTTCTGCATTCAATGGGAAGCACAAAACATGAGATTGAAAAGTTTTTGCTGCAGAGATGGCATAAATGTTACTTTTCTTGAAAAACTACATTTGTTACTTTAGATACGTGTCTTGGTTGCGTTAAATGTAGTTAAAATGATAAAATGTAGTAGGCTTACATAGCGCTAAGCTAATTGTCAAAATATATATTGAGTTTTCAATTCTACTTTCAAACTGAATATTTTCTGCCAAAAACACTCAAAATCAGCACAATGACTTTTTATATAAGTAAATGGAAACAATCCGATGCACTACAAGTACAATACCCGACAAACGACTTAAAATCTCTCAAATCTAGTTTTCAATAAAAATACTCAATTTGACCATAGCACTTAAAACTCAATCTATATTTTGGTAGCTCTCGCTTGGTGTACTACAAATATTTATACTTAATTTAACTTCATTAGTTCTGATCTCGTATGTGTTCAAACCTCCGAAAATTAACACAAAACTTCGAAATCCTGTTCCCGCACACAAACATTTCTTAGTTTTTCACAGAAGAGAGAGTATAATTCGGTCTTTTATGGGAAAATTTTGTCGTTGCAAATTAATAATGGTATCTTATAAAGGACAAAATACAAGCATATTTTACTAAAAGGAGGGGGTCTATCTCCCCCGTTTACCCAGAAGGTGCAATTTTCTAAACACAAAATAAATTTAATTTTTTAGAAAAGTGCCCCTCCCGGCGAAATGGGGGAGACCCCCTCCCAATGGTAAAATATGCTTGTATTTTGTTCCTATGCAAAATCCCATTATTTGTTTGCAGCGAAAAAAATTTCCCCATACATTTTTTAACTTTAACATTGCATTATGGCCAAACCCACCAACGAAGCATTGGCAGACTTCCCGATTAATTATCACACCTGTTGGAAGATGATATTAAGGCTAATTATTTTCGTTATCAAATGACGGAACAAGAGATCATCGGGTTCCTAGCTGAGAAAGACCGTTCGTGTCCCAGCCAGTTGGTAAGTCCGGCAGTTAGCTCCGCTATGTCTGGCTTCTCTTAGTGCCTATCTGGACATGGTACTGGATGGCTGAGGGCATGTCGGCCTCCCATCTAGGGTGTTCGATTTTAGAGAAAAATGTGGTTCACGAAGCGACCATAGTCTGCCTACACGGCTTTGATACTGGTTGCGACGGTAGTTCACATGGTTCTTTGATCAGTTTGTCAGTCTAAGAAGGATGTGAACGGGTATGTTATTCACGGTTCGGGTATATATGTTACTTGGGAGTTAGTCCCTTGTTTCCAAGTTCCATAAGAAAACAAGAGATCTTTGGATGCCTCACCAATGGCTAGTGGTTCATTCCCCCCACCAGGCTTTATACCAAGGCTGTTAGCTCCGATTATGCCTGTCTTAGCTAAGAAACCCTTATAGGCAGGTTAATGGATGGCTTAGGCTAGGTCCAGTTCGCCTGTGAGATCACTCAATTCGAGAGACAAACATGGTTCCCGCAGTCGCCGTAGCCCGCCTACACGGCTAAAGATATGGCTTCTGTGGGGAATAGGTTGTTCTCTTGATCCCTTTTGTTGTCCACTGGAAATGGAGAGATATTTATAAAGTCTATTTCGTTTATAACCATTTAGTTATATTAAGGAATCCAAGAAGATTTCCTATACTCACTACTGAGAGTTCGCTAAGGTCAGCTACAAAGAGCTGACCGAAGAATTGGCATCTTGGACTAGCCAAGGCAGGGCAAAGTCAGATATAATGAGTGACTGTTTCCCTTTCTCTTTCATCTTCGCAGCTACGGCAGTGAGTATTGTGTGGAATGCCCATTTTTGCCGCATGCTCTCCTATCGGCCAGTGACCCGTGCTGACTGCAATAATTCTGGCTATGTCTGGCCGAGTTCTACAAATGAGCCACATCTTCCTTGACACAATGATATTGCCCTTCACAGCTCTAACTGCTTCAGCGAGCGAGTTGTGAAGGGCTGATCCTTGCCTGGCAAGCTCGTCAGCCCGTTCATTTCCATGAACACCACTGTGACCTGGTACCCAGACAAAACTAATATTCAAGTTAACATTAAGGCTCGCGATCTCGTTTAAGCATTGTTTCACGAGATTGGAGGATACGGTGTCAGCGTCAATAGCTTTGATTGCTGCCTGACTATCTATAAATATGGCGGTATTTCGGCTTTGATTTGGATCAAGTTTCAATATCTTGCATGCTTCTCTGATTGCCAATAGCTCCGCCTGGAATACGCTCGCGAAGCTTGGTAGTCGAAAAGACTTGGACACGTTAAGTGTCTCCGAAAAAACACCAGCTCCGACACCACATTTCATCTTCGATCCATCAGTAAAAATAAAAGTGTCATTATTATTCATTACATCGTCATCCTACGAGAGGGAATGCAGTAATCGGAAGTTGTCGAATTAAAACTTGGTGGCAGTAATTTCGCACTGTTGCAGTGACCAAAAGGTTTTTCGGTCCAACTCCCAATTTCTCCAAGTCTATATGCAGTGCAAGATACAATTAATTATACTTTAATTGTATTTTCATTCAAAATAATTTCATTTCATCACACTTACTAGGACTAAATCCGTGCAACATATCTGCACAATTTAATGCAATCCTTCCCAGTAACCAAACAGTGTACGCAATGCTCAACAAATTCACCCACGAAAACTTGAAAAACAATAACATAATCATATAAGTTAATACCTCTTTTTATAATTATTAAAACTTAAATAACTTTAATAATCAATTAATAACATCCATTTTTCATTTATGGAGCTGAAAGTCCCAGTAGCTGGGCTCTTATTTCTTTTCTCTTTTTGCACTATAATTTGTAATTATATGTAAATAAATAATAATAATAATAATAATATTATTATTTATTACCTGGGGGGTAATTCTTTAATTCGATTATCGCCAGACGATATCGTTTTCAACGTTCCTCTTCCTATCATACTTTTACGATTTGATAGAGACAGTATCTATGAAAAATTATCATTCGATCGTTTTAATTTTACGGAATTAGGCCCCTGATATTTTATTCAGGTACTTATTTTAATTGCCCGACAAAATTAAAAACAATTCATCAACACAGACTGAAAACGAAAATATTTTTTTTTCTCTCTTTTGATTTGAGATGAGAATACACTTAACCGTGAAGTTAAACATGAGTTTCTCAACTATAAAATCTAAGGCGATTGGTATGCGCAACTATTTACAGTCCACTTAAATATTTTAGTAACGTCTTAATTTGATTATTGGTAAGGCCCATTGAAAATTTGTTATGGGAAATTTGCAATAGCAACACTCTTTCGTCAAGTTCTTTTTAATTTTGTTTTTATGTTCATTGACAAGCGGTCGGAAGCCCTTTGCAGGCAAAATTGTTTACTCAGATTCAAATGAGATTTTACTTACTACAGATCATGAGTTACCTCATCAACCAGATTTTTCGTACAGTATTAACTTATTAATTAAAAACCCTTATTTCCAGGGTTTTTAATTAATCGTGCTTCAGCCGAAATGTGGTTCCTATCAGGTATCAACATATATTGCTGGCTTAATTCATTTAACTGTCTATATAAATAACTTACTAAACGTATACATTAGGCGAGTTAATATTTCTATGTAATCGCTCACATGAACAAGCAAATCCAAAAATTTTAAGGCTCAGTTTTTGACAGCAGTAGTGTAAAATTTCACTGAGAAATTGTGGTTATATTTCTTAGATATATAAACTGGGCAGTTATTTCCAAATCGTTTTTAAATATTTCATAATATTCAAAGTATAAAAAATATATTCTAATATTAACTTTCTTAATAGGTACTGGAAAACATCGTGCGTGAAATAACCAAATTAGACGGCATTTCAAGGGTTCTGTATGATCTTACTTCAAAACCGCCCGGAACAACTGAATGGGAATGATTTAACCAACTATCATAGCATCAACAAATGTCTTTCAAACTCTTTATTCTAAAGTTTGTTCTATTCACCTGCTGTGCATAATGATTCTTCGTTGATCAAGTCAAATACAGCTAATTAAGGAAAATATAACACTAGGAGTTAAAAAAAAGCAAAGGAAAATTAATATAATAAATTAAATAATTAAACAAATAAAAATCTTCACTCTTAACAAATAAGTAAAGAATAAATTAAATTAATAGGGTCAGTTTTCAGGATTAACATGTTGATCAGTTGAATTCCCGAATTGATTCCAAATAAAATGATGTAACTCATATATAAGTAAACAAGCAAAATTGTCTGAGACTAATAAAAAACTTGTGTAAAAAATACAAAAAAAAAATCTATAATATGTTACTGTGTTAAAAATACATCGGATTACAAAAAATAAAGAGATAAAATCCATATAACTGTTATAAATAAAATCATAAAACAAAATGGAGAAACCAGAAATTAATTTCTGTGAGACATTTATATTACATAATGATTTTAATTTGTTTTTCTAATTTTATTTTATGTTTAAAAAGAGAATGTTTAAAAGTGATCATATAAAAAAAAATAAAAAGTAAATAAATCGTTTCTGTTAATTTTTATACGTATAAACGAGAATACATTTATCCTTCTTTTTGTAAATGAAAATATTATTTGTTACCGAAAAAATCGCGCTAATTATGATAATTATTTATAATAAAATAAAATTACGGCGAAAAAGTATTGGGATAATTTAATATTGTTAAACATAAAAACACATTTTTAAATTATACTTATGTGCTGCATTTTAAACAAACAAAAATAAATTTTAAAAATAAAACAGAACAAAAACATTTTACAGTTTTGATTTTTGTCTCTTCGTTGAACATATAAATATAATTTAATTCGAATGATAAATCTTAAAATTTTAAACGAAATAAAACAACAAGGAAATAAAGAACTATATTTTAAAGTATCGTTTAAATCTTTTTGCTCGGCAAAATATATTACCATATACGTTATTTAAGTATTGAGGACGGACTAATACATAAGGGCAATCTTCGAACCTATCCGAATCCGTTGCAATCAGAGACTACTCTTTGATCTGATTTCATCATGCGGCTGGTCAAGCGGCATGATGGTTTTCAAAATATCTAATCTGCTGATGATTGGTTGACGGCATGCTTGAGTAGTGTGAACGCAAACTGTCAAGCGTTCATCATGCCTGCAGTTGAGTGTGAACCCCCCTATTCTTGCAAAGGCCGGTTTGTATATTTTCCACTAGGTGTTATGATTATATTTTAATTGGAATGCAAATGATTGAATGAAGTTGCATATTTCAATGCGGTAATAAAAATATGTATAGGGTTAATGCTGATGTCTGAAGCCTGGTGTCCTAATAGCCAGGTTCAAATATTATAAATACCAAGATGAGAAACAATGGCTTCCATCTTTGTTTGCCACCAAGCTGAACTGACGTTAAATTGACGAGATTTCACTATTGCCGATATATTGCGTTAAAAACGATACTCTCAGATAACTTACCAACAGAGCAAGTTTGTGGGATGCAGTCGTGCCCTTTAATTTATCTAGCATTAGTTGTGTTCGTTGAATTTTACCCAGGGTCGAACCAGGTTTTCTTGACAGCCCCAAGCAGTGTGACCAATGAAATATTTTAAATCATGCTAAGTCCAGTATTTTAGCATGTTTTTTTTTTTTTAAGAAAAAGTGCTAAAAATCATGGTAAACATTTTTTCGAATACAAAACCTGCTAAAAATCCTGCAAAAAGCTTTAAACTAGTAAAAACTGTTTTTTTTTTCAGAAAAAATAGTATTTATTAAGCAAACATAACATAAACATAAAAATCACTTCGTGAAACTAACTATTTTATAAAAAGGAACAAAAATCAGTTAAATTCAGTCATTGTTTTTGTAAACAACATTAAAAATAATGGGCTTCATTTAAAGCCTCCTCAAAAGCATCAGGCAAATCTTTTTCTTCTTCAGGTGTATTATAGAATGTTGCTAATACCACTTCTTTCACGATTTTGCTTGGAATGGAGAAACTGTCACAACAAACTTCTGACAAATTGTCTCCGATAAGTAGAATACTATTAAGCATGTTTATTTTCATTCTATTTCTCCGTTGGTCTTTTACTAATTTCATGAAGCTAAAAACTCTCTCAACAGCAGCATTAAATATCGGCAGAACCAAATAAGATATAGCGAAATTTGATAGCTCTTGGTATGGATTTTCATTGGAAGCATCAGTGAATCTATTCACCTCACACCAAAACTCAACAGTACTATCTACATTTTCCCAAACATTCAAGTGTAAATTATTCCACTGCGTTTCTATTTTACTTGCTAGTTCCGAATTGATTTTTCGAGTTTTGAAAAAATCTGTTAACGATTGTTTGTGAATTCTCTAACAATTGTTTACCGAAAAAAGTTGATTTGTTTCATAATATTCAAATTTTCTGGTGTCCTTGCTTGAAGCTCTTTAATTAGCCTTAAAATGAAATTTTGACAGTTTTTTCTAAATTTATTTTCATCTTCTATTGTTATTGAAAGTTCTGATCTTAAGACTTAAATTTTTCCTGAAAATTGTATTGGGCTTTGTTCACCGTAAGTGTGAACAAAGCCCAATACAATTTGTTTTGATTTGACTAACCTTTTGTAATTCTATACTCTGGCTAAACTGAAATCCTGCTAAATTTTCAAACTAAAATATAGAATCATGCTAAAAAAATGCTAGCATGATTTGGTAAAAAAACCTGCTAAAAATAAAATTTTCCTGCTAAATTTAGAAGGAAAAATGCTAAATTGGCTACACTGGCCCCAAGAGCTGTCAAAAAAACCTGATTTTTTTGGTTCTCAAAAAACGCACAAGTGTAGGTTTTGTGTTGTTGACAAAAAGAAAGAAACAAAAAATATTTGTTTCCGAAATTAAAACTTGAAATTTGTTGCAATTACATTTTGTTTTATTTATATGTTTTCTATTTATTTGCATATAATAAATGTATAATTTCTTTTCTTTGCATTGCAAAAGCAAAGTAAACTATACAATTGTAAACATATGTTTGACAACACACATGTCAATTTGTTTTGCTTCAGGGTGAGTTGAGGGCGATCCCAGGTCTAAAAAAAACCAGGGCGAGTTGAGGTTTTTCAATAAACGCTTTGGGGCGACTTCAGAGCGACCCCAGAGCTCAACGAAAGTTAGAGTTAGTTAGAGAAAACGCAAATTTCGATTTTCAAACTGGGATTTTTTCTTTTGAACTGAATTTAGCCACTGCGCCGCTGAGCCATCAAATCTTACAATCGTCTTCTGTCTTCTGGAATAAAATTTATTTTACCCTGTTTAACACTAGAATTTTTATACTGTAGATCATTTTTTACTCACGCAAGTGGTCAAAGCAAAAACATTTCGTATAGGTTTTGATAATTCTCTTATAGAAATTTTCTGTATTTCTGGACTTGAAGAGTGCATTTGAGACGATTTCTAAGGAAATATTACTAACGAAACTGGAAGCATATGGAATAACTGCAAGAGAGCTAAATTGGTTTAGATTTAGAACATATATATCTGGTAGACTTCAGAAAACGAAAATAATGGAACAAGAATCTTCAGCTATAAATATTGATCTTGGAGTTCCCTAAGGATATAATTTAGTTGTAGATTTTTTTTTTTACTTATATTAATGATATTGATAAAGTTCTTAATAGGTGTAAGGTCGGATTATTTGCAGACGATACTCTAATATATTATATTGAAGGCACAGTTTAACGGAAATGAAAACTCATTTACAAGAAGTTTATTTAAGTGGTTGTGTATGAATAAACTAAAAATAAACGCTGACAAAACTAAATTCATGGTGATAAAATAGAAACAATAACATTGAACTCAAAATAGGAAATGAAAATATAGAAGTGACTATAATAAAGTATCTAGGAGTAATTATCGAAAATCGTTTGGATTTTAAGGAGCACGCATATTATATTTGCTCCGAAATAAGTAAAAAAGTCGGTTTCTTCGGGCGAATTAGAAAAAGTTTGAATTTTCAAATCGCGGTTATGATATATAATACAATAATCCTTCCTCACTTTGGCTATATTGTACTACCATATTATATATGGTACGTATGAAGATGTAACTTGAGCAGCACACAGAACTCTGAGATGTACCGTGGATTGCGACTATTTAACATTCTGCCAACTACCATCAAAAATGAAACAAACTATTTTAATTTTGAATTGATCAATATTGTATTATTTAAATAATGTGTATTTTAAATTTGGGCTTTTTGATCCTAGGTTTTTTAAAGCAATTAAAAGACTAATTCATTAATTTTCCCGACGTTTCGTTTGGTTTTTTGCCAACATCTTCAGGGGTGTTTAATTTATTAAGACCTTTAATACAAATTAAATTTTTAGAAACATTGTTATTTGGGCTATGGATTTGAATATTTACTCACTTTTGTCGTCAAGTTACATTTTATAAATTGTTTTGAATTTTATAATAATTTTAAATAATTTAACATTTATATTGCACTTAATAAACGGAAACTAATAAATATAATAAATTATTTGAAACATAGACAAAACAGAAATTGAAAACTAACTATCACAGACTATATTTAATTTATCACAGCATTGTAGATCGAGCTGATGTTGTCTTTGTCTTCTTTAAAATTCATGACTCTTCTTATATTTTGCTGAATTCTCAGATTTTCCAGAGTGTATCGTTTGTTGGTGTGTTTGCTTGCGTTCGCGTGCTCAACTATTGTGGTTCGCATACTTTACTGTTGTTGTAATTCCATGTTAAAACACAACTGATTGACCATATAGTTGCGGAGGGGAAATAAATCTGAAAGTATCCTAAAATTTTCAGTATACTCACGAAGCCAAGGGAGGATTGGCAAACAGCTGACTACGAATATGTGTTTGTGTGTCTTTTGACACCTATCCGGTTTAGGTCGTTCGCAAACTCATACGATACAGACGTATCCAGATAGCTCTTTTGGTGTGCACCCGAACGTGCGCTTCTCTTTGTCTAGTATTTTGATATTGTCAAAATCAGCTGTGTGTCCATTTTCTGTCATGTGTTGTGAGAGCCAATCGATTATCTTTTTTTCTTTACGTCTGCTGGAGATCAATCGGAACCCTTGTAGGGTACACACGGTGGCGCTGCCTTTGCGCCACCATCAAAGTAATAAAAAGTAAAAAGCAAAAAGTAACTAGAAAAAAAAAAAAAACCGTCAATTAAGTGGTAGCGACGGTGGTCTTTGGACCTCCGTCAATTTTAAGATAAAAACGTAACTCAAGTTAGTAGTTTCAGGGTGGCTTGTCCCCCAGTAATTCGGACTGCTTATAAAAGCAGCAAATACGGAGCTAGGAAGCAACATTAGGGATTGGTGTTCAACAGCGCTCCAAGCAACCAGCAATGGCCAGGATGGAAGTAACATTTTTTGAGAGATGTACAATAGCGCTCCATATAACGACATCGATGGACGAAAACTTCCCACCCAGCTAATATTTTACTGCTAGATACCCAACGGTACATCATCAGGCATCGACTACAACAGTAAAGTTTATAACGTGACAACAATTTTATAACGTGACAATCCAGCGTGCAACGGTGTTTCTGTCTTCATACATATAAAGTGTTCAAATATTTAAGTATACTGTGATAGTTTCACTTTATCGTTTTGATATTTTAATGTAATATAATTTGTTTCAATCAAATTTTCATTGAAAACTTAATAATTAATTATTTACGTATATTCCTAGGGCGGTCTCGCTCTATCAAGCTATCTAATCATACCATTTATAAGTGTTAATAATTTAAACATAATATATGCATTGCATATATAGTAAAAGTACTGAGCTCTCGCTCTAACTTCAAAAGAAATTTTATTCTCAATGTAAATTATTTTATTTTAGTGTTAGTTTTTAAGGTATTTGTAAATATATATGTGACTTTCCGTCTCAAGCAAAAAAAAATAACACTTATGAGCAAAAGTAGTGTAACTATATATCTTTTATATAATAACTGTTCGCCACGAGGCTTTACATTATACACAACTGAAAAAGAAGGCCATACATTACAGCCACTTTTGTACTCGCTAAAGCGAACAAGAATTAGAATTAGAATAAGACAAAAATGTAACTCGAAACTAAAAGACTCAATAAAATTCAATTCAAATTCAATTTACGTCTGCTTTGTGTTCGGCTATTCTTACTGCTAGTTTTCTCTTTGTTGTTCCTATATATATGAGTCTGCAATTTTCATCTTCCTTCCCATTGCATTTTATTTCATATACTACGTCATTTTGTTGTTCTTTTGGTAGATGTGGTGGTACAAACTATTATTTAAAAAAAAAAAACTAGTAAATTTTAGTAAATTGTAATTTTTTTAAAGTTATTTTAAAACTAATAATAAAGATAATAATAATAAAAATAGTAAAAATTTGCTCAGAGACTGTGTTAAAGATAGTACATCGCTAAGCACAGTATGGACACAATGAACTATGTGCTACATAAAGTTGTAACAAGTGAAGAAGCCTTGCCAGCAGTACTTGGGTCACGCCACTGCGAAATAGCTTCCAGAGTTTTCACAATCTTAACGAGGTCTACAGAAAATTGGAGTACATCTTCATGCAGTTCCACCCACCTAGTCTCACAAAGCGATGTAAGTCCGCACCCCAAGGTGCTTATAAGGACATTTTTTCGTTTTTGATGGGATTACAATAAAGCAATTACCTTGGAGCTTCTCGAAATGGAGTTGTTTAGTTTGTGGCTGTAGCACGGCGTCTTCACAGCATTATTAGCTTCTTTCTGGATCTCCGTGACAGCGCCTCGAACTTCAGATAGCATAACGGCACATCATTTTGTTCCTATTCCCACACACTGTTTGAGTGGAAGTTTTAGCCTGGGTCAATATAATTTATCCAATACCCTTGCCAGTCAAAGACAGCTTCTTTGTCGTAGAAGTTCCATCCAACTTCTCTTCGGCAGTGAGTAGTTTTCTCTTTTCTCTCCAATCTTCTTCATCTGACTCGTACTCTTCACCAGTTTTTACCAAAGCTAGTTCCTCAAACGCATCCGCGAAAGTCACAAAATCCTCGCAAATATCACCATCATAAACGTTTCGCAGGGAAAGGCTCAGCTGGGAGATGTGAGATACATCAGTTGTTTCATTAAAAAATATTGAATAATATCCCGCTGCCCTCACGTTACTCAATATTTGATCAGATTTGATTTTTCCCCAGCATGAAATTAGGACTTACATATGTGGCATTAAAGGAGGCTGATTGCAAATGTTGTTCCAGTTGTTTTTATCTCCAGCAGATATTCGAAATCTTAGAAGTTCTCTGAAGTTCCCTTCGTCCACAGCCACGTCAGATAGTTTGGAAATGTCGGTATTACATAGTATTGCTCCATCATCTCTGTGTCCATGAAATGATAAATTTTGCCGTCTAAGAAAGGTAATAGTTTCTATTATATGACGAAGCGGTTCCCTATTTGCTTCCACCTTTTTGAGACGCTGTCCATGAACAAGGTTGATTACTTCCAAGCTGGGGTCCTTATAGCTTTGAGAAAACGCTGTCCCTTGTGCAAAAGCTCGTTTGTTATAAATGTGTTTTGCATGTGTCTCCAAATCTCCATTATGTCCAGCAATATCCTTGAAGTTGTTCAAAGGTTTTGTCACAAGTTTTTGTTATTGTGCGATTCTTTTACCACCACCGGAACCACCAATTGGACCTTGCTTTGTGAGTGAAAACACAAGCCAAGGATATTTGGTAAGATATTTGTGGCCAAAATATCGCTTTACCTCCTTACCCATACATACATACCTACCTACATAAGATGAGGAGAAGAAAGTGTGATAATGATGAGTTTGTATGTTTTTTTTTCATAGACGGTCATTGTAGTTGTCTATGTATATGTATGTACATACCTTGATGCAAATGTAGCAACTACCTACTAAAAATAAATTTTAAAAACGTAACGGATATAATTTTTTTCTTTGTTGCAAAACATCAAATATTATTATACATTCATAAAAATTTTTTTTCGGTTGTTCTTGAACTGGGAGGGGGGGAGGGGCAATTGCCCCCATTGCCCCTTAACTTAACTACTTAACTTTTTACACAAGGTTTTTTTTCAATTAATTATGGTAAACAATTATGGCACGCTTCTGATTTTAAAAAACTTTCCCAAAAGGCCTGTCCTGGACTGACCATTCAAAAAGGACAAAGAATGGAGTAGTCTACCCTCTAGATCTAGACGAATGTTATCGAAGTTTAAATTCTTTCCTTTTATCCTTTTATCTAATGAAAAACTACCCACTATCGTGGAAACAGCCAAGAAATAGAACAATTTATTTTTTATATTATTTAAATAATTTATTTTTATTTTATTTTCAAGATAATTCTATTATATATTTTGGATATTCGAATCACGTGTGTTTTCTTTTTTCAGTTTTATTAATTTATTATTTTTTACATTAAGAATTTATTAATGTATATAATGTATTACATGCTAAGTTTTTATGATAGTATTTCATTTTTTTCTCTCTTTCATTTGTATATATATATATATATATATTTATATACATATATATAATAATGAACTATTTTATGTTATGAATAATAATTATTTACATAAAAAAAGAATACAATTTTTATTTTTAACAACGCTTTTTTATATTTTATTATTTTTTTTATTGATCCACGCCCCTATGATATTTAATGCTTTAAGTGTAAAGGTTTGTGTTCGTTTTTTTTTTTTGACAATAAAATTACACTTTTTTCGATTTTACTTATATAGTGTAGTTGTTGGTGTAATAAGATTATCGTATTTAAAAATTTAGTTCCTTTTTTATTTATATATAACTCGGGCGACGAGATTTTACTCAAAAAATGGTAAACAATGCTATTGTATTTCTTTTTACAAAAAAAAGGTTAATAATAAAAAAAAATAGCCGTAGAGCAGTCAATTTTTTTAATATTCGTGTTATTGAATTTTTGTTATTAACTTGCATTTTAAGTTTTTATACAAATATTTGCGTTTTAATTTTCTGCATACATTTGTGGTTTTCTTGGATTGTATTTTTTTGTCTTGCTATTTTTTCGTAAACATATTTCTTCCGTTTATTTACATATTGTCAATAGTTAAAATATGTTTTTTTTATCATTTTAGATATTTTGGTATCTCACATAGATACATTTTAATAAAATTTGTTAATAAAGTTCTAGCCAACTGTTTATAACATTTTGTATGTGTAAGTGTATATATGTATAAGTATTTAAATTTTTAAATTATTTTTTTTCCGCACTACACTATTATAATAACTATTCTATCCCAAGCCCATTACCAAGCATATTAAAATGTGTTTATTTATTACATATTTATATGAAACTCTGTCGAATGAATTGTTTTTTTTTTTTTTAAATAACATAAATGTTTTCTTATTCAAGGTAATGTTTAATATTGTTAAAAGATTCAAACTATAATAATCAGTCATAAGCTTAAGGTTTATGGAATGCGAATGCATCATTTCCATAAACAATGAAGCTTATAAGTTTATAACCAAAACATATTTTTTTAATTGATGCTGTAATTTAGTATCTAGTTATATGTATTATAAAGATTAAGGTTCTATCTTTCTAGTGAGATGTCAAAGAAAAAGTGTCAAGAGATTTATGAAAATGATCTTCACTGTCTTGAAAAGATCAGATATTTAAAATTTGTTGAAGCTACCGTTAAAAATTTGTGCAGTTCTCTTTCAATGGCAGGATTTTATTAAAAACTGATGGGTATACAATTAATGACTTCAAAAAATAGTATTATTTTGAAAAAAAAAAATACTGTTTTTCAGTGGACCTAAAAGAAATATCAAACAATTTTTTTAGTTTTGGTTGTTGATTGCTCTTTGATTTGCCAACTATGTAAATGGTGGTGTCGTCGTTTTGTTTTTACCAGAAAATTGTTTATCTCCCTTTTCTTCTTATTCTTTATCTACAGCACTATACAGCTTTACTTTTATCGTTAATCGGAAAATATTGCTTGCTGCACGATTTGTATTTTTTTTTATGAATTTTATAAACCATAGCAACACACGGATACCTCGCAGAATGTCTTTAAGGGGTTATTTCACAATATCTGAATAATGTTTTTAAATATGTACCTACTCAACCAACACACAAATTGTTAATTATTATAATTATAACAAGTTTTATTATTTCATTAACAAACATTGCATTTCACAAAAAACTGCTTCATAAATCAATGTATCAACTTAGTATTTTTGAATCGTTAAGCATCTGACTTTTGGAAATTGCAAATCAAATAATAATTTTGAACCGTGAATTTGAATTTTTCGCAGTTTTTTCTTCAATTATCCATAAAGTACCTACTACCTCCTCCTCTAAAGTTTTAGCTTTCGCGAATAATTCCATTCTCAAGTTGGAATAGAAACACGTAGCTCCGCAGCATTAAACGTGTAGAAATATCAGAAACGTTTGAAATTTGGTAGGACTATATTGGTAACCATGATACAAGAAAGCAAGATAGCGTAAATCAGCCACACAGGCGGTTCTAACAATATGTGAATTTCATATCCTAAAACAGGATTAAGATCCAAAAAAACATAATTTCACTAAACTTTTACATGGAGAAATTTGCATTTCATAATGAGCGTCAGCAATGCAAATTTGCGCCATTTCTCATTTGATTTGGATTTTTTTACAGGCCTACGGCCTACGGTTCTCAATGTTGTCATTGTTCTATTTCTTAAGAAGTTATTAAATCAGGAATTTAATCAATGGAATTTGCCAAAAGAAGTAACTAAAGCACGTTGAACAGCTGCCTTGGAAAGACTCCATTTTGATTTAAGGATCCATTTTTTTTTTGTCGTTCAGCTTAATTATCAGGTTAAGTAAAAATAAAACAATAATTAGGGGCACTTCTACTGAAAGTTCTGTGTACACAAATTTATATTTGATGTTGTTAACAAAATTTATATAAGTACCGGCAGATTTTTTTTTACTACACATAAATAAATAATTTAGCACCTTTCGTTTATGTTTTCAACAAACAAATATTTGTATAAAATTTAAAATTAACATTAATTTGTAAAATAAGATTCATATTTGCATTTATAATGCTGTTGTTTTTTTTTCTTTTTTTCTTCTTATAATTAAAAATTACTTAAATGGAATGACCTATAATGATTAAGTTCTCATAATTGATTTCATTAATATGTTTTGGTTTCTTCTTTGTTTTATTACTTTTCTTTATTTGATTTATTTTAATTTAAAGCTTTATTATCAGTGGCGTTCGTATTGTGTAGTGCATTTTTTCATATGTGCGATTTTTTCGTTTGTTTTCATAGTTAAAAAAAATACTTATACATAACAATGTATATTTTTTTTTGTTCAAAATATTAAAACTAATCGTTTGCTCTTAGGATATATTTTTAACTAATTTTCATATCTACAAATATACAAAGGAAATAATTTCCAAAAATGTATTTATATTTGTTTTCATATATATACTTTAAAAAAATTTAAATTGCACTTAAAAAACATAACTTTAATATTGTTCAACATAATAGATGTTATTATAAGTAAATAATTTTAAAGTGCTCGTAAATAAATAATTTAAAAATGTATCATACATACATAACGATTACCTACATTTTCTTAAAATTATGGATTGGATGTTATTTTAACTTTTTTTTTTATTTTTTTACCGTGTTTTGTGTGAAAAAATATTTTTTTTAAATTTTTTTAATCAGCAGTTAGCTAGTAAAATGTTTGTTATATTATGTTTTTTAAAAGATATTTTTAATGCATTTTTCGTATTATTCTGTTAAAGTTATACATATTAAAAATACGTTCTAAGCTTAATTTAGTGGACGAAAATATTATGTTAGCGTTAATTCATATTTGTGGTTTTGGTTGCTTTTTGTTTTATTAATTAATTTGTTTCGTGTTATTTTGTTTGCGATATATTGGTGGTATTGGTGTTTTTTTTATATGGAAATGGAAAAGCTAGTTCCAAGTGTAAAAGAAACTGAGAACATTTAAAAAACAGAGAATTAATGTTAATATCGAGAAGTTTCAGAGAAAAAAGTAAATTAAATTTAAATTGGAAAATGGATAAAACTGTGCCTTAATCAATTCCATTTTTAGAGTATTTTTAAGCTATTGTGAGGTTTTTGTTATAATTATTGCTAATGTTTAATTATGTGAGAAAAAAAGCACCTAAGATTAAAATGGTTTTCATTATTTACAAAAAGGCATATTCTTTATTTTTTATTTTTTTTTATAGAATTGATTGCGATTGTGTAAGATTTTCTTATAGAAATAATTTAAAAATTAAATTGGTACACAGATATATATATATGTATAGTGTATGCCTATACTTAGTTTGTTCATGTTGCAAATTCTCAAAACAGTATGAAAAAGTTTTTAAATGGGACTGTATTGTGAACCAATGCACCTAAGCTTGCAAATAAATTAAATCTCCCCAATGATGTTCCGAAATGGGACTGTATTGTGAACCAATGCACCTAAGCTTGCAAATAAATTAAATCGCCCCAATGATGTTCCGAAAAAGTAAAAAGAAATGTATTTGATATAACAAACTTCGGAAAAAGAACCTTCGAGTTTTATTAATAGCTTCATTAGTAGCCCAATATGAATATCCTAAGTTTTTCCCCTCCCCAGAGTTGTGCATAAGTGTACCCCAAAAGGTGGATTCTTGTGGTTTTACGGTTATATCTCGTAAAGGACGTACAATATCGAAAACTGTTCATCATAAAAAGTTTAGTGCATTTAATCCAGCATAAAATGAGACCAACGTGTGTGCCATGTAAATCGGAGCAACACTTTGCTTTGAGGGATGCTTGAGAGTGCTGAAGTGGTGTCACATACGATTTTGGCGTGGATAAATAAAAGTGGCGTTCTGATAATGTCTGCCAGATTGAAGCTGTTGGGACCAAATACTTTTAATGGAGCTTTTCCAGGTTTTAAGAAATATATATGTGTATATTTATGTATACATCAAGGGTAGTGGTAACAATCAGGTATGGTCTGCGTCTTCATTAGTTTGCTTTACTAAAGGCTTTAGAAGCCTTCACCTTCGGCGGAGGCGCTCAGCAGATTTGATGAACTTGCTGACAAAGTCTTTCGGCTACAAAATAATAAGCAAACGGTAAGCAAACAAATAAGTCGTGCCTTATTTTTGTCCTTGAAAATAAATTGCTACTGAGTCATAGTCACGGTCATTGATTTTGTAAAGATAACTTCAGGAGTAGTATGCCTTTTGCTTCGGCGGAGGCGCTCAGCAGATTGATGCACTTGCTGAACAAGTCTTCCGGCTACCCATCAAACACCCCGCTTGTCGCACTTCGGTATTTTTTAGTATTAATTCGTTTGTTTCACCATTTTTCCACACAACTCGATGGAGAAGAAATCAACCATCGATGACCAAAATTGGTCCTTTTAGATTTACCTCATGTAGTGATCTGAAGAAGTCATATAACACTGACTTGGGAGTCTCGCTCATTCCAACTGCATCAAACATAGAGAGGGGATAGGGTGCCAGTTCATAATGAAAGAATTCGGTAAGCTTTTCTTCTGTTTTTTTGAGGAGTGCTATTCGGTGAAATATGATTTCAGGGTTCACTGGTACATCCACCCCTTATATTTGAATCCTTGTAAACTCTTTATCTCGAAAAACGTTAGTCTAGGAGAAATTTAACGAAAGACACGTTTTTAGGAAATTAAATTGTCTAAAAAATCGCTTTAATTGTATTGTTCCGGATATGCAACTGGGTCGTTTGCCAGCCAAACCGTTGAGATCTGAACGGAAATATATTTCCCACGACGAAATTTTTTCCTTTCAACAACGTGTGAGCCATGGAAATCTTTCCAGTGATTACTGAAATACAGACGCATTAAGATATGTCTACCGAATCTCCGAAAAATGCATAACTTCCGGTCAAAATTTAAAATTAAAATTGTATGTTTCCGTTTCGGATTTCGTTTATGCTTAGTACGACTTCTTTGACGCCTTTTTTTTGACATACATTTTTAGACCCTAGGCTGTGGAATAAGCCACTATGAAATATTTTGTACGATTTATTCTATTTTCAAACTCATGTACATTAGGTACCTACATATAAATTTGTATAATGGTGATTTATTAAGAAGTGATTTATTAAATCGATTTAGATGTTGAAATAGTAATTATGACTCGAAACAACAATCTTTGATACATAATTACTTTCTGAAAATAATTTCATAAAATGTTGGCCACGACTACCTATTCGGGAGAAAGAATTTTTCTACGCGATAATGATCCAAGACCAAAACCTATTACCATAGGTACCCAAAGTGTGTATTTTTCTCTCTCAGTCAGATTATTTTATATCTTCCGCATTGTATTTATATTCTATAGTATTCCAATGGAGAAAAATTGGCCTTGGCCATCTATCCCGCCGAGCCAACCCTAAAAAAACAAATTATTAAAAGGTTGTTGCATTACATATTTTTCTAAAAAAAAAATACTACAAAATGCTAGCAACAGATTTTTCTGCTTTGAATTACTATTACTATAGAATATAAATACAATGTATGTATCTTCAATTTTTAAAATTGTGTTAACCTACCTTGAAAACCGTTAGTCTGCAAAAAAAATTAGTCGAATAGGTCCAAACTTGTAGGAAATTAAATTGTTTATCCTTTTTTTGTGAATTTTCACTATTTTAAAAGTTATAAACAAATTAAAATGAAAATGTTACTTTGTTTGTATTTGAAAGCTAATAGCTTTTTTGTTTTTTATACATATTACTACATTTTGTAACTTACTTTTGAAAAAGATGATTTCTCTATGTGGATAAATAGAAACTCAATAGTTATAAGTTATGCATTCCGACATAAAAAAAGTTTTGAGATAACAAACAAACATGACATAACAAACAAAGACGAAAAAAGTGGATCCGGAAATTCTGTCTGTCTGTCTGGTTGTATCGGGTTGGATACGATCTAGAATGACAAAATCTTGAATGTAAGACTACTATTGCCTATTATTCTCAAAAAAGCAGTTTCAGTTTATGAAATATAAACAGTGAGGTAGGTACGCAACACCCCTGTATGGTCTGGGCCTCTTATAGGATCTGGGGTGATATATGTAAAAAGGATTTGTAGACATAAGAAGAGCCACTGAATTTTTTTTTAGCTTGAGCTATCTCGTGAACGGATCAATCCATTTTAAATCAAAATGTTTCTTAGAAGGCTCTTAATGACTTGAATAAGTTTGAGAACCTAAATTTAGCAGAAGTGCTAATTTTAATTTAATTTTTTTCTTAATTTTTTTTTTTTTGTAAATTCAATATTTGGAAAATGGCTTGACTAAAATTTAAATGCAAACTATTTACCACTTTAAATTAGCGTAGCGGAAAGTTTGGCGGCCTTTGTATTTGGTTCTTAACCCCAAAATGTTTTCTTAGTCAGGACTCAGGAGGAACCCTTCAACAAGATGTAAGAATATCTTACTGAGAGAACATAAAATGCGCTGTTATTTTAATGTTTTCCTGTACTATACTCGTATATGCACTGTTGAAAATATTTTTTTTTATTTTTTAAAATGTGTAGGCGGTTTTTTATCTGTGTAGGTGTATGATGGTTTCGATATACATAAGTAAATGTAAATTTATGCTATATTTTTATTTTGAAACAAGTTTATTTTTACGTACAGTTTTATATTATATACATACATAATAATGCCTATGTATATGTTTATACTCTTACGGCAAAGAAAATGGTTTGCTATTATTTAAAAGTCATTCATTTTTGTATATATTTGTTTCTTCATTCTTTTTGGATTTGTGCAATATTGACAATATTTGTTTTTATTAGTTAGTTTTTTTTTTTATTTTTGAGTTAAATATCGTTTCTCGCTATAATCTTAAAAATAAGTGTACCTAATATTATATACCATCATACGATGGCGTATATATTTATATATATTATTTGTATTTTTACTATTTTGTTTAAGGAATTTTACTAGGTTTGTTATCTATGATTTTATTTATTTTTTTTTTCTCTATGCAATAATTAAATAACTAGAATTATACATGTCGCTATAACAAATCATCACATATCAAAAATTGTTTTTATTTATCTTTTTAATTATAGTTATTTTATTTAAATTGTGTTATTTTGGGGTATCAAATCGTTTAATAATTGTATTAGAAAACATGTCATATTTTTTTTTTTTTTTTGATTAATAAAAAAAGTAGCATTCTAAACGTGTACAAAGGTTCTTATTCTATTTTCATTTTTTGTTTACTTCAGTTTAGCATTATTAGCATTAGCGTAGGCATATAGTTTTGTTTTCTCTTCAATGCTAACTGTATTAAATAATTATTCATTTATTTGGGCAGTTCATAGTTCTGAGAACTCGTAGTTTTTTGTATGCTTGAAAATATAAACACGATTTCTAAGTAGAAATTGTCGTCTTGAATGAGGTTAACAGTTTTACAGATCCAATTATTGTTCTGTTATAAATCAATTTAATGAAAAAAGATTGAGCGATTTTTTTCTTGTGGAAGTATACGGTTTATTTTTTTCTTTCCGCTTAACTTAAAATGACGGTATATAAATTTTGAGCACTCAGAAGTATAATCTGCCCACTTGTTAAGATGAAAATATTGCTGTGTGTTTGAAATCATTCCAAAATAAAATTTATTATTAGCATAACGAGTTAATTTAAATCTAAACACAAATTTATGTTTATGAAATGTACCTATAAAAGTAAAAATGAACGAGAAAGTGTGGAGAGAAATAAGGCACTAAATACATTTATTTTAAAAGTTAAATAAACGCACACATCGAAACAAATTTAATTTAACAAAAGAGAAAATTACAGATAAGTATTGGAATTTATTTGAAAAGAAGTTTGCATTTTAAATTAAATGATATTTTCCAAGCCCTTGCATTTTCGTGCCGTCAGCTATTTAATTCAAAACAAACTTTAACTTGAAACAAGTTAAAATTCAAAAAGGGGCTAGCAGATGCTAATCATCGAATAAAAAATACCTAACTTATATAAATTCGCTTGACGTGAATTATTAGTAAGGATCATGTATCATTTGATCATTCTTAAGAACTTTTTTTTATTTGTGAATCGTTGAAAAAGTTATTTGATTAGCATTTTCAAGACAGTTAATTTAAAAGAAGATTATATGGTAAAATGAAAAATTTCTTTCCATTCAAAACAAATCAAATATATTTTTGGTTATTGGAAAAAGAAATGTATTTCATATTTTTTGTTTAAGACATTTGAAATGCATAGGAATAAAATATAAATAAAAAACAAGTTCAAAATACTGAATACCTATAAGTGTGCGTAACCCATTTATTTCTCCCAAAACTAAATAATTAGGTAGGTACCTACATTACTTTTAAAATATATGCAACATAAACATTAAAAGGAAAATATATCTTATTTATACATATGTATGTAATGTACGTATGTATATTGATTTCCGTAACAATAGGATAGGAATTCTGTTCTTTTTACATCAGAATCAGAGCGTTTCAACTCAGAGTGCTTTATGAGCTTCGGTCAGGGAAGGAATTGGCTTACTTTAAACAGAAATAGAAGGTATGCTAAGTGCTCACTCAATATACCCGCATCGCCATTTTGTCGATTTCGCAGATGAGAGTGACGTCTCTATCATTTTTGACTATTATTTTATGTCTTGTGTAATGCTAATGACTATAATTATAAAATAAAGCATTTAAATCAATTATTTTTTAAGTTATAATAACTTTGAGAAAAGAAAAAATAATAAAAACAATAAAATGGAATGAAATATTTTTTTCATTTTTAGACATAAACAGATGATAGTGATGTCACGAAACGAAGTGATCATACCTTATATCTGTTTATCGTGGAATCGGCTATAGGGAGTTTTACCATCTTGTCAAAGCTCACACTATGATGAAGACAGATTGAAATATGTATCGCGCTTTTTTCAAACTGTCAAACTCAAGATCTTGAAGAAAACAATTTGGAAATAATTTTTAAATGCGGTATTCTTTTTTGTGTGAAATTTGTGATTTCCGTGGCTTAAAAAATTATTTTAATTAGCAAAACCAACAATTTTCACAATTTTCGCGCACAAATCTTTAAAATTCCCGCTTTTGTTTTCAATCAATTTTACAACAATGATAAAAAAAAATCAGCTGTTCATCATACTGCTGTTTTTGACAATTCTGTGAGAACGAGAAAGAGATATATCGTTGTTACCTAAAAAGCCCTATTGTGATTTTGACAATCAAAATTCGCTCATTCAATCTGCGTAACCATAGACGTAATAATATACTAGTACGTCAATGTGCGTAACGTAAGGTGATAGTCACAAAGAAATGTGATTGTCACCTTCACATGAATTTAACGTTTGATTTTAATTTTTTATCTAGAGTTGCCACATGCCTACAAACTCGGATATAATTTTTCTTTTTTTTTTTCAAGTTTAGTCATCAAATCAGGAACAACAATATTTGGTTTATCTTATTAGTTTGCAAAATAAATTGAGAATTAGGTACATAATTAAAAATTATTGCATTTATTCGCTAAAATCGTGAAAATGTGACTACGGAAACAATATTTTTCACAAAATCTCAGTGGCATATTGAATAAAGTTGATTTAA
This sequence comes from Baccha elongata, assembly GCA_951217065.1. Taxonomy (NCBI): domain Eukaryota; kingdom Metazoa; phylum Arthropoda; class Insecta; order Diptera; family Syrphidae; genus Baccha; species Baccha elongata. The sequence continues at coordinate 211,632,761 of OX578272.1, forward strand.
AAGATGTAACCAGATCACCAAACGCAGACGAAAAATTCAATGTGATCACAAACGACTATCAAAAATGTGACAAACAATAATTATAACCTTACGCGATTTGAACAAAAGATAAATCAACTGAACGTTCAGATGTCCTCTTCGATTGGTCACGTAAAAGCCACCGAATGCTTTTTAAAACCATTCTTCCAAATTACCGCCAAAAAACGTATTAAAGACGCAACATAATCGATGTGATATTTTGAGAGAAGTACCTATTTATTTTTCATCACCAGAGCACATTCGATTTGTATGATCAAGGCATCAAACACTGTTCTGAATTATTAAAAAAGAAAAACGCCTAATATGGTATTGGGTTTTGAGTACAAATAATATTTATCATTGCATTATTTCATAAATAGCCGACGATCTGATTGGCCAGATCCCCTTTAAAGTTAGTTGACATTTAACTGACAGATAGTCAAGAATTTAGTCGAGAATGTTTGCACTAAAAAATTTTGTTGGTCTGATAGGTGATATTTGCAGGAGAGCCTACACAGAAAAGTTGAACTTTGTTTAATTTTGTAGTTAAGTGGTGCGGTTTTAAATACATATTATTATTTCTTTTTTTGTTGCTTAGCTTAAGAATGCAATAACTATTTTGACAGGGGAAATAAAAAAGATAGAAGTGTTATAATATTATAACAAAGTCGAATTGAAGTAGGTAACAATTATGAAAAAGAAAATTATGGTACACTTTGAGTGGTATTGAGATAATTTTGGCAGAAGTATTACTTAAAAAAGATATATTATCGACCTTAAAGTTAGTCTTATCATGACCAAAAATATAATTTTAATTATTCTCAAAAGTAAAGGCGGTAAGTAAAAGAAATGTTTGCGCATAAACAAAACAGGCATGAAATTTATGACATTCCACTGAATTTTAAGTTAATTTTTTCGTCTAATAGAACTTTTTACGACTCTGTCAAACCAAGAAAATCTTACCCTTACGAAAATATGAGAATATAGTCGCTTGTTGAAAAGTCCTATGGTTGCACTTCAAATTAACTTAAGTTTTTAATTTTATTGAACGCAGCCAATGTTGTACAGTTTACATATATTATTATTATAACCAAAACTCAAAAGTTAACAATCTTTAAACAATTTTTCTTTGATTTCTCGTTCTTCTATGCTGTGTGGCAGTGTTCTTAAAAAATGAATAATTTTTGAGAAATGTGAAAATTAGAAAAGCTTTCCAAGCTGGTTTATTTTTTTTTTATTGTAGTATGTTTTATACCTTTATTTTACAATTTTATTTACTAACAAGCTCTTATTTCTTGTATAGCATAAATTTAATTTTTTTTTATAAATTTTTACTTTCCGAAATTAAGAAATTGCATTTTTCTTAAAAATATGTGATTTTTGAATTTATTGTTCTTTTCTATAAATATTTTTTCGGTTTAAATTATTACAAAAGTATCCAAGTTTCCAAACTCTCCATTGTATTTATTAATATTTCTTCTCTTGCTTTCCATCAAAATGCAAAAGAACAGAAAAAAAACTATCATAAGAAAAATAATATATTCTACTTTATTATAACACGACGTTGTGTGAGTGATTTTTGTATTAGTTTATTTTTATTAACAATTTTTTCAATTTTAAATTACTTTCGCTGAGTGTTATTGTTTTATCGTCGTATGTCAAACAGGATCGCCAAGACCAGTTTTTGGATGTTGTTGGTTAGTAGGAGTTTTACCGGAACCATTGTGTGAAGCCCGTTTGCTACTTCCACCCTGGCCACCGCCACTTGCAGCTGCACCACTACTGTTGGCTGCTGCTACATGGCGTTTTTCTCGCCATCGATCGATTGGCGTATAACAGCATTTAAAAAACGGCGCCCGACGTTCGTCGCTGCCATTGCTGCTACTACCACTACAACCAGCACTGCCATTTTTCGCCAAAGACGACGACGATCGAGATGCGGATGACAGTTCTATTTGTATGGCTTCGCCGCCCGTTAGACGGCTTGTGGTGCGATAGGTTGATGCGGTTGCTTTGGGCGACGTGAGGGTGGTAGTGGTGACACTGTTTGTTGATGGTGACGGTGGCTTGGTTACCACTTCCGCTGCAACTGTAGGACTTCTGAGCTTATTATTCGAACTCATTGAGGCCGCCGATGTAGTTGACGTTGAAGGCCGAAACTCATGACTACTGCTCCCAGCGATGGCAGTGGTTATGGTTGTTGCAAAACAACTGGTTTCCAAATAATGGCAGGATTGAAATATGTAATCATCATATTGGTGCGGCAAAAGAGTATTTTCTTCGCCACTAGTCTCACCATAACCGTCCATTTCGCCTGCACTCATTTCAACACCTTCGCCCCAATCGGAGTGACGAATTTTGTGGGATACCGATGTTGGCGACGATTTATTCGACATTGACGATGTCGGTGTTGCCACTGATGATGCTGTCGCTGTTGACGATTTCACTGATTTTCTCTTTTGATGCTGCGGCTGTTGTTGTTTTTGCGTTTGCCTTTGCGAATGATAATGATTACTACTACGATGCAAATCAACAATTTCTATTTCTTCTATATCACTAAAACTATTTAATTGTTTCAACAAATAATGCACATCATTTCGTTTGGTTTGATTATCGTTTGTTGTAGATTGATAATTATTATACCAATTTTTACTCGTATAATAATTATTATCTTCGGTTGTTGTTGTTATTTTGGAATTAATTTCTTTCTTAGTATTATTAAATACATTTGCCTGTTGTTGTTGATGTTTTTGGTTACTACTACTAGGACGCGCTAATTCGCTAGTTTGTTGCTGTTCCTTGTTTTTAGAGTAATAATTTGTTGCGGGCACTGTATTATCGATAATTCTATTAAATTTAGCTAATGCGGATGTTTGGGACAACAATGACGACGACGATGACACTACTACGTTTGTTTGTGGTTTTATTACTGTATCACATGTTGCAGTAGTAGGTAAATTCATATTACTAGGACTTATCGTAGAAACATTTGAAGTTGTAACTAATGCTGTTGTTTGTTGCGTCGATGATGTTGGCAGCTGTGGCGTTGCTGTCATTAATAATTTCGTATTAGCTAAATTTTTTGTAAAAATTAATTTCGACGAAATGATGTCATTATTGTCGCTCCCCCGCGATTACCGGCTGTCGCGGGCGGAGCGAGGCCTTCCCTAACTGGAAGTAGACGCAATTGGTGATACCGGTGACAAAGGGCTACGTGCCGATTCCCTTGGACATCCGGATAATGTTATAACTAATTTGCGGGATCCAGCTTGATCTCTATGTTCGCAAAGCCATACACCTTGCCATGTGCCTAATGAAAGTTTTCCATCGGTGATGGGGATTGTCAGTGAACTACCGAGAAAGCATGCTTTCACATGAGCTGGCTGAAAATGAAAAAAAATCATTATAAATATACATAGGTAGCTTATGAGGCAGCGAGCTTTTTTATTGTATAATTTTGACAAAGGTAATATAATGTATGTACATATTACATATATAAAAACAGACAAATTAATTGCTTTAAATGGTGCATTCTAATTTCTAATAAGAACCGCGGCAACAAGTCTCGCAAATTACCAAAATAAAAAGAAACTACACCCGTTAGCTTTCTTCCTTTCTTGAAGAGGTAAAAGGTAAAGGTGGTAGTTGTAACTTTTTTATAGAAAAATAGAGAGAGCGTCGTTGACACGACGATTATTCAATCGCTTTTTATTTCTTTAATTGTGATATAAGGTACTTAATTGGAACTTAAAATCTACTACTTTTAATTTTCAAGATCTCCGTATGCTCTGAAATAGAACCAAATAAATTTTTCAGTTGTCTTTAAACAACAATAATAATAAAAACATGGAAATGTAGTGCACTGTGGGGTGGTGATCTTATTGTCTCGGACACTCACGACAGAGATCTGTGTTCAAACCCAGCTTAACAACTAAGTTCTGTTCAGTTTTCGTATACTGCCTCTTGCGAGGAAATATATAATTTTCTGTATATTTTAAGGAAACAATGAAAAAGGATCAAATTTAATCAAAATAATAGATTTAAATAATTGACTCTATGAGATTTTCAATTTTTAAAAATTGTAATACATAAACAGGGTGTCCCGCAACTCAACGTCAAGCGGGTACCGGGTGATAGGGTAGGTTATACCCGTACTGCAAATAGTAAGACAAAAAACGTATTATACCTTATTGATGTAGGACTCCAGTAAGCCATTCCCTTAAAATATTGTTTAAGCTGCTCAAGTAGTTAACATACTAAAAGTCCTGATCCTTGGGTGGAGTATAAAGCCCCTAAAGGGGGGCTTTTGGTGACTTACGCTTATACCACGGAAATAGTTTGTCTTAGCGAATTTTTTTTAATAATAAACAAAAGCCCATCGAATGTTGTACATATTTTGTTATGATAACTTTTTTTCTAATATCAACCGTTTCCGAGATACACGCATCGCAAAGGAGAAAAATTACAAAAACAAGTGTTTTATTTATATTTTTCATCAAGCATTCCATTATATTATCTTCTAAACTGTTAATCTGACAAAAAAAATCTTCGATAAAGTTAAAGAAAATTAGATTAAGTACAAAAAATTACCCCTTAAAAATAGATTCTTGCATGCAAAGACCAAATTAACCTTACTTAAAAAATAAAAAGTTGTAATTTTAAAAATGTAAAACAAAATAATAAAGGTGAATTTGGTCTTTTGCATTCAACAATCAATTTTTAATAGGTACTTTTTTAAAAGAAATTTAATTCTCTATAACTTTATCCAAGGATTTTTTTTTTGTCAGATTAACAGTTTAGAGTAGACGATATGATGGAATGCTTGATGAAAAATATAAATAAAAAACTAGTTTTTGTAATTTTTCTCCCTTGCGATGCGTATATCTCGGAAACGGTTTATTTTCGGAAAAAGTGGTCATAAAAATTCTACAAAATTCGATGGGCTTTTGTTAATTCTTAAAAAAAGGTGGTATAAGCGTAAGTCCACAAAATCCCTTTTTTGGGGGCATTTACTTCTCGCCCTCCTCCGGATAACCTCCCAGGGATCAGGAATTTTAGTATGTTAACTACTTGAGCAGCTTGAACAATATTTTAAGGGAATGGCTTACTGGAGTCCTACATCAATAAGGTATAATACGTTCCTATTTAAAAAAAAAAAAAAAATTTTACTTGCTTGAAAATGGTTTAAATGTTGGTTACATGATTATGAAAGCAGCAAGTGGTAAATGTTAAACTATTTTGGAAACTTGATAAAATAGGCCAAATTTTTAAATAACTTGCCGTGGGTAGTGTGCTTAATTTTTTTTTAAATATGATGTGTTAAAGTTTGCTTAAAAAATTTGTTTGAAAAATGACTCAGTCAAACTTCATTTTTCTTGCGAAACTTACAATATTTATTTTGGATTTCGAGATTGCATTCAGTAGCATGGTTATTAAGGATTACGTAGAAAAAAAATCACTGAAAAATATAAAAATTTGTGACCACAGTACATAAAAATGTGCCCCAGGGTGTCGTTTTCATAATTTTTCTAAATATTGCTATTATTACGTAACCCAACGAGATAATTTTTTTTCTTCCTATTTGCAGTACGGGTATAACCTACCCTATCACCGGGTACCCGCTTGACGTTGAGTTGCGGGACACCCTGTATATGTAAATAAATGCGGTTATTATTGTCTTCTGCAATGTTTACTGCTCTGGAATAACAGATTTCAGATTTAAAGTATCGATTTTCAACTTTCCAATTCTATTAGATTAAAAAATTCTTAAAAATATGCTTTCAATGAATGTTTAAGAAGTGATAATGATATTTACTACATGTTTGGAACTGTTCAGCTTATTCGTATACAAGTTTAGTGCTTTCGGATAGTGAAACTTAATTTAATTTTCTAAGACCTTTGGAGCTAATGTCAGCTTATCGGAGCCATCGGCGAAGACACGCTCCTGTGTTATCTACTTTTTTGAAGTAGAAACTATGAGTAATAGCTTTGGTGCGTATTGATACGCACTGATATGCGTGGATTCGAATCTTATGGTGTGCATGTAGAAATTTTTTCATAATAAAATTGGATTAAAGCTCAGTACCACTAATAAGGAGACTGATGATAGGACTTGACATCCCTTGAAATAGCTATAACTCCAGCCAAAATAAAAACGAATTATACAATTCGTAAACAATTGGTGGTAGTACCTTTAAGTTGTTGTTGATCAAAAATTAAATGTTAGGCTTAAGATCAATGCTTTTTCTGATGATGACATCGAGAATGACATCAACCATCGCGTAAGCGTAAGGTGGATCAAACTCTGCCATGTTTCGTGGACGAAAAATGCCCCAGTCGGGTGAGTAGTCCAATGTGAACATCGTCTATAATGCGCATGAGCTAGCATGACCTACTGTCAAAATTAAACGAACTGTTTCGTCATGTTTATACAAACATGATCAATGCACATAATGAACATGTGAAAATCACATGTTTGTTAGTTTCTTTTAATTGTGTTAAAAATGCATAATATATTGTTGATTTATTTATGAAATGGATTATTTAATTCAAATTCGTAGTCTTTTTTCGGTGAAATGCAATAAAATTATTTTATTCGGATTGTCAAATGCCCACAGCTGTCAAATTTACATATGTAAGAGCGGTTTAGATCGCACAGCTCATGCGTAGCTCATGTTTAACGAAACTCAACGTAATGGGCACATGTCCATTATAGTATAGCCAACCCCATATATGACTGTGTGCATTCGCTCATTTACACATGCGATTTTGACAGTAGCTCATGCTTACTCATTTAAGTTGGGCCTTGGGCCTTTAGACTATTTGGGTGAAGCGGTGAAGTTGCGAGATCATAAACACTGTGAAATTATAAATAGGCCAGCACAACTAAAGAAATCTGATGATCGGCTTGGCTGTCATGAAATCTGTGATCAGATGGCAAAATGTTATTAGCTGCTGAAAATATTCAAGCTGCTAAAAAAGGTAATAAAAAATTTAAAGTTTGTTTCATGTTTGTATTTTTTTGTATTGCTTGCGCATTTTTAAATACGTGCACGTAAAACTTGAAAAATTAACTTTTAACATTTTGCCATCTACGAACAGAAATATCTATAACTCCTTACAAAGCTGAGTGTTTGTGTACACTGGCTTTGTTTTTTGATCCAAACACTGATACTTATATCAAATTACATTTAAAAGTATTTTGAATTGTGTATGTATCGTTCCGTGTGCACGTACATTACAAAACACAAATATTTTTTAAAACTCTATTTGATCATGGATGCTAAATTCTAATTTATTATCTAAGACTACAAATTTTGAGCACAATTATGTAATATATGTATGCTTCTTAACTTACCATATCATCAGGTCCTTCACAAGAGTGCCTGTACGGTAAGCCTTCCGGAACTATTTTGTTTAACATCATTTCCATATCGTCTCTATAAAAAAAAGATAATAGAGTTTTAAATAATACCTAAATAGAATATCTTATCAACTCTACAAATACATCTCAGTGAGTTATATTTTGGTCTTGTAGATTTTACCTCACGTCTGGATCCCAACTTTCATTCAACGCTAAACTTGCAGATGTGTGAAGTACTGAAAATAAAATTAAAAATAATTACTACAATTTTTATGTTAAAAGTTATAAAATACAATATAAAAAGGTTTAAGAAAAACACATTTCTCGGATGGACCAAATGTTATTTAAAATCTTTTTTTTTCTTTTTTCTTAAATGTATTTATTTTATAAATTAAATATTATTTTCTATTATATAATTTTGAATAATTAATAAAAATAAATAAGCTGTAAATTCGTGGTAAAGAAAATTTAAAAACCCTTAACTTGTACCTTGTTCAATGTTCAATTCTTTTAACTACTGTTGCATTCGCGTTTCATTCAATTTCATTGTACAAGTCAATATATGTAGTTGACTATGTGACTTGTAGACATGAATTTTTTCGCTTTAAAAGTTGAATTGGAATAAATGGCACGATTGGGTCGCACAAACTTGATATTGTGAAAAAATGAAATTAGATGGAAATTTATAAGCGAAATATATGAAAACTAAAAGGGACGACTGGCATAAATTGGAAATATTGGATGCTGTAACTTTCCAACAATTATTTTATATGAAATGTTCTCTTTAATTCTTTCAATTAATTTAACATAAAAGAATAATAAATAAAAAAGATTAAAAGTACAATAAACATAAAAAGAACAAAATAAAAAAAATAAATAACTTTGAAAATCTATAAGGGTCAAGAATTTCCCGAGAATTTTGAAAAATTCATTTTTTAAAAAGGTTTTGAGTAGTTATACCAATTTTAGAAAAAAGAATTTTTTTTTTTAAAATAGATTTTTTTGAAATTTTTTTTTTAATATTTTTAAAAAAACGAATTATTACTTTTTTGTTATTAAATTTTATCATTCTGTATTTTGGTAGTCGAGATTGTCAGGAACGAGAAGAAGAAAACCAACCAACCCTAACCAAACGACCAGAGATGGCAGAGTAGTTTGCGTGATGTTAGTCTAGACTACTACACGATTCGCGTAGTCGAAATAGCAAAAACGATACTTTTTATGAAAACATAATGGCCCATATTCATAGACATATTGGCCCATATTCATAGACATATTGTAAACTCGAATTCTTCTGATCTGGAGTCTAACGTTAACACTCAGGTTATACACAGTTGTTATGCACAGATGTTTTTTCAGCTCTGTTTAGTAAAACACGAGTGGAACGTGTCCCAAATTTGGTTTCCCCATATGGAGTGAGTGGAATAGATTGATTTTTTAATAAGTAAGAAAAAGAAAGGTTGATATTTTGTCTAGGAACAGAAAATTATAAAATTTAAAATAAGCACAATCCGCGATGCAAATTTCAAATGCAAATTAAGAACATGTCTGATAAAATGCCACAGTATCTATAGTTTCTCCATGTCGATTATTTTGCACAATTATATCCTCATCTGAGTGAAATATATGTGTCTGAAATGTGTCTTATTATAGGAAGGTAGACATGTAGAAATATTACTATCTATTTATGTATTTTTGTTGTTGTTGGTAAAATGGTAGGTACATAATTACCAACTTTTAAGAAAGATAATCACTCGCTAACCTTAACAAATTATTTCATTTGTGTACCTATTTCTGACTTTTATCTGAGTTAAATACAACTTAAACATGGGTTCGGTCCAGTTTAAAGTTAGACTCGAGTTTTTCGTTTAGACTTGGGTTTAAATTTTCTATGCATAGCAAAAACTCGAGTTTAGCTTAAAAAAAACTTTATAAGAACTTGTCAAACATCTATGAATATGAATTTTTACAAAACCATTAATAGCAAATCTCAGTTATGTGCATTTTTAGTCAATAACCTAAAATATTATATTGGGACTGCTAAAAATATCACGTACACCCAAGTTTCATCAAAACCATTAGAGCTGTTTTTGAGAAAATTTGGAACCATCGAAACCTTTGCTATGAAAAAAGTAAAGGATCAACCTATATGCCGTGCCAGATTTTTTTTATTTTGTGGTATTTTACATCCTGGCAATGTGAAAGTTGCTCTGATTTGTGTGTGTTTAATGATTGGGTTCTCTTTTCTGCTTAATGAACTCACTTTAAAATAACAGCCAATAGAGACACATGGATCAATTTCAAATATCAGAAGCACGAAAAATAAAATAGGTGGGTAATGACCCATGTGACCCCCTCGCCCCCCTCAAATGATCACACTTCTGCAAATGATCACACTTCTGATTTCATGATTTCAAGCGTTTGCAAATTTTTCGGACACTTGCAAATGACTGCATTTACTTGGAAATTGTCACAGAATAAATGTTTTAAATGACATTTGCAATCAGGGTCTTGCTTGCATATAGTTTGCAAATATTTCCCTCAAAAGGGGACTAAATTCTTGACAGTTAGTCAAGAATTTAGTCGAAAATTTGCACCAAAAATTTAGTTGGTCTGATAAGGGAACGTCAACAACAGCGATTTTTTGGTTTTAGTTTTTCAAATTCGCAAAAACTTTCTTTTCTTAAATTCACAGGAAATTAACTTTGAAAATTACGGTTTTGAAAAAAGTAAGACAACAATTAAAAACACTACTTAATTATGTTTATTATGGATTTTTCCATCATCTTTGGTTTTTGGGTATTATAAAAAAGTTTCATTTGGTACTTACCAGTCCCATTAAAAAAATTTAACTGTGTTAGCAAACAATAGCTTTTTTACTCTATTAGACTATATAAAAAAGTTATCATTATTGATCGCAAAGAGGACCCTATTTATATTTTAATGCGTATGTCAATGTCACAAAACTTAACACGTGGGTAAAAAACCAACATCGGATGTTCTTTGTCAGCACCAAAATCAAATTCAAACAGCTATTTGACGTTTGATAGTCTTAATAAGGACTTAAACACAACATTTTCTGTGTTTGAAGTTAGATCGCAGATATACCCCTAAGCATAGGTTAGAACTTATTTATGAAACCCTGGACTTTCTAAGCAGATTAACTATTGGATAATAGAAATTAAACTAAATTTATATAATGATCTTTATTTGAAGAAAATATTTAATTGAATGAAAATATAATAAAATTCTATTTGATAACTGATAAGAAACAAACTTAGATAAAAACAAGTTTCTACACCTAAGTATATAAGCCCTGAGTTGATAAGCCTTAACACGCCTTCCTCAAACAGCGCGTCTTTATCTTAACATACTGTTATTCCAATATCCTTCATACATCGATAATGTGCTGGTCCAGGAAGTGGTTTAGTTAACACATCAGCAGGCATTTTTTCAGTTGGAGTATAAGTGACATTGATTTTTCCATCCTTTAAAAGTTGTCGTACAAAATGGTATCTAGTAGCAATATGTTTTGTCCGAGAATGACATACTGCATTTTCTGCTATATGTTTTGCACCTTGATTATCTGTTCCAACAGTTATTGAGGCTAATTCAGGCAAATTCATTTCAATCATCAGGTTTTGAAGATATGTGGCTTCTCGAGATGATTCGGACAGTGCAACGTACTCCGCTTCTGTTGTTGAAATAGCTACAGATTTTTGCTTTTGAGAACGCCAAGTAATTGCTGCTCCACTTAGTGTGAATACATATCCTGTATATGATAATCTGTCCATTTCGTCATTCGCATGATCAGCATCTGAAAAACCTCGAATACCAAGTGTGTCTTTTCTGTACACCAATCCATGACTCTCTGTACATCGGAGGTATCGTAGTACTCGCTTCGCCGCTGACCAATGCAAATCTTGATAACTTTCATTATATTGAGCCAACCGATTTACAGTAAAAGCTATATCCGGTCTAGTAGCGATCGCTAGATACATGAGTGAACCAATCAGCTGTCGATATGGTTGTTTTAGTTTTTCTCCTCCAGAAGAACACACCACTCTTGATAACTTTGCGTTTGCATCGCTAGGAGTATGAACAGGTTTCGATTCGTCCATGTTAAATTTCTTTAATAGTTCTTTGACATATCCTTGTTGCTTAAGTTTTATTTCACCATTTTCTTGAATTATTTCGACGCCCAAGCAATACCGCGCCAATCCAAGATCTTTCATTTCAAAGACTGCTGCAAGTCCTTTTCGAATGTTGTCCAATGTTTTCTGACTTTTTGATGCATACAAAATATCATCAACATATACAGCAACGACTGTAAATTCTTCTTTTCTTGATCCATAATAAAGACATGTGTCATTTGAAGCTGGTTTCAAGCCTAAGCCACGAAGTGTTTCATCAAGTTTCTTATGCCACTGACGTCCTGCCTGTCGAAGACCATAAAGCGCCTTCCTCAGTCGGCATACATTGTTTCCTTTCTTGAACTTTTGGAGCATCTGCTTGGCTTTAATTGCAATTCCATTTTCATTTTCTTCAACCAGCATTTGCAACGCTTCTTGAAAGTATTTGGGAGGATCCATATAGATTTCCTCATCTAATTCACCATTTAAATAAGCCGCAACAACATCCATCTGATATACTGAAATGTTTTCACGAACAGCAAGTGCCATTAATAATCTAATTGATTCAAGGCGAGCTACAGGTGCAAATGTTTCTTCGAAATCTATTCCTCGACACTGTGAAAAACCTCTGGCGACAACACGAGCCTTTCTTCGATCCAAAGAACCATCCGATTTTAGTTTATTACGCAAAATAACTTTACTTGTCACAACAGATCTATTTGCCGGACACTTGACCAAATCCCACGTATTATTCTTGATAAGACCTCGGATTTCTTCTTTGATCGCATTGAGCCATTCTTGTGCATCTGTTCCAGACATCGCATCTTCAATTGACACTTCACCAATGTTTGCCATTTCGACAAATCCAACCTCGTCCACTGAATCGAAATAGATTTCTTCATCCGTTTCTTCTTTTTGTTCGTCCTTTTGGTTTTCCACCGGAGTTGTTATTTCTTTTCCGTTTTTGTGTTTCTTCAAAATTTGGTTTTCTTTTGCATCTGTGGAACGCATTTTTGATCTTGTCTGGTAGATTCTTTGAACTTCTTTATTCTGGTTCTTGTATTTAGCTCTGACTTTTGATCTGGTTTGATATGTTCTTCTGATTCCTTTATTCTGATCAATAGGTTTTGAAACGACTCTACTTGTTTTTCTAGGATTTCGTGGTGCTATTACTTCAGGTTCATTTTCTGGTATTTGTATATGAGTTTGCATTGAGGTTGATTGAATTTCTGTATTTTCAGCAGGAATTACAACATATTCTGGTTCTGAGTTTTCATTTCTATCTGTAACTTCATTTTCGATAAATTTTACGTCTCTTGTGACAACTACGTTTCGTTTTTCAGGAATCCAAATTCGGTAGCCTTTTGATATTTCAGAATATCCAACCATGATACCCTCATTTGAACGTGCTTCAAACTTTCCCTTGCCAGGAGTTTTATCTAGCACAAATGCTTTTGCTCCAAATACCTTAAGATGGCTTAAGTCTGGTAATCTTTTGTTCCAAATTTCAAACGGTGTGTGGCCATCCAAGCTACTTGTAGGACATCTATTTCGCAGATAATTTGACGCTGAAAGAGCTTCTGCCCAAAACTGGTTTCCAAGTCCTGACTGAATAAGTAAGCATCTGGTCATTTCGACAAGCGTTCGATTTTTACGTTCAGCCACACCATTTTGCTGTGGTGTATGTGGTATTGTTAATCTTCTGCTTATCCCGTTTGCTTTCAAAAATTTGTCAAATTCATGATTACGAAATTCTCTTCCGTTATCTGACATCAAACATTTGATTTTGAGACCGGTTTTCGTCTCTACCTGAGCTTTGTACTCTTTGAAAACATCAAACACCTCACTCTTTTGTTTTATAAAGAAAACTTCGCACCATCGGCTGCTGTCATCAATAAAAGTGACAAAGTACCTCGATTTTCCATAAGACTCAGTTCTTGAAGGTCCCCAGACATCCGTGTGTACTAAATCCAGAATGTTTGTACATCTCTGTGACTTTTTCGGAAACGGTAATGAAGTCATTTTTCCTTGGAGACAAACTTGGCATGATTTGATTTCTCCCCCATCACTAATATGTAATCCAGTCACCAATTTCTTTCGAGACAAACTTGTTAAATCTTTGTAATTCAAATGACCCATTCGGCGGTGCCAAACTTCAAGATTTTCAGTTATTTCACTAACAACGCATGCTTGAGAAGTACTTTCTTGAACATAATACAATTGACCAACTCGTTTAGCAATCATCTTGGTTTCACCATCATTTCCACGAACAATTGCCTTCTTCTTGTCAAATGTTATAGAGCAACCGTGATCCGTTATTCTCGAAACAGACAATAGATTATTCCTTAAGTTCTTAACTAGTAACGTATTTTCTAGTTTTACTGACCTTTCAGACTTCCCGTCTGTAGTGATAATTCCAGCTGTTCCTCTTGCATTGACTTCGGCTGATGAGTCATTTGCCAAAAGAAGCTTCTCTTTTACGTTTGAAAGTGGCGATAAAAATAAATTTTCATCATTACACATGTGAGATGTGCAGCCACTATCTAAGCACCATCGTCCACCATTTCCATTCTTTATTATTCCCAAAGCCTCATCTTCTGCTTCCGCTGTGTGAAAAGTACTTTCTACTTTCGCTGAAGATTCGCCTCTTGAATAATTTTTGAATGTTCTTTTGTTTTCTGTACATTCTGACGCTTTGTGACCCATTTGATGACATCTATAGCATTTGTATTTGAACGATTTATCACTTTCATTTGTATTGCAATAATTCTTTTTATGTTGCATCCCTCGTTCCAGTTTCGATTTATTTTGGAATGAACTTCGACGGACATACAATGCCTCGATATCGCCATCTATTTTTCTTTGCATTTGAGATTCATTCTTTTCTAAAATTTTTTCTCTAAGAACTTCAGGTTTTGGTAAATTGTCATGCGATTCCATTGCACATCGGAATAGTTCAAAACTTGATGGAAGCCCATTTAATAAGAGAATCGATAACAACTCTTCATGAATATCAACTCCCATGCACTTTAATTTCGAAACTGCATCAAAGAATTCCATTAAGTTCTTGCGGATATCGTCACCTTCTTGCATTTTGTATGTTGCCACACGTTTCAGCAATGTTGCCTTCTTCACTGGTCCTGTAGAAGCAAATTCCGATTTTAATCGATCCCACACGCTCTTAGCCGTGTCTAGTCCCTTTACTAAACGAAGTAAACTTGGATCAATCGCAATAATCAAATCTGATTTTGCCTTCGCATCTTCTTCCAACCATTTTTGAAGCTTTACATTGAAATTTGCATCAGTTGCGTCAGGTTCAGGCCTTTTTTTTGCTTCGCTTACGTATTTCCAAGTCCCGCATTTAATCATCACTGCTTCGATTTGCATTACCCATGTATCGTAATTTTCACACGTAAGTGTCCTTATTGCATTATTGCCTACAGACATTTTGTACCAATTGTAATTTTCTTCGCTTTTTGTTATTTAATTTATTCGTTATGGTCTGGGCCCATAACCTATTGGATAATAGAAATTAAACTAAATTTATATAATGATCTTTATTTGAAGAAAATATTTAATTGAATGAAAATATAATAAAATTCTATTTGATAACTGATAAGAAACAAACTTAGATAAAAACAAGTTTCTACACCTAAGTATATAAGCCCTGAGTTGATAAGCCTTAACATTAACTTAAAAGGAACTTAGAAACATAAATATTAGAGTTGCATATATATTTTTTTAAATATTATGTAGGTACCTAACACATAGCCATATAGGTACATATATAGGTACAAATTATATATTATTATTTTGTTGATCTATGCAATAGCAAGTTAACAAAAAAAATATAAGGATATTGAACAGAAATTTTCAGAATTTGGTGCTTCTATTGAACTGGCCCCCGGGGCGTTTATTGTTTGAATTCGGTAACATGGTCATGGCAAAAAGAAATTTTTTTTTAAATAAAATTGTTTAAAAAATAGTTTCTGACTTCAGATTATCTGTCACAAATATGATTTTGTCCAGTTTTTACGTTCTTGCAATGCAATAACCATAAAATATGTAAAACTTGAATGAACGAACAAGTCTAAAATATATGGAATGAACGCAAAGCAAGTAAAATGATTTTGTCACTAGCTAGAATACAGTTTTAAAAAATAAAGATGTAATACAAAATAATGAAAGAAAACTGGGCATGGTCATAATAGTTAAGTTAGGTATAGCACATACACGTTTGTATACATAATGTTAGTTGACAGATAGTTATTATTCGGGCGACTTGATAGGGCTTATACAGAACATGTTGTCCTATTGTGCAAAACCTCACACTGCGTCCAACACAAGTAGCTTTAAATCGATGTGAATAAGTGACTCGTGTTCAACCCTTTTGAGGACAGTTCTAAGATATCAAAACATCAAAGTTCCTCGCAGATTGTTTGCTCTGAAAGTGATGATTATTATGCGGGTGCAGTAATTTGTACATGCAGGTTAGGCTTTTGTTGCATATTTAATTATATTTTGTGTATACCGTTGCACCCTTCTTAGTGATGTGAAGCTGCGTAAATATTTGCGAATTACTTGACGTGTCCCAAATTTGGTTTCCCCATATGGAGTGAGTGGAATAGATTGATTTTTTAATAAGTAAGAAAAAGAAAGGTTGATATTTTGTCTAGGAACAGAAAATTATAAAATTTAAAATAAGCACAATCCGCGATGCAAATTTCAAATGCAAATTAAGAACATGTCTGATAAAATGCCACAGTATCTATAGTTTCTCCATGTCGATTATTTTGCACAATTATATCCTCATCTGAGTGAAATATATGTGTCTGAAATGTGTCTTATTATAGGAAGGTAGACATGTAGAAATATTACTATATCTATTTATGTATTTTTTTTTGTTGGTAAAATGGTAGGTACATAATTACCAACTTTTAAGAAAGATAATCACTCGCTAACCTTAACAAATTATTTCATTTGTGTACCTATTTCTGACTTTTATCTGAGTTAAATACAACTTAAACATGGGTTCGGTCCAGTTTAAAGTTAGACTCGAGTTTTTCGTTTAGACTTGGGTTTAAATTTTCTATGCATAGCAAAAACTCGAGTTTAGCTTAAAAAAAACTTTATAAGAACTTGTCAAACATCTATGAATATGAATTTTTACAAAACCATTAATAGCAAATCTCAGTTATGTGCATTTTTAGTCAATAACCTAAAATATTATATTGGGACTGCTAAAAATATCACGTACACCCAAGTTTCATCAAAACCATTAGAGCTGTTTTTGAGAAAATTTGGAACCATCGAAACCTTTGCTATGAAAAAAGTAAAGGATCAACCTATATGCCGTGCCAGATTTTTTTTATTTTGTGGTATTTTACATCCTGGCAATGTGAAAGTTGCTCTGATTTGTGTGTGTTTAATGATTGGGTTCTCTTTTCTGCTTAATGAACTCACTTTAAAATAACAGCCAACAGAGACACATGGATCCATTTCAAATATCAGAAGCACGAAAAATAAAATAGGTGGGTAATGACCCATGTGACCCCCTCGCCTCCCTCAAACGTTTGTATACATAATGTTAGTTGACAGATAGTTATTATTCGGGCGACTTGATAGGGCTTATACAGAACATGTTGTCCTATTGTGCAAAACCTCACACTGCGTCCAACACAAGTAGCTTTAAATCGATGTGAATAAGTGACTCGTGTTCAACCCTTTTGAGGACAGTTCTAAGATATCAAAACATCAAAGTTCCTCGCAGATTGTTTGCTCTGAAAGTGATGATTATTATGCGGGTGCAGTAATTTGTACATGCAGGTTAGGCTTTTGTTGCATATTTAATTATATTTTGTGTATACCGTTGCACCCTTCTTAGTGATGTGAAGCTGCGTAAATATTTGCGAATTACTTGATTGCCATTGCTTTCAACAAAAAATTAAATTCTTGGAATATTAAATAAACATCACGCGGAAAACGAATGTGTTCGATGTTGCAAAGAGGTGAACAATTCAATCTAGTAAAGAATGTATGTGATTTAAGAGTTTATATGTTGCATGAATGGAAATTTTAACTTGTCTTTACATTTAAATATAACAGGTGTGGTACTTTAGTATTCCGATTAGTATGTGATGTAGTATTTGAATGAAAGTGCGAGTTTGTTTGTATGTATAAACAAAAATATATAGGTATCAGCTACCAAGAATTCAAACCAACTGAGAATAATAGACTTAGATTTGTTGTTGGGTTCCTCCTTTATCTTAAATGGCTGTAGCATAGACTAATATCATAATATCATATAGACTAGAGCAGCCATACTGAACATTTTTTTTTATATGGGCCAAAAATATGTTTAAATTATGATCTCAGGCCGCAACACAAATTTATTTATTTAAATTACGTCAAAAGGATTTGAGCACTTCTTCGAATTGTTTTATATTTTTGGCGGTTTTGCTGCAAAATTCCATGTATTCCTATTTTACCCTTTACTCTTTAACGATAATTTTTTGTTGGTATCCTTTTTGAAATCGATAAACTTATCGAAAAACTTTGCAGGATTAAAATTTAAGAGTGAAGTCAGATGAGAGATGGTCGTTGTTTTTAAATACCAGGGGGTTTTGAAAGCATTATTTTTTTTTTCTTTTCGTCTGCTGAGCCACAATACCGAGATATGTATTCAAAAGAAGGTGATTATGTTCGCTTCCAAACTCTTAAAATAAGCTTTTAAATTTCCTGTGGTTCAATTCTCTCGCTCGTAAATAATTCACAATTCGAGGTATCCGTTCGAAACGGAAAATTCTCCGATTTTATACGAATTGCAGGATTGTTGAAGGAAATATTTTTCCCAACGAACATTTTTATGCAACGCACAGTTTATGGAACGCACATTTCGCATTTTGGGTTGCACTGGTTCACTGGGATCAAGTGTTTTTTTTAGCGATATTTTTGAAATTTTGAATATTCCGTACCAAACGGATACTTCGATAGGCTGAATATTGACAAAAGTTTTTATCGCAGATTTTATTTCCGGATTAACAGTACGGGCCACCAAGTTTTCTTGTTGGATAAGGCAGTGAAATGTGATATAGTTAGTTTCCTTTTTTACTTGCGATTATAGGTAGATACTATAAGGCAAGTTTTTTGTTGTGATTAACATGTACATTTTACTGAGCTGGTTAATCACTTTATCCCAAAACACGGCTAATATTATCACTCAGCTGCGCGCTCTAAATCTATATCTATTCTAAATTATATAATCTGGCAAATAGCCAGATTATATAATATATTCCCCGTTGTGCTCTAAGAATGTCGAGGTCACGTTTTTTTTGGTTTGGGTCAAAATTTAGCCTAATGAGTCAATTAATGTCAATCGGAAAGCATTTCTTTAGTGCATTACAATGTTTAGGTACCGACACAACACAATTAAGTAAGTAAGTAAGTATATAAGTAATTTGTTTTTATTTAGAAATTCATGTCTAATACAAAATAAAGTAAAGTGTTAGATTATCTTTACTAAAAAAAAAATTTAAAATGATTTAATTATCATAAAACAGATAATTAAGCATCTATGGCTTGCTTAAGCTATCTGTTGCGATTGATTAACCAATATTTAAATCCTATGTTAGTGTTAAAGTACTTCATCTTTTTCTATTTATTGTTGTTTTTACTTTTAAATGGTATTGCTATACTCCGTCCTCTTTCGCCATTCAATATGTCCACAATACATTCAGTGCTGAGCGATCGCAATCCAAAACATTGCAAATTAAATTCTTTTAACACAAAATTCTTTTACCAAAGAAATGTTTAAATGTTTCAACTTCTCTTAAGTTGCAAATCGTGCATTGGGTAGTTCTGCCAGTTGTTGAGAAAGTTCCTTTTAAGAAAATTAGCCCGCCCCGTGCCTTGAAAATCCAACTTATTTTGGCTTCATTTTGAAAGTAACTGCTTCCCTCGATATAGTTGAGACTATTGTACAGTCCATGTGACGTTGATCCATGAGTTCTTTGAATGTTAATGTTTTATTATCAAATTTTATTATCGTTATTACGCACAAATTTCTTGTACGCTTATATAGAATTTCGTAATAAAGAAGTTCGACTGTATGAACATCAACAATTTATGTTTAAAAATATTAATAGGTATACCTATTTTTTTTTTATTTTCAAATCAAAATGAATTATTGGGTCGCACAAGCTTGCTCTCGTAGCAGGTTACCTAAGTGCTTGAAAGAACCTTCTTTAAAATTATTTTATATAAATTATTTAAAATAAATGAATAAGAAATAATTAAAAAAAAAATAATTAAAACAAATACATATCTTTGAAAATCAATTTATAACAAACTAGAGTTTTCCGAGAAAATCGTGGTATGCCAGTAGTTTTTAAATATTACAATATATTTATCATTTTTTTCCCCAAAATCGTGGTCCAGTTTTCAAAAAAATCGATGTTTTTTTTCAAACAACTTTGTTAAAATATTTTTATAAAAAATTTGTTGTATTTTAGCTAATTAATAATTTCCGTGCCAAAATTGATGCATTGGTTTCAAAAATATTAAATTTTCACAAAAAAATTTGTTTTTTTAAGAAAATTATTAAAAAATTAAGTAATCCATTATTGTATGGCTATCTAGGTGAAATAAAATTTGGTAAAGATCCGCTGAGGTACCGTCAAAACTGTTACTGTAGAAATAAAGTTCAAACTATCTGAAAGGTTTTTAATGCCTTATGTCAAATTTTATCGAAACCGTTAGAGCCGTTTTCGATAAAAACAAGCTTTTTCATTACAGTTATATGGCAGGTAACGTTAGTAATAGGACCAGAACAAAAATTCGAAAGCACCCCTTGCGGTCACCCTTAGAACCCTATATACTAAGTATAAAGATATCGGCACAACCGTTAAGGCTGCAGATGCAAATGACAGACAGACAGACTGACAGACTGACAGACAGACACACATACAGAACTGCCAGAACCACTTTTTTCGACTTCTCTATCATCGTAATGTCATGTTTGATTCTTATCTCCCAACTTGCCTTGTAGTACTGTAAATTGAATTTAGTAGAGTCGTTTGGGGTAAGAGTGCGCAGTGGGTAAGATTGCGTAGTGCTATTTTCTCCGTTGACAAAATAATTTTAAAATATCTGTTAATGCAGATATCCGCATCATAGCAAAAAACTTTTGCAAATCGCGGAAACTGACAGTTTAGTTTTAATATACACTCCTCGCCACTTAAATAGGACACCCCTCAAAAACATTTTCTATCGTTATTTGCTCCCAAACTAAGCAAGCTAGAGATCTAATTTTTGTTTTCAATTAAAGATCATTTAACTGTTATTTATTGATCAGAAGGAAGATTCAATTCTAAAGCCTTAAGTATTAACAAACAATTATTTACCAACAACCGGCTAAATGCAAGAGTAAAAAGTATCTGTCAAATCTGAAATTGAAGTTCTTTTTGTTTAAAGGTTTTCCTCAGTTTTGAGCTTTTTCACTTTGTGGTTGGACAGATTCGAATTTGAATATTCAGTGAATAAATGTTTGACACTTACTGCCTTACTAATAAAAAATAAACTGTGATTTTAAGTCCAATTTTCAAGAAAACTAATCCATGTATTACTAATGTTCTGGAACCAACTGGAACATTGAGTGTGAAAATTTTGTAATCCATGGATTAGTAACTCGGAAATTAGACTTAAAATTACAGTTTATTTCTTATTAATAAAGCTGTTACTCTTTTAACAGATTTTTATGGCCAAATATGCAAATATTATAACTAAGGCTTAACCACGATTGTTCAACAAGCCTTTACAAATCCAATTTGGACATTTGAAGAGTTTAAAGTGCTAACTGTCGTCAGAAGCAATATATTTGACATTTTGTAGTTAACTGAAATCTTGACATTTGCAAATTACCTATTTAGTACGAACCGTCATCGCAAAGCTATATATAAATCGTTAATACGTTTTGGTTTAAAATATATGCTTAATTTTTGGATCCACTAATAGCCCGATTATCCCCAACATCAATGATACCTCACAAGTCATAACAAGAGGTGAAATTGATTTTGTTACTTTTTCGGATTCTCCCCCGTAGTCACAACTTGTAAGAGTTATAAAAACATTCGAAATTGTGATCTGCTACAGAGCAGTCACAGCACTCGAATTTCAAATGTTTTTTTTTTTTTTTTTGCTTTCTTTGTGAGTTGAAACGAAAGGAATTCTTTATTATTTATTTTTATTTTGATGATGCATTAAGTTATGCAACTTTTTGTTTTAATTAAAAAATATCAAATCAAAAAAAACTTTTTGGAATTGTTGAAATTTTCTTTATTAATTCCTAAGTGATCACATTTTTTTTATGAGTAAATTCTTTTTTCGACTATCCATGTTTTATCTCCAAAAAAGCTAGTTTTGCATCACCACACATATTTTTCACTGATATTAGTTCGGATACGTTGTTTATTTCTATAAAATTTGTAAATTTGATTGAATTATTTACTTTTCACATAAAAATTGAAAACTTAATCGTGTTCTGTCACAATCAGCTGTTTCAAGTCGAAGAAAAAAACTCACCGTAACGCGGTGAGTTTACTTTTGACTTTTTTTTAAATTGTCGCAAGGGCTTATGACTGATGACTCCTCACAAGGGGGAAAACCGTGCTGTAAATATGAAACAGACAATAAAAAAAACTGTGTTCCGGAAACTCCAATGGAATTTAAGAAGAGTGTACCCTCGAGTGAATTCATAACATATGTGCAGCAAAAACATATCTATTCTAACAAACCCCATTTGATCTTTTGTTCATTTTTTCTGTGGCAAAATAACAAAATTGTAATTACATCTATAAGAATGCCAATTTGCCATGAATCATAACATGAAATATGTTTTAAAATTTCAGTTTTTTGATTTGTTATTTACCATATTTTCTTCTACATTTTTCGTTTTAGTTTTATATGTGTTTTTCTCTCTAAAAATACTTCTTTTATGAATTGTTTTTTTTTTTTCATTTCATTCTGTCTGACAGTTCAGTAGTACCGTATTTCAAATACAAAAACGTGGCTACGGATGGGTTTGTTTTGGAAATTTCCCACTTCACAAATGTACAATTTGCCAAAAAAAACACGGCTAATGATGAAACAATTTTTTTTAAAAAATCACCTTGTTAACGGTATCTGTCATATAATTGCCATAAAAATTTTATTCTTAATTGCGATTATTTATTATATGTAGTTTCTTGTTTAGTACCTTTAGCCAAAGGTTAGTAATCTAACACAAGAACAAGTTTGTACGACCCAGTCGTGCCTTTTATTTTTTAAGTAACTGTTCTTTGAGAAGAAGCCACTCTGAAAACTCTCTAACAAAATTCGATTTCATATAATATTGCGAGAATTTTTCGACTGAAACTCTCCCCTTTTTTATTCATAAACAATGTCGAACATCTTCAAAAAATAATGTAATATTTATGTCACTAGGTAATTGTTTTAATGGTCAACATTAATAGTTTGTATTATTATTTTTTTATATAGTTAGGTATATAACAAGAGAAAAATACATCTTTAGATAATCGTTGTTTTCTTTAAAAATTAACTTTGCAATAAATTACTTGAAATCATAAACCCAAAAAGAAAATACTTTTTAATTAAAACCATAATAAATATGACCTATGAATATCTTAGTTATAAAATGTACATGCCGAAGGCAACTGTCATATAATACCTACTTCTTCTATGGTGAAATATTAAGAGAAACAAGAATAAAGGAGGCAGTTGGTTCTTTTTTAATTTAACGTTCAAAGACTGACAAAAGGACAGCAACCCTTTCTCTAATATTTGTATGCTTATTAACAACTCATACATTTTCATTGCTTCATTTTTGATTATTATATTTTAAAAGAATTCATCCAAAAAGACTTCAATTTAAAAAAGTAAAACTTCTTATAGTTTTTTTTATTATTATTATTATTATTACGCCCCCTTCTTAAAAAACAGTATACTTGGGCGTATGTGTACTTTATACTATTAAATACAAAAAAATGAGCATAATAAGATTGCTTAGTTAAGTAATTCCTTAAAACAACATGGTACTCTTTGCTTATGATGCTACAAAAAAAAAAGATAAATGCGAGAAGAAACTGAAGAGAAGGAGCAGTGAATATTGTAATTAATACAATGTCCTTCGTTTTCATCATGCTTTGAGCGCACGAAAGAACCTACTTTTCAAGTGAGCATTGTATATTGGCTCGTTATAGGCACATATTGCACACTTATTGGATTTTTCTTCAATCAGTTTCGCACTTTTTGTTGTTGTTTTCGTGCTTTTATTTTTTTGTTGCTCCTCCTTCTCATCTGTTTCGTATTATATATGCATGCATGTGAACAAGATTACATAATTTTATTGCTCATCAACTCAAAGATTTACAAAATTCATAAATATATGGACAACAATCGAGTACTATGGGGGTGAGAGTTGTGATGTGATGATGCGTTACATTGCAGCAGCCTCAACGACGACAACTAAAAGAAACCACATCCACGGCCACAAGGAATTTCAAGTGACATCGGCGGAAGACAAAGTGAACATATCGGCAGCAAAAGAGAAAAAGCTAGTGTTGTAGAAAAAAAAATATATTGAACAGAGATGTTATACTAATATTTAAAAACTGCATTATCCATGCCGTGTTTTATTATTCGAGGTGCGCCACACAAATTAACAGTCATACCAACATAAAAAGATCCAGTGTTCTATCGGGTTCAAACCTCGCAATACAAAATTTAGTTTAAGAACTCACACCCAGAGCATCAAACTCAACCATTTTTTTATTTTTAAATGTTTCTGCTCATGTCTGTTATGTCAAGTACGGCACGATGGCGTTGTCACTTTTGGATATGAATAGATATGAAGAGGTCAAAATATATATTTTGTTTCTATCTGTCAAGCCTTAAAGTGTCAAAATCTATATTGAAGGATGGATAGAATTACAACGAATGAAGAAAGATCTAAAAAGTAGTTTTTTATATCCTAACACTATTTAGTTTTTCTTGTATTCAAAAAATTAGGTGTTTGAGTGAAATGGACGTGGATGCAAACAAATCGTTACTATTTGACCTCTTTGGATTTTTAATACATTTTTTGAAGACGAAGAAATAAACGATTGCATTTAAGGTTACCTAACTTATTACCTCGCTGTGTGATATTCGATGATAATGCTTTCTTTAAAATTCGAAAAAAAATAATTTTTTTAAATAGTTTTTTTTTTTAATATTTGTTAATATTGAGAAATTTAGTTTTGTTTTTATTATTATTAAAAAAAAAAAAAAAAAAAAATTAATCGTGTGGGTTCTTGAATTAAAATCTAAGAATTTGTTTTTAAACACGATTTATCTTTTAAATCAAATAATTTGTTTTAATTGGTTTTAGTTATGTTGTCTTGAACGGGTTAATCGATTTTAACGCAATTTTTTTTTTGAAAGATCTAGATGATTTGATCAAGTTTCAATACCAATATTTTGCAAAGGTGATTAATTTTAATTTTATTCTGAAAATTCCTCTACATTGCTGGATCTGTTTCTTGTCAGTACAATAAACAAGGTTTTTTTTATAATCAACTCGGCACCTGTATTCTCAAGACATGACCTTTTATTTCGCACTTTTAATTTTGATACTACGTCCTCAGCTCGTACCTTCGAATTTAGAGATTTCAAGAACATCGACTACACTCTTCTTGTAGCAATTTCGCAGCATTAATTGGAGTATTATGTATTGGCTTTCTAGTCCTGATGAACAACTGCGATTCATCCACTCTGACATCGTAGAACTTTTTAATTTACATGTTCCTTTGTTCCTTTGAGAACCCAGACAATCTTACCAAGCAGTACACCGTGGTTGTCAAACCAAATATGTTTGCTTATGCGACAACGTGATGTGGCTTACAACCGTTGGAAGCGCTTCCGTTTGGAAGAACATTGGCAAATATACTGTTCACTACGTAACAAAGTTTTTGTCGAGATACGTGCAGCCAAAACTCGAACGTACTCTAGCCGACTCAACGCTTCCCAAGATTGTAAACTACTGTGGCAAAACGTACGTAACATTGGAATCGGTAAGCCTAAATGTTTAATTCTTGATGCACTGAATCCTAATGTATTAAATCATCAGTTTATTTCCTCACAGCGAACTAATATCAGTGACCAAGTTCCTCATGCTCATAATCCTTCTTTATTGCCTCCTGGCCCTCTTTTCTGTGTCACTGCAGTGGATTCTGCCGATGTGCTCGAAAACATAATCTGCATTAAATCCAGGGTTGTGGGTTTTGATGCAACACATCCTTCATTTCTAAAAATTATCTTACCCGCACTTCTTCCATACATAACTTACATCTTCAACTCTATTCTAACTACAGAATTCTTCCCATCGCAGTGGAAGTTGGCTAATATTATACCTGTTCCCAAAAATTCGAAAGGTAGCGAGTTCAGACCGATTTCGATCCTCTCTTTTTTATCAAAAGTATTTGAGATCTTACAAAAGCAAATTTATCACTTTATTTCTAGACATAACCTTCTGTCTTCCAGACAATCAGGCTTTCGACAGAAACACAGATTGGTGTTTCTGAAGAAATTGCTGTCATTGGTGTTTTTGAAGAAATACGTCATGTTCTAGACGATTACCAGGTGTCTTTCTTGGTATTACTTGATTTTACTAAGGCGTTTGATATGGTCTTTCAGTAACGAGTGGTGTTCCACAGGGATCCATTTTAGAACCCCTTCTTTTTTCATTGTATATAAATGAGCTTCCAAATCTTATTAAACTATTAAACATGTACGCTGATGATGTTCAACTTGTTCTGAGTTGTCCATTAGGTCTTATCGATCATTGTGTTTCATGCATTAATGAAGATCTTGCAAAAATAGTTCGACGGTCAAATCGCAATAGTCTTATTTTGAATCCCAAGAATTCCAATTGCATTGTAATTTCGAAAAAGCTACTTGATCTCTCTTACTTCCCATATATTATACTTAACAATGAAGTTTGTAAGTATGTGGAAACTGCCAAGAATCTTGGAATGATCTTTAATAGGAATTTGACTTGGGACAATCACATAAATTTATATGTGGGTAAGACTTATGGTGTTCTTCGTACTTTGTGGGCAACACATTCTTTCACCCCCTTCAAAGCACGATGTTTACTCGCGAAATCACTCGCTGTGTCGAGCCTTACCTAGGGCTCTGAAATATTCTACAATTGTAGTTTATTAGGAATTATTTTTTTAGTAAACTTAAATTTATGCAATAAAATTTTCTTGATGGATATATTTTCTTTTCATTTACTCGGGATTGGTAAAAAGCCTTTTTTTCAATTTAAAAATCCCCGCATGAAGTTTGTGTAACAAATATAAATTTACCATCGTTTTATTCGCACACAAAATAATACTTTTAAAATAAATAGAATTACAAAATATCGGTAAAAATTCAATTTATCATGCCAATAAATTGGATTGGTCAGATAATAGGTAAATCTTTTTAAGTTTATATTGGTAAAACTGACATAAATATCTTTTGATATAAAACTAGGATGTGCTTTTTGTCCGGATAAAGGGCAACTGTGTCAACAGTTTCTGGGCTGATAATTAAGAATTTGATCACACACAAATATTTTGCGGGTCTGTTTTTCACTGCTACATTATTCCCGCCTGAAAATTAATCTTAAGATTACCTTAGGAATGCAGTTCAGATTGTTTCATAGTAAGTTAACTCTGATTTGGTTCACAGATAACTCAGATATGGAAAACCTATGTTAAAAAGGTATTTGATTATTAAATACAAGACTTACATTATAAAGACTACGTATACAACCAAAAATAAAACGGACCATGAATACAAAAGAAGACAACGATAACATAAAACGGTAGCGATAATGATTAAATTAAAGTACCTAAAACTCGTTTATATTTGTTAATTTATTTTCAATGTTGTGTCGTTGCCATAAAGGGAGTGAAGTATCAAATGTAGCACTATTTAGTACTAAGTGAGATAATTTTATGTTTTAAAAAGTGTACCTGCCAACAAGTTTAATTTTATATTTTTGTTAACAGATTCAATAAATAAAAAATCCCCTGAAGAAGTAAGGAATTCTAACGAACGTTGGGAAAATAATGAAATAAAGTTTTTTTTATTTGCATTACAAACCAAAAAAGACCAAAAGAACCAAAAATAACAACAATATATGTAGGTAAAAAAAAGTATATAAAAGCTGTTAGCAGACTTTAAACAGTCAAAAGACTATACAAGCAGTTAAAATACTTCATGCAGTTAAAAGACTTCAAGCAGTTAAAAGAACACTGACTATTTAAAAGACTGCATTACATTGAATGCATTCGAAAGACTTTAGGACTGCAAAGAATGTAAAATACTCTTAAAAGATTTCAAAGAATGCAACCAGTTAAAAAATACTGCATTCTTTTGACTTCAGGTTTTTTTTACTGCCCTAGTCCTGACGATTGTTTTACTGAAGACTTCAAAACTTGTTGGCATTTTTTTTTTTTAATTAATGTTCGAAAAAATAAGTGTCTGGGTCTTCACGTTTTGCAATACAAAAATATTGGATTCTTTAACATCTTTATACTTTGTTTACAGATACATTATTTCAGAATTTCATATTCCGGTTATGTAAATATATAGATCGATAATTTAAATCATTTTTATTGATAAATTGGAATTTAATATTAAATATATTTTAACCAACTTATATTTAAGTGTTTTTTTAGTTGTGTATGTACTTATTGAGTAACATCACTGGAAAAAAAATCAAACCCCATATACGTACAATGTACATGCAATAATAATGACGATAAGGATAAAAATAATGCTCAAGTTTTTCAATGAATGCTTTTTTATGCATGCGAGAGTGAACGAATTTTTGAGATGCTGCCAGAAAAATGAGACAAGAAAAAAAAAACAACGTCACGATGGTTCTTCGATTCAATTTTTATAGCGTTAAGGGAGGAGGTTGGCACTTGACTCAATTCCAAAGTCACATACTTAGGTACTCTACCCACATTTAAAAATCAAAAGAAACCGACAGACGATGTCGACAAAAAAAAAACGAAGAAAGCATGGAAAAAAGAACTAAAAACCTATGAGCACACGCTATTGTAACTGAAATGCAACTCATTGTAGGCTGAATCCTTTGATGTGTGTTAGCTGGGTTTTATCTTCGTTCTTAAATTCATATGTTATTACCATTGAAGCATTGTTACAAACACAAAATAAAGCACAACTCAGTCTTATATAGTTGTTCTTAGGTGCTGATAATTTCCTGTGCATTTTAAGACTTCAATAAATTGGTTATCCTTCAAACCTAGTCTAGGGTGGTATATTTCATGTGACATCCCGCATGATAAGTCGGATGCGTTTCCCAAAAAATGTTTATGAAATTTTGTACTAAGTCCACCCAACGATCCATAATTTGTGGAAGAAGTCAACGCAACACTACGGCAAGTGTAAAAAACGGACTGCCAAAAGTTGCAGAACTAATCTGCAGCGGACACCATAAAAAATCAACTGAACGATGACACTTTATCCTGGGGAAACTACGGCAATGTTTCTTTGTTTATTAAATAAGTGTTTTACCTTCTAGAGGACTATCTAACAGACGGCAAAGATAGTACCCGTTCCAAAGACGGGAGAGCGAGTCGATTTTCAATTACTGGATATCGAGCCATCTCAGCACAAACAAAATACTTTAATGACTTATTTTGCGGAGGCTGAAGGTGCATGCGTCATCGAAAATGCAATTTAACCCACCGACAATAACTTATGAAGTGTCAAACTGAAGTTAACGCCATCAATATCCATCAAGTTACTGTCAAGTGTCGGTTACCTTCTCAACATTTAAAAAGGCATTTTACATTTACAATACATTAAAAATACTTTTCAGTTTCTCCATTCCAGGTCCTTCTCGTTCAGATTGATAGCAACTAGTCATCGACAAAAGCTATTCAGGAGTAGCACAAGGATCAAAGTTTGAATCATCGCTTTACATAGCTTTAAAAGACCCACAGACATCTTTTAAATGTAGTTGGCGACTGACTCGGCCAGCATGTTGGATGGTGTGTGTGTGTTGCCAACATAGTTGTTTGTTTGCGGTTGGCGTGCTTGGCTTGTGGCTTAGATCGGCGGTACCCTCCAACAAGAAAAAAGTATACTATTGGAAGCATACAAGCTATAGTAAGCATATTGCTGCGTGTGTGGAAAAATTTAAAAAATGGGAGCAGTAGTAATAGTAGTATTAATAGTATTCTTTAGTGAGATTTTTTTTGTTTTTTACTTTGAGAACTTAAAAACTACTTTGTATGTTAATTACAATTTTTTTTATAAATAAAATAAGTTTGCAGTATTAGAAGTACCTATATGTTCTTTTACCTGGAAAATATTCGGAACTTAATGAGACTTTCACAGGTTTTTTGGGGCATAATATAGGAAGACCCCCTTTTCAGCCTTGAGGAACCTTGGAGAGGGGCGAAAAACCTCAATTTTGTCTGACTTTTTTCAATTAGTCGCTTATGTTTTTTAAACTTAGTACATTTTGTGTAGCAAAGTTAAAGAACATTAAATTTCCTTTAATGAAAATGTTTGTTGGTTTTCCTAATGTGTATCTACAAATTTAATTGTTATTCCGGTTTTTTTTTTTTTTTTGCAAAACTAATGATATGGACTTAAAAATAGTAAATATAATACCTATGTACTTATATGTGATATTAATAATTAAAAAGAAACAACAGATTTGTAACACCTCAATCCAATCTACTGCATTCAAATGGACTGTTTGTATTTCGATTTTCCCTATAAACCATATGATTGGAACACTTTATAAATACAGATATCTTCTTTCAGACGAGAAGTAAACATGTTATTTTGCTCAGTAGTTACTAATAATAAGTAAATTGTAACAACCACCTCGACTCGTTTTTTTTTTTGCTTTAAATTAATGTATAACAAATCACGCAATGCTCTGCCTTACAATTTCTTGGACTTTATTGAGGATTTCAAACAGGAGAATTATATGCGTGCATTTTATTTTTACTTACAGATTTCCTATGTTCAGTGCTTAGTATTCTTATTCTCTATTTTATAAGTTAACAAAAAAAATCAATACAATTAACCTATTATTTATATTATTTATATTTATAATATAAGATTAGTTGATTATTTTTTTGGTGAATTCACAGGTGAAATGAAAGCCTTTTATATATTTGACAGATGGCAATTATAGAACGCCTTTCAAACGCCAAATGTTAAGTCAAAAACTACTCATTTATAAAACAGATCAGTAACCACATATAAACGCATTAAAATTGTTCGATTGTTCTATACAAATAGCAGCTCTATAAAAACTGAATTTTTTTTCTTCACAAAAAAAAATCTTCTCTGAATTGAGGCCCATTTCAATTCCCTGGATGTGTTAACAAATAATAATGAAGAAAATCCATACACGAAAAACGAGCAACCATTGCATTCGCTATAAGTAACTGTGTGGCAGAGCTTTAAAAGAATCAAATTATTTGGGAATGCATTCACATCAAATCTGAATTTAATTTGAAATCAATAAATTAGAAATGACTGCCGACTTCAGGTTTTTTCATTCTCCATTTACTTTGAAGTCATTAGGCCAGAACCAAAAAACGGAGGAATCAGAGGAATTTGAGGAATTTTCGTTGGTTCAAAAAATCTCCATTGATTCCTCCGCTTTTTTTCTGAGATTGTTGAGGAGAAAATTTTTATGGATTCATTCCTCAGTTTTATTCCTCATTGATCATTTGACATCTTAAAATTAATTTGTTTGGTTTGGGGATTTGCTTTTCAAAAGTAATTATTTTGCATTCAATGAACACAAAACAACATTTTAAAAGAAGAAAATTGATTTAATACAAATATTAAATATTAAGCTTGAAAAAATAATCTACAAAAATTTGACCAAGTTGTCAATATCATAAATAAATTACCTTTAAATGGAAATTCAACAAGAAAAAAAATAAGGCTGAGTACGATAACAGCTGTTTTTGCGGGTTGCAATTTTTGAGGAGCGGAGGAATTTGAGCCAAAATACTCCTCCGCCTCCGTCAAAGTGACAATGACAATGAATTCGAAATAAATTCAGAATTCATCACGTTCGAATGCAACTTATTTTTAATTCAGTGACTGAAATCATTGAATTCAAAATTAATTCAGGATGTTTAAATCCCATTTATTTAAATCAATCAATCCAAAATAGACTACAGAATTCAGGATGCATAGTTCACATTCTATTCAAAATGCAATAAAAAAAAATAAAAATTAATACTGAATTCAAAATGAATGGGATTTGCACACGCCGAATTCTAAATTCATTTTTAATTCTATAAATTTAAATTAATTCATTTCATATCACCGAATTCAAAATGAATCGTAATTCTGATTGCATTCTTCATTTCAACGACTGCAATCACCAAATGATTTAATTCTTTTACAGATCTGCTGTGTGGTTTTCATTTTTGTCCGGTTGCGTAATGAACCTTTGAATGAAGTTCAGGCAGTTTCAAGGACGAGTAAGAGAGGTGCCAGAAGATATTTTTTTACAAAAAATCGAAGACAATGGTGGAAAACATGTGCCTTCAGAAAGGCAGTGTAATTTGTCACACATCACATGCAATGATAGAGGTAGATGCTTTGCGGGAAACATCAACGGATCTGAATTCTGTGATTCAACACGGTCGGACTTATTTTTTGTTAATTAGCAACAACCAACGCAAAAGTAAAGAGTATAGTTAAAACAAACTAACATTTGATAAGTTATAGCCGAGATAACAACTGAAACTTGCAAAAAAGTAATCAAAAATCAACACATCGACTGCCGAAACAGAAGTAGAGGGGGCGAAATTATTTTTCATTAAAATTTTATATAAAATAAAACTGAAATAACATTGCACTTTGTGTCTTTTTAAAAGTAAAGGATGTAAGCACTTTATAACCCTACCCTATCACCGAATTATGTAATGGATATCTAAACTAATATATAAAGTGAAGAATTTGTAAGTTTTCTTTAAATATTTTAGGTAAGTACTAAGTAAACATCAATGTTGTTAAGGCCAATGTTGTTAAGGCTAAGCTTTATTTTCGTGAAAATCTTTCACTCATACATCACTAATCAAAAACAATAATTTTCTTATTGTATTATTTTTTTTTTCATTTCTGGTAAGTACTAAGTACCTATATAATATGTTTTTGTATTTTTAAAATAGTTGTTGTTTTTTTTTTTTTTAAAGAATTTTGAAAAAATTAATTTCAAGGAGCTAAATGAAATTTTTCAACGTGTTAATTTTTTTTAATCCTCTTTTATAAATGTTGAAGTCTGGGATAGGTACTCGTGGGCACAATGAACTTCCTGCATAAAGAAATGAAACACTATTAAAGTTCATGCCTACTATGCGTACCTTACCTAAACCTACCTACGTTTGAAGCTTTTATAAATTTGTTGTACTTCAGGTGTTAGATATATAAAGATTATGCGCCTTTGGAACAATAATGCTACTGGCAGTAGTATTGCTTCAAAAACTCTAACACAGTTAATTTTAAATGAACTGAATGCATTTGCAGGAAGTAAAACATTTTACATGTTAAATAATAACACTTAATATTTCTCACTTTCCAATTTTCCATCTGCATAAGTAGGTAAGTACCTAAACAGAATTAATACAACTTATGTTTGCAATGCTTTTCTGCCATCACAGGACAAAAACACACCCACCATTATTAATTTGAATACATAATATGATACATGCTAGAAATCTAGAGCATGTACGTTAAGTCAATATAGAAACAAAATTGCACATAGACGTTTTAAGAAAAATTAGGACAAACAAACAAAGATTGATGTCATTAAGAGTAATAAGAAATTTATTCGTTACCTTCCTACCATGACTTTAGCTAATCGCCTAATCTATAATCATTAGAGGCAAAATTTGGGTTCCATAATGCACCAGAATACTTATCCAATTTTATACTTTAATAATTTTATTCTTTCTCGAGTATCACAAACAAACAATGGCGGGATGGTAGGGTTTTGATCAGGACTGTCAATCTACTTCATATGTAATAGATCTACTTCATTTATTTTTGTATATGCGTCTGCTACGTAGCAACTTAAGTCTACTTCGTTTGACCCATTTTTATATAACGATCAAAATATAAAATATGTCGAAAAAGTCATTTGCTGAATCTGAAGTCAGCTTTGCATGAGGAAAAATGGGTAACGGAAGTAGATTATGTTTAGAGTAAAATGCATTTCATTGCTTCTTATGTTGAATTGTGTGATCAACTGAAACTTCGGTTTGATTTAACTGATAAAAAGTTGGATTATAAGAACTTTTGGATCCAAAAGAAATGCAAACTGAAAAATATGCTACAACCCTTCCATTAGTTAATAGTTTTTCTTATTACGATAAAATAAAACATATATAGTGTCCCTAAATCCGGAGTTTAGAACAGTTATGTTTGGCTAAGAATATCAAATTGAACAACGATGAAGAAGTTGTTAAATTTTGGTCGCGCTTATACTTCCAGAAAAAAATTTAAAGGCTCTTAAACTTTACTAGACTCACCCAGCGTTCGAAACTCGACCACATTTATATACATACATACAAACGCACATTTACACTTCAATATTTTTTTAATTCCAATTTTTTTTTTCATCCTTTTATATTAATAAGTCAAGTCAGTCAATTGCCCAATTTATGTTTCTAAGATCTCCCAGTCAAAAAAAGGAGCCTGAAAATTTTTATTTTCGCAAATTAAATTGACTAGAAAGAGATAAAAGTTTTTTTTTTAATAATATTCCGGCTCTGTTGATGTGAAGGAGCAAATTTGTTGAGCGCTTAGAAATATAAGATCGTCTAATAAAGGAGTGATTTAGTGCGTAAGCAGGACGTAAGTTATTTTTTCGGAATATTGTTTATGTTTACCTACCATAGAAATGGTGCGTTTTATGGGAAAATTCTCCGAGACTTAATTTAAGCTCATCAATTTTCTTACAAATTCTGTTACAAACAGTTTTTTTTTTCAATTCTGAAATATTTCCATCTTACATGGAATCGCAAAAAAATTCATTAAACATTCCGTATAATCGTCTAAACTGTTTATCTGACAAAAAAAATACTTAAGAGGATGTTATAGAGTAGAGAGTTCCCTTTAACAAAATTAATTCTTGAAATTAAGCTGTTGAATGCATAAGAAGAAAACCATCTTATATAAAAAGTCAAAAACAATAATTTTACTTTTACAGGTGAAAAATAAGTTCACATATTATTGTATAATGCAGTCAAAACCGCGATTTCAATTTCAAGAAAATTTTCAATGATAGATATAACTGGACACATTGAGCATTGCAATTATAATGTAATGCGCATGAGATACTGTTAAAATAGCATGTGTTAATGAGCAATTACACACTTCAGTGAGTTTCCCTAAAAGCCGACTCCACAGGAGATAATTTCTCTCATTAAATGTATCCTGACATGAATTATCCAATGGAATCACGTTTTTTTTTCGTTATGTTGGGATACCAAAACAGTTCTTTCCTATCTTTCAATTTCAACTCCTTCTAACTAGTGTCGTGCAACACGTGTTGCATTAAAAAGGCAATGTGCCTTACAGACACATAGTTAAAATATTATTATTCAGCATTATTGTGAAGTTCACCCGGAAAACATTACGCCTGGTTAAAATCTGTTCCCCCGGAATTTTAAAAGTTATTGGGAATTCCACCCGAACAAATTTTCACTTCGATTCAACAGCGACATTTTGAATAAACGTGGAGAGTTTATGAACTTCCTAAAGCAACTTCAATTTACTCCATAACAGATTTGTTTTTCGTTTCTAACCAACAAATCGTCATTAATCTTGATTTTGAAATCTTTTGTAATCTTTTTGTTTTGAATTTTATATTCTAATAGTTCTAAATTAGGTAGGTATACATAGCTATTACAACTTTCTAAAATATCTTCTATTTTTTTTTTACAATCCGCCCTATTCTGTTACAGAGTTACGATTTGAAAAAAATCAGAAAACTTTGATACTACTAAACGTTTAAGGGGAACCATTCCCCGTCGGTAACTCAGTTCGCCATTAATTTTTTCAAAACACATACACACACTTTTCAAAAAAACTACACACACATTTTGTGTTCTTTTGCGTTTCTCACTTGAAATGCTCCCGAAATTTATTGTTAAACTCGAAAAAATCGCGGCACTATCCAATTGTTCTAATTTTGTTTATTAAGTTATTTTTAATTTTTCAAACAATTTTTTGATATATTAATGTGACATTTCAAAGAAAATTGATATTCGAAAGATAAACATACATTTGTGCTTATTACATATTTGTTTCAAATATTTACTACCTAGGTATATAAGAATGTTAAAGCTCTTTGTTTACTACAATAGCAAGTTTGTGCGACCCAGTCGTACAATTTACTTTCTGGGACAACACTTTTCTTGTAGCTCTTCATAATACTTTTTTCTGGTATAAGGCAAAAAAGAATGTTATCCTATTGCAGAAGCTTCATGTATTTTTACTTTCCTAATATTATTGATGACAAAAATAAAATGTCCATTTCGTTTGTGTTGCATTCTTTTACTGTAAAAGGATATTGGTTGCACGTTTCAAAATCAAAAGTCATCGTGATTGTCATTTTGAATGAGTGACTGGCTCAGGCCCGTGCGCAGGAATTGCTCATGGAGGGGGGGGGTAAGTAAAAATTACAGCATATTATAACACGCTTAGAACCTTCAATCCGCCATTTTTAATTGGATTTTTAGAGGTGCTCCAATGGTCGAACTTTGTCTGCTTTTGTAAAAGTTGTTTAGGAATGAATAAATTTCAATTTAAGAACCTTCTTTGTGTACTTTGGCCACATTCATTGAAACATCGCCCGGTTTCTATACGAACATGTATTGACAAAGACCGTTCGTTTTTTTCTGTTTTTCACAGGCAAAATTGACAGAACGTTTAATATTTGATTGAAATTTAAAAAATGGAAACCCATCTTCGTTCCAAATGTCTAGTGCTCGGAGTGCATTTTTAGGCGTCGACGCTAAAGATGAACTTCGTTTATACAGAAGTCACGAGAATCATCATGCATAATTGAAGAAACCATCCTGATTCCTCTATGTGTATTAACTCAAAGCTAGTATCCCATACAAAAATGAAACAGTGAAATCATAAACGAAATTTTAAGTCTTTTTTTCCGTTTTGTGGTACGCAGTTGCACGGTGAGACGGTAGATAAGCGGTTCAAGTCTCCACTACTCTCGACACTCTTTTCGCACACAATTTAATTGACGGGAACATTAATTGCGAAATTTTTATGTTTCTATTTTGTTCGTTTTTTTGTGGTTATTATTGTTATGAAATAGAGTTCTGTTCTTTTTATTTGTTTTTTTTTTTTTGTGTTTTGAAAAATATTTATTACAAATGGTGGAATTCTACATGAACATTTTCTGGTACCGTTTCGTTATACGGTGTCTCCACGAGCAAGATTTCATAGATTACCACCTGTCACTTTCCATAGGAAGAAGGATTGCTAGAATGCTATAAAATGTATGGTGGGCATTTGATAGCTTACTATTTCATACTATTTCAGTCCAAATACAAAGAAAACAGAAAAGTCAATATGAAAATGACAGCTCATAGAATACTACCTCCAGCATGCTATGAGCTTTTTTTTTTTTTTTTTTTTTTTTTTTTTATAATGCACACGCGCTCAAGGGGTTTGTTATAGCCCTTTTAATGATAAGTCACAGCGCGAGCGATAGGAATTTAGGGAGGAAGGGAAAGGAGGTGTCGATGAACGTTGATCTTGAATGTCTGCAGATCAAAATGGCAAGGAAAAATTGTGCCAGGCAATTCATTCCACATTCGTGTTGTACGGCTAATGAAAGAATCTCTATATTTCACGGTACGACCGAAATTGGGCTCAAGTGTAAACTGATGAGCGTTCCTAGCAAGACGAGTGTTACGGGAGAAATGTTTAAGGGGTGGAACGCAGCTGGCTACCTCAAGTGAACATTTTTTATAAAAGAACCTGTAAAATAAAGAAAGACAAGAAACATTTCGACGATGTTCGAGTGATGGAAATGTTTCCTCAATGTTTCTCTCTCCTATCAATTTTAACGCCTTTTTCTGAACTCTGTCGAGCAGGTGAAGAAAAGTTTGAGAAGCACCTGCCCAGAGATGGGAATTATACTCGAGTTTAGGGCGTATAAACGCCTTGTAAATTGTAGCCAGATCAGAAGGGGTGAAAAACTTCTTGCATCTATTGAGAAAGCCTAAGCATCTTGCAGCATTCTTAGCAATCTCAAGTATATGATCATTCCAACGAAGGTTGTCACTGATACACATACCGAGTACTGAAAGCTTTTCGGCCTCCTCGATGTAAGTACCATTCATGGATAATGGCATAGGGGGTATGTTTAACTTTAACGACAAAAGACAGCATTGAGTTTTCGACGCATTAAACGCTGAGCAATATATTGCAAGAAATTTTTCATAGAATACTATTTGCGGTCTCCATAGGCAATTTTAATAGAATGCTATCTTGCATTATATGAAATCTAGATCGTGGAGACACCGTGTTAACATTTCATCTGTGTTTTTGGAGACGGTGGAAAATTTCGTTTCAATTCAGCTACATATTAGACTTAAAGCATTTTCTTTCATTGAAAAAAAAAAAACTGTGACTGAGATATCACTGATTTTTTTTATTTATTTAGAAAGCCCATGTATACCATTATGTATGAAATATAACATCATTGAAATGTCCACCGCGGCTTTGTAGGGAAGGCGGACATCAAAAACGGCCAATTCACACTTAAAATTTCTTAGCGCAAAACAACCATGTTTGGAAATCGCTCGCGAAAAATGTCCATTGTGGCATATGGGCAGTGTATTTAAACCCATATATCGACGGTGACCATAATTATCATCGAACAACAACTTTCGCCGTTGGTAATGATGGCCTGGCCAAAGTAGTCGTTCTCAAAGAAGTATGGACTGATGATGCCACCATTCCACACCGTAAACAATTTGGACGAACCAGAAATGGTACTCGTCACCGCTCGTCACTGAAAATTTTCAAATTGTCGATATTAAATATATATGCGGTAATTCTGTATAAGTTAAGACTAAAAGTCCAAGGGTCCAACAATAATTTCTTCCTAATTACGGACGTAAAATTCAAATTTGACTCATTTCGAATATTGTCCTTCAGTTATTTTGCAGTGCTCCATTGAAGACATCACGAGATTGTACAAGTTACAAAATTAAACAACACGATGCATAATAGTGTAATCGTTTCACCCCAATCTTATTTATGCTCGATAAAATGGTATAACATTAACCAACGAATAGTGTTCAATATACAGTCATTGTGGTATTACTGTTATACTATTTAATATTTTAGGTACAAATTTATTTATGAACTATTAAATTTTAATATTTTCTTTAAACGATTACAAAAAAAAAATGATTAAAATTCAATATATAACTGTTAAAAACATAAAAAATAAAATAGCAAAAGTATTGTTACATCAAAAACCAACAGTTGAAATCAAACGCAATGAACTTATCTCCCATCAAGAAAGTGTTAACATTTAAATTGTCAAGGAAGTGTTAACATTAAATTGTTAAAACAGGTGTTTTATTTTATTATATTTTTCTAAAATGTCAAAGATCAATTTCTACCAAGTGCTCTTAGCTCTCAACCTATTGATTATATAAAAAATTTAAATTGTGTTTCTGTTGCTAAATATTTCGACAAAATATTCATTTGTACAATTAAAATTCTTTTATATATTTTGCAACAAATCTCGATGTAAATTAAATTTTGTAAATTTAATTTGTATTTTTAAAAACACAAGAAGACGGCAACTACCTTTGAAACGTTGGGAAAAATAAAAATGTAAATTGTTTTTATTTAAAACATCAACACGACCAAAAGCAGATGGGAATAAAAATATAAAAATGTATAAATAAAAAACTACAGCCCTTTCCAACGCACAAAACTCGCTAAATCGCTAAACAACATTTTTAGTTTTATCATTCAAAACAAAACACATTAATTTTAAAAATATTCTTATTTCGACCGAAAAAAATTAATGATAGGTACATACATTATTTTAATCCAAAATTAAAAATTAAACAAATAATTTGTTAGTATTAAGCTAAGTCAAGCTTCCTTTTTTTTGACAATATGAAGCACAATGCAAACCAATAAATGCACTAGTTCAACCACAGAAATCGAAATCAATAAAAAAAAAGAAAAATACCATAGAACAAAAATATAGGGATATGAATGTTTGAATCTATAGAAGCTTTAAAAAAAAGTAGGTTCAACTTGGTTCTACTATGTCCCTGTGACTGCATGTTTTCTTTTTTTTGTCAGTTTTGCCCCAATTGTATCTTGCATTTTAAATTTCCAACAGAGTCAGAGGGAAAGAAGGACGATGGTGGCATAATAGCAGATACCTACGTCCTACATATATGTAGCTACAATCTAAAGGCATTGCCACATGAGGTTCAGGCTAAAAAGACGCTAAAATATATTTGTATATCCTGTAGTACAGAAGCTGAGTGAAACCCACCTATACAATAAAATAAAATACAGCGAATAATATCAATGAGAAAGAAAGAACTATATTGAAAGGACCTATATTGCAATGCAACATAAAAGCAGCTGTATTTAGCGGTAAAGGGAAGTTGCGAAAAAAAAAAGAATAATGATTTTTTCATGTTCCTTCGATTTTTTTTAATTTCTCTATAACAGAAGAGAATTAATAAAGAAGTTGCAAGAAACAACACTTGGTTGTAAATAACAGCGAACCAGATAAACTTAGCGGTAGTCAGGAAAACTCACAGGGTGTTCGTGGGGAGAAAAACAAAACAGAGAGGAAGCTTTGCTACCCTAATGTAGCGAATTGTGAAAAGTTAAATTTTATTTGCTATTATTGTTCTACCACGAGTGGTTGATTGCAACTGCAGATAAGTTGCCTATACACCGAGGTATGTTTTGAAAATTTAGATTTGGATTACCTTCATTTTGCTTAAAGGAAGTGCATATAGGTAACTTACGGAGAGCTACTTTGATGGTGCCAGGCAACGGATTTGCTTTAAGGGACGATGAACACAAAATATAACTTCAAAAACGAGTTGAGTGATATTACAAAAAAAAAAAAACAAAAACACGTGATGTAGTGCGGTGTGCGACCCCTTCTTGATACTGCATGACTGTGTTTTTGAAGTTAATGATAATTTTCATTGTGCTTTATGCTAATTTGAATTTGCTTATATAAATATAACTAGATACTTAGATAGTTACTTAAAATAATTGCAATGCAGACAAGTTGTTTGGAGAACATTATGTGTGTTTATCAAAAGTTTTTAGAATAAAAAGGTTTGCGCTGTGGCGAAGTAGGACATTTTCAGTGCTGCGGGAGTTTCAAACGATTTAAAATTGTAAAATTATTCATTTAAATATTAAATTATTTATTACCTAA
The DNA here is from genome assembly GCA_951217065.1 of Baccha elongata. Classification (NCBI taxonomy): domain Eukaryota; kingdom Metazoa; phylum Arthropoda; class Insecta; order Diptera; family Syrphidae; genus Baccha; species Baccha elongata. The sequence goes on from OX578272.1 coordinate 211,673,859, forward strand.
TTTATTAATCTATCTGTTATACAGGGTGATTGGTTTAAGGTGCACCAAAAAGCTTGAGCGTGTAGGTGGGGTTAAGACAAGAAAAAATTCGTATGGGAGGGGGTCTATTTCCCCCCGTTTAGGCAGGAGGGGACATTTTCTAAAAAATTGACTTAAATCAGAAAAAAAATTATTTAAAAACAACGGTGAATGATACAAAGCCTTGTTATATTTATTTGGAAAACCAGAAAACTACTCTTTTGTTTTATTTTAAATTAAGTTGTTTAAGTAAACAGTTTTAAAAAAATTAATTTTCAAACTCAAAATTTTGAAAAAAAAATTAAAAAAAAAAATTTAATCTAATTTCTTTCAAAATTTTATGTAATAAACTATTATTTTTATTTTCAAAATTCAATGTTCTTATTAATTTTTAGTCAAAGACAGAAAACCGGATGCCAAAATGTATCTTAGTTTTTGAGAAATTAAGAAAATACTAAAAGCACTTTTTCAAAAAAGGTGAAATCTGGTTAAAAACAATTAACTTCTTTTTTTTTTTTGTTTAGTTATTGATCTATGTAAATTCTAAAGAAATAATAAGTTTTTTTTATAAGTTGTGCGTCCTAGTCGTGGGCTAAATTTTATTTCACTGAGCATGTGGTTACAAAAATTGTTTTCGGATTTCTAGCCTCTATACATTTTCACTGAAGATCTTAATCTTTAATTAATAATAAAATATTATCTAAAATATTTTAGTTTTGTTTAAGTCACCGAATTATTCTAGTTATCAAGAGTATGAATTCAAAACCTACTAGGTTACCTAAAAAAATTGTTCTAAATTGTTAATTTAAATAATTTAATACAAAATAAAAAAAGGTTTACTCACTTTGCACATGACACAGTCCAACAGAAAATTGACACAATTCTGGCATCTGTCTGAGAATTTCTTCGGTAACTAAATGAACACCTCGATGTTGAGGACGCAAATTGATTTTACGTTGAAACCAAGCAGACCCAATTTGAATAGCGCCGCCTCCACCGCCACGATGATTCGACGAAGCCATTGTACTTGTCGAACTACTATTGTGACAGCTACTGAGGGTGGTGCTAGTGGGAATCCTCTTCGTCTTCGTGGTGGTAGCGGATGTGGCTTTTCCTGTTGCTGCTACTGTCGTCGAACTTGGTATTATAATACCGCCTGATGGCCTTTTATTGATCTTACTGGTGGATTTCGCCGCCGTTTTCGAATTCGTCGTCGCCGTCGTTTGCGTGATCGCCGCTGGATCATAAATGCCACACGCCGTTGTGAGGGAGTTCTTCTTAGATTTCCCTTGATGTCTGGATGCTACTGTTGTTGTTATTTCTGTTGCTGTAGTTAATGGTAATGATGATGGCAATGGTGGGGTTTTATTTGAATTTGCCGTCTTGATTACAATTTACACCTTTTTTTAATAACTTTTTGTTTCCACTTTGTTTGTGTTTTATGCTCAAAATATTAACTCTGTAAAATTACTTTATGAAATTAAAGAACCTTTTTACTTAATAAATGAGAACTTTATTTTCACGGATTTCTAGGGTCGTTTGTAGTTTTTTTTTTTTCTTGTAACTGAAATCGTATTACTTTGAGATTTAAGAATTTATTGAAGATATTATTTTTAAAACTTTGCATACAACAAAGAAATAAAATAAATAATGATACAAATTCTATATTCTAATATGAAAATTTATTTAAAAAGTTTATTTTTTATATTAAGAATATTCAACCAAGTAGAAGACTTAGCATCAGTTTATTTTAAGTGGACTTTTCTGAATTATTATTCAAAATTAAATCGTTTAGCGGCCTATAGTCTTATACAAGATCTTATCTTTCAGCTATGCAGGATGACGCTACAAAATACCCTGGGGTTGCTTTCAGTCTGAAGCAACTTTAAAGAAACCTTCGATGAACCTATCATTTTTTCGGTCCTGATAATAATTGAATTAGGATTTTCAATAATAATTTAAAAAAAATCAAATTCGTTGTTTTATTATTTAATGTATAAAATGTTTCGTCATTGGAAATAAATCTGATCGTTGTGAATTGAAAAAAAAAATTAAAATTATCAATAAAAAGTTTACTAATTAATTACAGGCTGAACTTTTTTTTTATTTCCTTAAAAATATAAATACATAACAGATTTAGAAACTACATTCAAATTACTAATTCATTTTAATTCATTGTTATTAAGATATGTATATTCTAATAATTTTAAGAAATAGGTATCATTCGTAGCACTTGTGTGACTAGTGGCGAATGATCCGGCAATTTTGAACTTAAGTTTTTTATTTTGTGTTTGTGGGGTAAACATTTTTAGATTTAAACTAGAATAATCGATATTGTAATTCGCATATTTAATACAGATTTAAGAGCAAAACTTTAAAAGCATACGAAAATAAATGTTTTTAATAAAAAGCTGAATTCAATAATATTTTGACCATAGAACTAGTGGATTGTGTTTCTCTATTTGATAAATTGAAATCTGAATCCAATTATAATGTAATGGGGTTTGATTAGTCGTTCCAAAAACATGTGGCCCACATATGAAAAATTCAGTAGAAATGAATTCTAAAGAAGAGCTCCACCAGACGAAGCCAAATTCATACAGTTAGCACGAGTCACTGGTCAATAGGAGAGCATGCAGCAGAATGGGTATTCCTCACAAGCCCCAGCTGCAGAGATAAGCAGGAAAAGCAAACGATTCATTCATCATCTATGCAACTTCCCTGCCTTGGTCAGGCCAAGATGCCAATTCTTCTGCCAATATTTTGTTGAAGACTTAAATCGACTTTCAGTAATGAACATAGGGAATCTCATTGATTTTATCAATGCAATTAACGGTTCCAAAACGCAATCAAATCACAAATAAAGATGTAAACATTTTAAAAACTATCTGGCCTCTTTCGTAAGTTGAAAAAATGTATCAAGATATCACTTCTTCAGCCGTGCAGGTGAGTTATGTCAACTTTGGCGTCCATATTCCGAAACGACACAAAAGAATATCTATACAAACAATTAAATACGTCTCTACCTACCTACCTGGGACAACAATCAACAATAATAAAATACAAATATCATTCTTCCAAACGTGCAAATGATTAAAAACATGCAAATGTGCAAATGTAAACAACTTGCAAATGATTTGAAAAATTTGCACATTCATTTGCAATCAAATCATTTTCCACAAAAAGAAGTTTTTTGTGACGTCATGCTTGCAAATATTTGCAACTTTTGCAAATCCTAGCATTAGCATTAGTTTCATGAGTTTCACTTAAAAATTAAATAACTTATGTACTGCCTGTTATAAATGCATTATTGAACTTAAGTTTGGAGCATTAAACAGTATTATGTTTAAACTGAATTTAAACTATAACTAGTCTTCTAATTCCGAAATCGTAGCGAACTTTAGGTGGGTAGGTACCTACATATTTCAAATTTTAAATATTTTTAATAACAGAACAATTTCGGTACCTACCTACTATAAAAAAATATATGCAAATCGCATTGAGATATTAATCCACCGGTATTAAATCCGCCTCAAAAAAATGCAAAATATAATTTTTTTAATTAAAAGAGTATTTGACCAAGTTGGATTTGTTACTTTATTTGTTGAAGAATCTTAAATATGTGGATGATATATTTGCGGTGATTGATCACCGTAAAATTGATAATATGCTGATGGTTCTAAACGATTTTCACCAAAAAATTAAATTTACCGTGGGGAGAGAAGAGGACAATGCGATAGCATTTTTAGATGTTAAGATTCACCGCAAAAAGGTCATCTGTAATTATACCGCTTCCAACTTAATTGGTAAAGTCTTCCCTCTAAGTAACCAAAAGTTTCATTCCGACAATGAACACTTGATGACAAAGATTTTGGACAACAATGGATATCCATACCAACTAATAAAAAACAACATTATAAAAATAAACAACCAACAGATAACAAATCTACAACTGAAAATGCCAGCATCTACAAAAGCATTGTTTATGTTCCAACTTTGGCGCAAAACTTTAAACAAGTTGTCAAAGACCGTTGCAAAAATGTGAAATTAGCATTTAAGTCACACTGTACACTAGCCTCTGATTTCACGCGACTTAAGCCCAAAATTGAAATGAAAATAGAACGGACGTAGTTTATAAAATTAATTGTATGGGCAAAGAGGAAGAAAATTGTGACCTCTGCTATGTTGGCACAACCAAACAGCTCTGGCGACAAAGAATGGCGAACCACAAATCGGATATTAAATCGAAAAGTTCCGGGAAAACCGGGCGAGTCATTGTGTTGCATACAACCATCAACCGAATTTCGATGAAGTAGAAATTTTGCAAACGTTGGAAACACTTCACATCTTAAAAAACGACAACAACATGAAACAGGACACACAAAACATATCTGCCGTTTATTGTTCTCTTGTGTCTGCACGTCAACTTTAAATTTTGAATTTTTCCGTTAAAATCTAATAAATCACCAGTAGACTTTAGTTGACTGATCTTCATTAGAAGAAGTGCTTAAATTTCAATAGTTTGTTTTTAATTTTTATTTTTAATTTTGCTTAAAAATTTCTTTTTGTTTTTCCAAATTAAACAAGTTCAAATTTCTTTTAAAATTATTTTTTATTAACTTAAAGTAAGTCAATAACATTTGGCTTTTTATATATATATACTAATTACTGTGTTTATAAATATGTTTCTTCGTATAGGAAAGATCCCCTAAGGAAGACAGCAGTCCCTGTCGAAACGTCGAGAAAAGTAAATGAAGTAATTTTGTTTCATTGCTTATAAAAATTGACCTTCAAAGCCGAAGAGGAACTAGATTCTTCAACAAATAAATTTATAATTTTTTTGTTAAGACAAATGATTTAAAATATATACAAAATTTGCAAGTATAATTAATCTAGCTTGATTTTCTTAAAACAAAAATTTAAATTAAAAAACAATCGTTGTGCATATAAAACGTATCGTTAAACGATTTGCCTTAAAATTATAGTTGGTTTAAAGACAAAAATGGACTTTCTATTTCCGATGCTGTCCAGAACAACACTTTACTCAACAATTGTGCCTAATTCTGTCCAACCTAAGAGTTGTGTTCGTTAAATTTTACCCAGAGTCGACGCAGGTTTTTTTGACAGCCCCAAGAGCCTTAAAAAACTGGGTTATTCTTTTCTCAAAAAATGCACAAGGGTTGGTTTTGTGTTGTTGACAAAAAAAAAGAAACATACAAAATATTTGTTTCCAAAATTCAAACTAGAAATTTGTTGTTTTTTTTACATTATAAAGCATAAGACAATTACATTTTGTTTTATTTGTATGTTTTCAATTTATTCTCATTAAAATAAATATTTAATTTCTTTTCTTTGTATTGCAAAAGTAAAATAAAACATTCAATCCAGCGAACGATTGTAAACATAATGTTTGACAACACACATGTAAATTTGTTTACCTCAACTCAACCCAGTATAAACATAGAGCTACTTCAGGGCTAGTTGAGGGCGACTCCAGGTTTCAAAAAACATAGAATATGTTCACTTGGGCGAGTTGACGTTTTCCAAAAAACGCTTTGGGACGACCCAGAGTTCAACGAATACAACTAATGTTATTTTAGTGCAATTAACGTCAAGTTCACAATAAGTTCATAATAAGTACCTGACATAGGTACAGCTTATATATTCGATGCAACCTATTTACTCTAGCTCTATCACATTGATATAAATACATTCTAGGTTTCTGTTTATATTAGATATACCTAGGTACTAGGAGTTGGTAGGGACCTACATTTTGTACTACATAGGTACATTAAATTAAACTGATGATTTAGGAAAAAATAAATTTAATAATTACACTTATAACACCCACATGGTCGAACAATAGTTGTAGGTAGCTATTGTTTAAACGTAGCTTAACAAAATAAATTTAGAGAGCACTCCCGTTAGATCACCGTACCCCGTACTGTAGTGTCAATAATCGTAAGTTTAAACTAAGCATGTAGGTATCTACGACGTACATACTTATTAACAGTTAACTGAAATAGAAAAGAAAAACAAATTTCAAAATCTTCAAAAAATAAATCTTGAAACTGTTAGCATGTATAACAACCTAACAATCATCACTTTGTGTTTTTCTATGGCAAAAAAAAAAAAGTTCTGTAAAAATCATTTTTTTTGTTATGACCGCACTGACCTATAAACGTCAGAATACCTATTGTATTTTCTCAGAAAAAAAAAGATTAAATAAATTATTCAAAACACTGTGTTAAATAATTATTCGATATTAAACTTGTGTTCACATTTCTAATAATTAAAAATAATTTACATTCAACATTTCATTAGAAAAAAAGAAAAGACATTTTTTTACATGACCTACGTAACTATCGATATGTATGCGAGTGTTTCAGTTTCAGTGATTAATTTTGGTTTTTAAATCTCAAAGCAAAAGCTTTTTCGTTACTTTATTATTTATTGCATAATATTTTGTTATAATTAAGATTTTATTTATTTCAAAATACACTTGTGTAGTAAAACACTTTTATATAAAAAAACATTGCTGCACCTGTTTTTGGAAAAAAATCACACAATTTTCTTTATCGATATGACGTGACACAGTCCAGTTTTCTTTTATTGCTGTGAATTATTTTTTTCTCTACTCTGTTAATTTATCCAGTGAAAATACACAGTTATCACAAAGAAAAGAGAAATATTAACAATTTTCTTTTATTTTATTCAATAAAAAGAAAAATTAGTGCAAAAACGAGTGAAAAAAATACGATTATCCGTAAATTCGACCGACTGACATACAAAATTTTTTGACAGATGCCCATTCTCCTTATTGCTTTTTTCTTTTGTTTCTACCGTTTATTCCTCCATTATCTGCTCGTTCTTGTGCTAAATGACAAATTCACCTCAAACAGGCATGGCGAATTGACAAGGCGAATTGATTTAGCACTAGCAGTGTTTTGACAGTTTCACTTGAAAGATGGTGAAAAAATTAAATGTTGAATACAAATTCAACACAGGAAGGAGACAAAATAACCATCTTTTTCTTTCGGAGTATTTTTCAATTGGCACAAACTCACACTACTCACAATTTTTTCTTAGCCCACTAGGGAAATAGGATATAATTTTTTTTATCTCTACCGCTTACTGCAGTATGTAACACTTTTTTATGAATTAAATTTTCACTAAAAAACTTTTTACGAATTTCTGTTACCACTGCGTTGAGAAATGATTCGTATATATAACGTGACATGAGATAAAAGTTAGGATACGTATTGTATCACCCATCCATCGTTCGCACGTAAAGATGGTTTTCAGCTTAATGATGTTGGCATTTTAAAAACCACCGTTGCTTTTTCTTTGTTAAGGCACCAAGGAAAAAATTTATCAATTATTTAAAGAATTTATTTTCTATTTAAAAGACTTCAATTGATTTTTGTGTTCTTTTTTCAATGAATATATCGCGACAGAATATGTATGTCCTTCCAACCAATTTTTTTTTTGTTCCGTCATTTCTCAATGAAGAATTGTCACAAGAATGACAGTTCACACAATGCGAATTTGCCGTACACTGCAAGTTATATCGACTTGCAAAGATGATGCACTCATACAAGAACAAAATTCTTGGGTAAGGATAATACTCGCCCGGGGAACTTGTTTTTCGTACGGCCAGCGACAGGAGTAATAATGCGACGGGCAAATAAATGTTTTCACCGCGTTAACTAAACTGAAACTTGCTTTAAACACTACAACGACCTACCCGGGGGTGGTGTGGTGGTTATGGTGTCGAAAACGATATTGAGAACAAAAATTAAAATGTTTGTTTCAGCAGGTATTGTGGAGGAGTAGTAGGATGTGACGGAAACTTGTCCATTCATAGGTTTTCTCGCTCACAGATTCAGTTTAGTTAACCTTAAACTAAATCATAAACAATTTTTAACAAATTTGGCCATAATGCGTTTTTAGTAGATATTTTTCGATAATTTTTTTTTTTCGTTGCTCATTCACCCTGACCTCACTTTAGATTTTAATAATGTTCACCACCCTATACCACGAATATTATATACAACACACCACCAACCCTTCAGTAGATTGTATCCTTTCGATTTGATTAAAAAATATTTTCGCATTTGTTTTTTCCACCTATTGTTTTTTAGCAAAAATTGGATTTTCACGCAACGGTTTTATCAAATCATTTATTTTTAAAGCCAAGAGAATATGAGATTTCGGATTTGTCGCTGTTTTGTTTTTTTATTTCAGTTCTGTAGATAATTCTAATGAAAAATAGTGCGAATAAAATTTTTCTCATTTCCTACCCTTGCACTTCTTCTTAACACCACTTGATTTAAACTGGTAAAATATTTTACCACAGATTGATAGGGGTGAAAATCTTCTGACATTTTGGGAAAGGGGTGTAAATATATTCGCTCTAGCTAATGGCGGATACTTTTGTCTTGTAGTTAATACACGAACCTTGGTTTCTTTTATCGTGTTTAATAAATTAGGCCAATTTGGTTGAATTTCACCATTGAGTTTATAGACCATGGACGTATATATATGGACTGCTAGTCCAATGTCAGTTTCATACAACAATTGTCAAAAAAATGTCGCCAAAATTAGATATTGCGATACTAGCCCTCGAGCCGCCACTGTCGGCAAAACAAAAAAATACAAAATTCTCACGTAGAAACTCGCGACATCTGTTTTAAAAATGTAATTTTCATTCATAGAAATGTGCGACATCTATGAGTATTTACCTGTGAATGGTTTTGTTTTGACGTTTCAGTGTACAAATTATTTTGTAAGAATAAGGAAACATTTTATTATTTATTATTATCTATTATCTATTACGTCCATGAGCAGAGAGTTCAGTATCATTTATTCGTTATCCTGTTCAATAGCAATGTGCCGGTGAATTTAATAATTTATTTGCATGCATTTTAACTTTAAATTAGAATAATTATTACATAAAAAATGAATTTTCAAAGGCTATACTTGATAACACTTGTAAGATTTATATTTATTACGTTTGATTTTCTAAAAAAAATGCGCCTTTCACTTATACAGGTTGTTATCTCTTTGTTCCTCTGTGTTTTGACCAAAACAAACAAGGATGTCGTCGTGGATAACATAAACGACTTCAAAGAACTCAAGAAACTCCTACGCACCAAAACAAATGTTCTCATAATGTTCACATCGGGAAGTCGAGACGCCCACTCAAATATTCGTGTATTCCGGGAAACCGCTGAAGCAGTCAAAGGAGTTGGAACTATGGTTCTTATCGATTGTTCACATGCGGAAAAAAAGAAAATTTGCAAGAAACTCAAAGTATCTCCCACACCAGTTGCATTGAAACACTACAAAGACGGCGACTTTCACAAAGATTACGATCGCCAGATGACTGTAAGCAGTATGACCAATTTCATGAGAGATCCAACGGGTGAGTTGCCATGGGAAGAAGATCCCGATGTATTTCATATTCTCGACTATTCGACATTCCAAAAGTATCTCAAGAAGGATCCGAAGCCCACCATGGTGATGTTCTATGTTCCCTGGTGTGGCTATTGCAAACGCATGAAACCAGACTACTCATTGGCAGCGACAGAACTGAAGCCAAAGCATATCTTGGCTGCCATAGACGTCGAAAGAACAGAAAATGCACTAGCGAGAAAAGTTTACAATATCAGTGGTTTCCCCACTTTGTTGTACTTCGAAAATGGCAAAGTTAAGTCCACGTACGAGGGTGAAAACAATAAAGCCGGATTGGTGGCTTTTATGCAAGACCCCTTAGCACCAGCAGCGACAAAACCAAAGGATGAAGACTGGTCAGCCGACACGAATTCGGAAATTGTCCATCTGACTACAATGGGCTTTGAACCAGCAATCAAAGATGAGAAATCGGTGTTGATTATGTTTTATGCTCCTTGGTGTGGGCATTGTAAACGCATGAAACCAGAGTACGAAAAAGCAGCTGTGATGATGAAGGAACAGAAGATTCCTGGTGTATTAGCTGCTCTTGATGCAACAAAGGAGAGTTCTATTGGTCAGAAGTATGCAGTCAAAGGTTATCCCACTGTTAAATACTTTGTGAACGGGGAATTTCAGTTTGATGTTAATGTAAGGGATGCAGACAAAATTTTCAACTTTATGAAAGATCCCAAAGAACCACCACCACCTCCGCCACCAGAGAAAGCCTGGGATGAAGAAGAATCTGATGTTGAACATTTGAATGATGAGACTTTTAAGCCTTTTTTAAAGAAAAAGAAACACGCACTAGTGATGTTCTATGCGCCTTGTAAGTTTATGAAAAACAAAAAAATTGTAGGTACTTATAATGTTTGTAGATATAGTTTTATTCAAAAACTGCAGAATTTTAAAAATAGTGTAGACATTGGGTGTGCCATACCGAAATCCAGCTTGTTTGGCATCGCTTGTGTTCTGGGTTCTAATTGAAGTCTTTGGTGACCTAAGTGTGCCACTGCGAGTATCAACTTCTTTTATTGTACTTGATTGATGTTGTTGGGGTTCATGTTCATGTTTTTTTCCTGGTGCAGAAAATATACTCATTTTGGATGATGATATCGAAACTAAAGGCAAGGGAATCAAGCGACTCTTGGTAATGTTCTACGCTCCATGGTGTGGCCACTGTAAGACATTAAAACCAGAATTTGCTGCAGCAGCAGCTAAGGCAACAACCGATGCTTACCGTTTGGGTGCAGTCGATTGTAATGTTCAACATAAAGCGGTGGAAAAGTACAAAATTAAAGGATTCCCAACATTATTGATCTTTGAGAATGGCAATCTTGTTGACACTTATTCCGGGCCACGAAAGGCTAGTGATATTTTAAAATATGTAAGCAAGCAATCAAAAGATGAGTTGTAAATGTGGATAAGTGAAGGTCCTACAGTATTATTTGCATTTATTTATCTTTCTCTGCATTTTTTTAAATGGAGAATGCATATAAAAAAGAAATTGAAAAACTATAAACTTAAGTCTCCACTCTCTATCTCTAATCTCGCGCTCTCTTAAACTCTATTATTGTGTTATCAAATTCAAAAAGTATTTTTTTACCTATTTTATACTAAACACTCTGTACTAAGTTTTTTTTGTCTACGAATGGAAATAAAAGAATGTTCTTTATAGTTCGTTAAAATTTTAGAATGTCTTATTATTTTTATTCGAAACGGTGCTAATTTGTTTAATTAGTCCGAATCAAAAACCTACAAACAAAACCCATTAAGTGGTACAGGAATATTTGGAGTCAAAGCACTAGATTCCTACGTTATATGCTCCAAATTTATATGAGAATGCATAAAAAACTAAAGGCTAGCCAAATAAAACAATATGGCATTGAAGAAGCAGAGGCTTTGGCAAAATAAGAGGCCAAAACACCACTTGTGGGAACAGAACACTGGAAGACACTTCTCTAAACGAAACGAGCTAAGCTTTTACTTGGGAATAACCAAAAATAATTAAATACATTTAGTGGCACTGACAGCTCCGAAGAACCACGGCCTAGTGACTACTTAACTTAGTGCCCCGTGGCGTAGCGGAAGTCAGGGTCTGAGACCTAGTACACCTAATGTTTTTTTCTTTGGCACAGCTTCTTGCGACGAAAACTCCTCCAAGAGTATCATTGTCATGAAAAGTGCATCTCACCTTAGTCGTTCGGATTCGACGAAAAATTGTAGGTCCCTTGACCCTTCTTATCCTGAAGAACGAACAACGCATACAAAAAGATTGGCTGAGAGTGTAAGAATATCAATGGTATATTTAAAAAATGCATTAGCTTAAGTAGAAATAACCTTAGAATAATCTAACTAAAAAGACACAGTATCCTTTGGGTAAAGCAGCAGATTCGGTAATGAACGTAAATGGTGATGATTGTTTAGATCTAGTATTTTGCAATTCAAACATACCTATCGTTTAAAAAGAGGATTTGGATTTGCGGGACTAAACTAAATGTAATCATTATGTTTAACTGATGTTAAAAAGTTTGATCTCTTCACAAAAACAAATTCACACAATTGCAACCATTACGAGTTAGAACTCCACTGAAATTGAAATACAAACATTTCACAGAATTAAAGATTTAGATTTACCTAAAAAAATTGAACTCCACAATTATGGATCAACAGAACCAACTTTTTCACGCATCTGAAGGAAATGATTTTAAACATTACAAAAAAAAAAAAAAAAACACTTGCTTGTTCTTTTATACGAAGAAGTTTCCGTATTGATTTTTTAATTATTTTATTTTCTTTAAATTTACTTCACATAAAAAACACTGTTCCACTAAAAAGCCGCTTCTTATCGCTTTCCGCCAACCCTTGGAGCTGATTTCTGGGAAACCTTGGCTGCCTTCTGTTTGGGTGCAGACTTAGCCTTGGCTGGAGCAGGAGCTGTTGCCTTCTTGGCGGCCTTAGTGGCGCGCTTTTGTTCCTTGGCAACTTTGATAGCTTGATCCCGTTGGGCCTTACGAACTTCTGGTTTCATGTTACGCTTGGCCATGATTTCAGCCAATGAAGCACCAACAATAGCACGTTGGAACTTCTGTGTCCTGCGGGTACGCTTCTTCTTGAATTCTTCTTCGATACCCTTCTTGTGCTTGCGCCTGTAGAGGACAGTCCATGTCACTTTACGTGGGTTACGCTTCATCAAGTAGGAACGCTCGCACTTCTTATCGAGGAAAGTGAAACTCTGGAAACATCAAAAGCATTATTTAGTTCAAATGTAATATTTATTAATTGTAAAATTTATACCTTTTGATCATATGTATTACAATTTGATGGCTCCAGCACAAATTCCGGATAATTTCAACCAAACGTCGTCGTAGATCCTCTTGACTGCAACCAATATAGTTAAGGCGCTTATTCGTTGCATCATATTATTCGTAGAAGATCAGATCTTTTTCATTGCAAACATAAACAGTAACTTCGATATTTTTGTCACTAGTTTTGGCGCTTCGGGAAAATTCTCCTCCTATTAGCGTTAAGTAGAGATCATTACGAACATCACCCGGTAGTATGACTTCGGGGAAGCCCATTTTTCGAGCGAATGGCACATTTCCATGTATAAGATGAGGAAACTCTTCCTTTATCTAAAAACAACAGAATGAGTTGTAAATTTACAAAATTTTACAAAATTTTGCAGACAAACCCCACCTGTTTAATATCTCCTTGCAGCACCTCAATGCTGACGGCGACTTTAGAATCTATTTTTCCGATATCCTTGTTTGCTACCAACTTTTTCAAAGTTACATCAAAGTTTTCCTTCTCACACATAATGAATGGCAGGTCTAGATTACTCTTGAAATCATCCGGCTTTCCTATGATCGGTGTCAGATCTTTACACGCAACTCCAAATGGACGCCGCATATGATCTGGCCCACCACCACCTGATGAGCTATTTGAGTTGATAGACAGTTGCGAACTTTTTTTACTCGCCGAACTTAATCTTGCACTTGTTAAACTCGATCTTTTGTCTTTATCCTTTTCTTTATCTCTATCTTTTTCCTTCATCTCCATTGATCCAATTCGAACTGCATAACAAACCAAGTACAGCATACTGATATTCAAGTCATTTGTACTTAAATCTGTAAAGAGAACACGAATTTTGTCGAACTGATCGATGTCACGTGCGATTCCCAATCGACCCCACCGGACAACGTAGTTTTCTGTAATTGGTTTATGAGTTTCCCCATTGTACAATGTAAATAAAAGATCAGAGTCCTCTTGGAATTTACAAACAAAAGCATGAACAGTAAGCAGGACGTTGTGGGAATATTTATTCATTGCACGCGTGAGGTACGATGCTTCGCATGGGGGTTCTAAAAATGAAAATATGTCAGTTAACAAAATTTAAAAACAAAAACAAAACAATGTCAATCATAAAACAACATACATTTGCCCTTCGAATGCGATCACAAGCATTTAAATGATGTTCATACAACTCAGTTGTACAAGTGGCATTTGTGTCGAGCATATTACCGCTTTCGTCGCGCACAACCATGTCCAATCCAAGCAGACTTTTTCCTGTGTCTATTTGCGATGTGGCTAGCAATTTAATTTTGCGCATTTCATCTACGGGAAGATTACCGGATATAAGCATCGCCCTTAGATGAATCAATTCGAACATTTTTCTCTTTATTACATTGAAATTTGGATGGTTGTTCTATTTGGAAAGAAAAAATGTAAACTTGGTTAAGATTTGAAAATGTAAATGCAACAAAGGATTAGGAGAGTCTGGCGAGGCTAGTTCTCACCATTACACTGTAAAAAGAATCCCATGGACCGTTCAATGGGCAGGATCTTCCATCTTCCATGGCAACATTCGGACATACGTGGGTGGCGATAGAATTGTCGTTTTCAAAGAAGAAATGTTATTGACAACAAATTAAAATGTGGCCTCTGCACGGAATTGATCGCGTTTTGGATCTGTTTGAGAAATATTTTTTTTCTTAAGAACTCTGGAATTTTATTAAAACATATATAAACTTACCATTCTCTTCGCCGTCTTTAAGTTTAGCCAAGGATTGCTGTTTTTCGTCAACGACATATTCTATTTCTTGAGTATCCATAGCTTCTATTAGTGGGTCAGCTGAAAAGAAAGAAAATTTATCGAAATCAAAATAGACTGATTTTTTTCAATTAAATTATGTAAATTTTTTCCCAATAGGAATACGTGTTCCAATAAAGAAATTGAAAGTAAATATATTTTCAAAAAATATATATTATATTTTGTTTTTTTACATTTTATTCTACAGCTACCACGATATGTATGAAATAAAAAAATATAAATGGCCATTTTTTTGAAGGAGTACAAATGTCAAAATGGAGGTTTCATTTTTTTCCCGCTAGTGGGGCACCGAGGGCTAGTGTCGCCCAAAATGACAAAGACTAAAATGGAACCAACTTGGGGTATGGCACTAGCAGTCCATATCTATTACGTCCATGTTATAGACATATAACCTTCTTCAAATACTTTTCGTAGGATGTCGTTACTATACACTTGTTTTTTTTTTTGCTCATGTAGCCATGGACGTATTAATATGCTAGTAGGTCAATGCTTGTAGCTATTATTCTTGAGTTAAAAGGCAAGAGAAATAAAGAAAAAAAATGTCTAGTCAACTTACAAATAACTAAATTCTCAAATTCCACAACATAAAAATTCTTTTTAGATTTGATTCAAGTAAAATCAGAAAGTAAACACAAGAATTTGAAAGAAAGAAATGTTTGAGGTTTCAGAGTTTTTTAAGCGAGCCTTCAACGTTACGTTTTCAAATCTGAATTTTCAGATCAGTCAAAAATTTTGCTGATGAACGTGCTCAATTATTCTCGAGTTTTTAACAAGAGAAATAAAGAAATGTATAAAGAATAATTTTTTTCGGTTCGGTTCAAGTATTTTTCGTTACAGAGAACTAGGGAAATAATAATTACTCGATATTCTCATTTAGCGACATCTACTTCGGTGAGTTGGAAACCATCTTGATTCCTGTATGTGTATAAACTCAAGGTTTTACCATTGTATATACATTTCTATAGTATTTTCATGCTGAATAATCACCGCCTGGCCATCTTAAGAAACTTGTGAATAACACATTTTTAGGTTAATGCATTTAATAGTTCTCTATTCTGTAACCCTGACAATAGTCGTAAACATATATGATTTTTGCTTTTTTTACGACTCTTGTCAAGGAAATATGGATTTTAAAGCCAATAAAATACATTATATATGTATTATTAATTTGTTTTAGGGTAACATAATAGACACTTAGTGTTAGAGTCGAAATAAATAAAAGACACTTTTTAATAGCGGTATAAAGTTTAATTTTCAAAATGAACAAATATGAACACCAGATGAATATGTTTAATACGTGCGCTTTAAAATTAATATGTCTTCTCCCGTTTATATTCTTAGACTGACTGACTTCTGTGTTCAGCGTTAAATATAACATCGGTTAATACAATAGCGTTAATTATGTAGCGTTAGATAATCTTAGTATTTTTACATTATTCGATTATGTACATGTATTGAATATTTATATGTATATAAGAAATAGGACTGTTATGGCGGTAACATTCTCCCCCTCGCTCGTAAAGAGCTATGGTATGTATAGAGATTTACTTCATTCTGATTTACCGACATCAAGTACAGCTATCTTAGTAGCAGGCCGCTCCAGTATTCCGCTCTTAGTTCTGACAGTTACTTTACGTACTTGGCCATCTTTCGATATAATGGTCTTCTCGATGATACACTTAGGCCAGCAGTTTCGGGGAAAGTTCTCGTCTAGAACTACGACCACATCACCTGGAACTATTGGAGGTTGTTTATTAAACCACTTACCACGACGCGCCAAAGTAGGGGCATATTCCTTTAGCCATCTTTGCCAGAATCTTTCTGCAAAGACTCTGGTTTGGTGCCAGCGTTGCCGTAGATCGTAGTTGTCCTCACAGATGGGTTTGTATCCAGCTGATGAGCCCAGTAACAGATGATTTGGCGTAATGGGTTCATCGTCACACGATTCAAGAGATACAAACGTTAGCGGCCGAGAGTTGATGATAAATTCTACTTCCCATAGGGCGCATCTCAGACTTTCATCGTTTAAGTTACTCGTACTTATGTTCATGCTGTATAATATGGATTTAATAGATCGAATGAGCCTTTCCCAGGCCCCTCCCATGTGTGGTGCAGCTGGCGGATTGAACTTCCATCTAATATCGTCGTATTTTGATGCAAGTGACGAATAATTGATGTTTTTTGATTCTGCACATACGATTTTCTACGTTGCTTTAAAGTTTGTCCCGTTGTCGGTGTAAATTTCCCTAGGCATTCCACGGCGGGATATAAAATTCCTAATAACCATTACACAAGAGCTGGTGTCCAGACTATGTGCCACTTCAATGTGAACGGCGCGAACAGTTAGGCAAGTGAATATTACGCCCCATCTCTTCTCTCGTCTTCTTCCAATTATGGTGGAAATAGGACCAAAATAATCGATGCCGACATACGTAAATGGGTGCTCAAACACTGCTAACCTCGCAGGGGGCAAAAGGGCCATTTGTGGTGGACTAGGCGCTGCACATGAATTCTTGCATCGTTGGCAGTCTTTTCGAACTGTTTTGTATAAGACACGAAGGTGTCGTATATAGAAAACGCTTCTTATTTTACTGACTGTAGTTTCCTGCGAGACGTGATGATGCAATTCGTGGTAAGAACGCACAATCAGGAATGTAACGTGATGATTCTTTGGCAGAATTATAGCGTCTTTGTTGTTATTAAGATGCTCTGCTCTACTACGTATTCTTAGAACACCATAGTCGTCTAGGTAAACATTCAAAGAGATTAGTTTGGAAGCACTTTCTATGCACTTACCTCGTTCTAAGTTTGTTATTTCTTTGTTGTATTCAGTCAGTTGCGCGCATTTGTAAAGCAGCAATTTTTCATTTTGGAGCATTTCGAATGAAAATTCTTTCGGAATTGGTTGTTTCCGGACCATAGCTTTTAACTTTTCAACATACAACTGGAACACAGCTATTGCCCGGTAAAGTCGCCTCCACTCGGAGAAGTATTTCACGTTCACGTTCAGTAGAGGCCACACGTTTGCTATTTGTTGCATAAAAAACAAACCATGTCTTACTTCTAGAGTGGTGGTGCCGATAAGGTCTTCACATGTTGGCCACTCTATTGGTTCAGCACGTAGGAAAACTGGTCCAGTGAACCACGTCTGAACGTCAAGCTTTGAAGAGGCCTTTGTGGCAAGATCAGCTGTGTTTTGTTTTGACGGTACCCACTTCCAGTCGGCGACATCCGATTGCACCAAAATCTCCCCAACACGGAACATGACGAATTGTTGAAACTTTCTTGGGTCCATTCTCAACCACTTCAAAACGGTCTTTGAATCTGACCAAAATATTTTGCGGTTAACAGGTATTCGGCGAACAGCTTGGATTTTAGCTGCGAGTCTCACACCAAGCACAGCTGCCTGTAGCTCAAGCCTCGGGATCGATATCGGTTTAAGAGGAGCCACCTTAGACTTTGAAGCCAGCAATGATACGAAAACTTGATTCCCGCATTGGATTCGAAGGTAGCAAACTGCAGCGTACGCGTATTCTCCAGCGTCCACAAACGTATGAAGTTGGATATTTTCAGCATTAGCTACCGGCCCACCGTAGCAGCGAGGAATCTCAATAGTTTTTATAATTGGTATCAACGACTTCCAATGGATCCACTTGGAATGAACAACGTCAGGAACTTGGTCATCCCAACCAATGCCACTGCGCCACACGTCTTGAAGTAGGATTTTTAGATCAATGGTATAGCACGCAATAAATCCGAGGGGATCGAATATCGACATGAGTACTTGTAGAGTTTCTCGTTTTGTGGGTCTTACGTGCTCTGCCAACACATCGCGTTTTAATCGAGCGAATCTGAAAACAAACTTAAACACATCGTTATTGGGATCCCAATACATACCAAGTATTTTTTCAGGGGATCCTATCGCCTTATGTTTTTGTGTCGTTGAACTATTAACGTCCAATTGATCAAGGACCCATGTTGAATTTGAAGCCCAGTTGCGTATAACGAACCCAGCAGACGAGTGAATTTTCTTGACTTGGTTTGCCAATCGTAAAGCATCCTCTGATGAATCAACACTGTCAATAAGGTCATCTACATAATGATGGTTTTTTATGGCTTCAACTGCTCGAATGTAACTGCTCTCGAACTGGTCAGCATTCCTATTGCGTATGTAATGTGCAATACAAGGGGCACAAAGCCCGAACGTAAGAGCACTCATGACGTACGAACTAGGCTGGTCAGGTGAATCAGTTTTGTCCCACCATAAGAAGCGCTGTACGTGCATGTCCTCTTTTCGCACCTTGATTTGATGGAACATCTCAGCTATGTCACCACAAATAGCAACTTTGCCTACTCTGAAAGCAAGCAGGATTTCCACTAATGACGTTAAGAGATCTGGCCCACTCAGCATGAAGTCATTTAAAGAGAACCCGCCGGATTTGGCTGCAGCATCCCAAACAAGACGAACCCTATTCGGCTTATTAGGATTCATGGTGACGAAGATTGGTAGATACCAAACTGGATTACAGCTGCCTGCCGCTTCTTCTGTCGTCAATTTCCTTGCGTAGCCCTTTGTCAAAAGGTTGTTGATCTCTTTCTGCATATTGTCCTTAAGCATCGGTTCACGTTTGAACTTCTTTTGTAGACACATCAGTCGATTAACTGCGGTCTTGTAACTATCAGGCAATTTTGGATCATCATGCCGCCAAAGCAATCCTATCTCGTACCGATTCTTCAACGGCTTACAAGTGGAATTCAAAATCTGCAGTGATCTTTCATCCTCATCTGAACAAATGGTGGTGGTTGAAGACTCTAAAGCGAAAAATGCTTTCATCTCTTCGTGAAGTTCATCAAAATCACAGTCACAAGAATGAATATTGAGGTGGCAGATTTGTTGACGGTCGGATATACTTCCTTGCAAGGCCCATCCTAGTCGTGTTCTTGTAGCGATCGGCTGGTTTCCTGAACCTTCTCGAATTTTGAGGGGTACTGCCAGCTTCCAGTTGTCTAAACCGATTAAAATCGATGGCCGAGCATTTTGTAAGGATACCTCTTAGCGATTTTCTTCATGTCCAGTGATTGCATCGGAAGTGAAAGGTTTTTTACCGTATGAACATCGTGTAGAACATGCTTAACTCGGTTATCCTGGCCTGAGATGTTGAACGAAGTCCGCATCGAATTTTCTTCTACTCGTTTGGTGTCACCAGTCCAGCGCAGACATAAAGATTCTTTAACACCAGCCAGACCTAGACTGTCAAATATGTGTCTTTCCATTAGAGTTACCGACGAACCCTCGTCTAGAAATGCAAAAGTGTCAATAAATTTATTTTGGTTTGAATGAATGCGAATTGGAACGATGCGGAAGCATGGTTTTTCCCCTTCATCAACTTCGTTGTGAGTGTTTACATTCATTTCATCGCTATAGTTCACAAAATTTGTGTTTCCACTTACTTGGTTCCTTACTTGGCTTACTGGTTCTGCAGGCTTGTGTAGCAGTGGGTGATGCTTTGCTTTACAGTTCTGGATACCACATTCACTGTTGCTGTGACACTTTCGACGATGTGCGTTGAGGCATTGACGGCACAGTCTATTCGTTTTCACAATTTCCCACTTTTTGTTATAACACATGTTCTTGAAAATTTCACATCGCGACACTTTGTGATCCGTTCCTTGGCAGGCGACACAGCACATTTTTTCTGAAGCATGTTTAACTTCCGAATGGGTGTTCATGACACCGCTCTTCTTCAATTGGAATGGTGACACTACTTGGCTGGCGGCCTCAGCAATATTTTGCAACCAGTTACTGAAAACTTTTACCACTGGAACGCGTTCATCCTTTTGGTGCATTGCCCAGCTGAGTTTGTGATTGTTAGGTAGTTTGTCCACGAACTCCTTCACCAACATTGGATTATTCAAGTGTGCTGACAATTGACATGCTTCCATTGTGGAGCAGATGTTGTTCACAGTCAGCGCGAACTCGATCAAGCTCTCTAATTTTTCCTTCAATGGTGGTTGTTTTCTTGCTTTGTCAATCATGTTTTCAATAATTTGCTCTGGTCGACCGAAGAATGTTTTTAAGGTTCTAAATATATCCGGAACCAGGCTGGGTAAAAAAAGTTTGTTACGAACTACTTCGCGCGCCTTGCCTTTTAAACAAGCCTGCAGCCGCATTAAGTTTTCAGCGTTAGAGTACCCTGCCAGTTCAGTACTATTCTGAAAACTGCTCATAAACAGCGGCCACTCTTCAGGATCGCCATGGAATAGGGGCATTTCTTTGGGAATTACTTTCCTCGCCGCCATTTGTGCCGGTGATGGCCCATGGTAGAAACTTGCACCATTCTCTGGTGAGCTTAAGAGGAAGTTCGCTGGTGTTGATGAATTTCCTTCTGAATTGGACAGAATTTGATATTTTCTTTCTAGATAGAGTTGGTTCAACTTTTTTTCTTCTTCAAGCATTTCTATTTGAAGTTGCCTATGTCGCAATAAGATGTCAGAGTCGTTTGACAATGTTGCTGGTGTACCTGTCACTCGCTGAAATGCATGTTGCGAAGATGTTGCTGTCATTTGCTGAAACGAATGTTGCGAAGATGTTGTTGGTCCAGCTGTCATGCGCAGTGAATCCGTTGCGCCATTACGATTTGTTGCCCATGTCATCATCGTAGGTGTGTGTGCATAGACATTCCCGTTTGGTACATAAGACGAAGAATTCTGCAGTGCGTTAGTATATAACGCCGTTGGAATGCATGATGCCGTTGATAGCTGTTCTGAAATGGTTGTTGTGGGAAAGGTAACTGTGCGAGATGGCAAGAACATGCAGCTTGAGCCAACCGAGCACGATGACACTCCACTTACCGGGCGCTGTGTGGGTTTTGAATGCGTTCCTTGAATCGCCGCGACAATACCAGCTTCGAGAGTGCTCGAATAAATAAGGGGTTGGTACGAGGTGGATATTGGTGAAGATGATTGCGGATAGAATCCCGATATGTGGCCTATGTTGTGATCGGTCGGAGGAGCCTCAGGGCTCGTAGTGGTGGCGAGTGATTGCGAGCCTGTGCATGATCCGCAACTCCAGCTAACATCAGCTACACCATCGTTAACACCGACACACTCGTAATGAAACCACTTATCACATGAATCACATTGCACCATATGCTCCGTTTCACCTTCACTGCACAAAGTGCAAATACCATTTTGGTTTTGTTTTTTAGGAGGCATTTATTTTTCACGCGATTCCTTTTTATGATATTAATTTTAAAGATTTGTTAGAGTCGAAATAAATAAAAGACACTTTTTAATAGCGGTATAAAGTTTAATTTTCAAAATGAACAAATATGAACACCAGATGAATATGTTTAATACGTGCGCTTTAAAATTAATATGTCTTCTCCCGTTTATATTCTTAGACTGACTGACTTCTGTGTTCAGCGTTAAATAAAACATCGGTTAATACAATAGCGTTAATTATGTAGCGTTAGATTATCTTAGTATTTTTACAGTATTCGATTATGTACATGTATTGAATATTTATATGTATATAAGAAATAGGACTGTTATGGCGGTAACACTTAGTAAATGTAAGAACCTCCAAATGTGCGGTTTACAACTTTCTTTAAATGGCGCTGCTCCATGGTTGTAGTATAGAAATGTATATACAATGGTTTTACTAATATTAAATTTCCAACATTCTCAAAAAATTGTATTAAAATGTCTACGACAAACATGTGTGCTCGGTGTGTAATGAAAATTACACTGAGGACAAGATGGTGGAATGCACAAAAGGCAACAAATGGATTCACTACCATTGCGCTCAGGTCGCAGATGAAGTTTTTAATAACCCCTAATTGGAAGTGTGAAGTTTGCAAATCATCGAAGCAAACAAATCCAAAAGAAACACCGATTGCAAAATCTACAAGTGGTCGATCTAAAACACGATCAGACAAAATTAAGTTAATAATGCAGATGTTGGATGCCGAGCAATCAATTTTTAAAAAACAACAACAATTATTGGTTCATAAGACGTCAAGCTAGTGTTGGCTAAACATCGATAGTCTATCGATAGTATCGATAGTTTTTTTACTATCGATACTATCATAATACCACATATTATATCGTCCTTAATCCCATAAGACAACCAAAACAACATTTTTGTATATAAAACACAAACTAAGCACTTCATAACGGCAAGACATTTTAAAATCACTTTAAGATTCGATAAAAATTCAATTCCTAAATGTCTGAGGATATTAGATCCAAAATCCAAAATTAAAATAGGTTTAAAAAAGAAACAGAGGCCAATGATACAGTGCCGTTGTTAAAGGAAGAAAGGAACTAGCAATTTGAATATTTAAATTTAAATTAATTAAAATCCACAGGGGCATCAACATATTCTTCTTTTTTTTATCAATTTCATCCACAAACAATTCGTACTGGTCGTACTAACGGTCGGACGAAACTTGTTCGAATACGATCGGTTCTATGGTGAATGGACTATAACTTGTGCTTGTCGGTCATTATTTCGGAACGGAACTTGCCACCACGAACATGTCGGAGGTCTATTGAAAATGTCAACAGATCTTGAAACACGTCCTCGGTCGTACCGTAGGTGTTTCCATTTGTGACCATTCGTGCAACCGGCCTACTCAATCTGCAAATGAGCTCCAAATTGTATGGACATTTAGAAAAATATTAAAGTTACTAAAAAAACCAAGCCACTCTAATAAGCTATGGCGCTTACTCATTGGAATCAATCTACAAGTTCACTTCGAGAAATGTCGATCAAGATTTTCTGCATTACAGCTTCTTTATATCCATTTCAGCGATTTTCTTCCTTATAAGGACTGCATCTCTTGCAGTTCTTCTTTGGAGAAAATTAATAGTAAAAAACGACGCAAACCTGATCCGGAACAGATCAGAGCGCATAATAAAATACAGCATATAATATTAAACATAATTCAAATTTCTTGAGCACTAATTTTGTGCTTCTTCTATTCTGTATATCTTTCTCTTTAACTTGTTATAGGTTTGTTTTGTTGCAACAAAAGTTTATTTTATTTGTTTTTTGTATTTGAACAGAATAATTTCATGTTTACATTTCGTTATCATAAACATATTATGTAAGAGATCAGAGATCAATAAATGATTTAAGAAAAACTATCGATGCTACATCGATAGTATCGATAGTTTTTCCGAAAAACATCGATATTATCTATAGTAAAATATTTCGATGTTTAGTTAACACTACGTCAAGAACTGCTGGACGAAATGTCCGACGCGACGTAGAGTCAGCTCATACCCAACAGGAAAAGATTCATCAAAAGGCAAAAAGCCCTGTTAATCCACCGTGCGGTAAGTCAAAGTCAAGTTTTTTTAATAAAAATATCGTAGAAAACAACATGGTGAATTTGCAAAATACAAAACAACATGTCCACCAAAGCTTCAATAAAATCTATCCACAACATGAATCATCAGCATCACTTGAAACACATCCCATCATATTGCTTCAAGACAAGTTGAAGCTAAGAATCTATACCCATATTTATTGGAAAACCAGGAGAATGGCCTGTTTTTATAAGCAGTGTATAAATTCATAACAACATACAGCTTCACTGTATGCCATATAAATTCATAACAACATTCAGCTTCACTGTATGCCATATAAATCCAACTCAAGCCACCAACATACAGCTTCACTGTATGCTTTTATTTATTTTACAAAAAGGATCATTGTACTACCTTTAATTTCAATTCAACAAATTATTTTATTTTCACATAGCCATACTTATTTGTCATCAAATCAATTGGTTTGAAACAATTGGAACACGCTTTATGCTTAATTGGCATAATATTATATGGTGGCTTGAAATTGTTATTTTGCTAAGTTAGCTTATTTTAGGTATAAATAATATTGTAAGAAATAAATTATGGACACTTTCACAGACAACGTTTTCGCCTTATCATTGACTGTTCAACAAGTTCTGTTTGGTTATTTGCTATCCCCCACCAGTGGTAAGAAGCAATAATTATACTAAACAAGAACAGAGTAAATATACAGAGCGTCAAGCCTATAGAGATATTCTGGTGATTCATTTGAACTATCTCCTATCGTCAGAGTGAAACACTTTGGTCGACAAGGTACGACACAACTGTACAAGCAGTTTTCAACAAACCACAGAAGCGTGCGGTTTTACGCAAAACGAAAATTTAATGCGACTGCAACGTTGCTTGCGTGGGAAAGCCAGAGAAGTCGTTGAAGCCTTATTAACAACATCCAGATGTGTTCCCGAAATCACACTCAGGCAATATTTTGGTAGACCAGAAATAATAATGAAGCATTCTATGGAAAAGATTCAAAGAAAGAATTCACAAAAAAACCAACGCATGGAAACTGTTATAGAATATGCAGTAGCGGTGAGAAATTTGAGTGCTACTCTGGAACATGCAGTGGCCCGATTAGTGTATACGAAGCGAGTCGTTTTCAATTGATATCTTATTTTCGACACGCCTCACTTTGTTTAATTATTGAATACGAAGCGAATCCTTCCAATCGTTCTACTCAATTGACAGCTAAGGCATGTTTTTTTTTTAAGTTGAAATCATCGTGGCCGAGAGTAGGTTTAATTTTTTGTCATTTACTTCGAAATAAAATCAAAATATAATTATTAAAAATAAGTGTATTGTGTTGGGTGTTGAATATTTGTTTAATTGTCTCCCCTATTTATGAGAAAAGTAGCTTCAGTATTAGTTTTATTGGATTTTTCCATGTTCTCATTGTTGATGCTGTCGTGTGTTGCTGTTTTATAACCTACACATTGTTTATGAAATAATTTATTGATTATCTCTTTAGTTTAAGATCCAAAAAATATATTTAACTAATCAAACTCACATTTTTATTTATTTTAATGCAACAAAACTTTAACCAAAAAACATTCGCCGTCCATACACTAATCCGCCAAAAAAAAGCTATCGAAAATATAAAACGAAAGAGACGAAAGCGAAAACAACAATGCCAAACAACATTTTCGGCACTAAAAACGACTCGCTTCGTATTTCCTAATCGGCCCACAGAGTTACAAAGTTATATGCGTAACGAAATTTAATGACGGAACTTGTGGAAAAGCTGCCGCCAATCCTACAGCTAAATTGGGCGACTCACAAGCGAATGAAATAGATACAGATAACATCTGTGTGCTTGGTGACTGGCTAAAAAATGTAGCTGCCGATATTTGCAACGCGAAGCCGTCAGTGTTCTGGTTCAACACCAAAGAGCCCCAATTTAAATCAAAGAATAAAAAAGAAGAGCTGTATGTCCACAAAGAAGTCAAAGTGTCCGAAGGTCCAAACAAAAAGCAAATAAAGAAATTATGAAGTGTCTAGTGTGTCGAGATGACTGCAAAACGGTATCATTGTGCAAAAAATTCGGTGTATTGGAAATCGAGGATAAATGGGAATTAGTAAAAACGCCGATTTCGACCGCAACTTCAAACTTTGTGCATGTCAAGCAGCTGCAAACATGAAGCTTCACCAGATGGTCAAAGAATTTTTTTTGGTCGACAACTTAGGGATCGTAGAGATGAAGAGCTTCAAAAATGCAAAAGAAGCAGATAGAGCTAAATGCATCTTAAGTAAAACTACATCACAATTAGAAAACCGTTACGAGACTGGACTGCGTTGTGGCGGTACGAAAACCTTAAGCTACCAGATAGCAAACCGATGGCGATTCGACGGATGAAATGTCTGGAAATCCGATTAGATTCGGACAAAGAATTAAAAGAACACCTGAAAGAAAAATACAAGAATACGAAAACAAATATACATTCGATAGCTGAACGTCGAAGAGCTAAAACAACACAACAAGGGTATGGTAACTACCCATCTTTCCGGTTCGTAATCCAAATAAGCCGGGAAAGATACGTATTGTGTGGGATGCGGCCGCCATGGTTGATGGAGTTTCCTTAAACACCCTGTTAATTAAAGGCATCGGCACGAGTACGATAACTTTGGCGCCAAGAATTGATAACTGTTTTTTGTAGAACAGATCAATACCAGCATTTTTTACTATGGGTGGGGGGGGGGTCTATCTTCCTCCGTTTGGGCGGGAGGGGCAATTTTATAAAAACAGTGCTAAAAATTTAAAACAAATATTAAAAGATAACTGTTAATACTTACAACTAAGTTTTATATCTTTTTTTAAAGCAAATACTTTTTTCTATTAGATGTTTTTTAAATCAAGTGAAACCTATGCATAGTCTTTGAAAAAACGGACTTTAAACTCAAAAATTACGAAAAAAAAGGTAAAAAAAAACTGAAGTGTGATTTTTCAAAACTGTAAAACAAAATACTACTTTTTTTTATAAAATTCGTTACTCATATTAATTTTAAATCATAAACTGAAAACAAAATGATTTTATGTTTTCTGGTTTTTGTGAAAATGGAAAATTACTAAAGCGTATAAACAGTGAGGTATGTAAGGGGGGGCATGCTGCCCCCTGCAACCCCCCTGCTTGGACACACTATAGGATTTGGGGTGGGTGCGAGGTTGGTTGTATGCAAAGTTTCTGTTGCATTTAAAGATACCCAAGCATCATTACAAAAACGAACCTACGTACAACATTCACCGTATACCAAAAAAAAAGAAAACTCTTATAAGAAAGTAGTTTTAGTAATTTTCCATTTTCTCAAAAACCAGAAAACATAAAATCATTTTGTTTTCAGTTTATGATTTAAAATTAATATGGACAACGAATTTTATAAAAAAAATAGTATTTTATTTTACAGTTTTGAAAAATCACACTTCAAAGTTTTTTTTACCTTTTTTTCGCAATTTTTGAGTTTAAAGTCCGTTTTTTCAAAGACTATGCAAAGGTTTCAATTGATTTAAAAATCATCTAATAGAAAAAAGTATTGGCGCAAAATTATAGTCAATATAACACGGTCCTAAAAAGAATTTAATACTTTGTTAACGTTTTCACAACCTATAGACAGATAAAGCTAACTCTTTAATGAAGCATACTTTAAAACCAGGAAATCTCCATTTTATCTTTTTAGATCCGAGTCTAATTTTCTGACAAAAAAACTGAACACTCTCTAGAAAGAGAACGAAACTACACACAAACACTATTTAATTCCAACAACAAAATCTCTCACTGGAAGATATTACTGGAAAGTGTATAAATTGTTTATTATAGTAGTGTTTTGTTGGTAATTTTTAGTTAGTCAGCACTGGAAGGAACCAACAAAACGCTATATTCACTTTTGTATCCACTTTCTTATTTTATTTCAAAGTTGGTATTCTTGACTATATGCCAAGCCGAAGTTTCAAATGATTTTATGGATGTGTCTGCAAAGTATGGCTATTTGAATATGCCGAGTTGGTCAACTTGTACCCCACCTTCCACTACAAACAAATAAAAACCGGATAAATAATCATTATTTAGCTTGAATATTACCAAATTAAATCCCAAATTATATAATTTTATATAAAAATCTGCTTTAACCAATTTTTATTTGTTTTTAAGCGAGATGTTCAAAATCATCAAACCTTTTTTGCAACTTTCGTAGGTTGAAAACTTCTTACTTCTTCCGCAACACGCCGCCCTAAAGGAAAACACAATGAACACAACCATTAATAATCTTTGTATATGAAGTCCATGTCTTAAGCTGTCGTAGGTGCCACCAACATTTAAGCAAAAAATGTATTGACTTTATATTTCGCGCCAAAAATTTCCAGGCATTCCAAGATTTTATCTTCACTTTTATGTTCACTTTAATTACTGACCAATTTATCGCCACTTTTCGTATCCCATACAAAATTTTGCTAAAGTGACTAAACACTTGCCAACAAAACACGACTTATATGATACAAACTTATCACCTGGTGATAATGTTAAGTTGATGTTAGTTAGGATTAACTTAACTGATTTAAAACGAGGCGACTATAGTTTTGCGCCATTGGCTTTAAAAAAAATATATAAAACTTAATTGTAAGTATTACCGTTATTTTTTAATATTTGTTTTAAATTTTTAGCACTGTTTTTATAAAATTGCCCCTCCCTCCCAAACAGAGGGAGATAGACCCCCCCCACCTATAGTAAAAAATGCTTATATAGTTATCGTACTCTCCCCAAGGCATCGATTCGAATGCATCACTTCTGGGCGTACTACTTCGAAGTAGAGAAAAGAGAATATTTGTTTGCGGTGACATCAAAGAAATGTACCAAGTGAACATTTCTGAACAAGATCAACACGTTTTAAGGTTCTTGTGGCGGAACGAAGTAAATGATGAACCCAACACCTATACTTAATGCTGCAATAAAGCTGCAATCGAAATGCGTTAAAATACAAGGACGATTATCCTAAAGCAGTTCAATGTATGATTGAAAGTCACTACGTTGACGATTTTTTGGAAAGTGTGGAAAGCGAAGCCGAAGCCATACAGTTAGCTAAAGCTGGGTTTGAAATAAGGAATTAGAGATCAAATTCTTTGGCAATAATGAATGCACTCAACATGGAATCTATGAGCGACTTTAAAGATTTAGATCCATGTGCTGCCTAAAGAATGATGAATACACTTCTCTTTGCGGCATAATAAAGGTAACCAAAAGGTGTTAAGAGGTAAAGTTCGCCCAACAAAAAAGAAAATTCTGCGTATCCTAATGTCAATATATTGTAACGTGTTCTATAAGATGTTCTCCGTTCTATTATTTTTGTTTTACGATGCGTAAACTCACCATTATGATTCCAACTTAAAGTGACAGCCACAACGAAGTTAACGAAACCCCATTTTTTTCAACGAAAGACCATAGACTATAAAGCTCCAGAAGGCTCTGACTGGCACTGTACTAGAAGATTCTAAAGGGCCAACCATAATAGACGTAAGCAAACAAATGCTAATGGCATAGTTCTACGTCAAGTTTCCTTAAGTGCAGCCATTGCCCATTACCTTCAGTCGACCATAATGGTCGAACGCACACGCAAGCCAATTTCACATGTATTTGGCTGGCTGTCAGATTTACGTACGTAAACTGCGCTCTGGAGCGCTCTTTCCGTACGGAGGTAAATGTGAACGAAAACTTGCCGAAACTGAGCAATCCGACATTATGTGCGCAGTGCGCACTATACAAATTCCTTGTTCTCGCTAATTTCGTACGGCACCGTACGTACTAATTCTTCTATTATGGTTCTGCCTTAAAGCGGAGTGCTGAATGGTGCAGGAACTATAAATACGAGCGCACCATGCGGCAAGAAGTCAGTTTGAATTTGAAATCAGTCGTGTACAAGTCGGAAATTTGAAAGTGATAAAGTTTGAATTTAAAATAAAGAAAGTAAAAAAAGGATATAAAGAGCGTTTTGAAATATTAAGTGGAATTAAAAGTGAAAAGACGTAAAGTGAGTTTATTAAAACGGAAATAAATTTTATTTAATAAAACGAACCTATAAAACCTAAAATTGGTGTCAGAAGTATAATTAAATAAAACTTTAGAGAAAAGTGAAAATAAAAATATGGGTAAGCTTCTGAAGGATTTAAACACTATTAAACTAAAAGCAGAACTAAACAAACGGGGTCTTCCTACTGCTGAAACGACAATAAATCTTCGTTTTATTCCAAGATTAGAGCTGGATGCTGCGGTGATGGGCTGCAGATTTGCACAAAAACAAATTACGAAGCTGTCAGCAGATATTGGTCGAACGTTCTTTTGGATGGATTCCAAAACAGTGCTTGGGTGGATAAAAGGAAACCCTCATCGTTATAACAATTTTGTTGATTTCCGTGTAGCTGAGATCCAAGACCATGATGAAGCGAGAACCTGGCGATATGTTCCATCAAAACTAAATCTAGCTGACAATGCTACTAAATTGACGAGACCACCCAATCTGGAAATCGGCAGCCGATGGTTTAATGGTCCAAAATTTTTAAGCCAAAACTAAAATGAGTGGACAATAGATGTTGCGGCAGACAGAAATATCTGTTTTTAAACGTTCATTAAACTGCACAACCAATTGTAAATGTAAAAAGATTCTCTAAGTGGAATATAGACTTCTAAGAACAATGGCTTACGTTTTTAGATATCTGAATATAAAATTAAAATTAAATCCGAAATTGCAACAAAGGGAATTCTCTAATGTGAAGAGTTAGAAGAAGCTGAAATGATGTTCAGAATTGCACAAATGGACGTTTATTATGAAGAAATAATAAATCTTAAAAATCAAGATGAAAATTTAAATAACATACCACCTATAGTTCATGCATCAAGCTCTATTAAACGACTTTCACCATATATCTGGATGAACATCAATTACTACTTGTGAGAGGCTTGATGCGGCTACCTTTATAAACATCGATGCTAAAAAGCCAAGAACACTTCCCAGAAACCATTTAATAACTCATCTATTAATTCAGAGATGCCATGAAGACTTCCAACATGCCAAAAACGAGAGAATGTTCAATCTGCCGAGACAATGGTATGTAATCCCTAAATTAAGATGCATGTTGAAACTGGTTTGCAAAAATTGACAATGGTGTAAAGTATACAAAGCAAAACCCAAAGCACCAGCAATGGCACCGCTTCCTCGTGCAAGAATGTCACCGTATTGTAATCACTGGTGTGGATTATGTTGTCGCTTTAATAGTAGCAGTGGGTCGACGTCAGGAGAAAAGATGGGGTGTATTATTTACCTGTCTTACTACCAGGGCCGTACATGTTGAAGTGGCCCATAAATTAGATTCCGATATTCATTCGTCTTGTGCTTTCAGGATTTCATTTAACGCAGAGGATTTTCAAAGGAAATCTACTGTGATCGAGGAACCAATTTCGTTGGTGCAAAACAACTATTGCACCAAGAATCGAAAGCAGTGGATCCTGTTCATATTGTCAAACATATTGTTAACCCATTAGTGAAGTTAATCTTCAATCCACCAGCATCGCCGCACATGGAAAGGGCATGGGAGCGTTTGGTCCGCTTATTTAAAACCGCATTATACAACTCTGCCAACAAGAACTCCAACTGATCCACTTTTAAGAAGCTGTTTAGTGGCTGCTGAAAACATGATAAACTCGAGACCGCTTATCTTTGTGCCTTTGAGTGATGATCTAGACGACACTTTAACCCCAAATCATTTTTTGAGGCTGACTTTCGGAGGTGGACAACCGATTGCTGAAATAGATGATAATGCTAAAATACTAAAATATACGTTCCAATACAAAGAGCGTTTCGCAAACAAATGTTGGGAACGATTCATAATCGAATATGCACCTGAGCTGACTCTACGTTCAAAGTGGTATAGACCAGTGCAACCGCTGAAAATAGGAGATATCGTCGTTATCATTGACAAAGACCTTCCAAGAAACAATTATCCGAAAGAAAAGGTGATTGCTGTTAAGACATCATCAGATGGACAAGACCGCAGTGCTACAGTGCAGACAAATATTGGGATTTTCGAGCGACACGCATTGGCGTTGCTAGATGTTCTTAAGGAAGATGGTGTTACAACAACGTCCAAGCCTGGAATTGTCGTCCCGGGGGAAACTGTTGCGAAAATTACCAACGCCAACTCTGGCGAAAATTGCAAAACATGATATTCACTGCATTCTAAAACCAACGTTACTCAAAATAAATCCAATACATACAAACATGCGAATTCCAACAGAAGTTACGGACGAGAAAGAAGAAGAACAAAAGAGAAGACAAAAAGGAGAGCAGCAGCTCTCGGGCGACCAGACGGGGGCACTATAGTAATACGAATTTCAACTAGCATAAAACTAAAATTTTTTGAGTCCTTTAAATAATTGTTTAAATTCCATTTAAATTCTTTAAAATTGCTTAAAGTTGTTCCTTTTTCTTGACTTTGATGTTCATTATTATCAATACAGAAGAATAATTTAAATTTAAATTACTTCAAAAACTTAGTTTGTGTTTTACTAATATTAAATTTCCAACAATTAATATTTGTCTCCTTGATAGTATCGAAGATTATTTACTTTTTTTTTGTAAATTTATAATTACCTAAGAAGTATGTTAATACTTAAATTACGGACTGAAATATAAGAATTGAATTTGTATAGTAAGGCTTAAGACGTTTTTAACTAAATCTTAAATTTAAATGCATGTGCCTTCTGAAGTGCTTAGTTTGTGTTTTACATCCAAAAGCGTAAATGGGACTAAGAACGACAAAATGTTATACCTATTATGACAAAAAAAAAAACATTATAAAATTTTTATTTTTAACAAATTATTAAAGTTTTTTCTTTTTGATAGTACCGATAATTTTTAACTGGTCTGAAGATTTAAATTTTGTTTCATTTGTATATTTATAATTACCTAAGAATTATTGTGTAAAGTATATACAAAAATTACGGATTGAAACTTTGTAAGATATCGATTTAACACTTTTAATAAAATTTCATGTAATGAGCTCTCAGGTGATGTATATACAGTGGTGGTCCAGTATAACGAACGATATAATGTCCAGAGTCAATTCGTTATATCGAAACGTTTTTTTCATACAAATCTTTAGGTTAATAGAAAGTGCAATTGTATTTTTCATCATTTTATTTCATACTTCATAAAAAAAAAAAAAATACATACTTCACTTAATAGAATAAAAAAAAACATTTAACTTCATTTACATATAACGAAACGTTTAAGGAATAGACTTATTAGTGTTGTTCTTTGTTCTCAAATTTAAGAAAAAAAATCGTTAATATGCATCTGTTTTTTTGGTCGTTGAATGTTGTTATTGAATGCATCTGCCCGTAAACTTCTTAGAACTAAGACTTTAGAGTTTTCAATGCCGTTTTGTTCTGCCCATTGGATGCAATTGTCAAAATATCCGATAGCTTCGTGATGACTCACTCTTTGAACTTCAGTTTCTGAGCTAGCATTTTCATCACTATCATTATCCATAATTTCGATTTCTTCAACATTGTTGCTATCAATATTTTATGGTTCAAGGATTACTCGATCTGCATCGTTCCAGGACTCCAAATCATTTGATGTGAATTCAGTCTGAAAAAATTATGTAAGACTTCATAGCTTACAAAACAGTTTTTGCAATTGAAAATTGTGTTTACCTCTGGGAAAATATTTCTCATGAGAGCCACCGTATTTGCTACAACGATCATATCGTCTTGATTACGGAGAGCTGACAGAGGAATATCATCCTCCTCATCAAACTCCTCATCTGAACTTGGAGATAAAATGTTCTTCCAGCACTTGTGAAGCACAACCGCGGATACTTTTTCCCATGACAAGGCAATGAGTAATACAGCATCGTAAAGATTAAGATCTTTTAGCGCATTGATAATGCCCTTTACGGAATTCACAATTTTGCTAAGCAAGCTGTGTCTATAAAAGAGCTTAGTCAATCCAAAGCGCTTTTTAAATTTTGTTAGCCAACCACTGCTTGCTGTGAATTCACCGTGGTGATATTTTTTTTGAAACTGCAATGCCTTAGCTTTTAAAATGTTACCATTAATAGGAACGTGACTCTCACGTTGGGCAATAAACCATTTGTACAATGCGGTTTCCATTTTTGGATATTCACCCTTCTTTAATGATCGTCGACGAAAAGATCCACTGTTTGTATTTCTCAGATTTTTAAGAACCTTGCTCTCATTTTTCTTGATAGTGCATATGCTAGACTTTGGAATTCCAAACTTCTTCGAAATGTCCGAAAGCGAAACTCCTCTTTTATATTCGTCAATGATTTTAATTTTTGCTTCCATTGTAAGACGTTTGCGCGACGACATCTTGCAGAACTTTCTTATTCAGCATCAGACATGAAACTGAGAAACCATTAAATATGTAAAATATTCCAAAAAACGTAAAACAACAAAAAACGGAACTAAAAATCCGTTACAGTTTTGTGCATAGCGAACGAAGCAACTGTTTACATACACAAAGACGAATACGTAGGACAAAGCAAGCGAAAAAAAACACTTGTGTAATGGGAAATTGTGTATGTATCTTCCAATATTATCACGAACATACATGTTGGTAGATATTAAATCATTTACAGTCAATTTTTTTTTTCATTTTCTGAAATTCGTTATTTGTTCGTTATATAGAACACCTAATGGACTAGAAAAAAGTGTTCGTAATATCGATCATTCGTTATATCGGCATTCGTTATATTGGACCACCACTGTATTGTAAAAATATATTATATACATATAGTGCATTTATAGTAGCTCTCACCGTTTCAGCTTGTAGAGAATTAATTAAATTTCACTATCTCAACCCCTTTCTTGTGTCTATTTTGACTGGGCAAATGAACAGTGCTTCATTTTCAGTAGTCATCGCTTTGAAATTTTAACAAATCTTTGAAAATTTCAAAAGCGCGAAACGAACTCGAAAAAACATAAAATTCTGAATTACAAATTTCCGATACTAAAATCCCGAATTACCTAGTACATTTTAATGTTTAAAATCGATTGATTGATAGAGACATATCGCCCCACCCCAAAGTGAGGTAGCTATGGGGGGAATGCAACGTTATTTTTAGAACTAGAATTTCAATTTAAAAATACCCTGGGTAGTTACAAGAAAGAAATCGGCCCAACCGTTTAAGCCAGAATTTCCAGTTGCTTCTATATAATGTAGTACTAATGTATGTATTTATATCTAATCTCAAGTAAAAAATTGAAAGAACAAAGAACATTACCCAATTTTGGGCTAGTTTTGTTTTTTTAACTAAAAATACCAATTCCCGCAAAAACCCTCTATAGTGTGGTGAAAAAAGGCGAGAGAGGCAACATTTTAATAAGGCTAATAAATATTTATAATAATTCATATTGCACTTTGGTCTAATAACCGAATCATTTCGTTAAACGCATCCAACGATTAACTTTAAATGTAGCACTTTGTCTTATTACTGATGGCATTACACCAGGCAAATAATTAATTATTTTTTAAAAAATTCAAAATCTCAAAATGTGTAGGTAAATCAAATTCTTTTATTCCCATTTTATCTACAAAATTAAACTTATTTAATCCTCAACAGGATACTTTTGATACAAAAAAAAACAAAGGGTTTTGGTCCCCAGAAAAAACCCTGGCAATTCCCTTGCCTATTTACTGTTGCCACCAAATGGAAACAAATTAAAATTAATTCTTAAGTGGTCAACCACACAATGTACTTTAGCTCCTCACACTAGCATTTAAAACAAATATTTTGTCTTGTATGTACATATGTATATATATATATATGCAAGATGTCTTGTTCAACCTGCAGTTAATATATTACAACATTCTTTGTAGTAATAGTACTAGCCATACTTCCAGTGACTAC
Source organism: Baccha elongata (assembly GCA_951217065.1). Classification (NCBI taxonomy): domain Eukaryota; kingdom Metazoa; phylum Arthropoda; class Insecta; order Diptera; family Syrphidae; genus Baccha; species Baccha elongata. The sequence goes on from OX578272.1 coordinate 211,709,729, forward strand.
TACACAATTTCGAAAGTGGTCGCTTCTCCTTGTACCTACTACACTCTTAACACACAGTTATAGATGGATTCATTTCTTAAAAAGGACGAATGAAAAAAAAAATTAACGCGTATCACAGCAGGGAGTGCCGCGCACAGCTCATCATCATAGTCAACAGCACGAGCCCAGTGTGCATGCCTTTTCCGTTAATCTAACCGGGTAGGAGTTACACTAATAGTCATGTGGGGGGGGGCAGATGAAAACAAAATATAATATCTAGGTGTAGGTATCTACAACCCCTGTCGCAGAAATAGCACATGGATATGACCAGTCATGGACACTTGCGTTTTCTAGCAATCCTCGGAATTTACGTGTTGGAAGGAAACCGGGGTCGAACTTAAGAACGTTTATGAGCGGAAGGTTTTCTGTGTTTCAGTTTAACCATTTCCGTTGAGTTTTACTTAATTATTTTTTTTTTTTAATTAATTTAATTTTGCTAAGCTAATTCAAGCGAACATTAAAATACATATATTATCTATGGGCATTGACGTACTAGATATGGACCGCCAGTCGGTTGAAATATTCATACAAACAGCCAAGAAAAGTTGTTCCAGCTAAAAACAGTCTAAAAACGCCATCATCTTTTAGTGTTAAATACGTGTACTAATTTGGCCATAAGAATTTAAATGAAAACGATAATATATTCATCTGTAAGTAACTTATGGTATAAGGAATGGATGTGTTTTGTAAAATAAAAGTCGTTTGATAATAATTTCCACCAAAATATTTCAATGGTAAATAATTAATTAACAAAATCATATTACTGCTACGCAGATTCCCTGCTAGTAGTTGATGGCGCCCCTAGTTATGTTGGAACACGCGTGAAGTTGGCTACTGGCGGTCCATACCTAATACGTCAATGTCTATGGGTACGTTCAATGCGCCGAATAAAAGTTAGTCGACGAGCTCTGATTGGCCAGATCCCCTCAAAAGCTAGTTGACATTTAGTGAAGAATTTAGTCGAGAATTTTTGCACCAACAAATTTAGTTGGTCTGATATAAAACGTCAACAACAGCTGATTCTTTATTTGATGTAGATACTACACAGAAAAGTTGAACTTTGTTTGCGGTTTTGCAAATATTATTATTTTTTTTTTATTTTCGCTTTAAGTATTCCAATGCTTTTGGTTTAAAGAAATACAAATATTGCAAATGCTATAATCAATAACAAAGTCAAATTGAGGTAGGTAACAATTAAGAAAAAGAAAAATAATGGTCAATTTTGAGTAGAATTGAGAGAATTCTCGCAAAAGTATCAAAGATAATTGTAAAATGATAATATTACCGACTTTAAAGTTCATCTTCAAAAGTTAAGGGAGTAGTCACCTCTTCAAATATAACTTTATCATGAACAAAAATACAATTTCAATTGTTCTCAAAAGTAAAGACGGTATAAAAAGGAAATGTTTAGGTATGTGTATACAAAACAGGCACGACATTTCTGACATTCCACTAAATTTTAAATTAGTTTTGTCGTTCAATGGTTTCATTTCAACTTAACTTAAGTTCTTAATTGTATTGAACGTACCCAATAACTTATCATGGGCGTTTTTAAAGTCTACAAACATACGTGATATGATGATGATAACGGTTTGCAATGTAATTATTGTAAACAAATTTCTTTTATTAAAAAAAAAATAAACAATTCTTTCTATTCATGACAAACAAACCGTGAAAATCTTGCAAAAAGTTATTGTTGCCTCTGTTCCTTAACTATATGAAGCCCAAAATAGTAAGTCAAGAGAAGCACATTATTTAAGTTGCTTATATGTTGCTGGTCCTTTAATTATATTACTGCGCCCTTTCTCTAGACATGCAATACAATAAATACGGACCTGCTTGAATGGCACTCCTTTATTAATCGACCCATTTCTTAACTCTTAGATTAGATGCTACTACTAGACAATCGGAAAGCCCACCAAGTTCTTTGTCTCACTGGAAAATGTTTTGGGAGATTTCTTTGAAGTTTAGTATTCGTTTGCTCCTAGCTTAGTCTAGATTCATCACTCGGAAGAATATTTGTAGTTTTCAATTTGTTAGAAGTAAACTTGTTGAATACCATTAATGTCTTTTGAAAAGATTTCGTCATCGGGTTAGAAATAGCTGTTTCTTTTATTCATTTTTGTTTGGGGAGAACACAAAATATAAGGAAGAAAAATGTCGAGTGACGATGAGGATATTTTCAAAGTAGATCCTGAAACAGCATGGTTGGAAGAAGAAACGATTGGTGGCTTCCGAGTCTGGCACATAATGGCAATATGCCTGGCAATTCTATTAAGCATTAGTGCGTATAATTTGAATAAAACTTCTTTTCCAATCGAAAAGAATAGTGTTAAAATTGATTTTCAAATTTAATTTAGTTATCATGGTTTGCTGCTGTATACGCTTTCGAATTCCAAGGACAAAACAGGAAATCGAAGCAGATTATCAGCGAAAACAGCTTACAAAAAAATTTCGCGAAAAGCTGGCACAAATAAAAAACTCTGAGATGGATAACATGGATTTACAAAAAGGTAAAGCAGTTAAACATGAAAGGCTTATTGCAATTTTTTTTATTTATGATTTTAATATATAGTTGATAAATAGTTATGATGACTATTGTAACAATACTTATCACCGGTTCGTGATAAGTATTGTAAGTCCACGCACATTAAAAAGAGGAATTAAGGATAAATTGAGTGTTTCCTTGGTGGATAATTTGTTTTTCTAATAAATTAGACTTTAATAGTTTATTAAATAATCTGCAATTGATGACAAATTTTCTATACTTAATTGCATTCTTTTAATTATTTTTTTTTTTTAGTTTGTTTTGGGGTTGGGTACGAAATCCCGACTGAGAAAAGAGCCCAGGCTCAGGATTTGGTGTGGGTGCGAGTTTGGGTATTGGGTATATGCAATACCAAATTTGATAAAAATATATGTTATATTATTCATACTTTTCTTAGTCGGAATTCTGTCCAGTGGGGATTTTGTCTATATCCCCTGTTTTTTTAAAGGCATGCATTTATAAAAGATCATTTGCGATTTAACAACTTAAGGGGATTGATAACGCATTTAGTTGACAATAGTTCTTTTGGCAGGTTTTACGATATAAAACTGAAACGCATGTCACCTGCAAAAAATAAATTTAGGGGGTATTTTAAAAACAAATTTTTCATTTCTTTTTGTCTGCACAAACTTTTCAATACATGTAAAAGTAAATTAGATAAATTTGTAATTGTTCAATGCTATCGAATTTTGTTTACATAGGAGGTTGTTCACGTTCAATTTATTGCAAAATGATTTAAGAGGGTTCCGAAAAAAACACAGCTGTACTACTGCATTACTAAACATATCTAAGGCCTCCTCAAACACTTATAGCGTTTTTCATTTAAATCTCAAAGATTTGCCCTCAAAATCAAGAAGTGCCCTTTTAAATGAAACATGACCTAACAAAAGAGATCAAACATGGCTGCTTCCATTTATAAGCTGACGATATTCAGATATACATCTCACGTCCTTTATGACTCATTGAGGATGGAGCATATCATCTTAATATAAATCTGAAAAATATTTTAAATTGGTGTTTGGAAAATAAGCTACAATTAAATCCATCGAAGTGTAAATGTTTGCCTGTACATTAGAATTCTTTAGAGACGTCTAAATTGCCCTTGATAATGCTCGGAAATGAAACTATTGAATATGTCAAAACGGCTAAGAACTTTGGGATTAACATTTAACAGTTTCCTTACCTGGGGTGACCACACAAACCGCATCATTGGTTGTGTTTATGGAACTCTTAAACAATTACATAACTCAGCAGCGTATACGCCACGAAAAACCCGTTTGCTTCTTGTGAAAGTACTGATTATTCCTCTTTTAACAAATGGCGACATTGTATATGGAAAACTATATGCAGCCTCTACAAGAAAACTAAATGTTGCATTCAATGCAGCCGTCAGATGTGTTTAGGGCGCGTCGATTTGACCATATATCACACCTTGCAAGTAATATCGTAGGTTGCTCCCTTGACACATATCTCAAAACCCGAACTTGCTGATTTTTATTCAACCTAATTTGGTACAAATCACCTCAATACCTATACGAAAATATTCAATTCCTATCATCCACTCGCCCCAGAAACCTTCTTTTTCCTAGATTCAATTACTTGCAATCCCAAAGACGCAATCAAAATGTGGAATGGCCTACCTATATCGAATTAAAACATTTGTATCATTATTTATTTTATTTCTTTGTTATATCTTAGCCTTGGCCACAAGGCAAAACAAAAACACCACCCCCAGTTCAAAGTGATTGCAACCGTGATCTTGCTGGTATAGTTCACATTAGCTTTTTGTCAAAAAAGTTATGTAAGGTGAGATAGAAAAATCTTTATATTGCGCAATGACAAGGTGCTTTTTGCTGGACGTCATCTGACGAGCCCACAAAGCTAGCACCGGGCGAAACGCAATGTTTTCTTGAACTATAGGCCGCTAAACGCTTTATTTTTTTAATTATAATGTTTTGCAACAATAGATATTCTCGTTTTAATACTTAGTGCTACCGTATTCCTCATGTTTTACTAAATCAAACCTTAAGAAATAATCTTTATAATCTAGACATCTAGAGTCTAGCTCTAGACTCTAAACTAAACTTAATTATTTAATCTTACCAAATAAGAATATAGAAGCACTTCTACTAAAACAAATGCCGCCTCATTGCACAAAATCTTTAAATGGATTAAACTTTGAATATCCGCTGATCATAGCAACAGTTTGTATAACCTGTTGCATAGATTGTCTTTGAAGAGACCTTTATGCTAGTGGTCCTGACATAATTTCGAATGACAAAAATCTCGAAACAATTTTTTTTAAATCTAAAACTAGAATGCAAATGTTGGACGTAGAAACAAAGAGATTTTATCTTTAATTCGTGTTATTTCTCGTCATGAGATTTTAGCTTTAATTCGTGTAATTTCTCGTCATTTTTAAGTCACAATTTGCAGTCCTTACTATATCGAAGTGTTTGCAAGTCGCATGCATCCGCAAGAAACTTATCGCAAATATCACTTGCAACCATTTGCGTTGCAACAACAAATCTGAAAGTCCATTTCATTTATAAAATATTTTGTAAATGATTTTAATTTTTTAGCGTTAAAAGGCTTGGAGACTAGTCTCTAACTATTTAGGCAAACAGGACAGATTTTTTTAATTTTTATTTATCTAGTTTTATTACAAAAAATTGTTCACACAAGTTAAGCTAATTCGAAACCACACATTCCTGAATAAATAACCCATTTTCATAATTAAGAAAAAACATCTACGTTTCCATTGGCTTGCTTATTAGATGAATTTTCAACTGTTGATTGAAATCTTCTTCTATATTGTCATCATCCCAATTGTCTTCCCAGACGTTGATTGCTTCATCATCCTCGTCTGCTGCTGCAGCATTAAAATCTGATAAGAAGCATGAAAATAGACCGCCGCCGATAATAACAAATGAATTGAGAAATCTTACCTTCGGCAGGGAACTCTTCGAATTCATCATCTTCTTCAAGAAGACCCAAGTCACCTTTTGGCTTATTCTTTTCAACAGACATACCTATTATTCGTGTATTTATTTTTTATTAAAACAAATAGGTTTTTAAAGAAATAATCTGGAATTTTTTTGGGAGACGTTTGGTTTTGGTTTATTTTATTATGACAAACGTCAAGCTTTTTGATATTTGCAATTCATGTCCCAAAAAGTGCTGCCAGTATCTTTTGACTGCTTTTAAATTAAGCAACTCCTGTGGGCAACTCGTTAGTTTTTCACTCGTTGATTTGAGCTTATTGGAGAGAAACGTATGTGGTGGCCGGGGAAGACGGAGTTGCTCGGGCAGCTTGTGTTGCACCAGTTTTTCTTTATTTGCGTAATTGTTTTAGTCCATCTTCGTCGTTCGTAGAAGGGTGGTTGATTTTTGTATGGGATTTGTTCGTGCTGTTAAATATAGAAAATTAAATGAAAAGGAATGAGAAAAAACATTGGGGAGAAGTTGCTGCATTCAGTTGCAAAGTTTAAAATCACTCAAATGCTAATACTCGGAAGCAACACAAAAGAAAATCGACGTAAGTTGCAACACAAAAGTTGCTTAATTTGAAAGCAGTCATTATGGCGTTATGGCTATAATGGACATTATGTGCATTTCGTTGAATTTTGCTAAGCAGGAGTTACGCTTGAGGTGTGCGATCTGAACCGCTTTTACATGTATAAATTTGAAAGTTGTGGGCAATTGACACACAATCCGAAAAAAAATTTAATGGCGTTTTACTAAAAAAAGAACTACGAATTTGCATTTAATCATCCATTTTATCAATAAATCAATTAATCGACTTGAAGCAAACGTTTTAGAACTCACTCATTTTGCGACTAAGTTTTTTATTTGCATCTCAAAAGTTTAACGTTTCGGAAAGGAGGTAATAAGGAGATAAGAAGTTCGCTTTTCTAATGTAACAACATCTTATATTTTCCAAACGTTTTCTTTAAATCGAACGTTCGATTAGCTACTCATAACGAGAATCTAGGTTTTGGTCGCAGTCTCAAGGGAAAAACTAAGCTCACATTGAGACTGAGACCAATACATCTATTTATGGACGGGCCTGTACAAAGTCAAGGCCAAAGATTAAAAATATAAAGATGGGAAACTTTCGTACGTTTCACCCTCCAACAACCATTTGTTTACATTGTTGTTTTTGTAATTTCGATTCGTATCCGTGTAAAATTAAGAGGGGAACCAAGGTGAATTTATTTGTTTTGACAGTTTTACTTTTTTTTTGTTTTTTGTTTGGCTAGTTTGCGTGCACAATTAATAAACGTTTTTTGGTGTTTCTCTTAAAACTTTCATTATATTAAAACATTAACATATTTTCTAATCATGGCTGCAGAAGATTGTGAAGAATTGCGGCCACTTTGACTTTGAAGATGTTTGTTTAAAGATGATTTTAATTTGGATGATTTGAATTCCAATATTGAGGAGCCTTTCTCGTTCTGTTGCAAATGCACTAGTTGTCCGTTAACTAAATTGAGTTGCTTCAATGAAGATACATACTTACGTTAACGTTTCATCTATCTGCCTTGATCACATTTTTATAATTTAAAAACTTTTTTAAAAATCGTTTTTTTTTAAGAATTAAATCATTTCTCCTTGTTAGGCAGTAGGCGTCGAGAACAAAAACAAAAATAAAGAAAAAAAAATGAAGTATCATTAGACTTATGTGGTGCATTGCAGAAAACTGCAATGTTAAGGTTCGGTAAAACAGTGCGGGGCGACCACTCGACGCGCGACGGTACGGTCAATACAAGGGAAAGTTAGAACGCAGCGGTCAGATTTTGTTTGTAAATTTTTACAAAGAACATCGGATCGCGCCTTTAATCGTCGAAAATCAAGCAGATGTACAAAATGAAAATAATCAGATTCAGAAATGGAACAGTGTAGGTACTCATGACTCCTATTTTTATGATTTGCAGCCGCCTCACGAGAGTCTTCACTCCTCACTTATTGCCCATTCCCATTTTTCTGATTCAAAAATTGATTATAAATAAGAATTTTTAAAAGGTTGCTCAAATGCATAGAATTATAAATAAATAGAACATCAACTCAGGAGGCTCCACCCACTTTTACCTACAAACTTTCAAAACTGCAAAGTTTTAACTCTCTGTGCTCGTGCATTTTAAATGGGATTGTCAAATTTGGCTAAACAATACATTCTTAAAACTTTACATTTTCCTGTTCACACATATTCACGTCTCCGTCTCCTCTGTGGGAGGAGACGGAGGATTACGAGTTGATGGCCTGTGCTCAAATTAAATAACTTAAATATACGCACATTTTTGCAACTTAATCAGTCTAATGACAGTTCGAGTTCGTTGGCAAATGCCGTTATCAGCCATTGTTTCCCATCTTTATATTTTTAATCTTTGGTCAAGGCATATTATATGTCAATGCTTTATGGATTTCGCCGGTAATAGAGTAAGTGCTTGTCCGAAAAGATAATTACGATTTTGTTCAGTATTATAATAGGGGCCTTATGAATTAAAATAAATGGGTATTTTTAAGAATTTCGAAGTTTATAATGAGATTTTCTACTGCAAAGGTCTGATATACGTTAACTCATGAAGAGCAGTGTCAAAATCAGCAGTACGCGGATGACAGCTGAACATTTTTTTAATCATTGGTGACAAATTGATTAAAAACAAGAGCGGACATTTTAATGTTGTGCGCGAAAATTGTGAATAATATATTATTTAACTTTTAAGTCACGGAAATCTCAAATTTCACAGGAAAAAAAGATATTATTTATAAAATACTTTTACAAGATTTTTTTTCTTGACACTTTGAAAAAAGCCCTATATATATATATATATATTTCAATCTGTCATCCGCGTAGTGTAAGCTGTCATTTTTTCTTTTGACAAGATGATAAAATTCCCTAATGCACACGAAAAAGTTTTCCTGACAGAAATCTGTCCGTCGAACAAATACAAATTGAACTCAAATAATTGGATGGTAGTCAACTGATTCGAAAAATGAGATTCAATCAGGAAAATAAATAAATGCATTTTTTACAACAAATACATATTTGTTAAATTGAACATTTTTTTGGCACAAACAATTCTCTGAGTTATTTGTAATCGATAAGTGTAACAGTTTTGTTTTAATTCAGATGAATTCATGGCTAAATATCAACTTGAACATTTTTCCTGATCGCTATAACCAAAAGTAATTAATTTGTTAAGAATAAATAATTAATTTAATAATTTCGATTTAAAATAATAAATGACAGAAATTGATCAAATGTGTTTCTTTTTTAACTCTGAGCAATCACAGCATAGTCTGAGAAGAGTATGCTCAGAGCACTTCAGAGCTTGATCTGTGTGCTCGGGCTCTGCTCTGTGCTCTGCTCAGAGTTAAAAAAGAAAAACGCCTCTTGTTGGACGGTATATGCATATTATTGCACTCAAGAAAATACAAATAAAAAACACTGACATTCTAGTATGAATAGTACAATAATTAAAAATTTATAATATTTTTCATAAATCTTGCATTTTTTTACGAATTTGAACGAATGTTCAAGTAAACAAACAATGGTAATGAATAATAATACTTGTAATTGAATGGAGGTGTAAAATATAAATGACGGCTTATAATTTCATGAAGCATACAAAAAACAAAGCTATTCTAGTGATTTTATGATTATCGTTTGGAACGCAGGCATATTATTCACACAGTCTTATGCGTTATTAATCTCTGTCTCATACTACAAAAAAGCAACTCAACATGTTTTATTTAAAAGAGCACTTTTTGTTTTTTAGGACAAATCCGGACAAACCTTTGAGATTTAAATAAAAAACGCTACAAGTAAGAAGTTTGAAATAAATCGGTCATTAGTATTGTCGAACCCCACTTTTTTTGTTTTATCTGTATCTACATAAATATATATTTTTCTTTTATATATAAAATTCCGATGTACGCGTATTCGTAATTCTCCTACTCCTGAACGCTTCCACCATTGGCGTACTAGATATGGACCGCCAGTCGGTTGAAATTTTCATACCATTAACGTACTAGATATGGACCGCCAGTCGGTTGAAATTTTCATACAAGCAGCCAAAAAAAGTTGTTCCAGCTAAAAACAGCCTAAGAACCCCATCATCTTTTAGTGTTAAATACGTGTTCTAATTTCGCCATTAGAATTTAAATGAAAACGATAATATATTCATCTGTAAATAACTCATGGCATAAGGAGTGGATGTGTTTTGTAAAATAAAAGTAGTTTGATAATAATTTCCACCAAAATATTTCAATAGTAAATAATTGATGAAAAAAATCATATCACAGCTACGCAGATTCCCCGCTAGTAGTTGATGCCGCCCCTAGTTATGTTGGAACACGCGTGAAGTTGGCTACTGGCGGTCCATACCTAACACGTCAATGGGTTCCACCGATTTAGATGAAATTTGTTTCATATACCTATCTAGTTATCTGAATGGTTCTTAGCTATAGACTAAGTAGATGGCGGTGTTGTGAAGATTCAGAGCTGTTTTGTTTTCCTTAAAAACAAAAGTAGAGTATGTGTGTGTTTGAAATTCTTCTTCTTCTAAACGGTTCCGCCAATTTTGATTAACTTTGTTTTTCATACTCATTAAGTTATCTGGATGGTTTTTAGCTAAAGTTGACCTCAATAGATGGTGTTCTCGCGATGCAGAGTATTTTTGTATCTTTACATACAAAGGTACAGTATGCGTATATGTTTGTAATTTTTTCTTCCTAAACGGTTCCACTAATTTTGATAAAATTTGTTTTCTATACTATGGGGTTATCGTTTTTCCTGAAATTTTTAAATTTATATTTCTTGAGTGTGGGTATAAAGAAACAAGCCACGAATAGAAACCACAAATCTTGGGCAATGGTACGTAGAATAGACCAACACTCTGGGCACGATCCAGACGAAATTTTTGTATCCAAAAATAAGGGAGAAAAAAACAATGTTAGCCGGGACTGTGTACTGTGTTTTTTTTTTAAGCTTCTTCAGTGGGGCTAAAAAATAAAATAAATTAAGGAAAGGACATCCGCCGATTCGGCCCTTTTTATTAAGAAACAAACCACGAACCACAAATCTTGGGCAATGGTACATAGAAAAGACCAACCCTCTGGGCACGATCCAGACGAAATTTTTGTATCCAAAAATAAGGGAAAAAAAAAATGTTCGCTGGGACTGTGTACTGTGTACTGTTTTTTTTTTTAAGTGAAGTCCTTTTAAGGAAAGGACATCCGCCAATTCGGGTCCTTTTTATTTTAGCCGGCCACCGAAAACAAAGTCAATATTCTGATAGACTGTATTAAGGCCGTGTACGAACAGCGTTAAAATTTTATCCATAGGGCTTTTTAGGTAACAACGATATATCCCTTTCTCGTTCTCACAGAATTGTCAAAAACAGCAGTATGGTGAACAGCTGATTTTTTTTTATCATTGTTGAAAAATTGATTGAAAACAAAAGCGGGAATTTTAAAGATTTGTGCGAGAAAATTGTGAAAATTGTTGGTTTTGCTAATTAAAATAAATTTTCAAGCCACGGAAATCACAAATTTCACACAAAACAGAATACCGCATTTAAAAATAATTTCCAAATTGTTTTCTCCAAGATCTTGAGTTTGACAGTTTGAAAAAAGCGCGATACATATTTCAATCTGTCTTCACCATAGTGTGAGCTTTGACAAGATGGTAAAACTCCCTATTGGCTAAATTATGACACTAGTGTGGTGAATATAAACTTCAAAAATTTAGCCTGCTCTGGAGCAGGCTAACATTTTAGCCAGTGGATAATTTTCTATGCCTATGAAGGAGTGAGTGAGATAGTCGGCGTAATGTATTTGTTTTGATTGTTCCATTGCTTTCATTCGCATTTATTTTTGTTTGTTCGACTAATATCGAATTTTTCGTGTGTGTTTTATATAACTCAAAAATTTAACGAACAAATAATAAGTAACCGATGTTTTACATTTCTATTCTGTGAAAAAAAAATTTAATTTTTATTTTGGAAGTTCCGCTACCAAAAACCTGTGTGACGTGTGTTTTGTTGTATTCATTTAATTGCATTTATTTTTGTTTTTTGTTTGTTTTTATGTTGACGTCGAATTTCCCGTTTGTGTTTTTGTGAATTCCGCTTAATATAATTGTGTTATGAACGAACAATTACTTAAATTAACCGATAATACTTTTTTTTACATTGCTATTTATTGTGAAACAAATTTGTTTTTTTTTTTTTTTTGAAGTTCAGCTGCCAAACCAGTGTTTTCTACCGCGTTTAAAATTTCCCATAATTTTATTTATTTTACAGAGTAGTTCTATTTTATTTCTTTAACAAAACACAATTTAGAATAGCCACTATTATGAAATTGCAAATCATTAATAAATTTGTTTTCGAAATCTCAAATTTGCGTTTTTATTTTTTTAGAGAATTTTATAGTACATCAAATAAAGAGAATTTAACCTACAAAAGGTCGGGTAGTTCTAAATTTTTGATATGTTGTATAGGATGTTTGGTGATAAAAAAAAACAATTTCCACACCACACCTCCTCCGCCCCATTTGCTATTAGGAAAAACTGCAAAAAATCGGCTTATTCAACTTATAACTTCTTTCTGGTGCATTTTATAAAAAAAAAACTAATTACTAAACGCAAAACAAATAGAGCCACTTAATTAGCATGTTTTATATACTTTTTTTAATCAATCCTGATTCCATTATATCGTTCCCGAAATAAAAAGTTGAATAGGATAGTTAAATTGAATTCTCCAAAAGATTGATAATGAAAACTTTTTCACTAAAATCAACCATCACGAACTTATTGCGCTTTAAAAGTCAAAGAAACTCAATATTTTGAAAATACCAACTTTTGGGTTCTTTTGGATGAATCATCGATCATACAAATAAACTTTCTATATCACACTTGTTGGAAATTTTGTTTTCTACTAGTTTCGTTATTAGTTTTTTGTTTCGACAAAATGTACAAGAAAGAAATTATAGTCGAAATAAGCAAAAAAGTGACGATTTCTTGCAGTTTTTTCCTAATAGCAAAGGGGCGGAGAGGTTGTGGTTGTAGAAATTGTATTTTTACAGCAGCCGAAAGTAATTATATTTTTTTCCTTACCAAAATGTAATTTATAATAGCTATAACATAAAATATTGAGTACTGCGAAACTTTTGATTTCCGAAATTACAACTTTGCATTTATCCGACTTGGTTTTGTGCGGAAATCTTAGTTAGTTTCACCAACAAAGTATTAAATAGTATTATAAAATTGAACGTCTTTTTACAAATACAAATTAAAATACCGAACATTTTAGTCGAAGACTTATATTTATAAATTAACCTTAAAACAGTTTGGTATATTTCCACGTATTCAAGCAAAAGAAGGGAAATTTTTCAATTCTTGTAGGTTAAAAATCCCATTTAATCCATTTCGCACATCAAAAAGCTAAACATTTATTCACCTCAACTTAAACGTCAAAAATTAGCCAGAGGATAAAATTTTAACGCTGTTCGTACACGGCCTAAAATGAACATTTTATATTACTACACCAAAATTTTTCAAACATTAGAGAAAAAGAAATCTGCGGGGGTCGATGGTATACCCAACATTGTGTTACGAGATCTCCCTGAGGAAGCTATAGACATTTATACCACACTGTTCAACAACGCATTGAATAATGCATATTATCCAGTGAGTTGGAAGACAGCTGTGGTCCATCCTCCCCCCAAAAAGGGAAAGGACAGCTCCAATCAGGCAAATCTTCGGTCGATAAGTCTTCTTCCAAGTATCAGTAAAGTATTCGAAAAGATTCTCAATAGAGCTCTGTTCAAGTGGGCTGAGGACAAAAATATTATTCCAGATAATCAGTTTGGCTTTAAGGCGGGGCATGACACTATTCATGCCGCGTCTAAGTTAGTTTCTGATGTTCAATGGAACAAAACGAAAAATCAATGCACGGGTGCCGTTCTGGTTGATTTAGAGAAAGCTTTCGACACCGTATGGTTAGAGGGTCTTTATCTGAAGCTATCTAGATTTGGCATAAGTAAACCACTGTTATATATATGCTTCATGACATGCTCACTGGTAAAAAGTTTGTTGTCAAAAGTGGCAATGCAACTTCTACCACAACTTTTGATATTAAAAATGGTCTACAGCAAGGAACTGTGAACTCACCGATTCTTTTTAGTATTTACACCAGCGATCTGATAGGTAGTCTAACTCATTCAATTGCGTATGCCGATGATCTTGTAGCGTACAGAACGGGTCCAAAAGTTGAAGTCATCAGAATTCTTCTGCAGCGTGACTTCGACAAGATTCAGCGATGTTGTGATGACTGGAAGTTAAAAATTAACTTTCAGAAATCAGAAACTATCCTGTTTAGAACCCCGTTGTCTAGGGCTTCTAGGGATACAAGAAAGAACTAGAGAAATCTAGTGATCGTTGGACCAAGTGGACATCCACTGGCGAGTAAAAATGTGTTAAAGTACCTTGGCATCTGGCTAGATCAGTATCTGTATTTCAATCGACATGTAGATGCTGCTCTGGCCAGAGCTAGGGGAGCCTTTGGGTTGACAAGACGGTTGTTTTATAGCAGCCGCCTTGACAGCAGAGTAAAGGTGATTTGCTACATGGCCCTTATCCGGCCAATGATTGCCTATGGGTGCCCTGTGTGGTTCAACGTTGCCCCATCTCAAATGGAAAAGATTCGGGTGTTTGGGAGGCAGTGTCTTAGACGCTGCCTTGGATTACACAGAACACCAGATTCGGAGTACACACTTTTTAATCAAGCTGATTCGGGGTCACATTGCAAGAGCGATGACCTCGACCAATGGACTTATTTTTGGGGCTTACTACCCCAATGATGAGTATAGTGAAAGTGTACGTCTTAACGGTTTCATCCCGCTCGAGACATTCCTCTATTTAGACAGTCGTGGGCTGATACAGGATAGATTGGCGGTTCCGTTAATCTACCACTTCAGCCGTAGGACTGTGGATCGGCCCGAGACATTCCTCTATTTAGACAGTCGTGGGCTGATACAGGATAGATTGGCGGTTCCGTTAATCTACCACGTCAGCCGTAGGACTGTGGATCGGCGACTTCTTTACGAACGGGACGTCGGCTCAGGGAACGGAGCAGAGCGTCTGCGGTTCAGTACAGCTGTGCCCCTTCGGGACAGAAAGGACTTAATTAAACAAGTCAAAAAATTCTGGTGGTTTGGTGACCACCGTGATATTGAAAGTTGACCATATTGTTGCTTTGGCCGACTTACATAGTTCTAAGGTAAATATAGGTAGAGTAGGTAGAACAGGAAGGTGGCACAAAAAAAAAATGTTGGTGGCTGTTCTAGTTTTTAAGTTATTTTAAGTAGTTTTAATTAAGATATAATGAAGTTTAAGTTAGTTTTATTTAGTAGCTTAAAGGTAGTTTTATTAAGTATAATTTAGTTTTAATTAGTTCTATTTAGGTAAAGGGTAGCTTTAAGTTTTATAAAAAATTAAAAAAATAATGATATAGATAATGAGTTTTTTTTAATAATTTTCTCGTTAGTTTTAAGTTATCATGAATTTTAAATATAAGTTATTTTACGTCGAAAGGCATTGTTAAAGTATAGTCACAGTTTAATTTAGAGCGCCCGCATGGGGCCAATAAGTTAGTTAACTTAATATGTAAGCTAGTTGTTTAAGATTTTTTGTCTAGCATTAAGATAGATATAAGAAAATGAAAAATAAAAAATTAATTAAAAAAAAAAAAAAAAAACAAAGTCCTAAGTCGATTGACTGAGAAGATATTCAGCCTCAAAGTATCTCATAAATCCACCTATATAAAGTGATTCATATAAAATATAAACAAAAACAGATGGAACAGGTAGATTGGTTTAGGACAGCAAAAAAACTGTACGGGAGGGGGGTCTATCTCCCCCTTTTTATCCGAGAGGGGCAATTATTAAAAAAATATCTTAAAACTGAACAAATACGTATTAAAGTACATTTTAATATCGACTTTGTTTTAGATGCCCGGCTAAAACAAAAAGAGCCCTAATTTGTATGGAGATTGGCAGATGTCCTTTGTCGGTCGCCCTTCTTTAGCAGATAGTTAGTGATATCCAGTGCAAAGCTGGGGCGGTTTACTTACTATATATTATAATTTAAAAAAAGGGTTGACAAAATTTGGATCCAATAGGAAATAATAATAATTCCTGTATATAGTTTTTATATCACCAATAACATTTTCTTTATCTAAATCAGAACATAAAAATAGGAAAATACAGAACAACGTCTGCCGGGTCAGCTAGTGTATTTATTTAAGAATTTTAATTATGTATTACACTGTTTTAATTATGTATTACACTATCCGAATTTGTTTGTTACTTTAATATAAACGCTTTGCTTGCTATCCCTCCTCACAGCTCTTGCCAGAATCCAATCGGACTACCTATCACACCATAACAGCAAGGAAAACCTTATGAGAGACGATTTCAAGTTCGCAAACACAATACAGAATCCAGTATAGTTCTAAAAGAACAGCTAGAAATCAAAGCAAAAGTATTGATCATAATTGATTATATTTTAATACTATTAATAAAAAAGAAATTAAATGTATACAGAAGAAAAAATTGTTGGATTAAAAAAAAAAACAAACAGTTTATCACAACATGTTTACAATATAATTATTGCAACTGAAAATATTTATAAAAAAAAAAAACAATTAAAATAATAATTGAAACACACTTATATTAAGTTCGGTTTGAATATTTTTCTTTTTATTACTTTTTTAATATTGTTTTTGCTTAAATTGGATTATATCTTTCTTTTCTGAGCAGCGTTGTTTTTGTCTATTTTTTTCAACACCTCGTTGAATTTTAAAAAGGTTTATTTTAAATATAACTTTATATTTTTCTTATACTGACTTTATTTGAATGGAAAGTTACAACGTTCTCGAAATACTTATATATTAGTTTAAATGTTTTAATTATTTTGTTTCCCTTTTGGTTTTTATCTATTAAATTTTCTTTACTTTATTTATTGTTATTAGTTTTAATTATTTAATAATTTTATCAATACATTAATATATAATATAAAACAACTAGACAATGTCCATTAATCATTCTTTCCGAATAAATGTCCTCCCCCTAGAAGAAGATTTTGATTAAAAGTTTATCTAAGTAAAAATAAATATAAAAAACACACGTTATAGTTTTCTTTTCTGTAGGCTTAGTCTCTGGTCGCGCACGATTTAGTACTTTTAGGAAATCTGAAGTTTTAGCTCGCATCCTCGAATGAATGTATGCTTTCGAACACTGAGTAATATAATTGGTAAGATTTAAATAACTTATATTAATATAATAATATTAAATGTTACCTTAATGTGATAATGCAAGTAGTCACGGAACATATGGATTAAATTAATAGTGTTGTCTCTAGTCTCCTTATTTGTGTGGCGGGGAAATAAAACTGAAAAAGAAATAAACAAATAAGTTTACACAAGCCGTTCATATTGAAAGATCTTGATTATATAAAAAAAATCATGTTTATCACAACATGTTTACAATATAATTATTGCAACTGAAAATATTTATAAAAAAAAACAATTAAAATAATAATTGAAACACACTTATATTAAGTTCGGTTTGAATATTTTTCTTTTTATTACTTTTTTAATATTGTTTTTGCTTAAATTGGATTATATCTTTCTTTTCTGAGCAGCGTTGTTTTTGTCTATTTTTTTCAACACCTCGTTGAATTTTAAAAAGGTTTATTTTAAATATAACTTTATATTTTTCTTATACTGACTTTATTTGAATGGAAAGTTACAACGTTCTCGAAATACTTATATATTAGTTTAAATGTTTTAATTATTTTGTTTCCCTTTTGGTTTTTATCTATTAAATTTTCTTCACTTTATTTATTGTTTTTAGTTTTAATTATTTAATAATTTTATCAATACATTAATATATAATATAAAACAACTAGACAATGTCCATTAATCATTCTTTCCGAATAAATGTCCTCCCCCTAGAAGAAGATTTTGATTAAAAGTTTATCTAAGTAAAAATAAATATAAAAAACACACGTTATAGTTTTCTTTTCTGTAGGCTTAGTCTCTGGTCGCGCACGATTTAGTACTTTTAGGAAATCTGAAGTTTTAGCTCGCATCCTCGAATGAATGTATGCTTTCGAGCACTGAGTAATATAATTGGTAAGATTTAAATAACTTATATTAATATAATAATATTAAATGTTACCTTAATGTGATAATGCAAGTAGTCACGGAACATATGGATTAAATTAATAGTGTTGTCTCTAGTCTCCTTATTTGTGTGCCGGGGAAATAAAACTGAAAAAGAAATAAACAAATAAGTTTACACAAGCCGTTCATATTGAAAGATCTTGATTATATAAAAAAAATCATGTGTCAGTCGCTAAGATTTCACAGTTACTAAAACATTATCATTCACACATTTTTACAAAAAATCTAACATTCACAAACACAATTGCAAAAAAAGTTCACGCTGGCAATCCTAGCCTATGTAATTTCATTTTCATTTATTTATTTATAACGTAAGGCCTAACCATAACAAGCTTTAGTGAACTTAAGCTAGTGTACAGACCTTACGAAAAGCTACCAGAAGCCTCGTCTAAATCAAAAGTGCCTGTAATTGCTTCTGATATCTGAGGCCGACCATTCACTACACAAAATAACTTAGCAAATTGGAGTTTGCGCAGATCATTTGTATTGGGAATGGAGGATGTTTTTGCTGTTTGTGCAGTTAACGGATTTAATTTTTTCTTTAAGATTTGCGCGGTTAATTTTTGTGGTCACTGTTCGTTGAACGTGACCAAACTTCATGAACTGCGCAAATACAATAGATTACCGATACCTTCGCCGGTCTCAATTGAAAATTCTATTTTATATGAGAAATGTGCAGATTACTTGTTTCGTGTTTGACACAAACTGGCTTGCGTAAAATGTATATTTGCCCAGTTATTTTGTGTAGTGAATTACGCCTTAGGCAACTTTAAAACGTTCCATGATTTAAAACAATCAAAAGCGAAAAATAGTTAACAAAACCTTAATTTATGCACTGTAATTCGTCGATACAATGCAGAACTAGCCTTAGTATTTTTTCATTTTAATACAAATTAACACCAACATTGTTGAATAAATTTGCCTTAAAATTGAAAAAATAAAACTTTCAATGATGAGTTTCAATGATAGCTACACCTGACCCCTTATTCTAGTTCTGCATTGTAGCGACAAATTGCTCGGCCATTCAAATTGAAAAAAATAAATGATAATTTTATGTTCTATAGAATAGAAAACATCCAAAATAATATTGAATAAATAAATAAAACACACAACAAATATAGAAAACATTTTCGAGATTTACGTACGTAATATGCCAATGCGATCTCTCTTACTTAAGTTCGCGAAAGTGAAAATTGAACAAAAAGAAGCAAAGTCGCTGTTATGGGAATGGTTACAAGAAATTGTGTATTCACTTTGTTTCTTAAGCTATCTTTAGCTATCAGAAGTAATTATAGTTGGGCATTTACAAAAAATACTGTAGAGTCTAAATTAAACATTTGCAACGAATATCTTGAAACCAGCTCCATTCATTATTTTTTCGAGTACCTCATTCGTTGTCGTTACATTTTCCAAAGTGAAACGAATGAATTAACGGATATAAAATAACTCAGGGAGTATTGCACCCATTGATACCAAAACATTTAGAATATTGTACTCATAAAAAATGGGTACTCGTAAGCAATGTGCCTTACAGACACATAGTAAAAATATTATTATTATTATTAAATACACCGAGTACAACGAGTAACTCAGTGTACTCTCTTTTATCAATTAAATATTTACGTAAAAGTAACTATGCTAATGCTGACCAAATGACTTTTCATATAAAAGAACTAAATAATAAGATGTATAATTTGTTGCCGATGGCTCGGCCGATGGTATTGAAATAATACAGAAGAGTGCAAATGATGAAAATTCGTTGTAGGTATTCAAGTTACTTTAATTAGCGATACCATTGAACGAGTTTGAATTTTGTTTTGGTAATACTAATGTATAAAGCGACACGGTCAGTCATTTGACATCAATCTGTAATATAGTGTTTGTAAAAATAAGTTTGTATGCGTGCATTTGTTTGACGAAAAATCAAAACCCATTTGATTTTGGCTGATGACTGATTATATGTGTAGATGACTGACGTCCTCTGACTGACCGTGTAAAGGTCGCTTAAGGCAAGTCTTGGATTCGTGCAGAAAATAAATTTGAGATAATATTCAAACATGGCATTAGAATTTTAGTGGAGACGAAAAAATATATCCGATTTTTTTTTTTTATATTAATTTCGACTTTCTCAATAACGACTCAAGCACCCTTAAGCGACCATGCTTAATATTTTTGTTGAGTGTTAAATAATTTTTCTTAATTTTTTTTTTGTTAATTCAATACTTTGAAACTGTAAACGATTTTTTATGCAATAATAAATTTCAGGATTGCAACAAGCTCTGAAAAGAGCTCAAAAGCTAGCTCAAATAAGAGCTAGCTCAAATGAGTTAAATAATTGACCTTGATTAGAGCTGAATTGACCTTAAATATGTTTGTTTAATATAAAATAAACTATTATATACTATTTTACTATTTATTTATAGATATCCAAACCGAACACAGAATTCAAATATTCCCAAGAATCATTTTAATTTCTTTCAAGAGTTGTAAGTACTAAAGAGTTTTACTCACAAACGTAAATAAACTAAGATACAAAAAAAGTTGTGGGTCATGGGACCCTCGAAAGAAGTGAAACTTTATTGTTATTTTCTTACAAAAATATTTTTTTTTATTACAGAGTTTTTGCATACCATCCTGGCTTGAGCCAAGAGTACCCATCTTTGCATTGCAATATATTGGGCTCTTGCCCTACCTATGGTTATGAAAAAAAAACAATATTATTAGTTAAAAAACTTTAAGATTAACTACTACAAAAATCACATTTTGGTATAAAGTTTGTATTATTTATTAGCTATAAATTGATGGTAAGTTTAAAAAATATTATTTTTGATAAAAGGGATAAGTTTCTTCTTAAATTGATTTATTTCACTTTCATTTTTCACTGCACTCGGGAGACTATTATAATAGTTGATACCGTCAAACAATATGGATTGTTGGGTACTGCTTAGACGGCATCTCTCTGGTCTTAAGTAGTTATTGTTTCTTAAATTATATGGCTGCGCATCAGAAACTTCCAAGATTCCTTCAGATATATCTGAACAATCCGTTACGCATTTTGAAAATGAAAACCATGGCATCATAAGTCAGCCTTTGTTTAACATTCATCCAGTTTAGGCATTCAAGCATACCACGAATCGGTGTATATATATTCAGTTTCAAAACGACTCTCATACCTTTATTCTGCAGTCTTTGAAGTCGCAACTTAACATCTGCATTACAACCAAACTTTCAAATGTCAGATGTCTTCTTATTCTACTCAAGAAATAAACTTTTTTTTGAAATTTTCGCACAAACATGACTAGCGTGATCCTTAGCTTCTCATCAATTATAACACCCAGATAGTTAAAACTTTGAACTGTTTCGATTGACGCGTTGCCCATTTATATATAAAAGAAAGAGAAACACTCCTAAAACTGAACCCTGAGGAACGCGTAGGTCATTAATAACTGTATCTGACGATTTATCATTCACTTTTGTTCTTTTATAACTGAAGCAACTCCAAGACAAAACCAATCCAATCCCAAATGACAAAACCACAGCCTTGAAAATCCCGAACAGTACAATGAAAATCCCGAAATTTTGTATGTAAAATAATTCCTTATTTTCCCTTGAAATTATAAAGAAATTATTACTTTTTTGGTATTAAACTATTCGGGATTTTGTCGGTCGGGATTTTATCATTTAGGAATGTGGTGGTCGAAATTTTGACTGTCGGGATTTTGGTAGTCGGGAATTCGTACTCGAGATTTTGGTTGTCGGTATTTAAGGTCGGGATTTCGGTAGTCGGGATTTCTCGCGATTTAGATTAAGGATAATCAGCATCCCCTATTTCAAGTTAATAATGCAATGATGTGCTTGCTTCACCGCAGTAGCAGTTAATTTTTTTCGGGAACGTGAAGAAGAAAATCAACCAACCATAACCAAACAACCAGACATGTCAGAGTACTTTACGTGAGGTACGCGATTAAATGGCAAAAATGCTACCTACTTTTGTGAAAACATAATTTGTTAAGTCTGTTACGTGGTAATGTTAATGTGTTAAGTGTGGTTATTAATAAAGTTAACGTAAGTGTAAATTAATGTAATACACGTGCTGTCAATTTGAATATTTTCCGCTCAAAAACTAAATTTGATAGATTTTATATTATTTTATCATGTATTGAAGTGGATCAGATTGTTTTCACAATAAAAAGAATTGCGCTGACTTTTTAAGTTTTTTGGAAATTTAATTTGACAATAGAACTGAAAACCTAATGTACATTTTGACAGTTTACGTGAGGTAGTCAACTACGCAATTAACTACATGTAGCGTAGAAAAATAAATTTTTGCCTTAAATAATATTTTTTGAAGTCTGTTACGTAATTGTAGTACCTAGCTACTGTAGGTAACTTAAGTTTTAATAAATGTGGTAGGTACACGTACCACGACCTCTAAAAGTATAGATTGAGTGCTACTGCCAAAGTGAATATTTTCCGTTTAAAAACTAAAATTGAGGGTCTTTATATCGTTTTGTCTTGTATTTTAGAAAATATTTAATTTGACAGTAGAACTAAAAACTCAATCTACATTTTGACAGTTTATTACGTTAACTACACTATTTAACTACCTACCCCAATTACGTATATCGAGGTTCACACTCAACTGCAGACATGACCAGCGCGGCATGATGAACGCTTGACAGTTTGCGTTCACACTAGTCAAGCATGCCGTCAACCACCATAATCGTCAAAATAATATGAAAATATTTTGAAAACCATCATGCCGCTTGACCGACCAGCCGCATGATGAAGCGTTCACACTTTTAAAACTGAGATCATCATGCCGGGCTTGTCATGCCTGAAGTTAAATGCGAACCCCCTTATCTCAAGTATCAAAAGTAGTTTTTCAAAAAAAGTAGTATTTTTGCCATCTCTGCAGCCAAACCATTTCATTATCTTTCATTCTCTATGTTTTTATTTTTGCTTATTCCTTCATTGCTTGTGCTTGTGTTGTGCTTGTACTTCAACTGGATACTGGAGATGGAGAATAATATTTCTGCCATATCTGCTTCTGCAGCCAAACCATTTAATTTTGTTTGTTTTTGCTTCATTACTTCTATCGTACTTGTTGTTCAACCCGAACGATAACGAAGTCTACCGAGCAAATACGAAAAGGGCGACCGACAGACAAATCGTTGAGCTATTTTATAGGTTAGTCCCCGTAAAGAAGTTTCACTTCAAAAAATGTTTACGAATATAGGTAGACACTTGTTTACACAATTCTTGCAGTGTAACCGCAAATACCTAACTGATGCTATTAAAAGTATGTATCGGTACTTATGTTGTATTAAACATTGTTATTAACTGCAAATCGTACGTACATATCTGCAGATTATCGTTACACAAACTTCATAGTTCAGGGGCCTATTTCCGTAAAATTAGAACGATCAAACGATAATCGTTTCATATATACTGTCTCTATCATAACGTGAAAGTATGATAGAAGGAGAAACGTTGATAACGATACTGTCTGGCGATAATCAAATTACGGAATGCCCACCCAGATCATTTCAGTTCAACTGTAAACTCAGCTTAGCTCAACTGATAGCTCAGCTCAGCTCAACTAATAGCTCAGCTCAACTATCAGCTCAGCTCACTAATTTGTGCTGTGCACATGTTTCATTTAAAACAAGCACTATAGCATAGGAGAGGAATCAATTCGAAATCAAGCGATCGAATGTTGTGCAGTGCTTGTGTGTTAAAGAGAGGTGTTCAATTTTTGTGCACACTTTTTATTTTTACAACGAGTACACTGAAGTAGTATACTTATTTAGGGAAGGACAACGAATACATTAATACAGACCTTAAGTCTAAATCCATAAAGTTCACAAAAAAATGTCTGCGTTGTCCCTTACAAGAAAAACGCTTATAGATACTGTGGGTTATTCCAAAAAATAACAAACTTTAATTTAAAAATTGAATATTATAATGATTACCGCACACATTAACTCTAATTAAAGAATCACTCATGTATATTAATTTTAGTTAAAGCGAATTAAGAGTGTTATTTATCGAAAAAGCAAAAATATACAATCAATAATCAAAATACCAAGACCAAGCAATTCGCTATGTCACAAGTGGGTTTTGTACAAGACACATTCGATCAAAGCGTTCAAAACGTGGACAAAAATCACAAATATGCGCCGCGTCGAAAGTACAAGGAAAATCTTCTTTAGAATAAAAAATTATCAAATACTTGATTCGAAATTCAAATCAATATCGCTATTTATATAAAATTGTTTTTGTTTACGAAGTCAAAATTAGTGACAGTGCCTCCGTAGTTGTGCGTCAGTCGTGCACACGGCTAATACACTTATCAGCGACTTTGTTTGCAAGTAATGGTTTCCTCTCTTCATTTATTGTTAATAATTATGTTTTTAAATTATCAAAACATTATGCTTTATTCACACTGTATGTGAATAAAGCATCTCATGGAAAATGTCAAATGAGTGCTTTTATACATGCTTTATTTATACTTGTTCCGAAATGGATACCTCGATCGCAGATTGAATTTCGATCGAAAATCATTTCCGTTCTAAATTTCTTCCGAATGTAACAAGAAAATAAATAAATAATAATACAAATTCTATATACTAATATGAAAATTAATTTAAATTTTTTTTTTCCGAATAGCTCGATAGGGCTTTGTTTATAAAAAAAAATACTTTCTGAATGGCTTTTTGATAATAAGTGAAACAAGAACAACAACATTGGCGAAAAAGTATTGTTTTTTTCTGAATGATTATAATTGTAAATACTTACCAAACGTAACATAACCAATATTGTCGCCTACTTTAGCATCAGAATTTGCCAGCTCTAATGGTGGTTCTCGATGAGAAAACAATACTTGCGGTGCTGTATGCGATGCTCGCCGACCTTCTCTCAATTCCTGCATAAAAACTTTGCCTATAACTACATCATCCTCATCGCGAAATATAGTACTAAAAACAACAGTGACTCGGTCGGGCTTCGCCTCAACATACCTTTAAAATAAAATACCAAAAAATTATTTTATATATTTGCGAAAAAAAAAAACTTACAATGTTTCATCTGTACGATAATTGATAACTGCTCGTTTTTGGCCTTCTTCGCCGGCTTCTTGAAAATCAAAATATTTTTCGAAAACTGATGC
This sequence comes from Baccha elongata, assembly GCA_951217065.1. NCBI lineage: Eukaryota > Metazoa > Arthropoda > Insecta > Diptera > Syrphidae > Baccha > Baccha elongata. The sequence goes on from OX578272.1 coordinate 211,734,738, forward strand.
AAAACAGTTTCTTTTTAAAAGGCCAATTTTGCGGGCAATAGCCTCCCAGTCTGATGGTATGTTTTCTAAATTAATAAGTACTGAGACGTTGTAACCTATAAATAAGAGACATTTTAAAATGTTTGCAAAACAAAAGGTATCATTGAATTACCTTCCTCAGTGTCTGTGAGCAGACTTCCATATTCTCTTTTTAAGAGCTCATCAGCTCCATGTTCTTGCAACTGCTTATAGAACTTTAGTGCTATGCTTGTCTTGATGAAGATAAAATTAAATATGTTTTCATCTAATATTTTGAATATTTAATAAACTTAACTTACTCTAACTTTTGTCTTATCACCGTTCACATTTGATATGTGAAATAACACTCCATCAAAATCTGCAATTGTGACATCAATTGACTCGGCTTTCAAACTTAAATGAAATATTAAATTTTTGAATTTTTTTTATTTTATTTATGTATTTAGTTGAGAAAATTGGGCTCTATTATCAAAATGAGTCTGTGTACGTATACATTTTTTCTCACGCTTGCGGAATCGAGCCCCTGATGATAGTTTGATAGCAAATCGAAACGCTTTGTCAATAAAACACAAAATACATGGGTATGTTTAATTATTTAAAAAAAAAATATCGGGAAATATACCTACATTACGCAGATACCTATATGAGTGTTGCGTTTTTATTTATTTAAATAAAAACTAAGACACAGATGAGTGTTCTGGCTCCTACAATATTTTTTGAAATTAATAGTAAACTATGAACACCTAACCTTGCAGTAAAGCTTTAGCCTATAGAAGACATAAATAGGTACATATTTATATGTATATATGAATGCAAACTTGTTAAGTTCACGATATATGTATCAAGTAAGTGCTCATGAGCATCCTTCATAATTTGGAGTGTTCCCTCAGCAATAAATGAGAGAAAAAAAAAACGGAGAAATTGGAGAAATCAGAGGAATCGGAGGAATTTTTGTTGGTTTAAAAAATCTCTGTCGATTCCTCCGCATTTTTTCTGAGATTGTGAGGAGAAATTTTTATGGATTCATTCCTCAGTTTTATTCCTCATTGAACAGCTGATCATTTGACATCTCAATGTCATATTCGAGTGGACGTTCGGAGGGCCCTCCGAGTGAAAAAAAACCTTCCTAAAATGGTCGATTGGCTGTTCGGAGTGATGTTTGGGAGTGCTAATTTGCCTTCCTGAATTGAATTGGTAGTGTTGGGAGTGCTGTTACAATTTACTACCCCATATATATTGTTTATATCGATCATATGGTCAAAGCCATATAAAACAAAACGCGCAGTGTGTTTTCATTTCTTTTTTATAATTCAAGAACTTAAAAAATAAGTGTAAATAAGGAACAAATATTGAAAAAACAATTTTTAACTCGTTTTTGCTTCGTTCGAGGTTACAAAAAATAAATGTAAAAAATCTTTAGTCAACTACCACATACAAAATTGAAAAAGGGTGAGTTTTTAATGATCCATTGGATTCATATGTCCCTCCTCTTCGGAGTGAAACCACTCGAATATGACATAAAGCTGATTTGATTGGTTTTGCTTTTCAAATGAATTATTTTGCATTCAATGAATACAAAACAACATTTTAAAAGAAGAAAATTGATTTAATACAAATATGAAATATTAAGCTTGAAAAAATATCTACAAAAATTTGAGCAAGTCGTCAATATCATGAATAAATTACTTTGAAATGGAAATTCAACAAACAAAAATAAGGCTGAGTACGATAACAACTGTTTTAGCAGATTGAAATTTTTGAGGAGCCGAGGAATTTTGAGCCAAAAAAACGCCTTCGCCAAAGTGACAGTGATTCCTCAATAAGGAACGCATAATGATTTGTTAGTCGATTTATATTAGTGTCATTTTAAGAATTTAACTCGGTAAAAAACTTAATTAAATTTTTAAATTCATTTATTTATAATTTATTCTTTAGGTTTATATTTATGTTAAAGAATTTCCAAGTTTGAGTTGCTCAAGAAATAGCTTGTTGTGTAGAAGATACCAATTTTGTGAGTTAAAGTGAAGAAGGTTATCTTGAATTTAAGCTAATTTGTTATATTATTTCAGAATAAAATTGATTGAATTGAAACGTCTACTAAAAGTTAGTCAATGAGCTGATTGGACAGATCCCTTCAAAAGTTAGTTGACGTTTAGGTGACATTTATGTCGTTTTCGGTTAGTCGCCCAGAAGCGTCCGGTAGCATCCAGAAGGTTTCTGAAACCATTCACTTGGCACTCAGAATGACAGTTCCTCTCCTGGAAAGAAGATTTTTGTCTTCTGAATTTCAATTCAGAATCAAAACCAGAAGCACTCACACATTCATGTTTTTAAACTTCAAAATAATTTCATCTGTCATTTTTCGTTTTGGACATTTATGTATATTTCAACAAATTTGTTGAAATTTGATGAAAATTAAAAAGTTTTGTAAAAAACACAAAGTGAAAAAGATGATAAATAGTCAAAAGAATAGATATAAGGAACACAAAGTGAAAAAGATAATAAATAGTTAAAAGAATAGATATAGTGAACACAAAGTGAAAAAGATAATAAATAGTTAAAAGAATAAAATAGGTATTCGATGCAATTTAAAATTCATTTGTAGGTATTTGGATATTTAAGAAGTGGATGAAAATTTGCGTTGATGTTTATCACTACAATAAAACATATATTTTAGAATCGAATCAGCTGTGTTTGCTTGTTCGCTTGAAATCCCGGATCGAAGAGCTCTTCGGGATTACCACCCGAAACCGACACTAGTCAAGAATTTAGTAGAGAATTTTTGCACTAAAAAATTTAGTTGGTCTGATAGGGGATGGTCCGATAAAAACAGGTCAATTTTGAGCAAAATTAAAATAGTTGTTTTAGAAGTATAAAAAATCACTTTAACCGACCTAAAATTTCATCCCTAAAAGCGTTCCCTTATATTTTAGCAGTTGTTTTCTTAAAGAGAGTTGTCATGCCTGAATGAATGAATGAATTAATGAATTACTTTATTGAGACTTAAGATTTTTACATATTATCTTTTTACATTCATCGATATCTTATCATTACCGACTCTGGTATAACACGGTGTCTCCACGATCTAGATTTCATAGAATGCAAGATAGCATTCTATTAAAATTACCTATGGAGACCGCAAATAGTATTCTATGAAAAATTTCTTGCAATATACTGCTCAGATCATATCATGCTATAGATAGTATTCTATGAGCTGTCATTTTCATATTTACTTTTCCGTTTTCTTTGTATTTGGACTGAAATAGTATGAAATAGTAAGCTATCAAATGCCCACCTTACATTTTATAGCATTTTAGCAATCTTTCTTTCTATGGAAAATGACAGATGGTAATTGACGAAATCTTGCTCGTGGAAACACCGTGTAACATTTAATATATAACCATTAAATAACATACAATTATTCCTGTTGTGTAAAGATGTCATGGCTATTATTGAAAAAATAGACAGAGAAACTTTTGCTACAAAAAACGAAAGGGATCACACAAATGTAAAAATCATATCTACTTTTAATAATAGAATCGTTCTGTTTACTTATCTGTATGTATAGGTATAATTTTGTTATCTTGACAGTGCGAATTTCACTTTTTACGGCTGGCTGATTTTTATCAGAATAGCAATTTATTTACTTTTCGTAGGTATGAGAAAGGGCGCCGTTAAATATAACAAAGTTACTTTTTGTTCTGCAACATTTAAGCTTACTTAAGGACTTAATTCTATATAAATACAAATAATTCCAAAGAGCAGCCAGCCACACCTCTCAATAAAGTTACAATACAAAAATGGTTTGTTATCAAAAACTTGTTAAAAACATTAGTCACCAACAAAAGAGTAACATTGAGCAGTCATTTTTACTTTTTGATTATTTATTAAAATTCCATTCCTAACTTTTCTTATCTTTGTACAAAAAGTTAAAAGGCAGAACAGTTAAATCGGTTTGATAAAAAGTAATTTTTTCCCAAAGAAATACAGACAAAATATTTATAAAATGCATGTGATGTGACCTCATGAATTTGACACCAAAAGTTTATTAAATCTGACTGTCCCCTTTCGCTGCAAACCTTATAGAATGATTAATCTTTTAATGATGCCGTGGGCCGTGGGGTGCTTGCATTATATTTATGATATAGCCATAATACAGACAGGGACAGGCTCCTCTTCACTTTACAAGTAACTAGAGATGCGAAACCAAAGGAAACATGGAATTATTACACATAAATTAAATTGTTGAAGCGAATCTTTTTTGCACCAGCAAAATATATTTTTCTTCAAATTGACACCAATTGATAGAATTTTAGGTCAAATTGAATAAATGAAGACCGCATACGCGTGTAAGGTTGGGTATTGAATTTTTCATTCATATTTTTTTCTTTTACTCACCCAGCAAGTGCATTCCGAAATTTAACTAAAAGCGTTTCTTCGACAATACGATTATTGATTTCTAGTAGAATCATGGTTGTGCAGTATTTTTAGCAGTGGTTTAGATAGTTAATTTTTATTTTGGGTGTTCAAGTTAAATAACAAATTATAATAAATTTTTTTTTATACTGTGGCCGAGTGCTGGGCGATTATCTTTGAACTACACTACCGTACCGTTGAAAAAAAAATTCGTTGAAAGCGATTGCTTGCGTTGCAGCGCGACTGAGAATTGATGACTGGGTTTTACGTAAAAAAGACGATAGGCCGACGTATATGGACGCACAAATATGAAATATGGAATTCCAGCACTGTAGATTTGTGGACTTTTAATTTTAATGCTAAGTAAATAATTTCAAATGACTAGAAAAAAATTTTTATTTGAGAATTTATAGACTGCCACTGCAGTACCTATTTATTAATAATTAAGAACACTGAACACAAAAAAGTATAAACACACCATGCCAGTGCAAAAGAAGGGAGGTGTTTATTTTTTGCTTTTGACAATGCGTTAAAATTTTCAACGCATTTCGATTCATTTTCAAATCAAAATGAATGTTGGTGAGATGAACATTTAGGTGCGTTACGTTGGAGTTGAAAAATTGAAAAACAATCTAGTACTACAGACAGTCACGGTTGAATCGAAGCGAACTACTCTTGTCAAGATCTTTGAAATTTTGTTCATAGCCGTGAATACGTTACCATTGTTGTATATATAATTTCTACGGCAAATAACCGTTTGGTACCTTGAAGGCACGTCAATTCCGCACCATCGTCAATTTGAGTAAAATCATCTTTTAGGTGGCAAAGTACTCACGAGTTCATATAAACTTGTATGAAAAAACGAAAACAGTCGTAATACAACAAAACTAACTCTCTAATGGCCAGTTTGTCTCCAAACACTTTTAAATATTTATTGGGTTGTTAAATCTTAAAATGGCATTTTTCAATTTCACCAACCACTTTCCGTTTTAAGTTATAACTGGCCCCTTATACATTATTAAACAATTCACTTCGTCATACAGAATTATATATGGAAATCCAATTATATAATTATTTTAAAGTTGATGGGAACAATTTAACTTCATATAACTTTTTAAATAGCAATTTAATTGAACTTGACAATTACCTTGGAAACCTTGCATTGACTGGAATAATGAATTCTTAAGTTTAAATTTGAAGAACATGTTTAATAATTTTATGGGTGTTCTAAAAAATGCTTTAAATTATCTGTGCCAACTAAATTGAAAAAGAATATGTCAAAGCCTCCATGGTATAATACTTACTTAAAAAATCGTAAAAACAAATCTTTTACAAAGTTTAAAAAATATAACGATTTGAATACAATTTTGTAAGCTTCGCAAAGAATTTACTGTGTAATTTTCACACAGAAACTATATTATGAATGTGGACTTAAAAAAATATCAAAAATAATTTAAAACGGAAATCACTCAAGATTCCTAATTCTATGATTTTTAAAGATGCAGAATCTACTGGGGTCAGTAAGACTGATAAATTCTTTGCGCAGTTTTTTGAATATGTGTACTCTAACTTTCAAGGAAATGTTGTCACTCCTTCTAATGATCAACATAAAGTGAATATAGGGTCCATGCAGCTTGAGTTTGTCGATGTTTTAGATGAATTAAAAAGACTTAAACCAAATGCAAAACCTGGTACGGATGGCATTCCTGCCATAGTCTTAAAAAGATGCTTGAACTCTCTTTGCCTACCTTTGCTTATTATTTTTAATCTATTTATTTGTTTATTTATTTATTTATTTAACCATCTATAAGTTGCAGAAAACTTTCTCTTACTTAATATAAATTATACTATATTATATGTATTATAAAAAGAAATTTTCTAAACAATTGCATTCATAACAATTATGCATTTGAAAATATCTCGATTTTGATCAAGGTCGAAAGCATTTGCATATTCGTTAAATTTAACACAAGCATTTGTGATTGGTTCATGTTGACCATAGTTTGTTGCATGACGAGAAATATGAAAAAAATCATTATATCTAGGTCTTAAAGTTCTAGATGGTGCATGTATACCAAACAAAGCTAGAAGCGGGGGGCAGTCAATATGCCCTACAATCAAATCCCTAGCAAACTTTACAGAATAAAAAGTTCTTATACTAGATAGAGACTTTAAATTGATCAATAAGCATCTACTGTTATAAGATATGGCATAGTGTCAAACCAATTCAATTTTCGTAGCGCATATTAAGTGAATCTTTTTTGTTTTTTTTTTTTCAATTCGTATCAAATCTTGTTTGAATAGAGGCGACCATGCAACGCAACAACATTTTAGTATGGGACGAACCAATGATACGAACAGAGATTTCAATGTATAAGGATCTCGAAAATCATGAGAATTTCTGAATATAAATCCTGACATAGCATTAGCTCTAGATATAACATAGTCAATATGTATATTAAAAGACAAATCTTCTCTTCCGAAACATTCTTGGACGAATGGAAATCTTCTTTTTTGATTCCGATTTTCAAATCAGGCTAAAAAAACAAAATTGAAACCTATAGAAGAATTTTGTGAGTTATCTGCAAATCCAAAGCTTTTGGAAAGTTTAGTTAAAATTAATCGTGATTTTCTAGTTAAGGAACAAATCAGTAGTGCCCAACATGGATTAATTTCAGGAAGGTCAACGTTACTAATGTAGTTTGTTTCTCTTCCTTTGTGGTTGATTCTATCGTAAACCAAAGCCAGATCGATGCCATTTACACTGATTTCAGCAATGCTTTTGATTCTGTATGCCACAATTTACTGCTTTTTAAGCTTGAAGTTTTTGGCATTCACTCAAGCCTGTTTCAATGGATCGGCTCATTTCTAATTGGCAGAGTGCAAGAAGTGAAAGTGGAAAAATATATTTCAAGGCCTATTAGATGTACTTCAGGTGTTCCTCAGGGTAGTCATCTTGGTACTGTTGGCTAAACATCGAAATATTTTACCATCGATGGTATCGATGTTTTTCTATCGATACCATCTATAGTTTTTTTAACATATTTATTGATCTCTTATCTTTTACATAATTATGTTTATGATAACGAAATGTGAACATGAAATAATTCTGTTCAAATACAAAAAACAAATAAAACAAACTTTTGTTGCAACAAAACAAACCTACACAATATTACCTATACCAATACCTATAAAGAGAAATATATACAGAACTGTGTTAATCATATAAAGGGTATTCATAATCCCTTGAATAGGCGCAAAATATAAAAAAAAAATAGGAAGTGAACTTTTTAAAAATGAGGTCAAGATTCCTTAATTTTTAAAAATTCACTTCCTAATGTTGTAATTCCAACCCCTAATATTTATTCACCACATGGGTTTCTTTCATTAGAGCAAGCGAAAGGAAAGCATATATCAATCGAAAAACTTCAATCGTTTTCTTTGTCTTGCATTTTTAAGACGCCTTTAAAATTAATTGGAACAAAATTGGACTTTAGTTTATTGGCCATTTTAAAACTGAAAGGGGTTGGTGGAAATAAAAAATACCATTTAAAGACTTAACAACCCAATTAATATTTAAAAGTGCTTGGAGAAACTGGCCATTAGTTTTAAGAATTTAATGTCAATACTGTTTAATAATTATTTATATTATAACAATCAGTTGAAACTCGTAGATTAATAAATAGATAAAAAGTTAGTCCAGAATCGAAAATGGAGGAAATGGAGGAATCGGAGAAATTGTGTTGCTTTACACAACAAACCAACAACCATTTTTATTCGATTTCTCCGATTCCTCCGTTTTTAAGTTTGGCGTATTATTTTGTATAAAAATAAAATTAAAGTAAAATTAATTTATTTGTCTTTGATGTCATGGCTCTTTTACGAAAAGACTCATGATAAACTCATTTTAACATATATCCATTTGATTTTCTTAAAATAAAGGGCACAACACACAATTGAGTCACACAATCTTGCTCTTGTGGTTGCCCTAAATTAAAAAAAAATAAACGAAATACAAAAATCATTTCAAATTTCATTAAAAACGTTAGTACATTACCTTAAAAGTACTTCGTACCAAGTTTGAAGCGAATCGGCCCAGCGTTTAGGCTGTAGGTGCCGATACACACAGATTGTCGGACATATTTTTATGTCTTTCTCTATCAATGTAATGCCATGTTTGATTGTTATCACAATTTTTTTTTGCACGATACCAGTACGATAGTACAGAGTAAGGAGAAAGTTGCGTGATTGGACTTGCGTCTGAGTTGCGTTGCTTAAGTTGACGGTGGGCCTTTGTGTCAAACTTAGATATCTTCCTTTAATACATTTACTGAACTGAGAAGCTTTTCTTATATATTTGTCTTAACTCGAAAAACTGCCGAAACAAATAAACGTTGATACATTATAGGCACACCTATTACATTAGTCGACTTTACATACTTTAAGGGGAGCAACTTTTTTGTCTCAGTACTCTATTCACTTCGATATTTTACAAAAATTCAAAGCTCTGTGAATTGATGCGCGAGTTGATCGTATTTATGTGGATTACGGGAAATAAGGTACCTAAAACGAGCAATGATCCACTTTTGATAATTGAAAACATTACTTACCTATTAATGTAAATAGGAACTGTTCCTAACAATTTAAAGCCTTCATTAACTAGTTAAAAATAACTTTTTCTTAGTAGGTTCACAATTAAACTTCTTAACTATTAACTATTAAAACATTAGGATTGGCACGTTTATGTACAATGTACCCCGGATTTTTATTCACCACACATGGGTCTCTTTCATTAGAGCAAGCGAGAGGAGAGCATATCAAACGTGGCCATGAAATGAAATAATACGGTCTGTCTACCGTATCTATAGTTATAAACCCTATTTGATATTTAAAAAAAAATGAGGTAGGTACGTACTTAAAATATCCTAAAATATCAACTTGCCGTTAAAGCTTTAAAATAAAAATAATATGAATTCGAAACACCAAATAAATGTTTACTAACCTGAGTTTCAATGAAGTAAAGTATCGATTTGCCGTAAAGCTTTAATCTTTAAAATGTTACAGCTTTAAAATAAAAAAAAACTAAGTAAAGTCCTAGTAAATGGTTTATTAACCCGAGTTCACAAAATTATTTTAACACAGTCACAATTCCTTTTGAGTAAAATACGTAATACTATGTTCCCACCTAACGAAATTACTCAATTTCAGCAAAAATTCTGAAATCACTTCCGAAATAACAAAATTTCCCATATCAATACGCAATTTCAAAATCATCTCAAATGAATTCAATTTCTACAAAATTGCGTTGAAATTGCCTTTTCACAACAGATTGTACTAGTTTTTTGCAAATTTTTAAGCGAACAGAATTTTTAAACTGACAAGAAAATTTGAAAAAAAATATTTGAATTAACTGTCATACAAATTTGAACAACATTTCAAATTTTTGAAAAAGAAAAATAAAATAAATAATAAATAATGTCTGCTGTAATCTCAAAAAGGAAATATAAAAAAAAAAAAAAAATGGTCACTGCCAGAAGAGGAGCTTCTTTTCGAGCTATGGGAAGAGCATATTGGGGAGCTAAGAGGATCCCGGAAGAACAGCCACGTATATCAAGAGATGGCTGCAGCCCTAAGCGAAAGAGGATTTCCCTGGTCGTCAGAGGAAGTCAAAGTAAAAATTAATAATTTAACTACCAGGTACAGGTGAGTTTTTTTATGAGCAGTAAGGAAATCGCTCTCTATATAGTAAAGAACTTGGCTCACGTTGTCACTAGATACCGACTTTTTTATATTCTAATTAAAATCAAAAACTAAGAACGCAGATTTGTTCTGCATGATAAAACGAATCGTCTGAGGTATAAATCGTTGTTATAGAAATAGTACTTTTGGAGAAAAGTGTAAAAACAAGTGGGAATTTTCAATTTTTTTCCCACTTGGATCCGAAATGCAGAAAATTCTTACTTGTTTTTCCACTTTTCTCCAAAACTAATATTCCTATTACAATGATTTATACCTCAGACAATTTGTTTAACCATGCAGAACAAATCTGCGTTCTTAGTTTTTGATTTTGGTAAGAATATAAAAAGATCGGCCTCTAGTGAACAATTTTGGTTATACTGTCAGTCAGTACCTAGGGTAAAAAAAGTTTTTGAAACGATTTTTTTTGTATTTTGATTCGAATGCAACTTTGTTGTGGATGTTAAAAGGAGTAGATAGAGGTATAAATCATTGTTACAGGAATAGTAGTTTTGGAGAAAAGTGGAAAAACAATTTGAAATTTTCTGCATTTCTGATCCAAGTGGGAAAAAAATTGAAAATTCCAACTTGTTTTTCAACTTTTCTTCTAAACTTCTTATCCTTTAGGTATGATTTATACCTTCATCGATTCTTCTTATAGCCCCTTTCAAAATGCCATCAATAGTTTTTGATTCCATTATCTTACAACTTCAGTTTTAAAGCATAAAGGTATAGTAAAAATGTTTAATGTTCATTTCAGAAGAGAAAAGGAAAAAATTGGCTGCTCTGGTGGTTCACCAACTGATTGGCCTCATTATGAAAAAATAAACTCAATAATAGGTAGCTTTAAAATGAGCAATGTTGATCTGTTGGTAGTGGAGAGCATCGAACAAGGTAAAATATATTTTTGTGTTCGTTTTTTCCATTTGTTTTTATTATTAATTTTTTTTTATAAAGGAGATGATGATGAATACATGGTGTCAGGGTTCGAAAGCCTAGAATTGCCTGAAAATGACTCCAATTCTATCTGGAACTCGGCAGCAGTAACCCCATCGCCTTCTCCTTGGTCGGAAGCCTGTACCTGTAATCTACCAATGCAAGTAAAACAACGGAGTACCATCCTTTGTAATTATAATAATCTAAAGCATCTTCAGCTCTAGGTCTTACTTCAATATGACATCCATCTTTAGAAATAATTAGCAAATGTTATAAATGTTGTTATATGAAAAAACTTGACATGATATTACCCAGAGCTCCAATGCATTGGGGAAACCCCAATCGTTCAAAACCGCTCATGAGTTCGTGAATATCACGTGCATGTAAGGGATATTTGTTTAAATATATTGGCTTTAGTACCTTGTGGACTTCTTCGCAGGTATCTTTGAGAATTTTACATACAGTGGATTTCCCAACTCCAAATAAATTAGCAATGCTTCTGTATTCTGCTGAAGATCCAAGTGAGTACAATGCAATAGCTATTCGTTTTGGTAGTGGAATACATTTTCTGTACTTGGTATCACATTTTTCCAGGCCTTTTAAAGCACAACATAAAACATTAAACGTTTGCCGATTCATTCTAAAATTTTCTTTGAAGAAGTGGTCATCATTTTCAACCACTTCTTTTTCCCAGAACGTACTGGTTCGATACTGAAAGTCACAGGAATAATTTGCACATATGATTTTATCAAAATATTCTTTATACTAACCTTTACCCAGATATTTCTTGAGACACCAGATTTCCTATTTTGTAGTATCAAAATAATGGATCTTTTTAAAAAAGCTAGTTTTCGTTGGCGTTGGTAGCGCAATCTTAATAGAACATTTTTTTTATTCATTAAAATACTCATTTGACATTGGAATTTGTATTTTTCCTGTACGTAGTATGTTATAAGTTGGTTTAAAACTGATTCACTCATGTTTTTAATATTTTATTTTATATATATTTAATTGGTTTTGTGCAATGTGCAAAATATTTTTTATTTGGGATTTGACAGCTTGGATTTTTTGACGTAAACTGCCAAACAAAATCATTTTGATTGTAGTGTGAACACTTTTCGCAATTTTGAAATTGAGGTCTTGAAATTGTGCAATTTAGTGCTAGGTGGGAACATACTATAAGTTATTCACTAAAACAAAAACTTTTCCACTTTATTTTTCACCAAAACTTAGATTTCCACTTTAGTTTTCACAAAAACTTTGATTAATATATTTCTGCACAATGTATTGCGTTCAATGTTAGAGATTAATAATTCAGTATGTCCATCTTAACAACCAATGGTAAATAAAGCGTTAAGTTTTCTTTTCGTTAGGTTATTGTTTACCGGTTCAAAGCTCATTCGATTCTTGTCTGTACTTGTCCATTTCCAGAACCTAAAAACGGTTTTGATTTCAGATAAGTTTTAATAGTATAGATGCCGCTGCTATTGAGTTGGAGAAAAATATTCGTCTGTTAATACTTGGTCGTACTGTTATGGGCAGAATCAAAGATGAATTCAAGTACTTTGCTATGTTGGTATCACCAAATATTTAAAATAATTATTTTATGTCCCATTTTTTCGAGTTGCGGAAGTGAAACTTTGGTGTCGTTTTTTAGCCAAACTGTGGACATTTGTCCAGAAATATAGTTTTCGTGATCTAGTTTGACATTTCCTCTATCTAACAGCATGTAAATTGTGTCAGTCGGTTCAGTGATTGCTGAAATACAGACGGATTAAGATTGGACCTAAAAATACTTAACTTCCGCTGAATTTTTTTATTTTAAATTTAACCTTTCCGGTTCCAGTAAATTTAATTTGTTTTGGTGCTTGTCCCTGATAAGCATATTTTTCTTTAAACCATTAGCAACGCCATCTCTACTCAAAACTAAAAATGAGTATAAGTGAACATATACCTAGTTTATATGCATGGTTGAAGCGAGCTTGAACTTAGGTTCACCCATTTGTAAACGGGGATGAGTTGGAACGAAATGGAATTCGACTCGATTGCACCCGAGCAGTGGTGTTGAGTCGAAAATTAAATGAAATACCTGGGTTGAAATATTGAATACACAATTATTTCTGCATGTGATCAATTGCATATTAACGAATGAATATTTGTTGTTGAAAAGTATGCGCATAACTTGTAAAACCAATACAAATATTTTTTTCCCGAAAATTCGATCTTTTGGTCTTAATGTCCACAAAGCAACGCAAGTATTCTCCTGTCATTTCAACTTTTTCGCACTTAACTCAACTCCTCAAGCATTCAACTATTTGGCTGAAATATCTGGGTTATAATTTCGTTTCAAATCAAACTCGATCTTTCGACCCTGCATATAAACTAGGTAATAGCCGTTTTTGTTTGCTGCGTGATTTTTTACCGGTTTTGATCAGTAATTTTAAAGCTCATTTCAATGCTTGCCTCTATGCTCTACTTATCCATGTTCAGTATCCAAAAACATTGCATCAAAAAGCTTACCAACAATAATAAACCAAAAACATAGAACCAAAAATCTTTCCCCAATAATAACGAACCATACTGGCTTTTATTATAGAGAGGATATTTTAAAATTAATTTCTTTCACAATTTATTGTTGTCATCTTCAGTTAAGGGAAAAACGTTGTTGGAGAAAGAACAAGGCAGGAGTTTCCACTTTTTAGCAATCCTCGAATGAGTGCAAGATCATCTTGAGTTAAAGACCAACCACTCAACTGGCCCACACTTTGGAGTTCTGGACAGTGTTCCATTAAAATCTGTAATAAAGAGATTCAACCACAAATTAAATAAATAACAAATTTAGTATCAATATTAAGAGAATCAAAAATTAAAAACGTTATCTAATTAAATTATTAAATTATATTTTAGCGTTGTGTCATTTTACGATTTATGCGATTTATACCTACATACAAATTAAAGCTTATCAAAATGAGAATAATGGAAAATCGCCCAAAAGTATATTTAAAGAACTGTTTGTTTTGGTCTATTATTTGTAGGAAAATCTATCATACCTACCTCGACAGTAGGCAACTTATAACGTCCTAATAGCAACAAGTGTATACATTAAGAAACCCGACCAATTTAAACATTTTTTTGTAGTTCTTTACAATAAATTATTCCAATTCTATGTCATCAACCCCAATGCCGGTAAGAAAAATTTCAAGTAGCAGAGACAAAATTTGTGGAAGATAGTTCGAACACAAACCCAACCTGATTATTTGTAACTACCCCTGCCGGCATATAGAGGTAGAAATTCAACCGCGCAGAAACGAAATTACGAAATTTCAAAATTTTGTGTTATTAATGGTGATTTTTGTTTCCCAAATTCAATGCTCTTATTAGTCATCAGTCAAAAACAGGCACGAGCCTGATATTGGAAATGTCAGAGAAAAAGGAGTAAATGGAGGCAAAAGAAGGCAAAGTTCTTTGGAGGCGAACAACATCACGATAGAAAATAGAGACAACAATACAACTACAACTGAACGAAATGGTGGACACACATAGTGATGTGTAAAGAGGAAAAAGTACCACCAAATGAGGTGCAGCAATCGAGTCGTACTCCAAGGATATAGTAAAATTTGTATATGTGTCAAAGTCTCATAACTCTTCAAAAAGGTGTAAAATACTCTTAGGAAGCTAGGTGAAAAAGTAGAGAAAATAGAATTAGCCTTTAGAAAAGAATAAGTACCTATACAAAAATTTAGCATTGAGAGAAAAGATTAAACGAATTATAGAAATGTTTGAGTATTATTTTTCGCACTAATAATGTCTGAAGTGTAAGAATAGAGAGTTTAAGTGTTGACAAAAGGAAGCTTTAGCTACAAGATTAAGTATGCGTTTAGTTTTTGACAAAAGTACAAGATGGAAGAAAGAGTTTAGTACTATCTGATCTGAAAATATAACTTAAAGTAAAAGTGAGGAAGACGAGAGATGTTAGTCAAAACCTGAAAAGAAATAGACAATTGGCATTATTGATTTGAACCATTGGCTAATAGTAGAACAATTTTTTCCTAATAACCAGGTCAAAAGAGTACTGGTCAGATCAGAGATCCACAAATATCCTTTTGAGGTAATTTGATCAAAATAAAAGTACTCAATCGATAAGTAAAAATCAATTTTCTAAAAATCTAGTACTGACCTAGTCATAAAACTATGGAAAAATAAATTTTCAATGGTCTCCATAAAATCTGAAAGTTAACCAGAAGGTGCTACAGAAAATCGTCGATACATGTAGTCGCTCACCTAACCACAAAAAGTCATGTAACACACTTACCTGTTTTCGTTAAATCCGTCTGACAAAAATTTGGTTAGTACTTACTCTGATATTCAACCTAAAAACCAATCGCTACGAGCCTCTCAACACAAAATAAAAGCAAGAGAAAATAATAATGCAAAACTCAATTAAATAAAAATTTTATCTTTACTGAAGATTAATTTATTAGAAAATGAAATTCTTTAAAATGTTTCCTTACCATTACTTAGAAAAAGATACGAAAAGTTAATTCATGAATATCTATCACTTTACGTGACGTCTAATGTAAACAGTTGGTGGGTCGACAAAGTAAATCACGCTAGTACTAGAATCAGTAATAGAAGAAGTACTTATCTACGGCCAAGTTCATACCCGACAAAAAAAAAGGAGGAGTTTCGTAAAGAAACCAATCCAATTCGAAAAATGTATCCATCGTGTTCCTGCAGTAAGAAAGTAAAGATTTTTTCATTTTCATCCCTCAAATAAATAAAGTCGAATAGTCTAAAAGGAAAATAAGGGTGACAAATTAAAGTTTCCTTAAAACGTTCGGAAGAAAATAAAAACTCCAAGATTGTTAAGGAAAATAAGGATTACACAAAATATAAAGGAGCCAAGATAAAGACGAACAAAGCTGGAACAGATACGTAGCCCCCAATCCAGAACGTGGTTCCAAAGGAGGGTAAAACCCTTTGCGAATTCGTCTGGAGGAAGACAACACCTCCTCTACATTATTGCCACTAAAGACACCCTCAAAAAATTAGTCCAATTGGGAAAGCTCGAAGCAAACGAAAGATAAAATCCCATTGAACTAATTTGAAGAACAATCCGAAGAAAAGTGCAAATTCCTATAGGAGAATTGAAGAAGAAAAAAAAAACAAGCAGAACAAGCCAGGCAGACAGCGAAGAAAAGAGGTGGCGACGGAAGATAATGGTGACCAAAAAGTTGCTGTGGGGCATCCGTCACAAAAGTGCCCACTCCAACAACCGGTCACTCAAAAGCGAAATACTGCCACGTGCCCAAAAACACTCGCCTGCCTGGCTTTCAATGAGGAGGCCAAGAATTTTCTGAAGATCAGTACATATACGTGGAAAGAAAAATCATCAGATGATCTCGAAATCAAATTAGAAATCATAAACTAAACATTGATGGTCCATTCAGACCGAAAAGACAACAGCTATGCGGCTAGCTGCAACTTACGACACATCGATCAACAGCATCATATCCATCTTATGAGATCTTATGGAAGCCAAAGAGATGATTTTTTTTCTCACAAGATTTAAGTACCTATTTTTAAATATACGAAAAACATATTAAAGGACCGAGGTATGGAATTCATAATATATATATATTATTACAAGAAATTTAGTAGTTTATCAAAGAATAAGTACCTATACAAAAATTTAGCATTGAGAGAAAAGATTAAACGAATTATAGAAATGTTTGAGTATTATTTTTCGCACTAATAATGTCTGAAGTGTAAGAATAGAGAGTTTAAGTGTTGACAAAAGGAAGCTTTAGCTACAAGATTAAGTATGCGTTTAGTTTTTGACAAAAGTACAAGATGGAAGAAAGAGTTTAGTACTATCTGATCTGAAAATATAACTTAAAGTAAAAGTGAGGAAGACGAGAGATGTTAGTCAAAACCTGAAAAGAAATAGACAATTGGCATTATTGATTTGAACCATTGGCTAATAGTAGAACAATTTTTTCCTAATAACCAGGTCAAAAGAGTACTGGTCAGATCAGAGATCCACAAATATCCTTTTGAGGTAATTTGATCAAAATAAAAGTACTCAATCGATAAGTAAAAATCAATTTTCTAAAAATCTAGTACTGACCTAGTCATAAAACTATGGAAAAATAAATTTTCAATGGTCTCCATAAAATCTGAAAGTTAACCAGAAGGTGCTACAGAAAATCGTCGATACATGTAGTCGCTCACCTAACCACAAAAAGTCATGTAACACACTTACCTGTTTTCGTTAAATCCGTCTGACAAAAATTTGGTTAGTACTTACTCTGATATTCAACCTAAAAACCAATCGCTACGAGCCTCTCAACACAAAATAAAAGCAAGAGAAAATAATAATGCAAAACTCAATTAAATAAAAATTTTATCTTTACTGAAGATTAATTTATTAGAAAATGAAATTCTTTAAAATGTTTCCTTACCATTACTTAGAAAAAGATACGAAAAGTTAATTCATGAATATCTATCACTTTACGTGACGTCTAATGTAAACAGTTGGTGGGTCGACAAAGTAAATCACGCTAGTACTAGAATCAGTAATAGAAGAAGTACTTATCTACGGCCAAGTTCATACCCGACAAAAAAAAAGGAGGAGTTTCGTAAAGAAACCAATCCAATTCGAAAAATGTATCCATCGTGTTCCTGCAGTAAGAAAGTAAAGATTTTTTCATTTTCATCCCTCAAATAAATAAAGTCGAATAGTCTAAAAGGAAAATAAGGGTGACAAATTAAAGTTTCCTTAAAACGTTCGGAAGAAAATAAAAACTCCAAGATTGTTAAGGAAAATAAGGATTACACAAAATATAAAGGAGCCAAGATAAAGACGAACAAAGCTGGAACAGATACGTAGCCCCCAATCCAGAACGTGGTTCCAAAGGAGGGTAAAACCCTTTGCGAATTCGTCTGGAGGAAGACAACACCTCCTCTACATTATTGCCACTAAAGACACCCTCAAAAAATTAGTCCAATTGGGAAAGCTCGAAGCAAACGAAAGATAAAATCCCATTGAACTAATTTGAAGAACAATCCGAAGAAAAGTGCAAATTCCTATAGGAGAATTGAAGAAGAAAAAAAAAACAAGCAGAACAAGCCAGGCAGACAGCGAAGAAAAGAGGTGGCGACGGAAGATAATGGTGACCAAAAAGTTGCTGTGGGGCATCCGTCACAAAAGTGCCCACTCCAACAACCGGTCACTCAAAAGCGAAATACTGCCACGTGCCCAAAAACACTCGCCTGCCTGGCTTTCAATGAGGAGGCCAAGAATTTTCTGAAGATCAGTACATATACGTGGAAAGAAAAATCATCAGATGATCTCGAAATCAAATTAGAAATCATAAACTAAACATTGATGGTCCATTCAGACCGAAAAGACAACAGCTATGCGGCTAGCTGCAACTTACGACACATCGATCAACAGCATCATATCCATCTTATGAGATCTTATGGAAGCCAAAGAGATGATTTTTTTTCTCACAAGATTTAAGTACCTATTTTTAAATATACGAAAAACATATTAAAGGACCGAGGTATGGAATTCATAATATATATATATTATTACAAGAAATTTAGTAGTTTATCAAAAAAAAAGATTTATTATCCTTATCCCTTGATGGTAATAACTAGTGACAAATATATATTATTCAAAGCATCCGTCATATAAAAAAAAAAGGAAAATTTGGTCTCATATAAAAATCTGATTACCTTTGTCGTCTTATAGTACAATTTTCAAGTATAAATTTTTGGTTTCAACAACTAAAGTCAGAGTTCGTGTGGGAGGTAAATCCCAGTATTTTTTTTTTTTGCAATTTCACAAATTTTAGTGGATGATAATATCTGTTTAATGGAATGAAAAGTAATTGAGATGTAACAAAAAAAAAATCCATTCATCAACGTATATGTGTTTTGTTCATAACATATCATTTAGCACTTAATGCGATAAAAAGTTATTGATTTTGGAAGCAATCCGATAGTCATATTTTTTTTTATGTGTAAAGAAAGACCATTATACCTACGAACCTCTTTCTGTTCAGAACGTAGCTTGTTACGAATACAAAAAAAAAGAAAGAAAAGGAAAAATAGTATTTCCTTATACCTACGTCAAATTAACCACAATCATACGCGTCGTTGCGAATACAGTCGAGTAGATTGCCTATTGTAAGATAAGGTGAAGAAATTGAATAGTACCTTTCGTAAAGTTACATATCAATGATTGATAACTGCTTACTAATGTTCGACTATGTGTTCTGGAGTATCTGTATCTGAAGCCTAAAACAAAGAAATTTTTTTTACACATAATTTTTGAGAACTTAAAATCTGAAAATTATCTTTTTCTAAATTATCTGGTAGTCCCCAGTTCGACGGGGTGCACCTTATCATTCGCCGTACCTTTGTTAGGATTTTTTTTACATTTACATAATTCTTCTTATTATATTTTTATATTCAACTATATTGAAATTTTTTTTTATTATTTTGACATTTTTACAGCTTTATATTATATTCAAAATTTTCTTTATTATATTACCGGATCCCAATCTTTTGGTGAATTCGAGGAAACTTTTTCTTTGATTTTTGGGAAAGGGGATCATTTCTGCAGACTCACAGTCTTCGACATTTTTTTTAATTTTTTTTTATTTTTTTCAAATAACGCTTGGGAAATTTCCTATGACGGAATTTCTTCGGGAAATGGAATTTCAATTTTTGTTAATGGTAACTTTTACCTCGTTTTTATGATTGTTCGCGTTTTATAAAAACATCCGATTACATATAATCAGTCGGGTTGGAACTTTTTTTTGATTTAAGGTCATTAGAACGAACTACCTTAACTGGCTCTGGTGAAACCATAGCAGAGTTAAGCGACCAAAAAAATAAATCTAACAAAATTTAGTTCAATTTTTTTTACGTTTATTTTTCCGCAGTCAATATAAAAGGAAAGAATTAGAAGAATATTAGTCCTAATATTGCTTCAAGTCGCGAAAAGAGGGTAGGTGAATAACTTACACCCTCAAAATTTTCTTAAATCTTTGAGGTTTATTTTTTTTTGTTTTGTATACAATCAATACTAAGAAGTTGTTAGTATTAGCAATATATGATCTTTTGGATCGATAATAATGTTGCATCTTTTTTTTGAACTTGATGATTCTAAAGTTAATTGATACGAATTAAAGCTATTCATGTTCAAAGATAATAAACAGTGAAGATTCTAAGTGTAGTAGTCTTTTTATAATAGATTCGTATGACTGACATCCCATTAGTATCGTTAAAGTTTTTCTTGTGCTTTTTCAATATTCAGTATAATTTAAGGGATATTTAGGATCAATAATTCAACAATTATTCTTAAGGATAGATTAGTATAGAGATTTAAATTTTTCTTTTGTTAGATTTTAAGATACATTGAATAAAATTATAAATATAAAATTTCAAGTTTAAATGATTATTGATTTCACAGTAGTTTGATTATCTTTTGGGAAGTCGATTGCTTAACAATCGTAGGGAAGCAGTTCATTTTTAAAAGTTTTTCCGCCAGTTTTACTTAATATGGAGATGTAAAACCCTAAGGATGGGGGTCGTGACTGGAGTCACCTACGCGATATCCAAAGTCATTTTTCCCTAACGATAACAACTACAACGGCGACAACAACAATAATCACAACGACAAAATAGTTCTTTAACATGTATTAAGACAAGGTCACGAGAATTTCACTAACGTTAGCGGGATGTACCTAGACAGAATTCACCCCACCAGGTACGTCATTGGGAGGGTAGCAGGGAGAGTGAAATATCCCTTCGCGGCTTTCGGGCGGGAAGTTAGGTGATAAAGGGGGAGACAAATACATCTGTTTCTCCCATTTTAAAAAAGGGTTCCTTTAATATTATGTTGACAACAAGGAACGTAAGGCAGGGTTACGGGTTTAGAAGCCAATTGGATAGTCAACACCTTATCCAATCCTCACTGTTCTTCTTTTACAAAAACTTATTTATTTCCGACGTCTTCTTCTAATAATTTTTCCCGACAGGCTCTTTTTGCTTTTTAGCATTAGCTTCTGAGAACTTTAACCGATTCATCCGTCACTTAGACTCCAGGTCTAATACTAAAATCACAGAGATTAGCAGGTGTGGGATCCTTTTTTTTTATTTTTATTTGATAATATCTGAGAAAGGACTTTAACTTAGATAGTGATACCTATTAGATTTACATAGGTTGAAGAATTAGCACCTCTTCTTTTCTTATCACAAACCCAGAAGCGATAGTTCAGTCTCAGAGTGATCAACACAAAAGTAGTAAGGTCATCATTCTTGTTTGTTAAGGTAAGAAGATGAACCTAGGTGTGATATAACTGACGGATACGATACAGACATACCTCGAGTTCTCTTGATGTGGGGAAGTATAGGCAGGATCGCTCTGCTGTGGGTTAGTGACCTTCAGTGTGAAAGAGCTTTCTTATCCTACATCTTTTCCAGATCGATGGAACTCATACATTTTATGATAGGATCCCATAAGGGGTAACCCGTTGCATGAAGAATTATAGAGATAACAGAGGAGAATTAGGAGTCGTCCTTTTTTTTCTTTGAGAGTGTATAGCCCTTCTAAAAGTTCTGGTAGCGGGGGAAAAAACCATCTCACCCCATCCGTTACATATTCGTTCCAACCTCTCCCCCTTTGATATATGCTACGAATTGTAGTCTATCAAATTTAGGTTAGGAGAAAATGGAGGCGGAACAAAACAGCATACTTAAAGGCGCTTAGAAAAATGTTGAAGTTCCAAATGCTGTTGAAAAACAAACAAACATGTGAAAAAGTTTTTCATAATAAAATTGGATTAAAGCTCGGCACGACTAATAAGGAGACTGATAATAGGAATTAGCACTCCTTGTAATAGCTATATCTCCAGCCAAAAATGGAAAAACGAATAATAAAATTCTTAAAAAAACACGAGTAAATTAAATTCGTTAAAAAAAAATTGGTGGTAGCACTTTTAAGTTGTTGTTGTTGTTCAAAACATTCAATGAAAAATTGACAGAATGGTCAGTAATAAAACTGACATTCTAGGCGTGTTTTATTGGTAAGTGTTAAGTCACTTTAGCAAAATTTTGTATGAGATACGAAAAGTGGCGATAAAGTGGTCAGTAATTAAAGTGAACATAAAAGTGAAGATAAACTCTTGGAATGCCTGGAAATTGTTGGCGCGAAATATAATGTCAATACATTTTTTGCTTAAAGGTTGGTTGCACCTATGACAGCTTAATACATGGACTCCATATACAATGATTATTAATGGTTGTGTTCAATGTGTTTTCCTTTAGGGCCGCGTTTTGCGGAAGAAGTAAGAAGCTTTCAAGCTACGAGAGTTGCAAAAAAGTTTGGATGATTTTGAACTTTTCGCTTAAAAACAAATAAAAATTGGTCAAAGCGGATCTTTAAATAAAATTATATAATTTGGAATTTAATTTGGTAATATTCAAGGTAAATAATGATTATTTATCCGGTTTTTATTTATTTGTAGTGGACCGGTGGGGTACAAGTTGATTAACTCGGCATATATAAATAGCCATACTTTGCAGAAACATCCATAGAATTATTTGAAACTTCGGCTTGGCTAAAGTCAAGAATACCAACTTTGAAATAAAATAAAAAAGTGGATACAAAAGTGGATACAAAAGTGAATATAGCGTTTCATTGGTTCTTTCCAGTGCTGACTAACTAAAAATTACCAACAAAACACGACTTCTATAATACGAATAGTACAATATAACAACAATAATTATGAAAAATCGCCCAAAAAATTATTTGAAACTTCGGCTTGGCTAAAGTCAAGAACACCAACTTTGAAATAAAATAAAAAAGTGGATACAAAAGTGAATATAGCGTTTCATTGGTTCTTTCCAGTGCTGACTAACTAAAAATTACCAACAAAACACGACTTCTATAATACGAATAGTACAATATAACAACAATAACCGGCTTTTGGGTGATTTTTCATTTATAAATGGATTTTCCCAAAATCATGGCCAAGACTGCAAAAGATAAATGTTCAATTTGCTAATTGAAGCTAGACTACTTTTGGATTCCCCAAAAGTAGTCTAGCTGCTAAATTTGGTTTGTTTTTAAAACAACAATCAATGATAAATAAAGTTGATATTTTTTATATTTAATTCCATACGCTAAACAAATTGTTGATATTTTCAAGTTTTTAGAATTACTAAGAAATTACGTTACGAGAAAAACTTAATTCATGACTTTAAAAAATCAATTTTATCAACTAAATGTTAGGTTTTTTTAAGTATCGGTTTTGTGTTAAAAATAATTCGAGGTTTTATTCAAACCTGTCATTACGATAATAAAGAAGCCTAAAAAGTAGGTTGAGTGAATGTGTACTACAGCTACTTTTCATACTAGAGCTACATTGTGGGCGCGCTTTAGGATTACGTACTTTTCAACGTTGACAGCACTAGCAGACAGTTCCAGCTACACCAATGTGTTCAGGCAGTTATGCTCAGTTTCTCCAAACGATTTTAACTATTTAATCAGTTGTTAAATTTTAAAATGGCATATTACAATTGAACCAACTACTTTCAGTTTTAAAATAAATGTTTGATGTTTTTTGATGTAACTGGACATAACCATAATAGTATTATGTTGTTTTTTATTAACGTGTAAACTGATGTCGTTTTTCCACACCAATCTATATGGACTTGCAAAAAAAACCCTTCTATTAAACTAAGTTTAACTTTTAAATTCTGATTAAAGCACATACAATTGAATAAATTTGTTTTTGCTTACCTCTATAGAATTAACCGTCAAATTTGGTGCTAAAGTAAACCAAACATCTTCAAGTTCATTGAAATTGTTTTCTACAAAAATGCTGTAATATTTTGAATACATTGCATTATTTTCTTCATGTTGCATTATACAATTTATTTAACACACCTCGTAATGTCTTCATCGTCAAATGACACAGAATCGACAGCCAATCTTTTTAAACTTGTTGAATTGCAAATGAAACTTTTTAAGGATCTGCTATTCATTGGACTGCTTAAAATCTCTAAGCCTTCCAATTTTTGAAATTTTTTAATACATGAATAGGACAACATGTCCATCATATAACAATCCAAGTCAATAAGCATGGGGCAAATTCCAGTCAGCTTTCCAATATCCAAATTTCCATTCCCTTTGATCATAGTTAAATGGCTTAAGTTGCGACCAATTATATCCAGCGAGGTTAAGAGCTCCTTGCATTGAAACTTGTATATTTTTATCTTGCGCAGAAAAGTATTTTTTAGTACGTGCAATATACCTTTATTTGGAGTATCTAAATATAGTGATTCCAACTTTGGGCACGTTTTAACAATCACACGAAGAGTTTCCGCATCTGTTCCAGTATCATGCAGGTATTTTAGTTTGCACTTGAAATTTTCGTCAATGTTATCGTGTATAAATTTAAGAGCAGGGCCAACATAAGAATATGTTGCCAAAGTTTGTACATTTGGGCAATGCTCCAAAACCATTGCAATATCTGAGTAGCAAATATTCTCCTCACCCGGCATACCCACATCAACTACGGTCAACTGATTACAGGAAACACCTTTGCTTAGATATTCTACACCCATCTCTGTAATGTCTGTCTCGCCAGAAATATCAATCAGCTGCAGCTTAGTACATGTTCGTCCAATGACCTCAAGCAGTTCATCATTTGCAATGTATGGAATATAAAGTTTTGTTAAATATGTACATTTTTTCATAATGTCGAACATGTAGTACATGTGCTCTTCCTTGACCCAAACACCTTTCAAGTTCAAAGTACGTAAGCCAGTTCCTTGTGCAGCTATTACTTGCAAAATTTTCTCGTAATAAGAAAATGGAAACACTTCTGTCACTAAAAATTGAACACCACAATTCAGAAGCATTTGCAGGCAGGTAAATCTCATTGATGCTTCCAGATAATCAGATCCAAGGATCACCCTCAAAAGATCCTGATAAATATTACCAGTAGCACCAGCCATCTCCAGATATGAATTTACTTCAACCATTGTTATGCTCATGTCGCGGTCGAGTTCAACGTGCATAGAGTATCCAATTGTTGACACTATTACGTTTGCCAATTCGGCCAACGAACTATCGCTGAGTGAACGTATTGCGCATTTCTTGGCCATACTTTGCTTTGTTTAGAAAATTCAATTTGTTTTTTTATTATTTTGTTTTGAAATAAATATAAAAACCAAACATAAACACTTTCGCGTTTCACCACACTTCAATCTGCCTTCGAGTGTTACATCATTTTCAGCCGTTTTATTAGCATCAAAAATACGTAAACTAATATTAAAACTTTATTTTTTTGAAAAGCTACTTTTTTTTATAAAAGATTTTATTTTTTGTTATTAAAATATATTCCAGTAAAGCGGGTTTTGTATCATTTTTAAAATACGAAAATTAGCACTACGGAGCGATATATAGTTACGTCTGCTAAAATCAAATCACGGAGGGCAACTATGGGGGATATGTATCTGAAAGTAAAAGTTGGACCTATTTTTATAAAGAAAAAGTTTAAAAAGCTTTTTTTTGTTAAAGTATGTTTCAATATTGATAATTATTGTAAGTTAATATATTTAAAGGTAGCTAATATAAAAATTAATGTCCACATTTGGGCGGCTGCACAATCAAAAAAAAATATTTTATTAATCCGAAAGCCAAACATACAAAAATTATTATCAATCATCGATACAATTTGAAAAGGGACCAATAAAATGAAGGATTTTAAATTTGATGGCACTATTGAGTTAATACACATAGAGGAATCAAGAACTTTGAAAATTTCTGGTACGAGATGGCGTTTTTGCTTTTGTATCTTATCAACAATAGCTTAGTTATTGCTTTTGCTTATTGAGTGTAAAATATTGATATATTAAATTAAGCAGCTGCAATTGAGTTAGAGAAAAATATTCGTCTGTTAATACTTGGTCGCACTGCTGTGGGCAGAATAAAAGATGAATTCAAGTACTTTGTTGCGTTGGTTTCACCAAATATTTAAATTAATTATTTGATGCCCAATTTTTTTGAGGTGCGGAAGTGCAACTTAGGTGTTGTTTTTTAAACTGTGGACATATGTCGAAAAATATAGTTTTCATGACCTAGTTTGACATTTCCTCTATCTAACAGCATGTAAACCGTGCAAGTCGGTTCAGTGATTGCTCAAATACAAACGGATTTAGATGCTTAACTTCCGCTGAATTTTTTTGCTTTGAATTTAACCTTTCCGGTTCGAATTTCAGTTAAGTTTAATTCGTTTAATTGTGCTTATCTCTGATAAGCATATTTTTCTTTAAACCATTTTCAAAACTAAAAATGGGTTAAAAGTGAACATAGTCGTTTTTGTCTGCTGCGTAAACACTTCACGCCGAAACACGGCTAATATAGCTTTAAGTTTTCTTTTCGTGAAGCTATTTTTTACCGGTGGGGATTGCCGTAGGATGTCGGGGATTTGCTCGTAGTATGTCTTTACTATCGACTTGTTTTTTGTTTACTCTTGTAGTAATTATTCTTTAGTTAAAAGGCAAAAAAAAAATAAAAAAATAAACAAATACAAATGCAGAAGAATTTAGTACGGTTCGGTTTGAGTGTTTTTGGTTACAGGGAATTATTGCAATAGTAATTACTCGATATGTTCATTTAGCGACATCTACTTCGGTGAGTTTGAAAACATCTTTATTACTCTATGTGCAGATACAAAAATACAAGATAACGCAACGCGCATGTTTTGTATTTGATGTCAAATGTGTTACGTCACAAAATCTAAACGTCGTGCATTTTCGCGCCTATTTCATACAATTATATTTTTGATTTGATAATATAATAATATAAATATCTCAAGATGAACCAAAGAAACTTTTAATTCTAAAAGAAACAATTTTTATTCAATTTATAAGATATAGCAAATTAACATTACGAAGAAGGCGACTTATTCGTTTAAGCGGCGACAACGACTGACTGCCGTATCTATAATCCTTCGATGAGTTTTAACGGCAGTTTTGCCGTTGACAGCTTGGCCTCTCCTGACATTTCGTCCCCATCGGACGAATCTTCATCTTCCGCTTCTGGTTCTTGTCGATAAACATCTATGTCGGGACTGAGTCTACACCATGGCTTCTTATGATCGCTTGAAATTGCATTACTGTAGCACTTTTGCTTAAGTTGGTTTTCTTGAAGGTCCTCAATCATGGTTCAAGACTTTGGTGACGATATATGGGCCCTTGTACTTCGGATCAAGTTTATGTGAATCTCCTGTAGCTTGAGGAACATGAACAATTACGATGAGATCACCCTCTTAGTATTTATTTGGCGTTTGATGTCTTTTATCGTACCGTTCCTTCCATTCGCGTCTTTCTTCCATGATGTTGGCGGCTGCATTATGTGTCTTAGTCATAACATCGTCACAATCATCTGATATTTCCTGCAAACATCTCCATTATCATCGACACCAGAGGCTATTTCAATCATTGGCACTTTTTTTAAAAAATTCTAATTTTGTTTTGAGTTCGAGGATTTCCTCATCTTTTGCTTTGATATTGGCATTTAGATCATGAATCGTGTGCTGTAGAGATTCGATATTTTTTTCATACTAAGCACAAGCATCGTCATTTTCATTTCTTTCAGAGGTAAAGAGCTCTTGATATTTGTTTATAGCCTTGTCTTTTCCGAGAGAAGGGTATGAAACGAAAGAATGGTTTTCTCAATGATTCCAGTTTGGCTGTTGACCTTTTCTTCAATGACAGTTGATTTTTGTAGATCTCCTCCTGGTACTTGAACTTTGTTTCCATGTCACCAAGATTTACGGCATTCAAGAATCATGCGGTGGTTTTTTCTACAGAGCACATGCATCGCGACCCAAAAGTATCTCTTGAGGTAGAATTTCGTCTGGCAACGATTTGGAACGTTATACGTGCACTTCTTTATTATCCATTCGCAGATCTAAGTCGATTACTTCTTTTGATTCTACGATGGCTCCTCCGAATCCTTTGAACTGCTTTACAAATTCTTTCCATACTACGTTCTTTGGAGATGTTGATTCGTTGATAAGCGAATGATCGCTTCCCGTATTCACAAATGCTGAATATTTTTGTCCACAGAAAAGGACATCCTTCATGACGGAAGGAATGAATTGTTCAACTTGTTCGTTTTGTTAGACCTTGGCGATTGTCGATTTGCTTGCGCGACAATTTTTCGACTCATGGCCCACTTTGTTGCAAACATTGCATCGCGCCCTTCGTGATGGTTGGGAACACTTCGATGATATATGCCCCATCTCATTACAGTTGTAGCATTTGATATTCTTTTGGAAGTTTGTAACTCGTCCTGTGTTTGCCTTACGTTCACATGGTCTGTCTGAAACCATTGAGAGGAAACTGATCCATCCCATACTGCGGCTTTGGTATCGGCGTACATATTTTTTAAGACATTGAGATATTTTGAGGAAACACCCAGTTGTGACAGTTTATATAATAGTGCATTCCGGTTCACTAGGTCAAATGGTGTCTTGAAATCGACAAAAAAACATGTCTTTTTATTTCTGGCTTGAAACGATTTACGATTGAATTGAGTGCAAAAATTTCATCCACAGTTGAGTAGTTCTTCCTGAAACCCGCTTGAAGATGTGTTAAAATATTAATCTGTTCACAAAAACTCCACAAAATATTTTGGAAATAACGTTCATAAAAGATATTCCGCGATAGTTTTCAACATTGTTGTGGTCACCTTTTTTATGGATAAAAAAAATTACCTACTTTTTAAAGATATTTGCATTTGACAAAATGTTATTAAAAAGTAGTTTCAGATTGTTAATTAAAGTAGGTGTTGCATTTTTAAAAAACTCATATGGGATCCCATCCTCTTCTGGTTCTTTTCCATTCTTTGCTTTGTCAAGTACCTTTTTTATTTCGTTTATATTTACTTCGGAATCTAAGGTTTCATCAATCGTTAGTACGGCTCTGCGTAGGTAAATATTAACTTTGGTTTATTGCACAATAATTTTTGGAAATAGATAGAGAGATCTAATTCGGAGATATTCGACCAAATACCGAAACTGGATCCGTTTACTTCTTTTGCCATTTTCCAGAACTCTTTTGAAATTTTTGTCAGGCCTATAAAGAGCGTGCTTGAGTACTGTCTAGATCAGCTTTCTTATAACTAGTAGCATAACTGTTTGTATTTGGTATTTGTTTCAGTGTACCACTTTTTTAGATCGTCACTGTAGCAATGTCGTAGGGCTTGAAAAAGTAAAAACGATTTTGTTCGGGCATTCATGCATTCATTATCGAACCATTTTTGTTTGAATTTTATTCTAGTACCGGAAGTTTTGACAAGTGCAGAGTTTCCAAAGCAACATGTTATTTCATTTGTGAGCAATTCTACAGAATCATCGCATGACGACATTTCGGATATATGATGATCTAACCTAGATTGGTAAGCAACGGTTTTTGTTGTAAAATGGTTTCACTGGTCCACCCAACAACTAACGGCATATGGTCCGAGTAAGTTTTGCATTGTATTTCGTAATTAAATCCATCCATTGTTCATTTGCTGTGCAGAAGTCAATTACAGATTTTCATTGCCCGCCAATAAAAGTGTAATGCCCTTCAGTGTCCCTATTAGTGCATCCATTTAAAACTATACTGTCGTGCATTTGTAACATCTCGAAAAGATCCAATACATTTCGGTTACAAACATCGTCTTTCGAAATCATTCGGGTTGGTGTGATAAGAGAATTGTTTATGTTATTTGCAGTGGTCATTGTAAGTTACTTATTCTAGCGTTTAAATCTCCCAACCAGCAAAACGCTTTTACTTGATAGGTGCATCATTAAATTGTTTAACCTTTCGAAATCTTCACTCCACTTATTGCAGTTTGTGTAAGCTGGAACAATGTACTTGTTATTTTTTTGTATAACTCTCTTTAGCAGAAGTTTTGACTGCTCCATTCCATAAAAGTTTGAATCCATTGAAAAGATTTGTAAATTTACTAACATTATCAATTGTCACATGAGTTTCAAATTGAAAGAATACATCAAAAGTTTTAATATAATTGAAAAAAATCTGAAGTCGGTACGTTCTGAGGAGCAGACTGAATCCTTTGGCTGCCCATGTTCGTGTGCAATTGATGTGTAGCTGCTGGATTTAATTCTTTCGCGTTCACAGCCAATTCACTTACGATTTTCGACAAATTAGTCATCGTACTCTTCAAGTCGTCCATTTGTGATTGCCATGATTCTGCCGTAGCCATCTCACTCGTCTCTATTTCTTTCGAATCTACCTAGTCCGACCCATACAATTCGACCAATTTAGGAACCTTTTGAGCTTTTTATTTTATTTTTATATATTCATATATTTATGTTATAGGTATGTATTGTATAAACAAAAACAGAATTGGATTTCGCTTGTTGTGTTTTTTATCATGACCTTTCTCCTGTTTTGATTTCCGTTTTGCTTGATCTAAATTGTTCCTCGCAAGTTCGTGTGACCTTTGTAAAGGGTGTTTTAGGAGTTTCGGATATTCGTCAGCATTATACAAAGGAGTCGGAGTTCTTTCTAAATTTGTATGCATTTCGAATTCAAAACCAAACAAACTCTTTGTCGGTGTCAGTTTAGTAGCTGTATGCACGGTGTTATTGTGGACATGCATCTCAACCATTGGTCCCGGCACCGATCGTCATTGTCAACGAAACTCCTTAGATATTCCGCTAAGGGTCTGTGACTGCGTGCTAGTGAACCATTTGCTTGCGGGTGATAGGCGGTAAACTTTCTTTATTCCCAGAAGTTTACATGTTTCAGAAAACAGCTTTGACGTGAAGCTAGTACCATTATCAGTGACAAGTAATTTCGGAATGTGGAACCTTGCGACAATTTCCTCGTAAAAAGCTTTTGCTACAGTAGACGCTTTGGCATCCGGGATAGTCACACATGTCATATATTTCGTCAGATCATCCTGGAATTTTTAAATGGTGCAGGGAACTAAGTCCCCGGGAACCAAGTCCACCGAGGGATTAAACTCCCACTTAGTGGGAACTAAGTTCACTTTGTTGAAGTGAACTTGGTTCCCATTCATGATGGGAACTAAATTCTAAGAAAACTGTATGGCTTTAGTTCCCTTTGAATGTGAAATACATACCCACTTCCACCTAGAACAAGTTAAACAAGAACTTCAGTATTTTGCTATTTTATTGATGGAATAAAAATATCTTTTGTATAGGAAAATTTGCACCAGATTTAACTAGCAAAGTTGTCAAAATTTCAAAGCGAAGGTATTAATGTTATATATACAATTATATATATAGATTAAGTTTAAAAAATCGTGCAATTTTTTTTTATTATTTTCAGAATCCCGTAATCAAAGATTCAAAGCAGTTCATTTTAAAATTAAGTTGACATGATTCTGAAAATAATAAAAGAAAAATGGCGCGATGAAAAACTGTTAGTGTATTTTATTTGCACGATTATTTCATTACTTACACAACTTTTTTTTTATTTTTACTTTTAAATTCAATTTCTCAAAAAGTATTTTCTAAAATAACACTTATCAAATTCTAAATTCAATAATGGAGATTTCATGTTTCGAAAAAAGTTATATCACATTTTACTATGTGCTTTCGTTGTTCGTTAATATTTTGTTTTACATGATAAGTGATTTTTTTAGAAAATGGCACCTCCCACTTAAATGGGGGGAGATAGACACCCCCTCCCATATGATTTGTTTCTTGTATTGACCTAACCTACTAACTCTAGCCATTTCATTGTATGAAAATCACCCCGCTTAATTGAATACTTTCATACATATTTTTCTGGTATTGAGTAAAAGTAAAAAATTAAAAAAAAATATACGTCTGCCACTTGGACTTCTGTTTTTTTATATGATGATCTTTGGTACATTCACCATTACAAAAAGCCTTGTACGAGATGGTTTTTTTTTTTGCTAAAAAAAATCATGTTCATCCCCCACCCCCACTTGCGTCTTCCAGTCTGCCTTCAGAATGTTTGGATTTTGCTTTTCCAACTCCAGTCGAACCATTTCCCCTTGTACCAAAAGGGTCCGAATTCACTGCAACCATCTCTCCGTGAAGAATAGGTGATGCAGGGAAATAAGTCACCGGGAACCAAGTCCACCGAGGGACTAAGTTTCCATTTAGTGGGAACTAAATCCACTTTGTTGAAGTGGACTTGGCTTTCATGCAAAGTGGGAACTAATGTCATATTCGAGTGGTTTCACTCCGAAGAGATAGGAAATATGAATCCAATGGATCATTCAAAACACTCCCTTTTTCAATTGTGCATGGGGTTTTTGACCAAAGATGGTTTACATTTATTTATTGTAACATCAAATAAAACAAAAACGAGTAAAAAAGTGTTTTTTTCAATATTTGTTCCTTATTTACACTTATTATTTAAGTTCTTGAAATATAAAAAAGAAATGAAAACACACTGCGCGTTTTGTTTTATATGGCTTAACAATATATAGATGTTAACAATATATATGTGGTAGTAAATTGTGACAGTACTCCAAACACTCCCAATTCAATTCAGAAAGGCAAATTAGCACTCCCAAAAATCACTCCAAAAATCGACCAATTTAGGAAGGTTTTTTTTTACTCGAAGGGCCCTCCGAACGTCCACTCGAATATGACATAACTCCACGTTCTTATGTGACGTACTAAGTACACACTTCGAAAAATGAAGTGAGAACTAATTTCCAACAACAACATATGAATGAGCTTTAAATTACATAGGTATCAGACCCTTTTAACTTCCTCTTAAGCTTCTCTTGATGATTACGTAAAGTGCCTACTAAAAAAAATATCTGGTTTTCTTTGATTATAAAGAAAAATATAATATAAAATATAATTCTATATATATATATACATATACAAAAATATATTTTTATTCAATCAAAAAAATAGCAAAATACTGAAGTTCTTGTATAACTTTTTCTGGGTGGAAGTGAGAATGTGTTTCACATTCAAAGGGAACTAAATCCCCACAGTTTTCTTAGAATTTAATTCCCATCATGAATGGGAACCAAGTCCACTTCAACAAAGTGAACTTAGTTGACACTAAGTTCCACTAAATGGGAACATAATCCCTCGGTGGACTTGGTTCCCGGGGACTTATTTCCCTGCACCTCTAGAATACACATAGATTTTATGGCGTTGGCTATTATATTTTATTATTATATATTATGCGCACGCACTTCGTTGTGTTTCGTTGAACATGAGCTACGGATGTGCTTTGCGATCTGAGCCGCTCTTACATTATGTAAATTTAACAGCTGTGGGCATTTGACAATCCGAAAAAAAAAATTAATGGCATTTTACCAAAAAAAGAACTAAGAGTTTGCATTAAAATATCCCATTTATCAATAAATCAATAAATTTATCAATAAATTATGCATTTTTAACACATATAAAAGAAACTGAAAATATGGGTTTTTCACATATGTTTCACATGTACTTTATAGTTGTTCATTATGTTTGTATAAATGTGACGAAACAGTTAGCTAGCTTATGCGCATTATATTTCTACACACACTGAAAACACACTGCGCGTTTTGTTTTATATGGCTTTGACCATATTATGATCGATGTTAACAATATATATGTGGTAGTAAATTGTGACAGTACTCCAAACACTCCCAATTCAATTCAGAAAGGCAAATTAGCACTCCCAAAAATCACTCCAAAAATCGACCAATTTAGGAAGGTTTTTTTTTACTCGAAGGGCCCTCCGAACGTCCACTCGAATATGACATAACTCCACGTTCTTATGTGACGTACTAAGTACACACTTCGAAAAATGAAGTGAGAACTAATTTCCAACAACAACATATGAATGAGCTTTAAATTACATAGGTATCAGACCCTTTTAACTTCCTCTTAAGCTTCTCTTGATGATTACGTAAAGTGCCTACTAAAAAAAATATCTGGTTTTCTTTGATTATAAAGAAAAATATAATAAAAAATATAATTCTATATACATATATATATACATATACAAAAATATATTTTTATTCAATCAAAAAAATAGCAAAATACTGAAGTTCTTGTATAACTTTTTCTGGGTGGAAGTGAGAATGTGTTTCACATTCAAAGGGAACTAAATCCCCACAGTTTTCTTAGAATTTAATTCCCATCATGAATGGGAACCAAGTCCACTTCAACAAAGTGAACTTAGTTGACACTAAGTTCCACTAAATGGGAACATAATCCCTCGGTGGACTTGGTTCCCGGGGACTTATTTCCCTGCACCTCTAGAATACACATAGATTTTATGGCGTTGGCTATTATATTTTATTATTATATATTATGCGCACGCACTTCGTTGTGTTTCGTTGAACATGAGCTACGGATGTGCTTTGCGATCTGAGCCGCTCTTTTATTATGTAAATTTAACAGCTGTGGGCATTTGACAATCCGAAAAAAAAAATTAATGGCATTTTACCAAAAAAAGAACTAAGAGTTTGCATTAAAATATCCCATTTATCAATAAATCAATAAATTTATCAATAAATTATGCATTTTTAACACATATAAAAGAAACTGAAAATATGGGTTTTTCACATATGTTTCACATGTACTTTATAGTTGTTCATTATGTTTGTATAAATGTGACGAAACAGTTAGCTAGCTTATGCGCATTATATTTCTACCTTTATTAATTCCAGTTTTCGACGCGCATTCCAAACGAAAAACGCGGCCTAATGAAATTTGGAATGATTGTATAAGTAGATGTTCCACGAGTAAAGGTGCGTGTTTACACTTTATGGAAAATATGAAAACGTCAAGCAGCTCTTATAACATTTTACTATAAATGTAGAGCCTTCCACCTTTTCTCGTCATTATCTTGATGTTTATTGAAATCCCGGGACTTTTCGAATGTTTGTCTTGTAACTAGTTTCAACAATCCCCTCAAGTTTAACGGCCAGTTAAACAAATTAATGTTCAGTTCACTGAAGTCGAAATCTAGCTATTCAAGTTCAAAATTAATATTAATATCGTTTTTGAAAAATATGTCAAAATTTCGAACCGTTATAAGGTCACTCATTATTAGGGCAATCAAACGCTCATACTGGGAACAACAAATGGTTTATCAACAAAAACCAGCCACCAATGTGAGATTAAGCCAACTAAGTGCGGTGACTTTCATTGCAGCGCTTATTAAATCGAATTCAGGCCAAATAACTCCAAAAACACATTTCGATGCAGAAATAAAAATATCAAAATTGATTCAACAAGCAGAAGAATACATAATAAATGGACAACTTAAAGAAGCAAAGAAAGCTTTGAAAGATGCAATGGATCTGGCCGATAATAATCATGCTTATGGAAGCTTATCCTATTTATGTGATCTGTTCTCATCTATAGTTTTAAGTGAGGGAGACTTTAACGAAGCAGAAAATATTCTTGTGAAATTAACGGAGAAACTTCTCCAATTGGGTTATCCGGAAACACATAATAGCATCGTAACATTCAAATTAAAACTAGCAAGAATCTATCAAATTCTAGAAAGTCAGGAAATGGCAGAATATGGCTTTCGAGATTGCATTCGGACACAGGAAAAAAAACTTGAAGATCAAAAACAACTTGACGATGAATCTAATGGAATTTATTTGACTGCTCTATATTGGTATGGTAAGCTCTTAACTGACCAAAAAGACTGGAAGCGGGCCATGAAGCATTACAAGTTATGTTGGGAGAGAGTTTTGAAAACAAAGAGTGTACTTCCACCGCAAAAAATGGTTATCCTGCATAGTATGGCAAATGTTTCAGCAATCCTTAAAGTATTATGTTTCCTTCTTATGTAACTCATCTGAAAAATTTTATTTTTTCAGGATTTTGACGAAGCTTTATATTATCTTTATGGTGCTATAGAAATTTGTCTTTTGGACGATCCAAACAATAAAGATCTACCAATATTTATTGTCCAAATAGGTTTAATCTACCTTCAAAAGAAAATCTATGAAAGTGCTTTATTTTGGTGTCAGACTGGACATGATTTAGCAATGCACGAAGGAAATGAACTGGCGAAAAATGAAGGTCAAAAGTGTTTACAGGAACTGAAAAAATTGAAAATCATTTAATTATGGAATTAATTTTAAATAATCAACGAAACC
Organism: Baccha elongata; assembly: GCA_951217065.1. Lineage (NCBI taxonomy): Eukaryota > Metazoa > Arthropoda > Insecta > Diptera > Syrphidae > Baccha > Baccha elongata. The sequence continues at coordinate 211,771,030 of OX578272.1, forward strand.
GAATTTAGAACTATCCATACCGTTATTTGAAAATAATACTCAAAATATACTCGTAACTCACACAATAATAAAATTTTTAAACGTCCAGGGTGCTTTTTTTTACTAAAATTTATAACATTTAGGGCCAGTCTTTTCAGCTATCAAATTCTAGAAAGTCAGGAAATGGCAGAATATGGCTTTCGAGATTGCATTCGGACACAGGAAAAAAAAACTTGAAGATCAAAAACAACTTGACGATGAATCTAATAGAATTTATTTGACTGCTCTATATTGGTATGGTAAGCTCTTAACTGACCAAAAAGACTGGAAGCGGGCCATGAAGCATTACAAGTTATGTTGGGAGAGAGTTTTGAAAACAAAGAGTGTACACTGAACCAAAAATTGTACATAAAATTTATGAACGGCGATCATTAACTTGAAATTAATGTACGGTTCACGGAATTAAATAAAATTATGAACCTATGAACGTTCATTAATCTCGTTCATTAAAATCCGTTTTTGTCCAAATTTTTTTTTATGAACGGCTATTCATTGAATTAATGAACCTGTACATTAAGACAATGAATACCATTCATTAAAATCAATGAACGTTCATTAAATCAATGAACAGCCGTTCATAAAAAAAATTTTATGAATCTGTTCACTATCCAAATGAACCTGTTCGTTAAAACAATGAACGCCATTCATTAAAATCAATGAACCATTCATAAATTCAATGAACAACCGTTCATAAATATCCGATACACTTTTTGATGAAAGATTCAATGAACCTGTTCGTTGAAACAATGAACGCTAATCATTAAAATCAATGAACCATTCATTAATTCAATGAACAGCCGTTCATAAATATCCGATACACTTTTTGATGAAAGATTCAATGAACCTGTTCGTTAAAACTATGAACGCCATTCATTAAAATCAATGAACCATTCATTAATTCAATGAACAACAGTTCATAAATATCCGATACACTTTTTGATGAAAGATTCAATGAACCTGTTCGTTAAAACTATGAACGCCATTCATTAAAAATCAATGAACCATTCATAAATTCAATGAACAGCCGTTCATAAATATCCGATACACTTTTTGATGAAAGATTCAATGAACCTGTTCATTAAAACTATGAACGCCATTCATTAAAAATCAATGAACCATTCATTAATTCAATGAACAGCAGTTCATAAATATCTGATACACTTTTTGATGAAAGATTCAATGAACTTGTTCATTAAAACTATGAACGCCATTCATTAAAAATCAATGAACCATTCATTAATTCAATGAACAGCCGTTCATAAATATCCGACACTTTTTGATAAAAGATTGAATGAACCTATTCGTTAAAACAATGAACGCTATTCATTAAAATCAATGAATCATTCATTAATTCAATGAACAGCCGTTCATAAATATCCGATACACTTTTTGATAAAAGATTGAATGAACCTGTTCATTAAAACTATGAACGCCATTCATTAAAAATCAGTGAACCATTCATTAATTCAATGAACAGCAGTTCATAATTATCGGATACACTTTTTGATGAAAGATTCAATGAACCTGTTCGTTAAAACAATGAACGCTATTCATTAAAATCAATGAACCATTCATTAATTCAATGAACAGCCGTTCATAGATATCCGATACACTTTTTGATGAAAGATTCAATGAACCTGTTCATTAAAACTATGAACGCCATTCATTAAAAATCAATGAACCATTCATTAATTCAATGAACAGCAGTTCATAAATATCTGATACACTTTTTGATGAAAGATTCAATGAACCTGTTCATTAAAACTATGAACGCCATTCATTAAAAATCAATGAACCATTCATTAATTCAATGAACAGCCGTTCATAAATATCCGACACTTTTTGATGAAAGATTGAATGAACCTGTTCGTTAAAACAATGAACGCCATTCATTAAAATCAATGAACCATTCATTAATTCAATGAACAGCCGTTCATAAATATCCGATACACTTTTTGATAAAAGATTGAATGAACCTGTTCATTAAAACTATGAACGCCATTCATTAAAAATCAATGAACCATTCATTAATTCAATGAACAGCAGTTCATAAATATCTGATACACTTTTTGATGAAAGATTCAATGAACCTGTTCATTAAAACTACGAACGCCATTCATTAAAAATCAATGAACCATTCATTAATTCAATGAACAGCCGTTCATAAATATCCGATACACTTTTTGATAAAAGATTGAATGAACCTGTTCGTTAAAACAATGAACGCCATTCATTAAAATCAATGAACCATTCATTAATTCAATGAACAGCCGTTCATAAATATCCGATACACTTTTTGATGAAAGATTCAATGAACCTGTTCATTAAAACTATGAACGCCATTCATTAAAAATCAATGAACCATTCATTAATTCAATGAACAGCAGTTCATAAATATCTGATACACTTTTTGATGAAAGATTCAATGAACCTGTTCATTAAAACTATGAACGCCATTCATTAAAAATCAATGAACCATTCATTAATTCAATGAACAGCCGTTCATAAATATCCGACACTTTTTGATGAAAGATTGAATGAACCTGTTCGTTAAAACAATGAACGCCATTCATTAAAATCAATGAACCATTCATTAATTCAATGAACAGCCGTTCATAAATATCCGATACACTTTTTGATAAAAGATTGAATGAACCTGTTCATTAAAACTATGAACGCCATTCATTAAAAATCAATGAACCATTCATTAATTCAATGAACAGCAGTTCATAAATATCTGATACACTTTTTGATGAAAGATTCAATGAACCTGTTCATTAAAACTATGAACGCCATTCATTAAAAATCAATGAACCATTCATTAATTCAATGAACAGCCGTTCATAAATATCCGATACACTTTTTGATGAAAGATTCAATGAACCTGTTCGTTAAAACAATGAACGCCATTCATTATAATCAATGAACCATTCATTAATTCAATGAACAGCCGTTCATAAATATCCGATACACTTTTTGATGAAAGATTCAATGAACCTGTTCATTAAAACTATGAACGCCATTCATTAAAAATCAATGAACCATTCATTAATGCAATGAACAGCAGTTCATAAATATCTGATACACTTTTTGATGAAAGATTCAATGAACCTGTTCATTAAATGAACCTGTTCATTAAAACTATGAACGCCATTCATTAAAAATCAATGAACCATTCATTAATTCAATGAACAGCAGTTCATAAATATCCGACACTTTTTGATGAAAGATTGAATGAACCTGTTCGTTAAAACAATGAACGCCATTCATTAAAATCAATGAACCATTCATTAATTCAATGAACAGCCGTTCATAAATATCCGATACACTTTTTGATAAAAGATTGAATGAACCTGTTCGTTAAAACAATGAACGCCATTCATTAAAAATCAATGAACCATTCATTAATTCAATGAACAGCAGTTCATAAATATCTGATACACTTTTTGATGAAAGATTCAATGAACCTGTTCATTAAAACTATGAACGCCATTCATTAAAAATCAATGAACCTTTCAATAATTCAATGAACAGCCGTTCATAAATATCCGATACACTTTTTGATAAAAGATTGAATGAACCTGTTCGTTAAAACAATGAACGCCATTCATTAAAATCAATGAACCATTCATTACTTCAATGAACAGCCGTTCATAAATATCCGATACACTTTTTGATGAAAGATTCAATGAACCTGTTCATTAAAAATCAATGAACCATTCATTAATTCAATGAACAGCAGTTCATAAATATCTGATACACTTTTTGATGAAAGATTCAATGAACTTGTTCATTAAAACTATGAACGCCATTCATTAAAAATCAATGAACCATTCATTAATTCAATGAACAGCCGTTCATAAATATCCGACACTTTTTGATGAAAGATTGAATGAACCTGTTCGTTAAAACAATGAACGCCATTCATTAAAATCAATGAACCATTCATTAATTCAATGAACAGCCGTTCATAAATATCCGATACAATTTTTGATAAAAGATTGAATGAACCTGTTCGTTAAAACAATGAACGCCATTCATTAAAATCAATGAACCATTAATTAATTCTATGAACGGCGTTCATTTATTCTATGAACGGCGTTCATTAATTCTATGAACGGCATTCATTAATTCTATAAACGGCGTTCATTAATTCTATGAACGGCATTCATTAATTCTATGAATGCGTTCATTAATTCTATGAACGGCGTTCATTAATTCTATGAACGGCATTCATTAATTCTATGAACGGCATTCATTAATTCTATGAACGGCGTTCATTAATTCTATGAACGGCATTCATTAATTCTATGAACGGATCATTGATTCAATGAACGCGTTCATTAATTTAATGAAAGAATTTATTTTTTTTTATGAACGTATTCATTAAATCAGTGAACACTGTTCATTGTTTCTATGAACGCGTTCGTTGTTTAAATGAAAGATTCATTAAAATATCTTCGAAATTTCAAGTTCGAAATTTTATGAATGAAATTATGTATGGTTCATCGAATTAATGAACGTTCATTGATTTTAATGAACGGCCGTTCATTATCTATATGAACAAGATCATTGGACAAATAATAATGAACGATACATTAATAGAATTATTATATTCATTAATTCCATGTACCTTTTTGGTTCAGTGTACTTCCACCGCAAAAAATGGTTATCCTGCATAGTATGGCAAATGTTTCAGCAATCCTTAAAGCATTGTATATACATTTCTATAGTATTTTTATGCTGAATAATCACCGCCTGGCCATCTTAAGAAACTTGTGATAACAAATTTTTAGGTTCGTGCATTTACTAGTTGTCTGTTGTGTAACCCTGATAACATTCGTAAACATATATGATTTTTGTTTTGCTTACGACCCTTGTCAAGGAAATATGGATTTTAGAGCCAATAAAATACATTATACAGGGTGAGTCATGAGCAATGCGACAAAATGCTAGGGCGTGTAGGTTGCGTTGAGACAAGAAACAAATCGTATGGGAGGGGGGGTCTATTCCCCTCCGTTTAGCCGGGAGGGGCAATTTTCGAAAAAACTGACTTAAAATGGGAAAAAAATTATTTAAAATCAACGGCTTCATTTACAATGCTGTGCGATACGTTTTTAAAAAGCCAATAACTTTTTCTTTCATTCTGTGTTTTAATAAATCTATTCTAAGAAACAGTTTTTGAAATATTAATTTTCAAAGTCAAAATTTTGAAAAAAAAATTTCAAATTAATTTTTTTCAAAATTTTACGTAATTAAGTGCTAATTTTAATTTCAAAATTCAATGCTGTTATTAATTTTAAGTCTAAATAAGAAAACCGGATGCAAAAATTTTATGTCGTTCTCAAGAAATTAAAAAAAAACCAAAACCACCTTTTTCTAAGAAAAACATTTATTTTTATTGTAACGAAGCAATTTAAGAAGCATTAATCTTAGTTTTTTTAGTTTTTTTTATTCCTTTTATTTTTACTATGTTTTTTATTGGAAGTACTTATAAAAAATTCTCGATATGATCTCCATTGTTTAGAAGGCATAGATTATATCTCCTTGTAATGGCTTCACATAAGTTTATGCTTGCCAAATTTTCCTGCAATTTGACTCCAGCGACTTCAATTCGTTCCTTCAGTTGTTCCAATGATACTATTTCCACTTCGTAAACATAATTCTTCATAAATCCCCATGCATAGAAATCTAGGGGAGTTAAATCTGGTGACCTAGGCGGCCATTCTGTGGGGCCCCTTCTTCCGATCCAACGGTCACTAAAATGATCATCCAGCCAGTTTCTCACCTGTAAGCTGTAGTGTGCTGGAGCACCATCTTGTTGGTAGATTAAAGTATCTGCTATAACCAATGGAACGCTGTCTAATAAATCGGGTAAAAGGTCTCGTAGGAATTGCAGGTATGATTCTCCATTAATAATGGAATTCAAAAACCGGGGCCCGATCACAGTGTGTCCAACAATACCAAGCCAAACATTTCAACTAAAGCGGTGTTGTGATTTGTTTTGTTTTTTTTTGTGTGGATTGGCGCTACTCCAATAATGTAAATTGTGGAAGTTAGTAACCCCATCCCTAGTAAACTGTGCTTCATCCGTCCAGAATATTCTTCTAAAATAGTTTTGTTCGGTTTCATTTCTAAGTAGTAATGTTCTACAAAATTCGGTTCTCAATAACTTGTCGTTTGAGGTGAGTTCCTGAACAGGCGTAAAGTGGTACGGGTGTAAATTTTCCGCCCGAAGTACTCGACATGCTCTAGATTGGGACACTCCAAGCATAGTGGATATCCTTCTTGTACTGACGGAGGGATTATTTCGGACTAAATCCAGAATTCTTTCATCTAAGATTCTTGACTCATCAGAAACTGGCCTTTCGCTTCTTCGATGCTCCAGCACTCCATGATCTCTTAGACGTCGGTGGATTCTTGGAAACGTGCTATGATGGGGACACCTCCTATCGGGATATCTTTCAGCGTACAGTCTTTCGGCTTCACGACTTCGACCATTAGCTAAACCGTAGCAGAAATGCATGTCCGTTAATTCTTCTCGGGTGTATGAGCTTGACATCGTTACGTGTTAATGAGTTAATATTCAAATTTGAAATAATTACTAAGCAAAACTGCAATGCCTTTTATTTATCTTGCGTTGCAATTTTCTCTTTTTTTTCATTAAAAAAAATGCGGTTTTATTGTCCCTATTGTCCCCATAACAGGTAGAACCCATGGGCTGCGGGCAGGCCAAGGCAAAAATATTGACAGGTCAGTTTTCAGAAGTTATCAATGAAAATAATATTAATCCAGGGTTATTCCAATACTATTTAATTTTATTACATTCTCATAAAACTCCAATTAAAATAAAAGTAAAAAAACTAAGATTAATGCTAAATAAATAAATAAATTGCTTCGTTACAATAAAAATAAATGTTTTTCTTAGAAAAAGGTGGTTTTGGTTTTTTTTTAATTTCTTGAGAACGACATAAAATTTTTGCATCCGGTTTTCTTATTTAGACTTAAAATTAATAACAGCATTGAATTTTGAAACTAAAATTAGCACTTAATTACGTAAAATTTTGAAAAAAATGAATTTGAAATTTTTTTTTCAATTTTTTTTTTCAAAATTTTGACTTTGAAAATTAATATTTCAAAAACTATTTCTTAGAATAGATTTATTTAAACACAGAATGAAAGAAAAAGTTATTGGCTTTTCAAAAACGCACAGCATTGTGAATGAAGCCGTTGATTTTAAATAATTTTTTTCCCATTTTAAGTCAGTTTTTTCGAAAATTGCCCCTCCCGGCTAAAAGGAGGGGAATAGACCCCCCCTCCCATACGATTTTTTTCTTGCCTCAACGCAACCTACACGCCCTAGCATTTTGTCGCATTGCTCATGACTCACCCTGTATATTATTAATTTGTTTTGTTGACGACTATTGTTAGGGTAACAGAATAGACACTTAGTAAATGTAAGAACCTCCAAATGTGCGGTTCACAACTTTCTTAAGATGGCGTTGCTCCATGGTTGTACTATAGAAATGTATATACAATGCTTAAAGTATTATGTTTCCTTCTTATGTGGCTCATCTGAAAAATTTTATTTTTTCAGGATTTTGACGAAGCTTTATATTATCTTTATGGTGCTATAGAAATTTGTCTTTTGGACGATCCAAATAATAAAGATCTACCAATATTTATTGTCCAAATAGGTTTAATCTACCTTCAAAAGAAAATCTATGAAAGTGCTTTATTTTGGTGTCAGACTGGACATGATTTAGCAATGCACGAAGGAAATGAACTGGCGAAAAATGAAGGTCAAAAGTGTTTACAGGAACTGAAAAAATTGAAAATCATTTAATTATAAAATTAATTTTAAATAATCAACGAAACCGAATTTAGAACTATCCATACCGTTATTTGAAAATAATACTCGAAATATACTCGTAACTCACACAATAATAAAATTTTAAACGTCCAGGGTGCTTTTTATACTAAAATTTATAACATTTAGGGCCAGTCTTTTCAGCTCTGGTTAAATTAAACCATTAGCTGGTAACCATAGAAAAAAATACAAAATCTGTGGTTAACTGTTCTATACGTCGATCAAAGACCAGGTTAAGTTTAGTTCTCTTTAATTCAATCATAAGAATATATACATAATGAAATACAATAGCATATTGACATTTCTATAAGAGGGTTGCCAGAAGGGCTATATAGCATTAATTAAATATAAGTATAATATAAGTATAATAGTATAATATACAACATCTCCCCTTTTAGAAGAGATTCAATATTTAAATGCTTGATCCAAAAATGTCTGGCTTTTTAATTACTCTTCCGTACCGCGTTACATAACCCGATCGATTTGTTGAAGTCGCGTTAGTAGCATTTGTGTTCTCCTTGCTTTCTATTCTTTCAGTTATTTGCGGGAAATTCTTAATATTCTCATTCGAAGCCGTTTCTGACCGATCAGAAGCAATGGGGGTAGTTGTTCGATCATAGATTAAAGGCGGATGGAAGGATTTTCTTAAATGTTCCGTATTTCTACGGATCTTATTCCCGTTTTCATTTTGTATGATATAGGAGCGCGGAGAGAAATGTTTTTCTACTATCTTTGCAGGTTGCCAAGAATTTCCACTCCTATAAACTACATTTTCGTCTTTGTTAAAACTTATCTCATTTCTCTTTCTTCCCATATTGTGAGCCTGAGTGTATTTCACCTGATGTTCATACAATTTTTTGTGAATATTTGGTATTATCTTAGGCTTTAATGCTTCTTCACTTACAGGGAGCTTGGTTCTCATATTTCTACTCATTAAAATTTCTGAAGGTGAGTAGCCTAAAGCTGAAAGTGGAGTTGATCTATATTCTAATAAAGTAGTATAAATATCTGTACCCTGTTCATTTGCTTTTCTGAGTATCTGTTTTGCAATATGAACTCCTTTTTCAGCTAAACCATTTGAGCGTGCATAACGAGGACTAGAATAACTGAACCTAAAATTCCACCTTTTTGCAAAGCTTTTCAACTCATAGGAATTAAACGGTTGATTATCTGAAACCACGATTTCAGGTATTCCATGTGTACAAAAAATATGCTTAAGGGCGTTTATAACGCTGCTTGCGGTTTTGTTTGGCATATATTCAATTTCCAACCATTTAGATAGGTAATCTACTAAAATTAAATATGATCTGCCACCAAAGTCAAGTAAATCACAACCAACTTTTTGGAAAGGATGAGTTGGAATAGGATGCGGGATTAAACTATGGTGGCCATTACTTGCTCTGAATTGTTCACAAATTTGACATTTCATGATGACATCTTCGATGTCACGATTCATCATGGGCCAATAAAGAATGCTCTTAGCACGTGCTTTAGTTTTGCTTACACCAAAGTGTGACTCATGCAAAACCTTGAGCATTTCTTGAACTAAGTTCTGGGGAACGAAGATGCGATCATCATAAAAAAGTAATCCATCTTCAAAATATAGATGGTCTTTTATATTCCAATAAAATTGCATTTCATCTGACAGGGCTTGTTTTGATTTTGGCCAACCATGTTTATAATTTTGTATAATAGATTGTGCAATTTTGTCATTTTGAATAGCATTTTTAAATAACTCTTTTTTCGAGTAGCTCATTTTAACAGAGTGCACAACGTCTCTGAACGAACTTTCCATATTGACAGTATTATCTTCTAAAAAGTTTCGCGATAATAGATCTGCTACGTGAAGTAACTTTCCCGGTACATACTGAACATCTAAATCATATTTGAGGAGTTTGATTTTCATTTTCTGAAGCCTTGTAGAATGTATTTGGCTAACCTCTTTTTTCATTATAGACACTAAAGGCTTGTGGTCAGTATGTACAGTAGCCTTTCTACCGTAGATATATGCATGAAACTTTTCACACGCATAAACTATACCCAAGAATTCTTTTTCTATTTGTGCGTAATTAATTTCTGTAGTTGTTAAACTTTTTGACGCAAAACATATTGGCTTATCATTTTGGAGCAAACAACATCCTAATCCGTTTTTAGATGCATCGGTTTGAAGCACCACAGGTAAATCTGGAGAAAAACTATGTAAAGAGGTAGCTTTTGCTAATTTTTCTTTAATTTTACTCAAAACTTGAGAGTTTGCTTCCGTCCAAACAAATTCTACATTTTTGCGTAGCAGTTCTCTTAAAGGGGCATTAATTTCTGCAAAATTAGGCACAAAAGATCGTAAAAAATTAAAAGTCCCTAAAATTTTTTGTAAATCCTTTTTATTTTCAGGATTTTTAATCCCTTGAATAGCTTTTACTCTTTCTGGGTCAGGTGCTAACCCATCTTTAGAGTAAATATGACCCAAATACTTCACATGTTCTACTTTATATTGAAATTTCTCCGGATTGAATTTAACATTTATTTCTCTTGCTCGTTTTATAACCCTTTCTAAATTTTCGTCATGTTCTTTTTCTGATCGACCACCTACCAATATATCGTCTATGTAAACAAAACATCCTGGTAAACACCCGAAGTACTTTTCATTTACCTTTTGAAATTTTTCTGGTGCTATATTCACACCGAAAGGCAACACGTTAAAATAATAGCAACCAAATGGAGTACTAAAGACCGTAAGATTTTTTGATTTTTGATCGAGTTCCAACTGCCAAAACCCTTCTTTTAGGTCAAGGACAGAGAAATATTTCATGTCTCTCATGACAAAACAAAAGTCTTCAATTTTAGGGATGAGAAAGTGTTCGTGTTTTATGTTTAAATTTAATTCTTTAGGGTCTAAACAAATCCGTAAAGTACCATTAGGTTTCTCCACCACCACGAGGTTATGTGTCCACTCTGTAGGAGAATCTATTTTCGTGATTATCTGCTTTCTTTCCATACCTTTAAGTGTTTCTTCTAATTTACCTCTTAAACTAATTGGGACCCGGCGAGGAGGACGATGACAAGGAATGGTACCCGACTTAACCTCAATTGAACATTTGTCAGGAAACCGGCCTATTCCACTAAACACATCTAGATTTTGCTTTATTAAATTTTCTTTTTGGCTTCCAGTTATTTTGAGTGCAATTTTGTCTTCTCTATTTATCAGATTGAATGCAATGCATGACTTTAGACCTAGAATGGGCTTAGAATTTACATTGGCTACTATAAATCTAGTATTCAAACATTTCCCTTTATGTGTGGTTGGTATTACAATTTCACCTAACGTCTCGAGAGCGAACCCACCATATGCTTCCAAGTTAGTCTTAGACGGCTTCAATTTCAAATTTAATTTATTAAAACAATTAAACGGCAGCACATTAACATCTGCTCCGCTATCTAGCTTAAAATCAATTAAATCATCACCAACCTTTAACGTCTCCATCCAAATCGAACTTGTGCTATTAATTTCTCTAAGGGCCAGTCTTTTCAGCTCTGGTTAGGTTTAATCACTGATTATTTCAGCTGGTAACCATAGATTCTGTCTTTTCAACAAAATCTTAACCAGAGAATCTATGGTTACCATAGATTACGTTAACCAGCTAATTTTCCGTGGTTAGTGTCATTATTCCAGTCGGTTAACAGAGATTTGGTCTTTTCAGCAAAATTTTTACCAGAGAATCTATGGTAAACAGAGATTTCGTTAACCAGTCAATTTTGCTTGGTTAACCACAGAAATTCTATGGTAAGCGATTATTTTTTTCACATTTGTGTTGAATGATAAATAATATATTAGATACTTATTGATCATTATTACTAATCGTTAAGAATAAAATTAAAAAAAATGATGATCTACCATCTTAATAAATTACACCCCTATATTTTATGTAAATATTTTTGTTTTCCTTTGTTCGTAAATGAATCAATTCAGTTTATCCATGTACATCGAAACGAGACAGGCTGTTATCAATTATTGACAAGATCTTCGATCTCTTTCTCTTGGATTCAAAAAAGTATAAACAAACATAACCAGACATTCCGTTTCACAACTGGACCACTGGAAAACTGGAACTATCTCTGGTTTGGTAACCAAAGTAGATAAAATGGTGAAAAGACGAACTGTGGTTAACCGACTTTCGAAACAACTGGTTAAGAAAATTCTATGCTGAACAAACCAAAGATTTAACCAGAGCTGAAAAGATTGGCCCTAACTGTATCAATATTATCAATATAATAATCTGAGTAATCAGAGTATTCACTCTCTTCTTGTTCAATTATTTCGCGCACATTTGAATTTTGATTGCAAACCGCTTGAAAATGACCGCGTTTATTACAAGCCAAACATTTTTTATTATAAGCTGGGCAATAACCATATCTATGTTTTGTGTTACAATATTTACATTTTTTATTTTCATTAAACTGTTTGTTGAAATTTCTGTTTTTTGTTTCACTACCATGAACACCTCTGCCCCTCCAACCACCAGCAGCAACACCAGCATCAGCACCATCATCATTGACTCTTGATAACTGTTCACTTCTCCGACTCGCACCGTTGTCTCTGAACCGCGAAAACTGTTTATTTCGACCAGCACTAAGATTTTTACTTCTAACGTCATCAATGCTGTTATGGCTCTGCATTGTCTTCACTTGGCGAGCTGTCAATTCAGCCACGCGGCAAAACTCTTTTGCTTTTGCCAAATCCAAATTATCAATTTTAAGAAGCTGAGCTTGCACATTTTGATCGGCTATACCAATTACTACACGATCTCTAAGCATGGATTCTTTTTGCGAACCAAATTCACAACTTTCCACTAATTTGGATATGTCAGCCATAAAATGGTCAAATGGCTCACCTTCTCGTTGACCTCTCGTATAAAAAACGTATCTCTCATACACCACATTGCTACGCGGGTTGCAATAGCTTTCAAAAGCATCCATAACATTTTCAATTAGCTTAGAATCAGCTTCAGGTAAGGAAAAGGTTGTGTAAAGCTCTATTGCTTCTTCACCCGCACAGCTTAGGAATCTAGCAACCTGGACTTCTTCTGTTTCTTTGTCTGTTTTGCTGGCCACTGTATAAATTTTATATAACTGTTTAAATTTTGCCCAGTTTTCTTTTAAATTTCCATTTAACACTAAAGGGCTAGGTTTTTTAAAATCCATTTTTTCAATTTGGTTTATCACAGTGCCACACTTAAAGTACACAATGTCTTTTTTTTTTTTTTTTTTTTTTTTTTTTTAAATATAGAGTTTTTATTCAAATTTCAGAAATCACTGTTTTTTTTCGATTTTAATAATTGAACGGCTGCGCCATGTTCTATACGTCGATCAAAGACCAGGTTAAGTTTAGTTCTCTTTAATTCAATCATAAGAATATATACATAATGAAATACAATAGCATATTGACATTTCTATAAGAGGGTTGCCAGAAGGGCTATATAGCATTAATTAAATATAAGTATAATATAAGTATAATAGTATAATATACAACAAACTTAAATAACCAATGGTTACACATAACTAGAGCTGAAAAGACTGGCCCTTATAACATTCTGGCACAAAGCGGTGATACCAGTGACACAAAAATAGAACTGTGTACACATGGAGCAACTTGGAAGTATTTGCATATTGCAAATCTGCCCCGCTGACAATCAACACTCTAAAGAAAACTTTTTATTAAAAACCAAACTAAATAAGGGTTTTCAATGCCACGGTCAAAACATGTTAAGGGCCAGTCTTTTCAGCTCTGGTTAAGTTTAATCATTGATTATTTCAGCTGGTAACCATAGATTCTGTCTTTTCAACAAAATCTTAACCAGAGAATCTATGGTTAACATAGATAACGTTAACCAGCTAATTTTCGTAGTTAGGGCCAGTCTTTTCAGCTCTGGTTAAGTTTAATCATTGATTATTTCAGCTTGTAACCATAGATATTGTCTTTTCAACAAAATCTTAACCAGAGAATCTATGGTTACCATATATTACGTTAACCAGCTGATTTTCCGTGGTTAGTGTCATTATTCCAGTCGGTTAACAGAGATTTGGTCTTTTCAGCAAAATGTTAACCAGAGAATCTATGGTTAACAGATATTTTGTTAACCAGTCAATTTTGCTTGGTTAACCACAGAAATTCTATGGTTAGCGATTATTTTTTCACATTTGTGTTGAATGATAAATTATATACCAGATAATAATTGATTATTACTACTTACTAACTTTAACTTACTAAAATTAAAGAATGATGAATTACCATCTTAATAAATTCCACCCCTATATTTTATGTACATTTTTTTGTTTTCCTTTGTTCGTAAATGAATCAATTCGGTTTATCCATGTGCATCGAAACGAGACAGGCTGTTATCAATTATTGACAAAATCTTTTACCTCTTTCTCTCGCATTCAAAAAAGCATAAACAAACTTAACCAGAGATTCCGTTTCACAACTGGACCACTGGAAAACTGGAACTATCTTTGGTTTGGTAACCAAAGTAGATAAAATGGTGAAAAGACGAACTATGGGTAACCGAGTTTCAAAACAACTGGTTAAGAAAAATCTATGATGAACAAACCAGAGATTTAACCAGAGCTGAAAAGATTGGCCCTTAGTGTCATTATTCCAGTCGGTTAACAGAGATTTGGTCTTTTCAGCAAAATTTTAATCAGAGAATCTATGGTTAACAGAGATTTCGTTAACCAGTCAATTTTGCTTGGTTAACCACAGAAATTCTAAGGTAAGCGATTATTTTTTTCACATTTGTGTTGAATGATAAATAATATACAGATACTTATTGATCATTACTACTAATCGTTACGAATAAAATTAAAAAAAATGATGATCTACCATCTTAATAAATTCCACCCCTATATTTTATGTATATTTTTTTGTTTTCCTTTGTTCGTGAATGAATCAATTCAGTTTATCCATGTACATTGAAACGAGACAGGCTGTTATCAATTATTGACAAAATCTTCGATCTCTTTCTCTCGCATTCAAAAAAGTGTAAACAAACTTAACCAGAGATTCCGTTTCACAACCGGACCACTGGAAAACTGGAACTATCTCTGGTTTGGTAACCAAAGTAGATAAAATGGTGAAAAGACGAACTGTGGTTAACCGACTTTCGAAACAACTGGTTAAGAAAATTCTATGGTGAACAAACCAGAGATTTAACCAGAGCTGAAAAGATTGGCCCTAAATGTATATGTTATCAAAGCGTAGAGTGTTTGACAGTTCTATAGGTTGCCTTGACCAAGTTGAGACGAGTTTGCCCTGGCCAGCATATGTTTGAGAAACCTTTGCTAACTGCCATTTAATAAAAATAATAATAATATTTTAATTATGTGTCTGTAATGTCACACTGACTTTTTAATGCAACAGGTATTAGATAAAAGGAGTAGAAAGATAGGAAAGAAAGATACATTGGGTAGAGTGAGGTAGTTGATTTTTATTTTTCATTGCAAACGCAAACCTCATTGGCGACGTCCAGCATAAGATGGGAGGTATGCTGAAAAGAAAAGAATGCTTTGTACTCGAGTGAGAATTGAACTGGCAACCCCTGGTTTAACAAGCAAGCACTCCATCCATTGTACGAGTACCATTGCCGCCCACATACCATTTCATAATGCAATTATTCACGAGAAATATAAGTTTTGCACATCAGATTTGCTCTTGTGGAAAGTTACAGTCTAAGTATTTTGAGAAAGCAACCGTTTTATACAAAAAGTGCCGTTTTTAGGATTTTCAAATAAGTAAAAAAAAAATTGAAAATTAACTTATAACAAACCGGAGTTTTCAGAGAAAATAGTGTTTTTTTCAAAAAACTTCTTAAGACATATTTTTGAAAAATATTGAGCATGCCAATTTTAGCAAATTAATAATATTCATGCAAAAACAAAATTTTAAAAAACTTTATATCAATGGTTTTTCAAAATATTAAAGTTTGAATTTTTTTTCCTTAATTAGTTTAGTTTAGTTTATTTGGTTCATTGATATTCTGTACACATTAAGATACAATATCTTATAAACAGTGATAGATTTTTAATGTACAATTATTTGGGAATATAAGCTAGTCAATGTTGTCGAAAGCTTTTGAAAAATCCAACAGAACCAAAAAACTACTCACCATATCGTTATTAACAGCTTGTCTAAGGTCTTCAGTCACATTAATAAGTGCAGTGGTACAGCTGTGTTTTGGACGAAAACGAAACTGAAAAGGTGTCAATAAATTGACACGTCTTAGATGTGTACACATTTGCCTTTGTAACATTCTTTCCAAAACCTTAGATAGAAAGGCAGAATAGAAATTGGACGGAATTCTTCGCTTCTACAAGATTTTGGAACAGGTAAATCTTAGCTAGCTTCTACAGCTTGGGAAAGATCCCAGTCGTTAAAATAGTGTTAAATAAATACGTGGATATGTAGGGCAAAATCAATGGAAGTAGAGCTCTAATAAAAATAGGGCTTATATCATCGACTCCGACCACTTTCGATTTAACCAGCATACAATTTTCAATAACGTCATTGCAATCAATCCCAGAAAACTCAAACGAAAACACAGAGTCCAAAACATTATCTTGAATAAAAAATCTCCATTATGAGATGAAGATGAAGTTGGTAATTTTCAGAATTGTTTGTTTAACTGATTGCTGTCGATTTCCTGACAATTATGCGACATTTTTTGCCTACCGATACCTAGATCGCGTAGATTGATCCAAAGCTTTCGACCGTTATTGGATAAATGAAGACAATTTTGAAAAACTTTGGCCCTTTCTGTGCGTATCTCGCAGACGTCTTGATTTCGTAGCAGGCGAAATGTTCTGTGAAGGTCCTCCAACCTGTATCTTTTCCAACGTAGGTATGCTGGATTTCGACGATTCATAAGTGAAAATATCTCTGTCGTAAGCCGTGGTTGAGATCGATAAGTTATCAGTTTTTGTTTAAGGGGAACATGCCTATTAGAAATATATTCGATGTTAGATTGAAAGGATTCTACCGAACTGTTTAGGCTGCAGGTGCGAATGACAGACACAGCGGCAGAATTTCCAGACCCACTTTTAATTTTAAAAACGTCTTTTAAATGAAAGGACAGTTGGTATTCAAAATTCAAAATATAAGATGTTATTTTTTGCCTCATTGTTTTTTTTTGTCGCACTGCCCCAACTGCCCTGAGTTCAAAAAGAGGCGAGTTACATATATTACACATTGCGCACGTTCGGGTGCACACCAAAAGAGCTATCTGGATACTTTCTGTATCGTATGAGTTTGCGAACGACCTAAACCGGATGGTGTCAAAAAACACACAAACACATATTCGTAGTCAGCTGGTTGCCAATCCTCCCTTGGCTTCGTGAGTATACTAAACATTTTAGGATACTTTCAGATTTATTTCCCCGCCTCAGCTATATGGTCGATCAGTTGTGTTTTAACATGGAATTACAACAACAGTAAAGTATGCGAACCACAATAGTTGTGCACGCGAACGCAAGCATTCTTTCCCATCAATTTAAGACATCCGGTTAGCGGATACTTTGAATTCTAAATTATTCATGGAAAGTATACTGCAACAATCTGCATATTCCTTCACGGAGCATGAGAACGGTTATTTTGCTGACAATCATATTTATATTCATTGTTTTTGTAATAATTTAACTTTCGACTTTAGTTTTTTTAAAACTGATTTCCGCGAAGGAAAAAGTTAAGTGGCGCGCCTAAAGTAGCAAGTTCTAATAGCACACTTACTCACCCATCACTGCCCCTCACTTACTTGGCCAACGAATTCTCGTGGTTCTGTATTAGTCCGGACTCAAATGTCCTAGTCTAAACAGCCTCTATAACCCTGGCTCTGTCAAACAGTGCGCGGTCCGGCGTTCATTGTAAGAATTTACAAGAAAAATCACCGCTGCGTTCTTATTTTCCCAGTATTTGAATCAGCGTTGCCGATTGTGGCACTTTTGTGCTATTATGGCACGTTTTCATATAAATGGCACTGTGGCACTAAAATAATTCATATGTCACTTTATATTATTATTTATTATTATACATTTCCTTTTTTAACTTTCATTATAAAGTATTATTCTAACCTCATTTTGTCTGTGATTATTAGTTTTTGTCACATTTTCAGTTAATTCTTTACTTATTTTATTACCTTATTCTGGTTATTTGAATTTTTCGAGTTCTTTACTTAAGGGTATATATTTTTTTATTTTTCTCTTCGTGGCACGCAATGGCTTCAAATAGCACTTTTTTGTTTGCAGCGGTGGCACTTACAAAAATATATTTCCGGCAACGCTGATTTGTATTGAACGGACCATGCACGCTCTGATTGACTTTGCCTTGAATTTCCACTGGCAATAAATAAGGCGCGTTTTGTTTGCAAGTCCGTATAAACTTGTTGAAAAAAAAATTCATTGGGAATAAAGGCAGAACCATAATAGAAGAATGAGTACGTACGGTGCCGTACGAAATTAGCGAGAACAAGGAATTTGTATACTGCGCACATAATATCGGATTGCTCAGTTTCGGCAAGTTTTCGTTCACTTTTGCCTCCGTACGTAAAGAGCGCTCCAGAGCGCAGTTTACGTACGTAAATCTGACAGCCAGCCAAATACATGTGAAATTGGCTTGCGTGTGCGTTCGACCATTATGGTCGACTGAAGATAATGGCGGCACTTAAGGAAACTTAACGTAGAACTATGACATTAGCTTTCGTTTGCTTACGACTATTATGGTTGGCCCTTAAAAGTCACACCATTACCGAAGAAATTTGACGTTCCCATCAAAGATACATGTGATTGTGCCGGTAATACAGTTTTTATCGAGACTTTAGCAAGTTGTACAATGTATGGTAATATTGCTTCCTCTCTGTTGCAATCAACTCAGCAATAATTTGAAAGCTAGTGTACAGAATATATATTTATGAATTTTCTTTCTCTTTTCCTCTTGTATGATAATGTACGATTACGAAAAATATGTCAAAAAATGATTTGCCAACACAAAAAATAAATTAAAATTGCTGCTCAAGTTGGCAATAAATAATTTTTGTGTTGCTAGTGTGTAATTGACGTTGTTTGACTGAACAGAGTTCGTTTACTCAAAACACCCCTGCAAAGAAGACAACCATTAATACCAACCTAACAATAATAAAAGTGCCATTTCTCGTGTTTCTTCTAGAAAAGTCTGCAAAATTTCCTTTGAAAGAATTGATTGAAGTTTAAATTTGTCTATTGTACACGCTGTGCATCAAACTGAATACTTTTATTTCAATTATTTGTCAAATTAACTTTCCAAGCAAACAAAACCATCATTGTAACTCTATACATTATTCATCAAAAGTATTTTTATATAGAAAATCCTCAAACACGATCTGAGTCATGAACAAAGTAAGTAATTAACCACAAGTCCGCAAGCAAAACGTTGAAAAAAAAGTAAAACTAGAATATCTTGGTTATGTGTGTAGGATAAAAGCAGTACCTACATACGAGTAATATTTTTTAATCTATCCTAGGTGAATGAGCTCAAAGAAAAAGGCAACAAAGCTCTCAATGAGGACAACTTTGATGAAGCCATCGCTGCCTACACTGAAGCAATCAATCTAGATAGTAAGAATCATGTACTCTACAGCAATCGATCTGCTGCATATGCCAAAGCCGGCAAATTCGAACTAGCTCTAGCCGATGCTGAGAAAACCATCGAGATCAATCCCACATGGCCGAAAGGATATTCAAGGAAAGGATCCGCCCATGCTGGCTTAAATAATTTCCCAGAAGCTTTTGAAGCCTACTCTGAAGGTTAGTGCGTCTATAGTTTCTAGTAGATATGCCACTAGTGTTTTATTTTATTATTTAGCAACTTCCAATGTCAAATATTTGTTGAGCATGTAGCCCTGGAAATCTAGGAATTTTACCTCAGTTAAATCGAATAAAATTTGCAGTTAGGTTTCAATGATGGAGAAGAATAGAAAATCATAGCTTCAAGCCAAAATTTGATCTGGCATGTGCCCGGAATTTTGAATTTTGTGTTTTGTCGGTTTGCAGGCACGTCCACCAAACGGTGATAACCAAATTGTAGAAATAATTAAATGGAAACAACGTTTTCTATTAGAGTAAAGTTTAATAATGATGAAAAAAAAAATGAAATAATAACTAGAAACTAACATGATTACATGATATAAATATTTTGTAGATTAACAGTGAAAATGAACAAGTAGATTGTTCGAAATCTTATTTTAACATTCCCGCTAGATGAGAACTGACTTTTGAAAACATTTTCAATCGTTAATGTTAAGGTTTGATAGCAGTGATAGGTTCACATAGCAGTGTAAATCTTGGTTTTGGAAGAGCCTTGGTCAGAATGTCTGCTTGCTGCTTTGATGAACAAACGTATTCCACATCAATATCTCTGCAATCGTATTTTTTACGAATAATTTGAATCCTGATGTCAATATGTTTGGTTGGTTTGTGAAATTCGGGATTTTTAACGTAAACGAATTGCACTCTGGTTGTCAATACGGATTATTATTGTTGGATTTTTGTCTTGTAAATGAAGATCTTTCAGTAGATGTCTCAACCAAACTGCTTCTTTTGTTGCATCAAACGCTGCCATGTATTCCGTTTCAGTTGAGGATAATGCGACAGATGGTTGTCGTTTACTGCGCCATGAAACTTGCCCACCACTCATCTGAATATCCAACAAGATCTGGTGTTGATGTATTTTTCTTCCTAAAATGGATTCCATAGTTAGATATTTTCTTTAAATATTGAAAAATTTTCTTTACAGCATTCCGACAGCTTCTCGGTATGAATACTTCTTCACTTCAGATTTTTATTTGGGACACTGTTTAAGTGCAACATGTGGATCAGCTGGTATTGAAACTGGATTTGCATTTATAAAATCAAAATGCTTAAGTATCTCCTTTATGTAACTAAACTGATGAAGAAAAATATATTGTACTTTAACATCGTGAATTATTTCAAGTCCCATTAAGAATTCAGGGGTGCTGGTCGTAATTTAAAATTGTTTCATTAAATCCGCAAGCACTTAATCGATATCGTCCTCTGAATCGCCCATAATTTATCCATCATCCACAAATATAGCAAGGAGGATTTCGAATCCATTAAGTTTTCTTCTATAAATTCATTTGTCTGCATTACTATGAGTTAACTGAATAGATTTTAGAACAGTATCAAGTCTCTCGTTCCAGCAACGCGGTGACAGTTGGATCCCGTAAAGTGATTTGTTTAGTTTACAAACCAGGTCCCTATCAACAATTTCAACTCCTTCAGGTGGCGACATAAGGATTTCTTTGTGAAGTATTCCGTGTAAGATCACTGATTTGGCATCGAACTGCAAGGCGGTGTCTTTTTCTTCAATCGAAGTAAGATTAGACTCTTCATCGATGAGACGTGCTGTGAGATTTGAGATTGTTTGTTTAGATTCCTCCATCGATAACCAGGCTTGTCTAAAGCTTCGGTACTTGGATTGAAGTGAACCGATTATTTTTGTGATTATAGCGGTATTACTCACGTTGTCCCCTGACTCTCGTATCCGACGTGCTAGATTTTCCACTTTTGCAATGTGTTGAACGACTGTCATTTCTGCTCATTGAATATTGATGAAACTGTTCGTGTACCAACATCTTGTTTGTCTCCGTCTTCTGTTCATATATCGAGCTTAATTTCTTCATCATTTCCTTTGAAGTCTCTCTGTTCTCTACAAGGGTAATTTGTGAGAAATCCATAGCGGACGTTAGAAAAAACATAGCATGAGCGTGATCTTTCTTCCATTGTTTGACGGTTTGAGCGTTTTTCCCATCTGAATCAAGATCTGGACATGTTGATACTCCGGTCACGTTGTCGTAGATTCCATTACCTCGCAACGCACATTTTAGTTGAAATATCCATTGGTGAAAATTCTTTCCATCAAATTTATTGATATTCATTACGTCCATTTTTTCAGAAGCCATTATTTAATTATGTATTAAAGAAAATTTAAAAACATTATAGTTTCAAACTCAAAATACCTAGGTACCGGGTTTTTTTTTTTATTAAACATCTATAGTCATGAAATCAAGAATTCAGTTTCAGATGTTAGGTTCTATATAACAGGCCCTTATTGCGATTGTCGTTTTTCTATCGATAAACGACTTTTGTCGATAGTCGAACATCGAAAATTTGGCTTGGTATTTATTGCGAATCTCAATTTTTAACGAAACATTTCGTATAAGCTATCGATCTTTGTTTTGTCGTTCACATTTTTCTGCGTACAACGAGTTTTATTTTCTTAACAAAATTATATTCAACCCCAAATACCAAAATATAAGGTTTATTCACAATAAGCGTATTCCTTATTCACATTAACATATGAGGCGTTCAGAATATTAGTGAAATAAGTACACTTTGACTTTCGTCTACAAATTTGGTTTTTTTGACAAGTATCATACATAACAATGTGTTTAAAGGTTAAATCTCAATTTTTCCCAAAAGGCACTTAGACCATTATTATTTTGAACGCCTCATATATCTCTGTCGATCAAGTTCCACAATACCAAAACGAAAATTTATCGATGCTTTCGACTTTTATCGCATCGAAAGTCAAACGATACCAGCAATAAGGGCCACAAGCTGCGATTTGTAAAAAAATGCATTTAGTTATTAATACCTATAACATATAAAATTATAGGATCATACATACATACATATGTATAATTGCCAAGAAAAGAATTTAAAGTTTGTTGTTAGTTGTTATTTGCTTTAAAATATGTTTATGTGTGTAGGTGCGGGTCTAGGCTAATTCACTGTGTACAATTTACTGTATAACACAATTCACTGTGATGGACAATTCACTGTCAACAATTCACTGTGTACAATTCACTGGCGGGCAATTCACTGTGATATTTAATTCACTGCATTTTACTGTGCACTTATCGCGCGCGCGGGGAAATCCTAATAAGCCACTGGATTTCCAGGTTGGGTAGGTATGGCAAGCAGCATTTAATCAGCAGCGCCCTCTAGGTGTGATAAAGTCTGTCTGCTGTCACTTTTTGAAAGTTTTTCTCTTTTTCTAGGCCTGATTTTCTTGTTGCTGGTGAGGTTTTTTTTTGAATTTTTTTGAAATTGTTTTCGCTAGAAAATTATTAATTATATTTTAAAAAAGTTTGAAAAAAAAACGATTGTTTCGAAAACTGAACCAACGATTTTGGTAAAAAATATATTGTAATACTTAAAAATTCCTGGCTTACCACGATTTTCTCGGCAAACTCTGATTTGTTATAAATTTGTTTTAAAAGTATTTTTTCTTGTATTTATTAATTTTTTTTAATTTAATTATTGCATTTTAAATTTTTTGAATGAATTTAAAAAATTATTTCGTATACACAAATTAAAAGACTACAATATCCAAGATAAGTAAAAATCGATTGTTTCGAAAACTGAACCAACGATTTTGGTAAAAAATATATTGTAATACTTAAAAATTCCTGGCTTACCACTATTTTCTCGGCAAACTCTGATTTGTTATAAATTTGTTTTAAAAGGATTTTTTTCTTGTATTTATTATTTTTTTTTAATTTAATTATTGCATTTAAATTTTTTTTAATGAATTTAAAAAATTATTTCGTATACACAAATTAAAGAAGTATACTCTCGACCCAGTTGTGCTTTTTTGCTGTAGCTTACTTGTTTATGAGCTTGTTTGTGCGACACAGTCGTGCGTTTAATTTTCAAATGTGTTAGTGAGTCATTTAATTGTGTGTGTCCAAGCGTAGGCGAGTAAAATTTTTTATCATTGGTAGATACATATTTCAATAAATAAATTGATTTATGGAAGGCGATTTCAAATTGATTTATTTTTGTCATTGTGTGGGTCATGTTGTTTATGGATAACATGACCCTCAAACTTGAATTTTTCAAAAGATCTTCAAGAATTAAAAAAATCTATTTAAAACTGTTACATTTTTTGATAACAATTATTTCTTAAATATTTCGCACACAATTTATCACAATTGAAATAAATAAAACAACTAAAATTCATTCACCAAATCGACAGCTGATTATTGAATTGGTGGTAGTACAAGGAGGGGTAAATTTGTCGAAAAATCTAAGCATCTGCAAAGTTGATCGGAAATAAAAAAAAATCAATTTATTTGTCCATTGGAACGCGTTAACTGTCAAAAATTGATTTATTAAACCAATGGAAATTCCCATTATTTAATGCTTTTGTATGTTGTAGGGGTAAATTGGTCAGGGCGTTTGTTCCCAAATACCAAAAATCCAAACATGATCGCGTCCACATCAGATTTATTTTAGTAATTTTTTAAATGAGTTTGTCTTGAATTTCTTATATTATGGTAGACGCATGTCTAAAGTTCAAGATCGCTTTTATAAAAGAAAGACAGTCGAAACAAATAGTAAATTTTCCTGAAGTGTGTGTGAATTTCTTGACTACTTCATCAATGGCTTGAGCTTCTGCTGCATAAGAAGTATGTATTTGGAAAAATGCCTTGCAGAATTATAATAATGTAGATTATTGAAAGTATAAGGAATTGAACACTAAACATAAGTTATAATTATTACAAATTATAATTATTTTATGGTTTTAAACCATGAAAGCACAGTAATTAGAATTTGTTTGTATTTAAAAAAAAATCAAACAACATTATGACAAATTAAGGCCCGGTCTTTTTAACTCTTGCTAAATCTCTGGTTTGGTCACCATGAAATTTTTCTAACCAATTGTTTTCAAATTCAGTTAACTGCAATTCGTCTTTTTAAGTTAAGATTTTTCTACTTTGGTTACCAAACCAGAGATTGTTCCATTTTTCCAGTTTTCCCAGACGTCAAACGGAAACTCTCGTTAATTTTGTTGGTATTGTTGTTTTTTTTTTTCTGTCATAAAAAATATTTAATTATTTCAAACAAAATGAAAACAAAAACGTTACCAATAAATTTTACTGTGTATCAAGCAAGACAAACAACCTAACAGATTACAATTAGTAGACTGTTAAAGATGCGAGCTGGTTGCTGCAGAACATACCGATTTCTGCCCTTGACCATCACATCGCATGTTGCAAAATTTTTAGGTGGGTAGATGACAAATGACTGTTGATTATAACTTTTGTTAATTGATTTTTCTTTTAGTTAAACGATAATTCAACTATCTATTATGTAGGTATATTAATTACGATTTCACACAAATGTCCAAAAATTATTCGTTAACAATAGAGTTCATGGTTAACCTAGCAAAATTGACTGTTAAATAAAATCTCTGTTAACCCTAGATTTTTTGACTATAATTTCTCTGTAAAGACCAAATCGCTGTTAACTTTAATAATGACACTAACCATCGAAATTCAGCTGTTTGGTTAAATATATTGTAACCATATGTTATCTTGTTCAGATTTTGTTGAAAAGACAAAATTAACCAGACATGAAAAGACCGGCACTAAGTTTTACAATATAAGTAGTTTAATATAACGTTTCATTAGATTATTAAACATTTCTCTCATGCAAATCATACAAAAATCTACTTTAGAGCTGAAAGAGTTAGCTTCATGATGCAACGCTCAAGTGTAACTGCTAGAGGCCGATTATGATTATTATCAAAAGCTTTTTTTATTATTGCCATTATAAAGTTATACTTTTAAAAAATAAATAATTTAATAAATTAACATAAATGGGTGAATATTTCAAAACAAAAATGGGTGAATATTTCAAAACATTAATATTTTGGACCCAAAAATGGACATTTCTTAAAATAAACTGATTTTGTTTTATATAGAAATGACAAAATAATTCCGCAAATTGAAAAGTACAAAATATATCATCATTAAAAAAAACTTAAACATGATTGTTTAACGTAATACGAAAATAAAACAATTTTTTATACAAAATCAAATTAATTTGTTGTTCTTCTAACTCATATCCAGGACTTTTTTGAAAACAAATTCGTCATTGCTGCTTGAAGAACGATCAAGATGAGTAAATGCAACTATTCCCAGGACGTGATTCCCAAAATATTTCTTGACTTAGCCATGCAAGCAAAGTTTACCATGGTAATGAATGCTTAGAAAAGGAAGCATGGCAATGATATCGAATTTAAATAAAGAATGGAAATTTAAAGTAGTTTATAATATAGATTCGATCAAAATACATGCATTGAAAAAAAAATTTATTTTATACTTCATAGAAAATTACTCATCATGGTAATGATGATATCAATCAAAAAAGATTAAATTCGTCTTATTGACTTGAAAAATATCGTATAATAATAATAATAATATTTTTTCTATGTGTCTCTAAGGCACATTGCCTTTTAAATGCAACAGTTGTTGCACGACACTAGTTAGAAGGAGTAGAATGATTGGAAAAAATTGTTTTGGTACATATTTCTGATTGTTTTTTGTAGTCACAGCACCAATATTCAAAAATAAACAACTAATATCGTTATTTATAAGGAAACAGGTATATCTTTAAATTGATTTCTCAGATTTTAGGTTTTTGGTAGAGAATTTATCATTTTATGTGGGACACTCCTTAAACAGCTCTTATATAACTTGATAGAAGTATTAAAAATAAACTTACTGCACGAAATCAGCTATTCATATTTACCTCACAAAACTGTGTTACTAGATTATTCAGACGTTTTCTTATTTCGCTTAAATATTCTGGGGGTATAACAAATGTAGGGCTTGGGACATACTATGGTAATGATATTTTTTGTATTCAAATTGAAATTACGGTTATATTAAATAACAAAGTATATTTTGTTGAGATGTCAGAAGTAAAACAGTTTTTATTAAGCTTCATAACTAACAATGTTTTAAAAATTATGAATATTTCTTAACGAAAAGTGATTGACAACAGAATATTAATATTTTGAAATATACACCCAAATATAATTTTACATACACTCCTCGTCAACTGAATACGCACAAACATTTTTGAATATATTTTATCCATTTTTTCCAAACAGTGATGGTTATTATGCCATCTGTTGATGGTAAAAATTTTCGTAACATATAAATAACAGAATTTCAAAGTTTTATCCAAAAACAACCGTGAGTTTTTCCTTCAACCACTTCCAAAGTGAAACTTATGCAAAGTAGAAGTTTTTTTTTGAGTCAACTGAATAGGTACAAAAATTAAAATTGATATTGGAATGGAATGAAACAAGTTTGTGTTTAAGTTTAGTAGTGGGTACTTCCACCTTTATTTTTAATTACTTCGTAAATTCGATCCGGCATGGAATCGTATAGCTTTTTAATGTAATTTAACGAAATTTCGCTCCACGCTAATTTGATTGCAGAAATTAAGGTTTATTTGTCTTCGAACTGACGACCACCCTCATAAACTTTGCGTACTAACCATCCCCAGACATTTTCTATGATGTTTAGATCAGGTGAGTACGGCGGCCATTGAAGCAACTGCACTTGTTGCTCCTCTATCCATGTTTTTATTATGCGCGCTGAGTGAATAGGCGCATTATCATGTTGGTAGGTCCAGTTTATGGGTCCAAAGATGTTAGAAAATTTAGGAAAATTTCTTTCCAAAATAACTTTATACCCAGCTGCTGTCATTTTTGATGTTACAAACTTGAGCTCAACTGTTCCATAATAACTGACTGCTCCCCATATCATGACACCTCCTTCACGACTATGATGGCGCTTTAAAAATCTTTTTTTCTTTTCTTAAGTCGTGAAAATAGAAGTTGAACCCATCAGGGCCATCGAAATTAAACTTTTTTTCATCTGAAAAAACCACGTAATACCATTCTTTTTTCCAACTCATGTGAAGTCTTGAAAAATCTAATCGCAACATTTTCCGTCTCTCGTCAAGTGGTGGTTTTTTCTTAAGTTTCATTCGTTTAAGATGGCTTGAGTTGTTGATTACTCTTAAAACTGTTGAGCAACTTGCGTTTACGCCGACTTTTTGTTTTATTTTTGCCACAGAATCAGAAGAATTTGATGCACATCTTAAAATTCTTCGTCTCTCAGCTGCTGTTGTTGCTGTTTTCTTACCTCCCTTCATGTTTTTGCCGTACGCATCTTTATTTTTCAAGTAAGAATAAACTACATTAAAACTTCGGCCAACTTTATCAGCTATTGCACGTCCAGTTAGGCCTTGGTCTCTAAGTAAATCGATTTTAGCTTTTTCAACACTGTTAAGACACGTAGATCTACCCATTTTTCTTAAAATTTGAAATCAAGAATTAAATTTTACTGAAAACACTAAAATCGTTAATTTAAACTGTCAAGCACTCCAAAAAACTTAAAAACAACGAAGAAAATGGCGTTGTACCTATTCAGTTGACTAAAAAAAAACTCCTACTTTGCATATAAAACACTTTGCAAGTGGTTGAAGAAAAACTCACGGTTGTTTTTGGATAATTCTTTCGGAATTATCTGCTTAACATCTTAAGGGAATAGTTAGCATCAACAGATGGCATAATAACCATCACTGTTTGGAAAAAATGGATAAAGTATATTAAAAAATGTTTGTGCGTATTCAGTTGACGAGGAGTGTATATCACAATAGATTATTATGTAGGTTTTACTTCAATTTAAATTTAAGTTTAAAATGTAGATCTAAATAGTTTGATTATTATTCGGCATAAACCTCTCCTATTGATGGACAGATAACTCTATTTTTTGCTTCGTTATACCACTGTTGACTGAATTCATGAGCCCCAATGTTGGAAGTCTGTATGTTAAGGTTGGTAGTATCGTTAAGTCGAGTATATATGTATCTACGAATTTTCTTGCTTAAATTGCTGTATATTTTTTGTTTAATGTTCCATTATTGTTTCCAACTGTTTGAAATTCTTCTGTCTACTTCTTTTTCTTCTTGGTTTTGAAATGCTTTGATTTTACCCAAGTAAATTATATTCTTCGACATATTCAACTTCTTCATTGTTTAAATAAATTGGAATTTTTTCCTTGTTGGTCAATGTGTTTGTTTTTGACAAGTTTATATTGAGACCATAACTAAAAGTTTAAACGACATACGTTGATTATTAGGCGGAACGAAGTTCGGTCGGGTCCGCTAGTATTCTATAATTTTGGAAACATTCGAAATAATATTGAATAAATACATAAAACGCCCAAAAATTAAATAAAAACAAACGACAACTGTCTTAATCGAAATTTACGTGAACGAAACTGCACAAAAAGAAGCAAAGCTGCTATTATGGGCATGGGTATAATAAGAAAGTTTGTATTCGCTGTGTTTCTTAAGCTAACTTAAGCTAGCAGAAGCAATTATAGTTGGGCTTTTTCTCATTCCTATTTTGTGTTGTTGCGAGTCCTAAACCAATTCCATATTTTGGTATTAGCGATTTTTAAGCGTAGATGTTTGATGTTTCAGAATTGCATTTCCATATTTACCAATTTGGACTCTTTCAATTGAGAAATGACTTCAAACACTTTAAAAGAAACAAATTGAAACCAAAAAAAGACAGTTTAATTCACAGAATTGTATGGTTAACCCTGTCAAAAGCTTTCGCAAAAAAATAGTGTCAGTTTGGAAGCATTTTTCCATGTTAGCCGTTTTTTATTTACGGAGATGGATCATCAATCTCCATACAAATGAAGATCTTACTATTTATCAAGATCACGTTTCATGATCCAAAAATAAATTCTGCTAGTTTCCACGTGAGGCACTACGTTTTTGATTTTTGTTTTATTAACATTGGTACTCGATGTGCCGATGTCAGTCATTAGGTTTTGTTTAGTGATAACAAAATGTTGGATAAATAAATACTTGGTTGTTTTCTGACTTCACTGGCACACATGTGTTCACGTTGGACTCATTCAACAGTTGTATTCGTTGAACTCTGGAGTCCTCCTGGGGTCGCCCTGAAGTCGCCCCAGGGCGTTTTTTGAAAAACCTCAACTCGCCCTGGTGAACAAATTCTGTCTTTTTTGGGACCTGGGGTCGTCCTGGTCAACTCGCCCTGAAGTTGACATGTGTGTTGTCAAACATATGTTATTACTTGAATGGTCAAGTAATAAAACTAACATTCTAGTACGAATAGTACAATATAACAACAATAATGTTTACAATCGTTTGCTGGATTAAATATTTTATTTTAGTTTTGCAACGCAAAGAAAAGAAATTATAGATTTATTTCAATGAGAAAAATAGAAAACATACAAATAAAATAAAATGTAATTGGTTTATGTTTTAAAATGTAATAAAAGCAACAAATTTCAAGTTTTAATTTTGGAAACAACGTTTTTTTGTATCTTTCTTTTTGTCAACAACACAAAACCAAACCTTGTGCGTTTTTTGACAACCGAAAAACACAGTTTTTTTCGACAGCTCTTGGGGCTCTCAAAAAAACCTGTGTCGATTTTGGGTAAAATTCAACGAACACAACTAACCTAATCATTTCGACGTCTAGTGTTTTGATTCCTTCGCACTTCGTTGTTAAAAAGAAACGGGGCATTCCACCAGTATTTTTAGATATTTTAATTTTCATGGATTCTTTTTTACTTAAGTAAATAACAAACACGATGTTTAGCTTTGCATTTGCGAGCAGTCCATTTAAACTTGGGAGTTATTCCCAAATGCGCGGCGGATCGCTTTAAAAGCGATAACTCAATTTCGACTGTGTTGGCTTTGGGTTATTTTCAAAGACGAACACGGTCGAAAATTATACTTCCATTTTCCATTTAAATTGCAACTAGTTCCAAGTAATTTCCATTCTGACTTCCAATTGTTTCCATTCTGACTTCCAATTTTCCATTATTTTTTCAAAAATTTGACACTTTTTTCCCGTGTTAGTTTGTTTTTGGTCGTGATGGAAGAAGGTTGTCTTCTACGACCAACAAATAAATAATTTAAATTGCGTAGTTGTTTGTGCGACAGTGATTATTAAAAACATGCATTAATTAAATACGTACATACAATAACATTTTTTAGATAGACTTATTGATTATCAGCAGTCTTCTGTTTAAATATTTATTCTATTTATTCAGATTCAGAGTATCTGAATCTCAATAAGAGTTGAAAATTAAGTATGGGTTTGCTTATACTTACCTACTACATGAAAGAAAAAAAGACAAAAATAAATAAAAAGTAAATTAATAAAGTAATTTTTATACTACACTATAAATTTGGCAGCAACTTTAGTTTTGTTATAAAAAATATATGTTTAAAAAATATTTACATTTTTGTTTGCTCTTCAACCAATCCGTCACCTTAATACATGTCGCTTTCAATATCAATACCAATCAATACTACACCGACATTGAAAAATAGTTGCGCTTTCCGTATGGTCGAATTGAAAGCGAAAGGCGCTTTTGAAACTACAAAAAATACAAATCCGCCATCAAAAGCGATCCGCCGCGCATTTGATAAACACCCCTCTTGTTTGCCTTCATCACTAGTCAATTCCAGACGGTGCATTTTTCGATTTTGTATTTCTTTAATATGAAATTATAATTTTACCAGCTAATTTAAATCATTTTTAAGTATTTTTAAATATATTTTCTTAAAATGATCTTACATGATTGAAAAAAAATCACAGACAAAAATCACTAACAGCTGATTCTATATTCCTACACTTTATATGCAATCTGCCTTCATTCCTCAAAAGCAAGTGCAGAAAATCCTACTCTAAAATACTCTGATCTACTCTAAAAAAACTGAATAAACATAAAACCAAGCAAATCTAGAGCAGAAAATGTCTCACTCAACAGTATAAGATCTTGCTCTTTTTTACTCAGTGTTGGTTAAAGCAGTTCGCTAACCAGGACTTGTGTTTATTGTCGTGCATAATACAAACTTAATTTATTTCATGTTGAAATTATATGTCAAATGAACTAAAAGTGCAAATAAATGTTCCAGGAAAATCGTAAGTTTTGGTTCAGGCATGATTTCATGATTTTTACATAGCTAATGTATATATTTTTGTATGACTTAAGAAAAAATGGACTGTTAAGGAACCAATTGCTTTCCTTACTTTTTCATTTTGTTCAAATACCAAACGTCATTTTTTGGCATACACATAATAGTCCGGCTGGCGGCTGCAAGAATGCTTAACTCATCGATTTAAAGAAAATTTCAATATGTATAGCATCCTGGAGCGATCGGCGGTAGGAGGTTAATAAGTGGCCATTTTTTTTGGGGGGAGGGGGGGGGGTGTTTACTCATGGAGTTAAAGGATGAATTTGGTGTCAAATTAAAGGTAATAATATTTCCTTTTAGAAAAGCTTGGCAGTTTTTTTCACTCAGCCTGATTTTGTGTTTTTAGTGTTTTTCGTCAAAAATCATTTTTTCGTGTCTTTTAAGGAATTAAGACAAAAATGTATAATCGAATAAAAGGTAAGGTTAATCTCCCTTACCTTTAATCTTGGGTGGGGGGTACATTTTTTTTAAAAGTGACTTAAAATAGAAAAAAAAAATAATTAAAAATCAACTAAAGCACACACGATGATTTTATATTACTTTTTTGTAAAGCTAAGACCCCATGATTGTTTTTAAGTTTGAATCAAGTTGTTTCAGCAAAGGGTTTTCGAGAAAAAAAAAATTAAATTCAAAACTAAAAAAAAAAAAAAAATTTTTTTAATTTTTTTAAATTTTGAATTGTTTAGTGAAATATTTTAACAATATTCAACTCTCATAATAATTTTCAATGAAATTCAAAAAATTTGGTGCTAAAATGTTTAAAGATATCAAAAATAAACAAAAGGTTCTCTTTTTTTTGTTCTCTTTTTTTTTTTTTTTGCTAAACCCGTTTTTTGTATTATCTTTTTTATCTTATGTGAAGATTATAGAACTAAATTAATAATACAAATACACATACTTTAGAAATATAACATTACAAATATACATATACATGGCTTAGTTTTCTGATAGCCTGATAGTTTTCTTAAACCAACCAGATTTATGCCTTAAATTACTAACGATCGTTACAAAAAGTTATACATATTACTTGTTGATGAAGCATATTAATAAATAGAAATTCAATACGTTCAATAAAATTATAAAAACGTATCTATAGGTTCTTAGGTAACACCTCGGCAGATTTGATGAACCTTGCACCTTTACCCAATACCTGTAACTATTTAGTACTTATCACTCATATGAATTTTTTTTACGATGGATTGTAAAACTACGAGGTCGAAAATGCTGACACTAGTTCATTTTTATCAACGTAGGTAGATAAATTGGCGGTTCTGCAAAAATACCTGTTTCAAAAAGAACCCAATTGGCTCTAAAATTATGCGCCGTTTTGATACCACGACTCGTTTGACCTAATTTTTATGGGTAATATTTATTGTGTACTCTGAAATGCTAAGGGGACCAGGTTCTGGTCTGTGCCCACGTTTTCAAGGAAAAAAACTTAGCTCATACTCTGTATGCTGAGTGGTTCCATTGTAGCTGAGATCCGGCCAAATAACCTTACACTAGAACTATATGGGGTTTGGCCCGTTCAAAGGCAAGGCATACCTATATTAATAGTCCAGTCAAATTGTCTTCTGATTGTTTGGGGTAGAGTGCGTCAAATCCAACGTTTCTGATTTTTTGCAGACTTGTAGACCTGTGGCTAAATTCCGCAAGCGTGAGTTTCTTTAAAACTCACACCCCCGTTTGCACAAATGCTTATTAACCGCAAAATGTTTTGTATTTGAGAGCGCTGAATAAATTTTTGTTCGTTGCCTAGTGAGCTGAATTTATTTTGACTATTATTTTTTTGTTTATTTTTGTTATTTTATAAATTTAATGCTCACGCTCTTAAATAAGGTGAGAAATGTTATTCAAAACTGACGTAAGAAACTTACAGGCACATTTGCGGAATAAGAATGAGGCTGTGTACACATCTTTTCGTGCGCACAGCAAAACTCACGCTTGCGGAATTTAGCGCCTGGCCAGGGCGGAGCAGTAGCAAAGAAAATGTGCAATGGTTTCTTTCTCCATAGGATTCTTACAACTACGGCAGTAGCTATTGAAGGGTATGCGAGGTTTAGCCGCACATGTTCTCCTATTGGCCAATGGCCAGTACTGATTGCAACGATCCTAGCCGTGTCTACTCTGTTTCGCTTTATTAAATCATTTGATCTGTATTCGCCATAGTTTGGCCATATCTTCCTATAGATATTCAGTTTGTCAGACCTTGCCGACATTTTATTGATGCTGAAAGGAAATTGTTATATCAACATACTAATTAGTATGATTAACAAAAATACTTAGGGAAAAAAAGTCTAACAAGTTAGAAACAAGTACTTACCTACCTAATGAAAAAAACACATAGAAGAATAAAGATGGTTTCAAACTCACCGAAGTAGAGTCGCCAAATGAGCATATCGAATAATTATTATTTCCCTAGGTCTCTGCAACGAAAAATACTTAAAACGAACCGAACAAAATTCGTTTGCATACATTTGTATTTGTTTATCTTTATTTCACTTGCCTTCTAACTCAAGAATAATTGCTATACAAGAGTAAAAAAAAAAAAAACAAGTCGATAGTAACGACATCCTACGAACAAAGTTTGAAACTTACACATGATTTCTCTATGTGTAATGTGTATAAACTCATTGAGTTTACAATCTACTTATTTGGATAAATTAGAATCTTGGCCGCAGTCTGCCCTAGTGATAATATTGAATTAGTTTTGAAATTCTTAACAATAAACATTTGAATTCATCAATTAGTAAAATATATAATTTTTTTTGTAACGATCGATGGTAATTAAGGCATAAATCTGGTTGGTTGAAGAAAACTATCAGGCTGATAACCTAAGCGATGTATACCTATGTATATTTGTAAATATTCGTAGATTTATATGCGAATATTATATTTCTTAAGTATTTGAATTTGTATTATTAATTTAGCTGTATAATCTTTAAATAAGATAAAGAAGATAACACAAAAAACGGGTTTATTTTTTTATTTTATTTTATTTCGGGAATGCTTAATAACAGTAAGATACAATATCTTATAATATAGTTATAAGCTAACTTTACAAAATAAGAGCAAAACAAGTTAAGTTGATAAAATTAAAACTACAATTGATACAATTAATGTTCAAACAAAAAAAAAATCGTTTAATTTTTTACATATTTACCAAATTTTTCAAAGCCTTTTTCATAAAAACGTGGTAACGAGTTCCACAGCCGGATGGAATCAACGTAGAATTGACGTTCGGATGTCAAACATGAAAAGTGAGGATGAATTAATTGGCGAGATCTATTTGAGGTAGCAATAGTATTTTTTTCAAAACAATATTGTGGTTGGCGTGTAAGCAGTATATCAAAGAGCAAAATTAAACTTCGAAGCTTTATATAATTTTCAAAAGACATGCCCAGCAGTAGCTTAGCAAAACCAGATAATCTGTCATATCTCCGTAGGATACAGACATAACGTATGGTACTATCAAATGCGATATTGAGATTTTTTTCGCTTATATAGTTACAATTGCAGTAAATTTCGTATCCATAAATCAAAAGAGGGATTATCATAGTCTAAGCAAGAAGTAAACGTGTTTTTAATGTTGTAAAGGACCAAGTAACCCATAAAGCACGTAGTACCCCATATACTTTACCGACAAGTCCGTTTATATGGTTATACTAAGTCAAGAAGCGATTAAAAGTCACTCCCAGGTTTTTCGCAGTTTCAACATAATCGATGGTAGCATTGTTCAACACAATAGGAGGAAAATAAGCAAGATCTAAACTTTTTCTTGAAAAAACTACACATTTTGATTTTTTAGGGTTTAAAAAAAAGACAATTTAATCTGGACCAATTTAAAATTTTCTCTAAGTCTTCATTTACACTTGAATATCCATGCCCAATAAGCCCTAAGGGTCAAAAGAAGGTACCTTTCATTTATTTTTGATATGTCTAAAACTAAGAAACATTTTAGCACCATTTTTTATTTAATTTCATTTAAAATTATTATAAGCGTTGAATATTGTCAAAATATTTCACTAAAAAATTTAAAATTTTCGAAAAAAAAATTAAAAAAAAATATTATTTTTTTTAAGTTTTAAATTTGATTTTTTTTTCTCGAAAACCCTTTGCTGAAACAACTTGATTCAAACTTAAAAACAATCATGGGGTCTTAGCTTTAAAAAAAATTATATAAAATCATCGTATGTGCTTTAGTTGATTTTTAATAATTTTTTTTCTATTTTAAGTCACTTTTTAAAAAAAATCACTCCCACCAAAACGGGGGGAGATAAACCCCTTCCGACACGAAAAACACTAAAAACACACAATCAGACTGAGTGAAGAAACTGCCAAGCTTTGAAGAGGAAGAGTTCAAAATTCTAAAAGGAAATGTTATTACCTTTAATTTTACACCAAATTCATCCTTTAACTCGGTAAGTAAACATCCCCCCCCCCAAAAAAAAAATGGCCACTTCTTTACCTCCTCCCGCCGATCGCTCCAGGATGCCGGTGGGAAGAGTTGTCTTTTTTGTATCTACTATTAGATATCTTCCGCCACAATATTAAAATTTTCTTTAACGGGATGAGTTAAGCATTCTTGCATCCGCCGCCCGCTCTATAAAGTCAATGCTACCACAACAGAAAAACAAAAACCCATGATCCAAAGTTGTTTTATTATCAAAAGATGATCCATATAGATCATCTCTGATAAAAAAAAACGGCTATGTAAGGTTAGTTGCAGTTGATTTACCCGGTTCAAACCCATGTTGGAAAACTGAAATTTTATCTTGAACTAGATTTAATACTCCGTCATAGACCATTTTTTTCAAAAAGTTTAAGTATGAGAGGTAACCTACATATAGATGTGAGTTCCTGATTAGATCACGATTTGAAATTCGGTGATAGAAATGAAGTTTTCCACATTTTCAAAAAAATACACTTGGACAAAGGTAAGAATATTTGTTCTTAAGTGATATGTGGAATTTTATCTGGACCTTAACTTTTGTTTAAATCTAAGCCTACTATTGCTTCTTCTGCTTCCGATTGAAAAAGAACAATAGAGCCATTTTCAGTCTAAAAAGTTAGTGTCTACCTGTACATCATTTAAGTTTTTGTGTGAGTTTATGCTAAATTCCCGTTATGGAAAATTTATTCTTAGGTCTAAAACATGATCCTCAAAATGCTATGCTGCTACAAGGGCGCCAAGAAATTCAAACTGCTCTTATCAATTACATGACAAGAAATATGTCAACTCCAATGGACATTGACCCACCTAAGCCGAAAGAAGAGCAAAAGCCCAAAGAACCACCAAAGCCAGCGGAACCTAAACTTGAAGACATGAGCGAGGAAGAACGAAAACAATATTTGGCAAAAAAAGAGAAAGACATAGGAAATGGATTTTACAAAAAAAAGGATTTTGAAAACGCCCTCAAATACTATCATAAAGCTCTAGAAATCGACCCAACCGATATAACATTTTACAACAACATAGCCGCTGTATATTTCGAGCAGAAAAACTATGATGAATGCATAAAGCAATGTGAAAAGGGAATCGAAGTTGGTCGCGAAAATCGTGCTGACTTTAAACTTATCGCTAAAGCCTTGTCGCGTATTGGCAATTCATACCGCAAACTAGAAGACTACAAGCAAGCTAAAATCTACTACGAGAAGGCTATGTCAGAGCACCGAACGCCTGAGATTAAGACACTGCTAAGTGATGTTGAAGCTAAGATAAAGGAAGTCGAGCGTCGGGCTTATATTGATCCGGCGAAAGCCGAAGAAGAAAAGGAATTGGGGAATGATCTGTTCAAAAAGGGTGATTATAGTAACGCTATTAAGCATTACACGGAAGCGATTTCCAGAAATCCAGATGATCCCAAACTATATAGCAACAGAGCTGCGTGCTACACCAAACTGGCGGCTTTCGATTTAGGCTTAAAAGACTGTGAAATGTGTATTAAGCTAGACAGTAAGTTCATCAAGGGATATATCCGTAAGGGTAAAATTTTGCAGGTAATTTTAAAGAATTGTTCCTTATATTTTATATGTAAAAAAAATATTTTGTATTTTTAGGGAATGCAACAAGCAAGCAAAGCTTCGGCTGCATATCAAAAAGCTCTTGAGATTGACCCAAGC
The DNA here is from genome assembly GCA_951217065.1 of Baccha elongata. Taxonomy (NCBI): domain Eukaryota; kingdom Metazoa; phylum Arthropoda; class Insecta; order Diptera; family Syrphidae; genus Baccha; species Baccha elongata. The sequence continues at coordinate 211,809,002 of OX578272.1, forward strand.
AATGCTGAGGCTGTTGAGGGTTACCGTTCGTGTTCAATGGCTTTCCACAATAATCCACAGGAGGTTTGGAAGAACGCTATGGCAGATCCAGAAGTACAACAAATTCTTAAGGACCCGGCTATGAGACTTATTCTCGATCAGATGCAAAACGAACCAAATGCTGTTAAAGAGTAAGAATAAGCAAATAACTTGTAAAATACATTTTCTAAGTTTTGTTTTTCTTTAGCCATTTGAAGAATCCTGCGATAGCCGATAAGATAATGAAACTTCTGGAATCAGGAATAATTCAAATTCATTAAATCCGAAATAAATAGAACATCCATTAATTGTTTAAAGGCTTGCACGCAAAGACCGGCGCTTTCGATTGCAAATTTTGTTTTATTTAGGTTTCTGCTATTAAAAGAGAAGCGTTAATACCGTATTCGATTTGGGATAGTCTTTCTATCTTTTCAATTACAAATAATATAATTCCTTTATAGAAAACTACATTAAACTAAAAAAAAAAATCAAATAAACACGACTTAGTCTACTTTCGGGAAAGAATGTTTTATGTATTTTAACATAACGTGTTAATTCCTACACTAAATGCCTTCGTTTCTTATAAATAAATAAATATCTTACATTATTAATTTAGAAACTAATCGGCTTAAATATATAAACCAAAACAAAGCTTAAAGTAAAACTTTTCATACAGAAATACAAACAAACATCAATAGAAAATAATGCATATTCCGTAATGTATACACAAAACAAATTAGGGAATGTAATAAAGCTACATCATTATTGCCACAGAACAACAATTATTATTGTTAATTGATATAAACAATATTGTGTTGGTTTTTTTCCGGAATAGATGTTTATAGTTTTTAGGAGTACACATACAAAATGTAAGTTAAATAACTTGATTTACTTGTTATTTAAAATATTTTTAATTACCAAGGCGAAAATTACTTATATTTTTATTTTGCCTTATTATACATTTTAAAGGAAAATGTTTCCCTTGGCGAAAATCTGTTCGCCCTGAATTTCTAATATTAATACATCTATTGTTTTTAGAATGTGCTTCTGGTTTTGATTCTGAATTGATATTCAGAAGGCGAAACTCTTCTTTCCAAGAGGGGAACTGTCATTCTGAGTGCTAAGCGAATGGTTTCAGAAGCTTTTTGGATGCTTCCCGACTCTTCTGGGCGACCACCCGAAAACGACATAGTGTCTATTCTGTTACCCTGAAAACATATCAAGATTGTTTGTTTTGTTTCGACTTTTGGCAAGGAAACGAATTTGAAAACCAATAAAATACTTTATATATTGGTAATTTGTTTTGTTTGCGACTGATGGGTAACAGAATAAACACTTATAACGTTTTCATTTAGTAGTCCGGAATCGATAAGCAGAACTGTCCGATTCCGGACACCAAATGAACGCGTAAAGATACTTTTGTGATTCTGTAATTTTCATATCATTGTATGTGTGAAACTTCAAATGCATTTTATTTTAATTTGAGGAAAATGTCGGTGATGAGGGGTGATAACAACAAGTTATTTATTCAACTTTATTTCAAGAAGCCAAATATGAACGCCAATATGACAATGCCAAATGAACTAATAAAAATAAACCAAAATATTCGTGTAGTTGCAATTTTTTCAGGAATGTGTAGGGGAGGGTCCTCTGTGCTCGCAATACAAAATCCCCGGAAATCAGGGTGCCGTGGGGGCTGGTGGCGTGGTCTAAAGATACCTTCTCACGGTTGCGACCGCATATTTCGAAAGGGCGCGTCGTAGAAAAAAAGTCAGTACAAAATGAAGCTGACAAAATTTCCAACAATTTGGCACCATACACTATTTAGCAAAAAAAGAACCGTCTTTAAGATATCCTTCCTGGAAAATGAAGCAAAAATCCAAAAAATTGTTTTAACTCCTTTAATTAAAAAGGAATTAATTATAAGATGCGCACGAGACTGACTACTACTGACACTGACAGCTCGGCCTTTCCTGACGGAACTCGTCCCGAGTTAAGGCAGAACCATAATAGACGAAATGGCACGTACGGCGCCGTACGAAATCAGCGAGAACAAGCAAATCGTATAGTGCGCACATAATGTCGGACTGCTCAGTTTCGGCAAGTTTTCGTTCACTTTTGCCTCCGTACGTAAAGAGCGCTCCAGAGCGCAGTGTACGTACGTAAATCTGACAGCCAGCCAAATACATGTGAAATTGGCTTTCGTGTGCGTTCGACCATTATGGTCGACTGAAGGTAATGGCGGCACTTAAGGAAACTTGACGTAGAACTATGACATTAGCTTTCGTTTGCTTACGACTATTATGGTTGGCCCTTTAAGGGCCAACCATAATAGTCGTAAGCAAACGAAAGCTAATGTCATAGTTCTACGTCAAGTTTCCTAAAGTGCCGCCATTACCTTCAGTCGACCATAATGGCCGAACGCACACGCAAGCCAATTTCACATGTATTTGGCTGGCTGTCTGATGTACGTACGTAAACTGCGCTCTGGAGCGCTCTTTACGTACGGAGGCAAAAGTGAACGAAAACTTGCCGAAACTGAGCAGTCCAACATTATGTGCGCACTATACGATTTGCTTGTTCTCGCTGATTTCGTACGGCGCCGTACGTGCCATTTCGTCTATTATGGTTCCTCTGATTATGTGAGGTCTTTTTCACTGGTCTCGTAGTCGGCAACAATTTCCATTTTTCAGTTTTCTAATTTCTAATATTCATTATGCCTTCACTAATATCTTGGGACTCTTTGGATGATTCTACTGGAGCTCTACTCATTGTGTCTACATGCTTCATGGTATCTCCAGGGCCCGTATTACGTATTACGAAACGAACGGCAAAAAAACGATAGTCAAGAAAACGAAAGCCGCAACATAAAGCGATTACATGTAACGAGAATAGTTTCATAAAATTGTTGCCAGATAAAACAGAGAAATACTATTTTTTTTGAAGTGCATCTAACTTCACGTCGGTGAATAGATGTCAAAACATGATCAAAATAAATAAAGTTTTGAGTGTGAAATTAAAGAAGAGCGGTATATTATCTTAAAAAATATTAAAATATTTATTAATTTCTTCTTTTCGGATAGTGTACATGTTCAAATGGGCGAAGACGGAGAATTATTTACAAATATTTCAACGAGAAGAGCATGAAGAATGTGTACCTATGTAAAAACCAAATAGTTTTATTTTGCAATTCCGGAATTTGTTTATTTATAAGTGCAAGTGCGTATATTATTTGTGTTTTTAATAGTTAATAAAATGTTCTTTTATTATTTTTGTTTGTTCGGATTCACACTTTGTTCCCAAATGGTACATAACCGGCAGACATATAAACACAACACAAAAAAAAAAATTGACAACAACGAGAACAAAAGCTAGACGACAGCCAAATAGCACTCGTAAGAAGAAACGAGTATCGTTGAAACTTGAACGATAATCGTCTTACGTAATCGCATTTGAACGAAAACGTGGGTTTTTCAACGATTATCGTAATACGTAATACGGGCCCAGGACGGTGACGTCATAATCAAATTCGAGTATCTTCAGGAATCAGCATAGCACGCGTGGGATAAGTGGTAAGTCTATTGAGATTGGAACGACAATCATTTCGCGGCACTGAAATATACTCCGCCAAACCCGGACAATGTTTCGTAACATGGAATTGTGCATTTGCTCAGTATTTTGGCTAATTTGGCTAGAAACGCCATCATCTTTTAGTGTTAAATACGTGTACTAATTTAGAAATTAGAATTTAAATGAAAACGATAATATATTTATCTGTAAGTAACTCATGGCATAAGCAGTGGATGTGTTTTATAAAATAAAAGTAGTTTGATAATAATTTCCACCAAAATATTTCAATAGTAAATAATTAATTAAACAAATCATATCACTGCTACGCAGATTCCCTGCTAGTAGTTGATGGCGCCCCTAGTTATGTTGGAACACGCGTGAAGTTAGCTACTAGCGGTCCATACCTAATACGTCAATGATAACTATTTATAGCATTGTCATCTAAACAACCCCGACGACCAAGAGACAGCACACGGTAATAAAATTCAATGGTGGTTTCTCCTTTGTTAATCCGCGTTTGCATCATTTGCCTATGCACGTTCATCAGCAAAATTTTTGACTGATCTGAAAATTCAGTTCTGAAAACGAAACGTTGAACGCAAAGATTAAAAATATAAAGATGGGAAACAATGGCTGATAACGGCATTTGCCTTGGTTCCCCTCTCAATTTTACACGGATACGAATCGAAATTACAAAAACAACAATGTAAACAAATGGTTGTTGGAGGGTAAAACGTACGAAAGTTTCCCATCTTTATATTCTTAATCTTTGCGTTGAACGCTCAAAAAACTCTGAAACGTCAAACATTTCTTTCTTTCAATTTCTTGTGGAGTTCGGTTGTAACCCTTGTAGGGTACACACGGTGGCGCTGCCTTTGCGCCACCGTCAAAGTAATAAAAAGCAAAAGTAACTTTAACAGTAACTTTAACTAAACAGGGCGGCTTGTCGCCCAGCAATCTGTCTGCTACAAAGCAGAATTTTGGAGACAGGAGGACCATCTTGCAGAGGGATGATCATCAGCGCTCCAAGTAAAAAGCTAGATCTTGGACGAAGTCTTCCCGACCAGATCTTATTTACCGCTAGTTGATGTACTAGCAATTATCCGGGTGGCCTTCCCACCCAGCAATCGAGCTGCTACAAAGCAGCATTAATGGAGCCTGGAAGTAGCATTTTGGGGAGAATGCTCAGCAGCGCTCCAAATAAAGGACAAGGACTAGGATGGCGGTGACTTCCCGCTAGGTTCTTAACTGTACCAGCTCTTAACCGGACTCAGCAATTGTACTGTAATAAAACAGCAGTTTTCATTTTACAACAAGTGGCTTAACCTAATATATTTTGACATATTCATTAAAAAGTAAATTTCTGAAATTTGTTTCGTTTTAATCTATAAAAAAAAAAAAAAAAAAAAAAATTGCAAATACTAAAAAGTGACAAAAAATTAAATACATATGTATCATAAATGCAAATAATATATATTACTCGATGACGTATTATATATAACTATAGAGCGCTCTCGCTCTAATCAAATACATCTGATTCATTTATAATGATTTTAATTGTTATTTATTTTCATGTATATAACAGAAACGAAAAGTATTGAGCTCTCGCTCTAAAATCAAAGAAATATGTTATAATAATTTCATGTCTTTCTTTAAAACTGAAGTGTTTGTACACATTTTATAGTAGGATTTAATTTTAAGTTATTTGTAGGCTTTGTATATATGTATATATGTATATTAAATCAGACAATACGTCACAGCAACTGTAATACCCTCTCTGTCGAGCAAGAGCAGGAAAACCTTTATATTTATCTTTTATATAATAACTTTTCGCCACGAGGCTTTTCATAATATAACTGAAAAAGAAGGCCATACATTACAGCCACTTTTGTACACGCTAAGGCGAATAAGAATAAATTAGAATTAGAATAAGACAAAAAATGTAACTCGAAACTAAAGACTCAATAAAATTCAATTCAATTCAATTCAATTTCTTGTGTTTACTTTCTGATTTTACTTGGATCAAACTTCGTAAACTAACAAAAAACTCGAAACATTTACCACTTTTTCATAATCCTCCTTATGTGGTACCATGGTGGTACCTATACCGACATTAATTTATTATTTTACAAAACCGTAAACATTTTCATTTCTATGATTTATTTTAATTTAGAAGTTTACAGAAAAGACTAAACGCTGGTAGACTCGATGTATAAAAATAACTGGATTGGATAAATAGCAAAAACAGTTGCAACGTGCATTTTTTTTTTTAGTTAAATTTTCTGTCATCTGAATTTTCAGATAAAAATTTTCATCTCAAAATAATAATAAAGTGGATAAACGTAACAAAAGTAGATTCACGGGAAGACGGGGACGAAACTATAGGCAGTGTCTGTACAGTACTCTCCTTGCAGAGGGAAACCAAAGCAGGAGGTACTGCTCAGGCTGACATTCAAACAGCATCGCTGAAGTACGGCCCGAATAGAGTACGAAACGCCAGACGAACACTCCAACGCCTCAAGGGTATAGAACCCAGCTCCTTAACGGATAGACAACAATTATCGTTAGCTAGAGCTAGAGAAACCCTAGAAAATGTGCCGTCATGCAGTAGGGAACCCGCAAGGAAGCTTGGAGGGAAAGGGAATGGCAAAGCTCAACCCTCTCCTTTGGCATCAACAAATGCCGCCGGTGTAGTAATCACGGGACCGAAGCCAGTTGCGGTTTGTGTAAAAAGAGGTAGGCATGACGACACATTCTCTCCTTCACCCAAACAAAACAAAAAACAAAGAACCGTATCCAATGTGGTCAGAGACAGTCACCGGGTCGCAGTTGTTGACTTTGGTAATCCAGAACGGAGGCTGTCAGATGACCAATGGAGATTGATTGAAGTCAGAATCCTGGATGGGGTGAATGACTCGTACAAAGTGGCTGGGCATATCCCGCACTTTGGACAGCTTACATCTCTGAAAGGATTCAAAGTGATGGAATGTGAGGACGCGGAAACCCTCAAATGGTTGAAGAAGTTCATCGCCAACATGGAAGCACCATGGCCAAAAGCCAACCTCCGTCTTTGCGATAGGAAAGAGCTAATAGAATTCGCCAAACCGAAGGGTCGTCTATTCCTTCCCGGCCCTTATCTGCCGAAAGAAAGAGTGCAACTCAACATCCAAAACCTCAACCCGGAACTTTTAAGTAAGGACTGGCAGGTGGAGGAAATGGGGCCGCACAATGATAAAGGCATGGAGATTGTGGTGAGACTCAGTCACAAATCCATGCCACTACTGGCAAATGTGGCTACAAAATACGCGTAGGCATTACCCGATGCAAGATAAGACCATTTGTGACGGTATACAAGAAGAAAAGTGGGGAAACGACTAGCCGGCATGAAGATACGCCAAATGAATCTTCATCACAGCAAAGCCGCTAGCGCCAACCTAGTACAAGCTATGACAAGCGGCAATATTGATCTAGCTCTGGTGCAAGAACCTTGGGTAGTTCGAGGTCAAATACGAGGGCTTAGATCGAAAGACCTGGTAACGTATGCCTTTCCACAGAACAATGAATGTACAGTTCGAACTTGCATTGTAGCTAAAAGTCAGGTTAACCTATTTCTTTTATCCACCCACAGCAATATTGACCAGACCGCTGTAAAATGCGAAAGACAGAATGGCTATCCAATCGTCTTCGCATCAATTTACATGCCACATGGGACGGACGATCCCCCCAATGAAATGACGAAGGAGCTTGTCATAAAAGCTCGAGATAATAGATGGGACCTTATCCTCGGATGTGATGCTAACTCCCATCATGTACAATGGGGTAGTACAAATACCAACCCTCGAGGTGAGTCAATTCTTGAATTTATTATAGAACATAATTTAGTTATAGGAAACATAGGCAACGAACCAACATTTGTTACTAGAAATAGAAGGGAAGTGCTAGACATAACCCTTATTAACAACTCTAACTCTTTTTCGTTAAGTGGCTGGAAAGTATCTACTGAACCTTCCTTTTCTGACCACAGAAGTATTGAATTTGAAATTGGAGATAATATAAAACAAAAAGAACCATATAGAAATCCCAGGAAAACTAACTGGGATCGTTTTGTCACAAAAGTAGAGGAAAAACAAAACATATTACAAGGCCTGAATTATGGGTCACCTAAAGATATTGACAATACGGTTGAGACACTGAACCTGATTCTCAAAAGCGCATACGAAACATCGTGCCCCGTAATAGCTCCGAGAACAAAAACATCACCCCATTGGTGGAATAAAGAGCTGCAACATCTAAGAAAAGAAGCAAGAAAACTCTTCAATGCCGCAAGAAGAAGCAATGCAGAGTCCGATTGGGACCTCTACAAAGAAGGTCAAAGAAAGTTCAAAAATGCAACTCAAAGCGCAAAACGAACATCTTGGAGGACGTTCTGCAATGGCATTGAAGGTTACCCTGAATCAGCAAGATTGAGAAAAGTCCTCTCAAAGGAACCGGTAACCCCTGGCTATCTTATAGATAACAGTGGCAGATGGACCCAATCCTGCACCGAAACTATGGAACTCCTACTAAATACACACTTCCCTGGGTGTGTTAAGACGCAGCCCAAACCGGGCACAGATACCAATTACGAAAATCCCCACAGTAATATAGTCCCGGAGAAAGTAATTAGTGAGAAAGGAATAGAGTGGGCAATTGACTCCTTCTCCTCATACAAATCACCAGGCATTGATGGTATTAATCCAATAATGCTTCAAAAGGCAAAACACCTGTTAATACCAGTGTTAAAAGAACTGTTCATGCTATGTATTATGTACACACATATACCTGCAACTTGGCGAGAAGTCAAAGTTGTATTTATACCCAAAGCCGGTAAACCAACTCATACTACGCCAAAAGATTTCAGACCAATAAGCCTAACATCGTTTGTGCTTAAAACATTCGAGAAACTACTCGATGTATTTATACGTAGCATGCTTAATCCAGGAACCTTATCCCAGAACCAGCATGCGTACATGAAAGGAAAAAGTGTTGAAACTGCCCTTCATGCAGTAGTCAGTACTATAGACAAATCACTCGATCAAAAAGAATACACACTAGCAGCCTTTCTCGACATTGAAGGCGCTTTCAACAATGTTGAGGCTAGTGCTATAGAAAGAAACTTAATAAGCATGAACATTGACAACAGTATTACTCAAATAATACTAAGCCTATTAAACAAAAGAAACGTAAACACCTCCCTCGCTAACACAGAATTGAAAATGACTGCCTCAAGAGGTACACCCCAAGGCGGGGTTATTTCACCACTGCTGTGGATATTAGTTGTGAATGAGGTCTTAGTACTGCTTAATAATAATGGGATAAAAGTCATTGCCTACGCAGATGACCTAGTCATAATGGCCACGGGGAAATTCCTAGACACCATCAGTGATATCCTCCAAAGAGCTATCAACACACTGAACAAATGGGCCCAAAAATGCGGCTTAGGTATTAATCCCCAAAAAACAGAACTAGTTCTATTTACGAACAAACGAATAATTCCACAATTCAATCTGCCATCAATTGAAGGCACACCCCTTAAGTTATCCGAAAGCGCGAAATACCTGGGAATCATACTTGATAGGAAATTGAACTGGAAAATGAATGTCCAAGAAAGAGTCAAAAAGGCATCCATCGCATTCTACTCATGCAGCAGAATTTTTGGGAAAAACTGGGGCCCAAAACCCAAGGTAATTCTATGGATGTACACTGCGATAGTGAGACCGATATTGACGTATGGATGCGTAGTTTGGTGGAAAGCCGCTAAAAAAGCTACAAACCTTAAGGCATTGACTAACATCCAGAGACTTGCATGTATTGGATCAACCAGTGCCTTGCGCACGACACCCACGGCGGGCTTAGAAACCATACTTAACCTTCTGCCACTTGACCTTTATATGCAGGAAACTGCAGCAAAAAGCGCTCTCAGGATTAGCCAATCTAATCTATGGAGATCCAGTTTAACTGGACACTCTGAAATTTTGAACTTCCACATAGGAACAAATGTAGAGTCTGACTACATAGTTCCCTTTACAGATTTTGAAAGGCCATTCCTCTGCTTGTTCCCAAGTAGAGAGAAGTGGATCAATAATGAAGTCTTACAACCTACAACCAAATCCATCTTTACAGACGGCTCAAAAATGGATGTAGGTACTGGGGCTGGCTTCTTCTCAGAAGCTTTGAATATTGAAGGCTTAATCAGACTTCCCAATAACAGCAGTGTATTCCAAGCAGAGGTTCTAGCAGTAACGAAAGCTGCCAAAGTGGCATCAATGATGGCACTACCCAGAGAGGATATTACCATTCTCATAGATAGCCAGGCAGCGATAAAAGCAATTTCTTCTGTTGAAATAAAGTCCAAGCTTGTGAAAAGCTGTCGCGAAGAGCTTAAAGTTCTTGCCACACAGCATAATATAACACTCTGCTGGGTCCCCGGTCACGCGGGCATCATGGGAAATGAAAAAGCTGATGAATTGGCAAGAAAAGGCTCAGCACTTAGCCTAGAACTCTCAGAAAGGAGCGTGAAACCACCGTTATGCGACCTCAAAAATAGTATAATGTGTGAAATCCTGGCAAAAGCAAACTCAAGATGGGCAAACTTAAACACTTGTGAGGTAGCTAGGAAACTGTGGCCGCAGTACGATAAAAATAGAACGAATGCAATCATTCAAAAAGACAGGAAGTCAGTATCGACGTTGGTAGGTGTTTTAACTGGCCATAACATGCTAAGATATCACGCCAAAAAACTACGTCTAACTGAAAACGATCTATGTAGAGGTTGCAGTGACGAGGAAGAACATGAGGATATAACCCACTACCTCTGTTACTGCCCCAGTCTCTGCCATCTAAGAAATAAAACTCTGGGGAAATACTTCTTCGAAAGCATCAAAGAACTATCAGAGTGCCCAATATCAAATCTACATCGATTCACAAGAGGAAACGGATGGTTGAACACCCCGGGATGATACTAAGGAACTAAACATGGACTACGAGTATGGTAAGAGGAGGAATTGGTAAAACCTCAAATGGGCATCACAATGGGTCTACATTGACCTAAGTGCGCTGGGGCTGAGCTATTGGCTCTCCTACAGCAACCCGCAAACCTAACCTAACCTAACAAACGTAACTAAATGCTAATCAATGTCAACTGAATTTTTATTACAGCTGGCCAATCAGAAGGCAGATTTTTGACAGTTCCAACGTACCAACGTCTCATGCCATTGATAGGCGTTTTTACGTTGTTCGATTCGTTCAACAAATTGTTTTGGCGAGAGACTGCCAACGCAAGGATCAAAGTCTGGTATGACACACAAAATGTCACGAATGTTACTTTTTTGTGCCGATGGCAACTCGGTTTGACTTACAGCTGGTGTTTGACTGTTAGGACTGTTATCATCTTACAACACCACATCTCTTATTCGCACCATTTACTTGACCCGACAACGGCGATACTTGAATATTTTCAGCAAAATTAACGTTGACGGCTGTATTTGTTGTCGCAGTCGCTGTATATACACATTGTAGTTGTGTCAGGACAGGAGGGTGGTTAAACTGAATGTTGACTTTTATGCTGTGCAATTGTGCATTTGTTTGGACCGTTTGTACTTGTATTGGTGGTGATTGGGAAAGCACATAAGACGCTACGCTACACTTATGGTTTGGCTCGTTTTGCCAAGGGAGGCGACAGTAATATTTTGCGAATTATTTTCCATGGCGGACGACGGTAATACGTATGTACATATGTATCTTTCAAAGTATGTTAATATAAAAGTTAATTTTGCCTATTCGGCGAGATCTTTTATTCTGTTATTCTGTTATGAATTCCTATACAAAAGTTTGAGCTGTCAAAAAAACTTTTATGAATAACAGATTTGGTATTCGATACGCTAAATCTGTTATGAACTGTCAAAAATTCGAACACTCAAAAAATCTTTTATGAATAACAGATTTGGTATTCAGCATGCCAAAATATGTTATAAATCATAAAAGAATAAAAGACACCTTTTCGTGACTTTTATCATAAAAGATTTCCAAAGTTCGTCGGTATATGAAGTAAACATATAAATGTATCTCTATCTCATGTTTCGTCAACGTAATGTTATTAATAGGCGACAAAATGTAAGTAAACATGTTTAATAAATAAATAAATGAAAACAAAATATTTTTTTTCGATCAAAGTTCAGAAAACTTTTGCTGGGGTTGCAAAACGTTGTTGGAAGGTTCTGAAAGTTGAGATCATAAAATACGCTAAATACAATGCAAAAAAGATGCCTTCGAGTATTGCATGTTTTATGCTGGATATGCTGACGTTTGTATTCAGTCCGTGGTTAGGTAATTCGTTTAAGAATCTGGAATCCACAAAGATCAATTCATTTTGGTTGCTCGAATTCAAAAGCCTGATTGCGTAAGTTATTTCTTTGTGCATTTGATTATGCTAAATAAAGGAACTCCAATATACCTATTTTTTGTATTTATTTATTTTATTTTATTTTATATTTTAACTGTTCGAAGGCAATCTCCCCAGAAATCTCTCGTTCAGCCCTGAAATAATATAATGAAATAAGTAATTGTTATCGTTTTCTATCAATAAAGGTAACAAAATCTTTGGGTCCAGTATTCAAACACTTTTTTCTAGAGTTCGTTCAAGGAAGCTATACAAAAGTTCATAGATTCTTTGTTCGGATCAAGAAAACGAAAGAAAAACATGGTTTCCTTGATCCGAACAGTTTTCATATTTTAAAACTAAATTTATGTATAAAATATGGACCTAATATTATTATTATGTATTATAGTTATTATTATTATTGTTATAATAATAAAAATAAATATTATCATTACTAATATTATGTGTTCAAGTTTAGTCCTTGCAGAAAATCTAGTATTCGAAATCAGGAAACTTTATGATCGGCTTAAGGGAACGAGTGTTCCATTATAGGGGAATTCTGGTTTTTTTTTTCAGTTTTAATTTTTTATAAATAAACAGTAAGTTATTGAACAAATCTTAGATTTAATGCAAATATTTTGAGTTTGAGCATTTAATTAATTTTATAGTTCATATTAACTTCGAACGGTTTGCCTCGTAGTGTACGATTACGGTATAACAAACCACTAAGGTCCATTTTGTTCACTCCTGGTTATCTTAAGCACGGAGTTAATTCCAGTATTTAACACCGTTTCATTTTGTTCACTCATTTTAAATCGAGAATACCGAGTTAAATCATTGCTCGAGTTAACTAACCCGCTATCTGGTTAACTCACCAAAACAGGTGGATTAAAGCACTTATTATTGTGTTAAACGTAGTTTCCTGTCTGTGAATTTATAAGCAACATGGCCGCAAAATTGATTTTTTCAAAAGATCAAAAGATTGCATGGGGCGTAGTACAAGGAGGGGTAGGTAGGTAGGTAGGAATGGCGGCTATTCAACTAGAATAAAACCCAATTAGCGCTTGGTGCGCCGTTTTGATACCATAAACTCATGAGACCTATCATTATGTGGAGGTTGGGATATTGTATTGAGGTTTGGAATTGTGTTGGGAGGTGATCCCTTTATTACCATTTACCATAGAGAAAAATAGAGAACCTCGGGTACCTCGGCCAAGGGAACTGGCCCATACCCCCCACCAGGCTTTATGCCAGGCTGTTAGCTCCGATATGTCTGTCTTCGCCAAAAACCTAAACAGGCAGAGTGCTGGGTGGCTTAGGGTAGAACCAGTTTCCTCGTGAGATCGATTCGGTTTAGGGAAAGACATGATGTCCGCCGTAGACACAACCCGCCTACACGGCTAAAGAAGTGGTTCCTGCGGGAATCATGTAGCTCTCTTGATCCGTTTTTTGGCCCATGGAAAAGGTGAGATATTTGTACGTTGATTTATGATATAAGGTTTGAAAATTGTTTTGGTTGGGAGTATATCCCCTTAGTTACCAACTTCCGTATAGGAAGACAAGGAGATCCTCGGATACCTCACTCAAGGGAAGTGGCCCATTCCCCCCACCAGGCTGTTAGCTCCGATATGTTTGTCTTCGCTAAAAACAACTAATACTCAAACAAGTTAATACTGAAGCACTTACTAAAATCAAATCTCTTCAAGAAAGCAATGCATCTCTTAATAAGCGAGTTGACGACCTGGAGGCGAAACTAAATGTATTGGAGCAGAAGGGGAAACAGTGTTCCGTTGATATTGTTGGCATCCCAGACGTTGACCATTCTAACGTAAATGAGAGAGTCAATAAATTACTAACGGCTGTTATTGGTGAAGAAATTAACTCAGGCGACATTCAGTCATGCTTTGTTAAGAACATTCAAGCTAGAAATAAAAACACCGCTTTTAGCAACATCGTATGCGTGAAGTTCTCAACATTGTTGCAGAAGAACAACGTAATGAATAAAATGCGTGAAAAAAAGAGAACCATTTCATCAAACATGCTCGATAACGAAGGGAGCAGCAGCAACAACAGTAGCAGCAATAAAATCTACATCAACGATTGTTTAACCAGATATACTAGGTATTTATTAAAAATGGCAAATGAACTTAAACATAAAAATGAATGTAAGTTTGTTTGGGTTAGAGACTCAACTGTTTGTATTAGAAGAAAAGAAGGGGATAAGGTTATTAAGATTAAATCATTAGAGGATATTTATAATTTCAAGTTAACGTAAATAATTTATTTTAAAATCATGAATAGTATTAATGTATCTACATATTCTCAAAATGATTCGAGTAATAATGATAGTTTTTTCTCTTCTTATTCTGAAAATGTTAATTGTTTTTGTAAAGAGCATCAATGTAATGAGCAAATTTCCGGTTTTTCTGTTATTCATCAAAACATTCGTAGCATGCGAACTAATTTTAATACTTTTCTCTCTCATCTCGCACCTCTTAATCATTTACCAGATTTAATTTTTCTTACTGAAATTTGGATATTTGAAAATGAAATTGCATTATATGATATAATTCCACACTACGCTTTTGAAGCGGCATGTAATGAAACTTATGCTGCTGGTGGAGGGATAGATCTGCAGAAAAATCCGATCTGCAAAATTGATCGGAAATCAAAAAATAAATCAATTTATGTGCCTATTGGAACGCGTTCACTGTTAAAAATTGATCGCCAATTAAAAATAAATTGATTTATTTTACCAATGGAAAGTCCTATTAAATTGGAAAAATAATAGACAAGTTTTTTGACGGTACCTCCTATAGAACCGTTCCTTTTTCCATCTCGTGAAGGGATTAATTAATTTTGATGACTTAATCAAGTTTCAAAACCAGTAGCTAAAAATGCACATAAAGTAAGTTTGGTTTTAACGGTTTTTAGTAATTTAGCCACGACTTGATAACTACTGAATCGATTTCTTTTTTATTTGATATGGAATTTAAGTTAGACATAAGACATTTAACGCAAGATGGCATCCAATTTTTTTTTTTCTAAACAACCGATTAATGATAGCTACCATACAACTTGATCTCACGTTTAGTCCATTTTTCGATACAATTTGATAAATTAAATTGTTTGTTGTCCCATAGTTTGTTGCAAGAGCAATAAGTTCGTGCGACCAAGTCGTGCATTTTTTTTTTAACCAACATAACCTAATTTTTCAGAAAATTGCCCTACCGACCTAAAAGGCCCTTCGCTACAGGTCGATAGTGGAAAGAGTTAAGTTAATTTCGTCTAAAATGCAGATTGGGATCTTTAGAAAAAAATAGATCAAGTTGTCTATTCAAATTGTTTTCGATATCACAATAGACCAGAATGAGATAAATTGTTTGAAAACAACATTTCCTTTTGAGTTGTTGCGTTACTAGTAACAATGTGAGAGCAATCATCTGATGGAGACCATTACAGATTAGGAATATTAAAATCAATAATCATGTAGGACAGCTGCATTAAATCTTGGCAAGTCTCGAATTCTTGATTGGACTCAACTAACAGCACAGAACAAAAATACTTTTCCGTGTCTTTGAACTTTAAAACAAAAAAAAATATATTTTCCCATACCGGGAATCGAACCCGGGCCTCCCGGGTGAGAGCCGGGTATCCTAACCACTAGACAATATGGGATTTTAAAACTTAACAACTTAAATCATATAATTAGTTGAAGAATTTATTTATTTATTTATTTAAATTTCAAAAAAATTTATACATTTTCTTCAGAATTTTTAAGTTCAGATTTCAATTGTTTTGTTAAATCTATTTGCTTCTGTAAAACATAAGTGTTTTCTAATTTTCTTCGTTGTTGACGCTCTACATCGCGTATTACACCTTCATGGAGTTTTTCTCTAAAAGGAATTGAGAACGTTTAAAATCAATCGTGGTCGTGTCTCCAAACTTAACTTACCTGTCGGATGTTTGCTTAAAATGAACATAGCCAATAATTCCAGAGGAAACACAACAAGCACCAAAAAGGGTTAATTTTGAAGTTGTCGACATGTTTTTATGAATATTTCCCAAATTTTTGTTTACCGCCTTTCTCTCCAGTGCGAAAAAATGAAAATCAGCTGACAGCTGATTTTTTGACAGCTGCAAGCCTGCAACCTGCAAGTAAAGAAAACTGTTATACACCAGGCTTGGCATTGAGTGAAATCGATTTTATTTTTACTTGGGACTTTCTCACAGGTCATCAACTTGTACTCCTCCGTCTCCTCCCGTAGAAATAATTTTACACGCGTTCTTCTATACGTGAATAAGTGTGAACAGCTAAATGCAAAATTGTTAGAATGTATTGTCTAGCCAAAATTTGACAGTCCTATTTGAAATGCACGGGCACGCATACTAAGTTAAAAGTGGGTGGAGCCTCCTGGGATGATGTTCTATTTATTTATTATTCTATGGACTTTCTATAGGTAAATTTCAATCAAATAATTAATTTGTTTGGTGGCAAATGAAAAGCGTTTTCAAATTGATTTATTTTTGTCCTTTTGTTAAATGTAATTTCTCGTCTGTGAATGCAAAAACCAACATGGCTGTCAAAATTCGATTTTTAAAATGATCCTAAAACCAATCGATTAAGGGCCAGTTATACAATCGTGGTTCAAGTTTTCAACTTACCGATTTTGACAGATTAGCTGTGGAAATTAGTGGTTTAAAGATTTGAACCACGTTGAACCACGGTTGTCCAACTGGCCCTAACTACAGAAATCAGTGGTTTTAAAATTTGAACCACGCTGAACCACGATTGTGCAACTGGTCCTAATATGTCAAAATCGGTGGTTTAAAAACTTGAACCACGATTGTACAACTGGCCCTTAATCGACTGGTTTTAAGATCTTTTTAAAATCGAATTTTGACAGCCATGTTGGTGGGTTAAAAACTTGAACCACGATTGAACAACTGGTCCTAAGCTATGGAAATCAGTAGTTTAAAAATTTTAAACACGTTGAACCACGATTGTACAACTGGCCCTAAACCAGCAACAGCTACAGCGGCCGCCATTATTTTACAACAAATGGTATTTACATTAGTCCAACACGGATCAGACCAGCAAAAGCGTCGCACAGTGACCCGTTTATTCAAAAATCCTTTTAAATTGAATGAGATGTTTGCAGCTATAGTTATCACAAAAATTGTTTCGTTTGGATCAATAGGTTGGCTTTTAAAGCATAAGCAAAAGTTAAAAACTTTATAATGTTAGACAAAAAAGAAAAACAGAATCAAAGAAATTTTATTCTGTATTTTTTGCTTGATATACTTGATAATTACTAAAGCGACCCTTACACGGTCAATGAGAGGAAGTCAGTCATCTACACGTCATCAGGCAAAATCAAAAGGGTTTTGATTCTTCGTCGAACAAATGCACGCATACAGACATTTTACAAACACTATATTACAGTTTGATGTTAAATGACTGACCGTGTAAAGGTCGCTTATGATAAAAAAAAAAAAAAAAAAAAACAAATGTTGTTTTAACATTATTGCGACTTAACATGTGTCTATACAAAAAAAAGAGATCCAGAGTCGTCAAACCAAACTCTACAGATTGAAAATCCATATATATTTCTTAACATAGACTCAAGAACTATTTCGTTCGTCAAGTTGCATAGAGCTGATCTCAAGAGATTTGATTTTTAAAAGTCAGTCAATTCTTCTTGTTTTTTTTTTTTTTTAAGTGTAGTCTTTTTTGTTTCACAATCATAGATACTTGTGTTATCTTTTTTAATTTAATGTTTTTTCGACTTTAAATTATTGAGTAGAAATAAAGTTTTGGGAATCATTGAACTAATTTAATAAAAGCTATTAGTTAAAAAAAAGCACAAGGTGTTTTAGAATTTTCTGTTGAAATAAGAAATTTTAGTTAAGTCGACTAACGTTATTGGTGTTTTAATTTCCAGAGGTCAATTTATGAAGTAATCCAGAGTATTATTTTGAAAAAAAAAACCGAATTGAGTGCAACAGTATATGGGAAAAAGTTAATTTTTTTTATTTGTTTATAAAATCGTTTTTTTTTTATTTTTTGTTTAAACGAAGGTGGGATGGGAAATTTGATTAAAAAATAACTATTTAAAAAAAAAATTAAATAAAATCAATGAAAATACTATACTAATTTTCATATTTTTATTTTTATTTGTTTGTAAGAGTAAAATCTCTTACAAACCTATAACACGCTACAAAATTCGAAAATACTCTTATATTTATTTAAAGAAACGAAATTTAATTTAAGATATAAAATTTATTCAGTTCAATAAATTACAGGTAAAGTAGAATTATGTAAAGTAAACAACAAAAATGCTCCAGAAGGGAACGAAAACAAAGCAATTAAAGAAGAGGATAAAGAATAAAAAGTAAATTTTAAACGTAAATATTAGAGGTAAATATTATCTCAGAATTGAGAGGAAAGAAATACCACTTTCATTAACAATTATTCTTAATAAAATTTTCTTCAGATTAAGGCATCGAAAACACAAAACATCGAATGATTTAAACATCTTATGTGATGTTTTTGAATCCTGAAAATCGGTGATTTTAAGTTAAATGGGCAAAACGGATTTCGGAAGGTGGCTAAATTGCGACTAGTACGTGTTGTATAAAGAATGTTGATATGATTCAATTAAAACATTGAGTCATCTTTACCGCAGAGTAGTTTATGCAGAAACATAACTCTTCTAGCAAAGCTCAGCGCTGAAACAAGGATAACACATAAAATAAATGTAATCTGTTGAAGTATTCTGTATATAGTTATTATACAGTTTGTATTGCAATATCCTAGAGAATTTTTTCTGTAAGTTTTCTATTTTATCAGAATAAATCTGGAAAACTGGATTCCAAACAGGAGAAGCATATTCAAATATACTACGAGCAAGTGAATTAAACAGGGTAATAAATAATGTGGTACATTGTACATATGTATATAACTAGGGATCGAATTTTAATGCATTTAAAAACTATCACCCTTATTAATAAACGCGATTTATCTATGAGTTATCGTCAACTCCGGAACTAATGTCAAAACGTTACTAATAAACATGGAATAGCTTTTTTGGATTGTGAGTTAAGTTACACCAACCAAATAGGTATATCTGTCCAGAAATATAGTTCCCACGACCTTGTTTGATATTTCCTCTATTCAACATCATGTGAACTGTGTAAATCGGTTCAGTAATTGCTGAGACACAGCCGGATTAATATTAGTCCTTATAATCATTAATCATTAAAATGGTCGTAACTTCCGCTGAAAATTTGAATTTTAAATTTAACCTTTTCAAACAAGAAAATTATTATTTTGTATTTCCTTTTTTAATGGCTATATTATTCACTAGTTTAAAGCAGATTTAAAAATAAATCCTAGTGAAAATTGAGTGAAATCCGTAAATTAAATCAAAGTCCATATTATTCACTCGTTAGACCCGCACTTTAATTCATTATTTTAAATCTGTTCACGTTAAATCTGATTTAGTTTAAACAGCTAATCGTGGTCTAGATTAAGTGGTTAAATTCAGATTTAAACTCAATTTCATATTATCCACACCATTGTCAAGTTAGAAATGGGAATGTCAAGTTTTCTGTCACCCACAAAATATAAATACGAGTGCAAAAATATATGTTCGAAACAAAATATAAATAGGTACACAACAAATAATAAAATAAAAAAACTACTTTATAAGAAGGATTTTATTTCGGAAATAGACGAAATGGTTATGACTTTTTCAGAAGACCGATTTCTTAACGAAATTCCCCGCCTTTTGAGTTATACTTAAGGTCTGGTACTCCAAGTTGGAGGTCGTGCCGTCGGGGTGGCTTCCCGGCCATGTAAAGAAGTTTTAGTTACGAAGCAACAACAAGCCTCGGATACGGACGGATTTACTAATGTAGAACTATGCAAACCAAACAAGGACAACGAACTTCGGATCTGCACGTGGAATGTCCTATCACTCTACAGACCACGTGCAGCCGAACTATTAGCGGAGACCCTAGATTCCTACAAAGCTGATATCACCGCCATCCAAGAAGTGCGATAGGATGGGCCGGGCAAAAGAAAGATGAAGGACTGTGATATTTATTTCGGTGACTGCTACCACCAACAAAAACAGAAAACTCGTTAGAGGCAGAGTTTGGCAATTCGCATCAAGGATAAATTTGCCAACATTAGCCTGATATGCGCTCATGCCGCCACAGAGGAGTGAAATGAGGACATCAAGGATGAATTCCACGAGCTCTTGGACAAGACATACGAGCAATGCCCTAGTTATGACATTAAAACTGTCCTAGGTGATTTTAACGCCAAACTAGGAAGACAAGACGCTTTTGGTAGAATAGTCGGAAAAAACAGTCTGCACAACACCACCTCTTAACTAATCCTATGCCGCCACCTTCAAGCATCGAAAACCATTGGAAACACTGCCTTTGATGTAGCCAAACAACAGGCATACAAAGCGGCACCACAAAAAAATACTAGAGCAGCGCGAGAGCTCTACGCGCAGAAGAAAAAAGGAGCATGAGAAGCGCGCGAGCGAGAAATAGAGGGATGCCATAACGGGAATGAAGTTAGGAAGTTTTACCAAAAGGTAAAAAGAACATCACAAGGCTACAAGGCCCGAACCGAAGCCTGCAAGGACCACCTTGAGAACATTATAGTAGAATCCCAGTCGGTGCTGAAGTTTTGGAAAGATCATTTTTGCAAATTATACAACTGCGATGATGAACCAAATTCACCGCTCCTATGCAAATTGCACCTTTCCACCTGGACGACGCAGGCCAACCATTCGGCTCATCTGACCTAGAAGAAGTGAAAATAGCTATATTTAAACTGAAAAACAACAAAGCTGCTGGAGCTGATGGCCTTGCAGCCGAGCTGTTCAAAGCAGCTGGCGATGAACTGGTTAGGAGCATGCACCAGCTAATCTGCAAAAAATGGTCGGAGGTAAGCATGTCCAATGAATGGAACGTCAGCATTGTTTGCCCGATCCTCTGGACTGCACCGACTTCAGAGGCATTATAGTCTCCTTAACATCGCATACAAGATCTTCTCTGCCGTACTATGTGAGCTCTTGAAGCCATTCGTCAACAACCTGATAGGTCGATATCAGTGTGGCTTTAGGCCAGGAAAGTCTACCATCGACCAAATATTCACACTACGGCAGATCTTAGAAAAAACCCAGGAGTTTCAAATCGATACCCACGATCTCTTCATCGATTTCAAGGCCGCATATGACAGCACTATAGCGACGAACTATACAGAGCAATGTCTAGTTTTGGCATCCCTACCAAACTCATCCGTTTGTGCAGGATGACGATGGAGAACTCACGCTGCTCCATCAAAGTCGGTAAAGAACTCACCGATACCTTTGATGTCAAGAATGGATTTAGACAAGGCGATGCACTGTCATGTGACTTCTTTATAATGATCCTTGTGAGAATAGTGCAAAATTCTCGCATCAACACCAGAGGCACAATCTTTCAAAAGTTCGTACAATTACTCCCGTACGCCGACAATATTGACATAATGGGAAGAACAAAGCGTGATGTCAGTGGTGCTTTCGTGAGTAATGAGAAGGAAGCCAAGAAGATGGGTTTAACGTTGAGTCAAGACAAGACCAAATATATGCTGTCAACAAGAAAGGACACCCAATAAGTTCGAGGTCGTAAAAAACTTTTGTGTACCTAGATTCCGCTATCAAGTCAGTGAATAACACCAGTGCTGAGATTCAACGAAGAATTACTTTCGCCAATCGCTGTTTCTTTGGGCTAAGAAGGCAACTAAAGAGCAAAGCCCTCTCTCGAGCAACTATAAAGTGTCCCTTTATAAGACACTTATCATATCCCGGTCTGCACCTTATTTATGGTGCAGAATCATGGACATTACTAAAAGTGGATGAAAACGCTTTAGGCTGCTTTGAAAGAAATAAATATCTCCGTGTGATCTATGCTCCTATCCGCGTAAATGGGAAATGGAGAAGAAGATATAACAACGAACTGTATGGGCTGTACAGCGACACTGACCTTATTGTCACAAAAGTGAAAAGCCAAAGACTAAGGTGACTCGATCACATAGAGCGAATGGACACCAATGCCCCGGCCCGGATGGTCTTTAAATCCAACCCCGTGGGACGGTGCGTAGCAGGTGTCGCACGCAAGTGAAAGAGGACCTCAACCAACTTGACATCCGAAACTGGAGGCAGCTAGCTAGAAACTGAGCCGCCTGGAAGAAGCTTGTTGGTTGAGGCCCTGGTCCACCCCGGACTGTAGCGCCACCTTAAGTAAATAAGTAAAAAAATTCGGGAGTAGGAGGTCACGAATCAACATCCTCCTCGTCAAAGTTATAGAATGCTTCACCGGAAATTGATTTCAAATTTTTATTTGCAATGATTTATTTAAATAAAATTTCAAAATTCATTTTGAATTTTGTTCTTCTTCGATTAATTCACACTGCACTGCTACAAAAGTGTCAAGATGATAAGCGAACTGCCTTACAATATTTAGATATTTGATATAACGCAGATTTAAATCGGTTTCAACATTGGTTTTAACGAATTTTCAATCCATCGGATTTAAAACAACGTTTTGAAGTGAATAATATGGAAATAATGAATAATATGGCGCTAAGAGTTTCCATTTATCTGTCTGTAAACGATACGATACGAACGCAAAACTTATTTATCGGCATTTTGGAAATACAAAGAGATAAACAACTATGTGGGCTAACTATTCCATGATTTATTTTGTTTTATAAATAAGAAATTTTAACTCGTGACTTATCTCTTATTCCATGGTGTAGTTAAGTCATGAGTTAGAGACGAAATAAGCGTTTTTTATGAGCTTGAAAGATCTTCTAAGAGTAAATTAAC
Organism: Baccha elongata; assembly: GCA_951217065.1. Classification (NCBI taxonomy): domain Eukaryota; kingdom Metazoa; phylum Arthropoda; class Insecta; order Diptera; family Syrphidae; genus Baccha; species Baccha elongata. The sequence continues at coordinate 211,831,901 of OX578272.1, forward strand.
TTCTGCACTTACAGCACCTTTTCAAAACTTAAGTCTATTATAAACCTTAAACAAGCTATATTCCAAATAAATTCATGTTGAATAGTTAAGAAAACCTGGGTTTATAATAACACAAGTATAAAAAGAGAAGAAAACATTAAAATTAATTATGTGTTTTCGGACACACTTAAAGCCAGCGCTTTTAGTGCTCAAAAATAAAATTTATTGTGAACAAATAACAACAAATTTAAATAGAAACACAAGAAACGAATGTTATCTAGTAAATAATAGGACTTTGTGTGTAGGATTTTTGTGTGTGTAGATACTGACTAAGAATATCTCTTTTCTCTGTCTCTTTTGCACATAGCGAATATGGATAGGTATTAAGAAATTAAAAATAAAGAGCGAAAACCAAGTTATAATTGTGCAAATGTCCTATTAATATGCTTTATTTAACATTTTTAGGATTTTATTTAGAGGTACCTACACAAAATACAAAATCTTAAAATTGCTTTGTCCAGGCGATATGTGGAAAACTTTGGCTACCTGGAAAATATTCGGAACTTAATGAACCTAATTAAACTTTCACAGGATATTCGGGGGTATACTCGGAAGACCTCCAAAGTTTTTGACCTCGAGGACCCTGTGTCAAAATCAAGTCACATAGTGAACAGTAAAGTTGTTTAATAAAAATGTTTTTTTTTTCATATGTGATGCTTATAATTTAAGGTACTGCCGAAGGTGCCCCACCCACTGGCGGGGGTGTTCCGCGTTCAGCACCTTCGGCACTTGTCCACTTTTTTTAAAAAACCATAAAAAAAAACAAAAAAAAATTTCCCAAATTCGTCCAAATATTGGATTAATACTAAGCTTTAAAATCACATTTAAAAATTATTTAAAATGACGAAAAATTCGGAATTATAAATACGATTTTGAAAAAAAAGTGTATCGTTATAAATCAAAATTAATGGCGTACCACATTTTTATTTGGAAAACTCTGGGTGGTTGAAAATTAGTTACTTTATTATTAATTTGATTTAATTTTTTTTACTGGTTTTGTATGTACATATTAGAAGGTTTTTTCTGTTAAGGTCTTGTGTGTCTTGCTACAAGAGCTAATTTGTGCGACTCACTCGTGCCCTTTGTTTCATTTGAACTTATAATTAAATTGGACTTTAGTTAAACATGTTTTCCAATAAAAATTGGTTACCTATACATTTTTTTAATGCAGTTTATTTCTTAAATTTTTGTATAATAAGACTCATGGAATGCAAGGAAAAATAAAAAAGGATTATACGCACGTTACTCGAAGGTAAAAATTTGGACTTGATAATGCAAAATTTTGTAAAAACTCAGTTTGAAGACAAAAAATTAATTTCTTTTGTTTACAAAATTTTGATTTTGAATTTTTTTTTAATGAGTCTTATGCTAAACACCCTGTATATATGTGAAATATTCTTATATCTTCAGTAATAAATAAAGAGCTTAACTTATAAATTTAAAATAAATTAAAATAAAAAACATCGTATGCATTTTATTATAAGTAATAAATCAATATCTTACAGACTTTCAAACAAAAATCAAGGAATGCAAACATTTTTCTGTATTAAATATAAGTTAACGTAAAAAAAATTTCAAAATCGTTGAAGCATTTTTCGAAAAAATCGTTTTTTTTAAAATAATTTTTCGAAAATATTTTTCTGAAAAAAAAATAAGTATTCAAAAAATCAATCAGTCAGCTGGTTTTTGAAATATTGAACGTACAAAAACAGTCTTTTAAAAATTAAAATACCGTTAAATGGCAGGTATCTATAATTAAACGAATTTTCTTGAAAATTTGATTTTCATTATATGATAGACATTTGACACTTCGTTATAAGATAAAATCGTTATAATCGTTTTCGAGAAAAATTGTTTAATGTGGCAGGTACCGTTGTTTTTAGACTAACAATTACCTACAAAAAAAGATCCGGATGTAATAACCTAAAAACCATACCTACCAAACTTTAAGTAAATCGGCCAAGCCGTTCCGGTTAAAGTTGCAGAGCCAGACATATAGAAGGACAGAATTGCCGGACCCACTTTTTTCGTCTCCTCTATCATCGTAACGTCATGTTTGATTGTTATCTCAAAACTACTATTTACACGAATCCAAGACTTGTCTTAAGGAAGGTAGGTACTACCTACCTAAGGAAGGTACTACCTATTGAAGATCAACAAATATTTACAAAAAAGTACAGAAAATATGAATAAACAATGACCAAACATTTCGGTACATCATTTATATAAAATAGTTTTACTCTTTTGCTTGCTTCTCTGTATGTTTTTTTCTATATTTTGTTCCACTAACCTAAAGTCAAACATCATTTAATCGATACACAAAATGTCAGCAAACATATCACATAGGTATCACGCATTCACATATTCATATATTAGCTTAAACATTGCTTCATAATAATTGATTTCTTGTCTAGAAAGTAGGTACCTATACCTATCTTATAAACATCAAATCCAATCTATAGGTATACAAAAAAATTAAAAGAAAATCTACAAATAAGGTATTAAAAGAACAAAATATATTACAACGCAGTCAATTCATCCCTTGTGTCATTGCTAAAACTAAAGCTAACCTTACTCGGCTTTCATCAAAATACATTTATTATCACTTGTTTGATACTGGTGCAAGCAAAGCAAAACTGCGAAGTATTTTGACTTGCGCACAAATTCCTACAATCTCTCTGACTCTGACTATAACCCAAGGAGCATTTCAGAGCTACAGAACATTTACTGAACGTTAACATCGTAGCTGTAATGTTTCAGGCGTATATGAAATGTTTACTCACTGTTCCCAAAATGTAAACGGTTTTGGGGAATGAAATGTCGTGCTGACAGTATATGAACAAATTCTATTTGATGTACCTGATTTGTACATTTACAAATGTGAACGTTCAAAAACTCTTCAAAACACATAAAAGACAAACTACTTTTTAGTAACAAATCGTTTACAGATACTATTCCTGGACTAGGTATATAAACGTTTACAAATGTAAACGTTCAAAAACACTTCAAAATAAATAACATAAAAACAAACTTAGGTACAAATCGTTTACAGAAAAATATTAAACTGTATAGGTAAATACGTAATGCCATTTGAGATCATATTACTATATGTATACAAACCAAAACTTAAACAATTTCCATCTTGTTCTTGACATTATTATTATAATATGGGAGGTATACAAATATTCAATAATTATATTTTTCGTGCAAGTAAAGGCAAAATATCGAACGCGAGAAATATTTTCTACCAGTTTTGTAAAACAGGTCGATAAAAATAAGGGGCCTGTAAAAACTTTCTTATTTTAGAAATGATTTCTAATAAAAATATTTGAGACAATTTTTTTTTCCCACAAAAACCATATTTTTTAATATTTTGTAAGATAAAATACAAAGTCTTATTTCAATCAAAACCCAAACATGCTTTGTTTTTACTAAATATCAACAAAAATAGATTTTCAATGTTTTGGGTTTTCTAATTTGATAAAAAATGGAAACATTATAATGGCCGATACGTGTTACATTATCTGTAAATGAAATGTTTTACAGTATGCTTACGTTTGAAGATGTGATGTGACTGTTCACTGTAAACGTTTTGTAAGAGTAAAGTTTTGATAATGGCTTTACAAAACTGCACAAATGTAAACGTTTCGTGATATTGATTTTACATTTACGATATTTGATTTACAGTACGTTTACGTTTGAAGATGTACTGTGACTATTTACTGTCAACGTTTTGTAACAGTTAAGTTTTGATAATAGCTTTACAAAAATGCTACAAATGTAAATGTTTTGTGATATTGGTTTTACATTCACGAAATTTGGTTTACAGTACGTTTACGTTTGAAGATTTGTTGTGACTATTCACTGTAAATGTTTTGTAAGAGTAAAATTTTGATAATGGCTTTACAAAACTGCTACAAATGTAAACGTATCGTGATATTGATTTTACATTTACGATATTTGATTTACAGTACGTTTACGTTTGAAGATGTACTGTGACTATTTACTGTCAACGTTTTGTAACAGTTAAGTTTTGATAATAGCTTTACAAAAGTGCTACAAATGTAAATGTTTTGTGATATTGGTTTTACATTTACGAAATTTGGTTTACCGTACGTTCACGTTTGAAGACGTGTTGTTTCAACAACATTTTGTCTGTTACAATTTGTTTACCAATCATCCAATTAGTTACTGTAAGCATACAAAACATTTTTTCAGCAACTGTATATGAATTGTAAACGACATACAATAAATTTGTAACTTAATAGGTACAAAATGCTACTTGGGAACTTAGCATTAAGTAGAGGGTAAAGAAAGGTACCTCCTATAGTAGAAATACAACAACAAAAAACAACAAGTACTCTTCTAAAGAATGATTTAAAAATTCCACAGCCCCGAAAAAGAAAAAAAAACAATATTCCCATATTCCCTCCAAAGATACAATATACGGCAGTTATATCCCGCAGTTCAAACACAGTGTACGTACATGCAACACAGCTCACGGAACCTATTAACGATACATTTTTTCTTTCCATCTGCAAAGTTTTATTTTGTTTTTTGAATGTTTTCGCAACCTCGGAATTTATTTAAAAAAATAAAAAAGTATTGTATAGTATACCTATACGAGTAGTAAATATAAATTAAAAAAAAAATATCTGTTTGTTTTCAAACGCGGGTGCAGCTTTTGAACTGGTCTTGAGTATGCTTGGATGAATATCCGTCGTACTTTCATATACCTATGTAACTAGTTCAATTACTATAAAATGTTGGTATTTTGAACCTTGCACTCTTTTAATTACAATGTTTTTGTCATCATTAAGATTTAAAAATATTTTATAATTGAAACTTCTGAATTGAAATTATCGCATTAAACTGTCGAATAATAGATAAACAAGTTTTTCAATTTTTTTAAAGTTTAACATAATCAATAATATAATTATTAAAAGAGTGATAAGTGAGTGAAAAGTTTATTTTGTCAATAAAAAGCATAAACTTTTATTTGTTACTTTTTAGCCGAAGAAGTATTGCGATTCGAAACAAGAAAGAAAGTGAAAATATTCAAGACTGCAATCATTCGTAGTTACAACTAAAGCCTCTTATAAAATAAAGATACTCAGACCCTATGAGTGTTCCAATTTAAGAAGGTCGCCGAGACATTCACTTCAATTAACTGAAAAAAAAACATTTTCTGAGTAAGTGCCACATCGTCATCATGACCAAAGTCGAATTATACAAATCGCGAGTCTTCGTCACAATCATCCATTTGCTCGCCTTGGGTCAGTTTACCTATGGCTTGTATTTTGACAAATTTCCAGCAAAGTCGAGTAATTTGCCAGGCGTTCCAAAAGGATTCTCAAATAAAATGAAATTCCTTACATATTGGGGACTGGTAAGTTTATTTTGGTTTTTATTTTTTTTTTTGTCTGATAATGAATAGTTATGGTGAAAGCAAACTGTGTCAGATAAAAAAATTCCTGCCCCTTCCAAAATGGGGGTACATTAAAGAAAGCTTTCTATGCGGAGTTGTCCTTGCGTAATACATTATAATGTGCCAGCGACGTATGCAACAGTTGTACTTGTACTCGAAAGGCATTATCAAGTTCTTATCCTATTTTTGACTATTATATTCATAGTTTTGACCTTGAAAACGGAAAAAAGAAAATTCGATTTTTTAGCTTCTCAATTTGTTTATCAAAATTATTCTTGTTTGCTATTTTATGAAGTCAAATAAAATTTTATTGGGTATGGAAAGATATGAACACTTTAGTAGATATGTACCTACTTTGAAGTGGATTTGAATAAATAGGTGTGGGGTTTTTTGAACATCTGCATAATGTTTTAATGATATTTTGTATCTGTTTTTTTTACTGAGGGAAGGAACAGATTTAGTGCAACATAATGTCTGTGGGTACCTATACCTCCTTCTTGTAGTTGGAAACAAAATGTATGTACATATATAACATTTTGAATAAAATATTAATGTTGCTAATAGGTCAATGCCCAAAATTAATGGGTTTCTTGGTGACTCTTTAGGGTAAAACAAAGTGCATGTATGCGCATGTTTGTTTATGGTAGGTATAAAGTATTACAAGTAGCTATATGCGAAGAGCTTTTTGCTTCAGTTTGAAGTTTGCTTTAAATTTTGTTCAAGTAAAGTCAGAACTAAGCTTTCTTGGAGTTTTGCAAAGGTTTTGGAAAATATTCTACGAAAGATATTTATCTAAATATAAAAAGTCATTTCAAAACTAGTTTTGCTCTAAAGCTGGATCTTAAGAGGTTTTGAGTTTCAAGTGTTCCAGAAATTTTTATAAATCTCGTTAGTGTTTTTCTGTGTTAGTGTACGTTTTGCACTTACATCCTATTTTCAAGGTCATGGAAACGCTGATAAACAATCGGCTTAGAAAATATCTTGAGGATCCAAAGCTTCTTAATGACAGACAATATAGTTTTTTTAGCAACAGCTCCACTGGTGGATTTGATGTCATATCCTACTAAAAAATGGAATCAATCTTTACACCATTCTGTTTAATATAATAGAGTTTGGCATGAAGCTCATATATCGAAAATGCGTGCATTTTAAATAGACAAATCTCTTCTTCTTTAGATTAGAAACTATATATTTCGGAACGTTCAATTCGAGTCGTATATGTCTGATATTAACAAAACAAACGCTGTTGGGCCCCCAGACTTCACTATGTCTGCGACTCTTTAACATTATTTTTAGCTTTCTGTTACTTCTAATTCAATTCTTTTTTTGACGATAGTACCATCATAGACCGAGAGCCCACAGCAAAATTTGGGTGTGATTGGTAACCAAATGAAGTTTACATTATTCTATTAAAAGTGCATTTTTTTCGAGGCACTAGATAATTGTGATAACCACTTTAAATAAATTTTTAAATTAAAATTTAAGTGCCCTGATAACAAATATAGTGGTCCAAGAAAAAGAATGCAAAAAATCAATTTTTTAAAAAATAATTGTGACACCTTCCTAAAAACAAATATACTGGTCAAAGACGTTTTCCAATGGGCTTTCTGCCTACAAGACTCATTCAAAGAATTTTTGATTTTTATTCCTTTTCGCATGGGGAATGGAGAAAAAGATACAACAAAGAACTGTATAGCAGAGCTATAAAAGAATGCTATCATTGAGCTAACTCTGAGCGAAAAAAGAAACACAATTTCAGAGTTCAGAGTGCTCTCTAAGCTAAAACAGAAACAGAGATTTTTTTTTAAGAGTTCAAGCTCTGTTCCGTGCGCTCAGAGTTAAGAAAGAAAAATGTTTATTGAGAAAATTTTGTTGTGATTTATTTTTAATGGAAGCACAACACAAAATAAAATGAAGGTTGATCAATTTCAACTTCCGAAAACAATAATTTTTATTTCCTTAATAAATATTATCTAACTAAATATTATTTAAATTTGTTTGTATCTACCTAAATGTATTCTTTCTGCTAGTATTTCACATTAACTAATATGAACAGTTTGTGCACATACTGAAAAAAAGTAAAAACCATCAAGGAGGTTGATTTAAGTTCAATAACAAAAGTAGGCTATTGGTCATTGGTGAACCATATTGCCTGCCACAGCCAAAAATAATATATACCAATTCCATGTTAATGATGAGCAGAAGAAAACACATACCGTGTTGATTTGACTCATAACAACGAAATCTGTTTTTATATTTGCTCTATAACAATAAACAATGCGAAACAATTATACATATCTTTTAGGTTGAATTAAACGCCATAAACATAAATCCCATGGTGAACACATTTAATTTTATAATGCGGATTTATTTTAAAATAACAATTTGGGTTAAATGAAGGCGTTTATATGGTATTTCCTGGACATGCATTTATATAATAAAGTGTATGACAAATCTTTATAAGAGCCTCGTTCTTTTTTAACAAAGTGAAAGTGATGGAAATCGACTTTTCTCGATTGGACTGAAAATTCAAAAAATAATATGAATGTATGTACTCAACTTTTTAAATGTATAAAATAAAATGCAAACGTTTTTAAAAAAATAAATTAAATGTGCATTCTATTGATTTAATATAAAATAAGTATGAATAGTAACTTCAGCACAAGTGTAAATTGATAAACTAAAAGTAATTTTTGTATCATATTCCACAGATACAAATTTTATTCTTAAGGGCCCTACACACCATCAATTTTACCTGAAAAACATTATTGACGTATTTTTCCTTCAAACATCATTGTGAGAACATAGCCTACACACGTATCAGTTAGGATTGACAATATTTTTCTCTGAATTTTATTTAGCTGTTTCGATAGGTTTAAAAGAGGATGAAGGATAATAATTTGTATTTGTTTGCAGTGACAAGTTTATGAAAGCTAAATAAGATCAAATCTACAGCTCATACATATAAGAAAACAGTGGTTGCTCTTGCTCTTTGTTTTGCTTTGCAAAATTCTGCTTTTTAAAATTCTGCCTTTCAAAGTTCTGACTGTAAAAAGGAAAAATAACGTTTTTGCTACCATATAGAGATAGGAAAAAAACATTTTGTTCCTTTTAAACTCTTAAGAAAGTAGTAGTAAGCTCTTAGTACCAAGATTCTGCAAAAATAATAAAGAAAAATAAAATAATAAGAAAAAAAAATTATGAACCCTGTACGATCAAGATAAAATTTGAAAGTTAAACCGGGATATATCTATTTATGTATGTATATTGTATACAGACTTTTCGATTAAAAAGATAGAACTATAAGTGGACAATTTCTTTAAGACACATTTTCGGGAACCAACATTTTTTATTCAATTTTTTATACAAAATAAGTTCAATAAACGGACGCGGACACTTTTCTTAATCATTTGGATTAAAAAAACATCTCCCATGAACGGACACAGTAATATATATTAAAAGGTTATTTTTATTCATCTTATTTATGCGCTTGATTTAAATATTAGAATTCAAAACTAAAGTAATTGAAGAAATTACTTTATTAATTTTTAATTAATTCGTTTCTTCTCCAACATACCCTTTTTGTTTTTTATTTATTGCAGACTTAAAAAAAAAAAAAAACAGAATTTTAAGAGCAATGTTTTGACCATAGCAAAATTTCGACCCCATACTACATTTTTTGTATATGGTCTCTGGATATACATATTTATCCACAAACAATCATTTTGCCGATACATATCTTGAAACTGTCTCAAAAATCTCTTGAAGATTGAGTAAATCAGACATTTCATCAAAAATAATGACTTCTCAAATGCGAACATCGTCAGGTACAAACCGTCAATGTTCTATCAGGTATCATTGATGAAAACCAAAATAATTTTGTTTTTCATATCAATTTTGTTTGAATTGAACATTGATGGACATACACACCATCAATGTTAACTGAATGATGTTTGATTCAGGCAATACTGATAAGTAACATTGATGGTGTGTAGGGCCCTTTAGGGTCAATTTTTCAATTGTCAGTTAAACAGTCAGTTATAACTATGAGAAGTTTAAAGTTTAATAGATTGACACAAATGTAGGATTTTCAAACAATACAAAATAGACAGTTAGCTAACAATACATTAACAATTAAATGTTAGAGTAGAAACTGTGAAGTTAGATGGAGTTAATAAGCGTGGTGGAGTTAATAATTTGTTACTGAAATTATATAGACTCGAGTTGAATAGAACTAATTTGAAATCAAAATCTATTTGTAGTTCAGTCAATAAAGGGGATGTAGAGTGCGTGAGCAGGGAATATTGTTCAAGCTCTTTAAATAGTAAACATACTATAAAAGGTATGTGGTTGTTACCTTCAGTTTTATGTTCTATTTTGATTTGTATTAAAAAAATATAACAGACAGATGTTTCGACATCGATGGCTATAGCCAAAGTTCATTTCACAACTCAATTTTCGGTCTGAGTTCACTGTATAACTTCGCATGTAAGCATATTTTGTATAAGCTCAACAAAAACTTTTCCTTCATTTTACAGTCAATGAACTGTGCTTAATGTAATGCAAATTTTTATTAGCGACCAAAGGACAGAACCGAATATAAACCACAGAAAAAAACGTTCATAGTAATTTCAATTGACAGCCATGGAATGTTGCAGCCCATGATGAGTTGATAGATCGAACGCTATTTTAAGATTGTGCCTTCAGAGTTCATACCATGCAATCGCAGAAATATCTTTAAATTTCCAACAATATATTATTCTCAAGTATCGTGAACATGAACTTCTTACACATATTTCACGAATGTCTTTCTCGACGTTGATATAAGCAAGGTTAAATAAAAAAAAATTGTTTACTCTTACTTGCGATTATTATAATCACAATAAGGCAAGTTACAGATTTATAAAAAAAAAATTAAATTTGAAATTCGAAGAAGGGGTCTGAGCAGAATAGTAGCTTATATCATACCAGATTTAGTCATTAGAGATTACTTGAAAAAGAAAAATAAATTGTACACTTCCACTTTTCAAAGTTAAATTCCTACTTGAGTTGGTCATAAGTCCATAATCAAATAATTGATTTATGTTCCACTTAAAAGGGACATAGGTTCATTAAACCGGGTCGCCACTGTCAATAATTTATTGCATAAAATACGCGAAAGCAATCAAAATTTTCTCTGGAGGCCACGCATTTCTGAAATTAAAATATTTTATGAAATCAATGTCTGATATAGCTTGATATCTCTGTTGCAATGAACTCAGCAATATTTTGACATCTAGTACAGAATAAATATTTAAATAAAATATTTTTTATGAAGCCATTGTGTTATGGACTTTTGTCGCTTGAAGTAATGTTCCTGCGCCTCGTCACTTTACCTAAGCTGTATATACACAGTGCCTAGTGTATAGAAAAAGTATTTTATGTATGAATTTTTTAAATGTTCACTCTAAAGGGCCCTACACACCATCAATGTTACTTGTCAGTATTGCCTGAATCAATCATCATTCAGGTAACATTGATAGTGTGTTTGCCCATCAATGTTCGGTTCAAACAAAATTGATACATTGATGAAAAACAAAATTATTTTGGTTTTCATCAATGATACCTGATAGAACATTGACGGTTTGTAGTAGGCATCAATGTTACCTGACGATGTTCGCAATTGTGAAGTAATTATTTTTGATGAAATGTCCCCATAACTACTTAAATTCATCTAGACTTTTTTTTGTATATGCTATCAGTCTTTGGAAATCTCTGCCAGTGGTAATAAAGAAAATAGTAAAAAACTCCCAATTTAAAAAAGCCATTTATATGAATTTTAAAAAACAGCAATTTGGAAACATGTAAAATTTTATTCTTTTATGTATTTGTTCATTGATATTTTTGTTTTCTTTCATTTATGTAGGTACCAAAAATAAAAATAAATTATAAATTGTATATCTACTTTTTGTTGCTTATTTATATTTTTTATAATACGTAGGTAATAATTACATATATTTTGTTAATTTATACCTGATACTAATAAATTGAATTGAATTGAATTGAATGATTTATTGTGTCCGTTTATAGATCTTTTTTTAATCCAAATGATTAAGAAAAGTTTATGGATGCGTCCGTTTATAAGAACTCATTTTCCGAAAATGTGTCCGCTTATGGGAATCGTTCGCTTATAGGAGCTTTCCGCAAGCAGAGCTTTCTCTGTATTTTCCATTTCGGCTTCTTATAACGCATCAACCAGGATAGTTCTATATTTTCTCGAAATTATATACCTATACACAAATAGAGATATCCCGGTTGAACGTTTTGATTGTAAAGGGTTTGAAAATCTTCCAAAGCACGCGTTTTTAAAATGTTTCCACCATTTTTGTTTTCTTTATTATTTTTGCAAAATCTTGGTAATAAGAGCTAACTACTACTTATAGTTTAAAAGTAAATAAAGTTTTTTCCCTATTTCTATATGGTAGCAAAAAAGTTTTTTTTACAGTCAGAACTTTGAAAGGAAGAATTTTAAAAAGCAAAGCAAAATAAAGAGCAAGAGCAACCACTCTTTTCTTTTATGTATGATATTTAAATTTCATCTTATATATCTTTTATAAACTTGTCACTGCAAGCAAATACAAATTATTATCGTTCATCCTCTTTTAAACCTACGAAACAACTAAATAAAATTCGGATAAAAATATTGTATTGCTAACTGATACGTGTGTAGGCTATGTTCTCACAATGATGTTTGAAAGAAAAATACGTCAATAATGTTTGTCAGGTAACATTGATGGTGTGCAGGGCCCTTAAGTCTTAAAATAACGGTACCTGTTATATTACTTTTAAGTTTAATTCTCATAATAGATAACCGAAAATTAAGGCTTTGCACAGTTTCAATCGTGCTTCAACAACAAATACACGCACTCCAGTTGTGCCCTCTGCCTGACAAAAAAAAAATACAAGGAATAATAATATTTGTTTAAATAAAAAATTAAACACATATGCTAGGTCAAACCCAAAAGCTATGGTGGTTCATTTCAATATTTACAAAATTTGAATCATTAGTTTGTTCTGCTACTGCATATCATATTTATAATTTCAAAGCAGTCAATAAGTGTGCGTAGGTTAAATTTAGACTATTTTATTCTTCATGAGTGATTTAAGTTGTGATTGCTATAAAAACTACCACTGAAAAACAGTCAAGTTAATTGCATCGGAAGTTTATTCAGATATTTCCACTCGAATAAGTTATTAGGATATCTATATTTAAAGCCACGTATCTACATTTGCAACAATGCGCAAGATAAAAGACGACGTCGTAGATAAAGAGTAGGTGTCTGTATCGATTATATCTATACGACAGTTATTAATTAACCCTAACTTTCGTCAAAAGAGCATATTTATGTATATATTTTTGGAATAAGATAATATTCATTATAAAGCCAAGTGTTTGCTTTAATGAATATTATCTTGTTGTTGTTGTTTGTTTTGTTGTTATCGGAATTATTTATTTTAGCATTGTTATTTAAGAAAAACGCAAGGTCATTTTGATTCATGCATTATAATTAAATTATTGTTTTGCATTTGTTATTTGGAAGAAAATGCAGCAAATTCGAATTCTTAACCTTTGGCATAAAAAAACGATTTATTGAAGCACACAATACTGACTTGAAATGTGAAAAGAGAGAGTATTTTGTGAGAATGGTCTCTGGAATTATAACATTTACAGAAATTTATATCATAAAGTTATTCTTTCCTTATTCTTCCGAATTCGGTGAGTTAAAGTTATTTCGTATTTATTTCATTGTTTGAAAGTAACACACATTTACTAATAGAATTTACGAGTTATGCGGTGTGTTAGCGTTAACTCATTGTTATTTCGTTTTTATGAATAGGGGGCTCATGAATAACTTGATTTTTAAGCAAAAATTGTGACTTAATAAAATGTGTTTGACAAATAAAAAGAGTCTTCAAAAATTAAAATCGGACCACTGGATAGGTACAGAAATATCTTTAAACCAAAAATCAATCAATTTGTCGTCCATTTTTTTAAATTATCTGAAGCATGTGACCATTTTTTTGTAACCCCCTATGGGCCTCCTCAAGACACAACTTGAGGGACATAAAATGTGTTTGCCTTTGAATAGTTAGTATACTAGAAGATTGACAAAAATCAGACCACTAAAAATCTATCAATGGGCGGCCATTTATCAAAATGGTGGTTTGATTTGAACAATGTGACTTAGTGTTTAACAAAGCACCAATACAAAAATTTAAAAATGTCTAATCATTTAGTTTGCTACAAGATTGTGTTCGTGCAACCAAGTCGTGCATTTTTGTTTATCGTACCATTTTAAAATCAATTTTTTTCACTTATAGAGAAGACATGACTTTGAACAATAATACCTCCTCTCAATACTTTTATCAAGAAATAAATTTGTTTTATTTATTGACATCTCAAAACTGCTATATCTCAAAGACGTTACGCCCCTTTTAAGTATATTGGTATTTAGATAAATTCACAGTGATCATCAGTATATCGTTTACCAGCAAGATGAGCAAACACAGGCCTTTTCTGGATTTTTTTCTATTATCAATTTTCATATTCACATCAATAAATTCAAAAAAACAATGGGTTGAATATCCTGGGTTCGAGGAACCAAGTAGTTGGGATTCTGGATACTTGCCTTGCTCGCAAGAGGAAATCGTGTTTCCTGAGTCCTATTCGTCAGCAATACTCCTTCCTGCTACAATTGACGTTACTGGAATTACTTTTCCCAACGATGGAGCAATCATTTTGAGGCCAGATGCAGAAATTGTTTTCTCCAGCGGCATAGATAACGGTTTCAAGTGTGAAAACTCGAATCAAATGGCTGAGCTTAAAATAACACCAACTAGACACTGGTTTGATCCTCATAATTGGATGGATTTGAAGAACGGCAGTGCGGATGATTCTAAAAATTCTGCTGTACCTCATATTGAACGAATCCCTTGTAGCAATGAACCAGTGCTAATTCCCACAACAGGAGCTCTTTCGATCGATTTAAGTGACGTTAGAGTCCTCAAGGTTGGCAAAATCAATTTAGACGGTTCAGATGTTTCGAAGGAGTTCATGGAAAAGCTATTTAAGAGTGAGCTCGGTGAAGTAATGTTCAAGCATGCATCTGTAACGGAAGTTGAATACTACAAAGATCAACAGTGTGGATGTCAGCACCCGGATGTGTTTTGGGAATACGAGTGGAATGTGTGTAAACATGTTAAAGACATTTGCGAACGACCAAAGTGCAATACACCAATCATACCATCTGGTCATTGTTGTGCTATTTGTGGTGCTATGATGAAGATTATCGTAGATAAATGTGATTCTACATATCCAAAAAAGCTCAGCCAAATGATCGAAAAGTCTTTGAAAGATCAAGAGATGGAAAATCAGCTCAACTATTATGTCAGTTTTGTTGACGCAGGTGTCAATACATTCTTGCAATTGATTATCGTAGAGAACAGTGATTATGAGGAAAGTAGTGTTAAGTTTTTGAATCGTTTTAACGAAACCGTTACGTGGGATGTGTTTAAAAGTAACAAGAAGCAGTTCTTTACATCAGGTCGTCCATACAACCCCAACGGTTTGAGGGCAGCTTTACTTTTAATAATCGGTACTCTTTTTGGAGTTCTAGTTTTCTTTGTCGGTATTTTTGTTAACTTTGTTCCAAATAATGGGGTAGTACGTCTGCCTAGGTGGATGCACGTTCGCTGGTATGATTTATTCCAATCACCTTTTGTTTTCGCCCGTTTTGATAACACAGCTGCAGCCGAGGGAGATGCTGCCGAAAATGTTGTTATTGATGTACAACAGTACAACGGATCAGCAGAATATCCTGAAAACGTTCGTGGAACAAGCACATCCTTTGACAATCCAATGTTTGTTGACAATCAAACTCCTAAAGCCACCTTATTGCAGCAGGATAGCGATGATAATATTCCACTTTGTGAAGAGGAATTAACAGAGATCAATTTGGATGAAGAGGGAAAATTATAAATTTTACTCTTAACTTAAATAAAAAGCAAATATTTTTTTTATGTAATTTTACCTATTAAACCTATTAAAAAATTATTTATATAAATAATTTAAAAAATCGTCGAATCGTTTTTATATATTTATCGGGCCAAAAAGCATGGTATTTTTAGTTGTTTCAATTATATTAGCTCTTATTTATGCATTTTTGAGTCACATGTGAACGAATGAAATGCATGCGGTCATACCACTGGCAAATTGCAAAACTCGTACATGTAAATATTTGCGATTTTCAACTGCAGTGACAAATAATTACAAGTGCAAGTAATTTTGTAAGTGCTATAGTAGGCAGGTTCTATTTGCCTTGTTAAACTACCGCAATTTTGTGAGTTCTTGGTCTTTAACGTCATTCTAAGGTGTTTATGATCATAAACAAAAGAAGGGGACATTCCGGTTAGTTGTCCTATTCAAAATGAATCATTCCCAGCCAAGCCAACATATCCTTCTCTAGGATATTGAATTATTAAGCATAAATATGTGTGCTAGGGTTTATGTTAATTATTTATTGTTTGGTTACTTGTTTACTGTGTCTTTGATGGATGAGTATTTAGTTATGTTTTTATAATTTACCAGCAGGTATAGGTAATTGGTTGATAAGTCCTAATGACGTAAGCCCAACGTCTATTTAAAAAAAAAAATTAAGGAATTGGAGCTGTGACTCTAGATAGGTATATAGTTATGCACTCGTAAAATATCAAATTTGAAATATGCTTGACTATAATTATATATCACATGTTAGTATTTCCATTCGTAAACTATTGACGTCTGACCGAATTAAATAACTTCTTTTTGGAGTAAACGTGAATATGGCGACTTTAGGTATTTTCCGCTTATCGACGGATAAGATCACGTGGAAGACGTTCAAATTACGAACAAGAACAAGAAAATTCACAAGTCATTTATCAGTAAATTTGAATGAACGAATACGCAAACAAACACCTGGGGCCAAATTTAAAAGACTTCAAGCAGTCAAAAGAAAATAAAAGACATTTAACAGACTACAAAAAATTCAAGCAGTTAAGAGTACTGCATTCTTCTTACCTTAAATCTTCTGACTGCTTTAAAAAATTATTTTAGTAAAGACTTAAAAATTTATGTTTTAAGTTAAAGTACTGGTATAAAGAATAGGAATGCATTCCGAAAAATAAGTTAAAAGACTGAGACTTTACGTCAGGCAATACCAAAGTACTACATTTTTTACAGCTCTGTCAACTAATCATTAAAACGTATGTTATGAAAGTACTTTACGTTCTATATGATACGGCATGACTAAATGGTAGAAAAATTAGGGAAATGGGTACACTGCCTAAACACCAAAGGGCTAACTAAGCGCTCTGCCAGTTAAACAATAATCGTGATTCAAGTTCTTAACCCACCGATTTTGACAGGCTATGGAAATCAGTGGTTTACAAATTTGAACCACGTTGAACCACGATTGTACAACTGGCCCTTAAACTTATTTCATAGTAGCTACAATAGTTGTATTGTAATAAAATTTTACTAGGAACATCTAAGTACCATAAGAAATGTCATATAAAACAGTCCAGTATAACATAAATTTGACTACCAACGTTCACAGATAAGACAGAGAACTGTTGCGAATTATTTATCGCCAGTAAGAATCACTAGAGACAAAAGGAAAAGTAAGAGTTATTTGCTATAAAATGTTACTCTACTTAGGGCCAGTCTTTTTAGCTCTGGTTATTTGTAACTATTAGTTATTTGATTTGTTTACCATAGATTTTGTATGTGTTGCTATGGTTACCAGCAAATGGTAAAATTTAACCAGAGTTGACTGGGCCTCAATATAAAGTAAAATAATTTTTTCAATAAAACACGCCTAATATGTATTAAAATCATTTACAAAACGAGAGTACAAATAAATTTTCTACTTACTTGGTATATACATATATAATAAGAAAAAGCCCTTCGAAAAAAACGACTCATGAAAAATTTCAAAATCTATGCACCTGTGCAGCGCTGCATGAAGTGCCGCTTGCAGCAAGTATGCAAATCTGTTTCAAGCATTACAGTGAGAAAGACTTACATGAAATTAACATTTTTCAATTTAACCAACAGAAATAAGTTACATATTTGTTCACTTCACAAGCATTAGCCACTGGATAAAATTCAGCTACACACTTCTAAGGACCATTTCGACAGCTTAGGGCCAGTTGTACAGTTGTGGTTAAGGAGTTTCAAATTTTTAAACCTCTGATTTCCATAGATAATCTGCCAAAATCGATGGGTTAAGAACTTGAACCACGGTTGAACAACTGGTCCTTAGCTATGGAAGTCAGTGGTTTAAAAAATGGAACCACATTGAACTACGATTGTACAACTGGCCCTAAACAGATGTGCATACTTGTGATAAATAATTCTAAAAATTTAACATTTTATAATTTAACCGTTTACGTGTACACTTCCCCAGTTAGGTTAGGTATTCGGACCATGCAGCAATCGAGTATTACATCGAAGCTTGCAATAAGCAATTGATACGAAAAATCGTATTCTTCATGAATGGATTAATAAATTCATAAATGTTGCTTACAAATCAACCCAACAGATAGACGTACATTACAAGTTGTCTAAATTCAAACTGCGATTTTTTGATTATCGCAAATGAAAAATAAACATATTAAAAAGCAAGTTCTTAAATATTGGTTGTATAACAGTTGAAGAAAAACTCTACCTCCACCATCCCTGTTAATGAAATCTAGTACATTCTGTATCTTCTCAAAATTCTTTTATCTGTCAAGAAGCTGACGGGCAGACAGCTTCAGACAAAATATATTATAAACTACTTTTCGTTTTTTCCTACTACTATCGATTTACGTTGGTCTTTTCTTGTTTTCTCTCTATTTCTTGAAATTAGTGGACTTTGTATTAATTGTAACTATTAACACAATCAACTTCTCGGTCTTAAGTGAATTCTACTATATATTTTCTGTTAAAGTTGTTATTCACATTAATTTGAAAAAATACATTGAAAAAAATATGGCAAAAGGTCGATCAAGCAATGTACCAATAACTTACGCTTGGAATCAGGGAATCTTTAAAAGTCTTCGAATATTGGTTCACATGGTTGCTGCTGTTCAATTCACTTATGCCATCTACTATGATCACGTCTATGTGCATCATCCACATCCTGAAAACGGCAAGAACAACTCATTCGGCGGAAAATTTCGTTTCTTAACATTCCTCGATGCTGTAATGACTAGTTAATTTAAAACTTTATATTTCCTTTATTGATTTATAATCTTCGTTACATAATAACGATGGTTTAGTTTAATATTCTTATTAATTTAACTTTCTAGACATATTACATCTGATTAATGTGTGTTCTAATCTAATTTCAGATAATCCAAGCCGTGTACTTTGTTATTTGCCTGGGTAATGATTTCATCGGAACCAATGAAGTTGCGCCAAAAAAAATGCCCACAATCAGAAAAATTAAGGACTACATTTTAGCTGCTTTGGCATTTCCCATCGCTTTGAATGTTGGAATTTCATTTTGGACACTTTATGCCATTGATCGAGAGCTTGTATTTCCAAAAGTCTTGGATGCCATTTTCCCAGGGTAAGTTCAATGCAAAATAGGGTGACTGTATGTATATAATGTAGGTTCACACATGCATCTAAGAACAATAATTTATTCAATGAACCATTCATAACAAAGTTTCTAATTAAAGAATTTAGTAATTTATGTTAATCTATCTTGACCGAACATTGAACTTCGTAACTAGATAAAATGTATTTCTAGATTGAGATTAGTAGTAAATTAGAAAATAATTTTAATGATTATCGTTTATTTTTTAGTTGAATTGTTTGTTTTCGTGTCTATTATCTACCTCGCATACATACAAAATAAACAGGTAGTTCCTACTTGAGGGTTATCTTATTGCATGGTCACTAAAAAGTTGCGTCAGTCAAATATGTACAAATTAGAAAGATATTACAATCATAACTCTGGGAACTCTATTTGTCTTGTAGTTTCGCATTAAGTTCGACGTTAGGATATTGTTTGTTATGGTCCCAGTAGTATGTACTTGATTTTGCAGTTTCGAGCGACCACCGATAACAAAGGGGGGGGGGGAAGGAAACGGGAGCGGGTAATTCGTCAACAAAATAGAAACATAAGAGAAAACATTCATTATAACGCAAAATCGTATGATTCATATCTCACTCTTCCGCGTTCGTTTTTATTTTAAATCTATTGGATAGCTTTTTTTGGAAGGTGGTATAGGTATATTATTATTTTTTTACGATTTTGTACAAATTTTCAATTAAACAAAAAATGTTAATGAATAATGATACTTGTAATTGAATGGAAGTGTAAGTGCTTATTATTTCTTCAAGCATACAAAAATCAAAGCTATGCTTGTGATTGTATCACGATCGTTTTGAACGCAGGCATAATATTCAGACAGCCTATGCGTGTTTAATCTTTGTCTTCACGCTACATTAAAAAGAGAACTTCTTGATTTTGAGGGCATATCTTTGAGATTTAAATTAAAAACGCTATAAGTCTACGAAACATCCCAAGGCACTCAAGCCAGTGGTTAAGTTCCACTGATAGATGGCCAAGGGGGAAATTGAGTTAAACGGTTACTATTCAAATATATATACAAAGTCCTGGGGGTCAATTTTGGTTCTGTGAAAAATTTAATGAAAATATTTTCACAATTTCACAGTAATTTTGATTCTTGTGAAAGGTGAAACATTAAAAATGTTCATATGAAGAATTTGTTCATGCCCTCAATTGCAAGTGAATATACAAATGGGAGCAATACAGAGATCAGCGATTCACTTTTTGACAGAACCAGAATTGGCCCCTTGGTTGACAAAATTCTGCTTTTCACAAAATTCTTCTCGAAATTCTTTCCAAAAACGCTGCTTTTTTATTTTATTATTTTATTTACAAAACAACAAATTAATTACGGTCAACAAATAACCAAATATATGTTATAACAAAGTTTCTTCCTACAAAAAATAGTAAACTTCATTCCTATTAAACGCTTGAGTTTGAAAATTAAGTTTTCAAAAACAATTCACTAAAAAAACTTTATTTAAAAATAAAATAAAAGACGAGATTTCTGTTTTTTTAGTATTACCTTTTTTTTTTTAATATAATTTTCTGTTAGATCAGAGGGAGATAGAACCCGCTCTCGTACATAGGTTTGTGGTAGGTGCGAGCTTGGGTACATGCAGAGGTTTTTATTCCAAAACTTTGTTTCTAGATCTTATAAAATTATAATCCATTCCGGATCAGAAGAGAATAAAATAGAGCTTATGAAGCAATCATTAAGTACATCATAATATATAAATCAAAAATTGTAAATTTAAATATTTTGATAACAAATTATATTTTATTTTATTTAATTACTAATTTAATACTTTTTTTAGATGGCTGAATCACATCTTACACACAAACATTGTTGTTTTCATTGTCCTCGAGATGTTTACATCATTCCGAACTTATCCAAAGCGTATCAACGGTTTGACCGGCCTTATTGCCTTCATGCTTAGCTATCTTATTTGGGTGCATGTCATTAAACACTTTTCCGGTGTTTGGGTATATCCAGTGCTTGAAGTGCTCGAACTTCCACAACGAATTATCTTCTTTGGCGCTATTTTAGTGTTTACCGTGTTTCTCTATCTTTTCGGAGAAACTATAAACAAAATTGTTTGGGCTAAGGAACTGAAACTTGCTCAACGTAAAGTAAAGTAAATATGTGTTATGAATAAGAAACAAACCAAATAAGTGGAACCAAACGACCTTTTTTAGACAAAAAAAAATATCTTATTGATATTGAATTGTTGGTAAAAAAATTGTATCCTAAATTCAAACTTGATTATATTGTAAAACAAAAAAATAAGTGCATTAGTCAATTTTATTCATATTAAGACAGTTTAAAAAAAATATAATCCATATTATGACTAAGGAAGTATTTTCGCACCTTTATCTTAAACAACTTGTTCAAACAAAGTAGCGTTTTTGCCAAAATGAGATTTTTAACATAAATTAAATTTTATCATGTAGTTCTACATTTTTTTTATAGACAGCATCACTATAGTGAACTTAATTAAATTTATTTGTTTTCTTTGCTAATAAACAAAAGAAAAAAAAACTAAAAAAAAACAAAATGCAATACCTCATATTTGAAAAAAAAGCTAATATATAAAGATCCTGTAAAACAATTAAAAACATTTTTTAGAACACTTACACACACACATAATGTTTGTAAACCTTTGTAGCTTTAATATGTAATTCTTAACTAAGAGCCTTAATTCTCTTAAGTAAAAATAATTTAGATGCAAGATTTTTCTATCTTTTGTGGTTGCTTAATAGATTAAATGATTTTTTTTATTTTGTAAAACTATGAGATTAATGGTTTTTCTCTTTTGTTTACTTTAATTTTTAAATAAAATTGTATTCAATGCAAAAAATATAAATAATTCTGATTATTATTTAAGGAATGATTTTTTTTAAACAGTATTTTTAAAAATTATTTAAATGTACTCATATTCTTCTTTTGTTGAAAAATACATAATGAAACAAATTATAAAATAAAAGTGTATTTTGCATTTTATTTCAGTTTTTTTTTTATATATTCCTAGTGGGTAAAACTAATGGAATTGTCTACCAAATGCGAATGACAAATTATCAAACCAAAAGTTTGTCACTTCGTTGCAAGAGGAATGAAAAAACATCGATGGGTTTGACCTCCAGGATTAACTACTCACTATTTCTAGTAAGACAAACGAATTATTCACTTCGAAAACGACATATCCTCGCCAGTACGTAAATTGAAACAATCGAATTTACTCGATACAATTGAGTATAGGCTGTTCTTTATTTTTATGTTCAATCAAAAGCAATCTGCTAAGGAAAATGAGGGGCTGCCTATACCCCATTTTATCGATTGAACTCGCTTGTATCCAGTTACATGCTATGCACCTGATATCTTCTTTTCCGACAATGTTAATTAATTATAAATTTGTAGCCGAGTAAAGTATTTGAGCAAAATCATATTTTGATATGATAAAGACTCGACTCACATGATAAAGATTCGAAGCACAGTATACGCACTTAAAAATAATATTTATCTGTCATTTATTTGCTTTTGTTTTAAGAATGCTTCAGAGTTATTTTTGGTCAATATTAAATTTAATTAGGTCGATCCGTTTCGTTGGTGAAAAAATTAGCCAAACCAAAAAAAAATCTGTAAGATTCGACAACGAAAACGACGTTTGTCGTAGGCGACAAACGATAACGGTAAGAGGTATGAATTACCATATCTATTATTCTTGTCGTCTGTCACTTACGAAATCATGAATTATTATGTCTATTACCGTTATCGTTTGTCGCTTACGACATCTTTTTCGTTGTCGTGTCGTTTTTTACGACAAACGATAACAATAATAGGCATGATTATTGTTAAAATTTAATTTTTTTTGGTAGGTGTGGTTTGGAGCCTACACTCACTGCAATTTTGAAATATGTATAATTGTATAAATATACTTAACATAATAAAATAATTGCTTAAAATTTCTTTAAGGATTACCAAATTAGATGCCTCCAACGTTTTTTTGTGAATATCAAAAATGCAGTTAGGTATGCATTTTAATAATTGATGAATTTATTGCCTCATCACTTTCAACAAAAAAATCATATATGTATCTTATCTATCGACTTTGAGAAGGCCTTCATGTAGTCTTGAACAAAATTAAAAAATGGATGATCGGAAAAAAAAATGTTCAATTAAAAAAGGCATTTCTCAAGAACAGAAAATTCCGCTCAAGAGTAAACAATGTATATTCAAACATAAGAAATTTAAAAAATGGCATCCCACAGGGATCTCCACTCTCAGTAGTGATCTTTGTTATTGCCTTTAACGATATAAGCGATATTCTATCCAAATATCAGTCTGTGCGGCATTTTCTCTATGCTGATGATCTGTTGATTGTAACAAAATGTAAAGATCTTTTTAAGGTAACAGAGACCTTTTCTAACATACTTACAGACATCAATAACTGGTGCAACATTTCAGGTTCCATTATTTCATTTAGCAAAAGTAATATCTTACATATATGTCGTAAAACGAGTTGTTCTAAAAATGTATTTCTCAGTTTTAATAATAGTATTATCTGTAATGTTGATTTCTTAAATATCCTTGGTATCATATTTGACTGTAAATTTAGTTTTAAGCTAAACTGTACCCATCTTAAAAAAAGCTAAGCTTTTTAACCAGGTTAAACGTTATAAAATATTTATCAAATAAGTCTAGTTGTACCCATCCAAACACTTTAATACGAGTCATTAAATCAACAATACTCTCTTAAATCGATTACGGCTTGACAATTGATGGTAAATGTTCAAAAACAAATCTTCAACGCCTTAAACCTGAATACCAAGCAGCTATCCGGCTTGCCCCAAGAGCTTTTTGTACATCCCCGATTATCAATATGCTAACTGAATCTGGCCTTCCCTCTATGGAGGATAGATTTGGCTACCTAACAGGACTGTTCTCCCACAAAATATCCGGCTCAATCATAACACCAGCCACCGCAATTGCCAAACTTTGTTATTCTGGAACAAAACGTCCAAAGTGTCCATCGACCATCAATAACATACTAACAGCAGCGGAGCAAATCGGTATCCAACTCGCCTTTACGACCGGAAAAAGAACGAGTTATCCACCATGGCTCCTCTCACAACAATTCTATTATCACCAACCTTACTTCTCTCCCGAAATGTTCTACTAGCCATGAAGTCTACAAAACACATTTCTCAGAAACAGCCGCCTTTTACCAACAGAACAATTGGAGTTTAGTATACACGGATGGGTCTAAAAATCTATATGGAACTGCGTTTGCAGTAGTCGATGCTACAAATAAAACCTTATACAAAGGGCTACTTCCAGAATATTAGTCTGTATATTCTGCGGAAGCAACAGCTATCCTTCACGCAACCAATTTGGATACTAAAAAAAACCATTATTTGCACCGACAGCCTTTCTACCATCAATGGTGTAAAAAAACATGAACAATAACAGCCCAGTTATACGAGATATAAGAGACAAACTCATATCTGGATACCCGGCCACGCCGGGATTAAAGGCAACGAAATAGCCGATGAAGCCGCTAAACTTGCTACACAGGAACCCCTTATCACGTCGCTGATTCGAGGAAAAAAAGATATTTACAATAAAGTAAAACAACATTGGCAGGAAAAAAAGAAAACCGATTGGCGTCAATATAATCACCATTACTCCACCATAAATCCGAATGGAAACCCCGCCATACACCCGACCAACTGCTCAATCACAATGATTCGGTGTTTTAGCCGGCTGCACTTGGGACACTCAAATATCACACATAAGCATTTACTTGAAAAAACCGATCCACCGAGATGCCACCTGTTTAACGACGGTATGATCACGATTCTGCCAAGTCATACAAAGTATTTTATCATCCCGTAGCATAAATAAATCTCTTCTAGACATACTAAAACTGCCATCCGCAGATAACATATCTCTAATAATGAATATCTTAAAGACCTTAAATATCGACAAATGTATTTAAATATTTTAATTTTTCTATATTGTATATTTATTATCACCTCATGTATTACAAAAAGTTTAACTTCAAGCCTATAGCCCTGGTAGCTAGTGCTTATTCACAATTGTATTATTATGTTATTTATTTACATTGTAATAAACTTTTAAAAATAATAATAATAATAAATTTCTTTACATGTGAAACGTTTTACTAGTAAACAAAACTTATTTTATAGTATTTATTTATATTTACATGTAGTAGAACTACATTAAGTTTCTTTAACCGAGTAACCCGTTGCCGGAATAGTGGCATATCATCCAAATTGCTAACCGTTTTAGAGAAAAGCTGGTTTACAAGTAGTAAGGTATACCTACCGTTATTCTTAGAATCTAGATTAGGTACAAATAAAACAAATTGTTGGATGTATTAAACGAAAAACACTAGTCACGAAGTTTGAGGAAAATCGCACCATGCGCTTTCGGTTATTAAGACGTCAGCACAGTCAAAATTGTGTGGTCCACTTTGTCATCAAAAAATCAATTTCTATTCATTATTGGATAATTTCCATTTATATTTTTATTTAGTAAAACTATATGTATACCTAACCATATAGATAGATAGATAGATTTTTTTTATTCAGTAACTTAACAAAATTCTTGTTTGATAAATTTTTTTTGCTTTAAGAATAAATTTTAAGACTTGACAAAGAATGTCGTCTGCACGAGTGACATGTTATTTCATATGTATTCAATCTTAAATATCTTTACTTTACTTTACCTAAAAATTCTTCAGTTATTATAAAAGTATAGGTACTTGGTACTTTTAGTGCAACATAATTTACTTTTAATTCATTCGAACAAATTTAAATTGAGAAAAGTATGACTTTTAGTTTAGACGAATCAAAATCAGTTTTTGGTTTGGCAAAAACAAAAAATTAAATGACTAAGTTTAAAAAAAATCAAGAAAAAGAGGGCTTTAAGTTTAGCTAAAAACAAACATAAAGAGTTAACCTTAAAAGTTTTCACCGATGATTCTTCTTCTATAGGGCATCGCCACGGTAGTATATTTTTGGATCTTTTCCATTAGGGTAACTTATTGCATACTCCGATGTGTTTCGCTTGAGTGTGAACGGTAGGCATCATCAGTTAGGCCGTTCACACTTCATTTTGGTGGATGTAAGTGACCTTATAAAACGCAAAGCAATGCGCGCTGCGAATTATATTATTAAAGGAAAACTTTGGTCAAAAATTTATGAAAAATTATAACCCGTGGCTAGGTTGTAGAGAAAATTGAATTTCATTCATTTGATGCTCCACTAAATTGTTGTTATTAATTTAATTTATATTGTTTGGTAACTTTTATTACTTCATTCTCGTTGAGAAGGCTTTTCCGAGGAAGAGTCTCCTTATCTCCTTTAAAATTGAACTTACTCCGATGAAATGGTTAATGTTTTCATCTACCCCCATATTACATAAGGTGCAAGAAGTAACTAAATCGTTTCTGTGTGTCATACAGTTTACGGAAAGAAGCCATCTCTCATTATTATTATTGATTTTTTTTCCAGTTACAGCAAAGCTGTTCTAGCAACATCAGCTTTGACTTTGAGGTGTTTGTTCATGTTTAGATTAAGCAAACGTAAGCGTCATTCATAGGTAGACGTATTCCTTAACTACTTTTACTCCCACTCCATCATATTTCCGACCTGCGCCGTTTTTGAAGACCATTGTCTTTGACTTTGCGGCATTTACATACTTCCAGTCCCCATTTTTTACAGTAATCGCACAGCCTTTTTATCATCAGTTGAAGAGAAGCTGGAGATTCCGCCACAAAATACTAATGCCATCGGCATACATTATAACATTTATTTTGCGATGTTGGAATTCTACTCCACAAGGAAGCCAAGCAATAATCACCAAGAAAAAGTGCAAATAACAATAGACTTAGATTACAACCTTGAAGCAGTCCTCGGGTAATTTGAATCTCTTTTGATTTACCACACCCATTCTGAGCGCTAGCCGTCGTTTGATTGTAATTTTTTTCTGTTGCTTTAATGAACTTCGATGAAACACTTAAGTTATAAAGTTTATAGAACATGGTTTTTCTGTCAATTGTATCAAACGCCGCCTTAAAGTCAACGAAGAAGGTGTAAAGTTTCACATTACGTCTAAGTTTACCTCGTATTAGACATCCAAGCATGAAAATGTTATTGTCTGTAGAATATACTTTTCGAAATCGTGACTGATACTCGCTTAGCTTCTTGTTTATATCAAACCAGTTACTAAGCCTTCTGTTCAGACCGGAAGTGTAAATCTACAAAGCGGCATTTATTATTATTATTATTATTATTATAACTTTATTAACAGGAAATAAATTACACAATTAATAATATTTTTTCGGCGCTAGCTACCAGGGCTTTCAGCCGATAAGGGTTGTTAATTTAAATATAAAACATTTTGCATTTTACCTAAATATAGTTATACTTAATATAAATATAATAGTTAAATGAGATTTTCTAATTTGATTAAAGTTAGTATTCTAAAAACATCAACAATATTTTGTTCAGAGGGAACAGTTAAAAGATTTATCAGAGTGCTTTTTGAGTTGATTTTTTTGGATATAAGTTTGACATGCTCGCAATCGATGGTGAGGTGGTTCATGGTAAGTGGAATGTTGGTGTTGCAAAGGTGGCAGAGTGGTTGTTGGTCTTTTGTTATGTAGTGGCTGTGAGTGATGTTGGGGTGGCCGAGTCGAAGTCTTATATAGCATCTGAGCATATTTGGAGATATATTTATCGGGTAGATAATTCTTTCAGCTTGAGGGTTGATTTGAGCGTAATAATGGAGATATTCGTTCCAATTATTTTTTTTGAGGTTACAGGCTGTATGCAAAAGAGTTTTCTTTGCATCTTTTTTGTTGAAGATGTTGAATTGTATGAGTGGCTCATCTAGGGCTGCTTTTGCCACCTTGTCTGCCATCTCATTACCGGGTATACCAGCATGTCCTGGCACCCATATAATTTTAAGATTTTTATTGCCGATTATTTTATCCCTTAGGCGATCGATTATTACGGTTTTATTGTTTAGATTTTTTAGTGCGGTGATTGTTGATAGGCTGTCTGAGAAGATTGCAGTTTTTTTATTGTTTGTGACCATCGTAGCTTTGAGGATAGCGAAGGCTTCGGCAGTAAAGATGGAGGTAGATCCGTTTAGGAGACCTTTGCTTTTAATGTTTCCGAATTCGTCGACTATTGCAAACGAGGTTCCATGTTCACTTTTAGAACCATCTGTGAAGAGAAAGTTCCATTCTGTTCTTCTTAGGTTTGTGACAGTTTCCATAAACATTTTTTGATACATTTGATTATTTGTTGTGGCTTTTGGGAGTCTATGTAAGTCTGTGTTTATGGAGTCAAGTGGTATTTTCCATGGTGGAAATATTGAACATTTCGTTGAGTTGGTTTGGACTGGAAGATTCCATTTTTTTGAAAGATTTATCGCATTTAGTAGTGATGATGGGTAGTTTTGGGGTTTAGTTCTCCGTAAAATTTTCGGGATAAGGGGTTCAATAGGTGATTTTCTGCAGGCGTTGATTTTGAGAAGGATGGAGGCAGTTTGAAATTCAATTCTTTCAGGAATTGATGATAGTCCGGCGTCTGTTAAAATATTTTTGGTTGGTGTTGTTCGGAATGCTCTCTGAGTAGTTCTAACTGTGCTGTGGTATGATGGCGTGATAAGTTCCAAGGATGATTTTGAGCATTTACCGTAGATGGCGAGTCCATAGTCTATTTTTGCAAGCAAAACTGATTTTATTACATTGATAAGAGAGTTTAAACTACAGAAACTATGTTTGGAAGCTAAATATCTTATCATATTGACCCTGGTAGCAAGGCTCTTTTTTATATAAAGACAATGTGGCTTAAAGTTAAATTTGGTATCAAATAAGATTCCTAGTATCTTAAGATTATTTACATTTTCAATAGAATTATTATTAAGATCTACTATCACATTTTTAGAGCAGCTGGTTTTTTTACATATATGCAATATTTTACTTTTATCTGTAGATATTTTTGTACCAGAGTATTCCCCCCATTTTATTATAACTACTAGAATATTCGAAAAATCAGCTGCTACATGGTTTAAGTCTTTGCATTTGGATACGATAATTAGATCATCGGCATATAAAGAATAATTGATTTTGTCGTATTTTTGGATTATGCTACTAATTTTGTTGAAAGCTATTACAAAAAGAACAACTGAGAGGGGGGATTCTTGGGGGATACCGTTTTCAAGGTTGTGGACTGAGGAAAAGGTGTTTTTTAATTTTATTCGGAATTTTCTATGGGTTAGAAAAGCTTTTACAAAGGTAATCATTTTAGGACCTACCTTCCATTCAACCAATTCGTTCAAAACAACATGGATTCCGATTCGATCGAAAGCTTTTTCGAAGTCAATGGAAAAGAGTGATACGTGATTTTTTGACGAAAGGGCGGAAGCAATAAATTCATCGATGTGCAACAATGAATCCATTGTTCCTCTATCCTTTTTAAAGGCAACTTGATTGACATCAAGCAGGTTGTTTTTTTCAAGAAACCAAGAGAGTCTACGTGAAATGATTTTTTCAATGACCTTGCTAAGGCATGGTAGCAGGGATATTGGTCTATAACTTGATACATTTGTGATGTCCTTGTTTGGTTTGGGTAAAGGGATTATTGTCGCAATCTTCCATATTTGTGGTATAACACCTTGAGTAAGGATCTCGTTGTAAAGGTTTAGGATACGTTTTTTGATCAAAATTGGACAGTTTTTAATCATGCTGTATGATATTCGATCATATCCAGGTGTGCTACCTTTGCATGAGTTAATGCAGCTTTCAAATTCGATAAGATTGATGTTATCTTCAATTTGCCTTGCTGTTTCACTGATGTGTTCTGATAGAACTCTTTGGTTGATCGTAACATATTTTTGAGTGCAGAATTCAGAATGAAAGTTTGCGTCATTGGAAGCGGTTGACCAGGTTTGAGCAAAAATTTGGGCAATTTCTATGGGAGATGTTAATATGTGATTGGACTGATCTCTTATGGCCTTAATTGAAGTTTTTTTGTAATTGCCTGTGAGGGAGTTAATATCAGACCATAGCTTCTTGGAAGGCGAGTTTGGGTTGATGTTCGAAGTGAATTTCTCGAAGCAATTTCTTTTGGCTACTTTTGCTGTCTTCCTGAAAACAGCATTGGCTTTTTTAAATGTTATCAGGTTGGGCTTAGTCGGGTACTTTTTGAATGTTTTCCAAGCTGTTTGTTTGATTTGCGCGAAGATTACTTAGGTCGTTACTCCACCAGGGCACCATATGTTTGTATGCTAAATTTTTAGTTTGGGGGATTGCTAAGTTGGCAGCGAAGCGAATGGATTTTTGAATAAGAGCAGATTCTTTATTTATGTTTTGAGATGTATCCTTGTTTGACAAAAAATCTGTAACTTTGGATTGAAATAATGGCCAGTTTGCTTTGTTTAGTTGGAATTTTTGTATCGGAGTTTCGTGATTTGAATGATTATTAAGTGTTATTTCGGTAATAGTTGGGAAGTGGTCACTTCCATGTAAGTTAGTAAGAGCTTTCCATGTTGTTTTTGGAGCGAGGGAGGCGGAGATAAAGGTAAGATCTATATGTGTGAAACTGTTATGAGTGGAAAAATGGGTAGGGGAACCATCGTTTAAAATAGTTAGGCTGGAATTAGTAAAAAATTGTTCGACGATTCTACCACGACTGTTCAAACTAGGAGACCCCCAGATAGGGTTCCAAGCATTGAAATCACCTGTTAACAATATCGGTGTATTAAACCTGTTAGCAATAAGTTCCAATTCAGAACTTGTAAAAGCCTGTTTTGGATGAATGTATAACGAAATAATTGTCAGTTTGATACCAAGTTCAATTTCTACTGCTATAGATGGAATATTAGATGTTATATTTATAAATGTATGCGGAATGGTTTTGTGGACTAAAAATCCAATTCCTTGCTTGGCGGTAGTATTGTGGTTGTAGAGGTGGCAAGCATATTGTTTCGGAGGATGAAAATTAGAGTTTATAGGAATGTGTGTTTCTTGAAGTGCAATGATAGAGGGTTTTAAGTCATTAATTAAAAGCTGAAGTTCATGGTGGTTATTAAAATAACCGTCCATGTTCCATTGGAGGATTTTCAATATGGATGGTTTTGAACGAGGGGTGAATGGGTGTGGTTGTTGAGTAATTTTTTGACTCTGCCGCCCGAATGTTGAAGAATTCAAGCTCCCAAGTGAGCCTGAAGGTTTCAACATAAGAGCGGCAGAGTCATTGATTTTGGGAGCTATAGTGATGTTATTGGCCATCATCATCACTAGTTTCCATTTGATTTACATAGTAGTTGTTTTTTTTAAGAAGTGCTTGAGTAACATTTGATAATGGAGAAAGAGATGTAGATGGATTTGAATTTTGGCATGAATTGAGTTTTTGGGGTTGGTTAAGGGATTGTGTGTTGTGGGTTGATGTGATTGTGTTGTTGTTGTGTGTTGGTTCGTTGGAGGTTTTTTTATTTTCGGTAGGTTGATCATTTGCTACTTGGGTAGTTAGTGTGGGGTTCTTAGAGTTTGGTTTGGTTATTGTATCTGTTTCTTGTGGAAGGATCTTTTCTGTTGATGTGGCGTTAGTATGTGGGGGGATAGGACGCTGGTATGATATTGAGGGGGAGGGAGAGGTTTGGTTTACATGAGTATTGTTTGTTTCATTTAGGGATTGGGAATGTTGTGATGATTTTTGGTTTGAAGTTAGAATTCTGTTTTTGATGATCTCTGCCATGGATGGTTTGGGGTCTGTTCTTTTCTTTGGAGCGGGGAGTTGGTGTTGAGTGGGGTCGTCTCTGTAGATCTGCCAGGCTTCGCGAAGAGTACAACGGCGATCCGATTTTATTTTGTTGACGGACTTATGCCGAAGGAAAGTTGGACAGGAAGGATCATAAGAGGTGTGATTGTCTTCTTGACAATTGATGCAATATATGCGTGGGCATTCTTGGTGTGGTGGAGGAATGCAACATTCCTTGCAGACCTCGGCATTTGTGCATCGGTTTTTCGTGTGTCCCAATTTTTGGCAGGTGATGCATCTCATTGGGTTGGCGATATATTCCTCGACTTTGCAATTTAGCCATCCAAGTTTTATTTCGTTGGGACGTCTTATAAGATCGAAGGTTATAATTTCTGCACCCGTTGGTGTTAAGTTATTATTAATGTTTTTGAACAGTTTTTTTATTTGTGTTATTTTTTGATTTTTAAGTTCACTTAAAAGTTCTTCTTCGGAAATGTCTTTAATATGGGGGGAGAAGATTCTTCCTTGAACTGAATTGAGGTTGTTGTGTGGTGTAATTTTAACTGGTATTGAGTCAATATGGGTTTGTTTCAGGAATTTGTTTGCGGTTTGAAGATTGGCTACTTTCACTAGAAGGTCACCGGATCGCATGGCTTTAACCTCTAAAATTTCTTTAGATATAAATTCAAGACCGCGGTTAATTTGAAACAGATTATAGGATGAAAGTGGGCGTAATTTTTCAGTATCATCGACTTTGACTTTAGGAATCTTTTCTAGACCGGAGATAACTAAATACCGAGCAATGTTGTCGTCGTTGTTGGGAATGATTGGCAGCGATGGAAAGTGTGGGTCAGTTGATTTGCGCTTGATTTTGGCGCGCTGGTCTAAGGGAGTATCTGGATCGAGTCCCTTAAACCAGTTTCTTGGGGGGGGTCGGGAATCCCCCGGCATGTTTGATTTTTTATATTTATACTTTTTTAACAAGGTTTTTTTTTTTTTAATGTTTTTATGAAAAAGAAAAAATTAGGTTAATAATATTTTTTTTGACCGCGTGGCGGGAAAAAATTTGACAGTTCAAAATAAACTATATGGTTGCGCTCTCTACACACGTGTATACTCGGCGTTTGCCAGATAGCTACTGACAAAGCGGCATTTAGGAATGATATTCCCCTGTAGTTCGTATTGTCTTTTGGATCACCTTTTTTAAATATTGACCATATAATAGCTTCATCAAAAAAATCGGGCTGCACACCAAAATTGAAGAGGGTGTTTAATGCTTGTGTTAGTTTTTGTTTAAATTCGGTTGAAAATATTTAAAAAGCTCTGAAGGAATTCCATCTGCGCCGGCTGCTTTGCCATCTTTAAGACAGTTTAGCACTGTTTCAACTTCCTTGTGGGCGGCAATGGTACAATGGATGGAGTCTCGGCGACTCCTTTACGATCGGGACGTCGGCTCAGGGACTGGAGCAGAGCGTCTGCGGTTCAGTAGAGTTGTGCCTCTTCGGGACAGAAAGGACTTAATTAAGCAAGTCAAAAAATTCTGGTGGTTGGGTGACCACCTTGATATTGAAAGTTGACCATATTGTTGCTTTGGCCGACTTACATAGTTCTAAGGTAAATATAGGTATAGTAGGTAGATCAGTGGTGGCACAAAAAAAAAAAAAAAAAACATAAGTAAATGTATTTGTTAGTGGGTACTTGCGGTTGCCAATATATATGTATATGTACATATCTGCATGTGTATGGGTGTGCGTGAGTATGCATAGCGTATGCAAAAAAAAAAAACAAAAACAAAAATGCTGTGGCTGTTCTTGTTTTTAAGTTATTTTATGTAGTTTTAATTAGATATAATGTAGTTTAAGTTAGTTTTATTAAGTAGCTTAAGGGTAGTTTTATTAAGTATAATTTAGTTTTAATTAGTTTTATTTAGGTAAAGGGTAGCTTTAAGTTTTATGAAAAATTAAAAAAAAAAGATATAGAAAATGAGTTTTTTTATTAATAATTTTCTCGTTAGTTTCAAGTAATCATGAATTTTAAATATAAGTTATTTTACGTTGAAAGGCATTGTTTAAATATAGTCATAGTTTAATTTAGAGCGCCCGCATGGGGCCAGTAAGTTAGTTAAGTTAATATGTAAGCTAGTTGTTTAAGATTTTTTGTCTAGCATTAAGATAGATATAAGGAAATGAAAAAATAAAAAATGAATTAAAAATGAAAAATGAAAATGGAGTGCTTGCTTGTTAACCCAGAGGGTGCAGGTTCAATCCTCACTGGGGTACAAAGCTTTTTTTCTTTTCAGCATAACTCTCAGCTTATGCTGGACCTCGCCCATGAGGTTAGGCAATGAAAAATAAAAATCAACTAGCTCTCTATCCATTGTACCAAAACAATTCTTTCCTATCTTTCTATTCCTTCTAACTAGTGATCATTTTCTGCGTGTGGTGTAGCATAACTCCATAACCGTTGTTCCGACGAAATATTCAGCAATCCTGCAAAATGAACTGTCAAGTCCTCCAGTGAAATACTCATAACTTTATTTTCTCGTTCGTTGCCGTTAATTTTTCTATTTAGTTTCCAAAACTCTGTGGAGTCTTTACAATGGCTAAGCTTTTTGCCAAGTTTTCTTCGTATGTTTTCTTTTTTTCCCTGCATAACTTTTTAAATTCTTTTCATAACATACTCTATTGTCTATTCGAATTGATTCAATGTTGAATTTTCTAAAAAAATAACCAATGCAAATGCCTTTTTCCTAAGGTTTTCACAGGACTGATCGTACCATTCTGACTTTTTTTTAAACGCATATACAAACATATGTATGTGGATAATTAGATGTATATGGCCAAATGAGAAACCATATTTTTACAAAAATAGAATCGATAAATTAATTTAAACGTTACCAACTTAATTAATTTTGCTATCAAAATCTTATTTGAGCATGAGCGAATTTATTTGAGTCACCTCTATAGCATGCTCATCGTTTTCTAAGTAAAGTCCTAAAAGTTCCCGTTTTATTCATACTAATGGCATATTCGAGTGGACGTTCGGAGGGCCCTTCCTAAATTGGTCGATTGGCTGTTCGGAGTGATGTTTGGGAGTGCTAATTCGCCATCCTGAATTGAATTGGGTGTGTTGTCACAATTTACTACCACATATATAATGTTTACATCGATCATATGGTCAAAGCCATATAAAACAAAACGCGCAGTGTGTTTTCATTTCTTTTTTATATTTCAAGAACTGTGTAAATAAGGAACAAATATTGAAAAAACACTTTTTAACTCGTTTTTGCTTCGTTTGAGGTTACAAAAAATAAATGTAAACAATATTTGGTCAACTACCACATGCATAATTGAAAAAGGAGTGTTTTTAATGATCTATTGGATTCATATTTCCCTCCTCTTCGGAGTGAAACCACTCGAATATGACATAAAAATCATTTTCGAAAAACGAAAATGTCCAGTCAAAGCGTAGTTAAAATCGCCCTCATGTTACAAAAAATATACAAATAAATTTTTTTTTCGAATTCTATGTTTTTTGGGTCGCTGAATCTGAAATCCAACAAAATTTCCTGGTGTATTTTGAGATATCCGCGAAAAACCGCGGTTTCGGTTTTTTGCTTACATCTCGGAAACTATGCGTCTTAACCGAAATTTCATCCACAACAAAATGAAAGACTATTAAAATTCCTTCAAAATTCATGCATATTGTTTCTTTCTCAGACGTACCGCTAGCTCGTTAGAGTGCGTTGAAATTTCAACATAATTTCCCATTTCTGTAAAAAACAAACAAAACAAACCGTTAAAAATTCATATGTAAAAACAAATTGTTTTTTTACAGAAATGGGAAATTATGTTGAAATTTCAACGCACTCTAACGGCCAAATGTACGCCTGAGAAATAAAGAATATACATGAATTACATGAATTTTGTAGGAAATTTAAAGGTCTTTCATTTTGTTGTGGGTAAAATATCAGTTAAGACGCTTCGGAGATGTACGAAAAAATCGAAAAAAGTACGAAAATTCCGCGGTTTTAGGCGGATATCTAAAAACGCTCCAGGAAATTATGTTGGATTTCTTCAGATTCCAATTCAGCGACCCAATAAACAGAGAATTCGAAAAAGAATACATTTGTATTTTTTTTGTAACGTGAAACTACCGTTTGACTGGCCTATTACTCAAATGAGGATTTACTCAATTGAAATGAAAATTAGCAAATCTTTTATGTTGAGTAAAGTAAAGTAAAATCTTATTTTTATTCATATGACCTATTGGTTTTATATGCCTAGATGTAATTGTTGTAAAACACACATTCACTGACTTATTGGCTGGACGCCGGAAACCCCATGTAGTCTTTTCAAAATCGTTGTAAATTTTAGATAAGAAATTGAACATTTTATTTTTTCATTCAAATTTTATATATTTTTTTTAATATAATACATTTTCAGTCTTGTAATACCCATACAAATATTTAACTTTCTATCTAAAAGTCAAATATTATATACTATATCTTATCTTAAAATTAAATTATATTCATTGAAATTTTATCTATTTATGAAAAATAGTGCGTTTTTTGCTGGGTTTACGTTTTGGTTTGATGATTCCTCTTTTTTTATTTTCCTTATCCTTTTTCTTCTTTTTTCCAACCAATGAATTATAACTTTCATCAACCAACAACTGCAGTTTTGTGAATGCATTTTTGAGATCTTGAAACCCCTTCGATACTGGCATGATATATCTCACTTCATTTGTCGAGTTACTTTGATTCATCAATTCTTTCATTTCATTGTAGCCGTCATTGAGCTTTTGAAGTCCAACAAACAATCCCTTAGGAGATGACAAATATTTCATGTCATTGCGAAATGTGTGTATGGATGTGCTGAGATTGACTACATTACTTCGAATTTTGTCCAAATTTACAAGGTTTTCTAAACCATAGTAAGTGTCACAAGCAACAAACCTGTTTATAAAAAAAACTGTGTTAGGGGTTGCATTCTTATCTTAATTGAACAATATTATAGAAAATGAGAAATGAGGATTTGCCCATCGGTTTATAAAACTGCAATAGTTCAACTTGACGAATAAAACAATGCCAATAGTTTGCATAAGCGAACGTTTTACGATAAATGAAAACGTGAATACAGAAAAGTCAAGCTATTGAGATTGAACATGAGAATTATTATAATTACTTTCAATATTATGTTAGTTTATTTTTCGCCTGTAAAATATAAATTTTCATTTTAAAAGTAAGATTATTTTTGTCTAGAGCATTCAAGAACTAAATTTTAAGTGTGGCATTGAATTTTGGATGGGAATTGAATTCTTACAACTTCTTCCAGAATTTTTTTATTTCAGATGATAAAAATTGTATAAATTTTTTTATAAAAAATTGTTTTCCTGACTTACCGCAACAATTTTATCTTTTGACAAAGGTATATGGAAATTGCCCGACGCGTTTCGACAAGATTCCACTTGTTGTGGTCACGAGCTGACTGATGGATTATGGGTGAATGTTGTTTTTTTTGTGTGTGTGTGTGTGTGTATTTTCTCTCACGGAGAGTGTACCGCTTGGTATTTTGCGAATATCCAAATTTAAAATCTAACATCAAGGTTCATCTGATACATACAATATTGAAATCGAATACTTATGACTCCAGGGCGAGCTCCAAGGAGCAAACAATTTACTGTCCGGGTGGTATGATTTAGAGCCACTAGGTACCAAATAACATATGGTGCATCACGGTTAATAAGGCCAACAATGGAGAAATAAAGAGGTTGCGGATGGTTTCTAAAGCTATGTGTCGGTTTGATAAGTTCTAAATTTCTACCAAAGACATCATGTGGGGCATGTTTACTCGTTGAACTACCACTTTATACCGAATTTGAAATGTAAACGCCTGGTGCAAAGCAAGCACGTCGTGTAAAATTTTACGAAATGCACTAGGTGGAGCATTTTAAAAGGTTGTTTTACAAGCTTGTATTAGACGACGTGTAAAATGTACTTAATTATGTACGCGTGACGTCACAAAAAAGTACAACATATTCATTTCTGACGTTATGTAAACTTCAGTTTTCAGTTAACTACATATTTTTTATTGAAACATATTTGCGTAAAAAGTTATATATATATATTTATATATATATATATTTATGTAAAAAGTTATATGTAGCGCGCTATTACACGGTATGTTAAAATGCACATCTATTTTTGCAAATTGGGCTCTTTATATTGTTGACATAACAAATGTTATATGAAGAAGTTACATATTTACGTCTTTTAGACAATATGTAAACATTGAATAAAGATTATGTACGTTTTACCCGTCGTCTAAT
This sequence comes from Baccha elongata, assembly GCA_951217065.1. Taxonomy (NCBI): domain Eukaryota; kingdom Metazoa; phylum Arthropoda; class Insecta; order Diptera; family Syrphidae; genus Baccha; species Baccha elongata. The sequence continues at coordinate 211,870,139 of OX578272.1, forward strand.
AAAAGCTTTAATGTTAACGTATCTCCCGGCACAAATACGATAATTTAGGCAACACAAAATAATAACGGAATTTGTTAGAGGGGTAAAATACAAGCATTTTTGTTTGCTATGATAGGGGTTCTTTTATCCCTTTTAGGCAGGAGGGAAAATTTTGTAAAAAAAAAAAGTTGTGGATTATGACAGAAGTGAAACTTTATTATTATTTTCTTCTAAAAAAAATTCTTTGACGTCGTATGTTTTCTGCACCCTTTAAAAGAAGTAGTTATAACTGAAGCACCTCCAAGACAAATCCAATCGAATCCCAACTGACAAAATCACAACCTTGAAAATCCCTACCTACGAAATGAAAATCCCGAAATTATTTATGTAAAATAATTCTTTCTTTTCCCTCGAAATTACAAACGAATTATTACTTTTTTGGTATTAAACTAATCGGAATTTTGTCAGTCCGGATTTTATCATTCAGGAATTCGGTAGTCGAAATTTTGTCTGTCGGGATTTCGTACTCGTGATTTCGGTAGTCAGGATTTTATCAGTCAGGATTAAGGGAGTTGGTATTTCGTACTCGAGATTTAGACTGATGTTTTTTGTTGCTCGGATTTTGTCAGTCAGAAAAGGCATAATCAGCATCCCTTATTGCAAGCTAATAATGCATTAATGCAATGACGTAATTGAGCTATTATATTTTTTAGTCCATCTAAAGAAGTTTCACTTCAAAAAAAGATTTTGTGTCAAACAACAACGAACCGCCTTCAACAGTACATGGTCCTTTTTTACCGAAAATATTGTCTAAAAATAAATAAATAAGGCGACTTTGGCTTTCAAATGATGCAATTTTTAGTAGACGTTAAAAAAGTTTACCCATGTGCATTCTGGGTATCGTTCTTTACTTATTATGATTAACCTTTTATTAATTGATATTAAAGTAAAATTATGTAAAAAGCAAATCAAAAATTAAAAAAATAGTTTTTGTAGCTGTTTAATATTACTCAAAAACTGAAAGACATCTTCAAGTGGTGGTATTAGACCATTAGACTAGTTGTGTTCGTTGAGCTCTGGGGTCGCCCTCAAGTCCCTCCAAACGTTTTTTGAAAAACCTCAACTCGCCCTGGGTAACAAGTTTTCTGTTTTTTGAGACCTGGGGTCACCCTCAACTCGCCCTGAAGTAGATCTAGGTATTTTGCTGGGGCGAGTTGAGGTAAACAAATTGACATGTGTGTTGTCAAACATATGTTTACAATTGAATATTTTATTTTGCTTTTGCAATGCAAAGAAAAGAAATTATAGATTTATTTTAATGAAAATAAATAAAGGAAATCACTATAAAACAAAAATCATACTTTGTACTTAACAAGGTGGTAACATGGTTTGTTTGAAGCATAGAATAATAAATAAATAGAATGGTGTGAAGGGAAATTTGTTTTTTACCTGAATGAGTCCTCTTTTAGAAGATCCCAAAAAATGCATTTAGCACCATCGCCATACATAGAGTTATCCAAGCTGAACACGAATTCTTTTAGTTTCCTCCAGGCTGTTATGTCAAAGTCAATTTTATGGAAACGATCTGTTGGTTGTTTAAAATGAATCGCATAAAGCAAAAATAAGGCTCCAAGCTTATGCATAGTATTTTTGGATGCAAGAATTCGTTTGGCATAGTGAATGCAGGCGTTGGTGGATTGGATAATTTCTACGGTTATAGATTGACTACTGAAATATAAAAAACAATCTTCATTATTAGAAATAAGTTACAAACTCTTCTCTTCTTACGAATAAATGCTCTGGAACAATGTAGATTTCCATTGATAGACAAATGATTCAAACCGCGGATTTTCATTCGCAATGAAGCTTTCTATTATAGATTCGCAGTCTTTTTGAATAGCTAGTTCCATTACTCCTTTGTAAAAATCGTCAATCGAGACGAGATAAGATACTCAACAAATCCGGTCGAATTCGAATTAAGCGAAATAAGGGCATCGACATTCGACTGTCACCTCACCTGTCAATCTGACATTTATCTTTTTCGTTTTATTGGTGAGTTCTGTTTGAGTAAAAAATCGTTAAGTTTTATGGTGGATTTAAAGCGACCTTTATAGCCTTTTCACACCGCATCAAAAACCCTAGTTTTCGATGAAAACTCGTAAATACGTTCACACTGAAAATTTACCTGTTTTTGTTTGACACTTCACTTATTTTGACATCAGTTGTCAAATTTCATCATATTTGATCAATTAAAAATCGAAACACAATGCCCTCATCTACAATGCCCCACAATTTATTTCGTTTGTTTTTTTTCTTGTTCATTTTCTATAAATAAAAATGGTTATTAATTCAATAAATTCATTTACATATTTATATTTATAAATGCAATAATATTACTACTTACCGCAGCTGTAAATTGGTCTACAATATTTGGATTTGTAATTTGAATAATTTCTGTTGACAGTTTTCTTCAGCTGAGAATGACACCCATAAATCACAGAATACAACACTAACCTATTCTGACAGTCGATTGAGCACTGAATTTTTTACTAGCTGTGTTTGTTTTGATCATCTTGCTATTTCAACTGGTTTTTGATAGGTTTTTGCAAAAACCAGTTGTTTACGAAAACTTGCTACTTGCCAAAATCGTATGGGAAAACTTGTGTTTTTGATTCAGGTTTTTGAGTTTTCATCAAAAACCGGGTTTTTGATGCGGTGTGAAAAGGCTATTACAGTGCCAGTCATTTGACCTCAAAAGATGGTCTTTTCCATTTTCTGTATCTTTTGTTCTAATGTGTTTTGAAAAAGAGTCATGACTCTGGAATCATGGTGTAATAGCACACTAATATAGTGTTTGTAAAAAGAAGTCTGCATGGACGTATATATATGGACTGCTAGTCCAATGTCAGTTTCATACAACAATTGTCAAAAAAATGTCGCCAAAATAAGATATTGCGATACTAGCCCTCGAGCCGCCACTGTCGGCAAAACCAAAAACTACAAAATTCTCACGTAGAAACTCGCGACATCTGTTTTAAAACTTTAATTTTCATTCAAAGAAATGTGCGACATCTATGAGTATTTACCTGTGAATGGTTTTGTTTTGACGTTTCAGTGTACAAATTATTTTGTAAGGATAAGGAAACATTTTGTATCTCGCAGCGATATTAAAAGAATTACAATTTATTTTATTCTTTGGGTCCTACCACAGATGATTTGCATTCAGCTGAAAATATTGGACTGATTTTGATTTCTAAATTTAACGATAAAAATCTTCCAAAAGTCTCTGATCTTAAATGGCTCGTGTCTGAAGAGGTAAATAGTAAATAAAATAATTAATATATGTATGCTACTTTTAATTCCAGATTAAATACTATGTTATTCTATTTGAATTTGATTTTATTTTAAATTATGTGTTAATTGATAAGGATGCTCCTCAATGTCTCCTACCAATGCCACAACAACCGAATAATTAAGATAATAATATTACGATAATGGTAACAAGAGGAACTCGATATTGGGCACCACCTAGACAACAAATCATTTTTACGAATCATCCTTCTCCAATGTAATTAGGAAAGTTTACTTGAATACGCTTATACATCGAAATTAGATTTAAATCGCGACAACATTCAAGATATCTTATCGACTGCAACTCATGTTCAAATGAATAATGTTGTCCTGTCCTGCTCTACATATTTAGAATCTCAAATTGACATGGAAAATTGTGTCGATATAGCTACATACTAAGCTGATCTCTATTCATTAAAAAATCTCAAACACAAAGCCTATCGATTTATACGTGCTCATCTGGAGGAGATTTCGATAACTCCTGAGAATGATAATATCAGTTGTGGAAAACTTGAATATATTCTAAGCTGTGGATAGTTGATTGTTCGGAAGTAACAGTCCTCCAAATTGTAGCTGAATATTGTGTAAGAAAAGCAGTAACATTGGAAGAAGCTTTGAAACTGTTTACAAATATCCGATTCGATCAAATCAATACAATCGATCTTCATATATGGCCACGGTTTGATTATGTTGATGAATCTGTTCATTCGGCGTATTATAATGTGATGCGAGTGGCGGGATTTCAGCGAAAGAAATTCTGCAAAAAGAAGTCTGTGACTATTGATCTACCTAGGAGTAATATTCTGACGAATACTCGAGGCATGGAACTGGCACTATAGTCAAACTAGGAGGTTTCTTTACAAATGATGGAGTTCATAATCTCCCAGTTTCGCTTTGCCCAAAGAGAGGAGGTGGCACCAGCTTACTTCTATACCTCACATTAAACAAAATGTAATTATGGAACAGCAGTGTACCGCAATGATCTGTTTGTTGTCGGTGGATCCTACGATGTTTGTCTGAAAGAGTATATTCATGGCTTTGGGTTTTGTTATAGTGCCTCCAAGAACAAAAGGTCAACGATTTCACCAATTCAGTCGGAAAGGTGTCGATTTTCATTGAATGCAGTTGGAAACTTTTTGTGTGCCGTGGGAGGAGCATGTGCTCTGATCGAAGAAGCGTAAGAAAACTGGACTGATGAACGACAAGTGTCGAACTGTGAAAAATATAATGTTGCTGCTGATACATGGGAGTATATAAAACCGTTACGGGAAAATAGAAGTCAATATGCTGGTGCCGTTCAGGGTCACTTTTTGTACATATCAGGTAAATGGTCAAAAGCTAACCATTGATTTTTTATCTTGTATGTTTTCCTTTTTTTCAGGTGGAATTGATAGACACTCATCATCATTATCATCATTTTGGCGTTACGACACATATGACGACAAAAGGGAACAAAAAGAATCTATGCAAACTCCTAGAGCTGATCATGTTCTTCTAACAATTAATGACAAAATATATGCTTGTGGTGGATGGTTTGAAGATCCTCAAACAGGAAATAGAGTTGTTACTTCTAATATTGATGTGTACGATGCTCGCACAGATAGTTGGTATCTAGAAACAAAGAATCCAGTACCTGCTTTTCATGCTGGTATAACAGCTTTAAAAAATAAGATTTACTTTGTAAACCACCATTATCATCTGACGAAACAATTAATTGTTCGTAAAGTGTTCAAACTTATGATCTTAACACCATGATCTTAACACCAACGCAAACTGAGTGGAGCGGTTCAAACCCTACTTGGGAGTGTGTGTGTGCAACATTTTATGTGCCGCATTGTCGAGAAGGTATTTAACATAAGAAAAGAAATACTCAACATTAATTTTACAAGCTGTCTTATGTTTCGATTTTTTTTTTGTAAGTTTTGTAAATAAATAAAATATTTATGTTATATACTTATGTATATGTACTTAAAAAAGTGATAATTTATAATTTCTTTTCATACATGAATGAGTATCGCTTGTTTGTTTTGCCCAGTGAATTAAATTAAATATGCCTAGTAGAAATGTTGATGTGGTTTTTCTGACTTTGTTTCAATCATTCTGGTTTTCTGTATTCGCGTTAAGAAATTTTGTTGGATTTACAGGCGATAAAAATGCACATTGGTTTTGTGAGTCTGAACATCATAAAGGAAGGTCAACGTAAACTATATAAACTATAAAGCACTCTTCATAAAAATAGCGATAAAATAAGTTCCTGGCAAACATAAAATGTATTCTGACAAAGTGCACCGCTGACTGATTGCATTACTTTTAATGAGTGAAATCAGGGAACTTCATCTCATATATAAAAGTGGTATAAATTTCACCAAGAAATTTTTCATTAAGGAGCAAATTTCCTACTCGGAGATTAACAATGTAAAGATGGAAATATCCCACTCTCATTCACGTTTGCTTACAAGCTCAAAAAACTGCTGATTTGAAGTTCTGTATATCTCAAAATAAAAGCAGTATTTAAAAAAAAAAAAACAGTACGCAGTTTTACGCATTTTTTGAGAGCAAAAAACATTACAATACTGCGAAAAACAGTACAGATACGAGCGTTAGTAATGAATAATGATACTTGTATAAACATTTCTGGCAAACTAATGATAGCTACCATATAGTTTGATTTCACGTGTAGATCCTTTTTTATGATAATTTTTTCTGTCGTGACACGTGCAGCAGGAGCAGCGTACCAGAAACCCAAAAATAGAACGAAGTATATGTTTATGATGACTTTCTAAGATTCGATTTAGTAAAACGACTATCGGAATATGGGTTATTAGTTCCTTACTTGGCTTAAGGTAATCAAAACAAATTAAAAGTTTAACGGAAAGATTTTCTTTTATTCTGAGAAAACATTTAAATGTTTGAGAAATTGTTTTAATGAATATAATAATGTGGATACAATTTACATGGTCATATCCCATTGTTATAATTTTTAAATGATTATTTTATATATGTTTACATAGATTTATTTAAATTGCAAAGCATTAACATGTTTATGCATATAGGTATATCATTATTAAATTTAAGTAAAAAAAATAAAAAAAGCAATAAATAACAAGTTAAAAGCATATGTGAGACATTTATGTAGATTTTAAATAAAATAATGAACTTATATTTTCTTCATATTAAACTCAGTCTACTATTAGTTTTTCTTAGTTGGGCCAGCCATGGAATAATACTATCATTTTCGACTTCCCCATCTTGGAATTTCCTTGGTTCATCTGAGGCGTCGGAAATCCGATCGTTGCATTTGCCATTTAAGTTGATATCCTGATATTCTGATTCGTTTTCTCTGTTTTCTTTATTGCTATTGTGATTGTTGTCCATTGGTAATGTTTTTTGATCGTAACTAGACTCTGTACAGTATGACGACATGCTTATATTATCTATTGAGACTGATTTGTTTTTCATCTTCCAAGTATCTGATACTCTATTGCCTTCTTCTACTCGTGGTGTATATATTGTTGCCCTTGGTAATATAAAATAATCAAATAGTATTATATAAATGTAGAATCTTATTAACATACTTAAGCTTGTTTTCAGCTTCTTCCCGTCTGGCCAACAGATCACGCTTCCATTGGGGTATTTGTGACAATCGACGGTTCTCAGCTTCTCGAGCCATTCTTTCTTCGAATTCCTTTTTGGCACGTTCAGCGGCTTTTTTTGCGAGCATTTGTCTTTTCCAATCGGGTATAACATTTCCGGCTTGATCCTTTTCAGGAATCTGTAATTGAATCTTCAAAATTATATGAAAGCTCCGCAAAGCTTTAGATACAAAACATCACTAAAATTCTTACCTGGTCAACATAATTATTTGCACTGAATTGCCTAGAAATTTCTGAATAATGATCTTGGTCGTGTTTGTCAGCCATTCGTGCTTTTTCGTTTTTCATTTTCTTAATGCCCGAAATGTCTTTGGACATTTTAAGCTCAGCAATAAGATCGGTCTTGAGAAATGTTTCTGTAGTTGATGAGAGACATTGCATGCTAAAGCTGCGCGTAGGAGCTTGAAATGATTTTTGCATGACTTTGGCTTCTGTTCTTCGGAGCTGAAAGTTTCATAGATTTATCATAAAAAATTCTTGAAATATTTATGCGAAGATTACTTACCTGAACACTATTCAAATCTTGAATGGATATTGCCGAAAGTGGTTGGTGTTGCTTACGGGAAACTGTATCCTGGTGGGATGGCAGAGCTTGAGAATGTTTATTGAGTGTTAGGTTGTTACATCCTGCGCTAAGGTGCAGAGTCTGGCGAGGCTAGTTCTCACCATTACACTGTAAAAAGAATCCCATGGACCGTTCAATGGGCAGGATCTTCCATCTTCCATGGCAACATTCGGACATACGTGGGTGGCGATAGAATTGTCGTTTTCAAAGAAGAAATGTTATTGACAACAAATTAAAATGTGGCCTCTGCACGGAATTGATCGCGTTTTGGATCTGTTTGAGAAATATTTTTTTTTTTAAGAACTCTGGAATTTTATTAAAACATATATAAACTTACCATTCTCTTCGCCGTCTTTAAGTTTAGCCAAGGATTGCTGTTTTTCGTCAACGACATATTCTATTTCTTGAGTATCCATAGCTTCTATTAGTGGGTCAGCTGAAAAGAAAGAAAATTTATCGAAATCAAAATAGACTGATTTTTTTCAATTAAATTATGTAAATTTTTTCCCAATAGGAATACGTGTTCCAATAAAGAAATTGAAAGTAAATACATTTTCAAAAAATATATATTATATTTTGTTTTTTTACATTTTATTCTACAGCTACCACGATATGTATGAAATAAAAAAATACAAATGGCCATTTTTTCGAAGGAGTACAAATGTCAAAATGGAGGTTTCATTTTTTTCCCGCTAGGGGAGCTCCGAGGGCTAGTGTCGCCCAAAATGACAAACACTAAAATGGAACCAACTTGGGGTATGGCACTAGCAGTCCATATCTATTACGTCCATGGAAGTCTGTATAACCGTGTTTAGACTGGGAAATAGACCGGACTCACGAGAGTTCGCAGGCGAGAGGTGTGAGTACTCTCATGGGGCAGCTTCAAATTATAAACATCGTAAACGTGCGAGTACTGTTCCAATTCCAATTTCAAGTTTGTTCTCATTTTATTCATTATCTGCTTGACTGCCGATGTGTTAACATCGCAGTATTTTCATCATTAAGCTAAATGCAGAGTGATAGAAAAAAAAATTGGAAAAGGAAACAAATAGAAGCATAAATAATTTATGGATGTTATTTTCTTTTATAAAATGCGGAAAATTCGCTTCGTACAACTGTCCCACTTCACAAAAATTCCACCCGATTCAATTATGGCTACCTCACTTGAGGACCTGTGTATTCATGAGAGTACTCACCATGTCAGACTCTAATTTCCGAGTCTAACACTACAAAAAAAGCAGCCCAACATTTTCATTTAAAAGAGAACTTGATTTTGAGGGAAAATCTTTGAGATTTAAATAAAAATGAAAATCAAAATGAATAAGGCAGTTCTCTGTTTTTTTTCTATTCAATTTCGTAACTAAATGCAGTTTCATTGAAGCACTTTATTATGCCCGCCGCCAGGAAGAAAACCAATATATCATCTATTTTTGCATGGTCGGCTTCTGTCTGTCAAGTAACGTGTACCCAGTGCACAGGTCATCTACTTGTAATCCTCCGTCTCCTCCCGTAGAAAAAAAAGGCAAAAGTGGGTGGAGCCTCCTGAGTTGATGTTCTAATTATTTATTATTCTATGATCCAGTGGAAACTTGAAACTTGGTAATGTTCGTTTAGTAAGTTATTACACCTTCACTTTTGAGGCTTGTATCTTTTCGGAGATATGCGATTGCGAAAGGAGGTTCCAAACGGAGTTCTGCTTTCCTTCACATCACATGTGTTCGAAAAGATGCAAGCCCCAAGAGCAGAGGTATAATAGCCCACTAATGAAATGCAGAGGCGCCACTGTAGACAGCCACCCTCCTCAACTTTTCGATTTTTGCGTCATCTGTATGTCAGATTTAGAAAAGTATGCATTAAAAGAGAAACTGATCTGTCAAAAAGTATACAAAAATATAAAAAAAAAGAGAAACTGCATCGAAAAGAGGCGGCATGGGTGGTCCTTGGATTGGATTAGTTTTTTGTTTTATTTGTTTGATTTTTGATTTTGATATCGACACACACACAGATTCTTTTCATGTTTTTAGTTTTTTGTTTATTTTCATTTCAATCATTTGTTTAAACAATCTTTATAGTTTATCAGTGTGCTGTACTTGGTATCATAGAATGTTCCATGATTATTATATCAGAAGAAATTTAAAAAATCAGATACTTTGAAAAATACGTATTCAACTCGCGTACTAATTGTTTCCCCTACATACATAAATGGGCAGCACGATGTGTTATTAAAAATGATCACAAAATTCAGATTTGTATTCAAATTCGTTTTTGAGGAATGTGATTAGTAATTTCGTAAAGCGTGTTCAGCTCCCATTCTGTTTAATCCTACATTTAGAAGTATTTTACCTATATAATTTTAGTGCTTTAGCATGAGGTAAATATTCTGTAGCCCAACACCATTGAGTTAATTTTGATCTTCATTGTTTTCTTTTCTATGTATAGCAGAATAATTATTGTTAGCTTGGCTATAATAGTCTATTGTTATCAGACTTTTGCTGGTGTGTCTAATAGTTTGGAACCATCCGATTTGGAACCCATTAATGGAACTAGAAACTACAGAATCTATGGCAAGAACAGCAAAGATGATAAGCCTTGGTTTGATGGACGGGTGGACATGCGCTTAATTCAGTGTGTTCGTCCGGGGAAATGTGAGATGCTTAATTTCAATACTTGTTTTGGAGCCAATATACCCTACACACACACTAGCCTCGATTTGACGGATTACGATAACCAGCAGCAAATAAAAGAACGACTATACAACTACCAAGCGCTTAAACATGTTCCAAAATGTTGGGCTGTTATACAGGTAAGAAGCAAACACTCATTCAATTGTTGTTCTTTATCAGTTTCGATACTAGATAGGGACTAACTTTTTTCTTCTGTCAGTCTTACACTCAATGTTCTAATCGTTATCAAGCAGTTATCTTATCCTGCGAAAGGCAGGAAGCATGGAAGTCTAGTTTATTTACTTTTATGTCCTTTGGTTCTGGTTTGGATTCGAATATTGCAAAGGATGGTGCGTTGTTCTTGTTTATTCTTTCCCCAGAATTTGCATTCAAATATGCCGTACAGGAGAATTTATAGAACAGTATCTTCTAATGTATATTCAAGCAGTAATTCCGCCCTCGACTCTTTGTATGTGGAATTTCTAGGAACATAATCTAAACTTCGTTCCATTTTAGTAACGGTTGCATCCGTTTATCGAAGTGCGTCGTACAAAAAAAGAAAAAATCAGGATGAAAAATGAAGCTGATTAAATTTCCTACAATTTTCTAACGTACATTATTTTGCCAAACGAAACCATCTTTGAGATATCCTCTCTGGAAAAGGATGCAAAATTCCAAAAAAATGTTTGTGAAAGTTGTGAATGTAAAGGTGGTAGAGAATAAAATTTCCTTCAAGAATATAATATTCTCAATTGTCAATTTACCTGCAACTGGCGAAAAGATACAGCAATTTTTGGTTTTAGTACCTAATAAAAAGTAGCACTAGGTACAAAAAATATATTCGTGGTAGGTTGTTTTGTATAACAAGCAATAATAGGCTAGAGCAAGTACCTAAATAAATTATGTCAAGAAAAGAAAACAATCGTATGAAAAAAAAAATGACGGGGGTATATCTCCCCCATTTGAGTGGTAGGGTCAAAATTTACTTAAAATGCAAAACAATTTATCAAAAAATCATACGGCAATGTGTCATAACTTTTATAAAAGCTTAAACACCAATCCTTAATTGAATGTTTGTTTTTAGTTGTTTTAATTAATGGTTTTGTAGAAAGAAATTTTCAAAGTCAAAATTTTGTAAAAAAAAAAAATCTTTTTTTAATTGATTTTTTATAAAATTTTGCATTATAAAATTCCACATTTTTGTTTATTGTCCAAAAAAAAAAACGGTGCCAGAATGTGTCTTATTTTTTTGAGAAACTAAAGATGTAATTAATAACTTTATTTTTAAACACATTTATACTTAGCTTAGTTTTTATTTCGACCGGAAGGCTATTAAAGCTATACAATCAAATATACATCAATGAATCCTAAGTGCTGCTTCTGATACATCTATTTGGTCTGAAATTCCCATTGTTTCGTAAAATATATGGTTGTACGTCACCAATGTTTACTATAGTATTTTGAAGTTATTCAGGAAACATATTGTTTTTCATTTTAAATATAAACACCATTGGACTAAATTTAAGCTTCTGCCTCACACTTATCCAATTATCTAACATCACTCTTATCGGGGTATAGATATTCACTCTCAAAATAACTCGCATAGCTGCTGTAACTGCAGCCGATTTAGTACCTCTTGTTGGCATGCATACAATAGGGTTGAACAATAATTAAAGTGAGGTAAAACAATAACATTGTACAAAAGTAAAGAACTCTCAAATGTCAACTCACGCCTAATTCTTTTCACTTCTTGAACAATTTTCCCACACATACTTTTCCCGTGGTCCTTAAAATTAAATTTAGAGTCCAAAACAACACCGAGATATTTAAAACCTTTTACACATTCAATACTGACTCCATCCATTCAATACTTACTCCATACAGAATTTTTACTATCTATTTCATTTTTCCATTCAATTTAAAGCTGTCTCACAAGAATTACCTTTTCTAAAACCAGATTGCTCTTGAATTAAAATTTTATTATCTTTCACCACATAGCCTTGTAGTTGATTAGCTACAAATCCTTCCAAAAATAAGATCAAAATTCAAATGGTATTTGCTGGCAATTTCTTTCCATTCTTTGAAAGGTGATTTTTATAATCTGCATTTTATTTTAAGCTTTGCAAACAAATTTGTGGTAGACCTGATTCAACGTGTATAGCGTAAAATGGTGTTGATTTAGGGAGTTTAAAAAATGCGTTTGAAGAAAAGTCGCTGAACTACTTCAAAGTCCTCTATATTTTAATATCCATAGACTTGATTTGCATAGCAAGGGCAGGTTTTTATTGTGGCGTGAAACACATTAAACTTAGCAGACGGCTCAACGTATACCAAAGAATTTGATCCGCATTAGATTTATAGCTCTTTTAGCTGTCACACATCTCTTTTTGATATGTGGGCGAAGATCAAGGTTATAGGATATCAACAAACCCAAGTACTTATATTCATTAACGACTTCAATCGGATAAAGATCTAAAAACCACTTCTCTTAAGGGCTTCTTTTTCGCTGGCTGCTTTCAAAAATCATTATTTTTGATTTCTGAATATTGAATTTTAGATCCCAAAGGTAGTTTGTTGATTTGGAGTTATAAGGCATTAGGTTTTTCTGATATTATGAAATGGTCGTCCGCATATAAAAGTACCTTCACAACCGCTTCTTCAAATTTTATTCCCCCTGGAAAATCTTTAGACACGTCATCAATAAATAGAGCAAACATTATTGGACTAAGCCCACAGCCTTCAGGAACACCCGTACTTGTACTAAAAAAATCTGACATTGAGCTACCATTCCATACTGCAGCAGAAGTGTCAGTTATAAGTAACTGTAAATTTAAAAAAAAATGTTGATATACGAATTTAGAAAGCTTGGATATTAACGACCATATCAAAAGCCGCCTTCACTATATTTGTCAGAGCAAAAATTTGATCAACGGTCGAAAGACCTACACGAAAATCAGCCTGAAATTTACTAAGGAGTTTATTTTCCTCCACCCATTTCGATAGCCTATGCCTAAGGTATAGAGTGTGAGTAAATATTTTCCTCAAAGATGACAGGATGGAAATACCTCTATAATTAGAAGCAAGCTGTAAGCCAACGTTTTAAATATGGCAAAAATCCATGCTTTTAAAAATGCCTGTGGGATTATTTGTTCATTTAAAAGTTCATCTAAAGGCTAGACAAATGGCTGCCGTGTAGAGTGTTGCCTTACTTGCAACTCTCTCTTTGTACCGTGACTTATTATTTTTGTATTAGACTTGCACATTTCTGGGTTGCGAAATATTTGATCTACAGCGACGACATGACTCGTCAAGTTTTCCATATAAAAATGCTATTGATACGTTGAAAATAGACAAGATGTTTTGTTTGATAGGTACCATTCCTTTTGTGTGATTGGAGGGGACCTTTAATTTTTCGTAGATTCTCAACGACTAAGTTGAAAGCTTTATTTGTTCGCCACCAATTGTGTGAAATAAAACGAATTAAACATCAGATATGTGGTTGGACAATCTCTGACGTAAAAACTGTTTTGTAGTGCCTACATAAGAAAAGTTGCAAGTCTGCTGCCCTTGCAATTTATTTTATAAACCACATTCGTAGATTGTTCCATGGTGGTTTCCGTTGCTGGTAATTGCGCATACCAACAATTTGATTTAAACACTTCTGACCCTTTTAGTAATGTAATACAAAAAAATACACTTATTTGTATACCTTTAGTTATTGTATGATTATATATGAAGGGTCCAGGGGAAAAAAGGCACAACTCCTCCCAAAATGATTTCGATAAAAATAAACTTAAAAGTTATATATATAAATAAAAATAAAAAAAACTAAAAGAAACGGTTTTGTTGCCCATGATGTTCAAAGACCCAAAACATAAATTAGTATTTATTTTGTGGTGAAATGCATTTTATGCAATTATTTAAGTGAACAAAGTATGTGACTTATGTCATTTTTCTATGGTAATCAAGCTTTTATTCATGTAAATTTATCATCTCGTTCATCGATTTTATTGGTGAACGTTGAATTTTCCCACACATGGTACAGTTTTTTTTTAAGTAAATAGAACATGGGTTGGGTACGAAATACGACTGGACAAAATCCAGACTGAGAATCCCGACTGCCCAAATCCCGACTGACGAAATCCCGATTAACTAACTACTTTTTTTTTGTAAAAGCAATTTAAAACTGAATTTTTCAACATAAATTATTTGCAAAAATGTTTCATATTTACATGTAGGTATCGTTTTTACCGGTTATTTTTCATGTATTTAACTTATTATCTGGGGTAGCATTTATGGTATTCAATATTTTTTCGTCAAAATCCTTTCTGTAATCAGTCCCGCTCACGCAACTTCGTTGCTCAGCTAATAAGGGTATGTCCAGTCGTCTGGCAGAAGCCTGAGTCTAATGTTTCCATAGTCCACAGCACCTGGGTGGCCCGCTTCGCGGGTTCTAGGTATTTTAACTCCCTTTCTGTAGCCAGTCCCGCTCACGCAACTTCGTTGACCCGCTTAAGGTTTGTCCAGTCGTCTGGCTGGCGCCTGAGTACAAAGTTTCCAAATTCAACAGTACCCAGGTGGCCTGTTTCGCTTCTTATTTGCTTCCTTTCCTATTTCAAATAATAAGTGTAAAATCAAAAAAAAAAAAAGGGACAAAAACGTGGTAAAAGTGTTGAAAATTGAGATTTTTTATTCGTACCATTCGGATATTGTCAGTCGGGATTAAGCCAGTCGGGATTAAGCCAGTCGGGATTTTGGCAGTCGGGATTTTTCAATCTGTCCAGTCGGGATTTTGTCCCAATCCCATAGAACATCATATAGTACACAAAAAGAGCTAAAGATGTCATCATTAGTTGGAAAAAGTTTACTTGCGCCGTTTTTCATATCTTCATATCTGAAAGCTTTTGTGCTTAAAATATTCAGTTTTCTATGATCTACATTTTGAGAAAAAAAGGCTTATAATTCACATCCAATCTAATCTTCCAATCATTATAGATCTGTTTACAAACCATCATTGTTAACTTTCCCAATGAATCTATGCTCGAAACTAGATAAAAACAAACAAGTGTTTATTTTTATTTAGTTAGGTAATTGTTAAGCCAGACAAAGAATACAATGTACTTGAAAAACTTTTTTCATTCAACAGCATTTTTTGTGCGCAGTTTTTGCTCCTAAGTGTGAGAAAATCAACAACCAAGACATGGTTTATCTTCCATCTTTAGAAATGTGCAAAATAACTTTGGAACCATGTCGGATACTCTACAACACATCATACTTTCCGGAGTTCATGAAATGTAATGAAACCTTGTTCCCTTCAAAGTGCAACAATGGAGTACGTGAAATGAAGTTTAATTCAACTGGGACCTGTCTGGAGCCATTAGTGCCTGCTGAATCTGCAGCTAGTTACTATCCTGGCATTGAAGGATGTGGAGTCCAGTGTAAGGATCCTCTTTACACCGATAACGAACATAGACAGATAAACAAAATGATTGGCTGGGGAGTTACGCTTTGTTTTCTGTCAAATCTCTTTGTTGTAGCAACTTTCTTCATCGATTGGGAAAACGCTAACAAATATCCAGCCCTGATCGTGTTTTATATTAATTTGTGCTTTTTCATCGCGTGTTTGGGGTAAGTTTTGTGTACCTATTTATTTAACCGAACGATTCATTTGAATGCATTTGTGATTTCTTTTTTTCATTCGATTTGAAGTATTTTCATTCATTTAGTAGGTCAGTAGTCGATTATTAAGAACTAGAACGGACAAAAGATGCAAATAAATATAAAGTTCGTAGAGCAAAATATCATTCTTTAGTAATTGGAGTGTGTAATCTTGTGTTGAATAACCAGGCTAGTTAAAGTCCAACCAAAGTATTAATCATTTGAGATTTTAATAAAACATTTGAAGATATTCATATAAGTAATAGTAATATAAGTAATAAGTAATATTGAATATCATTCATATACACTCCACTTAATAATATTTATTTTAGCTATTTTTAGTCATAAAAATAATAGATCATATTAGCGTCGTACTAAAAGATAAAATAAAAAAGAGTATTTAACTAAGTTAAGTTAAGTGTAGCAAATAACATTAACTAACTCAAGACAGAAATTTATCTACCTAAATTAAAATTGTAAAAGAGAGAATATAAGGAGTTAGTTTTTAATTAAATCCGCCAAAATAAAAAAAAATAAAATAAACATCAAAACTGGAAGTAGATAAACAAGCTATGAATATCAATTAAACGCGAAATAAATTTGGAATGGAATTATTATTATAGTAGCTAAGTAACGTTTTTTTTATTTATTTTTTTTTTTTTTATTTTAACCATATTTAACATAATATGTAGTACAATATTGTTAAACATTGTAACTTTTTGTACATGTTTTTTTTTTTTTAATTTCTTATTCAGCTGGCTTGCACAATTTACACCTGGTGGACGGGATGATATTGTCTGCCGCAAAGACGGAACCCTAAGGCACTCCGAACCGACCGCTGGAGAAAATCTCTCCTGCATCGTTGTATTCATTTTTGTCTACTACTTTCTAATGGCTGCAATGGTTTGGTTCGTCTTTCTCACTTATGCTTGGCATTTGCGTGCCGTGGGTAATGTCCAGGACCGGATTGATAAAAAGGGTTCATATTTCCATTCGGTTGCTTGGTCTCTGCCATTGGTTCTGACAATAACAGCTATGGCCTTAAGTGAAGTTGATGGAAACAGCACAGTTGGAATTTGTTTTGTTGGCTATCTCAACCACTCAATAAGAGCTGGCTTACTACTGGGACCGCTATGCGGAGTGATTCTTGTAGGAGGATATTTCATTATTCGTGGGATGGTAATGTTATTTGGCCTCAAGAATTTTGCAAACGACATTAAGTCAACGTCGGCAAGTAGCAAAATTCATCTTATAATTGTGCGAATGGGATTGTGTGCTTTTTTTACGCTGATATTTATTTTGGTTGCTATTGCGTGTCACATAACAGAATTCAGAAACTCAGCGGGATGGGCGGAAAGTCTAAGGCGATACATAATGTGAGTAGAAGATTTCTCATTTTCACCTAAGAACACATCTAATTGTTTTATATTTACAGTTGCCGTATAACACAAACATTTACTCACGACTTGGTAGTTTGTAAGTTAGAGCATCGTCCAAGTGTTGCAGTGTTACAACTTCATCTTATCTGTTTATTTGGTTCGGGTATTGTAATGTCTACATGGTGTTGGACACCATCATCTGTAGAAACTTGGAAACGTTACATTCGAAAGTGAGTTAGTTTTATTTAGTAAACATTCAATCAATAACAACTTGAATTTCAGAAAGTGTGGTAAAGAGCTCGTGGAAGATATCAAAATGCCCAAACACAAAGTAATTGCACAGACTTGGGCAAAACGAAAAGAATTTGAAGATAAAGGGAGGCTTTCTATAACTCTATACAATACACATACTGATCCTGTTGGATTGAATTTCGATATGAACGATTTTAACTCGTCTGCAACAAATGACATAAGTTCCACTTGGGCAAATTATCTGCCACAGTTTGTTAAGAGACGCTTTGCTTTAACTGGAGCTACAACGAATTCGTCCAGTCATGGCTGTCAACGAAAGAGTTCTCTTGATTCAGAAATAAGTTTCAGTGTGCGTCACGTTTCGGTGGAATCGAGGAGAAACTCAGTCGACTCGCAGGTAAGAATTCTTGCTATTTATATAAAAAAAAAACTTCTTTTGTCTCAAAATACAAAAATGCAGTTATTGAAAACGCCTTATTACATATGTCATATTCGAGTGGACTTTCGGAGGGCCTCCGAGTAAAAAACCTTCCTGAATTGGTCGTTTGGCTGTTCGGAGTGATGTTTGGGAGTGCTAATTTGCCTTCCTGAATTGAATTGGGAGTGTTGGGAGTGCTGTCACAATTTACTACCACAATTTACTACGTCAAAGCCATATAAAACAAAACGCGCATTGTGTTTTCATTTCTTTTTTATATTTCAAGAACTTAAATAATAAGTGTAAATAAGGAACAAATATTGTAAATACTTATGAACTCGTTTTTGCTTCGTTTGAGGTAACAACAAATAAATGTAAACAATCTTTGGTCAACTACCACATGCACAATTGAAAAGGAGTGTTTTTAATGATCCATTGGATTCATATTTTCCTCCTGAAACCACTCGAATATGACAATAATAAACAAATTAGAGTACATTACCCTAAAACAACAGTATCAATTTCCCTATTGTATAGAAGATGGATTCCTTTAAAAAGCAGTCCTTTATTAGCAGGTTGTTTTGCGTTCCAGTCCTTCTATACAGTGGTAATCTAAAATCTCCCGAATTTTTTTAAATGATAACAAATATTTCTTATAAAACTACAATGACGTTGCAGACATTATGGTATAAAAATTGTATTTTATTTTAAATATCAAAAGTGAATTTAATTCTAATCGCTCTTCTACTTCAACCATTCGAGATTCATTAGCTTTTCATGTATTAGAGTTTTTAATTTACACTTTTGTTTCACTATTTAACATGTATATAATTGGGGGAAAATATTTATCAAAACATACTCATAGATATTTTATTTTGAGTACACATTCTAACATATCAACATTTATATTAATGTTAGAATGTATGTCACTGCTATTACTGCACATGCATTAGTCTTATATTAACATTATTAACATTTAGTTTGAGCTAATTAATATATTAATTTAATATTACTTTGAATTTCTCCAACACTGCTGTTTACAAAAAATAGGTTTAATGCATTATCAATTTCTATTTCAGCTTTGTTTTCATTTTTTGCAACTTAACATATAATTTTTGTCATTATAGGTTTCGGTGAAAATTGCCGAAATGAAGACTAAAGTCGCTAGTCGTAGTCGTAACTCAAGCAGCCACCACAAGCATTCCAAGAATAGAAGTCGTCGAAAAGATTTCATGGCCGCAACTGGACGCAAATACAACAATCGTCGTGAAAGTAGTACATCAATCGAGAGCCAAATTATCGCACTTAAGAAAACCACCTACCCAAATGCTAGCCACAAAGTTGGGCTTTTCGCTCAATCAAAAACTGCCAAGAATATGAAGCGACGGAGTGCCAGTGCAGGACTCGATCCCAATGACATAAACAAATTTCTGGCCAAAAATGGACACTTCATAATACCATTTCTACAGAAGGGAATGACAACGTCTTCCGATGAAGAGACTTCGCGTGCCTCTTTCAAAGTTCAAGACTCTCGTGTAGATTTTGTTTTAAAGCAAGATTTTATTGACGACGATGACTACAATCATGAGGCGACAATTGAAGAACTCATCGATCACAATGACCATGGTCGTTCAAACCGTAAATCCACCAACCTGAATTCAGAAAATTTCGTTAGAAATATGAATAAATGCTCTACGTTGGAAAACAATCGAGTCGATGCAGCTAGTCGCACTAGTAGAAATAGTACAAAAAGTCGCGGAAGCCGAAAGTCTAACGTGCAAGGATCAAAACGTCACCGAAATAAAATAAACAAAGCAACGAAAAAAGTCGCTACGGCTGATTTGGACATCTCTGACTTGAATCTGAATCACTATCTAAACCATGATGAAGACGTTGATGATGATTCATTAAGTTCATACTCTCTCGAGCTGGATTTGCAGACGGGGATTCATAGCTCGTATTCTGGTATTTCAATGGGTAAGCCTCATTCGCGGAACAGCAAAACCAGTTGCGACGTAGGTATCCAGGCGAATGCTTACGAAATCGCCGCCACTCAAACGTACGGTGACGATGAACTTAAGGTAGCTATGCGCCACTTAAATGCAAAAAATCGTCGAAGAAGTGAAATGACAAACGATGACGATCCCGAAACTCATGAATTACTACCGTTGGTTAAGCACCGCGAGACAATCATCATGAGTGAGGCGGAGAAATTAAAAATGCTCCTGTTGCCATCAAAATGAAACAGACTGATGGGAAATAATATTCTTCCATGACACATATCATCTCACTGTTAAAATATTATTACACTGAAATCATGTTCAACGGTGTTTAATACTCAATTTAAATGACTTAAAGTATACTTAACTTAATTTTAGTTTAAATCTTATATTAAGATTATAGAATGTTAAGTTAAAATAGCATCCTATGCGCATTTGCATATGACAACGAATAAAATTAATTTTTCTTACAAATTTAAAAACTTTCGGTGTTTTTGTTTTAGTTTTAGTTTTTAGTTGTAAGTATTCTATATACATTTCTATAAAAGACACTGTCATGCAAAATAATCACCGTCAGGCCATTTAATGAAACAACTTTGGGGATTCTTACATTTACTAGTTGTCTATTCTGTTACCCTGACAACGGTCGTCAAGATATATGATCTTTGTTTTGTTTTTGTTTTTGAAACGGATTTGAGGACCAATAAAATACTTTAAGCGGCCTATACACATCAAATATTTTTTAAATTATGCTTTACTGAAAAGTTTTTGTTTGCCATACCTATCAAACTAAAAGTTAAAACATTAGTTGTTTACTGATTGTAATACACGATTATCATTGTATAATTTAATGAAAACTATTCAAAAATCATTTTCCAAGCGACATTATATGTACATATATAAATATGTCACAAGTTTAAGTTTGTATGTACGTGCCATGACGATGACAACGAAAATAATAAGGCCATTGGGCCTCCACACACGAGTCTAATTCATGGGGAGTGAAAACCGGTTTTCTAGGAGAGGAAAGTGAAGTGAGCAGTACGAAACAGTCTAGAAAACCGGTTTTGCCCCGGATGAATTAGTCTTGTGTGTGGAGGACCATTGTGTTACACACAAAATTGCCATACATGAAACATATTTTCAAACCCAAAAAATTAAAAAAAATTTATTTTCTTTCAACATGTTTTAAAACCTAAAAATCGGTTTAAAAACATAGCCATACACGTAAAACATTGCTATAAATCTCAACATGTTTCATGTGTATTGTTAATTTGAACTGTTTACGGCTATTGTCAGGTTAATAGAATAGACAACTAGCAAATGTATGACCTCCAAATGTCTCAATCACAAATTTGATTAAATGGCGCTGGCGTTGAGTCTGCATGATAATACTAAAGAAATGTATGCGCCGTTTTGATAAAGCGAATTTACTGGCCAATGGTAACTCTGATTCCAAGAGTATTTTTTTGTAATAAACACAAACACCTGTCAGCCGAGGAGCAGATGGCCGATGACGATGGGTCGTGGTTAGATGTATGTGTGCTCAATGTCGCTCAATCGTTTTCATCGTTGAGTTTGAAGATCGCTTTTCAAGCGTTTTCAAAAAAACAGTATATCTTGTTTTTGGCTGAAAATGCAGATTTGGTATGAACAGTTCATACCACGAATTTGGAAAAAAATTGAAAACGGCAAATTGATATGGCATTTAAATTAAGCATTCAAAACAAGATGGTGTTTGAAGTTGTTGGCTATATAAAAATTAAATAATTCCTAATGGATATTATTTGTAAAATTAACAACATTCAATAAGTTTGTATCGAAATTATTTTGGAAACTCAGTTGTTATTGAGCCAGAACCAACATTAAGCAAAATAATACTCATCCCTATTACCGTTGTCGTTTATGGTAAAATACGACACGACAACGAAAACGACAGCTGTCGTAAGCGAAGAACGATAACGGTAATAGGCATGATAAATTATGCTTTCGTAACACGGTGTCTCCACGATCTAGATTTCATAGAATGCAAGATAGCATTCTATTAAAATTGCCTATAGAGACCGCATATAGTATTCTATGAAAAATTTCTTGCAATATATTGCTCAGCTCAAAGCATGCTATAGATAGTATTCTGTCATTTTCATATTGACTTTTCGCCGTCGTTTTCGTAGTCGTGTCGTTTTTTACGACAAACGACAGTGGTAGTAGACATGACTGTAAATAATTCACATCTGTACTGTATGCATTTTCTTTACGATGCGCTGTTTATATTTGTTGCGCAGTTAAATAAATTCTCAATGCTTTTCGAAACACGTCCGAGCTTTCTGAGGTCAACCGGAAAAACGCCATAAGCAAATCCCTAGGTGAAGAGACAAGCTGACGAGATTAATTATTAATGTCGGAAAAATAGAAGAAAATAAATGTTTCTTTTTTAAGAAATACAATTCAAATTTATTAGTCTAAAAAGTAAATGGATTTAATTTCTTTTAAATTTGTCATTTAAGAAAAATATTAGTTCATTTAATTTAGTTACAGTTTTGAGAAAAGGACGAAATTAATGTTATTAGTACAATAAACCCCGCAATAAACTGCTTATCTCAAGTGCTTTGATGTATGTTGGTTTACTTGAACAAGAGCGGTGATATATGTATGTGGTAAATTTTATCTTTACGAAGTTTTCATAGAAGGTTTACATAACAAAACAAAAAGAAAACAGAATACGATTTTAATTTGATTGGGCATTTACAATTTCTTGAAAAAAATATTTGTTAAAATAATATACCTACATTTAACTGTTTTTGAAAACTTAAAGTTGCTTACAGAACTGTTATAATGGAAGAAATAAATTAGTAAAACTTTTTCTTTGCAGAATAATTTATAATTAAAAAATTGTTTTAATCTTTTCTTTCCAAAAAGTAAAATTCAAGTTTGCGGAAAATAGTTTCAGTTGCGTAAATTTTAAAGCAATTCTTCCAGTTTGGCCCTTCTTGATTATTTTTTAATGTCAATAGTTGGCCATCTTCAGAATTCGATGTATTGTCTGGTGTTGTAGTCCCAAATCTAACAGCAAGTTCAGGTGTGGGACTAACGGCAGTATTGTGAAACAAATACATTTCATCGTCCAAAATTTCATTTTGTTCAACATTTTTATCGAATTTTATTTCCGATTCCGACTCAATTTTAGTATCAGTTCCAGAAACACTGCCAGCAATTTGCAAATTCATAGGAGTTTGAAACGCTTCAATAATGTCGTTTATTAATAAAACTGGATATTCATAAATTGGTCGATGTGAATACGTCTTATGGAGGTAGTTTCCAACGCACTTACATAGAAGCACTTCCGGAACATAATAATTGTAAGTCTCAAATAGATTACCAACTAATAGGCGTAGGTTTCGAAAAAATTGTCCAATAGATTTGACCATTTCCTGAGCATAATCTGTCGCTCGTGACCTTTTAAATAAAACAAATAATTATAGATTGAAATTGTTTAAGTTTTTTTAACTTACAGTTGTTGGTATTCTTGTACTTCTTTGTTGGATAAAACTGACACAATAGACTTTGAGATTTCTCGGACACCGAGAAGAAAGTGTCGAAAACCACTTTGTAAGTTAAGGCTTAGTTGAGTCTGATCTCTGAAAAATATTGTTTGTATAAGTTGTTTTTGGATTCATTTATAAAAGTTACCCATCTCTTTTTTCTGGTGGTAGCATTTGTTCAACCAAATCGCAAAAGATTCCAAGTCTTCCAAAAAACCATCCGATGTCCTCGAAAACATTTACAATGGCTGCCCTGTGGCACATTCAAAAAAAGTTTAACAAATTAGATACACGAAAGGAAAAATTGGAACGCAAACAAAAAATTAAAATTTTTAAATTTACTTGTTTTTTCTTAAATTGTTGACTTTTTGTTTGTGTTCCTCAAAATTTGTCACACAGCGCATATAGTTACAAAAATAAATTATTCTCTTTAAGATTTATAAAAATTATATTATGAGAAGATCTTAACCATAAACTTACGAATTTTTAGCTATTGCCGTAGTTTCCACAGTAATGTTTGAACTTGGAGGCAAAGTTGCTGAGCTGCATAAATTAAAATTTATCGTAAAAATAAACATCAACAAAATACGAGTTGCAAAAATGTTTGAAAAATCCATTATTTATTCAAAAACTAAAAGCAATTTGCGCGTAAGTTGTTCGACCACTTTCATTACTCTACTGATACTGAATAAAACGGAATTTGTTTTCAAACCTGAAATCTATTTCAAACACAGGTATACATATACATAATGTGTTCTTCCTTATTGAAGGAACAGGTACTTACTAGCTACCTTTGCCATTTGTTTGAAATATAATGTATATGACTGGTTTTGTATTTGTTTTCAAAGAACATGCTCATTACATTTTCATTTTTGTTCATTTCGTCAGGTAGTTTATTTAACTAAAACTGTCCATTTTAGAAAACGGATGGTAAGGATTAAAATTTTTTAATAGATGTAAAAAGCAAAAAAAGAATTTGTAATTATTTAGATTTTAAAGGAATTTTAAAAGGGTGTTTCAAGATCACGACCTTTGGCATTTGTGAACAACATCAGTAGGTATCGCATTAGTTTTGAATTGAAATTTTACAAATACCTACTTATCTACACGAATTTTGTACACAAATTTAGATTTGAAACATGGGTCGCAGGTCCCTATTATGAAAAGCAAATCGAACTTTCGACTTAAGGCGAATGTTTTTAAAATCACTTACGTGGATTTCGTTTTGCTTGGCCAGTGTCGAAATGACACTCAATGTCGGCAATTTTTTAGCAAAACGAACGTCTTTTTAGTGTTTGAAAGTATATGTATATAGATTAGATTAGATTAGATTAGATTTATTTAAATTTCAGAGAAAAGTTTACAATTTGCTTATAATTAACTTAAATCTTTTACGGCATGGCCATAATGGCCGTCAGCCAGATGATAGCTTTTTGTTTGTAATATTTTGCAAAATCTAAATAAATTTAAATATATTATACATTTTTTTTGTTTTTTAAAAATCTTCTCTTATAATTTTGTTTCTATAAGCTAGAGCTACTTTAACAAATTTAAACAATTTATCCCAATCGCTGCCATTTAATATGGCCAAAAGTTCAGCGTGTTCCAAATAATTTTTTCGCCAAAACTGCCGGCGAACTTCTACCAATATTGGGCATTTTGCGAGGAAATGAACCACGTTCTCTCTTTCGCCGGTGTTACACAGTGAACAGATAAGGTCTAGGTCACTTCTATGCGGTATAAAGTTTAAGGATAGTAATTCTCCTCTCGTTCTAAAAATTGTCGATATTTTCTCTACGCAGTGTAGGTCCTTAAAATAAGTATCCTGGCCGAAGTTGTACTGGAGAGTTGAATAAATTGCTCTATGTAGTGAGCTCTGTGCCTGTTCTATACAATCTTCTCGAAGCTTAGATTCAAGTTTTTCCAATAGGTTATCCAAATATGGTCTCTCCACGTTCCCAAGTTTTCCAAAGACAGATTGAATGGCAGTTCACATCTGTCAGCTATATTTTTCCATTCCTCGAACCAAGATTTTTCCGATTTTATAATTGAGACTGCAACTTTCCTTGCAATTTTTCCAGTGTGACTGTACATGAGATTTAGGATATAGTTGAAATGAAGTTTTAGGCATGTAAGATAAAGAGGTGGTAAGCCAGTTTCGACGAGAAGCATGTAGTTAGGTGTTGTGTCTGGTAAGTGAAATTGACGTTTTAGATAAAATCGCAAGAGCTTTTCTGTGGTTTCAAATTGAAGCCATCCCCAAGATTGTGCATAAAGCATAATTGATTCAGATGTTGCAGTGAATACTTTGTATTTGGAGCTGAAGGGAAGGTCCTTGTTTCCGTATAATTGCATTTTTGGATGCCGATATTTTTTTGCTTAAATGCTTCTCTATGTTTAGGTTGCTCGTTATTGTAAAACCTAGATATTGATACTCCTTGAACGTCTCGATTTGCTCTGATCCAAAAAACCATCTTTCGTTTGCTGCTAGGCGTCCTGATCCTTTTCGAAACACCATAGTCTTAGATTTGCTCAGGTTGACAGTCAAGTTCCACTTAAGACAGTAGTCACGCAATTTGTTGATCATCAATTGGAGTGAGTTAGGAGATTCTGCCAAGATAACCAGGTCGTCGGCGTACATTAAGACTTTTATCTGAACTCCGTCTAGCGAAATGCCACAAGGCATGACTGGAAGCAAATCTTCGATATAAAGGCAGAAGAGTGGTGGACTCAGGTTGCATCCTTGCTTCAAACCAACCGTGGAAAAGAACCAGTTAGAAAGGTTTTTCCCATCCCAAACTGTGTTCTGTGTTTGGCTGTAAATGCCTTCAATAATAGTTCCAAATTTTAGTGACATTCCATCCCTGTACAACTTATAAAATAGAGCGTTTCTGTCTATGGAATCGAAAGCGGCTCGGAAATCCACAAAACAGACATAGAGTTTTTGGCGTTTACGTAGGTACATCTCAGCAATATTTGTTAGTGTGAAAATGTGGTCTATTGTAGAGTACCCTTTCCGAAATCCAGCTTGGAACTAACTAAGAAGATGTGTATTTCCGATCCATTTCATAAGGCGACTACGTATATGTATATAAATTCTTTATTTGTTTAAATTTCATTTTCTTGAACTTTGAATATTTTTTTTATGTTTTTATGTATTTAAACCAATTATTATTAATCACAATTTTATTTCCTGAGCTAAAACCACAAAAAAATTTGCGAGTAAGAAACCAAAGTTAAAAATGCTGGCAGAAATGGCAAATACTTTTTTGTGAGTGAAAACAGGTGTGTGCAGTGTGCACTAATTTCTACACTTTCTTTTTATCGAGTGTAGCCAAAACGACACTGGGTGGTGTGAATAAAAACTGAGGGAACACTCCAAGCGACTCAATTCGGTGTGAATTAAGTTTTCCCCTAAAAAAGTTTCGTTCAATTGTTGGTAATTCAAAACACTCCAAAGCGGAGAAAATACCAACATGGCTAACACAATTTTTTCGCGTCCGTGGTACAATGGATAGGTAGTCGGACGAGAAAATTGTTTGGAATCGTACTGCGGTTCAGTAGGATGCCTGTTCGATTCCCGCTGGCTGCCGGCCAGCTATAAACATACATATGTAAATATAATCCATATAAAGGTATATATATATATATATATATGTAGGTAAATGTATCAGTCATAGATATTAAAATAAAAACTAAGACACAGTTGAGTGTTCTAGCTCCTACAATATTTTTTTTTAAATTAATAGTAAACTATGAACACCTTACCTTGCAGTAAAGCTATAGCCTAAAGAAGACATAAATAGGTACATAATATGTAAATTTGAATATTGGTTAAGTTCAGAACCTATGTATCATGTAAGTATCAACACACAAATTTTGCTTTTGGTTGTAAATGTGAAGTGAAAAATTACTGCTGATAAAGTACCTACACAGTACACATATCTACTTATATTTTAGAAAAGATAAAGAAGGGTTCTGCTACTGTTCAAGTTGAATAAGTTCGTTATGATAAAAGTATATACCTACTTTATAATGCTATCAATTAAAAAAAACTTATTACAAAAAATCCATTTTTACCTACCGTAAAAAATTTTCAAGGGTGCTCATGAGCACCCTTCATAATTTGGAGTGTTCTCTCGGCAATAAATGAGAGAACTCTCAAACTCTAAGGGAACACTTCAATTTTCAAGTAAAGTGTTTTCTTCAAAAGTTTCATCAAATCTTTTTATTCACACCAAACAGAGTGTTTGCTATAAAAAGTAGAGTGAACTTGCGCACTCAGTTTTTATTCACACTACCCACTGAGTGCAGCAAATGACACTCAGTGCAGCTACAACTGTCAAATTTGAGCAAAACAAACACCACGAGTGCTACACTGACACTGAGTAGTTGTGTTCGTTGAATTTTACCCAGGGTCGACCACTGATCTCAATATATACCTGGATAGCGGATGCATATACAAAAGATGAAGCAATTTGAAGATGTGTTATATTATGAAAAAGTCCCCAATTTTGTATAACAGTATACCACTATAACAGTTTAACAAATGTCACAATTGACAATACTCAAAAATGTGGTTGTTTGTTTAGTTTTCTGTTTTTAGAAAACATATTATTTTTATATTATTTATTTACGTTGTTTTTACATCTTTTGATTTATATTATTATTAAAATTAAAGTGTCTTCTAATAAAGATAATCTTTTACAAACATTTATAAGCATCTGTGATAAAGTAGCAAATGTTCAAGTTACATTAGTAAATCTAATATTCTTCAGGAATTTTTTCAAAAGGTAAAAAGAAAATGTTTATTAACTTTTACTAAAGTTGTTTGGTTTTAGGTTTCTAGTGGCAAAGGCTTCAAAGGTGATATCCATCTGTGGATAAATATGCTCCTACCCACAGCTAGTCAAAGAGTCTACAATTTACAAAACAAACAAATCATTAAACTTTTTTCCAGAATTTTCCGTACGAATGTAGAAGATATGTTGGTCGATTTAGAGCAAGGTATGTTCCGAAAGATTGTAATAAAATTTATGTTAATAAATTCAACTTTAAGGTGATGACTCTGAAACTATTCGCAAATACTTTGAGTTATCAAAAGGAGTCACTCCAAGCACGTAAAGTACTCTAACTTTACAACAAGTTGAAGACACTCTTATTAATCTTACAACGTCAGGAAAAGAAGATTATCAAGTTGATATTTTCAGTATATTATGTAAAATGGCAACCGCTGAAGACTTGAAAATGGTAAGTTCTAAAAATCATTCTCTTTGCAAAAATCATCATAACATTTTTCACCATTTTAGGGTAATTCGCCTGATCAAACAGGACTTAAAGATAAATGCCAAAGGAAGACATGTATTAGATGCCTTTGGTCCAGATGCATATCCCGCGTATCAGTCCTCACGAGATCTAGATGCGGTTGTTGATCAATTTGCATCAAAAACTGCTGCCAAAAGTCCACTGAAGGGTAAAAAGGTGAAAAGATGATATATTAAGTAACTATTGAAATTCCGTTTACTATTCTAACATCCTTTCATAGACAGCTGCAGGATCTGTTAATGTCAAACTCATGACTATTTAATCAGCCCAATGATTGCAAATGCCTGTAATTCAGTTGATACTGCTTTTAAGAAAAACCCTGAGGGACTGTTTAGCGAAATAAAATACGATGGCGAACGAGTTCAAATTTACAAACAAGGAAATTAATATCGTTTCTTCTCGAGAAATTTAAAGCCTGTTTTTTTATAGTAACAGTAACAGTAACAGGGGAACATGTTATTTTGGTATTTTTCGGGCATATCGCCGACCCCAATGTATATTTATAATGTATATTTATAAAACTTATATTAAATATAGCATACGTAAAGCAAACAAATGCACTTTTATTTGCATTTCTTAGGCCACCAACAAAAGAGGACCTTGTGCGTAATCTACTATTTGCATCATTACATTTTGAATCTCCAAAAGCAAATATCATATCAAAATGTCTGAATACTGCTTATAAATTATCTTAGGTATACAGTTTTTTGTATTTTTGTCTGAAACCAAAATGTAATGATGCAATCAGTAGCGCTAACTTATTTAGAGTCAGGAAGTGCAAAAATTTTATCTCTGAGTCAAACCGTTCGGGCATGGCACCAAAATATGTTTAAGACATTACCTAAATTTTCATAAAAAAATTAGAAGTGAACGAAAAACTGGGTAATGTCATGAACATATTTTGGTGCCATGTCCAAACGGTTTGACTCACAGACAAAATTTGTGCACTTCCTGACTCTAAATAAGTTAGCGCTACTGATTGCATCATTACATTTTGGTTTCAGATAAAAATACAAAAAACTGTATACCTAAGATAATTTATAAGCAGTACTCAGACATTTTGATGTGATATTTGCTTTTGCAGTAACTTTTTTTGTTAATATTGTCTGGATTCAAAATGTAATGATGCAAATAGTAGCGCTTACTTATTTAGAGTCAGGAATTGCACAAATTTGCACCAAAATATTTGAATATAAGATTTTTATATATTGACTACCCGGAAAAACTTTGAATGCAAGTTTGTAACTGACATTATAACGAGTGAGAAAATGTATAAATCAGGCATATAGGGCTAGTAGTTTTGGATCTACAGTAGATACCATGCTCAGATTCTTTGAAATGTTCGTCAATACGTAAAATATTGTAGTAATATATACATGTTCTGTGCTGTAGTTCCAAAACTACCAGCCCTATATGCCTGATTTATACTTTTTCTCACTCGTTATAATGTCAGGTACAAACTTGCATTCAAAGTTTTTCCTGGTAGTCAATATATAAAAATCTGATATTCAAAAGTACTTGAAATCGTTAGTACTTCATGTTGCTATGAAATTGTTAGTACTACATATAACTTTTGAATATCAGATTTTTATATATTGATTACCCGGAAAAACTTTGAATGCAAGTTTTTACCTTACTTATAACGAGTGAGAAAATGTACATATCAGGCATATATACATTTTCTCACTGAATCTGAATCTGGCTGTGACTGTTGCTGTCCAAACGCTGTGGGTGACATAGGTTCTGGTAAACTTGTTATGGGACTATCACGCTTTTGAAATTCCAATCCAGGTGGTGGACTAATGCCAGCAGCCCGTTGCCAAGAGGAAGTAGCATTGGCTGCCTGCTGGTATCCCATTGGATCCCAAGTTTGACCTGTAGCAGATCCACCATTACCATTTGACCAATTAGCTATTGGGGTCTTATGAGATTCTGTGTGGTGCTGCGGTTGCGAGGCAAAATATTCACTGCTCGAATTCCACTTTTTCTGCAAGTGTCCCAGCGAGAAGTCTTGGTCAGAGTTTGCATGGTTTCTTCCTGAAAATGTGTATTAGAAAAACATATTGATTTAAATAGAAAAAGGATACTAACCTAAGTACTGATTAAAATCCCTGATGGCATTACATAAGAAAAAAAACTTGAGTTGTTGCAAACGGTCGGCTCCAACACGGTAAAAGGTTCCCAGCTAGGAGTCGAAGCAGGCGAGCGCTTTGTCCCAATTGGCCCCAACTCATTGGAACATATTTTATGAATTCCATTCGAGTTGTTTGTCAAAGCGGAAGTTGGCACAATCATGCTGTATCCGAACGTTTCATCGTTTTTAAGATCAGCATCGTTTCAGTCGTTTCCATTATCCAGGGGCAAATATTCGCTCAATGGGTCCTCATAGTCCAGAGGTGATAAATCATTCAATGGTGTCTTTGCAGCAGCTATAACGTCTGAGAAACTTGCCTGCTGATTAGGATCCCACATAGGTATTGGTGCTGCACCACTATTTGCAACTGGTGAAGTGAAGTGGAATGCATTTGGCTTGAACTTGGATCCTTCAAATCAAATCGCTTTGATTGGCTACTTCCGTTTGACTGTTCTTTCTTGCGTTCATGACCAGGTGTTTTTCCGTATTTCTTACCACCACTGTGAGAGTTTCCCACAGGCGTTGAACTACCGTGTATGGATCTACTATCTATGTTCTGTACTTCAGGAGTTTTTTGTCCTTGGCCATAAATTCAATTGTCGCTGAGTAACTAGACTTGGGTTGAATATTTCGTGGCTTATGAACCCATATCAACCTAAATACATGTTTATCTGTTAAGTAACAGTGCGGACATATCTCTACCACCTTCAAAGGAAGCGAAAGTTTTGTGTTCTTTGAAACCGTCAGATTTGATATGAAGAAGTCCACAAGCAGTGGCGTATCTGAAGGATTGTTTAGAACAATTTGTGCAACATAGACTTGGCCGATTTCAACGGTCGGTAGAGATTGAACGCCACTCACTTATCTTGGCCAGATAATATCCACCGTTAAGTTGAACTTGAATAGGCGAACTTCACTGGTGTTCACGGTAAAGGTAATTGTCCTCAAGTAATACTTGAAGTGACGAAATATTTCAGTTCGTCTACGCAGCTCTGTTTCATCGAAATTTAAATGGCTCTCCAGTGAGGTGAACATGGACGAGAGATTTTGATTGAAAGGGATGTAACATCGGGATTGACATAGGGATCTTGGATCGAAGTAAACATTTGTCACAGTATTTGGCATTATCCAAGTGCCCTCAGTTTCATTATCCTCGAACTGAAGGCCAGAATCACTGAATATAATTGAGTTAACTCTCATTGGTTTGATGAAGGTTGAGTGGAAGGATATTTCAGCGGAACAGCGTTTGCCCTGAAAAAAGATTAATACAAAAATCATGTTAGAACGAGAATCTTTAAATTATTTAATTCTTTTAATTTTGTATTTTTTATCACAGAAAAACCCACCTTGCTTTTAAATTGTTTGGTAAACATTGAAATATTTTTTTTTTCCCAAAGTAGACGTCAAATTATGATAAAATCCACCATCTGTCATCTTCAATTTGCTTCACAAAAACTGTTATACATTGTATGGAATACGCTATCCAGTTATATATTGAGATCAGTGGGGTCGACCCAGTTTTTCTTGACAGCCCCAAGAGCTGTCAAAAAAACCCGAGTTTTTTGCTTCTCAAAAAACGCAATAGGGTATTTTTTGTGTTGTTGACAAAAAGAAAGAAACAAAAAATATTTGTTTCCGAAATTAAAACTGGAAATTTGTTGCTTTTGGTACATTTTAAGACATAAAACAATTACATTTTGTTTTATTTGTATGTTTTCTATTTGTTTTCATTAAAATAAATCTATAATTTCTTTTCTTTGCATTGCAAGAGCAAAATAAAATATTCAGTTGTAAACATATGTATGTTTGACAAGACACATGTCAATTTGTTTACCTCAACTCGCCCCAGCAAAATACGTAGATATACTTCAGGGCGAGTTTAGGGTTACCCCAGGTCTAAAAAACAGAGAATTTGTTACCCAGGGCGAGTTGAGGTTTTTCAAAAAAACGCTTTGGGGCGACTTCAGGGCGACCCCAGGGCTCAACGAACACAACACAACTAATGTGCAGAACGAACAAAAGAATCAATAGATAACTATTTCTTAAACATATTAAGAAATATTTGTTTATTTGTCGTTAACGTAAGTACCTTCCTATAAAAAAACGCTGATTTGTAGCATTCTTTAAATGTTTCAAAGCATTCAACACCAAATCATCCATCAAAATGTTCTCCGAACTGCTACCTTTTGGATCTCTTCGTTTTGACTGAACTTAAAAAAAAATATTTCTAATATAAAATGTATTTTTAACATATGTAACTAATTATAAAAACTCGAATTTGCAAGTCATTTAAGAACATGGAAAATGAAATTCGACAACAAGCTTTACGAGCAATATAACCACATTGACTTCATCAAAAGGATGATAAAACAGCATATGGACACCAGGGTACGCACCAGCCCAAGACGAATTCGAGTCCAAACCTAATGATGTACGCAATAATGGAAGGCCCTAACAGATGACGCACACAAGTCAAAAACGACCTCAACCAACTTGCTTTACGTATATCTGGAGGGAGGAGGCGGCTAGCTCAGGAGAGACCTGGATGAAAAGATATGTTGGTTGAGGAACCGTTCATAGTGGGTTAGCGACTTCAAAAGTTTTAAGTAAGTAAATAATTTAATTACAATTTAATGACCCACGATAAGCAATGATCTCACTTCTTGTTTAACAATAATTGTTATTTTTTATGTAGGAAAATAGGTAGGTACCTATTTATTTTTTTGGAACAAAAAATTAAGAGTAAATTAAAATTAAGAGGCAATTCAAAATTATCTAATGTAAGCGGTTTTCAAATCTACCCAAAAACTGTTATCGCAATATGCTTAAACGTGTTCTTTTGCCAATTGCCTTTAAATAGTGATTGACTATATTTTTATCGAGAATATTACATTGATAATTAACTAAACTGAATTTGCAAACTACAAAACAAGCATAACATAAGGCATCAACATTAATCATTTACATTTACTCTAATAAACGTTTAAATTACCCACAAATGTACAATCCAACTTCAATTAAAAAATAAACAGACAAATTTTTGTTTCACCGATACGAGTTCATTAAAATGTCATACTAAGGGTTAATATGCATTCATCTATCTCAGCAATTCCATACGTCCGTTATAACTCTAGCACTCCAAAACAAAACATCTATTTAAGATACAATTGAATACCTAATCATAATGTAAAGTTGTGTGAGTCAGTAAAATGTGTTTATTAACTCAAAGAACATCATTTCATAGCTATCGATTTATTGTTCCACAGTTTGTTTGTTTTTGAGTAAATACCAATTTGTATAACATGCCTTATGTGCGTTTACTAATACACACAAGATAGCCTTGTATAATGGAACTGTTATGTAAAGTTGTATAAGTCAGTAAACGTGTTCATTAACTCGAAGAACAATTCATAGTCAAGATTAATAGTGATTTGCTTCGGTTTGCTTTTTTCCATTTGATAATTTTTAGTGAAAAACTGAAAAATATAGACCAACACATTTGGATTTCATCAAAGTGTAACATTTCTTCAAAAAAATTAAAATTCAGTTTCTAAAACAAAACTTGTAGATAATATTATTCAAGCTCCCTGCAAGCAAGGTATGTATTATTTTATTCGCATAGGTACGCCTATTCGATATAACCACTTTGTATGTTCATTTTGTGTGCAAAATTGCAGAAACGTTTGCTCATATATTATACAAAATCAAACTCAATAGTAAAATAAAATTGTGTAGGTACTTAATATCGGCATCGCAAATGTCAAAAAAAAAATAATCAGCATTTATCAATAAATTAATTAAATCAATTATTCTTGTGAAAGCATAGGCGAACGTTATGTACATATGTACATATTATATGTATGTATCTTTTGAACGATATCAAAAAAAAATATTATCCACCAGAAATTAGAAAAAAACTTCAGAAAATGGGCATATAAAAGCTCTTGTTTAAAAACTAAACAAAATTAAACAATTTATTTTTTTTTAAGTAACCATTTTTTTGTTCTGGAATGTGGAATCTGTATTTGTAGTTGTTTTGTTTGTTTGTTTCTCTTTCGTTAAGTTAGTTCTGTTTGTATTCAATTTTTCTGGTGCGTCTACCAAATTGAACATGTTACATGTGCTTGAACACACGTGAAGAAAATATTATTTTTTTAATTTATTTGTAATGGGCACATTCGTCAAATTGTACTCCTCTGTCCCATGATGAAAGAATAGGCGTGAACTAAAACACGGAGATATCGGAGGAATATTTTCTGGTTAAAAAAATCTCCATTGATTCCTCCGCTTTTTTCTAATATTATTGACTAGAACATTTTAATGGATTCATTCCTAGTTTTCTTCCTCATTGGCATCTTAAAAATTAATTTAATTCGCATCGCGAATTGCTGTTCAATTGTAGTTATTTAGCATTCAGTTAATACAAAACAACATTTTAGAAGAAAAAAATTTAAATAAATACAAATATAAAATATTAAGCTTGACCAAAAATCTATAATAATTTGAGCAAGTCGTCAATTATCATTTGAATAAATACCTTCCAAATGGAAATTCAACAGAAACCAAAACCAAGCCGAGTACAATAACAGCTAATTTTGCATGTTGAACTTTTCGAGGAGCGAAGGAACTTAAACCAAAAAACTCCTCCGTCTCCATCAAAGTGACAGTGATACGTCATTGAGCGAGAACGACTATTGTTTTTTTTTCTAGCTTTTTGTTGTTGTTTATTTTTGTCACTGTGACGTAAGCGCAAACAGAAAAATAATTAAATGGCGGAATCTTGTATCGTAATCTTGTATCGTAATCTTGTATTCTTCTATTCATTCCTCTGCCCCTTCCCGAGAAAAAAATTGTTTCCCTTTTGGTAAATAAGTGTGAATAGCCGCGTGTTTTTGCAAATCCATATAGACATGTGTGAAGAAAACGACATTGGGATTTAGCATACAACATTACCGACGTTCCCATATAACCACATGTAATTGTGTCGGTAACGCAGTAATCTATATGGACTTATCTAAGTCCCGATAATTATCCAGAGTTAGATTAGTCTATTATCTATATGAGCTTATGTTGTTGTTGTACTTACGTGTTGTTGTATAACGACTGTTGTCTTTTTTTTCACACAAGTCTTTATGAACTTGCAAAAAAACACGGCTAATAATGCGTTAAGGTAGAACTATAATGCGCATGAGCTAGCATGGCCTTCCTTCAAATTTAAACGAACTGTTTCGTCATGTTTATACAAACATGATGAATGCACATAATGAATATGTGAAACATGTGAAAATCACTTGTTTTTAGTTTCTTTTAATTGTGTTAAAAATGCATAATTTATTGTTAAATTTATTTATTTATTTATGAAATGGATAATTTAAAGCAATTTCGTAGTCTTTTTTTTGGTAAAATGCAATAAAAATTTTTTTCGGATTGTCAAATGCCCGCAGCTGTCAAATGTGTAAGAGCGGTTAAGATCGCACAGCTCATGCGGAGCTCATGTCAAACGAAACTCAACGAAATGCGCATATGTCCATTAAAGCCAACACGTGGCCACTTAGCGGCAAAATTAGTGAACTGGTTTTGGGAGTTTTTAGACTTGAGAAAGTAAAAACCAAACAGGCAAGTGTGCTATTACACCTTGATTCTGGAGTCATGACTCTTTTTCAAAACACGTTAGAGCAAAAGAACAAGAGATGCTCTTTACGATTTTTTTCTCTTTTGTTCTTACGTGTTTTGAAAAAGAGTCATGACTCTGGAACCATGGTGTAAAAGCACACTAATGGGAGGAGTCTCCAAAGGCGACATTATGGTGATTCTATTGTGGTGGCAAATCGGCTTTATACTATGTTCCCACCTAGCTTGTATTTGCGCATGAATTTCAAAACTACGAAAGTTGACACCTAAATTGAGTAATTTTGATTGATAATTTTCCCTTTCTTGCTTATTCAAGAACCGGTTATAGGTAGCGATCAAGAAAATGAATCAGGAAAAGTGTTCAAGTCGATAATTAAATATGACTTCTTTTGATTCAAAATAAACATTGTTACTTGTTACACTTCGATTACAAATAACTCATAGAATTTTTGTTGCCAAAAAAATGTTCAATTTAACAAATATTTGTTGTAAAAGTTGAATTTATTTATTTTCCTGATTAATTTCCTTTTTCGTATCAGCTGACTGCCATTTTAAAAAAATGAAACAAATCGTTCCAAAAATTTGAATTCAATTTCACTTGTTCCCCTAATAGATTCCTACAAGGAAAAATAATTCGCCTGCATTTCAATCAGGAATTCAGTTTGCCCACTGATATGTTTTTCCTGATAGCTATAAACGCAGATCAGAAAAAAATTACAGTTTTCATTTGTTTCAAATTTTCTTTATAGCTATAAACCGTCTCTAAGCTTTTAGAATATTAGCTGCATCTTATTTTAAAATACACGAAACCAACAACAACACAAGACCCAGCTTTGTTTCTAGATCTTGCAAAATTCCAATTCGTTCATGAGGGCATAATAAAATACGGCTATTATTCTTTGACATTATGTATAAGCATAAGGAATAGCCACATTTCGAAAGCTCTTTTCTTTTTATATGTCAATAAAACTAGAATAAAATAAAAATGAGGTGTTTAGGGCCCGTTTGCCCTTACTCTTTATAAATCTATAACATATAACTAGGTTGTTACAAACAAAATATGTTCTACTTAGCTATGATTTGGTTTCATGATAGAAATCTCAGTCAAAATGTCAATTTTGCACGAACAGTCAAATTTATTTTATTATTTTTCATTTTTTGCTCTATTATTTGAAGTTTATCAATATTTTTGGTGTTTTTTTTTTTAGTAAAATTTACCTTTCGGGTGTGATAAAACGAATTTTTTCTTCTGAATTCTAATTCTAAATTCATCCAAAAAGTTACGTTTTATTGGTTTGTTTTGTGTCTCCTATTATTATTGTGTGTGTTTAGTTTTGTTTAGTGTAAACAAAATGGCTATGTACTACAAAATATTTTTACATTTTTTTTTTTACATAGAAATTAGCAAAATATAGTTTTTTGTTTGCTTTATTCGATGCAAAAATATAAATTTTATGTAGTTTTGATAAAAAAATTTCTGGAAATAAACTTTTTTTAAGGAAAAAATGTACCTGAAAAAAATTCTTAAGTAGAACATAAGTCTTTATGAGGTACTTTTTCTTTCCATTAAATTAAGTTCAACCATTGAGTTTGTACACATAGAGAAATCATGTGTAAGTTTCAAACTTTGCTCGTAGGATGTCATTATTATCGACTTGTTTTTTGTTTACTCTTGTAGGAATTATTCTTGAGTTAAAATGCAAAAAATATAAAGAAAAACAAATACAAACGTATGCAGAAGAATTCAGTTCGGTCAGGTTTGAGGAATTTTCGTTGCAGGTAATTATTGCAATACTAATTTCTCGATATACTCATTTAGCGACATCTACTTCGGTGAGTTTGAAACCATCTTGATTCCTCTATGTGTATAAACTCAAGAATATTTGCTACAAGAGTAAAAAGAAAACAAGTCGATAGTAACGACATCCTACGAGCAAAGTTTGAAACTTACACATGTTAGAGCAGGAATATTTTAATGTGTTCTTTTTCCAAAAAAATAAGAAAACAATTTTTTTTTAATTTAAATATAAACCTTTAATATTTTAAAAATTTCGCCTTGCGTTGGGTCACCCGTTTAAATATATTTCTAGGTATGATCCTTAGAACTACTACTATCAGGATATATCAAGCAAAACTTCCAAGGAATTAGCCAAAGAATACTTTTGCTTGATACGTCGTCTAGTCGCAGCAAAAAAAACTGATAACTTCTTCTCACAAACAGCTCCTTTTATAAAATTTTGAGGAGACTATTTATTATTTATTTTCGTTTCTATGACAAAAGTTTTAATTTTGAAATAAGATTTCTTAAGGCTATAGTATTTGGTTCGAGAAAATAATAATAAAATAATAATAAGATATTAAATAATTAAATAATAGTAATAACAGCGGGTTACACACATGATTTCACTATGTGTATAAACTCAATGGTGAAACATAAAAAATTAAGTTGCATTAAAGGCCTTGTGTCGAGTATATGTTCGAGTATGAGCAATCGGGCCTAAGATGTTTTCGAAATTATGTACAAATTTATCTGAGAAGTTGTGCAATTTCGGAAGTGATTTCGTAAGATTTACTGAAATTGTGCAATTTTGTTAGGTGGTAACATAGTATAACATGAAAAAGTCATTTTCGTTATTAATTAATTTTCCAAAAACCATTCGTAGCCCAGGAATTTTGTGCAAAAGTACTAACTAATTTGAATATTAACCAAATTTTGCAGGGTTGTAGAGCTAGTTGAGAGAAGTATTTAAGCAAAAATCGCCGCCTGATGAGCAATCCCTGCAAACAGGGATCACAAAATTTAAGTAAATAATAAAAAAAAGGAACTTTTCTTAAAGCTTAAAAAATATTTATTTATTTAACGGTACATTGCACAAACCGGAGGTGACACCAAATTTTTCTTGAGAAATTTGCTTATTAAAAAAACAGGTGGAATCGATCGAATAAAAAATATTTATCTTAAAAAATTACGAAAAGGGGAGTGAAATTCCTCACCTACATAATAAGTGCATCTCTCAAGATACAATATTTTCCAGATGTGTGGAAACATGCAAAAGTTATCCCAGTACCAAAACCCGGCAAGCCTTTAGACAGAGTTGAAAGCTACAGACCTATAAGTTTGAAAAAATTCAGAAAGAAAAAAATTTTAAATTTATTGATGAAAATATATCCTTACGAACAGTTTGGATTTAGGCGTGGTCATGGAACATCACATCAAGTTTTAAGGATTTGTCATAAAGTAAAACCGTGCAGTAGGAAAATCAACAGGTATGATTATTCTAGATATTGAAAAAGCTTTTGATTCGGTGTGAATGATAAATCTAAACTTTCATCCTTATATTTGTAAAATAATTCAAAGTTTCGTTTCAAATCGATGTTTTAAAGTCCATGTAAATAGTGGTATGTCCAATTTAGTAAATTTTTTCGCAGGCGTCCCCCAATGCTCAGTTCTTGGACCAATGTTATATAATTTATACACTTCAGATCTTCCTAATCTTCCAGAATGTTATACTGCAATGTATGCTGATGACACAGCAATTTTTTCATCGCATGAAGTTGGTCTCAACATTGAGACGAATTTAATCAATGATACATTGCAAGATTACTATACAAAGTGGAAAACAAAACTTAATTCGGGAAAGATCCAAGCAATCTTTTTCACTCGAAAAAGAAGGGGCAGTGCATTAAAGCCCATGGAATTAACGCCCACGGGTGTTAATTCCAAAAACAAAAGGAATTTACCCCCGCGGCCCCCGCGGGTGTTAATTCCTTTTTTGATTTGGAATTAACACCCGCGGGCGTTAATTCCTTTTTCTGATCAGCAAATTGACAAACACAGTACTTTTATGTTGAATATTTTTATTTATATTTACAAAATTGTGTTTAAAAAAATATAGATTTCTTGAAGATCGAAAATAACAATAAAGTAAATTTTGAAAATTATAAATTAGGCATATATTATTGAATTTTTCACAATTTGTCTGCAATATGGACACAATATCTTAGAATTACCATCATTTTTGCAGCGATCGCTATATATTGCACAAATTTGAAATGGTTACATGGACTAAATAAAAAATCTCATGGCTTTTCACAACATATAACTCAAAGTAATGGGTTTTGTGACTCTATAAAACCTTCACTGTCTTCGGAACTTGATTCCTCAGATGAAGAATTATTTTCGAAAACCTGACTTAAATCAATGATATTGTTCTGCCAGTTACTCATTTGGTTTAGAAAATCTTCCAGTGAAATTTTGTTTCCAAGAAGTTTTTTAGTTGCCTTTTCAATAAGGTCATTTCTTTTTTGATTTAACAGCTTTGGGGATTGAAATATT
This sequence comes from Baccha elongata, assembly GCA_951217065.1. Classification (NCBI taxonomy): domain Eukaryota; kingdom Metazoa; phylum Arthropoda; class Insecta; order Diptera; family Syrphidae; genus Baccha; species Baccha elongata. The sequence continues at coordinate 211,911,025 of OX578272.1, forward strand.
CCATAAGTTCCATCTAAAGAATTTTTCAATTCCATCGATGTTTTGAATTCTTCATCAAGAAGGCAATTTAAAAATTTGCAAAAATTATCATTGTGAACAAGCTTCTTGTTTAGCTGAGAATTGTAACCCTCTAAGCTGCTAGTAGTTCTTAGGATTTGGTTGTGGATGGAAAATGACAGAGGGCCCTCCTATAGTAATTAAAGAAATAATAAAAAATATGTTTCAAACGTAAAAACTCATTTCTCAATTAATCACCTTTTGCATCCACTGCCTTTCAAAGTATGCAACGAAGCTCTGGAACTGGGAAAAATCTTTAACTTTTTGACTTTCATCTTTCAATAAAACAAATTCTCGCTCAATATTTTCGGGTGAAAGGAGTGGGAGGACCATAAACTTTTGTAAATGCGAGCATTATGGATTATTTCTTTTAATTTTTCTTAAGAACAAAGTGAACTTGCTGGCATTTATTTTCAGTGCATTACAAAAGTGGAACCAGCACCCCTTTAATGTCGATAATGGAAATATTTTTTTAAGAGCGTTTCGCAGAGCATGCTCATAATCTGTCATGAAAGACACTGCATTAAATTGGAACAGATTATTGTTTATGTATTGAAATAGATGATGATAAATCGCTTGCGACTTATTGGACAAAAGTACATAAATGAATGGATATGTCTGCAACAAAAATATCAAAATTATAAGAAGTCACTTAAAAGTACCTAGAAAATCCGGTGACTAATTTTGTGCTATTGTACTTTATTACTTAAAATTTACAAACCGAATAAATCTGCAATGACCAAGAGTATAACAGTACAAAGTAAGAAATGTAAAATTTTACTAATTCACGCGAAAGGTACTCTTGGTCATTGAGGATTTATTCGGTTTGTGGATTTTAAAAAAATTCGCGCGAATTTTTTTTTATAGTATACCTATATAAAAAAATCAATCTATTTATTTAATTATTTACTTATGTATTTATTTATTATATAATGTATTTATTTATTAATTTGTTTACTCCTTTTATTTTTGTTCCTTTTATTTATTCATAGGTTTTAATGTCGTTAATTAATTTGGTTTGTTGTTTATATACATATTTATGTAATCTTTGGTTAATTTACTTATTTATAATTTATATACATTTCACTAATGCCTTAACTTTTTCGTCTCTTGACCTAGTTTCATGAGATTTATTTGTTAATACAAAAAATTATGTAAATTATTGTTAAAAACAATAATATACCATTTTATTTAAAAATTTCTATTTTTTTTAATTTTATTACCAAACCTTTAAAAAATGCATTTTTAGACAAATATTTTTTCTATATATAATTAACAATAGGGTAGAAATACGACCCAAACGCAAAATAGTTGGCCTACCTTGCTTTGGACAAAGAAAAAATACTTTCCATGCTGAAACTAATTAATTTTAACAAAATAAATTATATTCCAAAACTATATTAAAAAGAGATGTATTTTTTCTTTAAAATGACTGCAAACAAACATTATAAAAAATGTATTACGAATAAATTTACGGTAAAAATTTAAAAAGGGCAAGAGCATAATAGTTGGCCTACTCTTTTTTAGATGCAAAATAGTTGGCCTAGTGCTGTACAGGGTAATTCGCATAAAAGCGGCAAAAAGATGGATCATGTAGGTTTGGCTGAGTTAATACCTAAAATTAATGAAAGGGGGTGGGGTATTTTTCCCCCGTTTAGGTGGGAGGGGAAATCTTCAATGAAATATGACTTAAAACAGAAAAAAAAATATTTAAAACCAACGGTAACACTTACAATGTCATACTATACCTTCTTGTAAAGCCAGATGTATCTTCTTTTATTGTATTTATTAATAAAGTAGTTTTAATAAACAATTTTTGAAAAATTAATTCTCATACTCAAAATTTAAAAAAAAAAAATAATTAAAAAAAATGTTTGATTCTGAAATTCAAAGTTCTTATTTACTTATAGACAGAAACAGAAAACTGCATGTTCAAATGTATTGTACTTTTGAAAAAAAAAAAACAAACATTTATGTAAAACAACTTTTTTCTAAGAAAACCTTTTTTTAATTCTTAGGAAATAAAAAAAAAGTATCAGGTCTATTTGCAGGTTATCATGTAAATAGGAATAATACAGCACTTTTTCACTATTTTGTATGTTAATGACACGCTATATATTTAAAAAAAAAATAATAAAAGGTAGGTTAATTCTTTAATTCATATAGACCTTTGGGCCCAGTCCCAGTTATTTTCTAGAAAGAACAATACATATGAAAATGTGGTTTTCTGTTTTTGACTATGAATAAACCAGAACTTTGAATTTTGGAGTCAAAAATAGTTGTTAATGATAAAATTTTTTGAAAAAACATAGTTTGAATTTTTTGTTACTTCATTTTTTTTTTAATTTTGAGTATGAGATAATTTTTCAAAAATTGTTTATTAAAACTACTTTATTAATAAATAGAATTAAAGAAGATACATCTGGCTTTACAAAAAGGTATAGTATGACATTGTAAGTGTTACCGTTGGTTTTAAATATTTTTTTTCTGTTTTAAGTCATATTTCATTGAAGATTGCCCCTCCCACCTAAACGGGGTGAAAAATATCCCACCCCCCTTTCATTAATTTTAGGTATTAACTCAGCCAAACCTACATGATCCATCTTTTTGACGCAATTTATGCGAATTACCCTGTATAAACAGCACTAGGCCAACTATTTTGCATCTAAAAAAGAGTAGGCCAACTATTATGCTCTTGCCCTTTTTACATTTTTACCGTAAATTTATTCGTAATACATTTTTTATAATATTTGTTTGCAGTCAATTTAAAGAAAAAATACATCTCTTTTTAATATAGTTTTGGAATATAATTTATTTTGTTAAAATTAATTAGTTTCAGCATGGAAAGTATTTTTTCTTTGTCCAAAGCAAGGTAGGCCAACTATTTTGCGATTTCTGTTGCACATCACTGATTGAAAACTTTGTGTCAAGTTTCGAAAGTTCTCATCTAGACACCAACCGAGTTGAATGCTAGTGTTTATTTTTTGTCTTCGGGAATCTTATTTCTTATTTAATAATTGTTGAATACAAATATCTTTTGTAAAAATATTTCCTATTGTGTGTAGAAGTGAATTATATTATATTTTGAACAGTGAAAAAAGTTATCAAAAAGTTAGCAAAAGAACACCCTGTGGGGAGCAAAACCACTTCGGAGGTACATTTGCCAGTGACAAAAACACCCAATCAGGTACATTTCCCAGTGGCAAACCCATCCAACGGTATGCATTTGCCAGTGGCAAAACCACCCAATGGAACTTTTACCGATGGTTAATTCAACCCATGGGTTACATTTACTAATAGGAAAGCCACCTAAGGAATGCGTTTTTTAGATGTACCTTCAAAAAGCTAGCCAGTGTTTTAATTGCGTTAAATTTGATGTTTAGGTACCTGGCTATTCCTCCCCTACCTCCATGGCAAATCATCTAGACCGGGGAGACTTTGCCACATGACGTTTTAGCTGTATAATAATTAAGCAATAAAGTATTTTGAATTGTATGTAGAATTTAATTTCCTGTAGTTTGAGGTATTTTTTCAGGCTTGTGCTTTGATTACTTCACGAACAAATCAAATTTTATTAAAAATTGAGCTCGATTACATTATTTTATAAATGTGTACATATTTCTTCATATACATACATATTTATTGAATCATCTTCATACATAGTCCAAACTTGATAAACATTTATATGATGGAGAGTTTTACATAATGTGTTTAAATAATGTGTTTTAAATAAGTAAAATTTCGAGTCAAAATTGAAAAACATTATTAACAAAAATTAATTTTTGAATTTTTTTAAGGAACGTAATTTGAGCACTTTTTGAAGCTTGTTCTTGAAGTTTCTTGATTTTTTGTAAAATTAAAAAAAAAAGGTTTTTTTGAAGAAATAATTTCTTAATAGTAGGTAAGCATTTTTTTATTTTCAATGAGTCTGTAGCTGTGTGTCAATGAGTCTGTAGCTGTGTGTCTTTAAGAGTAGAAAGATAGGAAATCATTGTTTCGCTACAATGGATAGAGAGGTAGTTGATTTATATTTTTCATTGCATTCCTCATGGGTGACATCCAGCATAAGCTGGGAGGTATGCCGAAAAGAAAAAAAATGCTTTGTACCCAAATGAGAATTAAGCTAAGCACTCCATCCTTTGTCAGTATTTTTTATAAGCTTTTTCTTTTGTAAACTTATTTAATGTTACATTTTTTTTATTTAAGAATAAACAATTCTTAATAATTTCTTAGTATAATTTCTTAATAATTTGTATTTGTTTTGTCAAACATGTTTCTATATCACTCACATCAAAAGATATACCTATCGATTTCAGGATATCGAAAAATTACGAAAAATAAAAAAAACTCCTCTAAGTACCGTTATTTTGTTTTCCTCATCATCTACAAGCGGGGACTTTTCTAAAAGTTGTATCGTTAATATTACGTAAGTATCAAAGCTATTTAAATTAGAAGTTTTTATGGAGCGATGAAAAAGCTTTAAAATACAGAATATGTATGTGCTACCTAGAAAAAAATTTAAGGCAAGGAATATTTATAAAAGATCTATTTTCAATTTGAATGTTTGATAGTCAACACATGGTAATGTGTTCTGTACTACGTAAGACTTCTCTCGAGAAGATGCGGAGTCGCACTTCTGCTACAGTATTGTTGGGATCGTGAAGCTAAAGATACCTTTATCACACAATAGAAGATGTCACAGTTATAGCACAAATTCTTAATTTAAGCTAGAAATCAGGAACAACACATCGAAGCTGCCGCCCAGCACTAAAAATTTTGAGTTTTAAAATTAATTTTCCAAAAACTATTCGCTAAAACATCTTTGAAAGGTAAGAGAAATAGAGAAAATCAAATACAAAAGAAGAATTTTGTTCGGTTCGGTTCAAGTATTTTTCGTTACAGAGAACTAGGGAAATAGTAATTACTCGATATGCTCATTTAACGACATCTACTTTGGTGAGTTTAAAACCATCTTGATTCCTCTATGTGTATAAACTCAATTGTAATAGGTATCTAATATTCTTTTACATGACCTGTTTAAATTGGGTTGGGGTCAAAATCCGAAAAGCCGAAAAAGTTTTCCATAAATCCCGAAAAATTATTCAAAATCAAAAATTTGGGCAAAGTTTTCATTTTAGATAATTTTTCGGGATTTCGCGAGAACTTTTTCGGGCTTTTGTGCTTTCTTTACTTTCTTTTTCAGTCGTCTGGCGGGCTCCTGAGTCCAAAGTTTCCAAATTCAACAGTACCTGGGTGGCCCGCTTCGCGGGTTCAAGGGATTTTTACTCCCTTTCTGTTTTCAGTCTCGCTCACGGAACTTCGTTGCTCCGCTTAGGGTATGTCCAATCGTCTGGCGCGAGTTACGATATCCTCTCAACCTCTTATATCATTATATTACTCCAATTGCAAACTCAGCACTTTCCCACATTATTGTACCTATCCACCTTTAATAGTTACGATACCCTTTCAACCTCTTATTATTGTATTATTATATTATTCCAATTGCAGACTCAGCACTTTCCCACATTATTGTATCTATCCTCTTTTAATTTTATAATATTAATTTGCAAAGTAAAATAACAAATATCAAATTTCTTAGTTCAATACACTTTTAATTTCAACTTCACAACAAATCATATTTCTTTTAAAATACCTGCTGAGTATTGTTAAACTCAGTTTTGACGACATGCAATTTATGAATATATAAACTTTGTAAAATTATAAGTTAGGGAGTTGGTATCAATCAAATAAAGAGAGCGAAGCTCTGTCCGAGTAAATATAAAATTTGTTTTTTTTCAAAGTCTATATGATTAAACCTATAAGTGGCGCAGTCTGGAAAAGAACCTTAAAATAATTACTGATGTCAATGTGATACAATCAATCAAAAAGTGAATTCGACGGTTTATCGAAGAAAAAAAAAAAATAAATAATCCAAAGTTAAAATAACATGTTATAATCTCGCAGAAGTGCATATATATTCGACGGATTATCGAATAAAAGTGAACAGTGCGTACATTCTAAGAAAATATTCGACGGGTTATCAAAAAAACGAAACTATAAAAAGAACCTTATTGTAAAAATCGCATAAAAGTGAAAAGTGTGTAAATTCGAAAAAAAAAATACTCGACAGATTATCGAAACTATAAAAAGAATCTTATTGTAAAAATCGCATAAAAGAGTGCGTAAATTCGAAAAAATATTCGACGGATTATCGAATAAAAGTGAACAGTGCGTACATTCGAAGAAAATATTCGACGGGTTATCGAAAACGAAAATACAAAAAAAAAAAAAAAAAGGAAAAAGAAAGAAAAAAAAAATACTTAATTGTGTGAAGATAGAAAAAGAAACAATCGCATCAATTTAAAGACAATATAACAACAACCAAAGGAAAGGAAATGCTTTTGCTCATCCTGTAAGTCTATCCTTATTTTACCTATTTATGAAATCCGTGAACAAATTTGACATAAATAGGAATTTTGTGGAATTAGAAGAATTAAAAGAATTAGAAAGATTAGAAAAACTTGACTTAAAAAATATGGCCGTAAATCAAGCAAATAATATAGCTCTAAATTTCAATGATAACCTCAACCCAATCAATCCAGAGGTCGAACAACAAGTTGTGGCAAATCCGATTGACCTTTTTAGCTCACTCAAAATACCCGATGCCATCAAGGATTTACCAACATTCGATGGTAATCCTAGATTACTGCACGAGTTTATTAAAAATGTGGAGGAAATCCTCTCATTAATGATACCGATTGATGGCACGGTACAAGGAAGGGTATTGCTTAGAGCGATACGTAACAAAATTGTCGGTGATGCAAATATAGTTTTGAATATGTTTGGAACCCAGCTTAGATGGCAAGATATAAAAAATAACCTCATACTACACTACGCAGACAAAAGAAATGAGACTTCACTTATAAGGGACCTTCACGGTCTATCCCAAGGCCATAGATCAGTAGAAAATTATTATAGCATGGTAATAGAAATACTATCTGCAATGTGTAACCAACTACAAATCCATGAAATAGATCAAAATGTCATTACAGCCAAATCAACGCTTTTTAATGAGATGTGCCTAAACACTTTTCTCTCAGGTTTGAAAGAACCCTTAGGCTCAACAGTTCGAGCAATGAAACCAAACTCATTAAGCCAAGCGTTTTCTTTTTGCATCAGGGAACAAAATATATTTTACACCCGTTACGACGCTAATGTTCAACAAAGAACCCAATTCCAACAATATAGGCCAAATAACTCCAGATATAATTCCCACAATCAAAGACAAAATAGTGACAATAATTACTTTCAACAGAATAGACAGGCAAATAGAAGACCTTTTTTCTCAAATGATAGGCAGAATGGTGACAGGACGCATTTTCAACAAAACAGACCAAATAATAATAGATTCTCTTCCCCAATTCAAAGACAAAATAGTGATAGAATTTTCTCTCAAGGCAATAATAATAATTATCATAACCAACAACGATTTAACAATCGTTCCGGACCAGAACCAATGGACACTACCTCGGGAAACAGCCGAGTTCGTAGCACACAAATCAATAAACCAGAACCAATGGATACATATTCTGGTAACAGCAGAAATAGAATTAATGACTTTAGGCAGAATAGGCAAATGTACAGCACCGAGATTTTACCAAATGGCAATTATGAAACCCAACCTGGTCAAGACCTATCACAAAATGATATAACTAATATGAACTACTACTCCAACTTAGATCAATTTCAGGAAGGAAATAATACAGCAGAAAACATATCCGACGCAAATTTTTTAGAAATAGCCTCGGACACCCAATAAATAATGTAGCATATACAAATGGTAATAACCTTCCCTACATAAATATTTCTTCCCCATTTGGAACCCTTAAATTTCTAATAGATACAGGTGCATCGGCATCCTTTCTTAATCCTGAATATATTCATCCAGAAGACATACAAACTTCAAAACCCACAATTATTTCCACTGTCTTACAAAAGCACTACGTTGATAAAGAAGTTACACTTCCTATGTTCAAAGAATTTTGTCATAATGGAAATATGAAATTTCTAGCTTTCAAATTCCATAAGTACTTCGACGGCCTTATAGGCCTAGATATCCTAAAAAAATTAGAAGCCCAAATTTATATAAAAAACGAACAACTTACAGTTAACAAAACGAAAATCCCTTTACAGCTTAAACCCAATTTTATAAAAAAAAGTTACATTGTACCAGCTAATTTCAAAGTTATAGTACAACTACCAGTAGATATATCTGATGGAGAAATACTAACTAAGCCATTAGAGCTTAAACCTAAACTCTATATACCTGAAGGACTCTTTTGTGCCAACAATTGGTTAAGCTACATAGAAATTTTAAACTATTCTAATCAAGATCAAACATTTTCACTTGATCAACCTCTTAAAGTTATAGAGTACGAAAATTATAACTACATAGAAGTCAATAATTTCAATTTCACCCAAGACTACAAAAATCAAGAACCTATTCAAAATAATGATATCTCCAAATTAATCAAAACCGATCATCTAAACCCCGAAGAAAAAAAGATGGTTCTTAAACTTTGTCACGAATTCGAAGATGTCTTCCTTAAAAAAGGAGACAAACTCACCTTCTCTAACAAAATAAAACATAGAATAAGAACAACCGATGATATCCCAATCCATACTAAATCATACCGCTATCCATATATTCATAAGGAAGAAGTGAAGATACAAATCGACGAGATGCTTCAACATGGCATTATTCGTCCTAGTTTCTCACCATGGAGCTCTCCCGTTTGGATTGTAGCAAAGAAAACTGATTCTAGTGGCAACAAAAAATGGCGGCTAGTCATAGACTATAGGAAGATCAATGATAAAACTATTTGTGACAAGTACCCATTGCCCAATATCAACGAAATCCTAGACAACTTTGGTAGAGCACTCTACTTTACTAGTCTTGACCTTGCCAGCGGATTCCACCAAATAGAGATGGATCCAGCCGACATAGAAAAAACTGCTTTTACCGTTGACGGAGGTCATTTTGAGTATACACGTATGCCATTTGGGCTTAAAAACGCCCCTTCAACTTTCCAGAGAGTCATGGATAACCTCTTACGCGAATATATAGGCAAAATATGCCTCGTCTATATGGACGATATAATAATATTTTCTACCTCTCTTCAAGAACACAAAGAAAACATAAAGAAAGTATTTTTTAAACTTCGGGAAGCTAATCTAAAAATTCAGATAGATAAGTGTGATTTCTGCCGAAAAGAAATTGCATTCCTTGGGCACGTCGTGACAACTGACGGTGTAAAGCCCAACCCAGATCGTATTTACGCTATACAAAATTTTCCTATCCCCAAGAATCAAAAAGAAATAAAAAGCTTCCTTGGACTATTGGGCTACTACCGGAAATTTATTAAAGATTTTGCCCGGTTAGCTAAGCCATTGACAGAATGTCTTAAGAAAAATCGGAAAGTAATACACACAGAAAATTTTGTCAAAACTTTCAAGCATTGTCAAGATATCCTTTCAAACGATCCTATCCTTCAACACCCTGACTTTAGCAAGCCTTTCGTTGTAACAACAGACGCGAGTAATTTCGCGATAGGCGCAATCCTTTCGCAAGGACCTATTGGTAGTGACCTACCAATTTGCTACGCCAGCAGAACTTTGACTGACTCAGAAATAAACTATTCTACCATTGAAAAAGAACTTTTGGCTATAGTATGGGCTACAAAGTACTTTCGACCCTACCTTTACGGTAACAAATTTAAAATAGTAACTGATCACAAACCACTTACCTGGTTAATGAATCTCAAAGATCCAAATTCAAAATTAGTCAGGTGGCGGTTAAAGTTAGAAGAATTTGAATACGAGATTGTGTACAAAAAGGGTACACAAAACTTAAATGCTGATGCCCTCAGCAGGATTATTATCGATGTCGATAAAAATAAAAATAAACAGCAAAATGAAGTTGCCGAAATAAATGCAACTGAAGCAGAAAGCAGTGACTCAACAGTTCATTCCGCCAGAGAAAACCTGGACGATCATATCCATATATCAGAACGACCATTAAATGAGTTTTCTCTCCAACTTATATTAGAAACAAATAATACACCTCAAAATTCATTCGAAATGATTTTTCGAAACAAACAGAGGCGTACCCTTAAGCAACCTCAATTTTCCGAACAAGATATAATAGATATTTTTAAAAAATACGCTTCACCAAACAGGCTTAACGCATTATACACAGACGACGAAACCTTTAAGAAACTCCAAATAGTGTATTCAAAATATTTTTCTCGTTATAAAGCAATAAGATGTACTGAAAAATTACAAGACATTACTAACGAAGACGATCAAGACCAACTCATCAGAAATTACCACCTTAACAACAATCACAGAGGTATTAACGAAACACTTGTGCATCTAAAAAGAACATCCTTTTTTCCTTTTATAAAAAATAAAATAACAAAAGTTATAAATAATTGCGACATTTGTCAAACACTTAAATACAATCGAACCCCACCAAAAATCGAATTCCAAAAAACAGAAACCCCTGAACAGCCGTTGGACATTGTCCACGCGGATATATACTCGATTAACCATAAACAAATACTAACAATTATCGATAAATTTTCAAAATTTTCCGCAGCTTACACCCTTTTAAATAGGAATAGCTTAACAGTGATAAGTTCTTTTAAACATTTTCTTAGCCTCCACGGCATCCCAAAGAAAATAATTACAGATCAAGGAAGTGAATTCACAGCTTCAATTTTTTCGGACTTCTGTAAACAATACAATATTGTTCACCATTTAACATCGCTTCAACAGAGCAGCAGTAATGCCCCTGTTGAAAGACTACACTCAACTCTCACAGAAATATACAGAATAATCCATATGAAAAGGACAAACAAAAATCACGATGACATTCTCAACGAAACCCTCATAACATATAATAACGCAGTACATTCTTCAACGAAACTCACACCATACGAATTGTTTTATGGACGAACCTATAAATTTAAAGACTTACAATTTAATAATGTCCATGACTACTTAGACAAACTTCATGAATTTCAAAACAAACTGTACCCTCAAATAAAAGAAATGATAGAAAGAAATAAAAACTTAAACATTGATAAGCTTAATAAAGATAGGACAAAACCAATGTCTTACAGATCAGGTTCATTTATCTTTCGCAAAGAAAACAGAAGAAATAAAATCACTCCCAGGTTTAGCAAGCATAGAATCAAACACAATAATAGATATACAGTTGTTACACTCAAAAATCAAAAACTACATAAGAGCAAATTAATTAAGAAAAGAAAATTTCAGATTTCTAACCCCAATCCTTGCACAAGTACTGGAAATACAGGACCTAACTAACAGTAATGGACTACTTCCCCTAAAGCTTGGAAAATCGCGAATAATAAAATCGCACCAAAATCTTTTTCACATAATAAGACTAGACGACTATAGACAGAACATTGATAAAATTTCTAATTCAGTGGAAACACTAAATAAATTCACAGAAGTAAAAGAGCCAATTAGCATTCTTAAACTAAAACTGAAAGACTTAGAAACGAAATTCGAAACAATTAAACCTAGAATAAGATTACCAAGAGGCTTAATTAATGGACTGGGAAATATTATAAAGACTATCACCGGGAACATGGACGCTGACGATGCCTTCCACATCAACAAACAAATAAATACTATACTAGTAAACGAAAACAAATTTGAAAACAACTTAGACACACAAAATAAATTAAATAAACAAATGATTGAACGTTTCGAAAATATAACGAGACATATTAACATGCAACAAACACATATCAACAACTTTCTTCAAAATTCTCAAAACGCTATCGGGAAGGAAATAGCTTCTCATACTATCACCCTGGGAATCTTACAACATATTCATACTATAAATTACAATATTGAAATTCTTGGAAATCATTTAAACAATATAATCGAAGCAATATCTTTAGCTAAAGTAAATATTATCTCTAAAAATATACTAAGCCATGAAGAATTGACACAACTCGACACCTTGTTTAGAAAACAGAATGTGAACATCATATCAGATGAGCACATATATGAATTGCTTGATTTACAGGCATATTATAACGATACAAACATAATATTCAATGTGCGAATTCCAACGTTCACGGATAACATAAATAAATTTTACCATCTCATTCCCATTCCAATCAACAACAAGATAATCCACACAAAACCTTTTGTTTCCTTTTCTCTTTCTAAAATCCTATACTACGAGCAAAAATGTAAAAACATCGAAGGGACATTCTACTGCCCAGAGTCTAAAATTGAAGAAAACATCAAGTCATCAAGATGCGTTGGGAAGTTACTTCAACACCAAGATGCGGAATGTGATGCGATTGAAACTACAACAACAACAGACATACAACAACCCGAAACCCAATACTTATTAACAATCAACATACCACCAACAAAGATCAGAACAACATGCAACCCAGGAAGCATCACAATTTATGGCACAACCCTGATACATTTCAAAAAATGTGCAATTACTATCAACAACTATACATACGACAACACCGAGACAACCTACTTCGACGAGATAAGAATTCACCCAGCATTATTCAATAAAATCAACACCACCAAAACTGCTGAGATTATAACACTCTCGAAGCTACAAGATTTTAGTTTTCAAAACCTTGCGGAACTGGACCTACTAAAAAATAAAACAAAAACAACAGATACAATCATAAGCTATGCAGCAGTAACGTTGACAATCATCTTTCTATACTTCATCATCCTTAGGATCCGGAAACATACAACTAACGACAAACCAATCGACGACAACATCAGCATCAACACCACCAATAACACCCACAACGGCGAATCCCAGGACGCTCAACCCATCAAGACTCCTGTACCAAAATCCCGTCTTTTATGGGCATCGCTTCATTCTTAGGGGGGAGGAGTTACGATATCCTCTCAACCTCTTATATCATTATATTACTCCAATTGCAAACTCAGCACTTTCCCACATTATTGTACCTATCCACCTTTAATAGTTACGATACCCTTTCAACCTCTTATTATTGTATTATTATATTATTCCAATTGCAGACTCAGCACTTTCCCACATTATTGTATCTATCCACTTTTAATTTTATAATATTAATTTGCAAAGTAAAATAACAAATATCAAATTTCTTAGTTCAATACACTTTTAATTTCAACTTCACAACAAATCATATTTCTTTTAAAATACCTGCTGAGTATTGTTAAACTCAGTTTTGACGACATGCAATTTATGAATATATAAACTTTGTAAAATTATAAGTTAGGGAGTTGGTATCAATCAAATAAAGAGAGCGAAGCTCTGTCCGAGTAAATATAAAATTTGTTTTTTTTCAAAGTCTATATGATTAAACCTATAAGTCGCGCGCCTGAGTCCAAAGTTTCCAAATTCAACTATTGTTTTGGTACTTATAACAACATTGTTTTGGTATTTATAACAACATTTTTTTTCTGAATTGAGGTGAGAGAGAATTTTGTAAATGATTAAAAAAATTATTTTCTTAGAAAAAAATTTAAATTAAAAAAAAAAAATCAATCTTAATTTCAGTCATTTGGCCTTTCGGTCTTTTGGATTTTCGGTCTTTTGGGTTTTCGGTCTTTTGAATTTTCGGTCTTTTGGGTTGTCGGTCGTTTAAATTGATTTATTGAGAATCTATTTTGGGCTATAGGCTATTTTTTATAATAAAAGAGTTTTTATAATGTTAGTGTTTTTTGTTATAAAAGACAAATTCTATATACTATGTATTGAAAATATTAAATAATAAATAAAAAATAATTTCAACTAAGTAGAAGACTTTAGCATTAAGTAGAATACTTGCAGAATAAAAATTAACCTGAATTTTATAAACTTGCAGAAAAAAAAATTAACCTGAAGATTAAATTAAAAACAAAATGGCAGATCATTACTCTAACATGTCAATCAAATCAGAAGACGATGAGGACGACTCACGACTTCCAGAAAATACATCTATGTTCATTGGTTCTTACAAAAAAGATGACCAATTTAAAATGCGTGAATTATATGAGTTACTAAAAAGTTGGAATCTTTCGGAACTATTTCAACATTTTACAGGTAAAATAATGATATAATAATGTTAAAATTTACTTTATCTTTGGTCTTTGTTGTCCTTTTATAGATGAACAAATTGACTTGGAAGTTTTAGCAGTTATTAAACCTCATCATTTTGAAAGACTCTTGGAACCATTTAGTTTTCGTACACATATTTTATTTGAACATAATTTACAACATTGGCGAGACTCGATAGGATTACCGCTACCAAATTATCCAGCAAACCCATCTAGTTTCGGACCGATTCGTGCGAGTAGACGTTCAACGTCTAGATCAATACCAAACATAAACGTTACGCGGCAAACAGCTTCCCAAAGTCCACCAAATCCTGTTCAAGAACTAACTCCAATGACCAACCCCGAAACAAGTGTATCTCTGGAAACTATTTTAAAAACAAGTATTAAAGGACAGATGCTGATTGATTTATACGAACAAAATCAAAGATTCGAGGAATCACAAAGGACGTTATTAATCTCTATAATTGCGGAGTATTTTAACGACAAATCTATTCATTTAGAGCTTTCTTCTACTTATAAAATAGAGAGGGAAATAATTGAAAGATTTCCATCAGAACAACTAGTGAGATTTAACAAAACCATTTTAGTTTTTCGATTGTCTTTTTCTAATTTACTTGATTTTATAGGAATTTTATAGAACATCAAAACGGGGCAGAATATACAATAAGTATTGCAACTATAAATATTCCATGATAAGAGTTGCACGAACAACAATCTCTAAAGTCGTTTCTAATATCGACCCAACTGAGGATGATCAAAATAAGGACCTCCGTAAGTTTAAAGTGAACTTCCTGAAAGAAGTGAAAGCAATTTTCAATTTATTTCTGTTCAATGTTACCTTTTTCTTTTTAGTTCCCGAAGAAAATGCAGAACAATATATTTTTTCGTTACAAAATTGCACTTTATCCCCCGAACAGTTTGAAAAGAACTGGTTAGCGTGTACGAGATATCGAATAAATGAAATTCGAAAGTTAAATTCTATACCAAATGTTTTTGAAAAGTGGCCCCAGTATATGCTACCAGACGGTTATAAATATGTGAGCTAAGAAAACTTTTTTTTTAAGAGATATACATAATTTATTTTTGACATAAATACATCTAGATCACGATGGATTTTAATTATTTGCAACAAAATTCGCTTTCACTAATAGAAAAATGGTACTCTGTTTCTGAAAAGTTGCTAAGGTTCTTAAACATGGGTCAGAGTATTAAAAGTCAGGACATCAAATCAGTATTATTCAGCATTAAAAATACAATTTCTAAAGGTAAGTTTATTTTAGATTTTACATTTTAAGGTGAGACATGGTTGGCAAACCCCACTCTTGAGTTTGGTTTAAGCCTAGTATGCAGCTGAAGTGAAACTAATGTCGAATTCCTTGGAAATAAAAAGTCGATTTTTTTGGGACTAAAGTTGCTTTTTCTCCGAAAATCATGATCCATGGACAAGAAAAAGTTGATTTTTTTCCCCTCAGATCAACTTTTCTTCAATCTCGATTTGATAGCAAGATTCACACGTATTTGCACGAATACTTCCCAAATTTGATTCCTTCTGACAGACGAGCCTTAGTTGTGTAATTTGGTTTATTTTAAGGGATTTCTCAAATAAAATAATTTTAAAACAATCTATTGAAAATGAATTTCGTTAATAATAGTAAAAATTGTGAATTAAGTGCGTTACAGTGAAATGTTTAGATCGCGTCTATAAAATATAAAGAAAACAATCACAAAAAAGCAACTTCGTTGTTTCAACATCCATGGGAGGAAAAAAAGTCAAATTTTCCGGTCAAATCTGTAAAAATCCAAGGAATTAGACATAAATTTTCATTTAAATTTTCATCACTTGTAAAAAAAAAATATTTTTCAAAACACACAAAAAACAAATAAAAAGAATAGAACTCCATTTTATAATGATAATAAACACAAAAAAACACGAAAAAAATAGAAACGTCAAAATTTCGCGAGTAATTAATATCCCGGTATATTAAATTGTGTGCGAAAAGAGTGTAGAGAGAAGTGGAGACTTGATCCGGTTATCTATCGTTTCACTGTGGAGCTGCGTACCACAAAACGGAAAGAAGGACGGTAAATTTCGTTTATGATTTCACTGTCAAGCCTAGTATGCAGCTGAAGTGAAACTTAATTTTCCGTCGTCTCCAAAAACTAAGACGAAATGATAACGAAACGGTAGTGGACGAATTGTTATGTAGAGTTTCACCATTTACAAAAAAAAATTTTTTTTAAAACAAAAAAAACTAATAAAAAGAACAGAAATCCATTTTATAATAAAAATAACCACAAAAAACACGAACAAAATACAAACGTCAAAATTTTCCGAGCAATTAATATCCCGCGCGGTCAATTCAATTGTGTGCGAAAAGAGTGTAGAGAGTAGTGGATACTTGAAGCGGTTATGAACCGTTTCACCGTGGAGATGCGCACCACAAAACGAAAAGAAGGACGAAAAATTTCGTTTATGATTTCACTGTGTCATTTTTGTATGGGATTAGGATTAACAAATGGTGGAACTCTACAAGAACATTTGTCTTGTACCGTATCGTTAAAATTTCGCTTCACTTCAGCTGCATAATAGGCTTAAGGTGAGACATGGTTGGCAAACGCGACTTTTGAGTTTGGTTTAATCCTAGCATGCAGCTGAAGTGAACCGAAAAATCACATTCAAAATTTGCACGGAAATTTTCGTAAAGTGTGGAGATTTTTATTTAAGCTGTTACTAAATTTGATTATTAGTAGGGCTCACAGTGAAATCATAAACGAAATTTTCCGTCCTTCTTTCTGTTTTGTGGTACCATTTTATATAAATTTCTATAGTACAATTTGGAGGCTCTAACATTTACTAAGTGTCTATTCTGTTACCCTAACAATAGACGTCAACAAAACAAATTAACAATAATTAATGTATTTTATTGGATCTAACGTCCATATTTCCTTGACAAGAGCCGTGAACAAAACAAAAATCATGTGAATAACACCTAAAAATGTGTTATTCACAAGTTTCTTAAGATGGCCAGGCGGTGATTATTCAGCATGAAAATACTATAGAAATGTACATATATACAATTGTGGTACGCAGAGCTCCACGGTGAAATGGTAGGTATAACCGGTTCAAGTCTCCACTCTCTTTTCACACACAATTTAATTGACCGGGACATTAATTGCTCGCGAAATTTTGACGTTTCTATTATGTTCGCATTTTTTTGTGGTTATTATTATTACTAAATGGATTTCTGTTCTTTTTTTTTTTTGGTTTATTTGTGTTTTGAAAATTTTTTTTTACAAATGACGAAACTCTACATACATTTTTTCTGGTACCGTTTTCGTTTGTTTTTTTGGAGACGACGGAAAATTTCGTTTCACTTCAGCTGCTTACTAGGGTTTAGGGGCCGGTTAAAGCGATCAGGAAAACGAAACAGGAAACATTTTCTGATTGACAATTATATTATATTTTCATTCGTTTTAAAACAAAAATGTTTCACTTATCGATGGCAAATAACTAAAAGAATTTTTTGTGAAAGAAAATTTTGTGTCGAACAAATACTTATTGTAAAAAATGCATATTTTTGTATTATTTTTTTCGATGATCAGGAAAATAATCAAATTTATTTTTTTACAAAAAAATACGTGCGTAGGTAATTGAAATTTTTATCATCAGAAAAAATTCTGCGAGTTATTTTCTATCGATAAAAAATAAAATCAGAACATAAACAAATATAGATTTGAAAAGTTTTTTCTGATTTGTTTTCCTGATCGCTATTATTAATAAAATAAAATTACTGAGTCGCACGAACTTGTTCTTGTAGCAAACAATGGGACTAAATTGTTTGTATTTATTATACATGTAGATTGGTACAATGTGCACCGAAAAGCTGAAGCGATTAGGTTCGGTTAAGACAAGAAAAAAATCGTATGAGGGTCTTTCTCCTTTCGTTTAGACGGGAGGGTCAATTTTCTAAAAAATTGACTTATAACAGAAACAAAAACAAAAATAAAAACTAAGGTAGAGCGAACCTTATACGGTACAGTCAGTGAAACGACATCATTCATTTTACACTATAATCTGTGATCAGGCAAAATGAATGTTTTTCGTCTAACAAATGCTCACATACCTTATTGTGTTCACTTTTTATTATAAATTGATGTAAAACGACTGACTGTGAAAGGTTCGCTTACAATGCTAAAACTTTTTGAAATAAAGTTGTTTTAGTGAGTTCTTTTTCTAAAATTAATTTTAAAACTCACTAAAGAAAAAAAAGCGCCTCGACTCCGAATACAGAACATGTAATTTTTTTTATTTATTTGTCTATAACTTTTAAAATATTTTAGATACTTACATTAAAAAAGTGTAATGTGAAAAACATGAGCAATTTGATTTCCTAAAAATACATATGTATAAGGCTATTTTTTTTTTCTTCTATGTGTATAAACTCAATGGTCTTATTCATTTATTTAATTTTTTCATTTAAATTTCGTTGTGATTACCATGACAAAATTGTCATTGTGATTACCATGACAGGATGATTACACGGTCATGTAAAATTGTCATTGCAAGGACAGAAAATGATTGTCATTTTAGCTGTCCTTGCAAGCATAGCATTATGATCAAACGACATGACAACTTTTGGATAAATAACTACGTCATTATGACGTCAGACTGTCATTGCAAGGACACTTTCAATGACCGTTTAGTACTAGCTTAAGAGTTAAGACAAAAATCATCTTGTTTAGAAAATTGGAAATTTTTATGTGTAATGCTAGTATAAGACGGTAATTGAAAGTGCCCTTGCATAAGTATGTGACGTCATAAAGTTGTCATGTCGTGTGATCGTCATTGTAACATGCTGTCCTTGCAAGGACAGCTGCAATGATAACCACAATGACAATCATTTTTCTTTCCTTGCAATGACAATTTTCCATGACCGTGTATTCACCCTGTCATGGCTTATGGGACACAATGACATTTTTTTGCCTTTGCAATGACAATTGTCTCAACAAGGACACCGCAGAAATGTCTGCCTTATCATTTGTTGTTATTGTTGTCATTGTAGCTCACGATTACAGTATGTTTTATATGTTAAATGCGCTGCCTTTCTATTAAAGGAGTTTAAATTTTTTTTATTAACCATGAGTGCTATACAAAAACAATTGTTTAAATTGATCATCATGCGTTGTGCTTTTTTCGGGTGCGTAAACAAAAAAATTAATGAAATAAAACAAAAAAATGTAAATAAAAAAAAAATTAATGAAAGCCATCTCTCCATTAAATTTTTGTTTGTCCTTTTCACACTTTTTTTCTTTTAATCACTGTAATCAGAATTATTTAATATTTATTATTATTTAAAATTTTAATGATTTTAATCGAAAAACACAAACTTACCTCAATATTTTAAAGAAAGTTGTCATTCGTGTGATCGTCATTGTTTTGCTTGTCCTTGCAATGACAACAAATAGCAAATGACACAATGACAAATTTCGACTGTCCTTTCATTTTGCGACAAAAATGACAGACTTGTGTCATGCGTGTGATCGTCATTGTATAGCTAACAACGTAGGAAAATGACAACACATTGACGGTGCATTGAGATTTGAGAAAAAAGTACCTATATACTTAACAAAAGTTGTAGAATTTTATGGGCTTTAATTTCTGAACTGTCTAAATCTAAAGGCACACAAGTACGTTAAGTAGTTTCTTACAGCACCTGGACATATACTCTAAGCGAAGCAACGAAGTTGGGTGGGCGGGACTGGACTGCAGAAAGAGAGTTAAAATCCCTTTAACTCGCAAAGCGGGCCACTTTGGTACTGTTTAATAAATAAACTTAAACTCTTATCGGAACAGCGAAGTTGCGTGAACGGGACTGGTACAGATACTTTTTAAAAGAAAACTGTTGAAAAGGCGCCTGCCAGACGATACACTGTAAGTAAAATATTTCTGTATAGGAGAACTTTTTCGCGTACGCGAAACTATGGGCCTTTAGACCGACTCTTTAATTTATTACAAAAACTTTTTCCCTACGATTCACCCTTTCCGAAATATAAGCGTAAAACCAAAATAGGGGAACTTTGTACCCCTCCCCCTTCAAAGAAATGGCTTATTATTTTCCCTGCTCACGCACTCTACAACTCCTACACTGGACTAAAAATAATTGAATTTGGTTTTTTTTATTTAATTTTTTTTTATTACTTTTCAGATTGCCGAGATGCTGGATTGTTATGGTGTTTGCATGGATACTTAAAACCTACCCACACAATAAGTGCAGTCGATGACAAAGGAGTTAAAAATACATTCAAAATCTCAATTAAAGATTCTCAAGATGCATTTGTTTATGTTGCCAAATCATTACAAGATATTGAAACCCATAGACGCAACTTAATACAACAATTCAACAGAGTGAATCCATTTATAGCCGTATTGGGAACGAACATATTAAACTTTACAAATATATATGTATGTATTGAGGATATTAAATATCCTTTTGACAGTTTCATTACTGCTTTGGATGTATGCTATAAGATTATTGTTTTGTTTAACTTGGAACATCCTGATGGATGTAAGCAAATTTGGAGTTTTATACAAAATTGTTTTTTCGAAGTAACGCCTAAAACACGTTTTCCAAAAGTTTACGTATTGTTAAATGAGTTAAACGACAAATTGTAACTTTTTTTTTAAGAAATTATAATGATAATGAGAATAAAATAGTAAAATACAAAATTGTTTAACACATTATTGTGATAATATAAAATATTGACTGTAATTATTACCGGAAGGCTTAAATAAGTCGAGTGGAGATTAAGGTTATCATTTTTTACTTGCGATTATAGGTACTATAAGGCAAGTTTTGTATTCGTAAAAAAAATGTTTTGAGATAACAATCAAACATGACATTATGATGATAGAGAACACGAAAAAAGTAGGTCCGACAATTCTGTCTGTCTGTCTGTCTGTCCGTCTGTCAGTCTGGAGGTATCGACACCTACAGCCTAAACGGTTGGGCCGATTTTCTTCAAACTTGGTACTCTGTATTTTTGAAAACGGTGATGTTTTTCGAAAAAAAAAATGTTTACAACTACATTTTGAACGGTACCTGCCATACAAGCGTTTTAGACAATTCCATTTTTCTCATAAAAAATACGATCGATTTTTATAAAATGTCGAACAAAGGTTGTGCTTTTCATTTTTTCAGAATAAGTTTATATATTAACGGTACCTGGCAAATAAGGCTTAAAAACAATCCAATTTTTCTCGTAAAATATACGATCGATTTTGGTTAAATTCAGTGTGACAGATTTTTTTCCAATAATGAAGTTTTTTGTTAGAAATTTATTTTCAAAATCAGTTTATTAACGATACCTGGCATATAAACGCTACAGAAAATCCAATTTTTCTCGAAAAAATACGATCGATTTTGATAAAATTTTGTGTGACTGATTTGTTGCCAATGACGGAGTTTTTCGTTAGAAATTTTTTTTTAAATAACCTTATTAACGGTACCTGCCATATAAATTTTATAGAAAATCCGCCTTTTCTCGAAAAAAAAATACGATCGGTTTTGACCTGCCATAAAAAAGCTATAGAAACTATTTTTACTGCCGATTATTTATTATAGTTTCTTGCTTTGTATCCTAAGCCAAGGGTTAGTAATCTTACACAAGAGCAATTTTGTCCGACCCAGTCTTGCCTTTTATTTTTAAATCGTATTCTCTCATGATATTATTGTGCTGATCTTGGCTGGAATCAAAAATTTTTTCTGATGCAAACATTTAATTCATAAAAACCTCATTGTTCAAAACATATCCTTATAATTTAAAATAAACCTATAATCGAGAAGTGATGGGTGGATTAGACAACAACAACCTATGGACACCAACTCTATTTTGGGATGTAATAATAATTTCATGGCTGCCAACGCCAACAAAGATTCTCCCATTCCCATGTAGCTTTAAATATTCAGCGGCGTCGAGCCAAGGATTTTTTTTACACACTCCCAGTAACGTCTTCCAGTCCTTCACAAGTGGTTTTTGTATTTTTGCAGTTTTGCAGTTTTTATTGAAAAAAATCCTTAAGGGGCCCGTCATGCTCCGGCTTGCCCTACGTATACAATCCACTATGTTCAACTGTGCCCCTCCCTTAGCTAAAACTGGCCCCTAATAGAAAAACTCCATACCATAGTCAGTTTTGATTTTGAGCCCGTGCGAACAGTTGATTTTTTTTAAAGTGATTAACGTTGAATAATTTACGAGGAAAGTTCAAGGACAAAAATAATGTTTGATTTATTGAGAGAAATAAATACAAACTCGGATCAAAATGTTACTAATACTTAATGTTCACCAAAAATCTACCTACGATGATTATTCATAAAAAAATGTGTTTAATCTAAATATTTACACGCTAATTGGTCTGTTCACACTTTATCTCTATTATATTAACGACAATCGTGAATGTTCTTATAGTAACTATTTTTTCTTTAAAGTTGATTACTTTTCTTAACCATATAATATACAACTCTTATTGAAAACAGCAATAAAATTCACTATGATATATTATAAGATTATCAAAAGTTGCGTAAACATTGCTTTACGGCTTCGAGTGAAACTATCTTACCGAATAATTCCTCTGCAAAATACATCTGCAAAATATTTAGTTATTAAAACTTAAAGATATTATCACACATATTCATTATATATGTAGATACCTGTATAATATTTGCTCTTGTCGAGTAATTTTGACGAAAGACCGACATCACTTCGAAAATATGTTTGTTTTATCTTAATGATAACAAATCTTTTAGATACTGCGTTCTGACTGATTACGAGATGAATTTATATTTTCCCAGAAACCTCATCCGCACTCTATAATGTAAGAGAAATAAATTCAAATTTCAGAAAGATAACAAAATTTAAGACCAAGAACCGTCAGTTTGTGTTCAAAAGTC
The DNA here is from genome assembly GCA_951217065.1 of Baccha elongata. NCBI lineage: Eukaryota > Metazoa > Arthropoda > Insecta > Diptera > Syrphidae > Baccha > Baccha elongata. Next base: position 211,934,199 of record OX578272.1, read on the forward strand.
AAGGTATCCGCAGTTGAAAAGTATTAATTATTTTTAAGTGAAATTCCGAAAAATGAAAATCACGATTACGATATGGCTATTTTTAGTGTTACATTCAACACTGGCCAACTCAGGCTACAGTAAACAACCACAATATCAAGTTTCACTGATGTTACAAATGCCAGGAAATCCTGGATATTTAATTCATCTTTGTAACGGTGCAATTATTTCTGAGAAACTAATACTAACGACAGCTGACTGTGTGCATTTCAAATTTGGCGTTAACGGAAAACCGAATAAACTCGATCCTTCAGAAATTAGCATTTATGCAGGAAGTACAAATTCTCAAACGGAAGCTCTTCAAATGAATGTATCTTCAATTGAAATTGCCAACAAATTTGATACAATAACACTTGAAAATGATCTAGCTTTGTTGACACTAAGCCATTCTTTACCGTTAGGAACACGGACCGATATCAGATGGATAATGCTTGATGACAATAGTCACGTGAATAGTACGTGTTTAGTGAACTTCTTTTCGAGAAATGTAAGTAGAAATAACAAATATTAGGTCAAAAGAATATATACGTGCATTTGTAATTATACAGTTTCGATAATATGAACTTTTTTTCACACTTTATTTTACTAATCCAAACGATTTTGTTATTATGATAAATCAGCATTTAAAAATACAGTATTCCAATGTAATAACTATAAAGGTTGTTAAAAATCGAATGACGTATTGAAAATTGACTCTATTACTAGTACAGCGGTTCCCAATCTTTTTTAGTCGCGAAGCACTTTTTACATATAGTTACACAGTTACAAATAGAAAACAAAATAAAAAAAATTGTTTATTTTATTAAATTCAAGAAACACAGTTTCTAAAACGAAGAACACAAAAACAATGTTAACTTCCAAAAATAAGGAATTACGTAGTTATGTATTTATGGTAGACTAGCTGTTACCCGGCGCGTTGCTGCCGCAGAAAAAATAAGGGAGAAAACATTGATTTTGAAAGAGTATTGGTCCAGCATTTTGCCAAAAGCATTTTAGTTCATATATAAAAGTTTTTAAAAAAGCTCCCCGAGCGCCGTCTTTGGGATAATTTACTTCATAAGTTACTTCCTACAACAACACTTATTTGTCAGTGAAAGTTCCGCAAAAATCAGTCCAGAACTTTCTGATCAGTTCATTTGTAAGAATATGCGAGCGCCACCTAGGGAGCCCCAGTGTTATTTAGAGGGTAATTAAAATAACCTGAGTCACTCTCTAAAACATCTGCTACCTGTAAGTGGCAAGTCCCTTTAAAATCTGTCAAGCATAGTTTCTGACCGGGCATAAAAACGATTTTTCTAGAAAAAAAGCGACCTGAGCGCCATTTAGGGAGTAAATGAAATAGCCTAAGTTTCGCGCTACAGCATTATCTATCTGCCAGTGAAAGTCCCGTCAAAATCGGTCCAGCCGTTCTCGAGATTAGCCAGGACAAACAGACAGACAGACAGACAAACAAAAATTTTAAAAATGTGTGTTTTGTTATAAGGGCTGTGTATACTTTCATAAGTGTGCAGTAAAATACTGCTATTTTGACATTACAAACAGACACTTCATTTTTATTTATGTGAATAGATATTTAAATAAAAAAACTCGGAGGATCTTTTAAAGGGAATAATGTGCCTGCTTTTTTTTTGCATAAAGTTATGGAATATCTGCTTGAATTTGGACAACTGCAACCGTATATCAGGCTCTGCATCGAGACGGGATTTATATTTTGTTTTGGTTCCAACGTATGCAGAGAACCCTGATTTGCACATGTTATCTGTGTTGTTGCAAACGGCAAAAGAACTATTTTGGATTTATCTGACAATATATTGAATTCGTCTTTCAACAAACACCGGAATTCTGATAAAGACTCCTTCGTTGCAAAATGTTCTTTTATCAAGCACTCAAACTGCAGCGAAGCTGCAAGCTTCAGAGAAGCTTGTTCTTCCAACGCGCCAGAGTATGCGCTTATAACCCACACGTTTTCCTTATAATGTTTAGGTGGAATTCTTCAGGAAAATAGTGGAGGAAGCTATCCAGCAAACCTAGTAGGTGGATATGAAACTCATTTAAAATTTCTTCGAGAATGTCCAAACCTGTTTCTTCTTTAAATTCTTTGAGCATTGGGAAGCTGACTAAGTTTCGATTATTCATAGATTTAGCCCAAAACTGGATTTTATTTTTAAACACTACTACTTTGCCAATGAAATCGAAATCAGTTATTGCCTTTCCCTGAAGTGATATACTCAAATCATTTATTTTTTTAAATATATCTGACAGATACTCCAGTTTCAATAGACAACGCTCATTACACAACATGTCGCCCAAAACTAAGATGTTGTCAATGAGGGAAGTTCTAACTTCAGTTCTAACTTTTCTACCGTGCAAATGGTGAATTTGACACAGAATTAGTTCTGTTGTGTTGTCGTATTTGGTAGTTTATGGTTTGCTTTCATAAATTCAGTTCTGTGCTCAATCGATTAGCAAAAATCCGAGAATTATACATTGCAACTTTATGTGCTCTCTCTTTAATACTTAGTTCTATAGATTTGTCATATTTTGCACAAAATGGAATCTGTACGAATTGGACATAACGACCTCATCCTCAAAATTTAAAATAAATTATATAATCTTATCAAGTTAGCACAAAAAAGATTTGTCAAAATACTTTTGCCACTAAAAAAATGCACTTTCAATCAAACAAAAGCCGCCCTTCTGCACAAAACTTGCCAAATGATTGAAATTGAACACCTACTGATTAATCATAACATAGTCTTTGAATAACTGTCAATTTTTAATCTTTAAACTTTCCAGTTATTTAATATTATCGTTAAAAGAAACATTTCATTTTTGTCAAAATAATTATGTACCGACCCAGTGTATGTTTACGCAAATCGCTCTGTTATAAGAATTTCGTTTTAAAAAAAATTAAAATAAAGTTTATATCTTGTTTGAATTTCGGAGTATATTTTTAAACCACTTCCACCGATGTTTTAGTTTTGGTAAACTTTTTTCAAGTTTGTAATAAATAAAAAAAATTTGTAATAAATAAAAAAAAAAAACATTTAACCTTTTTTCTAACCTGCAGCAGAGCAATTGATGTTCCCTACATTTATTAGGTTAGTTAAAAATTTAATAAATATCGATTAAATAATAAAATTCCAATAATTTTTGATAAGATGTCAGTTAAAAAAAAAAAACAGAGATTTAAACGAATTTCAGCCTGCAGGTTTTCCATTTTATGTCAGTCTCATACAATTTATGGATTTTTCATTTTTACTTTAATTATTGGTACGTTCAGAATAAAATAGAAAAACCTTATGTAAACCACACAATTTTCTGGCGAAAAAGTCAGATATTAACCCAGCCAAGGAAAATGGAGGTGGCTTAGAAATACAAAGGAATAACTTCAAACAAGATATCAGCTTTATTTCAAAACAGTTCAGAAATATTGTTTATCTTCTAAAAATTATTTAATTACCGAAGCGCTATTTACCATAGGTATAACTTAACCAAGTTCCATTTACCATTAGTATTAACACAGCAATTTGCAATATTCAACATTGGAGATAGACCAAGAGCCCACAGAAATTTTTTGTGTCATAAAGCTAACCGAAAAACACGTAGATGAGTCGACAGCAGGACTGATGAAGCTCATTAAATAAACGCAAGTCTTGCAGTTCATGATCGCTGCCAGAGATCAAAAATAATAGTTGACTTTTATTTTCATTCGGTATCCCACATCGGTAAAACTCTTATCATTGAAAATAAACCAAAAGTGGTTAATATGATAAATAGTGCTTTTGCCTATGAAAAAAATATCTGTGGACGGGAGCTGAAATGTGCTGAAACTGCAGAAAAAAATATTAAAATAATAGCCACAATGCTCATTAAGGTTATTAGTTATATTGCGGCATATTAATAGACGATGTTTAAGTTGTGTTTAAGAAAAACTGGAGTTTATCCTATTTAAATTACTTGTTTAAACACAGTCTAAGAAAAACTCGAGTTTAAAAACAACTATGAATATGTTTATTGTATATTTTTCAAAACTAAAAAAAAAAATCATATAATTAAAATTAAAATTTAAACTCTCTATTCACATTAATAAAAGTATTTTTACAATAGGGTTATATTATTTTTACTTAGATTTTCGTCATCCTATTTCTCTCTATAAACGGGACGTCGTCACCTGACTTACTTTTGTTTTTTTTTAATGTGGTTTGACATTTGAAATGTGTCGCGAGTTCACCATCTTGAGCTGTTACCAAACATAGCAAAACAACAACAATGCAACAAAATTGAAGTCGGATGACGTCAACAGAAATAGCGGGTGTATATTACCTTGTTAATTTGTATATCTTGATGGTAAATAACCAAAAGACTTTTATTTTTTTCTCCTCTCAGCGATAAGTGGTCACCTGTGGACCAAAACCTAAAAAAACAGAAAATAAATTTGTGTGTAAACCAGTTATTAAGGGATCGTAAATGAAAATCTCAACAAGAGTGTGTTATTTTAAAGACCTGCGAAAAGGTTGAGGTTTACTTTCGATCTCTGATCCCTGTTTTTGTAAGCTATAGTAGCTTAAAAATCACTGATTTAAAAAAATGATAATTGATATAACAGATAAAATTTAGTTTTATTGTAATAAATGCCCTCAGTTTATACGGCAAACCATCGAACATTGGCTCGCGCGGCAGCCGCGCATAATGGATACCTGGTTGCGGCAGCTCGAACATTGCCGCGCACGAACATGATCAGCCGCGAGCCAATTTCGATGGATTTTTGTGCGCGGCAAGCGTTTGGCTCGCGAGCAATTGGGACGGTTTTGAATGTTTTTCTATGTTCGTGGTTAAGAAAACATAACAGACTGTTGAAAACAAAAAAAAGTCTGTTCTCGTTAGTATCAGCTTATAAATTGATATTCTGTGTTCGTTCGGTTCCCAAAGCAAAGTAAAATAACAAAAAAATAATAAATATTTTTGTCTCGCAAGCATTGGATCATGTGCCTCGCGCGGCAGCCGCGCTGTATCACAAAATTCTCAAAAATTGGCTCGCGAGCCAAACTTTTGATTTGCCGCGGTCGAACATGGCTCGCTCGGCAGCCGCGCATAGTCGATACGCTGCAATTTAATATCAAACAAATCTTCGTTTTTACTTTTTTATTTGGTATTTTCTGGAAAAAGTAAGAGCATTTCAAACAGGAAATGGTACAAGATTTCTTTACAATTTACGGACATATAATTTATTAAAGATACATTAAAAAAGCGTATGTAAAAAAGATGAGAAATTTTATTTGTTACACATTTGTGCTCGGCAAATTTTTAGTCAGACAAACGGTTTTCGAGATAATTATGTTGAAACTCTCCTCAAAAATTTCGGACCTTAGTACGTGGATCTGTACTCCGAAAAAAATGTTATTATACTCAGGAGGAACCCTTCTACCACATATACAAATCCTATACTGAGAGCACAAAATGCACGGTTGATTCCCCGTTTTCCTGGACTAAATCCTGGGTCTGTAGAGTATGGAAATTAATTTTCAAAGTTGTTGTTTTTTTATTTATGCACGTATATTGTTTTTTAATGTCGAATTCCTTTGAAATAAAAAGTTGACTTTTTTCGGACTAAAGTCGCTTTTTTTCGGACTAAAGTTGCTTTTTTTCCGAAAATCATGATCCATAGACAAGAAAAAGTTGCTTTCTTTCCCCTCAGATCAACTTTTCTTGAATCTCGATTTGATAGCAAGATTCACACATATTTTCACACATACTTAACAGATTTGATTTCTTCTGTCAGACGAGCAGTTTAATTATGTAGTTTGGTTTATTTTAATATAGATTTCTCAAATAAAATAATTTTAAAATAATCTATTGGACGTGAAACTTGTTGTTAATAGCGCAATATGTTAATAAAGTGAACTTAAGTGAAATGTTTAGATCGCGTCTATAAAATATACACCACACAATTACAGAAAAAAAGCAACTTTGTTTTTTCAACATCCATAGGAAGGAAAAAAAGTCAACTTTTCCGATCAAATCTGAAAAAATCAAAGGAATTCGACATAAAATTATTTCTACATATTTCATATTAAATTAATTGAGAGATATGGAAAAGGAAGAATTTTTTTCGATTAAGAAAGGAAGTAGAATCGAGTTGGGCTTTTTATTACTTGCAAAAAAAAACAATTTCGAGGTTTAAATCAAACCTGAACATTACGATACTAAGAGAAGTAGAGAAGCCTAAAAAGTAGATTTCGTCATGCTGTCTGTCCGTCGCGTCTGGTTGTGCGTATGTGCATTGACCTACAGTTCGACATCGGAAAATTATGACTACGTATACTATTTATAACTCTTTCGAGCTTTTTTTAATTGATTTCCAAAAACATTTCACTTTTGTTATATAAAATAATTTAAAGATATAGTGAACGGAACATATATGTAGAATATGTAACTCAAAAAAAAACAACTAGGTATACTAAATTAGAAATTTTAATACAAATCCGTCTATCCGTTTAGGCTAAGTTTGGTAAAAAAATACCTATCCGTAAAAATAGATTGACCGACGGTTACGGCCTAAATTAGGAAACGTTCTTTTTATGCTTCCCCTCCGTCATTTTGTCAGGTTTGATTTTTCACTCGGAACGAATACTTAAACTTTTGTGAACTGTATGTGAAATAGCGAAATACCCGGGTACAAAATTGAGTATATAAGAGTCATAAAAAAATTTATTGTATTTGTGGTTTTATTTTCCGTATTTCATTGTAATAGTAATAGTAATATAATAGTTACATTTGTACTTCAATTGTGTATCTATATTACAGACAAGAGATGCTATCCCAGACTTTTATCAAACAGAAGAATTACAAATGATAAACAACGAAATATGCAGAAATTCTACGAAATATCCAGTCGCACGGAAACGCGATATTTGCTCTTTTTATGTTCTTCCACATCAATTTAATTGCGCAGTAAATATAAATATTAAAATTAAGAAATTAATTAAGAAATTAAGTTTTTTTTTCTTTTTTAGAAAGCAGATTCATTTTTATCTTTCAATAACGATCGTGGAACTGGCCTCGTCTGCAAGAATTTCCTCGTAGGTATGCTTTCGTCAGTAGTTACCCGACCCAATCCCGCCAACAATTGTACAGACGTCACGTTAAGAGCTATCTATACAAACATTTACCCACATTTGAGATGGATTTATTCAACAATGTCAACATTGGATACGGAATACATTTCAACCCCTTATGATGCCTCACTGAATCCACTTGTAGTAAATTCCAATCGTAAGCTTACGTTCTTTAATAAAATCATCCGTTAACCAAAATTTTGAAATATATTTAGCTTCAGCGAATACTTCAAGTTTCTTAAATGAAACATCAACGACAAATTTAACAATACTTTCGAATTCTACAGCTTCTAGCTTACCATTTACGAATCTAACAAATCCAAAACCTTTTTCCCCAATGGTGAATTCATCACTCGCAAACTCGACGTTTGTGAATTCGACAATTCTAAACTATGCGACAACGAATCCTTTACCGTTAAACTATACAATTTGGAATACAACATTTATAAATGCAACAAATTATTCGAGAAATCATACAAAAAATCCAGTCACAACCAATGCAAGACCGTCCATCATCGCCCCGGTGACAGGATATAGTCCTTCAACAGAATTGCATAGTAGTCATCCGAAACCAGCAATCCAGAATATCTTCAAAAACAATGGAGCTTTAATTAAATATAGTGCTGGAAGTTTCTTGATACCATTGGTATCTCTGAAATTGATGGTTATTTATCTTTAAGATTATAAATTGCAAATTTATTTGCTTTAAGACTGCAAATATTTGTTCATCTCACAACATGTAAATATCTTTAACGTAAGAGGTATTTAAATAAACTCCTTTTCCCTTATAATATTCTATTCTACGTATGTACTCTGATTAATTTTTATTTTTATGATATGTTATATGAGTATATAAATTGCAGTGTGTTCGTTTTTTTTGAACAACCTATGTATATACCTATTTTGATTTGCTTTGAAATTAATACAACAAATAAAAGTGCATTTTCTAAAATAAATAAGATACAAACTTAATTCACCAATCCACAGCTCATGTTATTATTGGTTTATACGTTTTTATCTTAAAATAAATTATTTCCTTTGAAAAATTATATAAATTTAGTATCAATTTATTCATTTATTGTACACATTATCATAATTTATATTTGAAAGTAATAAACGAGAACCTAAATTATTTCTTTTAGAAACTCCAAAATATCTTATCGTTATCAGGTTTAATAAAATAAAAATTATAGCTCCTTGAAAAATAAAAAGCCGGACTCAGTCGCGCGAACTTGCTCTCGTAGCAAACTATGCGACTACAAACACTTATATTTATCAAATTATGTTCAAATGCGAAATATACCGAAAAATGGTCTAAACTAGATATTAAGTTGTAAAAGGTGCTAATTAAATGGTTGTTTGACCAAAATTCTAAATGTTATCTTGCGTGATAAATGTTTAACTTAAATGACGTAAACTATACCAAATTTATATCTCTTCAGCAGTTATCAATTTATGGCCAAATTTGTAAAAATCCGTTAATACCAAATAGCCGTTATGTGCATATTTAGTCCAAATCCTGAAATGCTGTTATATTAACAGCACTACAGTTATGAGCTCACAGACACGGTCGCAGCCAAATACTTTGAAGGGAGGGGGAGGTGTCATAGTCATATCAACAGGATTTATTGTAAAATCAGGTGTGTCAAAGGAATTTAAAAACTCCGTCGACAGCGACTTTCACAACGATTGTTCGGCTATTATTGTCTTTTGAGCATACTTGCCACAGTCCCATGCCCCATTTGCGTTCTGACAATCTCGTGCAGTTCTGAATCAGCGCGATTGGGTTGGGGTTTTCAGCTGATATGATATCGTCATCACCAGATTGCAATTTGTTCCTTAACCAAATCAGAATACGTGCGTTTCTGCCAACACCGTGTAATGCCGAACACTCGATGCTTCACTATCACGTATACTCTCATAAATTTATCGTGGCGGTCTTCCGGATTTTATCCTTGATACAACTTCTTATTAATCTTGTTACACTTCAAAATACACGTTAGATGGTAAATAACTCTGGTGTTCGTACAATGTCAATACGTCTTTTGCATACTCATGATTTGATCGTAAAATTCCAGAATTCCAGTTGTTCAAGATTCTGCGAATTTTCATCAATGTTGACAGGATCCCAAGAGTGGATGTTTTCATCGGATCGTTGTTTTGCCTTATTCAAATTTAATGAACCGTATATATAGGAGCTCACTCTCAATCATCATTGTATCGCGGTGAATTTCCTCTGGCTGGAGTGCCATCAGGTTTGAAGATTAATTCCAATCGTCTGAGTTCATTCTCCTTATCATCATTTTAAACATTGTGATCAAAGTGTTGTTCGCATAAATAAAACTGTTGCAATTGTTAAATGACATTTTTTATCACACCTGTTTGCCTTTTGGACCTCCTATATTGACTTGATCATCCTCCAAAAAAATGAAGTACACCAACACCAGTAGATATTGGTGTGCATCTTTGTAAACTGGTAAGAATGGTCGATCCTGTAGGAAACCACCTTAACACCTCGACAGAACATACCTATGCAAATAACAATAACGCCTATAAAGCCACTATAACAGACCGTACCAACTCGCAAATTTTCAACTTTACTGAAAATGCAAATTAATATATTTTCATAAATACAGCTGATAATAATAAAGTACTAGAAAACCGAATGCAGTGGAATGTGTCACAGACACAAACCACCACTTTCGAATTTCTACAACACAAATTATTTATAGCAAATATAAACCAACTACACCTATTGAGCATTATGAGAAACGAAACAAGAGAAGTAATTCTGTATGAAATGTAAAGCGCGCTAAAACAACCATACCGAAGAGAACTCACCCATACACACACACCAAAATGTATCTCGCAAGAGAAAAGCAACCATATGACTTAAACGCAAAATGGAGGTACGTAAGTGAATACAAATAGAGTGGAAGTTGGAATGGTAAGCACTGGGGTGAGCAATAGCCCAAACACATCAATCAGCGAAAGATTGAGCACATAAAAATTTTATTGTTGTTGCTAAGTGAGAAAAAGCTAAATTCAGAAAATGTAATGTAGAAGTAGTTATCTAGTTGATATAAGAAGAAAATCTAGTTAGAAAGTTTGATTTTAATAGTTATCTATAAAAAGATAATTGTGCGTCGCACGTAAATAACTAATTAGACTATCGAATTATTTAGTTAGAACCAACCAGACGGGTAGAAAACGTTTAGAAAATACACTATTATCATAATTGAATAGCTGAAACAGAAAGAAACAAGTCAATCGATAAGGTTGAAAATTACAATTTATTGATGAAGAATATTTTTATTTGTAACAATAGATAACGTTGAACAGTAGTTAACTTCAGACTATCAGCGCCTGTAGAAAAAGTAAAATCGAGTAGTAAAACAAAAGAGAGTAAAAGAGATAACACTTAGCTATAAATTTCAGAAAAATTTGTCTTCAGTCAATCTATTCGTTACAAGTAGAATCAACCTAGTCCAAAACCGATCGTGGCGATTGAAATAACGACAAGCGAAATAGAAAGAGAAATAAATAAACGGAAAGTAAATATGAGTGCAAAATATAATTGGAAAATAAAGTCTTACGTAAAAATCTGAAAAGAAAAGAGCTAAAAGTACCTGAAAGAGTAAAGAAATAGAAACACCTGAAAAGAATTATCAAAGGGAAATATCGTTGAAGATAAAATAAAATCTGACATATACTCGAGGCACTATGTTCAGTCAACCTGAAAAGAAATAAAGAAATAAAAAAAAAAATATAATATATGAGTCATAGAAAACATTGAACACAAAAATTACTCAAAGACAATAAGCATAAGAAAAAGTGAATTTAATACGTACCTGTAATGACACATATGTAATATAAAAAGTATTGCGCACTTTGCAAACAAATGAAATTAAGCATAAACTCCTGATGAAAAATAGCTCAGAAGGGTAAATCCATCAATCACCCTGAACCATACATAGTTTATACTCAACCTTAAGTCATGCCATATGAATGTGCGAGCAACAATCTCAATTAAGAGAAATATTCCTACAGTCGCATACAAAATAGCCACAGTAACCTACAAATCGTATTGGAAATTTTTTTTTTAAGTGAATAATTTTTGCGCACCGAGGCGTAAAGATATAAATTTTTCAAACGCGATTTCTTTTTGTTTAAACAGCCGAAATAAAAAGTTTAACAGTTCTAAAATATAAAACAAACGAAAAAGTAGTGGGCGCGAAAACTATAAAGATAAAAAAAAGAATAAAGAAGAAAAACGTATGCAGCATAACCGGACTTGGCAACAGAAAGTGTGAGTAATAGAAAATTTTTTTTTATAGTGATTCTTTTTACTTAGTGGCAAATAAAAGTCTCTGTATGAGCTATACCATTAATTAAAAGCAAATTAAAACCAATGTGATTTCTTCGTCAATATTAGGTCGTCAAATTAAAATCAGTCCATTTTCGAGACAAGTATTTAACGCAATCTGAAAGCAAAAAAAAAAGAGTCCCAATATACCTGTCCAATGCGTAGCGACACAGTAGGATAAAATCACTGGAAAAAAAAAGGTGAATTATCCAAAGTGTCGTGCAGACGAAACCAGGACATTTGAAAAACGATTCCAACACCAAACTACAAAAATTACAGGTAAATTATTCGAAATTTTAGTAATCAAAAATTAAAGCGGCAAACAAAAAGTTTCATAACCCCAAACGCCCATAAGAAAGCAAGGGGATGAAAAAAAAAATACAGTATGTCACAAAGGCAACTGTACCACGCAGAAAAACGCTAAGTCACATTTTGGTCAAATATTTAGTAGATAGTGGTAAAATAAATTTTTTGCAGTAAAATAGTTTTCTTTATGGCAGTAAAACAGTTAGCACAGCAGTAGAATCATTTTTTTTATGACAGTAGTTCGCTAAAGCTTATAGATTTTTTTTTTACAACTAGATAGTTTTTCTGTATTCTACTTGGCAACAACTAATGATATTTTTTTTCGATGCAATATTTAGGCAGGTTGGCAGCACATTCTACAGCACCATTCCACCAGCGCTCAAGCACGAGTCGGACAAGCAAACACCAGGACGATTCAGATGCAACAACGAGGCACTGAGGAAGTTGCCAATCGGAAGTCCCAATCTGCCTGAGATTTTTGTTGGACGCCCAGGATCTAAATCCTCTTCTTTTTTAATTAAAAGCGAAGCACCGAGAAGTGCCTCTGTACCGGACAACAAACAGAGAAGGGAAACCAGGAGGACAAAAAAGGAAAAATTATTAAAATACAAAAAAAAAGGGTTGTACCTAGCTAAAACTACAATCTAAAGCTACGAATTTAATTATTAAATCTACTCTGGGAACAACACTAATAATTCTACGAATCTAATACACCAAATTAAAAGGATTCAGGCTGGTGTACGAGCTACGACCAGCCACACATAAGAAAAATTGGCAGCGAGGGATTTATATAAATAAAATATACAACTTTATACTGGACAAAATAACATCAACGTTCCAAGGGATTGAGGCATATGCGGCTAACGCCATACATCTCTTATGGACGGAACATTATACAGCAAACCACAGACACAGGAGTACTGTTATAACAGCAAAACATCTAAGATCATCAGTAAAAACGGGAACATGGAATCAGTATGCAGTTATATGGTGTTAAGTAGCAGAAAATGAGGTATTGTGTCCACATTATAATTTGTTTATATATATTTCCTATATTATCATTCGTATACTATTGTTCTTGACTTCAAATAAGTCCCTGTAAACTACAAAAAGTGTTCCTATAAGAAAAAGAAGAAAAATTCGTTATACCTATCTGATTGTAAAAATTTTTTTTATTGGATAAAAATAACTAATTAGAGAAAATTATTCAACGAGGGTGTGCATAAAAATTATATCCATTTGCTTACTTACTTCAAGAAAAGAAACTCACACAAACCCATTAAATTACAATTGCGTTGGTGTATAAATAAGTGTATAACAGTTTGTGAAATTCGAAAAGATATTGTTCAATATAATTTCACTAAACCAATTTCATTTGTTTTCATACAATAAGTGGAAACATATTTTTCCCAAATAAAAATACCCAAAATTGTCATTCAAAATAAATCCATCTAATTTTCCTAAGAGTATACAAAGAAAAAAATTATATATTCTGGTTTGAAACAAAGTCAGAAAAAAGAAAGTTACTCTTTTGTAAAGAATTCTCAAGTGAATTTTAAAAATTACTCTGAAATAATATTTGTGACTACGATTCGAATTCACTTCGTTAGTGAAATTTCGATCGCAGTCGAGCTGAAGAACGAATTTGCTGAAAAAAGAAAAACGGGAAAAATCATATAATAAGAAATAGATAAGAAATTTTGTACGAGAAATAAATAAATAAATTCGATTACCTACCTTTTAATCGCGGTTGAAAGTAAATTCGGTTGATTATATCGTTACATAGTTTGATGTACCTACATTTAAAAGCATAAGTGTTTCAGTGATTTGTTGAATCGGCCGTCTGCCAGATACAATTGTGGATTTCAGTGAAATTAGTGCGAGTCTAGATTAGAGGTTTTACGACATAACAATTTTTTTTTGTTGCCTATGAAAACTCAGATTAATTTCACACACGATTGAGTTCAAGTTGCTGGAAAACAAACAGCATATTAAAATTTTTTTTTGTACGTGAAAGTGACTTCGAACCATTTCTTAAATTGTATCCTTCTGAAGCAATATAAGAAAAAAAAAAAAAAACATATCGAAATCAGTTTCTAAGTTGTGGATTGGAGCACTTTAGTTTTTATGAATGATACATCCGAATGTATGTAAATCGTGTCGTGGTAAATTCGGTATATTTTGGTGATGAAGTCATCGAAGTACTTTTGTAATCATCGAATATACAAAATTTTTTTTTTTGAGTTTCGTGTTACAAAAACAAGTATAAATGTACTTACCTCAGTGACCTTGCCAAAAGTCTGAAACCTTACCCTACCTTGCAAAATCTGGAAAAAAAAAAAGAAAAAAAAATAATATAAATTTTTTTTTAATCTGAAGTCTGATCTGTTAGGATACTCCGTTGAATAGGGTGCACTCTCTTCGTCGCCGTACCTACCTTGATCTGTTTATATCTATAATTTAATTTTTGAATGACCAAATATATAAATTTTAATAATTTTAAATAACTTTTATATCCCATTTAGCAGGACATAAATTATATAACATTTTAAAACTTTTATAATTTTTTTTATATTTTTATGTATTTACAAAATTTATAACAATTTTATTCGAATCAGCGAGTACCCATTTGTGTGGAAAGCTATATTTTTTTTTGAATTTTTCTTGGATTTTGGGTGGGGTGAATCTTTCTTCGGAGACGTCCTACGTAATAATTTTGTGCTTTAATATCCTTATGAAGGATCTGTATTTCATTTAATTACTGAAAACATATGTTGTGATATCACGTTTAGCAGTTTTGTTAATTTTGCATTTCGTTTTTGATTCAAAAGTAAATAATCGTTGCGGATAATTAAATAATCGGTCGTGTATCATATACGTTAGCAGTCAGTCAAGGTGCTTAAAGAAAAAAAAAAGAAAACAAACCAACAAAAAAACAAATTTATCGCGTGGAACGCAAAGATATGTCACCTGTTAAAGTCTGATGCATCGTAAATTTTCGTAAAGCTCGTTGTTCGTACCGTCGCGATAGTTTTTTTTTTACAATCTTTTTATTGACTCGGGAAAAGGAGACTGTTTATGAACAAACATCGCTCCTTCGTGAGATTTTAACTTAGTTCTCCTTCAGTTATTAATTCGTTTTCTTTTTGTAAATTAAGTTTTTGTTTGATTGCTAATTAATCATTTAAGAATTCTAGTAACAGTCGAATTTTGCTAAGACAAAGAAATTATGAATAAATAGAATTTGCGTATCAAAACAATACAGGGAATTTTTTTTGAAAATATAGTGAGAATTATTGTAGAGCGATTTAGTATTCAGTTGATTTTGAATTTGTGTAAAGAAGGTATTTTGATAGATATGAAGAAATGTTAATTATAAGTTTATGGAAATAAAATTTTGTAAATAAGGATTTAAATGAATCTGAGTTTTATGATTTTTAGACTGGCAGTCATTGGATATAATTTTGCGATATGAATTTTTGGGAAGTTTATTTCAATACTCTGCAGCTCTTAGTCAACATGGAGTAGTGAATGACCTAGGTCAAGGGTCGTGATCGGAGTCCAAGTCAGCATGAGGTGAACAATTCGAATTTACAACAACAACCACGACTTCAACAACAACAATGATCAGTTAAAGGGGAGTTTTAACTACTCCCAATACAATGTGGGAGTTTCTGTGAATAAAATAGTGCGTTCAGAAACATAGGGTGAGTGGCTGCAGTTACTAAGGACACCAGTAATGGTAGTAGCATTCACTATTGGTCGGGTTAAACAGCACAAGAGGAAAATACACCATCTACATTCCTCGCGTTCATAAATCTTTTCGTTTTACTATCGGGGCCAGAAAAGATTTGAACTTTAATTATAAATAGGTCCTATCCGATAACAACATCATTTCGGTAATATGAATGAAGTCTTTTGAAGAGGTAGTTTAGTGAAGTTTAAGCTATTTTTGATCTTTCTTTCTTCCAAGTTTTAACTATTACTTGTTCATCCCCGGGCCCTCTTGCTCATTAGCTTAGCCCTACCAAAATAAAATTTGAGTCAGTCGTCAACTTGACTCTTTCAGGTCGAACAATATGTAACCCGACTACACACCTGCTGTCTACCCGCTTCCTTGAACCGATGAGCTGAGCCAAGGCGAAGTAGAGACCTGAAGCAGTGGTAATGTGTTAGTCACCCTTTCTGTCCGGGCTTGGACGTGCCTATGTGTAACGTAGGTACTAAAAGTCGACAGGGGCAGAGAGGTTATATAGGATCCTTGGTTGGATCATATCTCGAGGGAAGTGATACTCTAAATTTTTTCTTTTATCGAGCCTACATTGAAATTCTAGGTCAAGGGAAATGAAACTCCTCCATCACCATCGTGTACAAAGAGAAAATACGAAGCAGTGAACGAACTTGAGGTATGATAAACCTAGATGGCGTTAAAATATGACATGATTAATCGATAGAATTCAAATTGCAACGATGATCGATTGTTATAGTAGGCCCAATCTGTTGGAAGCCAGCAGGTCCTAGGTGAATTATGCTGACGTATACAACATCGAAATATGTCTGGTTCTCTCGATGCGAGGAAGAGGGATTGGAGAAATCTTTTGTTGGTTAGAGACCTCAAGCTATCGGATATTCCCAATCTAGAAATTTTTCTCGGATCGACTGAGCTTAACAAAATTTTTTTTGTGATTTTGGATCCTGAACGGATGAGAACGTCGCACTTGATGTGGAGCGAATAGGGGTCTTCTAGAAGTGTGTGGAACTTGTACGTGAATTGCAAGTATAGTATTGTGAAGTTATTAAGGGACTTTTATGCGAGTTTGTGTGGCAAAATCAAATAGAAAACCGAACTCAGATTTGTTTTTGTGTATTGGTCCGTCTGGCAATATAATACTTCGAAGATTCGTTTCATCTCATTTCATCAAAAGGTCATGTGGGTTCTCGTTCGTCGTTTTAGTTCCATTACATAAATGGCGCCCAACGTGGGGCCACGAAATTTCGCAGGTGCGGAAATTTTCGCAAGGACGAAACCCTGAATCATAGATTTTTCTATGTATTATTTTAAAGTTTCGGTCCCCATTGGCGCGGTGTTTGTGTAAGTAGTTCTAGTTCCATTACATAAATGGCGCCCAGACGTGTGGGGCCCGAGGAAAGAGCATTAGTGAAATTTGGAAGAAATTTTTAGAAGATAGTTAGAAAATTTTGTCATGTGGTAGAAAAATAAAAACTTTTTTTTGCAATTTAATTTTTTTCTGTAGAGAAAAATCAAAGTAGTTAGCTGTGCATTAGTTGAGAGTCTTATTGAGATTAAACACCGGATGGTAGTTGACTTAAGTGTCGACCGGTGGTTGGTTGAACTATTTCCCAGATCATGTCTGTAGCGACAACCTGATCAAGTACCATTCCACTCGTAAGATGAAGTCTGCTCTCGAAGTGAAGAATTATCTTGAAGTTGGATGTCCATACTGGATGTTTCTAGCCAGTAGTCGTAGCTTCTAACGAAAGTAATTCAAACATAGAGAAGTCTCTGCAGTTCAGTCGTTTGTTCTTTTGTCCGGTAGTTAGTAGATCTTTGTCCTGACTACGTCAGTCGCGGAAGCCAAATTGCTGAAACAACGCAAGAGGCATATCAACATAAGCAGTTAAAGATTTTTTTTTGTGTCATCTACTACCCATGGCAGAAGTAGTTGTTAGTAGTATTCCGTGTAACTAGTTGGTCTTGACCTTTTAGGCTGTTTTCCGCTAAGGGATGAAGTTGTTCTTCCTTAGGTCCGCTGTTGCAGGAAGGAAGTGAGAGACGAAACGAAATTACAGGAAGCTACCTACAACTACAAAAGACGAATTCTAGTAATAAAACATTTGTTGTTGTTGAAGCATGTGAAATGAAGAAGAAGTGAGTTGTTGCAAGTTGTTCATGGGAAAATGGAATTCCGGTCACGACTCGTAACCGTAATGAGTATTGAAGAAACATAGAGTACAGAAGTCAGTTATTCAGAAATTCAATTTTGAGTTATAAGCAAGATTTAGTTGGAGTTTTGAGTATTGCCTAGAGGCAGAAAAATTTTAGTTTAGTTTAGTATTGCCTAGAGGCAGAAATCTTTTTGAGTATATTTTTGAGTTATTGCCTAGAGGCAGAAAAAAATTTAGTTGAGTTCAGTATTGCCTAGAGGCAGAAATTTTTTTTTGAGTTATTGCCTAGAGGCAGATTTATTTAGTTTTTAGTCATTGCCTAGAGGCAGATTTTTTTTTTAGATTTAATTATTGCCTAGAGGCAGATCTTTTTAGTTTTAATAATTGCCTAGAGGCAGATTTATTTAGTAAGTTTAGTTTTTGCATAGAAGCAAGCATATAGTTGTATTGTAGAGATTCAGTAGTTAAGTTAGTTTTGTTGAGTAAAGTTAAGATTCAGATTTAAGTTTGTGAATATTTAGAGGGTTTACCCTAAAAGAATATTAGGCTTAGTTAGTTAGTAAGTTTTCATAGTTAGTAAGTTCATAGTTAGTAAGTTAAATTTTGTTAATAGAATAGTAAGTTATAAAAATATAATTTTTTTTTTTTGATAGGTTCTTACAAACAATTTGTGTTTCTATAAGTTTATTGATTCTATCGATTCGCGGAACTTTATATCTAAAAATTTAATGATGGGTCGCCATGGGAAAAACCACGGTAACAAAACCGATAAAAAAAAATATGATAAAACACCGGATCATATAACTCCAGGACAACACAGACCAGCTACACCCGAAGACCACGACACTCGGTATCGCAGGAGGCAAAATCTTTTTCATAATATGACTATGGAGACTGCCGCACCTGCCGATATTAGTCAAGTGGAAGAGACAGCTGGTCCGTCAAACACGGAAAACATACGAGAAGAAATTAACCTAATCCTAGGAGAAGTGATAGATGTTGATCCAAATCAACAACGTAGTCATCAATCTTTTCGACAACCAGATGCGAGACAAGAAACTTCTTACCAACGCGATAGCAGATGGGAGGAGTACATTAAAGAAATAGCCCAAGCAACAGTAGGATTCGGTCGAGCTGAGGATCGCAAAAATTTACAGGAGGCAATAGAGCGGAGCCAAGAACAAATTCTGGAAAAAGTTGGACAGGTCATCAAAGCAGCTTTGGAGAAAAATATACCTGCAGCACCACCACCAGCTCCAGCAGTTCCATTGTGTGACATGCCCACTCCTGACACGCGCCAATATAACACGGAAAGAATTCCTAACCCAGCTACAGTGACGAGATCCAATGTTGCAGAAGTACGTAGAGAGCTATCAAGAAGTGAAGTCTTGCCACCTAGAGTCGAAACGATAAGAGACAATATACCGGATTTTACCAGAGAACGACAAAGAAGACCAGCATCACCACCAGTAGCTGAAACGTCAAGGAGATACGAGCCAAACTTTTACGAAAGGTTAGATCAAATTCGTTTTGAAAACACTTCAGCTAACCGAGGGTATCGTGTACCAATGCCATCTCCAGCTACTTCTGTGTTACGGTCACCACATTACCACAAGTGGGGAATAGTGTTTAACGCCAAAAATATGTCCATTGACGAATTTCTGTTTCGCCTCGACAAAGTGAAAGACAGTTACGGTGCCTCGTGGGAGGAAATAGTTGCGAACTTTCACCATTTTGTCAGCGGGGCAGCAGAAATTTGGTATTGGATGTATATGAAAAATAACCCTTATTCGACCTGGGCAGCGTTAAAGCTAGCGTTAATTGAGCAGTATAGAAGCTTGGAAACGGATTCTGAATTGTCAAGGCAAATGGCAGAACGGAAGCAGGCCCAAGGCGAAAGCTTCGACACTTTCTATGATGCGATCTTAAAAATTAATTCTAAAATGAAGAACCCCAGGCCGAATGAGGAATTGGCCGAGATAATTAAACAAAACGTGAGAAGACGTATGGGAGAGCTATTACTAACTTTCAAATCCACACGCCTAGCAGATTTAGTGTTCACGTGCCGTGATATGGAGAGGTATTTGGCACAGTACGACCCAATGAGGAGCCGAGCACCACCGATTTACAACAACCCACCTCGTAAACAGGTACACGAGATAGAAATCCAAACGGATTTCCAGAACGAAGAAATGTCAATGGCATTGGAAGCGTTTCATAGGGAGCGCAATCGTGATACGAAACCCAACCCAGAACCAGTCAAGTGCTGGAATTGCATGAAGACGGGTCACGTATTTCGCGATTGCGACGACCTTCAAAGACGGATATTCTGTTACAGATGCGGCCAGCCAGACGTATTATCTCCAAACTGCACCAGATGTGCGGGAAACATAGTCAAGAGTCAGACGTCATCCGAGAGGGCACTGACGAAGACGGGAAGCTCGGGAAATCCGATATAAGTCCAAGTGGAACACCTAAAACCAAAATCACCATCCTACAAAACCCGGAAACCCGAACAAAAGAAAATACTTCATTAAAATCTTCAAAAATACCGATACTAAAACCTATTAAAACCCTTCATCAAAGACAGATTGAGTACAATCTGGCCCGCAAACGTATATACACCTACCCGAAACATCTGAAAAAAATACAAAATTTGAGAAATCGTATATATCTGAAGAAACAATTATTCAGGTCTATAGCTTCAACCAAATTAGCAATCGAGACAGATGATCCACGTCCATATGTCAAAGTTAGTTTTCTTAACGAAACCTGGATGGGACTTCTTGACTCTGGAGCTAGTGTTAGTTGCTTAGGGAAAAAAGCAGTTGGTTGGTTAGATCAAAATAATATACCGTATAAGAAATTTGATACGAATGTTTCGACTGCCGATGGTCAAAAACAATCAGTTGTTGGCGTATTAAAAGCGAAAGTGAATTTCAAAGATCAATCACACGATATGAACTTGTTCTTAGTCCCTTCGTTAACTCAAGAACTTTATCTTGGAGTGGATTTCTGGTCGTTGTTTAAATTAGCTCCTAACATTATTTCAGCTATAAGTCCTATCACGGAAAACCGACCAGAAAAACCAACTTTCGAGGAGTGTCTTCTAACTCCAGATGAAAAAACTCAGTTACAAGAAACAATTAAGCTATTTCCATCATTTGTCGAGAAAGGACTAGGGCGTACACATCTTGTGGAGCACAAGATTGATACAGGGGATGCTTTGCCCATAAAGCAACGCCATTACCCTATATCTCCAGCGGTACAAGCCCTAGTGTACGCGGAATTGGACCGCATGATTTCTTTGGGAGTGATCGAAGAAAGTTCAAGCTCATGGTCATCACCTGTTGTTTTAGTTAGAAAACCAGGGAAGAACCGAATGTGCTTGGACTTTCGGAAAGTCAACTCCGTGACAAAGAAGGATGCGAATCCAATTGCGCATATAGAGGGATTGCTAGCACGGCTTACAGAGACACGTTATATCTCTAGCGTGGACCTGAAAGACGCATTCTGGCAAATACCTCTGGAGAAAGAGTCCAGGGAAAAGACTGCCTTCACAGTACCAGGCAGACCCCTGTATCAATTTTGTGTTATGCCATTTGGGTTGTCCAATGCAGCTCAAAGCTTAACGTATTTAATGAACAAAGTCATACCGTCAAAATATAGAGACCAAGTTTTTATATATTTGGATGACCTACTGGTCATCTCAAAAACCTTTGAAGAACACGTTTCAATTTTAAGAGTAGTAGCAACTCAGTTACTGGAAGCAGGGCTTACGATCAATGTCGAAAAGTCCCGGTTCTGCTTCCAGGAACTGCAGTATTTAGGGTATGTCGTACGGCAAGGCTGCCTCAAGGCTGACCCGTCAAAGATTTCAGCCATAGTAGATTTCCCGGTACCCACCTCAGTTCGACAAGTTCGCCGATTTTTAGGCATGGCTGGATGGTACCGGAGGTTCATTGCAAAATTTTCAGAGGTAGCCGGACCGATTTCCGACACTTTAAAGAAAGGGACTAAATTTGTTTTTGGCGAAGGGGCGCTGGCAGCTTTTAACCAAATTAAAGTGGCTCTCACTACAGCACCTGTTCTTCGCAACCCCGATTTCAGTAAACAGTTTATCCTGTTATGTGATGCATCGTCTACTGGAATCGGGTGTGTATTGTGTCAGAGAGATGAAGAAGGCAACGAACTGCCGATTTATTATTACTCACACAAGTTAAATTCCGCGCAACGTAACTACACAGTTACAGAACGCGAATGTTTAGCTGCAGTCATGGGTATTTACAAGTTCCGCCCATATATCGAAGGATACAGGTTCTTGGTAATTACTGACCATGCTAGCTTAAAATGGTTGATGAATCTGAAGGATCCAACTGGGAGGTTAGCTAGATGGAGTTTGAAGCTTCAGAGCTTCGATTTTTCGGTGGAGCACCGTCGTGGAAGTTTACATGTTCTACCAGATGCACTCTCACGAATGTTTGAGGTAGAGGCATTAGGTGTAAACGAACCTCCGGCGGAATCCATCGAAACCAGCACATCAGACGTGCTACACATAGATTTAGAGGATCCGGCTTTCAAGTCGGATGAATACCTCCAAATTATCACGCACATTGAGAAAAATAAAGATCGTTTGCCGGATCTACAGGTATCTGATAAATTCATATACAAAAAGATCCGTCACGATACAGGCAACCCCATCCAGGACGATCAAGCTTGGAAACTTTGGGTTCCATCAAACCTAACTGAAAAGTTAATCCTTCAGGCACACAATCCACCTCGAGCAGCGCACGGCGGTATCGCCAAGACCCTGTATCGACTTCGTCAGCAATTTTATTGGCCAGCCATGGCTGCACAAACAAAATTATTTGTGAATAACTGCGATACATGTAAGGAAACGAAGGCACCTAACCAAACACTTCGTGCAGAAATGGGTAAAGGTTACATTGTAGATAGGCCTTTCCAACATCTGTACACTGATTTCCTAGGGCCCTACCCTAGATCACGTAAAGGAAACACCTTCATTGTAATCGTAGTTGATCAACTCACAAAGTTTGTAATAATAAAACCCCTGAAGAAAGCGACATCAACAGAAGTAGCCAAATTTTTGATTAATGAAGTTTTTCTAATTTTTGGAGTTCCAGAAACTCTACTGTCCGACAACGGATCACAATTCGTTAGTAATGAATTTCAAACTCTTTTAAAGAATTTCGGCATAACTCATATAAGAACGGCAGCATACGCACCTCAAGCTAATGCTAGCGAACGAGTTAATCGTTCAATATTGAGTGCTATTAGGTCTTATATCGATGAGAAACAATTAACGTGGGATGAGCATTTGTCATCAATAAGTAGCGCATTACGAACTTCGGTACATAGTACCATCAACATGTCACCATACGAAGCATTATTCGGACAGCGAATGATAGAGCATGGGGCAGATTACCAACTTTTAAAAAAACTGGGAGGGCTTAATCATTCAGAAATTGATTGGTTACCCAAACCTGCAAAAATGAACATTATACATGCCTACTTAAAAACAGCGCTTAGTCATGCTCATGACACCTACGAAAAGGTATATAACCTAAGAAGCCGAACAGTATCTTATAACGTAGGGGATGAATTATTTAGGCGAAATCACATTCTTAGTGACGCGACTAAACACCGCAGCGCAAAACTATGCCCGAAATTCATTAAAACGAAAGTGATTAAGTTAGTCGGAAACAACTTATATAAGGTTAGAGACAAAAACGGTTTCGAGACTATAGTCCACACCAAGGACTTACGTAAATAAATTTTTTTTTGTAAATTATGTAAACACACTTTTTCTCTGCCCGGCCTTACAGTCTGAGCACGAGACACCAAAAGGGTCGTGGGTAAATTATACCCAGAAATACACACTCATTTTGCTAATGTACAAAATACAAAGAAGTGTTTTCATTTCATCGTCGTTGCTTTAGTTCACACAACAAGCAACTACGATGTTTTGTAGGAAACCACCTTAACACCTCGACAGAACATACCTATGCAAATAACAATAACGCCTATAAAGCCACTATAACAGACCGTACCAACTCGCAAATTTTCAACTTTACTGAAAATGCAAATTAATATATTTTCATAAATACAGCTGATAATAATAAAGTACTAGAAAACCGAATGCAGTGGAATGTGTCACAGACACAAACCACCACTTTCGAATTTCTACAACACAAATTATTTATAGCAAATATAAACCAACTACACCTATTGAGCATTATGAGAAACGAAACAAGAGAAGTAATTCTGTATGAAATGTAAAGCGCGCTAAAACAACCATACCGAAGAGAACTCACCCATACACACACACCAAAATGTATCTCGCAAGAGAAAAGCAACCATATGACTTAAACGCAAAATGGAGGTACGTAAGTGAATACAAATAGAGTGGAAGTTGGAATGGTAAGCACTGGGGTGAGCAATAGCCCAAACACATCAATCAGCGAAAGATTGAGCACATAAAAATTTTATTGTTGTTGCTAAGTGAGAAAAAGCTAAATTCAGAAAATGTAATGTAGAAGTAGTTATCTAGTTGATATAAGAAGAAAATCTAGTTAGAAAGTTTGATTTTAATAGTTATCTATAAAAAGATAATTGTGCGTCGCACGTAAATAACTAATTAGACTATCGAATTATTTAGTTAGAACCAACCAGACGGGTAGAAAACGTTTAGAAAATACACTATTATCATAATTGAATAGCTGAAACAGAAAGAAACAAGTCAATCGATAAGGTTGAAAATTACAATTTATTGATGAAGAATATTTTTATTTGTAACAATAGATAACGTTGAACAGTAGTTAACTTCAGACTATCAGCGCCTGTAGAAAAAGTAAAATCGAGTAGTAAAACAAAAGAGAGTAAAAGAGATAACACTTAGCTATAAATTTCAGAAAAATTTGTCTTCAGTCAATCTATTCGTTACAAGTAGAATCAACCTAGTCCAAAACCGATCGTGGCGATTGAAATAACGACAAGCGAAATAGAAAGAGAAATAAATAAACGGAAAGTAAATATGAGTGCAAAATATAATTGGAAAATAAAGTCTTACGTAAAAATCTGAAAAGAAAAGAGCTAAAAGTACCTGAAAGAGTAAAGAAATAGAAACACCTGAAAAGAATTATCAAAGGGAAATATCGTTGAAGATAAAATAAAATCTGACATATACTCGAGGCACTATGTTCAGTCAACCTGAAAAGAAATAAAGAAATAAAAAAAAAAATATAATATATGAGTCATAGAAAACATTGAACACAAAAATTACTCAAAGACAATAAGCATAAGAAAAAGTGAATTTAATACGTACCTGTAATGACACATATGTAATATAAAAAGTATTGCGCACTTTGCAAACAAATGAAATTAAGCATAAACTCCTGATGAAAAATAGCTCAGAAGGGTAAATCCATCAATCACCCTGAACCATACATAGTTTATACTCAACCTTAAGTCATGCCATATGAATGTGCGAGCAACAATCTCAATTAAGAGAAATATTCCTACAGTCGCATACAAAATAGCCACAGTAACCTACAAATCGTATTGGAAATTTTTTTTTTAAGTGAATAATTTTTGCGCACCGAGGCGTAAAGATATAAATTTTTCAAACGCGATTTCTTTTTGTTTAAACAGCCGAAATAAAAAGTTTAACAGTTCTAAAATATAAAACAAACGAAAAAGTAGTGGGCGCGAAAACTATAAAGATAAAAAAAAGAATAAAGAAGAAAAACGTATGCAGCATAACCGGACTTGGCAACAGAAAGTGTGAGTAATAGAAAATTTTTTTTTATAGTGATTCTTTTTACTTAGTGGCAAATAAAAGTCTCTGTATGAGCTATACCATTAATTAAAAGCAAATTAAAACCAATGTGATTTCTTCGTCAATATTAGGTCGTCAAATTAAAATCAGTCCATTTTCGAGACAAGTATTTAACGCAATCTGAAAGCAAAAAAAAAAGAGTCCCAATATACCTGTCCAATGCGTAGCGACACAGTAGGATAAAATCACTGGAAAAAAAAAGGTGAATTATCCAAAGTGTCGTGCAGACGAAACCAGGACATTTGAAAAACGATTCCAACACCAAACTACAAAAATTACAGGTAAATTATTCGAAATTTTAGTAATCAAAAATTAAAGCGGCAAACAAAAAGTTTCATAACCCCAAACGCCCATAAGAAAGCAAGGGGATGAAAAAAAAAATACAGTATGTCACAAAGGCAACTGTACCACGCAGAAAAACGCTAAGTCACATTTTGGTCAAATATTTAGTAGATAGTGGTAAAATAAATTTTTTGCAGTAAAATAGTTTTCTTTATGGCAGTAAAACAGTTAGCACAGCAGTAGAATCATTTTTTTTATGACAGTAGTTCGCTAAAGCTTATAGATTTTTTTTTTACAACTAGATAGTTTTTCTGTATTCTACTTGGCAACAACTAATGATATTTTTTTCGATGCAATATTTAGGCAGGTTGGCAGCACATTCTACAGCACCATTCCACCAGCGCTCAAGCACGAGTCGGACAAGCAAACACCAGGACGATTCAGATGCAACAACGAGGCACTGAGGAAGTTGCCAATCGGAAGTCCCAATCTGCCTGAGATTTTTGTTGGACGCCCAGGATCTAAATCCTCTTCTTTTTTAATTAAAAGCGAAGCACCGAGAAGTGCCTCTGTACCGGACAACAAACAGAGAAGGGAAACCAGGAGGACAAAAAAGGAAAAATTATTAAAATACAAAAAAAAAGGGTTGTACCTAGCTAAAACTACAATCTAAAGCTACGAATTTAATTATTAAATCTACTCTGGGAACAACACTAATAATTCTACGAATCTAATACACCAAATTAAAAGGATTCAGGCTGGTGTACGAGCTACGACCAGCCACACATAAGAAAAATTGGCAGCGAGGGATTTATATAAATAAAATATACAACTTTATACTGGACAAAATAACATCAACGTTCCAAGGGATTGAGGCATATGCGGCTAACGCCATACATCTCTTATGGACGGAACATTATACAGCAAACCACAGACACAGGAGTACTGTTATAACAGCAAAACATCTAAGATCATCAGTAAAAACGGGAACATGGAATCAGTATGCAGTTATATGGTGTTAAGTAGCAGAAAATGAGGTATTGTGTCCACATTATAATTTGTTTATATATATTTCCTATATTATCATTCGTATACTATTGTTCTTGACTTCAAATAAGTCCCTGTAAACTACAAAAAGTGTTCCTATAAGAAAAAGAAGAAAAATTCGTTATACCTATCTGATTGTAAAAATTTTTTTTATTGGATAAAAATAACTAATTAGAGAAAATTATTCAACGAGGGTGTGCATAAAAATTATATCCATTTGCTTACTTACTTCAAGAAAAGAAACTCACACAAACCCATTAAATTACAATTGCGTTGGTGTATAAATAAGTGTATAACAGTTTGTGAAATTCGAAAAGATATTGTTCAATATAATTTCACTAAACCAATTTCATTTGTTTTCATACAATAAGTGGAAACATATTTTTCCCAAATAAAAATACCCAAAATTGTCATTCAAAATAAATCCATCTAATTTTCCTAAGAGTATACAAAGAAAAAAATTATATATTCTGGTTTGAAACAAAGTCAGAAAAAAGAAAGTTACTCTTTTGTAAAGAATTCTCAAGTGAATTTTAAAAATTACTCTGAAATAATATTTGTGACTACGATTCGAATTCACTTCGTTAGTGAAATTTCGATCGCAGTCGAGCTGAAGAACGAATTTGCTGAAAAAAGAAAAACGGGAAAAATCATATAATAAGAAATAGATAAGAAATTTTGTACGAGAAATAAATAAATAAATTCGATTACCTACCTTTTAATCGCGGTTGAAAGTAAATTCGGTTGATTATATCGTTACATAGTTTGATGTACCTACATTTAAAAGCATAAGTGTTTCAGTGATTTGTTGAATCGGCCGTCTGCCAGATACAATTGTGGATTTCAGTGAAATTAGTGCGAGTCTAGATTAGAGGTTTTACGACATAACAATTTTTTTTTGTTGCCTATGAAAACTCAGATTAATTTCACACACGATTGAGTTCAAGTTGCTGGAAAACAAACAGCATATTAAAATTTTTTTTTGTACGTGAAAGTGACTTCGAACCATTTCTTAAATTGTATCCTTCTGAAGCAATATAAGAAAAAAAAAAAAAAACATATCGAAATCAGTTTCTAAGTTGTGGATTGGAGCACTTTAGTTTTTATGAATGATACATCCGAATGTATGTAAATCGTGTCGTGGTAAATTCGGTATATTTTGGTGATGAAGTCATCGAAGTACTTTTGTAATCATCGAATATACAAAATTTTTTTTTTTGAGTTTCGTGTTACAAAAACAAGTATAAATGTACTTACCTCAGTGACCTTGCCAAAAGTCTGAAACCTTACCCTACCTTGCAAAATCTGGAAAAAAAAAAAGAAAAAAAAATAATATAAATTTTTTTTTAATCTGAAGTCTGATCTGTTAGGATACTCCGTTGAATAGGGTGCACTCTCTTCGTCGCCGTACCTACCTTGATCTGTTTATATCTATAATTTAATTTTTGAATGACCAAATATATAAATTTTAATAATTTTAAATAACTTTTATATCCCATTTAGCAGGACATAAATTATATAACATTTTAAAACTTTTATAATTTTTTTTATATTTTTATGTATTTACAAAATTTATAACAATTTTATTCGAATCAGCGAGTACCCATTTGTGTGGAAAGCTATATTTTTTTTTGAATTTTTCTTGGATTTTGGGTGGGGTGAATCTTTCTTCGGAGACGTCCTACGTAATAATTTTGTGCTTTAATATCCTTATGAAGGATCTGTATTTCATTTAATTACTGAAAACATATGTTGTGATATCACGTTTAGCAGTTTTGTTAATTTTGCATTTCGTTTTTGATTCAAAAGTAAATAATCGTTGCGGATAATTAAATAATCGGTCGTGTATCATATACGTTAGCAGTCAGTCAAGGTGCTTAAAGAAAAAAAAAAGAAAACAAACCAACAAAAAAACAAATTTATCGCGTGGAACGCAAAGATATGTCACCTGTTAAAGTCTGATGCATCGTAAATTTTCGTAAAGCTCGTTGTTCGTACCGTCGCGATAGTTTTTTTTTTTACAATCTTTTTATTGACTCGGGAAAAGGAGACTGTTTATGAACAAACATCGCTCCTTCGTGAGATTTTAACTTAGTTCTCCTTCAGTTATTAATTCGTTTTCTTTTTGTAAATTAAGTTTTTGTTTGATTGCTAATTAATCATTTAAGAATTCT
Source organism: Baccha elongata (assembly GCA_951217065.1). Taxonomy (NCBI): domain Eukaryota; kingdom Metazoa; phylum Arthropoda; class Insecta; order Diptera; family Syrphidae; genus Baccha; species Baccha elongata. The sequence continues at coordinate 211,963,296 of OX578272.1, forward strand.
AGTAACAGTCGAATTTTGCTAAGACAAAGAAATTATGAATAAATAGAATTTGCGTATCAAAACAATACAGGGAATTTTTTTTGAAAATATAGTGAGAATTATTGTAGAGCGATTTAGTATTCAGTTGATTTTGAATTTGTGTAAAGAAGGTATTTTGATAGATATGAAGAAATGTTAATTATAAGTTTATGGAAATAAAATTTTGTAAATAAGGATTTAAATGAATCTGAGTTTTATGATTTTTAGACTGGCAGTCATTGGATATAATTTTGCGATATGAATTTTTGGGAAGTTTATTTCAATACTCTGCAGCTCTTAGTCAACATGGAGTAGTGAATGACCTAGGTCAAGGGTCGTGATCGGAGTCCAAGTCAGCATGAGGTGAACAATTCGAATTTACAACAACAACCACGACTTCAACAACAACAATGATCAGTTAAAGGGGAGTTTTAACTACTCCCAATACAATGTGGGAGTTTCTGTGAATAAAATAGTGCGTTCAGAAACATAGGGTGAGTGGCTGCAGTTACTAAGGACACCAGTAATGGTAGTAGCATTCACTATTGGTCGGGTTAAACAGCACAAGAGGAAAATACACCATCTACATTCCTCGCGTTCATAAATCTTTTCGTTTTACTATCGGGGCCAGAAAAGATTTGAACTTTAATTATAAATAGGTCCTATCCGATAACAACATCATTTCGGTAATATGAATGAAGTCTTTTGAAGAGGTAGTTTAGTGAAGTTTAAGCTATTTTTGATCTTTCTTTCTTCCAAGTTTTAACTATTACTTGTTCATCCCCGGGCCCTCTTGCTCATTAGCTTAGCCCTACCAAAATAAAATTTGAGTCAGTCGTCAACTTGACTCTTTCAGGTCGAACAATATGTAACCCGACTACACACCTGCTGTCTACCCGCTTCCTTGAACCGATGAGCTGAGCCAAGGCGAAGTAGAGACCTGAAGCAGTGGTAATGTGTTAGTCACCCTTTCTGTCCGGGCTTGGACGTGCCTATGTGTAACGTAGGTACTAAAAGTCGACAGGGGCAGAGAGGTTATATAGGATCCTTGGTTGGATCATATCTCGAGGGAAGTGATACTCTAAATTTTTTCTTTTATCGAGCCTACATTGAAATTCTAGGTCAAGGGAAATGAAACTCCTCCATCACCATCGTGTACAAAGAGAAAATACGAAGCAGTGAACGAACTTGAGGTATGATAAACCTAGATGGCGTTAAAATATGACATGATTAATCGATAGAATTCAAATTGCAACGATGATCGATTGTTATAGTAGGCCCAATCTGTTGGAAGCCAGCAGGTCCTAGGTGAATTATGCTGACGTATACAACATCGAAATATGTCTGGTTCTCTCGATGCGAGGAAGAGGGATTGGAGAAATCTTTTGTTGGTTAGAGACCTCAAGCTATCGGATATTCCCAATCTAGAAATTTTTCTCGGATCGACTGAGCTTAACAAAATTTTTTTTGTGATTTTGGATCCTGAACGGATGAGAACGTCGCACTTGATGTGGAGCGAATAGGGGTCTTCTAGAAGTGTGTGGAACTTGTACGTGAATTGCAAGTATAGTATTGTGAAGTTATTAAGGGACTTTTATGCGAGTTTGTGTGGCAAAATCAAATAGAAAACCGAACTCAGATTTGTTTTTGTGTATTGGTCCGTCTGGCAATATAATACTTCGAAGATTCGTTTCATCTCATTTCATCAAAAGGTCATGTGGGTTCTCGTTCGTCGTTTTAGTTCCATTACATAAATGGCGCCCAACGTGGGGCCACGAAATTTCGCAGGTGCGGAAATTTTCGCAAGGACGAAACCCTGAATCATAGATTTTTCTATGTATTATTTTAAAGTTTCGGTCCCCATTGGCGCGGTGTTTGTGTAAGTAGTTCTAGTTCCATTACAATCCGATGGTCGGTTTTAGGAAATTTTGTCTCTATCTAAACCTGATCATGGTCGGAGCTAGGGATGCGCTTTCGGGGGCATTGCCCTACCTTAAAATTCAAATGCCTCACCTTAAAAAGCAGAATAAACCTATAGGGGAAGGCATGCGAATGACGGTCAGCTGGCAATGACGGTCATTGTTATATCGGCGTAACTAAAGCAAAATTAGTTGTGATTTTGAACAGGATATATAGACAAGAACGAATAAAAAACTTTGCGTTCGTATGTGACAAATATCTGTCAGATTTTGAAGTAAAATCAAAAATCTATACATTTGTGTATATACAAATACCCGATTTGATTTTTTTTCCACAAAAAAATTTCGTACTTTAAAAAAAATTAATTTTATGAATGCTCATGAAATCGTGTACTCACGGCTAGGTTACCGATCCCTTTGCAGGACAAGCCGCTGGGATACCCTGAACATTGTCTAAAAATTTAACCAAAATCGTTTCAGCCGTTTTGGAGTAAATTAGAATTTTTCTTTTGTCAATGATATTTGAGTAAATCGCTTGACAGTGTTCTTGACCGTCATTGCCTGCTATGATGGGCGATGACGGTCAAGTTGGATAATTTTTAAACTTCTTTTTTTCCAAAAGTGATCAAATATCGTTACGATTTTCGTAATGTCTTTTCTTCATTCCACAAAAAACTTGTTCATGTTTTGATAATTTGATTTGATGAACGTGTGAAATTGAAAAGTTGACTGATATACGAATGCGCATTTTACTTCTTTTTCTTAAGTGTACACACTTTAGGGACATTCTGAACTTCAATTTGCGTTCTAGCTTGTTTGAGCATTTCTATTTCCTTATTTCATCATCTGAGTTAACTCACAGTCCCAGTCACACTGTAAAAGACAAATACTTTTTTCGCAATTAAGCGTGAAACGAAGTTTTTAGTCGTCTTAAAAAAAAAAAAACGAAATGCGGGACTGACTGGAACAAACCTATTTTTATGATCAACTTTATAACAAAACACCACCACACCAGTAAATAAAAATTAGATCAATTGTTTTTCATTGCAGTTCAAAAATGCAATAACATTAGTGTCATTGTCAAGATGATCGGGTTTTCCCTAAAAAATCTCAGACCTCAAATCTTTGCTTATAAAGGGTTTTTCAATAAGAGGTGTTATTTTGATATTCAAGGACCCAATCAGCAAAGACACGACGTTGTTGATGATCAGCCGGCTTGAGTTCTTGTGTTAACTGAACTTTATAAGACCCAAGTCTTTATGCAAAATACGGTGTAATGACGTTTGTGGAATGCCTAATTCCAAAGAACGACGAATGCCTAATTCCAAAGAACGACGAGGAATGGACAAACCTGGGTTTTCTTCAACACTTTGGGCTACAACAGCAATATTCTCAGTTGTTCTTGAGCGACGTGCACGGGTTTTATTCTTCACATCACTAACTTGTCCCAATAGCTCGAATTTGTCCACCAATTTCTGTATTGCGGTCCGACAAGGTGCTTCACGACGACCCAAAAATGTTTTAGTTTTACGAACCGTCTCTGCCAAATTTTCACCATTTTTATAGTGAATTTCAATGCGTTGTTGAAGCGTGTATCGTTCCATTTTTATTAATGGCGTAGTTTCTACTTGTCAAATGTCAAAAAATTACAGTTCTTGAAGCAACCACAATTTATACATGGACATCATCTGCGGACTTTATGAAATCCTTATAGCATTAATTTGAAGATTCGCATAATTCTTACACTTTTTTCAACATTTTATCATCTGTTATGGTACAAACCAGAACTCCCATATTGTCTAGTGGTTAGGATACCCGGCTCTCACCCGGGAGGCCCGGGTTCGATTCCCGGTATGGGAAAAAGTTTTTTTTATTGGGTACTAAGAATAATAAATGCAAAGTATAAATTCTATTATTAGCTTTAAAAGCATTTGAAGATGGTTCGCACATCAGCTTTATAAAAGCACAAAACACGAAACTTTAACAGCTTCTACCTCCAACATCATGCAAGTTTAAAGTAATAAAAGCTTACAAAATTTCATCAAACATCTAGCTAACACAATCTAGCCAAGCTAAAGCAATTTAGTTCAACTCCGGGTCTGTTGCGTCTAACAAATCAAAAATTATTCGCGGACGCGAATTTTATTTTGTCATCGATGTCTATCACTTTTTCTTACTGAAAATCTCTGTCGTCGTTACTGCCGTACTTAATAGTTTCGGTACGAAACAAATAAACAACACACCTTTTAGAAATGTTATTCTTATTTTGTATTGTGTCTTGTTTCTTTATCTGTACTGTTACATACTTGCCAGTTGATACCAAATAAGTATTTGGGCACCAATCCGACAGTTTTAATTGTTTTGGCTTAATAAAAACTGTCTCGTCTTATTGTCTGTTCTTTTTATTTTGTTTTTTCAAATAAGGTAGATAATTTATTTTCCGGTTTCTAATGGTTTTTTGCGAGTCATAAGATCTCACCAATGAGGTAATTCTTCATAAATTATCGTCGCTGCTCGTCGAGAATGTGATTTGTTGAAAGATCGAGTGTAAAGCAAAATACAGATACAAAAAATTGTTAATAAATTACTAGAAAATAACAGGTGAAATAAGGAGTTCATTCTAACCTAATTATTATTGCAATAGCTACTTAAAAGTATTTTATAGATAACAATTAAAATTATCTTTGAAAAAATGTACACGTCGTCGTGTCGGTGGAAATATTTTTCCATGCTAAATTCGATACAATTTGAATTAGAAAAAAGTGAAGTGACGATCGAAAAATCGAAAATATTTTCGTACGGTGAAGTGAATAAGACGGGCGAACAGAACATGTTTGCCATTTGGAACGTAATTTGCTAAAAATAGCCAAAAAAGAAAATAAAATAACCTTATTGGATTTTTGTTGTTTCAACATTCTTTTTGTATTTTCTCATCAGGTTCGAGGAAAAATTGTATTTTTGGTCGTAGAAAATTGTGAAAATAAAAATAACCGCTAAATCGAGTTTTTGAAAAGTGCATACAAATGGCTGTGTTAAAAGTTTCCAGTGTTAGTATGTTGTTGTTGTCATTTTTAGTTGTGAGTTGTGACATTATAAATAATACAGTGAGAGTGTGTCACCTGTGCAAAGAGTATAATATATAAAAAGAAACTGACTGGTAAGCTTGTGTGATGGTCAATGTCAAGACAGCGACTTTCATCGATTGCTGATAGGTACCTTTACCTAATAAACACCTATATGAACGACCAAGACCATTGGATTTTATAATGAACTTGTAACTTTTTACTTTTTGTTCGATTTTTTTCCATCTGAACTTGAGTCATTCCTTCAGTGAAAAATTAACGATAAGTTGTTTTAAGCCATAAATAAAGGTGTATAGGTATAAATAAGTATGAGGAAAAAATTTGCATTCATGCAAATTTGTGCCGGTTAAAGATGATGATACCTACATACCTATAAAACGTTAGATGAAATGAGCTTTTCTTATCAACAGAATATATTGTTTAATGGATTCTATCGATTGTTTGATTTTATTTTATTTTATTTATATTAATATGTAGGGTTGTTTGTATTTTGATAACTAATGAGTCAACTTATGAATCCTTAAAATAGTCAGATATTTATCAAACATGACGTAGCAATGATAGGGACAGGTGAAAGCTTAGATCAAAACTAGAAGTTTTCTAATTATTCGATAACCTTGTCATTCCTCGATACATGCAAATGCAAAATCGTTGAGCATATTTTCTTCAAGCTAATGTTGTTTGGATTTGTACCTACATATACCGAAAACGGTACGTGCCGTGCCATTGTCAAAGCTTATTTATCTGGTAAACGGTTCAAACTGTTTGAACACAAATTTAGTTAAATTTTTTTGTTTTGCCTTTTTCAAACAAAAATTATTAACTTAGCTCTCCCATTATAATCCTGGTAGATAATAATAGTTGATTGATCTGGTAAACACCATTTGCCCTTGCCCTCATTTCTTTTAAAAAAAGATTTTCGTTCTTCAGACATTTAGTAGGTACACTGATGGGGCGTATGTGAAACATCTTCACTTGTGATTATAGGTACCTTACTTACCGACCATTTTATATTCGTTAATTTTTTTTTAATAAAAGTCAAACTTGCCATTACGATAAAAGAGAACAAAAATGTAAGTAATGCTGTGATTTTGGTTCGATTGTTTAAAATATGTTAAGGGTTTTCCAATAAGAGGTGTTATTATAGGAAAAAGATATGGTCCTGTTTTTTTTTTGGTTGAGCCCTAAAGGTAATTTTTCACAAGAGCAAGCTTTTTTCAAACCATTCATGTCCTTTATTTTTATGCTGGATTGGACTTGATTAAATCTAAATATCTACCAACGTTTTGCGAAAATATTTGATTTTAATATTAATTAGTTTTGTAATTTGTTTTTTGCTAAATTAAATACTTGGAAAACGGGTTAACTTAATTTTTTTGTACTATTTTATTTATGCAATTTGACCAGAACTCTGCCCATAAAAAAAAGGAAAAAAAAAGGGAACAACGTCTTCCGAGCCAGCTATAAGTATATTATAAAAACGTTCGCGTTTGTTTGCTGTTTGCTTATACAAAATATCCACCATATGTTCGTGTGGTGCTCTTGATTTATGTTTGTTTATTTAAGATCCGCCTAGGGAGCGCTGGGATGTTTTTTAAATTCTTATTTATGGAGAGATATTTTTTTCAATTTCAAAATGTATAATAATTAAATAAAAATTAGAGTCTTCTGAAGAATTTGTCATACATATTATAATGGGTTGGTTACAAAAAATCTCAAATCAAAATATCGCATTTAAAATTTTTCATTAAAATATCTCTCAATTACTGAAACTTGTTTTTTATAATCTTGCAATTACAAAATTCGATTTTTTAGAATCTCGCAATTACAAAAACCCCAGTTAATAGTTTTTAACCAAATTAACCAGATTTAACCTTTTTTTTGAAAAAGTGCTTTAGTATTTTCTTAATTTCTCAAAAACTAAGATACATTTTGGCATCCGGTTTTCTGTTTTTGACTAAAAATTAATAAGAGCATTGAATTTTGAAAATAAAAATAGTAATTAAATACATAAAATTTAATTTAAAAATAAAATAAAAGACTAATTTTCTGGCTTTCCAAAAAGATATAACAAGGCTTTGTATCATTCACCGTTGTTTTTAAGTAATTTTTTTTCTGATTTAAGTCAATTTTTTAGAAAATTGTCCCTCCCGCCTAAACGGGGGGAAATAGACTCCCCTCCCATACGATTTTTTTCTTGTCTTAACTCCACCTACACGCACATAAGCTTTTTGTTGCACCTTAAACCAATCACCCTGTATAATACAATATACATAATATCAACGTACCACTACTGACATATATAGAACACAAAACCGCATGCAACCGAAAAAATCTAAAACGTTTATATGAAAGGTACCCACTACATTATTAGTTTTTCCATTTTTTTTGAAAACAGCTTATACTATTTTGATGAAACTTTGTGTATGTTATACTTGCATTGTTTTGAATATATTGCATTTCAGAATTTTGGCTAAAAATGCACATAACGAAGTGTTGGTGTTAACGGCTTCTTACAATTTTAGCCGGAACTTCAAAACGGCTGAACTGTATTCATTTATATTTGGTACGACACATAAATTAATTATGCACCACAAGGCGGCATTTAAAGTTTGTAGCTAAACAACACTTTGACACTTTTTTGTTGATGGTACGATGAAAAGTGTTAAGACCTTTTTTGTAGAAAATTATATAAGCTTTTTTTTCCCAAAAGTTCATAACTTCCGAGAAATTTTCAAAAAACAAAATTTCGGTCCCTTATTTCCCACCCAAAAAAACTTTAGCTCTTGGCCAAATCATGAGTACTTTTGCTCAAGACATAGAAACAAAGATCTCCAGCAAAATCCAGCTTTGTTGAAATGATCCCGTAATTTTGCATTTTTTACAATTCACCTAAAGTGTTAATTGCAGATAGGTATTTGAAATCTCGAAAAATTGCATAATATAAAAAAAAAAATTGCAAACTAAACCTATACCATTATTGATTGTAATTTCTTTTGCGCTGACAGAGTTGGCAACAACAAACTTTTTATTTTTTCTATTTAATTCGGGATTTTGGAAAAACTAGCTATTTCGGGTTGTTGGGTTTTCATATACTTTTTTACTTGCGCGATTATAGGTACTATAAGGCAAGTTATGAATTCGTGCCAAAAAAAAGTTTTAAGATAACAATCAAACATGACATTACGATGATAGCGAAGTCGAAAAAAGTGGGTCTGGCAATTCTGTCTGTGTATATGTCTGTGTGTATGTCTGTCAGTCTGTCAGTCTGTTAGTCTGTCAGCCTGTCAGCCTTTCAGTCTGTCAGTCTGTCTGTCTGTCATTCGTACCTACAGCCTAAACGGTTGGACCGATATCCTTCAAACTCAGTAAATACGATTTTTAGGGTGACAGTCGGGGTTTTTTTTAATTTTTTATTCTTGGCCTACAACTAACGGTACCTGCTATATAACGCGTTATGAAAAAACTCGTTTTTCTCGAAAACGGCTCTAACGATTTAGATAAAATGTGACATAAGTGATAAAAAATTAAAAATCTTTCAGTTGGCATGAATCATATTTCTTTAGAAACAGTTTTAACGGAACCTGCCATATAACGTTTTTTTAAATATTTACTTTCTCGTTAACGACTGAGTGGATTTTAACAAAATTTTATTTCTAAAAAGTCCTAGATGGCCAAACAATAAGGGCTTACTTTATTTTTTAATGACGTTTCTTAAAAAAATTAGATTAATTAAAAAAATAATTGCATATTTTGAAAACCAATTCATGAATCTATTTTGAAATTTATTTTTCGGATAAAAATTAATAAGCTAAAATTGGCATTCTCCAAAATTTTCAAAAAAATATTATAAATCGATTTTTTCGAAAACTGGACCTACGATTTAAAAAAAAAAGTTAAATATATTGTAATATTTAATAATTATTTCCATACCACGATTTTCTCGGAAAACTCTCGTTTGCTTTATATAGTGATTTTCAAAGTTATTTGTTTTTATTATTTTTTTAAAATTATTTCTTATTCAATTATTTGACAAAATTTAAGAAATAATTTCTTGGCAGATTCTCTTAAGCTCTTGGTAACTTTTGACACAAGAGCAAGTTAGTGCGACCCAGTCGTGCCTTTTATATATATGGCTTTTGAGGGTATTGTACTTACTAAGAGTATAGTTACCTCCTATTCTATTGGGAATCCACTATCGAAGTTAAAAGTATTTTAAATTCTTCTTCGTAATCAACTACTTGCAAATGTTAACAAAATAAAAATAGTTAGTTGTTGCCAGCACTGTTGCGCAGAAGAAATAGCAATCAATAAAGTAGGGTTATAGATTGTGAATATTTCGGGATTTCTGATTTTCGGTTTTTGGACATTCGGGATCTTGGGTTTTCGGGATTAATGGTTCCCGGGATACATATCTCTCTTTTCAATGTTTTATAGGATTTAATTTATAGTGCCAACTACCGAAGAGTAAGAAGCAACGACTTACGGGTCAGCTCTTAGGAAACTTGCTGCAAGAGCAAGTTTGTGTGACCCATTCGTGGTTTTTATTTTATGTTATACCTACTTATGCTTGCTCTTATAAAGCAAGGTAAAAGGTGTGAATGACTGCAAGCAAACGGAAGTGTTGACATTGAAATATGCCTTATATTTTTTATTTTTTCAATGTTTCCTTCTTCTTTAAATATTTCTTGTTTTATTTTTTATTTTTTCGTCTGCAAAAAATATTATTTTTTTTCTGTAAGCAGTATATCCAAATTTTGCTTACATAAAGCGAATTAAAATATGTATATATTTTTTTTCGTTTAGAAATATTCTGTTCGTACTATTGGTTCGTTTCGTATATCAGTTGAGCATGAGATTTGAGGCACGTACATGGGTCGAGTAACTCTGCGATCTATTTGCGTCTGATTACACTAGATTGTTTGTGTTTGATATGTCTACAGACAAGTTACCTACTCAATGGGATAACAGATTTAGCTGCACAATACTCGGAAATCAAGAGTGTTCAGTTATCATTGCTCCATTAAAAAAAACACAAAAAGTTCCTGAATTTCTGAAGGATTACAACTGCTGCCCTGAAGTTTTCTATTCTTTGCCTGTAGTGCTAAAAGATGGAAAGGTGCTTGCTTATCCTGATGTAAATTATAACGGAAAAAATACCAATGACGATAAGACTCAATGCATTATTAATAGCACGATAAAACAAAATTTGGTAAGCTTGATGGGTATTTAGTTAAAAATAGAAATGAAAAAATTTTTAGAAGGCTTATTGATCTGGTTAGTAATTATTGTTCTTATTTCAGTTGCTTATATTCAGTTCAGCGGAAATGTAGGTAAAAGTAAAACAATTATACCTTTTTCGGAATTTTTAACTAGACTAGAAGACAATGATGTAGAAAATATTGTCATAAAAAATCAGAGCATTGAAGGCAAGTTCAGGGATGGTTCAAGTTTCAACTCAAGAGGTGTTATATATAGCGACCTAATAAAAAATTTACATGATAGAAAAGTGAGATTCTCCTTTTCAACTGGAGATTCTGCCATGAACGTAATTGGTGGATTACTTATCTCATGGGTCCCAACATTTATCTTTATTGGCTTTTTGCTATTCTTTCTTAAACAAACACAAGCGGGAGGCAACAGAACTATAAGCTTTGGCAAGTCAAGGGCTAGACTCATGACTAGTGGAAAAAAAGTAACATTTGATGATGTTGCCGGAATTGATGAAGCAAAAAGAAATGTACCTCAATTTCGTTTTCCCATTATATTTCAAAGTCTAAGCATGTTCATCGATTTCAAAGTAAAACATATGCGCTCATTTAGAGAATCAACAAACTAAAATCTAAATAGATACGTTACGTATTATAGGTATAGGTAGATATAGAGTAGATATTATAAAGAATGTTATTGCCAATGTGTTATTGGTGGACTGGCGAGCCGCTCGGTTAATTTAGAATTTTAAAGCGATTCAAATATGTTAATATAGCCTAAATGTCCTAAATACTTGTATCATTGAGCATATTTGAAATGCACTTGAAAAAGCTTTAAGATTTATTGAATAAAAAGCTACATTTAGTTTGGTGCATCTATCAAATAATGCTTGTTTAATTAGGTATACATAGTTACCTTTTTTCTTAAGCGGGAAAGTTTTAGTATAAGTAAATAGATTTTATTAACAATGAATCGGAATTTTGCAAGATCTGGTTTGTTGTTGTACGCAAGTATTTCGCTATGCAAATTCAATCCGGATCAGATGAGAGGGGATAACAAAACGCAGCTAATAGATACAACATACTTACACTATCTTCGGAAGTAAAAGAAGGCATATATGTATAATAAATATGGAAATGACGACAGATACAGAGCTAGTCAATAAAATAGGTGTGTTTATAGTTTTTTTTTTTTATAATAACTCGTTATTATTTTTTTTCAGCTTGCGCAAAATTTTAAACAATATAGGTACACATTTTAGCAATAAGTAGAACCAACTTTTGTTAAAGAAATTTTATAAAGACGAACCCTAGTCTAACTTTTCCTCAATTTTAAATACTAGTTTAAACAATTATCCCTGAAAACTAACGTGTCGCCGCCGGTCCAAGAAATGGTGAAAAACCATAACATAGTTTTTAAAAGTGAATTTAATACAGGTACATACACCCATGTCAATAACATCTGATAGCATTCCACTAATTATTATTACAGAGGAAGAAGATAAGGGTCCAGAATAACTCCTAAGTGGTTGATTCCACAAAAAATGGAATAAAATGCTAATAATTTCGGAAAAACATTTTTGGAAGCTTTAAGTCTTACTAAATACCTAATTCTAGTTATATGTTAGAATGTCCTCTACTAAGATTATTGAAAGCTGCCAGTCAACAAAATAAAAATAACATTTAGGTGTAGTATATCTGGATCTCTGGATAGAATTAGATTCCATTTTTTCATAAAATTGCCAGGGGACTGAATTTTTTACATTTTGTAACCAAAAAGCATAAAAACGTTTAATTTGAAAGAATACAAAACCGAAAATATATTATGGTTTTACTAAGCCTATATGCCAATATCATATAATACCAACAAATATACTTACTTACATACAAAAATTATATGTAATTATAAAACGGACAATCCACGACCACTCGCACAAATGTATTTCTGTGACACAGCAAACAGACGCGAAATGTAAAGCAGTTTTGTTTCAACGAGACTCGATACTTGATATTTCCGAAGATGGAACTTAGGAGCTTTCGATATTTTTTACGTTTTCAATCTTTCAGGGAACATGATTAAAAATGCGGCGGATAAAGTTTACTGACTTTTTTTTTGCAATAAAATGAATTGCTAACTAATATTTATCTATTTCATAACAATTTTGTGTTATTTGAGATTACAATGTTAGTTTTTTTTAGTGTGGGAACAGAAACAGAACAGCAGCAATGACTTTTTGATGTTAAAATTGATGTTAAAACGGGATTATGACATGCTATGGACTAAAAATTAGTTTTTAGTCTTTTTATTGTTTTTTTATGTTCATTCTATAACTTCGCTTGGCCACGAGCATAACATCATAATTTCTATTTTCTAATGTCTAACTTTAATCAAAGTTCTTTAGAATAATATAATTTACAGGGAGTTTTCTCTGTAAATTTTATAAGGCAGTCGGTAATCATCGACAATTATTGCGTACTAGATTGGGTTTGATGTCATCTAGGTGATGAGCCCACCATCAAACTATGGCGAAACGCAATGCTTTTGGAGTAAAGGCCACAAAACCTTTAATATTGAATTTCATTCATAAATACTCCACTAAATAAATTTTAATTCGACTATTTTTAGTCTTTTTATTGTTTTTATTTGTTCATTCTTATAACTTCGCTTGGCCACGAGCATAACATCATAATTTCTAATGTCTAACTTTAATCAAAGTTCTTTAGAATAATATAATTTACAGGGAGTTTTCTCTGTAAATTTTATAAAGCAGTCGGTAATCATCGACAATTATTGCGTACTAGATTGGGTTTGATGTCATCTAGGTGATGAGCCCACCATCAAACTATGGCGAAACGCAATGCTTTTGGAGTAAAGGCCACAAAACCTTTAATATTGAATTTCATTCATAAATACTCCACTAAATAAATTTTAATTCGACTATTTTTAGTCTTTTTATTGTTTTTATTTGTTCATTTCTAAAAATTAGTCCCTTTGAAGAATTTTTTGATAAGAGTTGGTTAGGTTAGGTTAGTAGGGGGTGATGATACGGTAAAACCCGCATCATCTCACTCGGGTCTCGTGGATCAATTGCGCTCCCCAGATAGACTAAAAAGAATACACTACAAGAAAGAAAAAGAGAGAAAGAGAGAAAGGAAGAAGGAAAAAAAGATATTCAGTTTTTTTTCTTAGATATGTCTGGCCACAGATTCCTTGACATACTGCACGTATCAAAAGTGCTGAACATCTATCATTTCATTTCTAAACAGTTCCATAGGAATCAAAACAGAGTGTATTATTTGGCTGGGGTCCTAAGCTGGCCCATTTTTCTCCAGTACATCGGCCATTTCGTTGCCATAAATAACAGAGTGACCTGAGACCCATCTCAGAGTAACTGTTTTTGTTCTGCTCAGTATTCTCAGTTCTCTTCGACAGCAATCCACAAGTTTAGACTTCGTGACTATTGATGAAATGACTTTGATTTCCGCCAGGCTATTAATGAAAATGTCAATGTTTTCTTGACCCGGATCTAGTGTTGCAAGATATTTATAACTACCTCACACACGGCTAGCACTTTGGCTTGAAAAACACTACGGAAATCTGGAAGTTTTATCGATTTGTTTATAGGAAGGTTATCTGAGGAAATACCTGACCCTACACCTTTTTCAGTTTTGAACCCGTCCGTGAACACTGAACACCGATACATGATCTTTATGACCCGGTTTTCCTTCCATATTTCCCTTGATGGGATGTTTTTTAGGGCAACTTGATGGAAGTCAATATATGGTGATATGTATATGTATAGTCAGTCTCTATGTCTATGTCAGTGAAAATAATGATTTTGCTATGGCCGCAGTTACCCTTTTCCCAGTTATTAACAGCACAACCTAACAGCACTTTTGGCCGCTCTTTTGTGAAACGATCAATTGGGGCGAGTAATATGTAATTAATCCATGAAGCCATTTTTACATGCGATTATAGGTACTATAAGGCAAGTCTTGGATTCGTGCAAAAAAAAAGTTTTGAGATAACAATCGAAAATGACATTACGATCATAGAGAAGACGAAAAAAGTGGTACGGCTTAAGCGATTTGAACGAAACTCAATACTAAAGTTGTCCTAACAATATTAAATAATATGGCATAGAATAGTTTTTCAAAAATGTTTTTGTTAAGTTTTAAATAATTTTTGAAAAACTGTTTTTTTAAATTCAATATTTAAAAAAATAGTTGACGAATTTTTATGAAATTTAGTTTTAAGGTGCAATAAATTAAGTTTAAAAAACCTGCATATTTTATACACTTTTTTTTAGAAAATTTTTTTTTTCGAAAAAATCGATTTTTTTGAAAATCAGTCTAACGATTTAAAATTTTTTTTCTTAAACTCACATTTAGTAAAGAAAATTGTTTGATAGGAGTCTGCGTCATCAACCTCAGACTCACATGTGATTAAAAAGTCTTGAATAAGAATTCAGTTCAATATGCAAACAAATAAAATAGCTTCTCCAAAGGCTTCTCTTAAGGTTTTTCATATTTAAGCTATTTGATTCCCCCTATTGTGCCATGAAACACTTTCGGCAGCGATTTGATAATAAAACACGGCCTGGAATCCTGTTAGATGTTGGGTTCTATACAATATTAAAAAAAAAACAACTTTATTTACTTACATTTAAATTCAAGATCAAATTTCATCGTTTTCTATATTTTGATAAGTAAGAATTTAAAATTTTACCTTCTATGTAATCTCTTTTGTTGTTAAAAAAACAATGTTTTAAGGAACTTTATACTAGAGCAGTTACACACAACACTCATGTTGCTTTAAATAAATCAACAACAACACTTATTTGCCTTTAAAAGAAATACATTTACCTAATCTTACGAGACACTAAAAGCTCAGTCTTTAATCAACTCACCGATGATAACCTAAATAAGTATATTGTTGATTTAATTTTTCACATACCTACCTAAAGTTTAATTGTATATGTATGTAGGTGCAGATCAGCAGATACCTCAAAGCAATAAAGAATAAACATTGTATAAGTATTATAGATGCTACGTTGTTGCCAAGTAAATTGTATAATTAACAATTTCATATTGTTGGTGGACAATCTTTTAATTATGAAAGATTTTTTGCTTGAAAGTACCTAATTGAGATTTAAATTAAAATTTTCTACGCTCTTGTTTTGATTTCAGTTAGTTAAATTAAATTCTTAAATGACAATAAATATGTGTATCAAACTTCAGCTAGAAAATTGTTTTTTTTTTTCTAGTATTTACTCCGAATTAAAAGTAATTTGGATTCAATTGCAGTATTGAACTATTTGAAATTATTATTTTGGTCACTTAAATGTGCCATCATAGTCCGGTATTAGAGTTAACCTATAAGAATTCCTTGTTTTTGCTTTGCTTTGTATTTATATTTGGGCCTTGATATTTGACGTCTTGAAAACAATACGGTTACATATCTGTTTTATTAAATAATTATCGTGTTTTTTTGTTGAAGCGATTTGGTATATGGTGTTCTAGATCGCAATTTCGAAATAAATTGAGAGGATTTTCATCAGATTTCGAAGTTTAAGGCATCATTGAAAAGACCAACTGTATATTTATAGAAAATAGCAA
The DNA here is from genome assembly GCA_951217065.1 of Baccha elongata. Taxonomy (NCBI): domain Eukaryota; kingdom Metazoa; phylum Arthropoda; class Insecta; order Diptera; family Syrphidae; genus Baccha; species Baccha elongata. Next base: position 211,979,145 of record OX578272.1, read on the forward strand.
ACGGAAGCTAACTAATGTTAAAGCCGGCTAACTAATGTTAAAGCCGGCTCCCAGAAATTACTTCAAAAGAAACTACGTCCGAATTGTTATTGGCAAAAACGCTAGAAAATTCTTCATATTGGCGATTTTTTCGAAAAATATCTGGGGTTATTTCCAATGCGGGTAATGGAAAAAACGCCATCTTGTTCGGAAATAATGTTTTGAAAAAAATATCAGAAAAAAATTATTTAGAACGTTTTTCTCCTTTCTCGTTTTGGAAAAAGAGTCGGGAACTTGTATTTTTAATCAATTGGTGTAGTAAATCAACAGTTATTTTAGATAAACAGCTTGACATTTTGCTAGTTTTTAGCAAATACAGGGTGAGTCATGAGCAATGCGACAAAATGCTAGGGCGTGTAGGTTGCGTTGAGACAAGAAAAAAATCGTATGGGAGGGGGGGTCTGTTCCCCTCCGTTTAGCCGGGAGGGGCAATTTTCGAAAAAAACTGACTTAAAATGGGAAAAAAATTATTTAAAATCAACGGCTTCATTCACAATGCTGTGCGATACGTTTTTGAAAAGCCAATAACTTTTTCTTTCATTCTGTGTTTAAATAAATCTATTCTAAGAAATAGTTTTTGAAATATTAATTTTCAAAGTCAAAATTTTGAAAAAAAAAAATTGAAAAAAAAATTTCAAATTCATTTTTTTCAAAATTTTACGTAATTAAGTGCTAATTTTAATTTCAAAATTCAATGCTGTTATTAATTTTAAGTCTAAATAAGAAAACCGGATGCAAAACTTTTATGTCGTTCTCAAGAAATTAAAAAAAAAACAAAACCACCTTTTTCTAAGAAAAACATTTATTTTTATTGTAACGAAGCAATTTGTTTATTTATTTAGCATTAATCTTAGTTTTTTTACTTTTTTTTTAATTGGAGTTTTATGAGAACGTAATAAAATTAAATAGTATTGGAATAACCCTGGATTAATATTATTTTCATTGATAACTTCTGAAAACTGACCTGTCAATATTTTTGCCTTGGCCTGCCCGCAGCCCATGGGTTCTACCTGTTATGGGGACAATAGGGACAATAAAACCCCATTTTTTTTAATGAAAAAAAAAAAGAAAATTGCAACGCAAGATAAATAAAAGGCATTGCAGTTTTGCTTAGTAATTATTTCCAATTTGAATATTAACTCATTAACACGTAACGATGTCAAGCTCATACACCCGAGAAGAATTAACGGACATGCATTTCTGCTACGGTTTAGCTAATGGTCGAAGTCGTGAAGCCGAAAGACTGTATGCTGAAAGATATCCCGATAGGAGGTGTCCCCATCATAGCACGTTTCCAAGAATCCACCGACGTCTAAGAGATCATGGAGTGCTGGAGCATCGAAGAAGCGAAAGGCCAGTTTCTGATGAGTCAAGAATCTTAGATGAAAGAATTCTGGATTTAGTCCCTCCGTCAGTACAAGAAGGATATCCACTATGCTTGGAGTGTCCCAATCAAGAGCATGTCGAGTACTTCGGGCGGAAAATTTACACCCGTACCACTTTACGCCTGTTCAGGAACTCACCTCAAACGACAAGTTATTGAGAACCGAATTTTGTAGAACATTACTACTTAGAAATGAAACCGAACAAAACTATTTTAGAAGAATATTCTGGACGGATGAAGCACAGTTTACTAGGGATGGGGTTAATAACTTCCACAATTTACATTATTGGAGTAGCGCCAATCCACACAAAAAAAAACAAAACAAATCACAACACCGCTTTAGTTGTAATGTTTGGCTTGGTATTGTTGGACACACTGTGATCGGGCCCCGGTTTTTGAATTCCATTATTAATGGAGAATCATACCTGCAATTCCTACGAGACCTTTTACCCGATTTATTAGACAGCGTTCCATTGGTTATAGCAGATACTTTAATCTACCAACAAGATGGTGCTCCAGCACACTACAGCTTACAGGTGAGAAACTGGCTGGATGATCATTTTAGTGACCGATGGATCGGAAGAAGGGGCCCCACGGAATGGCCGCCTAGGTCACCAGATTTAACTCCCCTAGATTTCTATGCATGGGGATTTATGAAGAATTATGTTTACGAAGTGGAAATAGTATCATTGGAACAACTGAAGGAACGAATTGAAGTCGCTGGAGTCAAATTGCAGGAAAATTTGTTAAGCATAAACTTATGTGAAGCCATTACAAGGAGATATAATCTATGCCTTCTAAACAATGGAGATCATATCGAGAAATTTTTATAAGCACTTCCTATAAAAAACATAGTAAAAATAAAAGGAATAAAAAAAAAACTAAAAAAACTAAGATTAATGCTTCTTAAATTGCTTCGTTACAATAAAAATAAATGTTTTTCTTAGAAAAAGGTGGTTTTGGTTTTTTTTTAATTTCTTGAGAACGACATAAAATTTTTGCATCCGGTTTTCTTATTCAGACTTAAAATTAATAACAGCATTGAATTTTGAAATTAAAATTAGCACTTAATTACGTAAAATTTTGAAAAAAATGAATTTGACAATTTTTTTTTTTCAAAATTTTGACTTTGAAGATTAATATTTCAAAAATTATTTCTTAGAATAGATTTATTTAAACACAAAATGAAAGAAAAAGTTATTGGCTTTTCAAAAACGTATCGCACAGCATTGTGAATGAAGCCGTTGATTTTAAATAATTTGTTTCCCATTTTAAGTCAGTTTTTTCGAAAATTTCCCCTCCCGGCTAAACGGAGGGGAATAGACCCCCCCTCATACGATTTTTTTCTTGTCTCAACGCAACCTACACGCCCTAGCATTTTGTCGCATTGCTCATGACTCACCCTGCATATACATACACATGATTCTAAGAAAAAACGATAATAGTTGGTAGCAAGTATATCTATAAGTATATAGATTATCGTTTCGCTTAGAATCTTCATTATAAATCTCGTAGAAAAAACTGTATTCATCTTTGTTTTTTATGGAATTAGGAAACAGATATTTTAATTAAACTATTTCTATAACGTCTGATTTTAAATAATTGACTGGAAAATAAGAAAATTAAATTCGGACGGTTGGCAAAAAAAGTTTTTGCAAAACAACAAATTGCAATTTAATAATTGCGATACAAAAAAATGGGGGAAAGTTTTTGCGTAATGATTGATAACTGTTGAAAATTAAAATTTATTTTAATAATTAAGGAATGAAATTTGCGAAACGAGTTCCGTCCAAATGACCCGAACCCATAAATAACTCTGAATGTTTTTTTTTATGGTTGAGCATTCAGATAAACATAATATATTTCTGAGTACCTAAACTATAAAAACCTATCCATTATCCAAAAATAAAAATGCAATTAAAAATATTGATATGATCTATTAGAATCATAATTTTCTTTCTTATTCCTGAATTATATTATTCTATTATGCAAGACCTTATTAAGTATAGGTGCATCAATTTATACTCTCTACTAAGCCAAATTGATATACTTGAATTTTTGTTGATAACAATATGATCAATTTATAAAAATAACAATGATGTGGCGGCTTCTTTTGTTTTTTTTTTTTTAGTTTAATTGTTTTTATTTAGCAAGAATACCTACGTATATATAAACTTAATAATATAACTTAATTACATTCAAATATTATCTAACCTTTATGACAAAGCAAGGGCGTATGCAGGACTCATTTAAGAACCAAAATAACCTCAGTTAATGTTGGTTTAAGCAATTTCACTTACATATATATAGAAAAAGGATGTCACTATTGTTAAGAGTTAGTGAGGTAATGTTCATGTTGTGTTTTATTTAAAAAAAAAGGAAACGTTTAATGTACCTAATCCGTAGTTAGTAAAAATCATTTTATCTTGGCATTTGTCTTTAATTTCTTTATGAAAATATTAAAGAACAAGAATAAATATTAGGTAATGAGTTTTATATTTGTTTATTTAATCTTAACTAGTGCATATTAATATATTTGATGACGTTTTGGGTGTTCGAAATTATATTCGAACTTTCTCATTTCGCCAAAATAGCTGAATCGCTTTTGGCAAAGAAGTGAGTAAGGCGAGTCATCAACATAGCTGAATCTCGGCACAGGTCATTTAAAGTATTTTATTGGTGTTCAAACCCGGTTTCCTTGACAAGATTCGTAAAAAAAACGCATACAATTCACGAATGGGTCGCGAATTGAAAGGTGGAAAAAGGTGGGGTAGCTATCATTAAGTATGTTCACTTTAAATGCCATCTTGTGTTGAATGCTTGATACCAAATCTACGTTATGTGCATTTTTAACAATAAACCTGAAATGCAGTTACATTAGGACTAAAAATATCACGTACATCAAATTAAGCAAAATCGTTAGAGCCGTCTGCGATAAAATTTAGAAAAACTAAAACCGTTGTATGGGGGGACTCGTTATGGCGGGGCTAAAACAAAAATTCGAATTTCTTCTCTAGGGAATCACCAAAAAGTACTACACACGAAGTTTGAAGAAAATCCAAATAACCGTTTAGGCTGTAGATCGGGGCACAGACAACCGCACATTCGTACATCATACGCACAGACAGACTGACGGACGGCATGACGAAACCTACTTTTTTGGAATTCTCTATCGTCATGTCAGGTTTGATTAAAACCTCGAATTTTTCTTAAACGAAACCAATATTTGACCTATTGAGCAAGTAAAAATCATATTTGATTACCACTGTTGTCAGGGTAACAGAATAGGCAACTAGTAACCTCCGTGTTATTCACAAATTTGTTTAGATGAATTTCCTTACCATGAAAGTACTATGGAAATGTATATACAATGGAATAACTTAAAAAATCGATCTTTAGGCGAATCATACAGCAAATTCAAGTAGTCAAGACAAATCATAATTCGACCCATTTTAACGGCTTGAATTAACTCTTCTTTGATATCGTACAGACTTACTCGTTGCTTCTTCATAAACTCATTGCGTAAGCGAGTCCCTAAAATTTTCTTTTACGTCTAGTTCCGTCCCAAGCAACAAATGTATTTTTGTTTTTAATGAACGATTTAGCCAATAGGTGTGTATGTAAGTAAAGGTGCGTTTTCGTGTTTAAATATCCATGAGGATTCCACCCAAGGATTTGTTGATGTTTCTATTATTCTTAATGCTTCCTTATGATTCCCCAAAAAAATAGTACTGGCCTTGGAGAAAGAATAATTTGCTTTTTCTTTATAGTCATGATCATGTTAAGGAGCCCTTTAGATGCTTCAAATGTTTATCACTGCGGAACACGAAAAACATAATGATAAGGATAACCGTACCTTGCCTCATTGATGTAATTTTGATATTTTTGTTTGCTTTTTCAAAGCTTTAGAGCTGAAGAAATGTTATTACTGTTAAGATGTAGGAAAACACGGTTAGATCGTTTAAATTCGCTACGATTTATTATAATGATTAATTTAATTAATATGAGTTGATAAACAATAAAATGCACGACTGCGTCGCTCGAACTTGCTCTTGTAGCAAACTATGAGACTACAAAAATTAAAATTTATTAAATTCTGAAGAAAGTTCGAAAGATATCAAAAAATAGAATAAATGTGAGATCAACTTGTATGGCAGCTATCAATAAATGTAAATGCCATCTTATGTTAAATGTCAAGTTTGAAATCTGTACTGAATTTAAAAGGAATCAACTGAGCTGTTACCAAGTTATTGCGAGACTTGTAAAAACCGTTAATCCAAATCTCCGTTATGTGCATTTTTAGGTAACAAAAAACTGAAATGCAGTTATATTAGGACTACTGCAAATAACATACACCAAGTTTTATCGAAATTGTTAGAGCCTTTTTTGAGAAAATTTTGGGACAAACTAAAACCGTTATATGCGGCAGGTACCCGTTATAGCATTTATTGAATTTCTCCTCTAGGAAATCACCATAAAGTGCTTTATACGAAATTTGAACTAAATCGGTCAAACCCTTCAGTCTGTAGGTCGGTGCACAGATAACCAAACATACGCACATCCGCACAGACAGACCGACTGACGGCATGACTAAACCTACTTTGTTGGGCTTCTCTAATCATCGTAATGTTAGGTTTGATTTTTTTTGTACACGAAACCAATACTTCAAATGCATTGATATCAATAGATTTCGTGAGTTTTAAGCAGTCTCGGAAGCCGTCATGCTCCACGCATCCCAAATAGTATATATGTGGCTTTAAGCATTATACAACTTTGGAAAAACTCTTGATGTTTTATAGTAACAGACTTTTTGTTTTCCTTTTAATACCCCTAATTATATGTACATCGTAATGATAGAAACAGGACTGTCTTCACTCTTCATACGCTCACTTCAGCTCCACATACATATACATACGAACTACATAAAGAAAGACTACCTAGTAAAGGTAATCAAGTTATTAAAATAGTAATAATAAAATATATGCTGAGTGGTTATGCAGATGGTTTGGAATTCAGCTAAATTTGGATTTAAAAAACATCAATGAACCGAATTATTTAAAATAGTCACTCTAAAAACTAATTGAGGCCGTTGACATCAAATATTTTGATCGTTAGAGATAATACAAGATATCATTTCGGTGCATTCATATATCGCTATTTAGAGCAGACTATGCTACAGTTTGAAACTATTTCCGAGTTGGGAACATTCTGAAGCAATTATCTTTATGGTAAGATTACGTGGTAAAGCTTAATGCATCAACTACATATTATGTAGATACTGCATAGAGATGAACTGCCGCTGCCGTTATTGTGTAATATTTGAATTTAGAGAGAAAGAGAAAATGTGCTGCATTTTTCAGGAGGATGTCCCATGTTGCAGGAATTAAGAGGATACTTCTTAAGAAAGAAAATGGACTGGAAGTTTCAAAGCTATTTAATTAATGTTAAAAGTGATATTGTTTGTAAATAAAGTACTTTAAGATATCAATCAGACAGACGGCAGATGCCGCGTCCTATATTTGATTTTGTATTATTTTATTAGTTGTTATATGAAATGAAATGTTAAATAAAAATCACTCAACTTACTAAAAGGTCGTGTTTTTCTCAACATCTAGTAATTAAACGAATATTATTTAAAATATTAATTAGTTAAAATATTATTATTTCTTCAACTAAATGCACGCATAAAATGATTTTACAAACACTATATTAAATGATCGATGTCAAATTATTGACAGTGTAAGGTTCGTTTTACAAAAAGTAATTATTTATACAACATCTTGTTAAAGTCAAAAAATGCTCTTTATATTTTTAAAGCTTTTATCTGTGTTAAGCCATCATACTTATTCTATGATCTAATCTTATGAAATATTCTAATTAAAGTCAAAAAATGCTCTTTATATTTTTAAAGCTTTTATCTGTGTTAAGCCATTATACTTATTCTATGATCTAATCTTATGAAATATTCTATAAATAAACTCACACCCTTGAACTTCATTTGTATGCTAATAAATACAGTATAATTAAGTTGGTGATGATAACGTTATAAAAATAATAATGAATTACTCAAAATATGATAGTAGAAAATAATTATAGTTTAAATTGAAAAATAAATAAGTGGTTTTATGCTGAATTTTGATAGATACCTAAACAAAGTTATTCATTAGCATTTTGAACCTTGTAGAGAAAAAACTGTGGAAACTGCTATTATACACTGCCGGTCATTTGAATAGGGCATCTCGAATGTTGATATATACCTTTTAAGGTCCTGTCAATGTGTCGAAAAAATGAGGTTATTTGGAAATATTCCCAAGTTAATGAAACATTCACAGATTGTGATTCACTTGGAAGACCGCCCTTAGTCAGAAAAAAGTTTTTGACCTTTATTCCAAATCGAATGGGAAAATCCGCCAGAAATTAAGCTTTTCGGATTTTTCAAATCGAAAATGGAAAAAACACCAGATTTACGATTTCTAAACCAAAAGAAAAAACATGCCGAAATGAAGCATTTAAAGGCATTGTAGCAAAAATAACATTGTAAACTCCGCGCCGCCGGAGCAGGCGCAGGAACATAGCTCTTCGGGACATACATAAGCCCAAACTCGCACCCATCCCAAATCCTATAGTGGAATTTTTTGAATAGGGCGTTATTTCCTTTCAAAGTGGGGATAACGACCCGCGGGCCTTGTTGCACTGCACCCGAAAAATAGTATCTGGCACACTCTGGTAAAATGGTTTTTAACTTCTTTTCTGTAGTCCAGTTTTGCTAAACCAACTGTGTCACCCAACATAAGCTATTTCCAATCATCTGGCAGACGCCTATTTCAAGCGTTTTCTTAATGAACTGTTAGCTAAATTGCCTGTTTCGCTTAAATGAATTTTAACTCTCTTTCTGTAGTCCAGTCCCACTAACTCAACTTTGTTGCTCAACCTAGGGTTCAAATCGTCTGGCCAGACGTCTATGTCAACAGGTTTCTATACAGTATTAAGCCTGAGTTCTGAGTTTTCAACTCACTTTCTATAGTATAATGCCAATAACGCAACAGCAACATCGTTGCTCCGCTTAGGGAATGCCCAATCGTCTGGCAGGACAGGAATTTGAAAAACATATTTTAGTAGGTACGTAAATTTTCGGAAACTGATAACTTTTATGTGATAATAAAATGTTTAAAAAATTATTAGAATTTCAATTCCAGAGAGATATCTGTGCTAATGACAGGCTTGTATGCAGTTCACTTTTATCGTATATTATTATTATCTCAATTTTGTTTTCATAAGTAAGATCCCTTACGATTTGCCATTCCAAGAATGTGAGAACCTCGATCACAAAGAAACCTGTCAAAATAATATGCCCTTTGCGTCTGTCTATATAGTTAACTAGATGTCATTGTGCCGTTTTGCAATACAATAACACACAAAAAATATGAATTGCGGATATAAGTTAATTATTAAACAATAAACGTAACAATGATACTGTCTCCCTTCAAGCGTCACAAAGTCCCAATAATGCAACGAGTTTTCTGTGTCGCATCAATTTGCTATCAACAATGCAAATTAATTGCAATCAGAAGAAGAATAAAGAATAAAAGCTGAACAATTGCACAGGCACACGTTAAAGTCGGTCGTCAATTTATTATATTGAATAGAGTAGGTGTTCGACGAGCTATACAGGGTGAGTCATGAGCAATGCGACAAAATGCTAGGGCGTGTAGGTTGCGTTGAGATAAGAAAAAAATCGTATGGGAGGGGGGTCTATTCCCCTCCGTTTAGCCGGGAGGGGCAATTTTCGAAAAAACTGACTTAAAATGGGAAAAAAATTATTTAAAATCAACGGCTTCATTCACAATGCTGTGCGATACGTTTTTGAAAAGCCAATAACTTTTTCTTTCATTCTGTGTTTAAATAAATCTATTCTAAGAAATAGTTTTTGAAATATTAATTTTCAAAGTCAAAATTTTGAAAAAAAAAATTGAAAAATTTTACGTAATTAAGTGCTAATTTTAATTTCAAAATTCAATGCTGTTATTAATTTTAAGTCTAAATAAGAAAACCGGATGCAAAAATTTTATGTCGTTCTCAAGAAATTAAAAAAAAACCAAAACCACCTTTTTCTAAGAAAAACATTTATTTTTATTGCAACCTACACGCCCTAGCATTTTGTCGCATTGCTCATGACTCACCCTGTATATTGGTGGTTTATGCATGTTTAAGTTAATCTGGTTTCGCGCCAATTGCCTTAAAATCCACCGGTGCGGTTACGATTACTACACTTCAAGATGAGATTTTACATTTTTCTAGTTCCTAACTTCGATTCGGTTAGGTAAACTCATATTTGAAATTGTTCCAATTTCGTAAAGATCTATTTAGTAACTGCAACGTTGCACACGATTCCGATCTAATTCTTATTATCTTTTTTTTCTATTAATATTTCCAGGTTAATGACTGAATAATAAGCCGATTTAAAATAGTTCATTCATATGTAGAAAATAAAGCGCGAACTCCTCCACAAAGGAATATCTCAACAAAAGCAAACAAGCCAAGTGAGTGGAAGACTCGCATATACAATAAAAAGAAAAGTAAACAAAACTGCATCCCCCACACCGCAATGAGTGTTAACGGTGACTTGATGGTTGTCAGGAACGGACGTTCCACAAGTCAAGTGTCAGTCTACAATTACCCGGAGCATTTGAATCCATTTTACGAAGATGATAATCACAAACGCTTGAGATTTTGGAAGATCAACAAAAGCTCAAAAGATGGTCAGGGCAGACGAAATAGTTTTTCCTTGGGTGGTCTCAAGGACATGTGGTAAGTGATACGTTATTGGCATTTACCTATTTTTTCAGAATATAAATATGTACAGTACATATAAAAGCAAATATAAATCCAGACAAGTTATTAAGATGACAAATAAATAAAAAAATGTTGATGCGAAAATTCTGTATGACCAACCCGACTGCATATTTTTTTTTTCTATCGTTAAGGTCTTTATAGTTATTTTTGTCCGATAAGCCATTCTTTAGTTAGCTTTATTATAAGCAATTTTCAAAAGGACACCCCAACCGCCAATTTTTTTTATAAAACACCGGAAACACACAAACTAACCAAATCCAATCATAAAATTCTTTTGCATTATGGAACCCACATTTTTTAAAAGTTCATATTTATGCGTATTTGTATTTGTACCTAAATAAATTTTAATTTAAGCACGACAGGGTCGCACAAACTTGCTCTTGTTGCAAATTATGTTTATATTACGAAAAAAAATAATTCATCAAAATTATGTGGGTAGAGGACAAAAACAATATGAAAGATGGCCTACACAAGAGATCAAGTTGTATGGTAGCTATCAAAAAGCCGTTATTAAGCCATAAAATTGAAATGCCATTTTGTGTTAATTATATAAACTAAATTTCATAGCAAATTAAAATGAAATCGTGTTAGCCGTTATCAACTTATGATTATAACGATTTTTTTTGAACAATAAATATTTACAATTTTGTCTCTTAATTCCACGTACCAATATATACAGGGTGATTGGTTTAAGGTGCACCAAAAAGCTTCAGCGTGTAGGTGGGATTAAGACAAGAAAAAAATCGTACAGGAGGGGGGGTCTATTTCCCCCCGTAAAGGCGGGAGGGGCAGTTTTCTAAAAAATTTACTTAAACCAGAAAAAAAATTATTTAAAAACAACGGTGAATGATACAAAACCTTGTTATATTTTTTTGGAAAGCCAGAAAATTACTCTTTTATTTAAATTTTAAATTAGGTTGTTTAAGTGAACAGTTTAAAAAAAATTAATTTTCAAACTCAAAATTTTGAAAAAAAAACTAAAAACAAAATGTTTAAACTAATTTTTTTCAAAATTTTATGTGATTAATTATTATTTTTATTTTCAAACTTCAATGCTCTTATTAATTTTTTGTCAAAAACGGAAAACCGAATGCCAAAATGTATTTTAGTTTTTGAGAAATTAAAAAAAAATAAAAGTAAAACTAGTAAGTAAAGTAAAAAGTTAATTCGTTTTTTTTATTATTTGATTAAAATCGGATGGTATGTAATAAAAAATAAAAAAGGGATAATTCCATAATTAATAATTGACCTGAGCAGGTCAAATTTGGGAAAACCAAAAAAAAAGTGTTTTTCTTGGAAAAAAATACTTCTAGTTTTTCTTAATTTCTCAAAAACTAAGATACATTTTGGCATCCGGTTTTCTGTTTTTAACTAAAAATTTAATAAGAGCATTGAATTTTGAAAATAAAAATGATAGTTAATTACATAAAATTTTGAAAAAAATTAGTTTAAAAATTTTTTTTTAGTTTTTTTTTCAAAATTTTGAGTTTGAAAATTTATTTTTATTAAAACTGTTCACTTAAACAACTTAATTTGAAAATAAAATAAAAGAGTAGTTTTCTGGCTTTCCAAAAAAATATAACAAAGCTTTGTATCATTCACCGTTGTTTTTAAATAATTTTTTTTCTGATTTAAGTCAATTTTTTAGAAAATTGCACCTCCCGACTAAACGGGGGGAAATAGACCCCCTCCCATATGATTTTTTTCTTGTGTTAACTGCACCTACACGCTCAAGCTTTTTGGTGCACCTTAAACCAATCACCCTGTATAATAAAAAAAATTGTGTTTTTTTTAAATAGTGTTGGCACATAAGCTCCTAACTTCTCACAATGTCAAGTTATTTGTAAAGAATAAAAATATATATAATTAAAATAATAATAAAAGAATGAGATACGTTGTCTTCTCGGTTGTCCTTGTATTTTGGTGGTGGAGCTATATATATGGATGTCGTCTCTGTTCACTTAGCATAGCTCTTACCAGCGGATTAGTTTATGGTTGTCCAAATTGTTTGTTAGTCTTCTAGCTGCATTTACCAGATATTTTCCAGTGGAGAGATTCAAGCTGCCTCGTAGAGTTGCTTATTGCTTTAGTGCTTCTGCAAATTGATAGAATTTTTTTTTTTGAAAACAACCAGTTTCTGTATGCTGGTTTTTGAAATGCCTTAGGAGTTACTTGTAGAGAAGCAAATGTTTTCTTCTGAGTAAGGGGCCGGTTATAGCGATCAGGAAAAACCATAAGGAAAAGTAGAAACAAATGAGAACAGGATTTTTTTCCTGATGTGCGTTTATAGCGATCAGGTAAAATGTGTTAGTAAGGCGCCGTTTATAGCGATCAGGAAAACGCATCAGGAAAAATGTTCAGATGGATCTTTTATGTTGTTTTAAATCGATTTTAAACACAAATACTACACTAATCGACTACAAATAACTCAAAGATTTTTTTTAATTATTTATTGTTTAAAATGTATTTCTTTATTTTCCTGACGAAAACTAATTTTTCGTGCCAGCTGATTGACATTTCAAAAAAAATGGAACAAATCGCACCAATTATTTGGGTTCAACAAGATTTCTGTCAGATAAAGTTTTTGCATTTCAATCAGGAAAACAGCCTGTTCACTGACACATTTTTCCTGATCGCTATAAACGCACATAAGGAAAAAATTCCTGTTCTCATTTGTTTCTACTTTTCCTGATGGTTTTTCCTGATCGCTATAACCGGCCCCTAAACAGGCTGTTTTCCTAATTGAAATGCACACGAAAAACTTTATCTGACAGAAATCTGTCAGTGCAACAAGTGAAAATTGAACTCAAATAATTGGAACGTTTTGTTCCATTTTTTTAAAATGTCAATCAGATTAAAACCTTGACATTTTTCTTACACGAAACCAATACTTGCCCTTTTGGGCAAGTAAAAAAACTAGTTTTCAAAAATTCTCATCCAACGATTTTTATTTAACTGATCACATATATTATATACGCTTTAAAATATGTACTAACCTATACTTACATATCTATATATATATAGGTAAAAGAACTGGTCCAAATAAAAAACGTTTGTTTTTCTTTTTTTGTACAATTGTAACTCAAATATTACTTACGACAAAAGTTCCTGGCCTTACAAACCTATCGGAAAATGAATTCTACAAAATTTGATATTTTGCAGAATTTTTGATATTTAATAAAGAAAGTGTCCAATACAACGTTCTATCGCATGTTTAGTTGAACTAACAACATCTCTTTTGATTAAGGTATCGCACAAAATATAAATTTTATTATGTTTCCATTAAATGCGTGATGTTGTTAAAATAGGGTAATTATAATATTTAATTATACCTTCGATTGTTCGTGAATATAGCAGATGTTTTACAACAGAAAAGTTTTATACATATAATATAGATAACCTTTGGATTTGTGTATTTTGTGGACTTGCCTTTAATAAACTTATATTTGAAAATGGGGAGAGCAGCTTTTATAAAGGCACCTGAATTATTGATACTTAACATGTGGATGAGCTATAACTTACACTAAAAACTTCACAATATCAAAGCATATAATGATAATAATAAATTGAACCATCTGGAAAAAGTCAAAAAGGTATGTATACGGCTTCGGTTGGAATGGTTTTGATATAATCAGCTTTTTATTCAATCTTCCTGCGACACGCGAAATTTGTTTTCAAATAAGGCATTAAGTAAGGCGTCAAACAGTAAAATTGGTCAAATGGGAAAAACAAGAAACAAAATACTGGCCTAGGTCCTTGCTCTTTAAGCAAGTTATCTAAGAACTAAGCTTACTAAATTATTTCAATACAAGTCATAATTACTAAAAATAAAAGGCACACAAACTTGCTCTTGTGGCAAGTTCTTTCCGTATTCTTTAAATTAAGTAATTCAATATGAAAACTAACAGCCCTACTTATAAAAAAAAACTCCTATTTGCTTCTTTAAGCTAACACAGAGATTCATAACTTATCTGTTTAATAACTTTTCTTATTAATAAACAAATAATAATTTCTCGTTATTTTATTTTCTCTCTCTTTACTTATCAAATCGTACTAAAATTATGAGAAAAGAGATCCTATTGTAAGAATATGTTCTGGAAAGAGGACATTTACAGAAATTCGTTTTATAATAAAGTTATTCTTTCCTTATCCTGCTGTATTTGGTGAGTTAAATTTATTTTGTTTTTATTTCATCGTTTGATTAAAATTACGAGTTATATGATGTTGCTATTTGGTGTTAATTAATAGGGGGTAAGAGTTTTCCGAGAAAATCTTGTATATGTGTATGAAGTGCATCTAACCTTTGGTTTGATTTGTTCGTATCATCCGCACGTAGATTTCATTTAAGGGTATCTTCGTTCTCTTTGAGTCACCCATATCAGATCCACATCTCTAACTTTACGATAGAATGCCTTTCCGAAATCAAATAAAATGCACGACTGGGTCGCACGAACTTGCTTTTGTATGGGTTTGAAAATATTCAATTTCATCTATACACATATGGAAGCTATTATTAAACGTCTGTTTAGCCAAAAACTTTAAATGCCATTTTGTGTTAAATAATTAACTAAACTTCCATACAAAATTTATATGAAATCTGTTAGATCGTGTCAATTTAAGGCCAAATTAGTAAAAAACCGTTAACACCTTATCTGCGGTATGTGCATTTTTAGCAAAAAACCTGAAATGCGGTTATATGTATAACAGACTTCAAATATAATGTACAAAAAGTTTTATCTAAATCGTTAGAGCCGTTTTCAAAAAAAAATTGAAAAACTAAAACCGTTATATGGGAGGTACCCGTTTTAGACGGGCTAAAACAAAATTTGAATTTCTCCTCTATCACCATAGAAAACTAAATAAATAGAACATCATTTTAGGGGGCTCCACCCACTTTTGTCAACAAACTTTCAAAACTGCAGAGATTTAACTCTGTATGCGTGCCCCCGCATTTCAAATGGGACTGTCAAATTTGGCTTTAGCTGTTCACACGTATTCACGTATAGAAAAGCTCGTGTAAACATTTTTTTCTACGGGAGAAGACGAAGGAGTACAAGTTGATGACCTGTGTCTATAACAAAGTGCTATATACGTAGTTTGAAGTAATGCACAGACAACCGCACATACGCACATCCGCACAGACAGACCGACGGATGGCATGACGATACCTTCTTATTTTTAGGTAAAAACACAGCATGCAAATCGCTGAAGGAATCAAATTTGTTTTCCATTCTGATTATTGCAATCTGGATTTCATCTGTGGTTTATTGACCTGAAACGAAATTGTATTGGTCATCGGCCATTTTGACCTTGAATTACTTTTGGCTGAGGTGAATTACTAAAAAATAAATGTATACCCCATTTGTTGAGTATTCAATTTTGTAAAACTGAGAACTATGTAGAATGTATCGTTTGTAAGTTACGAAAATCAGACGGAACTTTGTTATTCTTTTAGCAAATTGAAAAGTACGTTGTGCAGACCCTCTTAGTGTTAATATCAATTGCTCATATGTAAATAATCCTATTTTATAGTATTTAAACAAAACTTTAAAACTTGGTTCCGAGATTTTCTTTTGAATCACCTTAACCTAGGTACCTATATATATCTTAATTTGTAAAATAAAAGTCTGATAGGTATGTGCGTAGTGTAGAACATATCTGTTAAATTAAATAAATCAGAGTTATCACTTTCAAGAACCAATTCGGATTAACGAGACATTACTGTACCTTCTTATATATCAAATCTACTATCTTTCACCATTGTTTGGCTACAATGTTTTGTCCTATTGATATAGAAACAGACGATCAAATTGAGTTTGGCGCCTTTAAACATTAAGTTGAGCAACAAAATACTTTCAAATGTTCAATTACATAAAGATGTGATTCCCCTAGAGAAATCTAATCTTTTGAGGACATTGTTTATTCATATATGAAACATACTTAAAGATTAAATTAAAACAGCTCCAATTGTATTTATCATATATTTTCTTTAATATATGAACCAATCGATTTCACTGCTTGCAGTACAATTCCAGTGTTCTTTTTTTAAGTAAACATAATATTGTTGTATCAAATTCAAAATGAAGCTACCACGATAAATTAAAGCTATATATTATGTTATTTACCGATTGTTCAGACAAAAGCAATATTGACCTTTTCTTCCGCATGCACTACATTGGTTTGTTAGTCACACATAAATATAATCATTAACATCTATATGGTCATAGACCGTGCCTATGCAATATAATCATTGGCACTTGTCCAATTTTCCGAAGGGCAAAGAATTTTTGGCAGACATACAAAATGCGACCAACTTCTTGTTAGATGATTTTTTGTATTCCTTTTAAAAAAAATATTTTATGTGGAAAGGTATTACAAAGTCAATAAAGTTGATTGCAGTGTACAATAACTCATATCGATTTTACATTTAGGCATATGGTTCATGGTAGGTGTTTTAAAAAAAAAGTTTCAAAAATATCTAGCATAAGATTATTATAGGTTGAATGAAATATTGTTTTTTGTTTGTTTATTTGCAAGAAGTTAAAGATTCGTTCAAATCCTAACTCTTAAATATTGTGATAACAACACTCATGTAGGTAGATACTACAAATAATGATAAATTTAATGTACTACTATGTTGAGTAGTAAATTTTAAACTAAAACGGATGTTATTTTGCTTCTAATTGCTTACCAAATTCGTTTAATCCAGGAAAATTAGATATTACTCCTAAAAATTCTAACAAAGCTCGACTGAAGATTGATGGCTTGAGGAAACACTATACAAAGTACCTACCATAAATTTGGAAATGTGCGGCTAAAAAGTGCAGTGTTGTGCAAAAAAACATATTTTTTAACAATTTAACACGTTATTCTCGAAATTGACGGATGGTGCGATAAAAAAAGTTCGAGCTATTTGAAGAAAAATATGAAAACTACAATTTGTTACTTGACGCTTTTTCCAAAAAGTTCATAGATTCCAGGAAATTTGCGAAAATTGAATTTTTTTTGCAGGAAGTATTAGCCTCTGCCATCTTTAGACCCAGCTTTGAGGAATGTTCATAGAAGTAAAAATCTAATTTTTAGTCCAGTAAATGAAGGTTTTCAAATGGAAATAAATCCAACAGTTTTGAAACTTGGAACACTTACGTGTCTGTCGTGTCTGGAGATAACAAAAAAAGTCCCTAAGAATCCGACTGGAGCGCTTGCGGCAGTGAGGAGAAACATGTTGATTTTTCGAGTTTTCGACTTTATCTTGATAATTTATTTCCTAAAAAAGATATTATTGTACAAAACAATTTCAAGATAACATGTTACATTATTCTCTTAACTGCCGATAGATTTATTTTAAAAAATTTTACACATAGAAATCAAACAAATGCCAACATATTGCAAAAAAACTTAATTTTAATTTTAAATATTTTTTTAATATATCATTTTTTTTGTAAATTCAATGATTTTGTATATTTTATGATTTTGTTTGTATTTTTCATTTATATTTAAAAAAAAAAATATTAATATTAAATTTAGTTTTATTTTTGTGGCAACTTTCTACAAGAGCAAGTTCGTGCGACACAGTCATGCACTTTATTTTATAGTTTTTGTGGAAAAAAAATTCGATTTAAATGTATTTCCATACTTTTTCCATATTTCATCTCACATATGTATGTCACATAAAACATAAATTGTGTTGTGTTCAGCTTTTACTTAGAATGCGCGGTTCATTTCTACTGAGTGCATAGAGCGCGCATGCCAGGCGTAGCTTAGTCAAGCAAAATACGATTTCAAATATCTTGGTGTGCAAAACTAGACGCAATGAGCTCAGCTTAGTTTCGTCCCAGATAAAAAAGAGAATTCAATATTTTTCAAATATTTAATTTTATTAATGTTCAAAAAAATAGAAGAGTTACGTGGTTTATTGCATGAAAATAATTATTATAATTACTGCACCATTTTCTTTACACAACAAAATTATCCAAATAAACGATAACCTTGAAATCAAAATTAATGTATGATAATAAATATTGTATTTTCAAATTCCATTACAATGTGATAAATTAGCATCAAATTTAACTTAACAAATTATCACATTGGATACATAAACGTTGATAATTCAACATTCAACTTCACTTTTCATCAATGCAAACATTGAACGCAGCTAAATTGACATCTTACAAAACCCCTACCCTACCTCGGTTCTGTTCATTTATACTGAAGCACAAGTTCGAAGTCTACATAATCTAGAAAATCCATCTGTTATGAGGTCAAGTAGCAAGCAAAACAGCACGTCGGGCTTAAATTGATGCTAAATGATATTCACATAAGTGTAAAGTACTTCAAAGCTGATCAATTGTTGTTTTACGTTACATCATCAGTAATCCAGCAAAGTCTTACTTAAAAGTGCAATATTTTCAGTGCAATATGATCACTTGACACACTGGCAGTGATCCTATCGGACAAAGCTTGCTTTTCATATATTAATATTGAATCTATGACTTTTCCGCCAATATTCACTTAATCACAACTAATTTACTATAGTTTACCAACATGGAGTACAATTTCAAGTTGAGTAGATTTGTTAGTTCATTAAACACAATACGGTTGTAGTTTAAGTATCTAATCTATACTAAGCAAAATTTCTAACACATAACTAAATAAAAGCAATTATTCTGTAGTACATTTATGTATGTAGGTAAGGTATATTATAAATATTGGACTTTTCTAGAAATCAGAAAATCTTTAAATATTGGGAATATGTACAGGGTGTACATAAATTTATGTAAAGTGTGAAAAATAAAACATATTTTACAAGAAATAATCTTTAATGAAATAATCTTTAATGATTTATAAATTTATGTATGAAGATAAAATAATCATGTAACGAACTATACGCGGGTCCGATTACTTAACACGATGACGATCTATAGTAAAAGTTTAGATGAATTTTTGCAGTGCATTGGTTAAAAAAATAAAGTGCACGACTGGGTCGTACAAACTTTCTCTTGTGGCAAGTTGCCACAAATATAAAATAAAATTAAATTAAAATAAATTTGATACATTTTTTATTAAATATGATAAATAAATATAAATAAATAAAGTGCACGGCTGGGTCGCACGAACTTGTTCTTGTATAAAGTTACCACATACATAATATTAAATTTAATAATTTTTTTTCAATAAAAATGAAAAATACGAATAAAATCATTGAATTGTTTTCGAGAAAATTAAGCTTTCCAAAACCGTTATATGGCAGGTACCGTAATTTTTTGAGCTAAAAAAACATTTCAATTTCACCTCTAAGGAATGGTCTAGAAACCCTACATAATAAATTTGAAGACATTTGGTTCAGCCGCTTAGGATGTAGTTACTTCTACAACCAGACTGACAGACAGACAGACAAAATTTCCGGTGCCTAATAATCGCAAGTAAAAATACATAAAATAAAAATACATATAGGAATTTTTATTAAAAGTGCTAACAATACTTCAATTTCAAAGCAAAATCAAAGTATGCAGAACTTTTTGTTGCATACATTTATTTTTACCAAAAAAAGAAAAATTCCAAAATCATTAAAACAGTTTTTAAATAAGTTTTTTTTTGACGAATAGTTTTTAATGCTGAATAAAATATTTTATTCAAGCCATTTTCAAAATATTGAATTTACAAAAAAATAATTAAAATTAAAAATAAGCACTTCTACTAAAACTTGTTCAAGTCATCTAGTTTTTTGGCTAAAGAAAAAATAGAACGGTTCTATGGGAGGTAACTTTAATAAAATTGCCAATATTTTTTTTTTGCTTTCCTTTTTTTGTTCAGATCTAAGCTCTGAACAGAGTTCAAACGTTCAGAGCATGTCAGAACGCTCGGTTCATGAATGAAAAAATACAAGATTACGACACTTGGTTTTTTTTCAGCTTTTTGTTGTTGTGTTTTTGTCATTTGTGACGTAAGCACAAACAGAAAAACAAATAAATGGTGGAATCTTCTTATGACTTTACCCCAACCAATGAGAAAAAGAGTGCAAGGTGCTTACGTCAAAAGTGAAAATTACGTCACAAGTGAAACAACAACAAAGTGAAAATGCCAAAGTGTCGTAATCTTGGATTCTTTCATTCATGCGCTCGGTCAATTTATCCTGAGCTCATAGAGCGAGCTCTGATCGTGCTCTGCACTTATAAAAAAACACAAATTTTGTGCTCTGAGCACAACTTTTATTTATGACAACTCTGACTCTGCTCTGAACTAAAAAAGAAAAACGCCTCTTGTAGTAGGTACTTATAATCGCAAGTAAAAATGAGATAACAATCAAACATATGGCATTACGATGAAATCGAATACAAAAAAAGGTAGGTCTGATAAAAAATGACAATATTGTGTGTAATGACAGCTGTCAGTCTGTACCGTCACTTCCATACTACACGGGTGGGTTGAATGTGAGTCAAATTTTGTAGGTAGATTTAGTGTTTTTCGTATAATATCACCGGAGCAATTTTTGTAGGTCACTGCAGGTCTAAAAATAACGGTGCCTGATTCCATATAACCGTTATCAAAAAATCTTATTCATCTCAAAACTATGTCTCCGTAGCTTTCAACCAAATTACATGTGTATAATGAAGTTTGAAAGGTGTTTTAAACAGTGGAAAAGAAACTTTCAAGAAAATTTGTTTACTAGTACTTACCTGCCATATACCTAACGGTTTTTTTCAAATTTCGACTTTCTCGATAACCGCTGAAGCTGTTTCTAAAAACTCTTACATTCAAATTTTCGTAGCTATTTCAAAAAAAATGGTATACGAATTGTTTATAAGACTGTTTCATTAAGATCTAATAATTTTTAAAAAAATGTTTTTGTGATGCAATAGTTCAAAACCTGTTGACGAATTCTTATTAAATTTATTTTACTACTTTACTTTTACTTACTTTTTGGCCAAAATATTTTGTGTTATTTTGGAAACAAATTAACAAACTAGTTAGAATTCATGTGCTTAGGATAGAAAGGTGGTGCTGTGCAATCTTAGCTTTAACATAATTTTTTTTAACCAAAAGAAACTTTTTGAACTTTAATGATGCAAAAAAAGTGGTTGGTAAAAAAGAGTCCTGTTATTATTAAATGAAAATTAACCACAGTTTTTATTATTCAATTAAGGTAGAAATTATATGCTATGAATTTATTTCGTGTTTAATCTCTTCGGAACGAATAAGATCTTACTGAGTTCTTATTGCTATACATATCGTTTTCTTAACGCAGCATTTTCTTTTTAAACATTGATATTCATATTTATTGTTTTACTTTTAATTACAGGGCATTTAAATCATTTCGAATGAAAAAAAAATCATCGAGCTTAGGCATAAATAAAACATCTGAAAGTCCACCACCACTTCGTCGAGATATTTACAACAACGGCAACGGTTACAGTACCTATGATCCACGTATGCGTTACACAACTGGAGCGACAAATGGTAGTCTTGGCGATAATAATGCATTTCAAAGAAACGTCCCATATCGAAGTTCGCTTCAAGATATGAGAAATGCTCAGGTAAATAATATTTTAAGTTTTCCTAACATAATTATTTGAATTTCAAATCCAACAGCAGGATCCAAACACAACCAGAATAGGTTTCAATCGAAATGATAGATACCGTAGCACAATACAAACGGCCACATCAAGCGGAAGCGAGCCTATACAATCACTAACATTACCAACATCGCGAAGGTACGTGTATCG
Organism: Baccha elongata; assembly: GCA_951217065.1. Taxonomy (NCBI): domain Eukaryota; kingdom Metazoa; phylum Arthropoda; class Insecta; order Diptera; family Syrphidae; genus Baccha; species Baccha elongata. Next base: position 212,001,144 of record OX578272.1, read on the forward strand.
TGGGTCTGTTACCCCACAACCTGTACGTTATCTTGAATTTAATAGTGACTCTTTGGGAATGATTAGTCGCGGGTGAGTTTACGCATTTCTTTGCGTTCCTTTGAAATGTTTTATTTTCATCCGTTGCAATCCGTTTCAATTATGTATAATTTGTTTCTCTGTCGTTTGTTATATTGTTTCGCTATGTCGAATTTTCCGTGCAGTTACTAATCGATGGAAAAACAATATGTATTATATATAAAAAAAAACATACATAAAATACATACATATTTCATCAAATACATTATACGATACAAACAAAACATAACAGTATAATAAGTTCACTTACTAACTAACAAATTCTATTCGAAAACTAAATTTTAGTTAGCTTATTCATAACTAATATCATTTCTAATACTAAATAGATTAATAAATCCTTCATATTTGCCTTTTGTTTGGTTTAATTTTTTCTTTAAATACGTATACGCATCAGTGTACGCTCTTCTTTAATACAGTAGACTCTATTTCTTCTTATAAATTTTTCTAAGAGTAATTAAAAATTGAACAAGTCCAGAAAATGTAGGCACGTAATATCATGAAAATTTTCTGGCTCTAATTGGTCAATACCAAATTAACCCTTAAACTGAACTGCATTTGTTTTTTTTTTTTTTTTGCTAACTTTGTGTTTTTTTACGAAAATCTTAAAAAGTTCATATTTATTAGGATTAATTTCCATATTTCCTATGGAATCCGTTAAAAAAAAACAGAGGAAGTTTTGATTGACACAAAAGAATCAATGTCAATGAAAAATCCGGAAATGTTGACTTTATTACTTTCCACCGATTATTATACATAACATTATGCTACTTTTATATAAATATTGCTTACAATCAATTTGGTGAGTCACACCTAGTGGAGTTCTACAGAAAAAAAAATACCAAAGTTGTCAACAAATTAATCACCTTGGTTAAATGGGGAAATTTCGACATATAATTTTTCGACAAAAGCTGATAATATGCGTACATACATACATACATTTTTTGCTTTTTTGCACCCAAAGCTAATGTATTGTACACGAAAATGTAAGAGTTGATCACCTATGGTGTAAATTAAGTGTTACCCTTTACCCTTTACCCATTAAATGCGGTTGTTGACATTATGGCTAGTAAAATTTAATCGCCGTTGTTTAAATGTAGAAAATGATTAGTATTATGGTGGGCTCAACGGTTAGATGACATAATACCGTATCTAAAGCATAGAATACACGATACAATCACCGTACCGATTATCGTACATAAGATGGGCGATTATTGTATATCAGGCGTGTTTTGTTGGTAAGTGTTTAGTCACTTTAGCAAAATTTTGTATGTTATACGAATAGTGGCGATAAATTGGTCAGTAATTAAAGTGAACATAAAAGTGAAGATAAAATCTTGGAATGCCTGGAAAGTTTTGGCGCGAAATATATCAATACATTTTTTGCTTAAAGGTTGGTGCCTGGTGGCACCTATGACAGCTTAAGACATGGACTCCATATACAATGAATATTAATGGATGTGTTCATTGTGCTTTCCTTTAGGGCCGCGTTTTGCGGAAAAGTAAGAAGCTTTCAACCTACGAAAGTTGCAAAAAAGTTGTGATGATTTTGAACTTTTCGCTTAAAAACAAATAAAAATTGGTCAAAGCGGACCTTTAAATAAAATTATATAATTTGGTAATATTTTAGCTAAATAATGATTATTTATCCGGTTTTTATTTGTTTGTAGTGGAAGGTGGGGTACAAGTTGACCAACTCGGCATATACAAAAAGCCATACTTCGCAGACACATCCATACAATTATTTGAAACTTCGGCTTGGCATAAAGTCAAGAATACCAACTTTGAAATAAAATAAAAAAGTGGATACAAAAGTTAATATAGCGTTTTATTGGTTCTTTCCAGTGCTGACTAACTAAAAATTACCAACAAAACACGACTATCATGTGTGCACAATGAAAGCATCCGCTGTACTGACAATGCGATATCGCATGGTCGAATGCTATCGAGGCAAAACCAGATGTCATTTTAATGAAATCGTATGATAGTTGTACAATGTGTGTGCCATCTTGCGATATCGCTAACGATTTCGGCACGATTCGTGCCGGTATAGTGTATTCAATGCTTATAATAGATACGCAAGAATTGCCGATGATATGCGATTTAAAATTTATTGAGAAAAATCACTGTGAATTTAATTTTTCCTAAGGAGCTTTGATTAAACCTTGACATTAGAATTACGATATTTTGCTTGTGGCCAATAGGCCAGCCGCCAGACACAAAATTTGGGTTCGATAATGCAACAGAATGCCCATCCAATTTTATGTTTGGATATATGGTTCCCTAGTCTTTCAGGAGAATCCGATAAAAATGGCGGGGTTTTAGGAGGTTTGCTTTAGACGCCATATTGAAAAAAGAGTTTTTGCAAATAACTTAAGAATGGCTTATTGGACGAAAAAAGTTATTAATAGCTTTTCTATAGAAAATAAAACTTTGTTTTCAAATTTTCCTCATAATAGTGTAATACCTAAAAAAAAAGTACAGGCATGGAAAAAATAAAATTATATTTTTTATCGAAAAGCTGTTAATAATTTTTTCCTTCGATAAGTCATTCTTAAGATATTTGAGAAAACTAGTTTTTCAACATGGCGGCTAACGCAAACTCCCTACCATCCCGCCATTTTTTGTATACTTCTTACAGAGTAACGAACCATATTCAACTAAAAAATTAGATGGGTATTATTGTACATACATTTCTATAGTATTTTCATGCTGAATAATCACCGCCTGGCCACCTTAAGAAACTGGTGAATAACACATTTTTAGTTGTCTATTCTGTAACCCTGACAACAGTCGTAAACATATATGATTTTTGTTTTGTTTACGACTCTTATCAAGGAAATATGGAATTTAGAGCCAATAAAATACATTATATTATTATTAATTTGTTTCGTAGACGACTATTGTTAGGGTAACAGAATACACTTAGTAAATGTAAGAACCTCCAAATGTGCAGTTAACAACTTTCTTTAGATGGCGCTGCTCCATGGTTGTACTATAGAAATTTATATACAATGCTGTCAGTCTGTTAGTCTATCAGCCTGTCAGTCTGTCAGTCTGTCTGTCTATAGTACAACCATGGAGCAGCGCCATCTAAAGAAAGTTGTGAACCGCACATTTGGAGGTTCTTACATTTACTAAGTGTCTATTCTGTTACCCTACCAAAAGTCGTCAACAAAACAAATTAACAATATTTAATGTATTTTATTGGCTTTAAAATTCATATTTCCTTGACAAGAGTCGTTAACGAAACAAAAATCATATATGTTTACGACTGTTGTCAGAGTTACAGAATAGACAACTAGTAAATGCACGAACCTAAAATTGTGTTATTCACAAGTTTCTTAAGATGGCCAGGCGGTAATTATTCAGCATGAAAATACTATAGAAATGTATATACAATGGGTTGTACTATAGAAATTTATATACAATGGTACAACCATGGAGCAGCGCCATCTAAATAAAGTTGTGAACCGCACATTTGTAGGTTCTTACATTTACTAAGTGTCTATTCTGTTACCCTAACAATAGTCGTCAACAAAACAAATTAATAATATATAATGTATTTTATTGGCTCTAAAATCCATATTTCCTTGACAGGAGTCGTAAACAAAACAAAAATCATATATGTTTACGACTGTTGTCAGAGTTACAGAGTTACAGAATAGACAACTAGTAAATGTACGAACCTAAAAATGTGATATTCACAAGTTTCTTAAGGTGGCCAGGCGGTGATTATTCAGCATGAAAATACCATTGTATATATATTTCTATAGTATTTTCATGCTGAATAATAACCGCCTGGCCATCTTAATAAACTTGTGAATAACACATTTTTAGGTTCGTGCATTTACTAGTTGTCTATTCTGTAACTCTGACAACAGTTGTAAACATATATGATTTTTGTTTTGTTTACAACTCTTGTCAAGGAAATATGGATTTTAGAGCCAATAAAATACATTAAATATTATTAATTTGTTTTGTTGACGACTATTGTTAGAGCAACAGAATAGACACTTAGTAAATGTAAGAACCTCCAAATGTGCGGTTCACAACTTTCCTCAGATGGCGCTGCTCCATGGTTGTACTATAGAAATTTATATACAATGAAAATACTATAGAAATGTATATGCAATGGTTGTACTATAGAAATTTATATACAATGTGGGTATTCTGTTGAAGAAAAAAGTTTTTGCCGAATGGCCTACAAGCGAAGTTTATAATTGAAAATAGTTAATAATTGAAAATAGTTAAAAACAATAAAAAGTTTAAAAATACCACAATCATATTTTTTGCTAAGTGGAGTAAGTTTTTCCATTAAATTTTATATCGCAGTCTGTAATCATCAACAATTATTGCATATTAGATACGGTATATGATGTTATCGTACTAATGAGCCTACCATCTATAATACCAGGGCGAAAGGCTTATTTATGGATTAAAGGTCAGAAAACCTTGAGAATGATTATAAATACAGATGTTCAATGAAATATATCAGGTGATTTAAAGTTAAGTTTACCATTTTGAAAAAAGAGTTGATGCGATACTCTTGACTTCTATATTCTATTGGTCGTCGAATAATGTTCTTTTTTTAATTTTGTAATCATAATAGCTCTGTGGTCAAAGGGCAAAATTTTATGCATTCTTCAAAATTTTCGTGAATACATTTTTAAAGCTCAAAATATTGTGAAAATTCATAAAATTTATTTGCTTTCTTGTTCATAAAAGCTTAGCTTTTTTCAAATAGCAACCAAATGCTTCATCTTTGATAAACTCAACATAAATATAATATATACCTAACGGGGTTGGTCACACAATATCCTTGTTCTCACATAATATGTAGGTATAATGTATTTTTGTTTATGTGAATCTGCATTGAAATAGTGTGTGTCAAAAGGATGAAACTAAAAATACTTCTTTTTCTTAATTTTTGAACAGATCGTCACAAGTAAGTGTGGCCAGCACAAATCCCTTTGATGATGAAGATGACGATGACGTTGTTATGGGTGGACTATCTGCTTCTTCTACCCCTGCTAAACATCCACCTCGAAAAAAGCGACGTGCTCCACCACCACCAATTCCCGTAAGTTTATACATAAATTTAATTTTAAAAGTCCACTTAGTAGAGTGTTAAAGTCTGATTTTTTTACAAGAATTAAAAAAACTCAATTTGATGTCTTACATAATTATTATAAAGTTACCATTAAAAACAATAAAGTGAAAAACAAATCAGATGACGAATACCTCTACCTTGTTAAGAGATATACATTTTTTGTAGAATTAAGCATGTACTTTTTTCCAAACATTAAATAATCATTATTCGCATGCCCGCTTCACAGAATCAGGTCTGGATACCTAGTGAAGGCAGTTTAATTAATCGAATTATTGGGTAATTTATTTTTAGATTTAAACAATTTGTTTGTTCGTTTAACGTCGAACTGGTATTTTTTGTGTAATCGCACAATTTTGTATTTTTGTTTGTTTGTATATTTAGGAACACCTAGCAAAAACTTCATACAATAATGTAAGTCTGCAACATTTTTTGTTCACTGTGCTTATCTATTTTATCTTAAGTAACTCCTCAATATATAGGTACAATGATAGCGAATCGAACGATAAGATAAGTTCTATTTGTAGTCTTGCTTTTGGTAGGAATTTGTTCACCAGAAGTAAAAAATGCACAAATATTTAATTCTCGGCAAGTACAATATGTATTTGTATTGTATAAGGAGAAATCGCGTCTGTCGTCTCTTCTACTTTGTGAATGAACCAAAGTTAATATCTATACCTTGATTTGTTTGTAGAGCTTACAATAGTCCCCAAAATTACGGACTACATCAAAATTATACTTAAAAATCATCACGATCTGACCAAGTCTACCTTGGGGTTCACTTGCTTCTTCCAATCACATCGATATCGTCAACATTATGTAAGTTGTTCGATAGATTTGTTAAAAGGCTTTGCATGCTACTATCTATTCAATTACAATGTAAAAGCATCTACAATGAAAGTCTCACTGTCCTAGCCTCTTATCAATTTTAAATGAAGTATGAGTTTTTTTTGACGCAGTTAGGTTCCAATGGGTTCCAATGATGGAGTAAAATATAACCACATTTTTACAAACAAAATTTTAATATGTCTTATGCGTATGCCCAGTTTTGTCAATTTGCAGGAGTATTGTGCATTTCTATCGCTATGAATCGGTTGTATCCAAAATTATAGAGAGCAAAATTCTATACCTTTGTTATGTAGACAATTTTTTTGTAAAATAATTTATTTATTGCTCATAGTAAACAAAAAATGAGCCCAGGAAAATTAGAATTTTACTTTGAAAAAATTCGGACAAAGCTGGATTTTGTTGAGACGGTTTTGTCTCGTTTTTTTTTTTTAATTTTGAACTTTCTCGGCAACCACACTGCGGGTCCTTACCAAATTGTATTTATAGAAGGGCCTAGATAGCCGAACAATACTGACGTACTTAATTTAAAAAAAAAAAATATATCAATAAAAGAATGTTTATTTTGAAAATTAAATATTTTGAAGACCTATTTTTTAAAATTTTGTTTTCGCATACATATTATTAATTTGCTAAAATTGGCATACTCAAAGTTGTTTGAAAAAAAAAATAGATTTTTTCAAAAACTGATTTTGGTAAAAAAAAAACTAATATATTGTAATATTTAATAATTACTGACATACCACGATTTTCTCGGAAAACTCTGGTTTATTTGAAATTGATTTTCAAAGTTATTTGTTTTTATTATTCTTTTAATTATTTCTTATATATGCCAATATTTGAAAGAGTTTAAGAAATGATTTCATATAAAATGATTTTGTGAAGGTTATTTTAAGTTCTTGGTAACGTAACTTGCCACAGGAGCAAGTTTGTGCGACCTAGTCGTGCCTTTTATTTATTTAGTATCAGCAATAAATAATTATTTTTCAAGAAAGTTGTCTTCATTAACGGCCCTTAGCTCTTTTCAGCTCTGGTTATTTGCAACCTAACAAATGTTTTTTTCAATTTTTAACCATAGATTTTTTTTTATTGGAAAAGTTGTGTTTTTTTTTGCTTTTTATTGCTGCGTATTCAATGCATTTGTCAATTGAAAACAAAACATGACAAGTGCACTTTTTTTCATTTGCTCCCTATGGACGGTCACGTGCTCTTTATAAACAATCAAGTGTCCACTCAATTTTTTTTTTTTTTGTTGTTATTAATCATTATTTCAAATCCCAAATTAATTATTAACACATATGTAATAACAAATTACATATAGAGTTTTTATTGTTTGAAATAGTAAAAGATACTCTCAGCTGTAATCGAGGTTGTAATTAACAAGGTGCCGAGTGCATCTATCGGATATATTAATTAATTTAAGTTGAAATCAGAAGTATGTATATAAAGAAAAAGAAAAACGTAAAAGCAAAAGAAGGAAGAAAATAAAAAAATTAATATAAAAACATACAAATAAAATATAAATAGCAAGCACATGATCCAAGCAATGCTGATAGGTATTTAAATTAAGGGAATAAAAAAAATTTCTATAGAAGAATAATTACATGAGAAAAAGCCAACTTTTAAAGTGGTGCAAAAAAACTTGTTTTACTCTTTCGCTTAAGATAAGAATAAATTAAACTTTTGCATCCCTGTTCCCAGATATGATGCGCTTTTTTTTGCAAGGGAGTTAAAAGTGGATTTTCTCTGCATGAGTGACGAATTTAAGAAAAAAATGTTTTATTTCTTTAATTTTGGTGTCTATAGAAACTTGTTTTTTTTTTACAAATATTTAGAAAAAAAAGTTGTGGGCCATGGGATCCTCGACAGAAGTGAAACTTTATTATTATTTTCTTATAAAAAAAATCTTTGACGTCGTACCTTTTTTGGACTACTATTTAGGATTTTTTCAGTCGGGATTTTATTATTCAGGAATTTGGTGGTCGAAATATCGACTGTCGGGATTTTGGTTGTCGGGATTTAAGGTCAGGACTTTACCAGTCGGGATTATGGGAGTCGGGATTTCTAAAGATTTAGATTCGGGATTTCTCGAGATTTAGACTCGGGATTTTTGTTGCTCGGATTTCGTCAGTCAGAAAAAGCATAATCAGCATCCCCTTGCAAGATAAAAATGCAATGATGTGCTTGCTCCATCCACCGCAGTTCGTTTTTTTCGGGAACGTGAAAAAGAAAATCAACCAACCATATTCAAACAACAAGAGATATGTCAGAGTACTTTACGTGAGGTACGCGGTTAAATTCGCGTAGTCAAAATGGCAAAAATGATACCTACTTTTGTAAAAAAAATAATTTGTTAAGTCTGTTACGTGGTAATGTTAATGTGTTAAGTGTGGTAATTAATAATATAATATATAATTTGAATATTTTCCGCTCAAGAACTAAATTTGATAGATTTTATATTGTTTAATCATGTATGGTGGTGGATTAGATTGTTTTCACAATAAAAAAGAATTGCGCTGATTTTTTAAGTTTTTGGCTAATTAATTTGACAGTAGAACTGAAAACCCAATCTACATTATGACAGTTTACGTGAGGAAGTCAACTACGCAATCAACTACGTGTAGCGTAGTAAAATGCTTTTTTTCTTTAAAAAATATGTTTTGATGTCTGTTACGTAATTGTAGTACCTAGCTACTGTAGGTATCTAACTTAAGTTTAAATAAATGTGGTAGGTACACGTAACGCGAACTGTAAAAGTATAGATTGATTGCTACCATTGTATACAGGGTGAGTCATGAGCAATGCAACAAAATGCTAGGGCGTGTAGGTTGCGTTAAGACAAGAAAAAAATCGTATGGGAGGGGGGGGTCTATTCCCCTCCGTTTAGCCGGGAGGGGCAATTTTCGAAAAAAACTGACTTAAAATGGGAAAAAAAATATTTAAAATCAACGGCTTCATTCACAATGCTGTGCGATACGTTTTTGAAAAGCCAATAACTTTTTCTTTCATTCTGTGTTTAAATAAATCTATTCTAAGAAATAGTTTTTGAAATATTAATTTTCAAAGTCAAAATTTTGAAAAAAAAAATTGAAAAAAAAATTTCAAATTAATTTTTTTCAAAATTTTACGTAATTAAGTGCTAATTTTTATTTCAAAATTCAATGCTGTTATTAATTTTAATTCTAAATAAGAAAACCGGATGCAAAAATTTTATGTCGTTCTCAAGAAATTAAAAAAAAAACCAAAACCACCTTTTTCTAAGAAAAACATTTATTTTTATTGTAACGAAGCAATTTATTTATTTATTTAGCATTAATCTTAGTTTTTTTACTTTTGTTTTAATTGGAGTTTTATGAGAACGTAATAAAATTAAATAGTATTGGAATAACCCTGGATTAATATTATTTTCATTGATAACTTCTGAAAACTGACCTGTCAATATTTTTGCCTTGGCCTGCCCGCAGCCCATGGGTTCTACCTGTTATGGGGACAATAGGGACAATAAAACCGCATTTTTTTTAATGAAAAAAAAAGAAAATTGCAACGCAAGATAAATAAAAGGCATTGCAGTTTTGCTTAGTAATTATTTCAAATTTGAATATTAACTCATTAACACGTAACGATGTCAAGCTCATACACCCGAGAAGAATTAACGGACATTGCAGTTTTGCTTAGTAATTATTTCAAATTTGAATATTAACTCATTAACACGTAACGATGTCAAGCTCATACACCCGAGAAGAATTAACGGACATGCATTTCTGCTACGGTTTAGCTAATGGTCGAAGTCGTGAAGCCGAAAGACTGTATGCTGAAAGATATCCCGATAGGAGGTGTCCCCATCATAGCACGTTTCCAAGAATCCACCGACGTCTAAGAGATCATGGAGTGCTGGAGCATCGAAGAAGCGAAAGGCCAGTTTCTGATGAGTCAAGAATCTTAGATGAAAGAATTCTGGATTTAGTCCGAAATAATCCCTCCGTCAGTACAAGAAGGATATCCACTATGCTTGGAGTGTCCCAATCTAGAGCATGTCGAGTACTTCGGGCGGAAATTTACACCCGTATCACCTTACGCTTGTTCAGGAACTCACCTCAAACGACAAGTTATTGAGAACTGAATTTTGTAGAACATTACTACTTAGAAATGAAACCGAACAAAACTATTTTAGAAGAATATTCTGGACGGATGAAGCACAGTTTACTAGGGATGGGGTTACTAACTTCCACAATTTACTTTATTGGAGTAGCGCCAATCCACACAAAAAAAAAACAAAACAAATCACAACACCGCTTTAGTTGTAATGTTTGGCGTGGTATTGTTGGACACACTGTGATCGGGCCCCGGTTTTTGAATTCCATTATTAATGGAGAATCATACCTGCAATTCCTACGAGACCTTTTACCCGATTTATTAGACAGCGTTCCATTGGTTATAGCAGATACTTTAATCTACCAACAAGATGGTGCTCCAGCACACTACAGCTTACAGGTGAGAAACTGGCTGGATGATCATTTTAGTGACCGTTGGATCGGAAGAAGGAGCCCCACGGAATGGCCGCCTAGGTCACCAGATTTAACTCCCCTAGATTTCTATGCATGGGGATTTATGAAGATTTATGTTTACGAAGTGGAAATAGTATCATTGGAACAACTGAAGGAACGAATTGAAGTCGCTGGAGTCAAATTGCAGGAAAATTTGTCAAGAGATATAATCTATGCCTTCTAAACAATGGAGATCATATCGAGAATTTTTTATAAGTACTTCCAATAAAAAACATAGTAAAAATAAAAGGAATAAAAAAAACTAAAAAAACTAAGATTAATGCTAAATAAATAAATAAATTGCTTCGTTACAATAAAAATAAATGTTTTTCTTAGAAAAAGGTGGTTTAGGTTTTTTTTTAATTTCTTGAGAACGACATAAAATTTTTGCATCCGGTTTTCTTATTTAGACTTAAAATTAATAGCAGCATTGAATTTTGAAATTAAAATTAGCACTTAATTACGTAAAATTTTGAAAAAAATTAATTTGAAATTTTTTTTTCAATTTTTTTTTTCAAAATTTTGACTTTGAAAATTAATATTTCAAAAACTATTTCTTAGAATAGATTTATTTAAACACAGAATGAAAGAAAAAGTTATTGGCTTTTCAAAAACGTATCGCACAGCATTGTGAATGAAGCCGTTGATTTTAAATAATTTTTTTCCCATTTTAAGTCAGTTTTTTCGAAAATTGCCCCTCCCGGCTAAATGGAGGGGAATAAACCCCCCCCCCTCACATACGATTTTTTTCTTGTCTCAACGCAACCTACACGCCCTAGCATTTTGTCGCATTGCTCATGACTCACCCTGTATAAATTTCTATAGTACAACCATGGAGCAGCGCCATCTAAAGAAAGTTGTGCACCGCACATTTGGAGGTTCTTACATTTACTAAGTGTCTATTCTGTTACCCTAACAAAAGTCATCAGTAAAACAAATTAATAATATATTATGTATTTTATTGGCTCTAAAATCCATATTTCCTTGACAAGAGTCGTAAGCAAAACAAAAATCATATATGTTTACGACTGTTATCAGGGTTACAGAATAGACAACTAGTAAATGCACGAACCTAAAAATGTGTTATTCACAAGTTTCTTAAGATGGCAAGGAGGTGATTATTCAGCATGAAAATACTATAGAAATGTATATACAATGGTGCTACTATCAAAGGTATTTTCCGTTTAAAAACTAAAATTGAGGGAATTTATAACGTTTTGTCTTGTATTGTAGCACATCAGGTTATTTTCACATACATATAAAAGAAGCAATGTGTTTAGATTGTTTTAGAAAATATTTAATTTGACAGTAGAACCGAAAACTCAATCTATACATTTTGACAGTTAGCGCTATGTGTACTTTATTTTATAACGTTAACTACCCTATTTAACCATGAATGAAAGAATACAAGATTACGACACATGGTTTTTTTTCATCTTTTTGCTGTTGTGTTTTTTACACTTGTGACGTAAGCACAAACAGAAAAACAATTAAATGGTGGACTCTTGTTATGAATTTACCCCAACCAAAGGGAAAAAGAGTGCAAGGTGCTTACGTCACAAGTGAAAATTACGTCACAAGTGAAACAACAACACAGTGAAAATGCCAAAGTGTCGTAATCTTGTATTGTTTCATTCATGCTATTTAACTACCTTATCTACCCCAATTACGTAAAGGGGGGTTCACACTCATTAACAGGCATGACTTTAGCTCAGGCATGATGAACGCTTGACAGTTTGCGTTCACACTAGTCAAGCATGCCGTCAACCACCATAACCGTCAGAAGAATACCAAAATCATTGACGTATTAGGTATGGACCGCCAGTAGCCAACTTCACGCGTGTTCCAACATAACTAGGGGCGCCATCAACTACTAGCATTGAATCTGCGTAGCAGTGATATGATTTTTTGATTAATTATTTACTATTGAAATATTTTGGTGGAAATTATTATCAAACTACTTTTATTTTACAAAACACATCCACTCCTTATGCCATGAGTTATTTACAGATGAATATATTATCGTTTTCATTTAAATTCTAATGGCGAAATTAGAACACGTATTTAACACTAAAAGATGATGGCGTTTTTAAGCTGTTTTAAGATGGAACAACTTTTCTTGGCTGTTTGTATGAAAATTTCAACCGACTGGCGGTCCATATCTAGTACGTCAATGACCAAAATATTTTGAAAACCAAGAAAGTTTTGAAAGCGTTCACACTTTCAAAACTGAGCCTTTTTATTCTCTTTTATTCTCTATGTTTTTGTTTTTGCTTATTCCTTCATTGCTTGTGTTTGAATTGTGCTTGTAACTGGATACTGGAAAATAGTATTTCTGCCATATCTGCTTCTGCTTCTGCAGCCAAACCATTTAAATTCTTATGTTTTTGTTTTTGCTTCATTGCTTGTGTTGTACTTGTACTTCAACCCTAACGCTAACGAAGTCTACCGAACAAATACGAAAAGGGCGACCGACAGACAAATCGTTGCGCTATTTTATATTTTAGTCCCTCTAAAGAAATTTCACTTCAAATATTAAGTTGTTTTCGTTATTGGGCACTGTGACTGTGTGCCTATAATGAAGATTTTTCATACGAATTCCATAGAAAATGAGAAATATACATAAAATATTTCACAAAAATTGATTTTTTTTATAAACAGAATAAAAATTATAATGAAACTAAACATTTTTCAAATAACGTTGTATGTTGTTTTTTTGGCGATTTGCTGGTGACCCTGCTGAAGTTGACGGAAGTGAATTTTTATCAAAACTAAGGACTTGAAAGTTTTAGCCTTTCGAGAAAACATTTTTGATAATTTGGAAAGCGTCTCTTACGTTTCGATTCAATTCTCTTATCTTTCGCATTGACCACTAAATATCATTGAATTTGACATTTCCTATGCAATATGGTTATCTTCTTTTTCCATATCAAAATCAGCTTATGCGAGTCTGCATCCACCAAAGCTGGCAGACCACAACGAAAACTTTGCTTATTTCAGTTGGTAACCAGAACTATTTCAAGAAAAAATCCCTAGATACATAATAGCAAAGATGTCACACTAAAATGACTTGATTTCACAAATTAATTTTATAGGTGTAAAATGTAAAACAAAACGATTGCAGTATCACAGAATAAAAATGTATTACAGAATAAAAATCAGTCGATATCCCGTGACATGAAATAGAATTTCTTCTGATGTTTTTTTTTTTTCAAAATTTTCTCAAGCTTTTCATGAACTTCTGAATTATTATTATTGCAACTTTGTTAAAAAAAATTTTCATTCTTGTATTTGCGGTGGAAATGTAAAAAAAGTAGTCATCCTGTAGGACTTTGACTGTAAAAAAATTATTGCCATTTAAAGTACCTAGCGGTGAAAACGTAAAAACATTCCACGTGATGTCCAGTCAAGCCAAGCAAGCTGGCAAGCCCAAAAAATTGTCTCTTACTCAAAGTTTTTAATTTCTATCAAACACTGTTTCTATTCTTTGTTTGTATATAAACTATAGGTATGGGAGGTATGCGTAAAGCTTTATCTCAGTCTCAAATCTCATATTTCTGATCTAAATGTCAGCTTTCGTATGCAAAATAAGTTTATTTTTCATAAAAGCTGACATTAGCTCAGAAAAATCAGTGGTATCCTTTTTGCATTCCACTTCCACTATCTTCAACTTGGCGGTTTTGTTTTTTTTATTATGTAATAATGTTTCCATATATTTCAGAAACTAAATATATTTTCAACTTGGCTTAAACTGCAGCAATTCATTTTACATGGGTATTCGACTGTATAAAACAAATTCATGTCGAAATAACGGTGCAAAATCCATAACAAAATCGTAACAAGACCATGATTTCCATTCAAATAAAATGCACGACTGTGGCGCACGAACTTGCTCTTGTAGCAAACTACTAAAGAAATTTGAAGAAATTAGCTCGGTGAACATACAACCGAACATCCGCACAGATAGACCGACGAAACCTACTTTTTTGGGCTTCTCTATCATCCTAATTTCAGGTTTGATTAAAGCCTCGAAATTTTTTTTTATAAGAAAACAATAGGTACTTGCCGTGCCCTATTGAGCACGTAAAAAGATAAGTTGGGCACTAAGTGCCCAAGTACCCACACAATTTTGAGATATTTTTTTAAATTCTTATTTTGTCATCAATATCAACCCAATTTATTCAAAAGCCCCTTTTTGTATATCTAAACCATTGACGTATTAGGTATGGACCGCCAGTAGCCAACTTCACGCATGTTCCAACATAACTAGGGGCGCCATCAACTACTAGCAGGGAATCTGCGTAGCAGTGATATGATTTATTTTTTTAATTAATTATTTACTATTGAAATATTTTGGTGGAAATTATTATCAAACTACTTTTATTTTACAAAACACATCCACTCCTTATGTCATGAGTTACTTACAGATGAATATATTATTATCGTTTTCATTTCAATTCAAATGGCGAAATTAGTACACGTATTTAACACTAAAAGATGATGGCGTTTTTAAACTGTTTTTAGCTGGAACAACTTTTCTTGGCTGTTTGTATGAAAATTTCAACCGACTGGCGGTCCATATCTAGTACGTTAATGATCTAAACATTATAGTCACAAAACCTTTAAAATTGAATTTCATTCATAAATAATCCACTTAATAAAATTTAATTCGACTATTTTTAGTCTTTTTATTGTTTTTATTTTTTCATTCACATTTTCGTTATCTACATGTACTATTATCTAGCTGCGCCATGGCGTATTTATTTGCAGAAATATGTTTAAATTGGATTTGAAAATTGGTCTCAGTCCAGTCAATGGAATAGGAAGAAAAATTTAGGACAATTTTGGACTAGCGAGAAGGTAAACATACTAAAAGTCCCCGATCCTAGGTTGATCGCAAAGGAATGCGGGTGGGCTTTAAAATTCCCTATTTCAGTTTCTCGCTTATAACTCACAAACCCTTGATCCTAAACAAAATAAAGTGCACGACTGGGTCGCACGAACTCGCTCTGGTAGCAAGTTACCAAATAAATAAAATTAAATTTAATAAAAAATAAATTTAATATTTTTTTTTTATAAAAATGAAAAAAACGAATAAAATCATATGAATTGTTTTTAAAAGTGCCAAAACAACGAAACAAAAAAACGAAAATCAAAGTATGCAGAAAATTTTGTTGCCTGAATGCAAGTTTATAAAATAAATTATTATCGTTAGAGCGGTTTTTAAATAATTCGATGTTTACTTAATAATTTCTATAAAACTTTTTTTTACGAATTTAAAAAACGCCAATTTAAAGTGCTAAATAGTTTGCATTTCATGCACAAAAAACATTTTTTTTTTAGTAAAGCCGTTTTCTTGATATTGAATTTACAAAAAAATACATTAAAAAATTAAATAAAACTAAGCTTTTTTGCAAAATGTTGGTATCGACGTTTTATTAAGTGATCTAGGTCTTTTTAAACAATTTTTTTAAATTAAAATCGATTAACCCGTTCACGAGATAGCTCAAGAAAAAAATAAAGGTTCTATTGCAAATTAACAAAAGACAATTGGATAAAAACTATCTGTAATTTTTAAGTAAATCGGAAAAGCCGTTTAGGCTGTAGGTGCTGATACATAAAGACTGACATACAGACAGACAGACAGACAGACAGAATTTCGGGACCCACTTTTTTCGGCTTCGCTATCATCGTAATGTCATGTTTGATTGTTATCTCAACATTTTTTTTTGTACGAATGCATAACTTGCCTTATAGTTCCTATAATCGCAAATAAAAAACGATTTTTTGTTGAATTTTTGTTCGCATATTAGCGATCTTCTCAAGCTTATACCTCAGAAACTATTGAAGATACGAAAAAACTATACACTATTTGTAGGAAAATTTCGTCAGCTTTAATTTTTTACTTAATTTTTTTTTGTCGGATCAAGATTTTGTGAGTTATAAGCGAAAAACTGAAAAAAGGAAATTTAATGGTCAACCGATTTTCTTACAATTTGTAACAGTATTCCTTTAGTAATATGCCCGGACATCTTTTCTTATTTTGATTCTAGGTCTTAAAATAACTGTACCTACCATATAAGCGTTACCGATAATTGCATTTTTTTTTTCTTAAAAAATACGATCGATTTTGATATAATTTTATATGAGTGATTTTTTGCTAATGGTGATGTCTTTAGTTAATTTTTTTTCCGAAGAAGCTTATTTACGGTATCTGCCATAGAACGGTACTTTTTTGATAACGATTACATTTTTAACGGATTTTGACGAAATTTAATATTCTAAAATCTCTGCTCACGGATTTTGACGAAATTAAATATTCTAAAAAATCTGTCAATTTTGATTAATACTGCAATCAAACGTTTTGGAAAAAAGTTTTTTATAAAAAGTTTGTTATAGCCTTAAGCTTTTCATGAAATATTTATAGTTTATGAACACACTCTTTGTATACATAATTGTGAATTACTTGAATTGAATAAATCAGTCGTTGAACAGATACATAAGTGAAAGGTTGCGTTTTTATTATAAACAGACGGAGTAACGGCCACGACAAATTGGCGACGAGTATAAAAAAAAAATTAACTAAAAATTATACGCGATATTAAAACAAAACTCTAGTGTTGTGATTGTGCTAATTAAAAACAGAAAAAAAAAGTAAAAAAAAAACTATGGCTCAACAATTTCAAGCAGCCTTCTGCGTCGAAACATTCGACAAGAACAAAACAAAGTGGAGTCGCTGGGTGCGACGACTTGAAGCTGCTTTCGGTTTGTTTCATGTCCTGGAAGCGCAAAAGCGAGATTTTCTTCTGCATTTTATGGGTACTGAGACGTACGACATACTTTGCGACAAATTGTCACCAGCTCAGCCTCATGACAAAACGTTTGCGGAAATTAATTTATTATTAGAGACACATTTCAACCCTAACCCATTGGAGATTGTGGAGAATTATAGATTCCACTTGCGGAAGCAGCAGGAAGGTGAGAATGTGAGCGAATTTTTGGTTCACCTAAGGAGACTGGCGGCGTCTTGTAATTTTGGTGAGTACCTTGCTACGGCTCTCCGAAACCAATTTGTTTTCGGACTAAAATCAAAAACTATACAAAACCGGTGCTTGGAGAAGCGCGAGCTAACACTTGATATGGCACTCGATATTGCAAAAGGCATCGAATTATCCCAAGAAGGTGGTGCAGTGCTGGGAAATGGGCGGGACGCTACATCGGCAGTGCATAAAATAACGACAAAGAAGTCTAGACATGATAACGGGATCTTTCATGCTCAGCAACAGCAACATCCTAAAGACACAAATACAAATAAAAATAAAAAGAAATATTTTAGTAGTAGTGGTAGCAGTAGGCCTATTCACAATATGAAAAGTGGGGAAAATAAATGCTTTAGATGTGGCGAATTGCATTTGGCAACAAATTGTAAACACCACAATGCGATCTGTTCGTATTGTAGGAAAAAAGGTCATTTAAGAAGAGTTTGTTTTTCTTTGAATAAAAATACTAATAATTTTGCAAATTACGTTGAAAACCACGAAAAAGATAGCGATGTAAATCAAATTGAAAACATTTTTCAAATAAATGAAATTAAAAATTGTAATAAAGATGGACTTTTTGCCGAAATTTTTATAAATAATAAAAAAGTAACTTTTGAAGTCGATACTGGTTCGAAATTTAGCCTTATGTCTATGGAAAATTTTAAAAACATTATACCAAATAAATTAATCGAAAAACCTGATATTGTAATGAAAAGTTTTACAGGGAACAATGTAGGAATTTTGGGATTCTGTACTGTTGATATCAAATATAAAAATGAAATATATAAATTAAAGCTTTATTTGACTTCTGTTGATAAACATCCATTGTTAGGTAGACAATGGGCAAGAGCATTAAATCTAAACCTAAATGAATTGGCAGGTATAAATTTAAATAAATTTTTTTCAAATAATGTAAACAAAATTATTTCTGATTATACTACCAACAATACAATTTTGATTAATAACATTAAAATAAAATTTCCTAACCTTTTTGAAACCTCTTTAGGTAAAATTCCGAATTTTCAAGCAAAATTAAATATTAAACCAAATACGAGACCAGTTTTTGTAAAGTATAGATCTGTACCATTTGCTATACGAGAAGGTGTGGAACAGGAAATCAATAGGATGGTGAACGATGGTATTTTGGAAAAAGTAAATGCTAGCTCTTGGGCGACACCGATTGTTCCAATTAGGAAAAGTAACAACCAGATAAGATTGTGCGGCGATTATAAAGTTACGATTAACCCTTGCTTGATAGTTGATGAGCATCCTCTGCCAACAATTGAGGAATTATTTGCATCAATGAGCGGAGGAAATAAATTTTCTAAAATTGATTTGACCAAGGCTTATCTGCAACTAGAAGTTAATGATGAGGGTCGAGATTATTTGACTTTGAGTACACACAAAGGTTTATATCGACCAACAAGACTAATGTATGGTATTTCATCAGCTCCAGCTATTTGGCAACGTTATATGGAGGAATTATTAAGCGGTATTCCTGGAGTATCTATTTTTATCGATGACATTAAGATAACGGGATGTCATGATGAAGAACATTTGGACAGATTGTTCCAAGTTTTAAATCGTCTTGATAAAAACAACATGCGAATCAATGTGGACAAGTGTCAGTTCTTCCAAACTAAAATCGAGTATTGCGGATACGAAATCGATAAAGATGGTATACACAAAACAAAGAATAAAATCGAAGCTATTGATCAGATGCCAGTACCGGAAAACAAAGACCAAGTGAGGTCATACGTAGGATTCGTAAACTACTACGGAAGATTTTTCAAAAATCTTAGTACAACTCTTTATCCGATAAACGATTTACTAAAGAAAAACGTACCATTCAATTGGAATAAAAGCTGCCAAATTGCTTTTGATAAAATAAAAATGGAAATGCAAACCGATAACTTTTTAACACACTACAATCCAAAACTTAAATTACTTTTAGCTACAGATGCTTCACCATATGGAGTGGGAGCTGTTCTCAGCCATGAATTCCCGGACGGAACAGAAAAGCCTATAATGTACGCATCACAGACGTTGACACCAACTCAACAGAAATATAGTCAGATTGATAAAGAGGCATATGCTATTACGTATGGAGTAAAGAAATTCTACCAATACGTATATGGCCGGAAGTTCACTCTTGTAACAGATAACAAACCAGTTTCTCAGATTTTCTCTCCTAAAAAGGGAATACCAGTTTTATCTGCAACACGAATGCAACATTATGCAGCTTATCTTCAATGTTTCGACTATGACATAGTTTTTAGAAAAACTGAAGAGCATTGCAATGCAGATGCAATGTCAAGATTGCCTGTAAAAAAAATATCTGAATTTGCAATGGATGAAGCTGATGTATTGGAAATATCACAAATCGAGAATCTACCGTTGACAGTAGACGAACTGGGAAAAGCAACAATTAATAATGATAATGTGAAGGTCTTGATACAAGGTCTGCGAATGGGAAGAATCGTAGAACCAAAATACAGATTCGGAATCGACCAAACAGAGTTTACATTACAGCAAAATTGTATTATGCGAGGGATGCGAGTGTACATTCCTGAATCTTTACGTAAACGTGTTCTCAGCGAGTTGCATGCATCACACTTCGGGGCAACTAGAATGAAATCTCTAGCGAGAAGTTACTGCTGGTGGGAAAGGATCGATTATGACATAGAGGACTTGGTTAAGAACTGCTCGGACTGTCAACGAATCAGAAGCAACCCTCCGAAAACTTCATTGCATTGTTGGGAAACACCCACTGAACCGTTCCAAAGAGTACACATTGATTTTGCAGGCCCATTTCTCGGTAAGCTTTTCTTTATCTTAGTGGATGCTTACTCAAAATGGCCAGAAGTTTTTGTAATTCCGAACATGACAACAGATACAACTATCACTACCTGTAGAAACATCTTCAGCCGTTTTGGTATACCGTCAATATTGGTTAGTGATCACGGAGTTCAATTCACAAATTACAAATTCCAAGAATTCTTGAAGATGAACGGAATTGTGCACAAAATGGGAGCGCCATACCATCCTGCAACTAACGGTCAGGCGGAACGGTACGTCCAAACAATAAAACAAAAATTAAAAACATTAAGACCGGACATGACAGATTTAAATACTGAATTATGCAGAATCCTTTTGGATTATAGAAAGATGGTTCATCCTGCAACTGGGAAATCTCCTTCGATGATGGTATTTGGACGTGAAATCAGATCCAGAATTGATTGCATGATACCGTCTAGATGTCTCATTTCCAACGAAGTTAAGAAAGGAAGATCATTTGAAGAAAATGACAGAGTTGCTGTACGTGAATATCTCGAGCGTTCGGTGAAATGGAGATTTGGCCGAATCATAAAAAAGCTAGGACTTATTCATTACTTAATAAGACTGGATGATGATCGTATTTGGAAACGCCACGTTGACCAGATTCGCCAAATAGGCATAGATGTAGAAAACCAACAAACTTTCGACATTTCCAGAGAAGAACATCCACCTTCGGTTAACGTTCAGCAGCGACACGATATTGAAAATAGCAATGGTCGAGATATACTTACAGAAACTGGAAACTCAGATAGTAATATGCCAACAAATAATGACGGATATACAAGATATCAAAATTGTAATGGTGGTGAAGGTATAAATAATGATTTTAATCGCAGTCAAACTGAAAATGTAACTAATACCTTACGAAGATCAAATCGTATTATTAAACCACCAGATCGACTTAATTTGTAAATTTTTAAACTTTTGTTCATAAACAATTATTATTTTTTTTGACACAAAAATATATATTTTGTTTGCTTACTTTGTTTACATAAAATGAAAAATGTATCTTTATGTTTGTTACGATAGAAAATAAAGTATCTTTTCTATTTTTAAGGGGTGAAGAACTGTTATAGCCTTAAGCTTTTCATGAAATATTTATAGTTTATGAACACACTCTTTGTATACATAATTGTGAATTACTTGAATTGAATAAATCAGTCGTTGAACAGATACATAAGTGAAAGGTTGCGTTTTTATTATAAACAGACGGAGTAACGGCCACGACAAAGTTAGTTTTTTGAATTTCTTTTTTCTTGAAAACAATTGACTCAAAATGTTGATAACATTTTATGTGAGTCCGTTTTTCGACGGTGAAAAGTTGACGAATTTTTAATCCGTTAACATAAAGGGTACTTGCCACAAATGTTTGTCGTGTCCTTTATTATTTTGTTTCTAAAGATTCTTCTATCACGATTGGGAGCAATTGATTCTCCATCTCCAGCACGAACTTGCTCTCGTGACCAATTACCTTCTTGCTAACGACCTACTGCCTTATTAGTAAAAACTAAACTGTAATTTTAAGTCCGATTTTCAAGAAAATCAATTAATGTAATACTTATGTTGTGGAACTAACTGGAACAGTTAATAATTGCCATTATGTTGAGTGTAATTTTTTTTTTAATTCATTTTCTCGGAAATAGGACTTAAAATTACAGTTTATATTTTTAATATAAGGCTGCTAGAAATTAATTTGACGAGCTTAAAAATAAAATGCACAACTGGATCGCACGAACTTACTCTTGTAGCAAACTATGGGATTGGGAAAATTTAAATTACTGAATTATGTTGAAAGGCGTAAAAGTGACCTAAACATGAGATGAAGTTGTATGAAAGCTATAATTATGTGGCTGTTTAGTTAAAAACTTTAAATGTCACCTTGTATTGAACGCTTGGATAAAATACCGTACTAAATTTAAATCAAATGGGTTCAGCAATTATCAATTTAGGGCCAAATTTGTGAAAACCCGTTAATACCAAACCACCGTAATAAGCATTTTTAGCCCAAAACCTGAAATGCAGTTATATTAGAACTACTAAAAATATCACGTACACCAAGTTTCATCAAAATCGTTAGAGCGTAAAAATTTGAAAAAAACTAAAACCGTTATTAGAGGGGTACCTACTCGTTATAGTCGGTTTAAAACAAAACTTCTCGTTTCTCCTCTAGAGAATCACTAAAAAGTATTGGACAAGAAGTTGGAACAAAATCCGAACAACGGCTTAGGCTGTAGTTCAGGAAACACACACAACCGCACATCCGCACATCCGCACAGACATACCGATGGGCGGCATTTTTACACGAAACCAATACTTGCCCTATTGAGCAAGTAAAAAAATTTAGTTATCAACAAAATAAAAAAATACTTTTTCGAAATATTTGTGTCCAATATTTATCTGGCATTGCAGGATTATCTTAGTATCGAATTTCATCAAAATCGGTGAATAAATTTACGAGAAAAATTTGGTTCTATTGGACCGTTTTAAAAGCTTTTTTCGATTTTTTTTCTGATGAAAAACTTCATCGTTGTCTACAAATCACTTCGTTCTAAAGAATGGTCTATAAACTATAAACGTTACATACCTACCAAATACGAAGCTAATCGGTTCCGCCGTTAAGGTTGTAGGGTGTAGGTTCTATTGGTTCAATTTAAATAAAAAAATCAATTTCAACAAAGAAACACTTCGCAACTTTATTCCTTTATATAACGAAACAGACTAACTACCAAAGATTAAAAATATAAAGATGGGCTAACTACACAGTTGGTTTTTGGATAAAAGTAAGAAGGCTGTGTTCAGCAATAACTATAAAAAAGAATTCAGCTACAGGTTCTTATTTTCTTTCAGTCTGAGTCTGAGGAGAATATGTAACATGGTAGTTTTTTCTTTGTCAAACATTTGAAGAACTTGTTCATTGACGTATTAGTTCCAACATAACTAAGGGCGCCATCAACTACTAGCAGGGAATCTGCGTAGCAGTGCTATGCTTGTTTTAATTAACTATTTAATAATTTTAATATAATTTGGTGGAAATTGTTATTAAACTAGTCAATGTTCAAAGGTATACTCATGTGAAGTAGTGTGCCTTGGACTTATGTAGGTATTTTAATGCAGTTTTTGTAAGTTCTTTTTATTAAGAACATCAAAAATATTTTATGGCTTTGAAATAAATAACAATCTATCACGTTACTGCACATTTTGTTTTGATTTCAAGTCTCGTTTTACCGTCAATTGTACTATGTTAAATTTTATACACATATGAATATTTAACTGTAAATAACAACATTCATATTCTTTTTCAGGTGCATCAAATAATCAAAGAAGAAAGTTCGAGTGCTGGTTCAACACCTAGTCACAAACCATCTACCACTTCTCCTAAAAATACTGCAGCTAATGAAGAGGAATGCATTCAAATCCACAATCTTACAGCTGAAATTGAAAGCTTTGTCAACTCGTCTAATTCAGATAGTCCAGAGAATCATGAAGTTCGTTCTTCAACCGTTGTCACCTCAAACTTATCCAAACAAAACGGAACAATACCGAAAACTAACATTTTACAAACCTGCGAAACAAATAGATCGATTAAATCAAATGTCGATATTATTATAACTTCAGATGAGGAACCATTATTTATTAGAGAAGATCGAGATACTGAAGAATCAAAACAAACAAGTTCACCAACGAATGTTGAGAAAAAGAAAAAGAATGAAATCGGGCATGTGGAAATAATCCATGTAAGAGTAGAAAGTCCTCGCTCAGTTCAAGAAAAAGTAGAACCAATAGGAGTGTCATCTTTTCGTTCTGAAACAAAGTCGCAATCGTCAGAAAATGATATAACCTCCTCAACGAAAGAGTTACTCAATGAAGGAACTGAAAATTTATCAGAAAAGTCGAAACCCCCAATTGCGGTTAAACCAAATATTTCAAGGTCCCCACCACATGTTTCTCCTCGTTTGTCACATCCTCGCCAAGAAGCTTCATTGGCTGACACTCCTGATACTCCTGCAATGAGAAGAAAGGAAATACAAATCGTGGGAGAATTATCTTCTTCTCCAGAAAAGCCCCATAGAGAAATAGGAATCGAAGTTTGTTCTCATCCCACACCTGCACTTTCATCTCAAGAAGTTACCACCAAAATTCAAAGTATTGTTGCAATAAACGAAAACAAAAAAGAAGAATTTTCCTCAACTTCAACCCCTGTTCCAGTAATAAGAGAAGAAAAACTCACACAATCAATACAGAATCCACCCCTTCCTGCAGCTAGAAAAGTCGTAGTAACTGAAAAAGAACTAAATATAACACAGGAACCCAAGTGCCTAAGAACACCTAAGGAAAAAATGAAAGTTGAAGAAAATATTTTAAAACTCCAGGATGATTTTCCAACTACAATTTCTGAACTCCAGTTGATCATATCTGAAGTTGAGCAAGTTGCCGCACGTTTCGAAGAATCGAGTCCTGAAACAAACCAAGCCATAGAGAATCTGCCTCAACCTGTTGTTGCTTTGACTTTAACTAATGAAGTAGCTCATCCAGCTCCTATTGAAAAACCTCCTCGGACTAAGCATTTTGCTGAAGAAATCAGCGAACCAATTTATCGGCCACGACCGAGCCAATGGAAGCAATCGACTTTAGCTCCATTGGAGCCAGTTCCACCCGAAAAAAGAAGATCTGTCAAACAAATCATTGATTCCATCAATAGAAGTCAACAACTTTTAGGCGGTGCAAAGAAAGAGGAAGAAACTGAAATCGATGCCAATAACCCACAAAGAAATCAAAGCGAAACAAATACAAATGCAATGGAACAGAACCTTAAAAGTTTGGCCGAGTCTCAACGGGAAATGAAGAGAATGCTCCTTGAACTGGAAGGACTCGAGAACGCCCACGAACAGAAGCTTTCCAATAAAACTGACGAGAACTTTCAAGGCATACTAGACACAATTGTGTCGACACTAGCAAGAGAGACCGTAAAAAATAACAATGGAGATGTATTTAAAAAGTGCACCATTACGAAAGAAGTTAACAATACCTCAAGAGAATCATCGCCGACTAGCTCCAATCTCGATTGGAATCCATTACCAAAGCCAAAGCGAACTAATAAAAATCTATCACCAGAGCTCCAATTAAAAAGGAACAATAATAATAATTAGAGAAAACCTACATATTTATGATGAACCTAATATGTTTTCTTCTACGAATGAAAATGTGTGGTCAAAAAACTACCTTGTGCAATATTCATAGGGCTCATTTCTTAAGTTTCTAAAAAGCTTCATCTGTGTCGGTAAAGCCAAATTGAAACACGCAACAGAACCCACGGTGGGCGACGGTCGGCGTAAAAAAAATTAATATATCCTACATATAATAAAAAGCGATGATAATTTATATTATAATTATAATGTGTTACAATAATTTGTATTTATAGAATTTTATAAAGATAGAGAACATAATATGCTTGCAAGCATACCTAGAAAAATAGTCGTGGGTTCGATGTAAACATGCTAAGTCAACCAATGGGATAGTTTAAAATAATTTTAATAAAGTCTATGTGCCTAAACTAATAAATTGTATTCAAACTAATATGTTCCAATGTCCTTTTAATTTTGTTTTGATCAACTTAAGTAGTTCTGCGGGATATTACAAGGAGAGCCACCCCTTAAAACTCCAGAAAAACAAAAACCCTGAATCAAAATATTTTGTTGCATAGTAAGTGTTGGTATCAATACTTCCTATACATCGCAATGTGGAAACCAACGCAAATGAGGGTGGAACTGTAAAGCTAGTATTACACGGTCATTGAATGTGTCCTCGCAGTGATAGTCTGACGTCATAATGACGTAGTTATTTGTCCTAAAGTTGTCATGTCGTGTGGTCGTCATGGCAACATGCTGTCCTTGCAAGGACACATTTAACACTAAAAAACGAATTCAACACGTCTGCCGGAGTAGAAAGTTAAAAGTTGGGTAACTATTGCGCGTAACAAAGCGTTGTTCGCGACAAGGCCTATGGGCCGCTTCTCTTAAGAACCTGTGTATTTAATATTGCACTCCATTGAAAGCGATCACTTAAAGCATGAATACGGAATGCGTTCTATGGTTTTGACCTGGAAATCATATGCCACCAATAAACCGATATTTCGTTTCAAATCAATTTTAAGATGAACATATGTACATAATTATGAATTTTGGTATGTGTTCTCCGGCTTTTTAGCATATCATCAAGTAATTTACTTGAAGAGAGTTATAACATATGTACGGTGACCATCCGTCCTCTTTTTGAGAGGATAGTCCTTTCTTTCGGTACCATGTCCTCTCTTATTTTTTTGTATTTCATTTGTCCTTCTTTTACTAAATTCTCCCCCCAATTTCCTTTTTTTCTCTTTCAAATCGCTTTTTAAGTTTAATAGCGTTTTTCATTTACAAAAAGATTTGCTCTTTCCTTCAAAAGATTTGATCTTTTTGCATTTTTGGTGTTTCATTTAAATGAAAAGAGGGGATAAAGAGCAAATTTCAACAAGAAAGAAGCTATATCTCGAATTTGGGAGATTTGATCTAACACGGTGTCTCCACGATCTAGATTTCATAGAATGCAAGATAGCATTCTATTAAATGAAAAACGCTATAAGTATTTTCTTCATTATAAATTAATTTCACAATCTCTGAGTAAGAATTTTCTCTTAAGAGATGCATTTAGCTCGGAAATGGTTGAGAATTGAAAAAGAAAACATAACAAAAGTTGTAGTAAATTTTAATTTACGTTAACCTTGGAGAATATCACCGCGATGCACTATTTTCGTGCTATAAGCGAAAGACCGAAAGAGGGGTACTTTATGCCCTTTCCTTTCACCTGTGCACCTTCCATCAGGACATTTAGTATGCAGCTTCGACAATATTGCGAAGGAATGGTTTATGTCCCTTCCAACATACGAATTTTTATTACAGTAGGTATGGTTGAGTGTGATTATTCTGACGAAATTTGTCGCAAATTATATTCTCTACAATTGTGATGATAGATATCATCATCCCTAAGTAAGCAGAGAAAACCCGAAAAAATACTACGCAATTTGTGTTACTTTTGACCTAACTTTGCGTAGTACTCCGGGGAGTACTTATGTTTTTTAGCGGCACTGCCTCTTGCGAGGAAGTGACAAATTGGGTGACGTGAAATAGTGCCAAACGAAATAACGCCAATTTGGCGTTATTTCGTTTCCAATCAACAAGAACAAGGTGGCTTGCGGCGTATAAACAGTGGGGTTGGTATACAAAAATCTATTTACAAATCTTATTATTTAAAGTGAAATTTGCCGGGAACATAAAAACTCAACTGATGACGTACCGAAAATATCAAATCTTGCTTCCAAATTAAGAATATATGATCTGATTTTTAAATGTATTTGTGTGCGTTTATAAAAAAGTTTGTCCTCTTTTTTTGCCTCTGAAAAAATGGTCACCGAAACCATATGGCTTACATTTTCAAAAATAAGAAAATCGATGAAAAGTTTTCGTTTTTGTGGAAAAGCTCACTGAAACTACGAAATATGAATTTAATAACAAAAGTATTTAGGTACTTAAATATGAATAATGCTTCGAAATATCTTAATACACATTTTAAGAAAAGACTGACAGCTGCAAGTGTTGATTGTTGTCTTGATCCTAGATGAAAAGATCTATATGCGAGTTATTTCCGGCCGAAGAGTTGATAATTGCAGCCGTCATGAATCAGCACTTCAGAAAATTCTGATGCTTCAAAAATAATTAAAGAAATTACTTGCTAGGGCTAAGAAAATTTGTTAACTTTATTTCAATTTTGAATTTGGTATTTTATATTAAATTACATTAATAAGTAATTGAAAAAAATTGAAAAATAAAAAAAACCTGCGACCAAGTGGGTGCCTTTTTTTTATGATTAAGACTTTAGATATTTTTCTTTTATTTCATTCAATTAGTTCACGAAAAAAGCCATAAAATATTTGTTATGACTTTTTCATAAAAATACTCATATGTATTATAAAAATACTCATATATATTATACAATACGGTTAAGCGCTCATTGAGTAGTTTATAATACATTAAGGTTCTTTGCAACTGGTATACAAACAATACATATGTGCGACGGATTTATATTAATTTCTTTACAAGACTGAAGACGACGTCTGGCCCAATGCATTCAATCAAGAGTTTGAACGAGAAAGGTAATACCATAGAGATGCTTTGAGTCAATGTGTACAAAGGGTTTTTCCGGAAACTTGTTGTTGTTTAAAACAGGCCCTACTGTAGATCATTTGTTTCTTAGAAATATACCCAGGAATCGTACCCCAAAAGATTGACTTCCTATCCGGGGACACCCTGTATATACATATAGCGGAGAGAAATACCTGATATACATCAACTGCCTTATTAATAAAAATTAAACTGTGAGTCTTGTTTTAGGGAAAACTTATGTATGGATTACAAAAGTTCTTGAATCAATTGGAACAGTAAATAATTGACTTTACGTTGAGTGTGAAAAATTCATAATTCATCGATTAGTTGACTTGGAAATAAGACTTAAAATTACAATTTATTTTGTATTAATAAGGCAGCAAAACTTTAGCATTGGAAAAGTAGTGTTTAGCCAAATAATAGATACCCTTATTCTGACAAGTTCTGAAGTCAAAAAAATGACAATGCGTCATATCCACACATGTGTTGGTTTTGTTATGTATAACAGTTTATTAAACGTATTAATCTTTCAAACTAAATCCTTATTTAGGTTAATTATTGTAAAGTTGATGTACAAATATTAATTTTTGAGCTACTTTAAAAATATATTTAAAAATTTTAACAAAAGAAATGCCCAATAATAATCTATTATTTCTATAAATTTAGATGTTTTCAATCTTCACAATTTTTAAAATTTCATACGTCTTAAGAAAATTAAAAATGCACTACATTGTTTTTGGTTAAAAATAAATGTTGTTTTTTGTATTTTATGTTCCATTCGTACTTGAGAATTTTGTCATCTCACTTTCGACGTACTTTACAAAACGACTTAGATTTGTGCGTACTGTAAGGACAGCTGGATATCTTTCATTCAATTCACGTTTCTGTTGTCGAATCTGAAATTAAACGAATACAATGATAACAGTTTTTGCAATTTCTTTGTGTATATACCTTAGATTTAAAGACTTTTTCTAATGCTTTCACACGTTCAAGGAAATTCAATTCAACTACAATTTGATGCCAATCATTGTCAGAGAACATGTCCATCAGAGCGTCTATTGCTTCAGAAATACTCCAAACATCTTGCTCCTTTAATTTAAAGAAATTACGTAGTTACCAGTTATTTACTTAAAAGTCTTACCTTTGAACATGTGTCCAGAATAAATTCAATAATGACTTTAACGAGACGTTCAGATAACAAACAACCTAAAGTACCCAGCATTCGTAGCCAATTCGCTCGAATTTCTGACATCGTACACTTGTTGACTCCATTCAGCATTAACTAGAACGGAGAAAACATTTAACAATATAAGGTGCAAGATGTGTCGCATGAGCTTACCTCCAAGTCATTCTCTGACATCTGAGCAAAAAGTTCTGGGCTCTTAATTAAATGTTCCAATGAAGCACGCATCAACGAGGTAGATGGCTCTAATAAAAGGGGGTCTTGTGGCCCTTGGAAAACTTGTTGACCAACCTCTAACCAAACAGCATAAATTGCAGATGGACCACCAAGATCTTCTGTGTTCATAGAATTACAAAGGTTTTGTAGACACAGAAGGCATGATATTCGAAGACTTTTTACTCTGGAAGTAAAAAAAACATAATCATTGGTTAACTATAAATAATAAAATGTTTACTTGTTCAGTAGTGTAGCACTGGTTTCGCGGATAATCTGACTAACATTATCCTGCACTGGTTGTGCTTTTTGCCAAAGCTGAAATATATAAAAATACATTGAAATTGAAATTTAAATAAAATTAGGATTTACTTTTTCGACCAGTCCAAGTGACTTGATGGCTTCCAATACTTCAAGTGGAATTTTGTCGGTATTTTGAAGATTTGTTGTGCTATTGGTTTTGCTGTTATTGTCATAATCATGCACGCTTTCATTATCGGATGTGTCTTCTCCGTTATCAATCCATTCTAGAAAACAAATGAAATATTTTTGTTTAATAAACTCCTTTTGTTTAATACCTAAACAAAAAAATTTAAGTAGCACTTACATAGAAGTAATATAATAAAATTTGGAAACTTTGATTTCATAACCATTTTTCAATATACGTTAAGAGGATACCAAATTGCATTTGACGAAGTTTTTTGGTTATTCTCATATCAAATAAAATTTTCACTATTTGTTTGATTTCTTTTAGTTTAACAACGATTCTATTGTGTTTACTTCTGATTCTATAGTATTCATGATATAACAGTTAAACAAAAACTTAACTTCTGACACTAAAACTTGTTCAAAATTATAAAACATGGTATTCAAAATAACTTTCAAATGTATGCTTAAGTTGGGGAAAGGTATCATGACTTGCATTATAAGTACTATCATTGAGTTTATACACTTCTTCTGCTTGCTTATGTATTTGTTTTTCTGTATTTTTTTTTCGCCTTTTAACTTAAGAATAATTGCTACAAAAAACAAGTCTATAGTAACGACATCCTACGACCGAAGTTGTTAAACTTACACATGATTTCTCTATGTGTATAAACTCAATGGTACTACCTACTATAAGGCAATTTATGTTGCGAAAAACAAATATAAAGTTCGTTGCCCTTGACATGGACCTATCACGTTTGTTTTTTCTTTTAACAGTATATTGCAACGTGTTTCTGTTTTCGGAATATTGCCATTCGTAATTTAGTTGTTCACGTTTTTGTTATAGTCCAGTCAATCAGCCCTATTCTACTATTCACGTGGATCGTTGATTCACATCACCCATTCGATTCCTTTTTGCCCTACCTTTTCATTCTGCTATCCGTCGGGTGAACTACATTATCCCAAATTAGTTTGACAGCTGTTTTCTATTCATGTGAAATTCTCAAGAAGTTTCAACAAATATTTTGGTTGATTATTTTCTAAAAACCAACAAATAGAAATAAATTGGACTTTTTTTCCACTTCCAAACAGAATAAGAGAAAACTTAAACAGGAAAATTCGCAAAAACAAAAGAAAATAAAAAAGAAATTATTGAGCTGCCGGATGAAATGTGAGTTGATAGGTATATTATTGAATCGATTGTTGTTTTAGGGGTAAAAATGTTAATAATATATTATTTATAATCAAATATTCTAAATTAAGCAACAAATTTGTTTTTACTTACATTTTTCGAAGCACAACCTTCAAATTTACATCAACAATTGAACAGATCCGCAGCATTTTATTTGCGGATTGATTAATATTATTGATGTAAGTACCGCATTAATAGCAGAATAGAAACAAGTGAAAATTCAAGTAAAATTCCCCCCGATGAATAGAAGAATAAGGCTGAATATGTACTTTTACCTGGAAAACATTTCGAACCTAATGAAACTTGCACAGATTGTTCGGAGGTATACTAGGAAGACCCCCTTATTTTTTGACCTCGAGAACACTGTGCTAACTTGGGGAGGGGCGAAAAACCCCTAATTTTTTAAGTCCTCCGTTTATATTTCTTAAAATAAACACATTTTGTATACTATATTCCAAACAAAGTTAAAGACCATTGAATTTCCTAAAAATTGGTTGGTGAATTAGATCTGTAGGCCCAATATTGACGGAGATACAGTTGATTTATTTTTGGTATATTTTGACCCTTACAATAAAAGAAGGTGGTATATGTGCAGGAATTATCAAGGTTATTAACATAATTTGTAAAAAACAAAGTAAAGCTAGTAGGTTAGTTCAAGATGAAAAAAAAATCGTAATGGACAGGGGTTTGTTCCCCCCGCTTAACCGGGAGGGGCAATTTTCATACAAAAACAAAACTGAAAAAAAAAATGATTTCAAAAAGACCGGAACGCCTTTTTTCCGACATATCGACTGGACTATTATGTAAAGGAAATACAGCAAATAAAATTGAGGTACAGGATTCTTAAACCATAACTGTAGAGTGAACGATAAAAGAAAGATAGAGAGTGAAAACAGTCACCGACTCAACCTAACAACGCCTTATAGTTCTTGACTTAATTTTCGTTAATGGCTCTCCCTCTATTAATAAAGTTCTTCTCACTCGCATGAGTGAAGTGCTTAAAAAAGCACACGTTTGCATAATCTTTGATTTGGCACTTACCATCATCGTCAGTTGCACATTGATTTGTGATGATTTCTGCGGCTACTTTTTGTGCTTCTAGAAGATATCCAACATTTTTTATTTGAATTTCACTATCAGTAGGTAGATCCTGCCTCCTTCTCCTTAAGGACGCGGCTTCCTCAGTTTCTTCTCCAACTATTTAAAATTTAATAACGATTTTTTAGGAGGATAAGCCTAATATTAATTTTAATAACACTTACCATCGACAACATCCATTTTGACTTCAAGTTCTGCTGGCTTTTCTTGTCTCGACAATGGCAAGCTACTTGTAATCTCCCCTAATACATTTCTATGGTTGATGTCAAATGTGGCGGATAGTGCTGGGAAAATTTTATTTACATAAGCTGCTGCAAGAGCAGGAATATTGGACAGAATACCTAATAAAAGAATAATTAAAAAATTTAATGTTTTTGTTTGGAATTTACAGTTTATTAAACTATTTACCAGCAGCGAGAGTTCTTAAGAACGTATGCGAATGATCACCTTCAATATTTAGCAGACAGATAAACTCTGGAATATGATTGTTGAATATGTTCCAAGAGTTTGGGTTTTCTTCTGATATAACCAACAAACATTGAGCTACAGAAATTGCAATGTCAAAGCCAAAGATTTTGTAATCTAAGCAACGGATGAAACTTTCAAGGATGTGTGACTGATTGAAGTTTTCAAGTGCAACTGAAGTACTTTCACAAAGATTCCAAAGTAAGTTGACGGACTAAGTGGAACAACATACACATATATAAAGAAGACGAACATACTATTTATAAAGACTTATGTACTAATTTATTTAGAAGATATTTTAGTTTTTCTTTGTATACCTACAGTAAATACAAAACTTAAGATTTTGTCTCACCTGCAGAAATATATCAGATTTCAAACCAAGTTGGGAAGTCAGTTTGTCGTCAAACTCTGGGGTCCAATTGGCCTCTTTAGCATACTCATTCAATAGAGCAAGTAATGGAGTGAGAACATCTTGTTCAACTAGATTCTCACAAACATCAACTCCACAAACTGAAAGATTTCGCAAGGCTCCTGCGCAGGCATTCCGAACTGCATTATTCCTTTCCACTAACAAAGGTGCCGCAATACGAATCACATCACTTGAGCATATTGCAACTACTTTATTTTTATTCGAAGAAAGAACAGCCAGTGCTTGCAGTCCGTTGATCTTCTCTTCAATGTTGGAACTCTGCATTTGGTCACGAATTGCCTCGATTGGGTTGTTGTTTTCGTTGTTGAATTCATCTTCATTTTCGATGTCTCGAATGCTGGATATACCTAGAGGATTTACCTTAACGGGACGTATCTTATTTTTCTTTGTCTTTCCCATCGTAATTGGACTATTTTATCGAAAAAATTAAAAGAAAGAAAACTATAAATCTAAACAAACCAACACGTGCTACTTGCTTGTCAAAATTGTCGAAATTGACACTTCTAATTTCATTTTTGATTGGTTGGGTCGGAACAAAACTAATTTTCTAGCAAAAATCAGCACTTCCAAAAAATTATGAATTTTGGTGCGTTCCGGATTGTAACTTTTTTACTTTACGGGTCGACTCGAACCTCTCTTTCTATGGTTTGTTTATCTATGCGTGAATACGTGGCCAATTTGAAACAGGTTCAAAATTATTCCCTTTGGAAACTTATTGTTGGTTTGTTACTGTTTGTCAGTGATTTTGATACAAAACATGTATAATAGCCGTGTTTTTTTTTGCAAGTTCATATAGACTTGTGTAATTTTAATGGGGCATATTCATAATTGTTTTTATGGCCAGTTTCTCCAAACACTTTTAAATGTTTATTGGGTTGTTAAATCTTTAAATGGCACTTTTCAATTTCACCAACCATTTTCATTTTTAAAAGGGCCAATAAACTGAAGTCCCATTTTGTTCCAAATAAATTTTAAAGGTGTCTTAAAAATGCAAGACGAAGAAAACGTTGAAATTTTTCGATTAATATGCTCTCCTCTCGCTTGCTCTAATGAAAGAGAGCCATGAGTGGTGAATAAAAATCCGGGGTTGGCATCAAGTTTCCTCATTTTTCAAAATTCACCTCCTTATGTTGGTGAAACCCATTCTAGGTTAAAATGCCAATAAATTTTATTACTCCGTTAATTAAAACGCTTTTAAGTGTATATTAGTGCAACTGGACATTAAACTACAGTTTTTCTTAGCCTGGGTTTAAGCAATTTAAATGGGATAAACTCGAGTTTTTATAAAAACAGCTTAAACAGTGTCTATAATTTGGTGAATATTTCACAACTTATTGCAAGGTCAATTATTGCGTATTGTTGAGTAAAACAAAAGTATTTGACAAACATTTTTGTTTTGACCATTTATGGAAATCATACAAGTTATGAAAAATCGGAATGTGGTTAAAGCCAAACTATAATTTTTTTTATTGAAATAAATTTCTTTATACAAAATAATTTGACTGATCATACATCAGGTAGGTAGGTAAGATGGCGGTTTCGCAGAACAACTGTTTCGAAGAAACCCAATTAGCGCGAAAAAGCGCCGTTTTGATACCATAACTCGTTTGACCTAATTTTTTGTGATATAGTGGTAGTGACTGTTAAGCTAAGGGGATCAGTTTTTGGTCTGTGCCCACAGTCCCAAGGGAAGAATTTAGCTCACACTGTGTGCTGGGTGGTTCCATTTGGACTGAGAGTCGACCAATTAACTTTACACTAGAAATATATGAGGCTAGGCCCGTTCAAAGCAAGATTCACCTACCAGGTGTAAATCCGTGTTTTGATGCTTTCGCCACAAAATAGAGTAAAAGCCAGTCCTAAAGGTAAGTTCCAGAAACTTAAAAGGTGAAAGTTGAAATGGAGAGTGGAGTGAGTGCTTTGAAAAGCTAAAGGGACCAGTTTTGGTCTGTGCTCGCAGTCCCAAAGGAAGAAATTAGCTCACACTGTGTGCTTGGTGGTTCCATCTGGACTGAGAGCCTGCCCAATAACTTTACACTAGATCTATATGACGCTAGACCCGTTAAAAGGCAATTTATACCTACCAGGAATAATTAATCAGTGCTCTGATGCTATCTCCAAAAATAGAGTAAGTGCTAGTCCGCATAGCCAGTCCTAAAGGGAAGTTCCAAAAACTTCCAAGGTGAAAGTTGAAATAGAGATACTGCTTGGTTTGTTAGAACCAACTGGTGCTGTTGAGAAAAGCGGTAAAATCATTTATCCTTTTGTTCGACAGCACGTTTAGGTTGTCGTGAAACAGGCTACCAAATGCCTGGAGGCGAGACCTAGCCAGGGCCGGACAGTGGCAGAGGAAATGCTCAATAGTTTCCTTCTCCAGCGGATTTCTACAACTACAGCAGTAGCTGTTGAA
This sequence comes from Baccha elongata, assembly GCA_951217065.1. Classification (NCBI taxonomy): domain Eukaryota; kingdom Metazoa; phylum Arthropoda; class Insecta; order Diptera; family Syrphidae; genus Baccha; species Baccha elongata. The sequence continues at coordinate 212,037,209 of OX578272.1, forward strand.
AGGTATGCGCAGTTTAGCTGCGTGTTCGCCTATTGGCCAATGGCCAATCCCTAAATTGGAATATTGAATTATTTTTATTTTGATTATTAGTTAGACCCCTTACCATTGGTGGGGGAAGTCTTAGCAAAATAGCAAACAAGGCAAAATTGAATAACAAAATTAGGACGATTTTTTGGAACCAGCCAGCCTCGATTTGTCTGATATTTTTACCATGGAGAATTTTGAATTGTAAAATGTGTTTGCAGTGTCTCACGTGAAAAACATAAAATAACAAATAAATAGAACATCATCTCAGAATGACACCCACTTTTGCCAACAAACTTTCAAAACTGCAGAAATTTAAAGGCAGAACCATATAATAGAAGAATTAGTACGTACGGTGCCGTACGAAATTAGCGAGAACAAAGAATTTGTATAGTGCGCACATAATGTCGAATTGCTCAGTTTCGGCAAGTTTTCGTTCACTTTTGCCCCCGTACGTAAAGAGCGCTCCAGAGCGCAGTTTACGTACATAAATCTGACAGCCAGCCAAATAATACATGTGAAATTGGCTTGCGTGTGCGTTCGACCATTATGGTCGACTGAAGGTAATGGCGGCACTTAAGGAAACTTGACGTAGAATTATGACATTAGCTTTCGTTTGCTTACGACAATTATGGTTGGCCCTTACGTTTAATAATGCACGTGTAAAAGCGAATAAAACTTTCCACTTGAAATAAGTCCGCCATTTGCATCAAATAGTTGTGTTTATCGATGAAATTGTCAGATGGGATCAGACCATAGAATAATAAACAAATAGATATCATCTCAGCAGGCTCCTCCCACTTTTGCCTACAAACTTTCAAGACTGCAGAGATTTAACTCTGAATGCGTGTCCGTGCATTTCAAATGGGACTGTCAAATTTGGCTAGACAATACATTCTACAGTTTTACATTTAGCTGTTCACTCGCATTCACGTATAGAAGAGCGCCGCGGATCCGTCCCTCGAGGGGTACAAGTTGATGACCTGTGGATCAGACCATAGATAATCTGCCTAAATCGGTGGGTTAAAAACTTGAACCACTTTTTTACAACTGGTCTTTAAAGTATTTTTAAGTTTTATATTAGCACTTCATAAAAAAAACTCGTTCAGAAAATCTAACCCTACCTTAACATGTTCTACTTTAAAAAAAAAAAACTGATTGAAAAACAAATCAAGCAAATCTAAATACATCTACAGATGAAATTGTCTCCCTAAATCTTGCTCTTTTCTACTGAGAGCAGTTTAGAACAGTTTATTAGAGCAGCTAAGTAAACCTGAACTTATGAGTACTCTGACTTCAAAGACACCACGAGAACCGCACATAACTGTTAAATTTTCCGAGGTGAGTTTCCAAATTGGATGAAATTAAAAAAAAAATCTGATTCGATTGAGAATATTTTTTCAAAACGTTAAATTTTTGGAGAGTTGTGTAAAAATTACTTTAAAAATAAAATAAAAATTGTTGCTCTTTAAACAAAACAAAGTAGAGTGGTTTTGTGTTATAAAAGTATACAAAAACATTTAAGTGGATAATTTGCTTGTTTTTGTGATCCTGTATAAGCAACATCAACTTTCCACTCATCCATATAAAATTCAGCACCACCCAAAGAAGCTACAGTATCAACCACAAGCAAGCAATTATATTGCTGACAAAGTTCTCTGATTTCATTAATATTTTACTGTAAAATGCCAGTGGAAGAATCACCTTGGCATATGAAAAAAACTTGTGGCTTATGTCCATCCATAGCAAATTTTATTTCATCCATAGTAAGTGCATGTCCAAAGCGTGCTTCAACAAATCGCACAACCGCACCGTATCTCTTTGCCATATCAGCTGCACGATGTCCCCACATTCCAGTCACACCAAATAAGGCCACATCACCATCTTCGAGGAGATTACAATAAGTGCTGCCTTCCATGCCACCATTACCTGAAGCACTGATACACATTGTGGCTTTGTTCTTTGTTTGGAATGCATACTTGATGCCCTCCTTTATTTCATCTATAATCTGTGAAATGAGTAATGTTGTTAATTTAAGATGAATCACATTCACAGTATTAATTAATCTTTTTTGAACCTCTTGAGAGTTAAACATCCAGATAAGACACAAGAACCAGATCGGTCAATCGTCCATAACTTTTTTTTTGTGAGGCAAGAGATTTTCTTTTTTTTAAACCGAATTATTTGTTCAAATATTTATAAACCGAAACAGAAAACTATAAAACAGAATTTAACTTCGCACAAAAATGTGAAAGCAAACGTTAATTGACAAAAAAATAGAACTGTCAAAACAAATAAATTCACCTCGGTTCCCCTCTCAATTTTACACGGATACGAATCGAAATTACAAAAACAACAGTGTAAACAAATGGTTGTTGGAAAGTAAAACGTACGAAAGTTTCCTATCTTTATATTTTTAATCTATTTGCATTCTAGTTACCAAAATTAAAGAAAAAAAAACCTTCAGAGAGCCATTCTTGTATGTACGGGCTTTGTATATAGAAACTATATACATATATATATGTATATATAAAAAATGTATACATATGTCGAATTCCTTATGTCGAATTACTTTGAAATAAAAAGTTGACTTTTTTCGGACTAAAGTTGCTTTTTTTCCGAAAATCATGATCCATAGACAAGAAAAAGTTGCTTTTTTCCCCTCAGATCAACTTTTCTTGAATCCCGATTTGATAGCAAGATTCACACATATTTGCACACATAATGAATTCGACATAAATTTTTTTCAGATTTGATCGGAAAAGTTGACTTTTTTTCCTTCCTATGGATGTTGAAACAACAATGTTGCTTTTTTTCTGTAATTGTGTGGTGTATATTTATAGACGCTATCTAAACAATTCACCTAAGTTCACTTTATTAACATAATTCACTATTAACAACAAGGTTCACGTCCAATAGATTATTTTAAAATTGTTTTATTTGAGAAATCTATATTAAAATAAACCAAACTACACAATTAAACGGCTCGTCTGACAGAAAAAATCAAATCTGTTAAGTATGTGTGCAAATATGTGTGAATCTTGCTATCAAATCGAGATTCAAGAAAAGTTGATCTGAGGGGAAAAAAGCAACTTTATTTTGTCTGACTACCAGCGCTGAGTAGAAAATGTATGCAAACTACTTATTTCTCCCTTCCATAATCGTGTATTCCACCAATACTTAAAAGAAGCGACAATATTTTGGCACGCACAATACAACAAGAGAGCAACACGAAAGAGAACGTCAAGCGTTCTTCATTCAATCTTTATAAAATTTTTGATTTTTTCGCCGTACATACGTCTCTTCAAGTTACCCCTCTCACCATCACTAATCATGATTTTCTACACGATTTCTACACGTGGAAACATGGACATTAAGCACATAATTTACCTTTTTCTTATGTTTCTATCACTGATCTCAATATATAACTGGATAGTGTATCCACTGATCTCAATATGTAATAATAATATAATATGTATTGTGTTTCCACGTAAGGAACTTACTCTGCATATTTCGTTCTTCCCTTTGTGTTTTTTAATTTTTTTAAATGGCGTTAAAATAAATATTAGGTTTGCATCTCCCAGCGCTGACTAGAAAATGTATGCAAACTACTTATTTCTCTCTTCCATATAATGATGTGTATTCCATCACTACTTACAAGAAGCGGCAATATTTTGGCACGCACACTACAAAAAGAGAGCAACACGAAAGAGGACGTCAAGCGTTCTTCACTCAATATTTATAATTTTTTTAATTTTTGCCCAGTTACCATTGCATATATATTTTAATAGTTAATAGCTGGATTCCGAGCTAATCTCTCGACAATCGACCAGATCTTTACTCTAACTAGTGTAGCTAGACGTTTTATAGAAAAAAAATCGAATCTGTATACATTTTTTGTAGATTTTAAGGCAGCTTTTGATACCGTTAATAGGAGATCGTTATTATTTAAGCTCGCAGCTATAGGGGTATCGACTAAATTTATAAGAACTTATGACCAGCTTCTTACAAATATGACTGCATGTGTATCTAACGGTAGTAACCAGTCGAAACAGTTTAGATCTGATGCCGGTGTCCCACAGGGCTGCATTTTAAGCCCTCTTATATTTTCGCTTTTTATAAATGATATTGAAGATCATATCCCCGGCGGTGTTACTTATGGTGATCTACAAATCAAAGTTTTGCTTTATGCGGATGACCTTGTTGTTTTAACTGATAACGCGGTAACACTTCAGCTCCAAATAAACAAGCTAAAACAGTACTGTGATATCTGGGACCTCAAAATAAATACATCTAAGTCTAAAATAATGGTTTTTAGATCTCAGAACCGTAGTTCTCGAAATGACCGTACGTGGACCCTCAGTGGCTCCAATTTAGAAGTTGTGACTGAGTACAAATACTTAGGATATCTAATAACACACAATTTGAATCTGAGAGCGCACATAAAAGATAAACTAGCTGTAGCAAAGGCAGCAATTAAATGTATGTGGTCAAATTTCTTCAACAACAAAAGTATAGATCCGGCTTCAAAATTCAGGGTGTTTGATGCAACCGTTAAAAGCTGCTTTTGCTATGGTAATGAAGTTTATGGGTACAAGCAACTGGAAGAAATTGAATCTATCCAAAGATTTTTTTTCAAACGGATCTTTAGGCTCCCATATAACACACCAAATTATGCGATACACGTCGAATCGGGATTGCCTCCAATGTATATTAGGAACCTTAAAGCTAACACAGACTATATCATCAAAGTCATGCAAAGGCCGAACACCAATCTGCAGAAAAGAATTCTTTTAGTGTCACTAAGATGTCGATATACTCCTTTTAAAGATTGGTATGAATTGTCCTCGACACAAAACTATCCTCTGACTTTCTGTGTGGAAGATCTAGATTCGTGGATAACTGCATTTTATGATTGCATTTCTACTCTCGATGAGCAAATATTTCTGGCTTTTAACGATAGGGCGAGGGAGTCTGTGTCGAGAACAATGTATAGCAAACTTAATCTCTGTTTGGGAGAAGCCAATTACTTTAGAGATGAATTTACTGTTTGGGAGATGAGTTTGATTTTTAAAGCTCGCACAGAATTGCTAAAGCTCAACTATAGGCCTCATAGAAATGATATTAGTCCCCACTGCACATTGTGTAATCTGAATCAAGTTGAAAACATCTTCCACTTTTTGGCAATTTGTCCCATCTTACAAGAAATTCGGCGACTATACTTCAACAAGAGTTATCTATCGCTAGAGGAATGTTTAAGTGTTCTGAACGGAGAGAGTGGTTGGAAGCTGCTTATTCGGTTTATCTCACATTCGGTTGAGTATAGAAATACATATGTGAATCTATTTTAGGTACATACCTATGAAGATAGAATCTGATTTAATTTTGTTTTAGCTAAACTAAAAGCCTGATTTTTGAGGATAAAACTTAATCTAATTTTGTTTTAGCTAAACTAAAAGCCTGTTTCAATTTAATTTCGTTTTAGCTAAACTAAAAGCCCGCGATACCAGTTGATATTTTAAGTCTTTAACTGCTTCCAAATTCTGTTTTGTTTTAGGTAAACCTAATTTATTAAATGTAAAATAAAGCCAAACTTTTGTCTTAAAAATATGAATCAATATTGTTATTTACTTTATTAATTTCGTTTTCGCTAAAAGCATATAAATTTAAGTCCTTTTTTGTTCTAGATTATGTTTAGTTTTTTTTTTTCTGCTTCTTAATTTCTATTTTTTTGTCATAAATCTTTTTGTATACATTTTCTCTCAGATTATATAGATATATATTTAATTAACCGGCAGCGACGGCTTAGGCCCATGCTTGTATATCTTTTTAACTTTAAGTTTGTATTCTTCTGAAAAAAAAACAATAAAGATAATAATAATAATAATAATAATAATAATAACAATATTTTAATAGTAAAGCTATAACTAAATTTCAATGGCGGCCATCTAGTGTCTACATTAGTGAACTTGTTTGACGTTTTCAGACTAAAGAATGTCAAAGCAAAACAAACCAAGCAATTGTTTTTTGCGAATGTATTGTAATATATTTCTTTTTTTATCGCATTACTGTTTTCAGAACTTCTAAAGAACCGTCTTTTTCCAATCAATTATCCTCAATTCTTTCATTATACATGAAAATACACACGTCAACGAAATTTGATGCTAGCTCCGCATCGGCGACACGAAACCCTAAAAGTTCCTAGTTTCAATCTTACTATAGTTTCTATATACAAAGCCCGTACATACGTCTCTTCAAGTTGCCCCTCTCACCATCACTAATCATGATTTTCTACACGATTTCAAAACGTGGAAACATATGGTCATTTATCCTAAATAGTTAATTTTTAGACTCTTTTTGTCTGAATTCAAAAAGATCTACTAACCGCGACAGTGAAAAAAACGCTGTCGACCGCGTTTTTAGAAAACACTGTCTCGTTACTGTGCACTCTCATAGGCCGCTGTGCAATTTAAATTTTATCCCAAAAAATTTCTCCTGTCGCTGCCGCGGTGTCGCGTTGGTTTTGGGCTGCCTTTACAGATTGATGTCAAATGACTGACCGAGTAAAGAGGTCGCCTTACACTGTGTTTCAAAGACTTATGACTCAAATTATACAATTCTCTGTTCCCTCTTTTCTACCCTTACCTCAAAAGAGCATTGTGAATGAAAATCATGCATGTGCACTCTCAATTTTAATTCAATTTAATTTTTATTGAACATTATATATACAATTTGGCTTACATCTACTTACGATACTATGATGTTTTTTTTTTTTACATTATTGTTGGCACATGAGGGGCCTAACCTTAAACACTGACTTAAGTTTAACAAAATACATAATACATATACTAGTGATAAATAAATTTGATTTAAGAAGTCGGTTGACTTAATCGTCCTCAGGGTGTTCCTTCCCGGTTGTCATTTTGATTTAGGTGTTGGGGGGGGGGGGGGGTACGGCGCTTAGCCGCGGTAGTGCACCGACCTTGTGTCAGCGTAGAACGAGATTGCGTTCTCGTTGTCGTTGTCCGTAAAAAAGTTCTCGTCCAGTGTTTCCATAACGCTGAGATACCTTGGCTCAGGATGTCGATGTTCGATGGCAATCTTTCTCATTAGCTGATTCGGGTGGTTGATTATGTTACCAACTAGCTTCTTTGTCGACATCACTAGATATTTGTCCAGCGGAATTATTTTTGCTTCTTTATATAGGAGTTCGTTCCTGTAGTGCCTCTGTCTCTGCCGGTCAAAGAAAAGTCCAGTGCATATTCTTAAAATCTTCCTTTCAAATACTTGGAGTTCACTCATGGCTGTCTTCGAAATTGTAAACCAGGCTGGAAACGAGTAGCTGATGATGGGTCGCAGAAGTTGCTTGTATAGAAGCATCTTCGTCTCTTGGCTTAGTCCGGTTCTTTTTTTCATTAATGGGTGCAGACGATGGAAGGCCCAGCTGGCTTTCTTGAGGACATTCCTTGAGTGCGGGTTGAACCTGAGCAGCTCATTGAAATGGATCCCCAAGTATTTTACACTCGGTTTGACTGGTATGGTTGATCCGTCAGGAAGTTTCAGAACCAGTTTTCTTATATTGGCTACTGTGCAGCTGGCTCTTCTCATTGAAGGTCTTCTGAAGCATATAAGTTCCGATTTTGTGGCATTGATCCGAATCCCCCACTTCTTGTAAAATTGGCAGAGTCTATGGATGTGAGCCTCTACTTTCCGGACTGCTATAAGCGGTGAATTTGAGGCAGCGTAAGTTAGCGAATCATCATCATAGAGAATATTATCGCATTCAGTTGGAGCGGGTTGATCTGATGTCATCAAGCTATAGAGAAAGGGGCCTAGTTTTGATCCTTGGGCGACTCCGGCTCTGATGTTCTTCAAGTTCGATTTTCGCTTGCCTATTTGGACGAAGAATTTTCTGAAAGAAAGAAAAGAAAAAAGAATTTTTATTAGTGGCGGAGGTTTATGAATAGTGCACTCTTTCAGAACGGAAAAGGAATGCAGCGAGATACTAAAATAACGAACAAGAGAAAAGAGGCGGCAAAATGAGTCGCACACTAAGATTTTGGCAATAACCCCAAACTCGCGTTGTTTTGGGACCGCGACAGCGACAGGAGAAATTTTTTGAGATCAAATTTTAATTACACAGCTACATATGAGTGCCCACACCAACATGACAGTGTCGCCCCGACGGGGTAAACTTGCAGCGTTTTCTAAAAACGCGGTCGACAGCGTTTTTGTCACTGTCGCGGTTAGTAAATCTTTTTGTAATCAGAAAAAAAGAGTCTAAAAATTAACTATTTAGGATAAATAAACGATATAAAACATAAAAAAACGTAAATTATGTGATAAATAGAAATTGAGTTTAAAGAAATTGATATTATATGGAACTGTCGCACTGTCGCTGTCGCTTTGGGGTGGTCATACTTGCGGTTCCTCTGTCTCGGTGACTGCGGAAGCTGCTGTTGCTGTCGCGGTGTCGCGTTGGTTTGGGACATCCTTTCATTTGATTTATGAATTGAAAATCGTTTAAAGAGGCGCGCCTCAGGTAGCCAGGTGTAATATCACACAAACTGTCAGGGACTCCTATGACATCGTGTAATTGCACACTCATGAATTCGAAATCTTTTAGAACGTGTTTAGACTGGGAAATTTGAGACCGGACTGACGAGAGTTCGTAGGCGAGAGGGATGAGCGGGTGAGTACTCTCGTAAGGTAGCTTCAAATTATAAACATCGGAAGCGTGAGTACTATTCCAATTACAAATTTAAGTTCTTCATTATATGCTTGACTGCCGATGTGTTAACATCGCAGTATTTTCATAATTAAGCTAAATACAGAGTGATAAAATATGAATTCTTTGAAAAGGAAACAAACAGAAGCATTAATAATAACTTAGGAGTGTTATTTTCTTTTATAAAATGCAAAAAATTTGCGTCGTACAACTGTCTCACTTAACAAAAATTCCACCCGCTTGAAGTGAGGCGTCCTCAATTGAGGACCTGTACTCACCACTCAAATTTCCCAGTCTAAGCACGGTCTTATGTGCTATTGCACCTGAACAATCTGAACGTAACGTAATTTTTTGACAACGTGCACTTGACAAAGTTGACGTCTCGATGGCTTCCCCCGACCGGAGAAGCTTCTAAACATAAAAATTTAACTAATATAAACTTTAAAACATTTAAAATAATAATTACTTACAAAGTTTTAAATTATATTGTGAACGTTTCATGAATATAAAAGTCCTCTACCAATAACTAATATAAAATCTTTGTAGGCTGTGTAAAACTTCGGCATATTTTTACTTTCTCTGAAAACGCGCAAACTTATTTATAAATTGTTATTTGTTTTACAATTTGAATGCTGCAATTTTTTTACAATTCCACCAGTGAAATGTTTACCAAGTCTGGCAAAAAACTTGTTCCAGTATCATTTATCAGAGGAAATAATCCAGCATCAACAAATGGACCTAGCAAGCCTAATTATCACCTCAATGGCCAATTACAAAGAGTTCTTGATGATCTACTTGTTCCTAGGGATTGTTCAGTCACAACTTTTGTGCCTGTACCTATTTCAAAAATAGACATTAGTGAAATGAAGACCACAAATCAAAATAACGATTCAAATAGCAAACCACCGATCCAAGGGGAAAAAGAGCGTTTTATATTTGACGAGCTGCCGTTATCACCTCAAAAAAGCCAGATTTTCCATATACAAACTGAAGAATCGACCTCATTTGTGCAGGATGAATTCCCTTCAAATCAAGTGGAGAAGCCGCAATATGAAGAAAAAGGTAAACATGTTTTTAATGTTACAGAAATACCATAATTTATAATAGTTTTTAACGCCTTAAAGGCGAAAGATATCCTTACAGTCCTGCCAACTCACGTACAGCCTCAATATTTCCAATTTGACATAGAAACTCAATCTGCGGAGTCTCCAAAAAAATTTACACCACTAGTTGAAAAGAGTGAACAGCACTCAGCAACCCCCGTAAGTAAAACGGTAAATGGTACTGAGTATGTGCCTTACACGCCACAAGCGATTGGTATACAAAGAGATCGTGAAATCCAAGTGTATGGGTTCATTAAAAAACAAATTACGGATGCGGAAGTACAATGTGATTCAATAGAAGACGATGACTCCTCTGAAAGATCACAAACAGATTGGATAAACGAAATAATCGAAGAATATGAATTTATTGAAGACGATAACATGCATGAGTGCCACATATGCGGTGAAGTATCTCCAAGCCTCTCCTCCAATCTAAAACACTCAATAATACATAAAGAAACTAGTTTATTGTGTTTTCGTTGTGGTCGTTTGTTCCCCAATAATTCAAAACTTCTAGAGCACGAGGATAAAATGCATTTAGAAGATAGCCTAAAAATAAAGAAAGCCCTGCGTTGTCCGAAAATAAATTGTCTAAAAGCGTTCCACTCTAAACGACAACTTTTTAACCACATCGACCAGCACAGTAACAAAATAAATGATCAACGTTGTAGTAAATGTCAACGTTCGTTTTCGACGCCTTTGCAATTACTTTGTCATACGAACAGGAGAAATTGTTGGAGATGATAGTTATCCAGTGCTGGTTATTCATGTACATACAAATTATTGTTCATAGAACGGAAATTCATAACATCAGTGTGGTAATTAAGTTTTTGTTTTTGATTTTAATATTAAAGTACATTATTAAAAAAAAACGAACTCTTTATTAAGTAAGTATTTTTTTTTTAAATTCACAATAATCAATTACGTTCGCTCTGTATTGGACGGAAAGTAAAATACACAGCGTCAGTGGAAAGCAAAATTGGTCTATGTCTATCTTTTTCCGAAAACAAGATAATTATGCAGTAATTTGAGTTCTCTATCTAAATCTCATGTCCGTTTTTGTCTTAACTGTTTGGGCTAAGCAGATAATTAATGACCACTTTGTTCTAAGAGTTTTTAATATTAAAATACATTTATTAAAAAAAAAACGAACTCTTTATTAAATAAGTATTTTTATTTTTAAATTCACAATAATCAATTACGTTCGCTCTGAATTGGACGGAAAGTAAAATACACAGCGTCCGCGGAAAGTAAAATTGCTCTATGTCCACCTTTTTCCGAAAACAAGATAAGGATGCAGTAATTTGAATTTGCTCTATCTAAGTCTCAAGTCCGTTTTTGTCTTAACTGTTTTGGCTAAGCATATAATTAATGACCACTTTGTTCTAAGAGGCAAATTATTCGATGGAGAAATGCGGAATAGGTACTGTAGTGACCTAAAGTTGTTACCATTGGCCGGGTTACGGAGCGTTAGGACTAATCTTACCTCTGCAGAGATGCTCGTCCACATGTTTGTGTCCTGTTTTGTTACCAGAGGTGTTACTAAGCAAAAATTCAAATTGACTTGCAGATATCCAAAAAAAATTGCTATACAGCTCGGGTTCTTAAGCTCGCAATTCTCAGAGCAATCTCGACCAAACCGAACAAATTTTTCGTTTTGGCCTTTGGGTAACGTCGTCGTCATCGTCCGAAATACTCCAAGATATTTGCTGCGAGAATCGCCATCTCTATAATATTTTTGTTATATTGTTACATAATATTTTTTTTTCAAAATGGCTGTTTCGTTTTTATGTAAAAAAGTACTGAAATCTTTTTTTCGATTAAATTTTGAATTCTTTTAAAATGGTTACATATAACCAGAGCTGAAAAGACTGGCCCTTAGACCAATTATTATGCTTTCCGCTGACGAGATGCATGTGCTCACTTAAGCTGACTACAGGTTTGGCGTCAAGTTAGGTACACCAAGTCGTCTGAGATCTCCTTTTATGTACTTGATAACAGAACCGGAGACGAAGTCCGTCTTTGTGTGCGCTTCGCTCTGGTTTGACGTTGATGGCCTTTTGGATAAAGCGGGAAAGGCTTTACAACCTTTGCACAGCGTCTCCTCTTCTTAACAGGGTTTCAGCGCTGATGTTGTTTATCGAGTTAAAGTGGGAACTGACTAGTACTAGTACTTTATAATAACAAAAGTTGTACTAATTGCTGATTTAGTCGATACGAATAGCTTTGGTCTTCATTTTTCCGTCAACTCGATAAAAATAGTTACTTAATTCCATTAGATAGGTCGGTTGCGGTCGATAGTCTACAATGCATGTAAAGTACTTATGTTTTATATGAACTGGATTTCTTCTATTATATTTATAAAAATATGGATGTGTGTATATGCATGTATGGATGTTTGTATAGACTCCAAAACGACTGAATGGAGCTGAATAAAATTTAGTACAGCGAAAGATTATAGTTTGGAAACAAAATATGCTAATTTTTATCCCGGAAAAAATGTACGATTCCCGTGGGATTTTTTTTTTTTTTCATTTTTCACAGAGCAAGAGATTGTCACGATTTTTTCCATAGTGGTATAATTAAGGGCCGGTCAAATAAAATCATAGTCTGTTTTTTTATCCCGGAAAATGCACGGTGCCTATGCATAAAAAACGTATCCTACAGGAACTGTGTATTTGAGTTTCTTGATCTGGATGAAATTTGGCACAGAAAAATTATGCTTTCGAATAGAAAATAGCCTGATCTTTCACCCTGAAAAATAAACTGTTCCCGTCGGACAGATTTATCGTTTTTTCAAAGTGCGAGACTATATAGTGGAAGCATAGAGGGATAGAGGTAGTTAAAAATCGATGCTTGCAATTTTAGTAAGCAGTTGTGTACTATCTACTATCTAACACCCTCCAAATGGCGCTCAAAATGACCTATTCCTTCAGGTCATAGGCTTCTGTTGATTATGGCGATCTGGTTAACGGATTATTTAATTTTTTTTCATTTATGTGTTATTTTTCCAACATTCTTTTAGAACATTTACAATTTAAAGCAATAGTGGATAATTGTTTTTGTGCAAAAACTAATTAGCCCAGTTGATTTATACATTGGAGGTCGCAGTAGTATGTACTTGATTTTGCAGTTTCGAACGACCGCCGCTAACTGATGGAAGGGGGAAAACTGCACGATTTTCGGAATTCGCCTTATAACTCCAAAACTATGCATCCTTGCAATACGGTTACTTTAGCTATCATTAACTACATCAAATTTGCGACAATTTGAGTCATAATTGAGCTCTCTAGGTACAACAGGCACTGAGAACAACCGTTGGAAAATATGCAATTAAAAAATTTTTTTTTTTCATGCTTCAACAATGTTTGCAGTCTAGTATCCTAAAGAAGAACTGTTCTGAACACATTCACAGTGTTATCGGCTTGTAGCAAATTCAATTTTGTGACCCTAGAAAAACATTTATTTGTTTGCCGCCCCCATACAGCGGCATCGGTGCTATATTACCTAGCAGTGTTGTTTTGAGTCCAAACTTTGTCCAATATGGATAAAATGTCAAATGACTGCTGAACAAAAAAGGAGGACAAAGTTAAAATTTTATGAAAAAAACAACATACCTGGTGTAATCGGATGCATAGATGGAACTCACATTCGAATAATTGCTCCCCGGGAAAATAAGCACTTGCACTACAATAGGAAAGGATACTTTAGCTTAAATGTCCTACTCGTAAGTAACTCAGTTGATTGCTTGGGATATTTCAAATATTCCCTTCCAGGTTTGTGATGATCAAATGATTATTAAATATGTGGACGCCACCCACCCCGGTGCATCTCATGATTCTCTTGTGTGGAACGTGAGTGATATACGAACATGGATGGAACAACAATACTTGAACGGTGATAGGAATACATGGTTATTGGGTAAGTTTATCTACAATTTCATTGTAAATGTGTTCAATTTATATTTTTAGGAGATGCTGGTTACCCATTAGAACCATGGCTCTTGACTCCTCACAGAACACCAGAAACTGGAACACCTGAAAGCAAGTTTAATGATGCTCACTCAAAAACCCGCAACATTATAGAAAGAACAAATGGTGTTCTTAAGAGCAGGTGGAGATGTTTACTAGGTGCAAGAGAACTTCATTATACCCCAAAAAAAGCAATACAAATCATTAATGTTTGCTGTGCGATGCATAACGCATGTATTCATTTTAAATCCGAGACAGACATTGAAATTGTACCCGTTGTAGAAGAAGACAGTGAAAACCATTTTGAAACTTCTTTAAGTAGTACAGAGTACATGACTGAGGCCCAACGCATTCGAAGAAATATAGGAAACTCTCTTTAAGATTTATAACTTTAATTACATATAAGAAAAAAAAAGTAGGTACAAGTAAAACAAAAAAAAATAAAAATTAATTTAAAACAAAATAAAGCACTTCAATATTATATATATAAGTTTGACTTAAAATAGGCACTAATATTTTGCAAGCTTAGCTTTTTCTATCCTTCCTTCTTGAATCGGCAAAGCAGGAGTGTTTTCTTTATCTTCTTGGGAATCTTGGGATTGCAGCTTTCGTTTTTTGGAACTGGATGGCAATCCAAACGTTAGAGTACCACAATGGCCTTCCACAGATTCCACAAATACAAATAATTTTGTCTTCTAGGTCGGAAAACTTGTATTCCTTACTAGGCCCTCCACCAGTAGATTTTTTTGACTTCATGTTTTCTGCCACTTTTTTCTTTACATATTTTTTTTTATCACTCCACACCTGAAACAAATTAAATTAAAGATGTTTTAGGCAGTATGGAACAAAAATTTTACAAATGTTACCCTTTTCCACTCAAAAACAGATTTTACTGGTGGACCGTTGCTGTTCAGCTCATCTCCAATTGATTTCCAGATTTCTTGAACTTCTTCTTTGCTTTTTTTGGAGTACCCAGTGGCAATATCGGGATAAATTTCCATAAAGTTTACCAAGACTTCAATTTGTTTTTTATTTCTTGCGATAGACCTTAAAAAAATTATTTGCGTTTATAAATATTTTAACTTCTTTACGTACAAAAAATAAATGCTTACATTTTTCCGCCAATTTCCCGACAATATACCTGGGGAACAAATCAAAATAAACTGACGATGCATTTCCATAGAAAATATTATTGGCGATAGCAATATTTCCAGGGGAATTTTTTCGAACATTATTCACGATACCGAATTTCCAAAAATGGGAAAAAACTCAGGGGAAATTTTTTTCGCGATACCAAATTTCCACAAATGGGAAAAAACTCAGGGGAAATATTTTTCGCGATAGGGCTGATTATGTTTTTTGCATTTTTGACTTTTGCATGCTGTTGCATATACTTTATTTTGCAGTTTTGAACTACTGAACGAAGGATGGGAAAACTGCAAGATTTTCGGGCTTTTCTCGGGATTAAGCAATTTTTTTTTATACGAAACCAATACCAATCAATAGGGCATATTGAGCAAGTACAACGAGGGTAGGTTTAGGCAACGCTGGGCTATGGGTAGCTAGTTAGTATATATTGAAATTACTAAAAAAAAAGTGTTTTTTTCAAACAATATTTAAATGATGTCTCTGAAAAATGTCTTTGTACTAAACCATTCAATAAAAGTGGGTACTCATAATTTAGTTTCGTCGTCTCAAAATCAAAGTATGAAATAAAACTTGGTTTTTATTTCATACTTTGATTTTGAGACGACGAAACTAAATTAAAAACTTGGTTTTTATTTCATACTTTGATTTTGAGACGACGAAACTAAATTATGAGTACCCACTTTTATTGAATGGTTTAGTAGTTGATTAGTTGAGGGGCAAATTAATGTTAGCACTATATAAGAAACTAGGTGATATACAAAAATTTCATAATTGTCTCATAGTTACATTTATAAATCGACTCTTAGATTGAAACGTATGCGATAATGCCTCAGGTTTTTGCTTTATTAGTGTGCATTTTGCTAAGAACTGCACGTATAAAATATTTATTACATGTATTTGGCTGATGAAACACTTGAAAAAATAAGCGAACAAATTTAAATTAATGAGTTTTTGAACAGAATTTAAAATTTACACTGTTCGTGGTCACGGTATTTGATTCTGAAGTTTGTACAATAATGAATAACAAAATTATTTGTGTAAAATTATGTTTTTAACATTATGTAGTTTGTGAGTTGTTTAATTTCATTTATCGAATCCTAACAAAATCTGAAAATAGCTATTGTAATTCAACAATTTTTTTCTAAATCAAATACATATATACAAATTCAACAATAAACCATTATTCTTGTTTAATTTTTAATTTTATTTATAGAAACGTTGTATCATAAAAACAAAACATAATACATTCCATTATTTTTACTTTTAAATAATTACATAAATGATACAACATTTATTATATTCTCTTGCTCCATCTTCGCGATGTCCATCCTCTGGACCTTAGGCATTTATCTAGAGCCCTTTGATGACAAATCAATTTGAGTCCAGAATCAAAAGATTGCATACATTTGTTACATTTATGCTGTTTGGCTGAGATGTGTTCTTCAATATGATTGTTCAATTGTTTTTTTGAATTAAAAGCTTTGCAACAGTTCCGTTTCGGACAACGTTCTAGTTTTCTTATATCCAATTCATTTGGATGGACGTTTCTTTCGTGAGCTTTTAATTTCATGCGACTGCCAAACACAGCACCACATTGGGAGCACAATGAGGATGTTTTTTCATGTTCAATGGCATGTCTTACTTTACAAGCATAGTTGCTGATTATCTCACCACAAGCAAGGCACTCGTAGAGAGAAGAATTTTTATTTATCATTGAGAAGCGAGGTTCCACCCAATATATATCGGATTTGTAGGCTGTTTCCACGATGTCGTTGTCCAGCTGAACATCGCATTGGATTGCAGTTTCTTTCAATGTACTGGGAAAATCTATTTGAACAGCACGTTCGCGTCTTGGAAGTGATTCATTAGTTGTATAGTAAACGATGTCAATTTCAGGCTCTGGCTCTAGCTCTGGTTTAGTTTTTGTTTGAAAAACAATTGAAGGCTCTGGTAGTGGTCGAATGATTTTTGCTGAAAGGTGTGTTGGAACTTTCTTTTTATCGATCGGTGGTAGTATTTGTTGTACAGTTGCTGGGCGCTTTGGTAGGATGACTGATGGGAGTTTTGTTTGGACAATAGCTAATGATTTCGGTTGGGCAATCGGTGAAGGTCCTAGATCGTGAAGAAGTATTTCTGGCGTATCATCAATATCATCGTCAATCGTAATGTACTCTGAGGGTTTGGGCAGGATTTTTGAAACAATTTTTCTGTTCGATTTTGTTTTCTTATTTTGTTGAGTTTTGTTTATATCATTCAGTTGAATTACATTGGATTGTTTAGCTTTCACGACCGTAAAAACAACAATGTACTGGGGAATTTCTATTACATCACATAAATGTTTTCCCCGAACTTTTAACTGGTAATCCACAAGTATATTTGATGAATCATTTATCCAATTTTGTGTTGGTATGGGATTTGCATTATGCTGAGGGTTAGAAGACTTTATCACCACGTTAGTAGCGTTCGTGTTTGCGAGAGGTGTACTTGATTGAGGTTTTGCAACAACAGTGCTTTTGGCGGGTTGATTGGTTGCAAATTTTGTTAGGGTCGGTAGCTTAGCGTTCGACGTCTTCTTTACGCCGATTTTAGATACATCCGTAGATAATTCATTTAAGAGGTTTTTATCCGGAACAGCAATAGATTTAAGCTTAGTATGTGTCAGAAACATTTTGTCAGAAAAATGTCTCTGACAAACCCATTGGCTAGGATGAAAGTCATCGTCTTCCAATCCGAGCTTGGAAAGCCACACATTTCTCATTAATGCTTTCTTTGGAAGCTCGAAAAAATTATAAGCGTCCTTGCAGTTAAGGATACACTCTTGAGATTCGTCCGAAGACAT
This sequence comes from Baccha elongata, assembly GCA_951217065.1. Classification (NCBI taxonomy): domain Eukaryota; kingdom Metazoa; phylum Arthropoda; class Insecta; order Diptera; family Syrphidae; genus Baccha; species Baccha elongata. The sequence goes on from OX578272.1 coordinate 212,055,023, forward strand.
ATTTTTTTTTTATTTTATAAATAAGAATTGGATTTATCTTGTTAAATTTATTAAAAATGCTAAAATTTTATTATGCAGGGTGGTTATTGTGGTGTGCCTCGGAATTTTTGAAGTCTGCTGTCAAAGAAAATAATCTTGTGCATGAGTGTATCAAAGACGCCTAAGACCGTGCTTAGACTTTGAAATTTGAAACTGGACCGGACCGGATTCACGAGAGGTCGTTGGCGAGAGGGGTGTTCTCTTGTGAGGTAGCTTCAAATTATAAACATCGGAAGCTGATTGACTAGCGATGTGTTAATATAGCAGTATTTTCATAATAAAGCTAAATGCAGAATGATAGAAAATTAATTTTGGGAAAAGGAAACAAATTAATAATAATTTATGGATGTTATCTTCTTTTATAAAATGCAAAAAATTCGGGTTGTACAACTGTCTCACTTCACAAAAATTCCACCAGCTTGAAGTGAGGCGTCCTCAATTGAGGACCTGGGGTGGAATCGGCTAAGGTGATTTGTGATAAGTGACAGTCAAAATCTACACTTTCTGTCTACGTAAGGTGATCATCACAGTGATAGCTAACAACCAATCACAAAAATATTGTGATAGTCACCTTCTCATGAAATTGACGTTTCATTTTTATTTTTGTTGCAATGTGACTAGAGTTACCACACGCATACAAAACATAATAAAATTTTCAACTTTTTTTCAATTTTAGTCACCAAATCAACAAAAACAATATTTTATTTACCATATGAGTATACAACAATCGAAAATAAATGGTTAATTGCATTTATTCACTAAAAAATTAACAATTCCAATGAATTTACTTGAAAATATGACTACGGCAACAATGTTTTTCACAAATGTCACTGACAAATTGAACAAAGTTGAATTGAGTTGAATTGGTGGATGTGATCACCTTACGCAGAAGGAAAAATCAATTTGATCACAAGTGATGATCAAAAATGTGACAATCAACTATCATCTTACACGATTCCACCCCTGTGTAATCACGAGGGTACTCACCACGCCAGACTCAAATTTCCCAGTCTAAACATGGTCTAAGCTAATGCCGTTTGACGATGTTCACATTGGACGATGTTCACACTAGACGTACTCATCCGACGCATTTTGACGCACGTACAGTTCGCCGTGTTCAGAAACAAAGTAGTGTCTTTTGTGTTATAATACACGAAAGATAATACAAGAAATAATTCTCCCACACAAAAAATTGAAATTGCTGAAATATAGAATGAAATCAAGTTGGCAATAAGTATTTTTTTGATATGGTGTAACACGGCAATCAGATTTTGTTTGTAAATTTACAAAGTCCGCCAACCGGACCAAGGTCAGTTTGACAACAACTTTGCTCGTTAATGTTCCCGGACTACAGGGAATTTTACCATCTTGTCAAGGAAAAAATGACAGCTCACACTACGCGGATGACAGATTGAAATATATATGGGGCTTTTTTCAAACTGTCAAGCTCAAAATCTTGTAAAAGTATTTTATAAATAATTTCTTTTTTTTTCTGTGAAATTTGAGATTTCCGTGACTTAAAAGTTATATAATATACTATTCACAAATTTCGCGCACAACATTAAAATGTCCGCTTCTGTTTTTAATCAATTTGTCACCAATGATAAAAAAAATTTTCAGCTGTCATCCGCGTACTGCTGATTTTAACACTGCTCTGCAAACGAGAAAGAGATATATCATTGTTACCTAAAAAGCCCTACTACTGTAAAACCTGAACGATGACACTCTAGACCTGTCAAACTTTGACAAACGTTTTATGTTGAATTTATAAAACAACAAATATTTTTAATTATCAGAAAAACTTAAAAATTAAAATATGGGTCGGGATAAAAATCGTAAACGCAGTTCTAGCTCTAGTTCTGAAAGTATTGATAGTGCTGAAGAAGAACGGCTGCGAGATCTCAAAGAAAGAGATGCGTTTGCAGAGCGCCTCAAAAAGAAAGATGAAAATAAAACAAGAAAAGTTCTCGAGTCTAGTGGCAGTCGAAAAGCATTTGAAGAAGCAGCCAAGAGACTGAAACTAGAACATGAGGATCGCGATAAAATTCTTCCCCAACTAAGGATTCAATCACGCCGAAAATATCTGGAGAAGCGAAAGGATGATAAGGTGGCTGAACTTGAAGCAGATATCATCGATGATGAATATCTGTTTGATGAATCGGTGTAAGTAGCCAAAAATTAAATTGATTAGGTGGAATTATCTGTACCATGTTATTATTACTAGCCTCTCCAAGCGTGAAAAAGAAGAAAGGGAATACAAGAAGCAGTTACTTACAATTGCAAAAGAGCATGAAAATGCCCGTGAACTCGAGCGCATTCAGCGCTACCGTATGCCACAGGACATGAAGAAGGGCGAGAAAGGTAAGAACACTTTACTTTTTTATGGCTCGTAGTTGTTAGGAAATGTATACATGCTTAGAAGCTTCCAAAGTATATAACATAAAATGTCTCATTCTGGTATCAGAAGTGAATAGTTTTCATTTGGTACTGTACTATCAATTAATGTTCCATATATACAAAAAGTTGTGTCATAGATCCCTCGTGAAAAGTGAAACTTAACAAAAATAGGTACTCCTTTTAAATTATAATAAAGATTTTATGATTTTATTTTCAAAACGTACGAAGAACTTTTTCACAGATTGCGACAGTATTGTGAAGGACTTTTCAATTAACAGTTTCCCAGAAGATACTTTAAAATTTTGTCAAGGAAACAGATTTGGAAAGCAATAAAATACTTTAAATATTGTGAATTTGTTTTGTTAACGACTGTTGTCACTTTTTCAGGGTAACAGAATGGACAACTAGTAAACGCGACCCTCCAAATGCGAAAACCACAAGTTTTGTTAGACGGCGCTGGCATGAAAAGGGCTGGCATTGAATCCCAATTGACAAAAACCCGACTGATAATCCTCACTACCGAAATTCCTCCTACTAAAATCCAGACTGAAAAATTTCTACTACGAAAACGTCGAGATTTTATCAAATATAAATTCTTGTTGGCTTATGGATCATTCAAAAATTGCGAAAGAAATGTCGACGGTGTTTTAAGGGGGTAGATCACATCCAAACGCATAAACTTTTAGTTTATGTCGAAGGACTCATGACTTACAACTTTTCTGTTTAATACAACCAGCTGGTGACGTTTTTCGTCGAGCTTCGATAACAATATAAAGTGAGGAGAATTTTCGGTGGTGGGTTCCTAAATATCACTATATTTCTTAAAAAACACTCCAATAACAAAATCATTAAATCATGTGTATTTTGCGGATTGCTAACTAAGTTGTTTCCTATTTTCCTCCAAAATGTTAACATATGCAACTGGCTCAGTTTCTAGAGAAAGATTTTTATGATATGAACCGCAATTATGATAGTTCCACTGTATCTATTTTCAGAGGATTATGTTGAGGTGGACGAACGTGAAAAACTTCCAAATTTCGAGCAAAAGAAATGGGAACAAGAGCAGCTTGCATCTGCCATGTTTCAATTCGGTGCCAAGGATGCCAAAGCCAAAGAAGAATACGATCTTCTTCTTGATGATCAAATTGATTTCATTCAAGCATTGACGATGGAGGGTTCCAAGGAAAAAAAAGACAAAAAGCCTGAAATCAGCGAAGCGGATCGCCAAAAAATGGACCTAAAAGAGACACGCAGATCGCTGCCAGTGTTTCCATTTAAAGATGATCTTATTGCCGCTGTACGCGAACACCAGGTAAAATACATCGCATTGATATCGCAAACAAAACACTATGTTTTTTTAAATTAAGATTTTAATTATTGAAGGTGAAACGGGTTCAGGTAAAACCACACAGATTCCTCAGTACCTTATAGATGCTGGATTTACTAAAGATAAGAAAAAAATTGGTTGCACACAACCGCGTCGTGTAGCTGCAATGTCAGTAGCTACTCGAGTTGCTCAGGAAATGGATGTCAAATTAGGCAATGAAGTTGGGTACAGCATTCGTTTCGAGGACTGTACGTCAGAGCGTACTATTTTAAAGTACATGACTGATGGTACACTGCATAGAGAATTCCTCTCAGAACCGGATTTGGCATCGTATAGCTGTATGATTATTGATGAGGCTCACGAACGTACTTTGCATACAGATATTCTATTCGGTCTGGTCAAGGACATTGCGCGCTTTCGCCCAGAGTTAAAGCTACTTATATCGAGTGCGACACTTGATGCTGATAAGTTTTCGCAGTTCTTTGACGATGCCCCGATTTTCAGAATTCCAGGAAGGCGGTTTCCTGTACGTTATTTTTTATTTTATTTGATGTGGAATATAAAACGTATTCTTTTATTTTACAATATAACAGGTTGATATCTTCTACACCAAGGCTCCAGAAGCAGATTACATTGACGCATGCTGTGTATCTGTTCTTCAAATACACGCAACTCAACCTCTGGGTGATATATTAGTTTTTCTTACAGGTCAAGATGAAATCGAAACTTGTCAAGAAGTCCTTCAGGATCGAATTAAGCGCCTTGGCTCAAAACTTCGAGAGCTGCTTGTTATCCCAGTATATGCTAATCTTCCGAGTGACATGCAAGCTAAAATTTTTGAGCCTACGCCACCAAATGCTAGGAAAGTTATCTTAGCCACTAACATAGCCGAGACCTCTCTTACAATTGACAATATCGTTTATGTCATTGATCCAGGTTTTGCTAAGCAAAATAATTTCAATTCCCGTACCGGAATGGAATCTTTGATGGTTGTACCAATATCAAAAGCTTCAGCGAATCAGAGAGCTGGTAGAGCTGGGCGTACAGCACCAGGCAAATGCTTCAGATTGTATACTGCTTGGGCATATAAACACGAGCTAGAAGATAACACAGTTCCAGAAATTCAACGGATCAATTTGGGAAATGCCGTTTTGATGCTCAAAGCCTTAGGAATTAACGATTTAATACATTTTGATTTTCTGGATCCACCGCCGCATGAAACATTGGTTTTGGCTCTAGAGCAACTTTATGCATTGGGTGCTCTGAATCATCATGGCGAATTAACCAAACTTGGTCGTCGAATGGCTGAATTTCCCTTGGATCCAATGATGGCTAAAATGCTTCTTGCCAGCGAAAAGTAAGTTTTTAACATAACAATTAAGTTACTCGCATATATTTTCGTTGTTTTAATAGATACAAGTGCTCTGAAGAAATGGTTACAATATCTGCTATGCTCTCAGTAAACAGTGCAATTTTCTATCGACCGAAAGATAAAATAATCCATGCAGATACTGCGAGGAAAAATTTTAATCACATGCACGGTGACCACCTTAGTTTACTACAAGTTTACAATCAATGGGCGGACACAGATTACAGTACTCAATGGTGCTATGAAAACTTCATACAGTACCGTTCAATGAAAAGAGCCCGAGACGTGCGCGAGCAGCTTGTTGGTCTCATGCAGAGGGTTGAAATCGATATGGTAACGTGTCTACCTGAAACCATAAATATTAGGAAAGCAATTACGTCGGGATATTTCTATCATGTTGCTCGATTGTCCAAGGGAGGTCACTATAAGACTATTAAACATAATCAGACAGTTATGATTCACCCGAATTCTTCGCTGTTCGAAGAACTTCCCAGGTGGGTGCTCTACCATGAACTTGTTTTCACAACGAAAGAGTACATGCGACAAGTAATCGAAATTGAAAGTAAATGGCTGTTGGAGGTGGCACCTCATTACTATAAACCCAAAGAGCTAGAAGATTCGACAAATAAAAAAATGCCCAAAACAATTGGGAGAGCTTTGATGACTGAGTAAATGAATGTCGAATAAAATTTCAATAATAAATAATGACCGAATAACATACTTTAAGATATGTGTACTTTATTTTATTCAAATCTATATTTGATGTTCACTATTTTATTATTTATGTTTTATTTTTAAGTAATACACAAAGAAATGGAATGCAAGCCGCTTCAACTAAGATGGTAGTAATTCAAAAAAAAAGTAGTTTCGGTTGGTATTTTTATATTTTATCATTCTGACATTTGTTATAATTTCAATTAAGAAAGATTACAAATCGTATTAGGTAGTCTTGGCCTGGTCTAGGAGTAGAATGAATTCCTAAATGCAGAATTATTTCCAAAAAATCCCACATTATATCCGATTTACGAACGAGTCTCGCATTTTTTCCATTCGTTTATTAGAGCGTTCTTGTACAATTACATGAGTACCCATTTTGCGAATTCGTATATTTTGATTGTAGTATCGAATTATATAGTTGGCCCCCTGTTACTGCCTGCATATGTGCCTCTGCGATCATTCCTTAAGACCGACTTTAGTATGATGCTACGCGTCTGATGCTAAGTAGCTTATAATGAAACGGGAGTTCCCCTGTTACCTACACACATCATTTCGAATTAACAATAAGAAGGTTTGATTCACTTTATTAAAATATTTTTGTACCTACAGATTAAACCAAAACAGACGGTTATCATTATCATTTATCAACTACTTATTTCAAAATATTATGACTATAAATGGCTATCTATAGTGGTAAAAACTATCGATTATAAACAATACTACAATCGGTAATAATCAAGAGTGCAATCGATAGTTCCCCACTTCTACAAAAATGACACATATTTTCAACAAAAGTATTTTGATTTGTGAATAATAAAGAGGTTTTGTCGTTTCCCTTGTGATAATTATTTTTAAAATTATAAATATGGATTCAATTTTCCAACGATGAGTTGCAGTTTTTAAATATCACATAAATTCAACAAGAATTTCAAATTGATTATGAGTTTTCTCTTTAAAATAAAATGCTTTAATAATCCAAAAATGATTTCTTCAATATTTTTGTTAAAAAAATTTGTAAAAATAACAATTTATTTTTATCTTATAAAACCTTAAATTTTTCCGTTTCAACAATCTTTCCCGCAAAGTAATTAGCTTTCAAATAAATTTTGCGAATATCGAAAGCAATAATTAGCAACGAAAATAGAGTTACGAAGCACGAAATTTCCGATTTTCGAACAAATCTAAACAAAAGATACATTTCCGATTTTCGGAATTCTGAGTACACAATATCCGCTTTCGAAAGATTTTACTTTCGAATCGGATTACATAGTAAGCCCCTAGGTCGTATCCATCAGTGGAATCGCTTAAGGTGATAGTTGTTATAATCAAAATTGTTTCTCTTGCTCCTCGTAAGTGGTTATCAAAATGAAATCGTTTTTTTTTTTGCGATAATTTAAAGCAACACCTATTGAGAAGAAGCCAAGCAACAAACAATTTTTTGCGATTGCTTTACACATAGCAATGAACCGATGATAATAAAAATTAAATGGCCGACTTGGTCGCACGAATTTGCTCTTGTACGAAACTATGGGACTACAAAAATTTAAATTTATTAAATTCTGAAAAAAGTTCGAAAATATCAAAAATTGGCCGAAACGTGAGATCAAGTTGTATGGCAGCTATCACTAAACGGTTGTTTTACCAAAAACCGTGCTAAATATCAGTTTCCATACAGAATTTAAAACTAATCGGCTGAGCTGTTATCAAGTTACGGTCAAATTTGTAAAAACCGTTAACACCAAATCTCCGTTATGTGCATTTTTAGAAAAAACCTGAAACGCAGTGGGCCGATTAGGGAATACGAAGCGAGTGGTTTTTTGTGTCGAAAATGTAGTTTGGCAATGTTATTTTCGCTTTCGTCTCTTTCGTTTTATATTTTCGATAGCTTTTTTTTGGCGGGGAATGTTTTTTGGTTAATGTTTTGTTGCATTAAAATAAATAATAAAGTAAGCTTGATTAGTTAAATATATTTTTTGGATCTAAAACTAAAGAGATAAACAATAAATTATTTCATAAATCTACTCCCGGCCTCGATGATTTCAACTAAAAAAATAAGCTGTAGCTGTCAATAATTAAACTTCGCATTAAATAACTAAACAAAGTGAGGCGAGTCGAAAATGAGATATCGAATTGAAAACGACTCGCTTCTTATTCCCTAATCGGGCCACAGATATATTAGACAACCAAACATATGCACAGACAGCCCGACGGACTGCATGACGAAACCTACTTTTTAGGCTTCTCTAGTATCGTAATAACAAGTTTGATTAAAACCTCGTTTTTTTTACACGAAACCAATACTTGCCCTATTGAGCAAGTAGTTGTGTTCGTTGAATTTTACCCAGGGTCGACCCAGGTTTTCTTGACAGCCCTAAGAGCTGTCAAAAAAACTGGGTTTCTTGGTTCTCAAAAAAACGCACAAGGGTAGGTTTTGTGTTATTGACACAAAGAAAGAAACAAAAAATATTTGTTTCCGAAATTAAAATTTGAAATTAGTTGCTTTTGGTACATTCCAAAACATAAAACAATTACATTTTTTTTTTATGTTTTCTTTTTATTTTCATTAAAATAAATCTATAAAATAAACACACATGTCAATTTGTTTACCTCAACTCGCCCCAGCAAAATACCTAGATCTACTTCAGGGCCAGTTGAGGGCGACCCCAGGTTTAAAAAAACAGAGAATTTGTTATCCAGGGCGAGTTGAGGTTTTTCAAAAAACGCTTTTGGGCGGCTTCAGGGCGACCTCAGGGCTCAACGAACACAACTAGTAAAAACAAAATCAACAAAGTGACAGTCAATAAACCTTATACGGTTCAACCCCTGATTTATGTCCTGCAAGTTTCATTTTAAATGTTTATTTCGTAGTACCTGAGTATTGTATGTATGTTGGGGTTGTTCAAATGAGAATGTTACATTTTATCTGTTTTTTTTTTTTTTGAATGTTACTTGGTACTTTATTGATACCTAGTTGAGACCCTTACCGTTATTATAGCGCGCAGGTGCGCAAGTGCGAGTGATATCCAACGTCAACTTGTATATACATCATAAAAATCATTAAAGTTGATAAACAGGTTTTTGATTTGCGTGGAGATGATCAGGTTACTCATAAATTGTTTCACCTTCTAAACCATCAAATAAAATTCTATCAACTATATATAACTCCTATCTTAACGCACGGTGACGGGGCTCTTGACGCTTGTATTTATGACAATGTGGTAAATGTTGCCGAATTTATTTTCAACACGCACGTAGCTCCATCTGTATTTAATCATGAAAATCTTACAAATTGAATGGATGTCTGACAATATTTAACACTCAAAAGACTTCTTTTAAGCCTTTAGAAACTTTTCTTAATTTATTAGGTTCTAAGAAATTATGATTGGTAACAATATTTGCAATGACATTGTTTTGTAAATATTTAATGTATATTTGGTTACTGACCTTCATGAGACAACAAAAATCTCAATTTTGAAATGAGTGGGTAAAACAAAAACAACTATTTTATCTTTAATCATTATTGTGGTTTCGGCTATTTCGAATATCTATATACAAGAACCTACGATATATTTTCTAAGAAAAAAGTAAATAAATGGAGGCTTGCTTAATCTCAACAAAATTACGATGAATCAGTCTTGATATATTTATAAACCGTCCAAAACTGCAAGAAAAAAAAAACAAACAAATATAAGTTATTAAAATTATTTAAAGTTGCCATTGATTTACCTTTTTAATTAAATTAAATTTTTCATTTCGAAAAACTGTTTTATATACAAAGTTATGTAATATAACCTCGTTAAGATCTTACAGCTCCTCTTCAATATCCGTATCCGAGTCGATCTCCTCTGCTTGACGCTGTAACTGTAGCTGCTTCATTTGATGATATGCATTCAGTATGTATTTTCTATTCCTTCGCTTGATAGACTTTACTGCTGTCGTCAAGGCCAGTGTCGATCGAGTTGTCGGTATTAACGTTCGAGTCCTGTGTTTTAGGTTCTGAATAAGATTATCAAGGAAGCAGAACATTGTTTTTTTTTTGTGTGTAGTGTACGAAAAAGGAATAAGAAAAAGAAAAAAAACACAAATAACGTAAAATAAAAGCATTTCCAGAATTAGCAAAAATTTTACTTCTAGTATAGCAAACGGTTATTTTTTTTTCTAAAATGGGAGTCTAGTAACAAGAAAATTAAATATTTTAAAGGAGTCACGTTGCATTTAAACATTTAAGCTAGGGAATAAACAAATTAGTAATAATAGTAAATAAATAAAAATCTTAAATTTGAATAAATAGGATAAAAGTGCTTAATTTGGATAGAGCTGACATTTTTTGATCCTTCAATTGGATTGAATTACATAGATTTGATATAAATGCATATGATTTCGGATTGGTATTGATAACGTATAAACACTAGAACATTTTAGCAAACAAATTTATTGAAAGAAATTCAAAGAAATAAAATATGATTTGATTCCAATAATTTTGATTCAAATTGACTAGATGTAATTATTAAGAATATATTTTAATTATTAGTTTAACTTTTTTATTTATGATGATACATGGAACATTCTTCAGAAACAAAAACTTTGACATCATCATTTTTACACTTATATAAAAAAGCGTACGTAAAAAGTTATTCTTTCAATTTATCTCTCTTTCACTAGTTCGATACAATAGCGAAGAATGAGAGAGGCCTTAAGACTCCTGGAATAAACAAATTTAACGATACCAGCATTAAGTTGATCTCAAACATAAAGTTATTCGAACCCGGCAGGCTTGGCGACGTTTTCTGAAGTTAGCCCAACGAACCACATGCACATCTTAAGGGTGTAGCACAAAAGTAAGGGAGGTGTGATACCATTCCATGTAATTGTAATTTACTTTGTTGGAAAAGAAAACTCAAAAAGACCACAAGTGACGATAAAAAATGTGATAATCAATTTTTGGTAAAACGAACTTACTATGTTCATTGCCCGGGTAAAACAAATTTAGGGTACCAAAAACTGTCAATTTTTTTATTGATAAAAGAAAGAAAACGAGCTATCACTGGCACTGATTTTTACACTGGCAATGGCAAGCTGAAACGAATTCGACATGAGCTGCGATAAAGATTATAAAGTTTCGTTCTTTTTGCATTTTGCCTGAAATAAGAAAACAACATTCTTGAATGGAACTAAATGATGCGCATGATTCGATATACTATATCGACTACAGGTTAATACCTTATACATTCAACAGTGGACCACCGTTTCATTGGAAACATTTAACAAGCATCCTAACAAAAACTATAAATTTTATATAAATACATATAAAAATTATAAAACTACATTTTCGTAAATATTTCTACCCCAGCACCACCAATCGGGTCCAAATTTCGAAATAAAAACCAAATGATACAGATTTGAATGAGAGATAGGATCTCATTCAAATCTGTTGAGCGGTTTTGGAGATAAGTGTGAACAAACATCGTGACACGCGATGTCCATTGTAAATACACAGCTGGTCAATACAATAGGTGTGTCTATATTTTTTGTACTCGTTTTTTAAATATTTAGAAAGCTGACGTTATTATGTAAAATAAAGGATAGTCAAAGTTTTTAAAATCAAATAATATATACAGGGTGATTCACATAAGGTGTGCCAAAAATATGGAGCGATTAGGTTGGGTCGAGACAATACGGGGGTATCTTCCCCCGTATAGGTGAGAGGGGCAATTTAGTACACGTTTAATTAAAAAACACCTGAAAATCGACCTGTCAATTTTGCTTAATGCGAAGTGGTGGGCGGAGGCACCACGTCGATGGGTTCTTCACTTTTGATTAAATAAAATACAAAATATATTCTACCTGAAAACAAATTAAAGGCAAGGCTTATTTATTAAAAATGTATATTCAATTTTAATATTAACTAGTCAACAAATCACGATGACAAACTACTTTCAAAGACAATTTGCAGAGACGCACCTTAGCTACCGTTTGGCTATTGTTTGAGATCATGAATACCAACGACTTTACACTAAAAGATATCTCAATAAAATGTGTTACAGTTGCAGCACATATATTTAATTTAAGTTAGAAAACAGGTAGGAATCATAGACACTTCAACGCGAACCGCCCACCACGCCGTAGTAAACAGATTTGACAGGTCGATATTCAGGTGTTTTTTTAATAAAAAAAAACGGGTAGAATAGAATAGTCAGGTGAGTACTTATAGAGGTGGTTTTCGTTATTCAGCATTCGGTTTTATGTTTTTGACTAAAAACTATTACGAGCATTGAAATTTGGAAACAAAAATAATACTTAATTACATAAAATTAAAAAAAAAAATTTATTTGAATTTTTTTTTGTTTCAAAGTTTTGAGTTTGAAAATTACTTTTTTCAAAAACTATTCACTAAAACAACTTTATTTAAAAAGAATATAAAATAATTGATTTCCGGTTTTCCAAAAAGGTATAGCATGGCATTGTAGGTTGTGCCGTTATTTTTTAATATATTTTTATATCATTTTTTTAGAAAATTGCAACCTTTACCTAAACGGGGGGAGGAAAACCTCCTCTCCGATACGATTTGTGTCTTGTCTCGACCAAACCTACTCGCTTCATCTTATTGACACACCGTATGTGAATCACCTTGTTATTATACTGCCACTAACTTTGTAAAGGCCCTAACTACATTTAAACTTTTTGAAGATGAAGATGAAAAAACAGTTTGGCCTACCGCAAAAACGTGAAAAATACCAAAAATATGTGTCTTTAAGCTGAAGTTGTGCTTTATTTTTTGCATATAATATAAAATAATAATACATCATAATAACAATACCCTGACAATAAATATGTCATAAACTCAAAAAATAAAATTTTGCAGATAGGGCCTTAACGAAGTTAGCGGCAGTATTCGTTCTTTTGGTCGGAGTACGTTGTTCGTTGTTCGTTGTTGAACGTACGCGGAACAACGATAGTGTAAATGATAGTGTAAATGAACCGAACAACGAATGAAGATCCAACAAATTCAAAGTGGCTTTAAATTTTCAGCGCTTCGTTGTTTGGTGTTGTTGCACAAACAACGAGAGTGTAAATGTGATTAATGGTTAATAGAACATTGTTTTGCAGTGGCATTCAAGGAATAATGTAACAATGAGCAAGTATTTCAGCTAATTTTTGTATGTTTTGAATCGGCGTCCTGCTGAAATGGTAATTAGAGGGCCTTTTTATCATAACATTATACAAAATATCAGCAAACCCGCATTTTGTCAAGATGTTTAATAATACGGAATATACAAATTCTTTTCGGAGCCTTATGGTTTTGGGCCCTAAACAATGGGACTTTCCTGGCAACTCTTCCCGGAAGATTAAAGTTCCGTTTTTTTCTGCAGAATGTGGGTGCACTAATTTCATTATAAATTTGTGCGCCTATAAGTCTGGATGAAGCAAACTGTTATGATTGCGTAAAAAGTAATAAGCGGCGGTAACTTGTGCCTTCTGCGGCCTTCCTCTATTTTCGCGCACTAATCTGAGCGTTTGAGCATTTGTTACAAAAAGCTTAAAATTATATGACCTCAATTTCTAGGTCGAAAAACCAACATCTTTCCTTCTGGCGGGCAGTGGACTTTTTGACCCATATTAAAAAAGTAATAAATTGCTTGAAGATAGTAAAATGATTACAAACAACCCACCTCAAAATTTAGTACCCTTTATAAAAGAATTTTAAAAGGATGTGCAATATTATTTGGAACACACCTATTTTTTATTATTATATAAATCTGTATATATTTTAAAGGAGAAAATAAAGATATAATGTTCTTTTCGAAATAATATAAGGTTGATGATATGTCTTGGCTGCAGCGAAGAAAATGCAAAACAATCATTCAATTCATTCGATATTTGAAAATTTTCTTTTCTGGAAATTAATAATAATTAGACAAGACATGCTGTACACAAAGAGGTAAACAAGTACACAAAATATTCCTCTTATAATGAGTATCTAAAAAACACAAACTAACTTAAGTCTTTTGGATGAGCAAATAATTCAAAGGAAAAATCGATTTAACTTACTTTGTCCCAACAACACACATATTATTATCTAAAAACACATAAAATTAAGCGTGTACTTTTGTGTGTAAAAGAACTGCAACATTTTTGTTTTAAACAATTGATTAAGTTTTGTGTTTATTTAGTTTTTTTTTAATGTTCAGGTGTATGGTTTTATATGTTAGAAAGGAAAATGCTTAACGTGTTTTAAAATGCGTTTTTTATGTTAAAATAAAAACAAATTATGTTACAAAAATTATTTATATAAAATATATATTATGGTGCTTGTATTTTTGTAAGTGTTATGTTTTGTATTTACAGATAACAATTATACATTTAGATTTTTGATTTGATAGTTTTTTTTTTGATTTTCTTCAATTATCAATTACCAACTAGAAAGCTAATGAGAGACAAAATTGCTGAAACAATTACAACGTATACGGTGGCAGCGATTACGATTTTAAAATCCATCTCAGGAATTTGATGATGTAATCCTGCAAAAAGGATGTATTTGGAAATCGTTTAAAATGTGGACTGGTTTCCAATATTTATTTTTATTAGTAAGGGGATTATTCTTTATTAAAAGATACACGACGGTTTTTGTGTTGAAAGTTAATAAATTGTGCATAGCAGCCAACACAAAACTATTTTCGTATACTAATTTTTTTGTGTTAAATTTTTTATGTTAATTATTGTTTTCTATAAGATTTTCAAAACAATGCAATTTTCAAGTTTCTAATGCCTTATTTATTTAGTTACTAAGAAACAACTACATATATATTATTTGTTTTTTTTATATTTTGAGGTTATTTATAATGTGTATAACAACGGTTTTTCATTGCTTAGCTCCTATTTATAGGCCATAAATTATACAAGCCTCAAATTAAGTGATCAAACTTATGATAATTAAAAAAGTTTTTATATTTCATTTTAAACAACTAGTCCAGTAGGCAGGTAGGGAAAAAAGGGGTTTTTAGGAAAAAGGTCGGAGGTCCATGAAATTTTCAGATGTTGTTTTGGGATGTTTAATTAAAATTTTCTCAAGTTTTGGACCTTGAGGACCCTGTGCTAAAAGAGGAGCGGGCAAAAACTGCAAAATTTTCAGGCTTTTCCGGTTTTTACTCTATAACTTTTTTTTTACGTTCAAAGTACGTTTTGTAGAGCGTTAAATTTTCTACAATATTATTTGTTCAAACATGTTTGTTTGTCACGTCGTTACCAAGATATAGCGCTCTAAAAATGGGTTAATTTTTCGATTTTTGTTAAAAAAAAATTAAGAAAAATGCTAATTTTCACCTATTTTCATCTCGTATACCGTTTTTATCTTACGTTCTACGGTAAAATTGTTCAGTATGTTTTGTAGAGCTTTAAATTTGCTACAATATTAACTCTAACAGAATGTTTGTTTGTCACGTCGTTACTGAGATATAACGCTCCAAAAATGGGTAATTTTACAAATTTCGTTGTGAAAAATAAAAAAATTGTTTGCAAAATTTTAAAACTTACCCTATTTTTGGAGCCCCATATCTCGGTAACGACGTGACACACAAACATGCTTTAATAGTCAATATTGTAGCAAATTTAACGCTCTACAAAACATACCTGAACAGTTTTACCGTAGATGGTAAGATAAAAAAAGATATAAGATACGAAAAAACGTGAAAATTGACATTTGAAAAATTACCCTTATTTTTGGAGCGCCATATCTCGGTAACTACGTCACATACAAACAAGCTTTCATAGTCAATATTGTATGAAATTTAACGCTCTGCAAAACATACTTGAACGCTTTAGCCGTAGAACGTAAGAAAAAAAAAGTTATAGAGGAAAAACCGAAAAAGGCCGAAAATTTTGCAGTCCCCCCCCCCCTTTTTTTTAGCACAGGGTCCTCAAAGTCCAACACTTGAGAAAATCTTAATTAACCATCCCAAAACAACATCTGAAAATTTCCTGCCGACTGGCATAAACAGAAAATAATTACAGATAATGATGATTCGAATACCAGGGATACATTTCACGAACTTACAATAGGTGTGTCTATATTTTTTGTACTCGTTTTTTAAATATTTAGAAAGCTGACGTTATTATGTAAAATAAAGGATAGTCAAAGTTTTTAAAATCAAATAATATATACAGGGTGATTCACATAAGGTGTGCCAAAAATATGGAGCGATTAGGTTGGGTCGAGACAATACGGGGGTATCTTCCCCCGTATAGGTGAGAGGGGCAATTTAGTACACGTTTAATTAAAAAACACCTGAAAATCGACCTGTCAATTTTGCTTAATGCGAAGTGGTGGGCGGAGGCACCACGTCGATGGGTTCTTCACTTTTGATTAAATAAAATACAAAATATATTCTACCTGAAAACAAATTAAAGGCAAGGCTTATTTATTAAAAATGTATATTCAATTTTAATATTAACTAGTCAACAAATCACGATGACAAACTACTTTCAAAGACAATTTGCAGAGACGCACCTTAGCTACCGTTTGGCTATTGTTTGAGATCATGAATACCAACGACTTTACACTAAAAGATATCTCAATAAAATGTGTTACAGTTGCAGCACATATATTTAATTTAAGTTAGAAAACAGGTAGGAATCATAGACACTTCAACGCGAACCGCCCACCACGCCGTAGTAAACAGATTTGACAGGTCGATATTCAGGTGTTTTTTTAATAAAAAAAAACGGGTAGAATAGAATAGTCAGGTGAGTACTTATAGAGGTGGTTTTCGTTATTCAGCATTCGGTTTTATGTTTTTGACTAAAAACTATTACGAGCATTGAAATTTGGAAACAAAAATAATACTTAATTACATAAAATTAAAAAAAAAAATTTATTTGAATTTTTTTTTGTTTCAAAGTTTTGAGTTTGAAAATTACTTTTTTCAAAAACTATTCACTAAAACAACTTTATTTAAAAAGAATATAAAATAATTGATTTCCGGTTTTCCAAAAAGGTATAGCATGGCATTGTAGGTTGTGCCGTTATTTTTTAATATATTTTTATATCATTTTTTTAGAAAATTGCAACCTTTACCTAAACGGGGGGAGGAAAACCTCCTCTCCGATACGATTTGTGTCTTGTCTCGACCAAACCTACTCGCTTCATCTTATTGACACACCGTATGTGAATCACCTTGTTATTATACTGCCACTAACTTTGTAAAGGCCCTAACTACATTTAAACTTTTTGAAGATGAAGATGAAAAAACAGTTTGGCCTACCGCAAAAACGTGAAAAATACCAAAAATATGTGTCTTTAAGCTGAAGTTGTGCTTTATTTTTTGCATATAATATAAAATAATAATACATCATAATAACAATACCCTGACAATAAATATGTCATAAACTCAAAAAATAAAATTTTGCAGATAGGGCCTTAACGAAGTTAGCGGCAGTATTCGTTCTTTTGGTCGGAGTACGTTGTTCGTTGTTCGTTGTTGAACGTACGCGGAACAACGATAGTGTAAATGATAGTGTAAATGAACCGAACAACGAATGAAGATCCAACAAATTCAAAGTGGCTTTAAATTTTCAGCGCTTCGTTGTTTGGTGTTGTTGCACAAACAACGAGAGTGTAAATGTGATTAATGGTTAATAGAACATTGTTTTGCAGTGGCATTCAAGGAATAATGTAACAATGAGCAAGTATTTCAGCTAATTTTTGTATGTTTTGAATCGGCGTCCTGCTGAAATGGTAATTAGAGGGCCTTTTTATCATAACATTATACAAAATATCAGCAAACCCGCATTTTGTCAAGATGTTTAATAATACGGAATATACAAATTCTTTTCGGAGCCTTATGGTTTTGGGCCCTAAACAATGGGACTTTCCTGGCAACTCTTCCCGGAAGATTAAAGTTCCGTTTTTTTCTGCAGAATGTGGGTGCACTAATTTCATTATAAATTTGTGCGCCTATAAGTCTGGATGAAGCAAACTGTTATGATTGCGTAAAAAGTAATAAGCGGCGGTAACTTGTGCCTTCTGCGGCCTTCCTCTATTTTCGCGCACTAATCTGAGCGTTTGAGCATTTGTTACAAAAAGCTTAAAATTATATGACCTCAATTTCTAGGTCGAAAAACCAACATCTTTCCTTCTGGCGGGCAGTGGACTTTTTGACCCATATTAAAAAAGTAATAAATTGCTTGAAGATAGTAAAATGATTACAAACAACCCACCTCAAAATTTAGTACCCTTTATAAAAGAATTTTAAAAGGATGTGCAATATTATTTGGAACACACCTATTTTTTATTATTATATAAATCTGTATATATTTTAAAGGAGAAAATAAAGATATAATGTTCTTTTCGAAATAATATAAGGTTGATGATATGTCTTGGCTGCAGCGAAGAAAATGCAAAACAATCATTCAATTCATTCGATATTTGAAAATTTTCTTTTCTGGAAATTAATAATAATTAGACAAGACATGCTGTACACAAAGAGGTAAACAAGTACACAAAATATTCCTCTTATAATGAGTATCTAAAAAACACAAACTAACTTAAGTCTTTTGGATGAGCAAATAATTCAAAGGAAAAATCGATTTAACTTACTTTGTCCCAACAACACACATATTATTATCTAAAAACACATAAAATTAAGCGTGTACTTTTGTGTGTAAAAGAACTGCAACATTTTTGTTTTAAACAATTGATTAAGTTTTGTGTTTATTTAGTTTTTTTTTAATGTTCAGGTGTATGGTTTTATATGTTAGAAAGGAAAATGCTTAACGTGTTTTAAAATGCGTTTTTTATGTTAAAATAAAAACAAATTATGTTACAAAAATTATTTATATAAAATATATATTATGGTGCTTGTATTTTTGTAAGTGTTATGTTTTGTATTTACAGATAACAATTATACATTTAGATTTTTGATTTGATAGTTTTTTTTTTGATTTTCTTCAATTATCAATTACCAACTAGAAAGCTAATGAGAGACAAAATTGCTGAAACAATTACAACGTATACGGTGGCAGCGATTACGATTTTAAAATCCATCTCAGGAATTTGATGATGTAATCCTGCAAAAAGGATGTATTTGGAAATCGTTTAAAATGTGGACTGGTTTCCAATATTTATTTTTATTAGTAAGGGGATTATTCTTTATTAAAAGATACACGACGGTTTTTGTGTTGAAAGTTAATAAATTGTGCATAGCAGCCAACACAAAACTATTTTCGTATACTAATTTTTTTGTGTTAAATTTTTTATGTTAATTATTGTTTTCTATAAGATTTTCAAAACAATGCAATTTTCAAGTTTCTAATGCCTTATTTATTTAGTTACTAAGAAACAACTACATATATATTATTTGTTTTTTTTATATTTTGAGGTTATTTATAATGTGTATAACAACGGTTTTTCATTGCTTAGCTCCTATTTATAGGCCATAAATTATACAAGCCTCAAATTAAGTGATCAAACTTATGATAATTAAAAAAGTTTTTATATTTCATTTTAAACAACTAGTCCAGTAGGCAGGTAGGGAAAAAAGGGGTTTTTAGGAAAAAGGTCGGAGGTCCATGAAATTTTCAGATGTTGTTTTGGGATGTTTAATTAAAATTTTCTCAAGTTTTGGACCTTGAGGACCCTGTGCTAAAAGAGGAGCGGGCAAAAACTGCAAAATTTTCAGGCTTTTCCGGTTTTTACTCTATAACTTTTTTTTTACGTTCAAAGTACGTTTTGTAGAGCGTTAAATTTTCTACAATATTATTTGTTCAAACATGTTTGTTTGTCACGTCGTTACCAAGATATAGCGCTCTAAAAATGGGTTAATTTTTCGATTTTTGTTAAAAAAAAATTAAGAAAAATGCTAATTTTCACCTATTTTCATCTCGTATACCGTTTTTATCTTACGTTCTACGGTAAAATTGTTCAGTATGTTTTGTAGAGCTTTAAATTTGCTACAATATTAACTCTAACAGAATGTTTGTTTGTCACGTCGTTACTGAGATATAACGCTCCAAAAATGGGTAATTTTACAAATTTCGTTGTGAAAAATAAAAAAATTGTTTGCAAAATTTTAAAACTTACCCTATTTTTGGAGCCCCATATCTCGGTAACGACGTGACACACAAACATGCTTTAATAGTCAATATTGTAGCAAATTTAACGCTCTACAAAACATACCTGAACAGTTTTACCGTAGATGGTAAGATAAAAAAAGATATAAGATACGAAAAAACGTGAAAATTGACATTTGAAAAATTACCCTTATTTTTGGAGCGCCATATCTCGGTAACTACGTCACATACAAACAAGCTTTCATAGTCAATATTGTATGAAATTTAACGCTCTGCAAAACATACTTGAACGCTTTAGCCGTAGAACGTAAGAAAAAAAAAGTTATAGAGGAAAAACCGAAAAAGGCCGAAAATTTTGCAGTCCCCCCCCCCCTTTTTTTTAGCACAGGGTCCTCAAAGTCCAACACTTGAGAAAATCTTAATTAACCATCCCAAAACAACATCTGAAAATTTCCTGCCGACTGGCATAAACAGAAAATAATTACAGATAATGATGATTCGAATACCAGGGATACATTTCACGAACTTTCTATTTATATAAGGGCGGTATGTTTGTTTGAATCTAGAATCAATTTTTAAAGGTAAGAGAGGTCAAAATTATTATAAATAAATTTTTTCGTATGAGTTTTGAAAACAACTCACGTTTATTGAATTTAGCCCAAGTAAACTAACTAAACGTTTAATTTGTATGTATAATTTGTGACTACCTACTCTAAGGTTTTTTTTCAGGGTAAGTTTCAATTAAACTACATATTCAAACTTAATTTGAAAAAAAAACGAATTAAACTGCTGGGTATTTTATCTGATACCTATCTAGAGACTTTTAAACCAGCTCTAAAATGTTTGGTTTTAACATAAAAATTTATGGCAACAGTTTTTAGATACCTAATACTATTTTATGAAAATAAAAAAATCACAACATTATCACCATAGTAAAACAAGTTTAATAATTAGACAAAAAACTACATATTTGCATTTTATGACTATTTATAAAAAAAAAAAAATTACAAATGAACCATCACACCAACAAACATGTATTATCAATTGCCGATACTTATTTTATATTTTTGCCTGTCATATATAAATCCAATCCTATGCCCAACAAGGTAGCTGAACCTGATGACCGTAACGATTAACCTACTAAATTTCTTAAAACAGTTGGAAATAACTTTGTAGAGAGCATACATGAACTTATTGCACATATTTTAATTGTACACCTTGTTTTTACTTTGTATGTCCACTGAAGTAAGAGGTACAGGTTTTAGAAACCAAGTAATGAATCAGACTTACCTTTTCTTTATTTAATTTTTGGACCAATCCACTTCGCTTTACAAACATATTAAATTTTAACAGAGTTCGATTTATGCATGATAAAAGTTTTCAAAATAATATTCAACATCTTGAATCATAACAATTCTCTCAAGAAATAGAAATTTTCTCAAGACAGGAAATTTCAGAAATGTTTGTTTCTAATTTCCAAAACGATAACTATGTAACATAAGACTTAAGAGAAAACAATAATCACATTGAAAACACTGTAATAGTTCTACGAAATTGATATTTAACCAAAAGACGATGGACTGGACAATGGACATTTATCATACACAGTGATCAGAATACCTAACGTTTCTCTCTAACGGCGATCTTTCGAAACGGGTAAAAATTAGAGTTTGAGTAAACAGTTATTAAAAGAGTATGTTGTGATTCATTATCAGGTGTTCAAACATTTGGAAGTTTTTGTGCAATTGACTGGCAAGCATTCATTTTATCTTTTAAGTATTAGACCATACAGTTCAATTCGTCTATGCTCCATTTGTACAAAAATGGGCAACGCAGCAGATCTAAGTATTGAAGTAAGAGCATCTAAAATTAAAATAATGATATTTCTGTTAAACATCCCTGTGATAAATCTACCACGGATGAGTAGAAAACAAAAAAAAAACACTTTAAAAGAGGACAAGCACTGCATTTGTTGAGGGGATTCGCAAACAACCCTGCATTGTATTTTAAAATTCTTGAACTGGCAATGAAACCATCCCAAAAATCTTCATTAACGAAATAACAGTACGCAGACGTCTTACCGAACATAATAATTTTGGGTCATATACCGTGAAGCAGGTACCATTTATAACATCAAATAACAGAAATGTTTGCTATTCGTCGAAGAGCATATTAAAAAGTTATTGCAAAACGACATTCACTAAGTTTCTGGAATTTTTGTTGTTTGTTATGGACAGATAAAAAATGACAGCACTGGCAACACACTGTCAATCATGAACAAATAAAAAAACTTGTTTCATTTTTTGACCTGAAGCCCATTCACCAATAAAATTCAGATAAAATTCCTTTCAAGTTTCACGGACAAGCTAAGACAAAAAACTGTTTAAATTTCGAAATGATTGCATAAAATGGTTGCTATATCATTATCCATTAGAGAGGCTTAGTAATGTTCTAGACTTGCATTTCTTTCCATCGACATCGAAATTTAGTCCCATTTGAGGGAACCAGAATAAATATTTAGGAATTTTAAATAACTGCATTTACTTATAGCAAAATGATCACCAACGTTTAGAAGAATATTGCGTTGGTAAAATTTAACTAGCCACTTTAAAGACCCAAATTAACTGTCATTGAAAATGTGTGGGCATTCAAAAAAGGAAAGTAATATTCATCTTCATTTGGATTCCCAGAAGCTTGAGAATGTTAAAGGAGGTACATGTTATGCTAGCTTTACCTTGATTCAATAGTTTACCATAATAATTCTATCTTAAGTTCGGTTAATTCTATTTTCTGTTAAAAAATATACTGTATGTATATTTAAAACATGTTTCGATTAATGGGTTCAATTAAATAAAGGTTTTATTTTTTTTTTATTTTTGAGAAATAGCAAACCTTTGTATTTTATGGAAAACTATTAGTCTAATCTAAAACTTATAGTAAGTACTGTTAACATAAGCAAGATAAATAAATCTAAATAAGGAGTATTGTTTGCTTACATCTTAAAATAATACCTATTTTTTTATTAGGCCTTGAGTTGAAAATACAGATGAATATGTTTTAAGCTATCACATGCTAAAGCTGCAATGTGTGCAAGAATGTTGTTAATTTTAAGTTAGGAAATTAGGTCTTATATTTAAGTGTAATTGGATATTCTTATTGCGATGCTTAGTCAAAAAAAAACCCACCTGTGTAGTAATAGAACTTAAATCTCTCATCAATTGACTATTTATAGAAAAGGAATAGAATTACTATCGGTTTTTTTTAATTATAGAAATTATAATTTTCTGTGTAATTTATTAGTAAATGTATTTCAAATAATTTTACTTAAATTCTGTGTACTAGTTTTCCATTTTTATTGCTGTTGTTATTTGAATACCTCTGTGTTTGTTTAAAAGTACTTTAAGAAATTATTCTGCAAGAGCAAAGCAAAAAATACAAGCATGTTAAAATAAACACATACAATAATTATTCAAAACCAAATTAAACAATTTTATTTTAAAAATATATTTTAAGTTAAAATTTAAACTTTTTCTTATAATGGTATTGCATGTTACATACAAATGGTTACATACAAAAAGAACTTTATATTATTTTAATTTTATACACAAACTTTAAATATTTAAAAAAAAAAAATTAATGTTAATATATGCGCTAGAAACTGTTTCTTCCATTTAAATTTATATTAAAACTAACTGTGCCCTTGCAGACATTTGTTTAATTTAAATCTAATAATTTAACTTAATAAGCATCTTTACACACAATTAAAACAAATTCTAAGTTTCTTTTAATTAATGAACTAATTAAAATAAAACTAAATATTTCTATTTTAAAACCATTAAAAAGAATACACACTGACTAATTTATATAAAATCACCTTCGAAGAATTTCAATTTTCTTACACATTTAATTTACCTACTTTTTTTGTTTACTGCAAAATATATTCTACATCGATATTTTAGTATATTTTATAAATATTTGAACTCAATTTTCTAGATTCTATATCTTTATTTTATGTATATAATAATGTATTTAAAATAAACTTCATTACGAATCTCAAAAACAATTTGGAAAAGAAAAACCACTCGGCTATAGTTTCGATCTATTATGGTCACATGAACCGACTTACGACAGTGTAGCGCACGGCATCGCCAGTATATGGATTGAATGGCCCGCCAAAAACCCTCAAAATTTTCAAGATTATATAAACACAATTTTTTATATAAATGTTGTAAGAAATTAAGGTAATTTATCGAACTGAATCAACAATATTGTGTACATATTTTAATTAAGGGATGGAATGAAAACAAAAATGGAAACTAGCAATGATTTGCCAAAAACATAAATAAATTTAAATTTTTCTGTTACAAAAATACAAAGTTGAATTGCACTTTTTTTTTCTTTAAATATTGATTAGGGAAAAGGGAGTGTTGTGTGTTGAAGTGTTTAAATGAGTACTTACCTTGCGAGCTGGTGATGGCGGGACTTCCAAGTGATACTTTTGTTCGCAGTACTCTTGTAGAAGCTTGATGCCTTCTTGACGGTTTTTCGAATAACGTGTTTCCCAGGCATCCAAAAGACGGTTATAATAGCGGGGAACTTCGGTATATTTAAGGTATTTGTGCGTATTGTTTGTGGGGAAAATTCTTTCTAAGGGGGCAGAACGAGCAAGTTCATCTTCGGATACCACCAGACATCGAATATCATCGGGCGTTAAGTTGTCAAGAATGGCGGTAATGTACTGTAATAGTATTATATAGAAAACACATTATTATTTTAAAATTTGTTAAGTTGCAACGACTACCCTTTAATTTTCAAGGTATTTTAAGCAAAATTATGTATGAGTTCTTATAATTACGAATAAATAAAAAACTTCTTATCCTCGTACACATTTATTCAATTTATTATTATTTATATACAAATATTTACATTTTTATTTTTAATTCAGTTTTTGGTAAAATGTAAATACATACATAACTATAAATTCTCGAAAACATTTACTAATAAATCAAATAAATTTAAAGAGAATAAATAAGTTTTTCATTTATTTGTAAGTTCATATTCAAAAAAAAAAAACTATATCTTAGACCTGATTTTTTAATAGATGAAAATGCCTTTCATCTGCTTGAGTCGCGCAACTTAATTCTTATAGTAAGATGCCGTAGAAATCATCAAATAACTTTTTTACATACAAAGCTTACACTCTCAGCCAGTTCTTTCCTGTACGTTGCTAGTTCTACAGTGTTGTGAGCTAGTTTGGGTGTAGAGGGTCTAGTCTGTAAAGATTTGAGTGTGGAATGGTATCGGTTGAGTTCGGTCCATGGAAGTTTACTTGAATTGTTTTGTCTGTAGGGCGTTGTATGTTAAGTATTTTAGTACGTGGTGTTATGTGTGTCGTGTTCTGTTAGTGGTGTTATATGTATGTCGTGTTATGATCGTGTAGTTGCTGTGATATTAGTTGCGTTCTGTCAGTTGTGTTAACTGTTGGATTCCGTTAGCGAAGGTTATGTCCGTTAAATGCGATGACGATTGGAATGCTTGCGAGTGCTCAAGGTGAGCTTAATAAAGGGGAAATCCAATTTCGGCTATATGCTCCCAAGGTAGGGTGGGATAGGCCTAGTTGTTAACACCGCAGCATCCTCTATACTTTCCAAGATTCAATATCTATTTTTTTTTTATTTCCGTTTGGTCCCCAACTTGGCATGATTTATGTTTTGTTGGCTAAGCTAGGTTAAGTTCGATGACAAGACCCCACCCCCCATTTCCGACGAGCTGAGCACTCGCAAGCATGCCAAAATTCATCGCATTCAACGGACTCAACCTTCACTTACGAAATCCAACAATTAACACAACCGACAGAACACAACTAATATAATTCAACAGACATCACCTACACGAACATAACACGACATATAACATCACCAACAGAACACAACGAACTATAATACTTAATATACAATATCCTCCCTACACGTTCAAGTAAACTTCCATGGACACAACTCAACTGAAAACAATTCCAGACTCAGCTCTTTAAAGAATATACCTTCTACAACGACTCTAGCTCACAACAACAGGACTGGAAGAAATCTACGATTTCTGAGCCGGCTAAATGTTATTATGTTTTTATTTTATAGTATGTCTGAAAATAATGTGGCATATTCATAGACACTGGTTTAAGCTGGTCTTAGAAAAACTCGAGTGTATCCTATTAAAATTACATTGCTTAAACCTAGGCCAAGCAAAACTGTAGTTTGAAAACAACTATGAATATGCCCCAATATATCTTTATATATCAATTATAAGATTGAAGTAAATAATTGCGAAACCTCATTGCGGAATCTTTTTTTAAACTATTTCGGACAACTTACGTCATCTCTATCTTCTAGGGATTTTCTTGTGTATTGATTGTGCTTTATCCTTTCTATCCTGGATAAATAATTCACATACATTCGTTTGTCAAAGCACAGAGGTCCTGAACGTACTCCTAATTTGCTTGCAACTTCTTTTTGCTTTTCTGGCGATAATTTTGGAGGAATCTATAAAATAAATTAAATTTAACGTATTTTGATTACCAACAAAACATAAAAAAACCAACATTGTATAAGGCAGTATTTAACACCCCTTGAACCAACGGCGCTTTCACATGAGCATCTAATGGCAGTTCCGAATGAAGCGATGGAGATATATTGACCTCCAAAAGCCAAGGTACTAATTCAGCATCTAGAAGAACATCAAAACCAAATAATTCAAAGCAACTGTATTTGCTTTCTACATTAAGTTTGATCATAGTATTGATTGAATGCTCTCCTGCAAGTATGGTACGCATAACGAGATTTCTAAGTGCATCCCACAAACGATCCGTGCGTATTCCTCGATTTGATAAGTAGGACCATAACGATTTTATTGTCCACTTATGACCATGACACGCATTCACATCTTCGTTTTTTGAATAATTCGACGAAAGTTTATTAATGCTATAGTTCGTTAAATGCATACAACGTTCATTAAGAGTATCTGCTTTTGCACTGTACTTCACTAAAACAACAACCAATTAAATAAATAAATTTTATTAATTTAAGTTCTAATTACCTGAAGCAAATCTCGCCAATCCATTGTGATACATATAAACTCGAAGTGGATTAATTGATGTTACCAACACATATAGTCTAAGATCAAATTTGCTTCCATTGATTAAAAGCGGACGTTCGATGTATCTTGAAAATACGAAAATATAATTTAATTACAAAGCAAAAATACAAGTACAAACCTTTGAACAATTAATGGTTTCCGTTTAGGTATCTGAGCCCATCGATTAACTACCCTGATTCCTGTTCCTCTGGCACTGGCTGGAGGTTTTATTATCCACTTAACATTACGTTGTGCGTATTTTGGCCAAGATTTACGTAGTAAATTTAAATCAGCCGGAATAATATAGGTTCTGTAAAAGAAGTAAAATATTCAAAATGAATTCTGAAAAATCTTTGCATTAATTATTAATAGTCAAGATTATGCCGAATTGTTACTGCTGTTGTCAACACTGGGGCTGAATTCCGCAAGCATGAGTTTTTCTCCAAAGATCCCAATTTACGAAATTTACAGAATTCAACTTTAAGAACTGTTTTTTTTTCTTTATTTTTGTTATTTTAAATATTTTAAGCTCACGCTTAAAAAAACTGGGTGTGAAAATGTATTTAATCACCCGCACACAATTTGTCAAAAATGACTGAAAAAACTCACAGGCAGATTTATGGAATCAGAATGAGTCTGTGTTCACATTTTTTGGTGCGCACAGCAAAACTCACGCTTGCGGAAATCAGCTCCTTTTTTCGCAAATATGCTCGTGAGTTTATCGAGTCAGTTTTAAACTCACATTAATTCGAAGCGTGAGCTTAAAATATTCAAAATAACAAAAACAAACAAAAAATCTTTCTCAAAATCAAAATCAGCTCATTATACAAAATATTTTCTTTACTAATGTATTTTTCTACAATCCTTTTTATTTCATTTTCTCTAGCTAACAAAATCTGGCGAGCACCAATGACTCTCATACAAAAATCAAACATCGACGACAAACAGGATAAAACAAAACACGATAACCACAAAGAATGAAAACCGATAATGTTAAGCTGGAGCTACTACAGAGATTCCATCTTCCCCGTCCACCACATACGTTTTTCTACTAAAAGCTCAAATTTAACTGAGTGTGAACGGTGACCATCGTCAGTCCTGTCCACCACACTCTCCTAAGACATATATTATTTTGGGCGATAGAAATGACAATAAAAAACATTAGTCAAAGTAGCGCTGCAAGCAAGAAAACACATCGGAGGCTCAAACCTTCTATTTTGAATGATCTTTAACTGCTCCACCAAAAACATAAATACAAATTAACAACAAGCTGTTGCTATCATTTAAATTCCTTTTTTGTAATTAATTACCTAACCACGGGTTGATTTTTTTATAAAAGGTTCGACTTGACCAAACAAAAATTTTAAACGACTTAATAATATGGATGTCTAATGTCATTTTCCATTTGAAATTAATTAATCCGAAGAGGAAAGGAAATATGATTTCAACGGAACGGTGAAAAACCCTCTCTATTTCAATTGTTTATGTGGTAGTGACCGAAGATTGTTTAAATTTAACTTTTTAAATCTCAAAGGAAGCAGAAACGAATTAAAAAGTATTTTTTTCAATATTGTTTACTATTTGCACTTATTAATTATGTTTCTGAATTGTAAAAAAGAAATGAAAAAAACACTGCGCGTATTGTTACATATGGCTTTGACCATATGATCGATGTAAACAGTATGTAACATTCCCAATTCAATTCCGGAAGGCGAATTAGCACTCCTAAACAGCACTCCGAACAATGAATGAAACGTTTTAGGGAGGTTTTTTTTCACTCGGAGGGGCTTCCGAACGTTGAATTGAAAATTAAATAAGCTTTTTACTTTTCCTCATATTTAAACAAGTATGTTGAAATATCAAACGCACAACCAGGGCAAACCGAAAAATGACAAATTAAATTGTTGATTGCTTCGGGTTTTAAATCTGAAGCAAAATACAGAAGCATTTTCATACTGAGTACCAAGCGAATGATTCAGAAGTCTTCTGGATGATTCTGGGCAACCAACCAAAAATGACAAGTACGTAATTCAGTTTAAACAATGAATACTTACTTAGGCATAAAACCGAACTCCTTTTTGCCGTATTTTATCATTTGCTTTTGCAAATTCTTCCAACACGAGTCCTTACGACCAATTTTAAATGATCCTGGCAGGTGATTAATTTTTTGATATGGACGAATTGTTTTAAAACAAGGACTCTTCATATGTTTTCCCCAAGTTCCCATCCAGTCATTTGTTTCTGAAATATGAAATAAATAATAAAAACTCATACAAATAGAAAATAAATTCTACTTACTTTTAAGCAATCGAACACCAGTATTTGAAAGGACATTTCGCACTAATTTGGGCATTACATTTGTTACCTTCCATTTAAGAATTTTAAATAACTCTGGTGGAACTTCTGGTCCTTTTTCGGTATTCGAAGAAAATGCTAGATATGGTGGAACGTTTGGGAACAGACTAGGAACAAGCAGAGATTCTGGATTAACTAAACTCTCTTCGGAGCATTGCGCTGAAAGATTGGTAACAGGCTTAAAAGCGGAAGACAGCGGGGATGTAAACTTATCACCGTTTTGACCATTTTTGTACGCGTGCGATCTATAGCCGTCCTCATCAGAATCCGACGACGATGAGGTAGTCGACTCAAAGCTATCATCGTGAGCATTGGTCTCTAAAAAGAAAACAGTAAATATAACGAAAATATAAACACTTGTTAACAAACCTCTATCGGATACATCAAGATCGTCTTCGACACTACTACAGCTGCTCCGACGACACTCCAAACGCTTCCTATTCGGCGAAAAAACCTTTAACTTTTCTGGCGATACATGATCGGCATTTATTGGCGGCCGTGTTTTAGTTCTTCCGTGAGTAGGAGTTGGATCAACAGATTTCGACTTGCGAGAATAGATTTCATACTCAGCAGCAGAATCATCACTTGTTGTGATATGTGATAATTGCGGAGATTTCGTCTTACTTCGGCGATACTCGTGCAGACGAGTGAGTGAGGATCCTCTGCGCTGGCCTACCGGTGAAGAACGATGACCATTTGATGTTCCATGAAAACCATGTCGTGGTGATCTCGGGCTCGGAGTATTATTGTAGAGTAGGACGCGTGCTGGAGAATGCCTTTTGGGCGTGGCAGGAAGTTTAATGACGCGGCGTTCATCGACGCTTAATAATTTAGTTGCTAAATCACACTTTCCACCGCTGTCTATCACAGGTAGAGTCTCCTGGTGCTTTGACCAGGAAGCACCGCAAATTTCATTTGGTTCTGATTCACTGCGAGTTCGAAATTTACGTTTTGAATTAGTTCGCTCTGCGAACTTGTTATCCTTCTTGTTGTCCAGCAACCTATAAGCTGGAGTTTGATGTGCTTTAAGCACCTCAGGATACAACTCGGGATTATAGTCTTCACACAGCCATTTTTCATCATTGTAAAGGATGTCATTGTTGGGCATTTTTTCCCGCAATACTGCTGATAAATTATCACCGATTTCATCTTCGAATTGCGCAATACCATTAGAGTCCTTTGTGATGACAGACATTTTTAACTTCGATTCTCTTGCAGGTGCTAGAGGTCGC
Organism: Baccha elongata; assembly: GCA_951217065.1. Taxonomy (NCBI): domain Eukaryota; kingdom Metazoa; phylum Arthropoda; class Insecta; order Diptera; family Syrphidae; genus Baccha; species Baccha elongata. The sequence goes on from OX578272.1 coordinate 212,085,648, forward strand.
CTTCGCTGCTGTAGCTGTTGTTCTCTTTGCGGTTGTTGTAGATGGTGATTATTGTAATTTAAATAAAAGTTGTTACAGCGGTGTTGATCAACAAGCTGATTGCTACTATTAATAGGACAGAGGGTTTTTATAAATCATGTTCAGTGTGGTAAAAACAAAAATTGTGTTTTTTTTTTGCATGTTCAATGTAATATTTTGGTTAAATTGTTTTACGTTCTTATTTTACATAGAAATTTAAATCATTTTGGTTATCACAATTAAGCTAGGAGTATAGCAAAGTCTTTTATATTTTAGATTCAAAACAAGCTTAAACTGATGCGTATGGTTTAGAAAACGAATGGTATTTTGTATTTAATTTCATGACTGTCTTCTTCTTCTAGTCGAATAATAATAACCACCAAAGATACATATGTACATATACATACAATCTAAATGCAGGACAATTGAAAATCTCAAGTGGTTTGTTGGCGGAGATGACTTAAGTAATGTCGACAAGCTTGTTTTCTATTGCCCTTACGATTTTTCTTTCTTGTAACTGCTTTCTATTTCTTGTAATTGCAAACAAAGTGTTTGTCAAGTCTATCAAAGGTGTATGATCTTATACTAACGTAAGTAAGTTAATAATCTATTCGGTATTTGATTTCCAGCGTAAGTGTTTGCAGTATTTTGTTATCAGTTTGTTACGACTACGGAACCAGCTGGTTAAAAAATAGCAACGTTTTACTTATAAAATAGTTTTTGCTTGAAGTTAAAAAGATTTAGTTGAGATATTCACTCTGATATTAAGTCTGACACTTCACTAAAAACTAAAGAAAAACTATTTTATTTATTTGATGCCCTGCAAAAAAGGTTTTCAATACATATTTTAAATTCTTAAGAGAATTGAAGAAATTATAGAACGTCAAACTAAAATGACTGCAAGAGACACGTTGGTGCGAAAAGCTAAGGTCCTCTGAAGATCTGCAGTGTTGCAGTTATAAATAAAGACTGAAGTCTGCGCTAGAACTGTTGGTCGTATGCTGTAGGAAGCTTCACGCTTGATCTCCGTTTCTCTCAGATCAAGCGATTCGAACTTAACATAAATTATTATGTGAATTGAACTTAACATAAATTATTATGTTAACCATTTACATTAATGGAACAATAATTGTTTATTATTATTTAATTTCATATTATACGTATAGATTATACTTAGCGTACTTTAATTTTGTTTGTACAAATATATTATGTTGATCAAATATTAGTATATTTCATAATAAAGTAAGATATTTAATTATAAAATTTATATAGACACTTTAAATTGCTTCCATTGGACACCGCCTTTTTATTACAATGAACTTGCAAACAAAAAATACAATTATAGCTTAAAGGTTTGTATTACTTCTTTAATAAGTTGTGAGATGTAATGTTATTATTATTATTATTATTGTTAATATGTTTATTAATATATTGATGAGATTCACTAATCCTATCGAGGGTATAATAGCTTGATAGACCATAAAGCGATGCTGTCCTAGGTGGAGGAGGAGGCATGCCATGTTTTCTTATTGGTTTGATTCCTGTTAAATGATCATGATGAAGGTAAATGGAATCTTCAAGGTCAAATATGCTTGCTGAATTGTTGTTATGAAAATTTGAGCTATTCATTTTTTTTTTTATTTTATTGGTCTTGTTTTAACAACTGCGGAGCATACATGAAAATACACAAGCATTAGTTGTATATAAATATTTTTAGCACCAACAATTAAAATAAAGACAAACTCAAAAAGCCAACTCAATTTTGAAGAAAAAGGCAATTATCAAACCTGTAAACTTGAAAATAATATAAATTAACGATTAATACATGCGGCACTGAAGTGTTTTTTTTTTTAGAAAATGTTATTTGTGTTTGTGTAAAACTAATCTTTGAATTTCCAAGCATTTTATTATTATTATTAACACGCAATTAAAATTACATAAATATTAATAATACATTAAAAAATCAAATAAGCTTATACCTATGCGATTTTTTTTTATTAATTAAATGTCCTAAAATAGTAATTGAATGTCATTTAGCTTATAATCTAAAATTTGTTTGCTATCCGTCCGTCGGTCTGTCTGTGCGGACGTGCATATGGCGGTTGTCTGTGCACCGACCTGCAGCCTAAATTGTTTGACTGATTCCCTGCAGGAGAAATTCAAACTTTCGTATTAGCCTGGCTATAACGGAAACCTCCCATGTAACGGTTTTAGTTTTCAAAATTTTCTCGAAAACGGCTCTAAAGATTTTGATAAAAATTTGTGTACGTTATATTCGGAGTACAAAATTTTCTTTTCTCTTACTATTATAAGAGTGTTTTGGTTTTTTGTTTAAATCTGTTTGTCGTATGGAATCAGCTAAAGTGATTTGCGATAGCAATTAGTGACAATCTAAGTCCACACTTTCGGTCTCCGTAAGGTGAATATCAAAGTGATATCTAAATAAGGAATAACCAAACAAAAAACTATTGAAATTATCATCTTCACATCAAGCTGAGGTTTCATTTTTAATTTTGTGGCAATGTGAATAGAACGTTTGGATCGGAAAATTCTCCGATTTCATACAAATTCTTTTGTGAAATTTTCAAAATGTCGCTAAAGAAGCACTTGATCCCAGTGTCACTTAAAATGCTATTGTGCTTTTCATAAAAATGTGCATTGTGCGTATTACGGAGAATTTTCGTAAGTGTCAAAGTGCAATCAAAAAATCCACGTTCGATCCACGTTGCGCTTGTGAAATTTTAATACATATTCGCATATTCTAGGGCGAACTGGAGTGGCGCCATCTAAGTGAATTTTTCCGTAGCAATTTCATTCAGTCAAGGTTGTTTTTTTATAATAATAAATATAAATTTATTTCTTTATCCAAAACAAAGATGGTAACAATTTCAATTCCCTTTTACTCAAAATGAAATTGAAATCAATTCGGTGTTCATATCGTGCTGTAGTATACTTTGAAACCAACTTAAATGATTTGGAACTGATTGTCGTAGGTCACGACATAGACAGTGACAATATCAATTCAAACAAATTCAAGTTATCAATTAGGGAATAAATTTTACTACTTATACATAATCGATGGGGAAACCTAAACTAAAACAAAGATGTCCTAAAATATTTATCGATTTTAGGTTAAGAATTAGGAAAGAAAATAAAAGAGTATAAAAATAATTATCTTTCTTAATTCCAAACAGAAGAACTAATACATAAAGTTCCATTTATTATTTATCACGCATTTATAATACATCAAGTTATTTATATTGTTAAGTTCAATTTAAAAAAAAACATTTTTTTTTATATTTTGTTTACGATTGCTTTGTATAGATAAAAGCAAACACAATATTAAAACTAAGAAAAAAAGTTTAACATGAAAAATAAAACTCTTGTTCATTGTTTTCAATTTTGTTGTATGCTTTAAATGAATTTTCAGTTTCAATGACAAAACTAAGGATAATACAAATACAAATCGTAAATTATGCTCTTAGAAAAGATTATATTGTGAGCAATTATAAAATCTTAAAAGAAAAGGAGATTCATTGCACAGATATGTATTTTGCGGCAAATGAAAACTATGTGTTTTTGTCAAATATTTTTTTTTAACAATAAACTAGTGCTACTATGTTCACAATAAAATAGGATACATTTTTTTTCTGTGCACACTCAGACTAGAGCTTGCTATTGTCCTTGCCTCAAGTACTAGATGAAGAGTAGATACTTGAGATGAGTGACGTCTCATTTATTGATGGGAAACAGTAAGATTAACCACTTACAGTTTATAGTTACAAAGCTTAAATAGAGCAGCAGTTTAAAGTTAGGTACATATATGTACCTTTAGCTTAAAATGTGAGGCGATGGAAATAACTGTGCGTTTTCTATATAGGAAATACTATACATAAACTGCTCGTAGTCAAAGTTATTCGGTATATGATTGCTGCGGAAGAGTACTCCAATCATAATTAATAGGAAAACTAGTCATTGCATACATTTTGGTTGACATATTTTATCTTTTAGTCAAAAATCTGTAGTAACTTTAAATTTTAAATTTCTATTTGAACCGTTACATCGAATATGTTTAATTAAAAAAAAAATATAAATACACCTGATAGGTGTCAATCAGCGTTAATTCGTTTGCGGAACAGTTCGTTGCTAGCTCGACGCTGCCACAAAGTGTTCCGCCTATACTTCAAGCATTTAATTTTGACACACACAAATCAGCTGTAACAGATATTATTTTCCTCATTGTACTAAGTTATCTTGCACGCTGGCAAAACCACTACAAAGATTTTGTATCTATTCTTTGGGTTTTTTCCCGAGTAGAACGAAAAGCTAACTTGGCCGTGCCTAAAAAAGGTTAATCTTTTTCCTCTACAAACATGGAAATGCTGGTAAACTGACGGCTTAAGAATTATCTAAAATAACGGAACTTTCTTAATGATCAGCAGTACGGCTTTCAAAGCAATAGATCCGTTGGTGATTTTATTTGATTTATAAATCTGACCAAAAAATATGTCTTTTTAAACACTTGATATTTCAAAAGCATTTGTGAGAGTTCGGCATCAAACTCTTTTGTCGAAAATGATTGCATTCGATATTGATGAATCTCATTGTCGTTTGAATAGAAATTACTTTTCGAACAACTCAAAATAAATTTGTTTGGGCGGTTTTAACACTGAATATACGTATATATTGGTGTCCTTTTTTCCTCATAGAAAATAAATAAATTTCGTGGCATTGACAGCTCCGAAAAACTACGGCCTAGTGACTAACAACTCTCAACCAATCATTTTGTGTGCGTTATTAGTTCTTCAAGATTGGATGGGACCTACAATTTTACGTCGAATCCGGACGACTAAGGTGAGATGCACTTTTCATGGCAATGTTACTCTTGGAGACTTTGTCACTACCTCATAGAATCTATTCATAATTTTTATCAATAATTATCTTCAGTCAAACTTTCAATTCGCTAAATTATTTCGATGAAGACAGTACTCAGCTTTTCATATATTGTTTTTCGTTTTCTGTAGTTATGTAGTTTAATAGTGACCTTATTCTTAGGGTGTACCTAACTTCTTTAAGATGCTGAACAGTTTTTAATTCAGAGTAAGTACGCCACTGACTACATTCAGTGGAATGATAACATTTTTATGTCCGTAAAAACAATGTGAAGGTTTCTTACAATGGAGATCCATAACCCCTTGAGTTCGCGCAAATGATAACAAAAAATGCAGAATATCAATGAAACGTGCAATAACATTGGATTAAACGGCTTGATGGGTTTACTGGTAATGCAAAACAAAGTAAATATACTATTTTATTAGCACACAAAACTATTTTATCCTTAATGAAGCGTTAGTCAATCAACGAGCTATACCTATTAGCCGTGACAGGATATGATATTCGTAGGAGAGAATTAATATGCAAAACAAGGGATTGCGGGCTGTCTAGAAAGGTACGATGGTTTACCAACTGACTTCTTGATTTAGTAAAGCGTTTCTTGTTATCAGTTGTTGTTTTGCCCAGAAAAGGCGGTATGTATTTTATTTTATTTTTAATTTTCGACAAACAAAACAATTAATATGTTTCATTTTTATTTTCTCTTACCGTTGTATGTTCTTTTTTTCCAATATTTAGATATTTTAGAAAACAATTATTAAATGGATCAATTTTCTTTAAAGTAGATAGTATGGAATGTGTTTTACCAATAACAACAATAGTGTTACATATTTCTCTCCAGCATAGAGACTTGAGTGTTTCTTTTATTCGCAAATTTGCATACATTTTACTTCTCTTCATCAATGCGGGTGAAATGTGAATATTTCCCACTCAGTTTAAACGATTTAAATCAATACTTAAGATTCCATACGAAACTATTAATGAAAAGAATAAATGAAGGACGTGTATGATATTGCATGTGAACACGACATCCTAAAGCAAACGGTTAACGTTTTTTTTATTACAAAGAAACAATCTGCAATTTTGATGTAGCTCATCATTTTTAGGAGGATGTGCAAGGATTTTGCAATGAATACATACAGAAATAGGTTGTGATAAAAAGAGGATATTTATGATAAAAAAAAAACAACGAATTAAAAAATGAAATAGGTTAGTAAACGATCTACAACACTCTAGAAAACTAAATAATAATTAATGAATTAAATTACAAGCTAAGAATATATAACGACTTACCTATTATTATATAGTTTGGAAATATTTTTATTTTATCTTTTTTTATATTTTATTTCATTGATGAACGCCCAGAAGCTTTTTTTCTCTCAATAAGCGAGAACACATATGCAATAACGTGGTTAATTTCGTGTGGATAAGTTAAGCAATTTATTTAAACTTCATTGGCAAACGTTGAAAACATATTATAAGAATTTTTTATAATCACTATTATTCCTAAATGTGGGTATAATACTATAATAGAAAATTAAAATTCAAAAACCAAATAATTAGGAAGAAAATTAAAAACGTGCGTCAACCTACGCGCACCCCTAGCCACAAACGAAACTATAAACGAGGTCGTTGTTTTATTTTTGTGAACTGTCAGCTTGACACTGTGCCAATTTTATATCGTCCGTCTATATGCGCTTTTAACAGGTGTGTTACTGAGGAAGTTGGTTTAGAGGAATTTGTAAAAATCTTTTTTGTTTTTGTGAGGAGTTACACGATTGTTACACGAAGTCATAGAATAATACATTAATAGAACATCAAGTCAGGAAGCTAAATCCACTTTTGCCTACAAATTTTCAAAACTGCAGAGATTTAACTCTGTATGCGTGCCTGTGCATTTCAACTGGGACTATCAAATTTGGCTAGACCATACATTCTTACAATTTTGCATTTAGCTATTCACACGTATTCATGTATATAAAAGCGCGTGTAAACATTTTTTCTACGGGAGGAGGCGGATCATCAAATATACTATTTCCTCTAAATAAATTATTGTACGTAAAAAGTACAGCTCCGACTGTTTTTGAAAATATAGCTAAATCCAAATAAAAAAAATTATTTACTAGTCAACTTACAAATAACTAAATTTTCAAATTCCACAACATAAAAGATCTTTTTAGATTTGATCCAAGTAAAATCAGAAAGTAAACACAAGAATTTGAAAGAAAGAAATGTTTGACGTTTCAGAGGTTTTTGAGCGTTCAACGTTACGTTTTCAGAACTGAATTTTCATATCAGTCAAAAATTTTGCTGATGAACGTGCCCAGTCCCATTTGAAATGCACGGACACGCATACAGAGTAAAGGGCCAACCATAATAGTCGTAAGCAAACGAAAGCTAATGTCATAATTCTACGTCAAGTTTCGTTAATTGCCACCATTACCTTCAGTCGACCATAATGGTCGAACGCACACGCAAGCCAATTTCACATGTATTTGGCTGGCTGTCAGATTTACGTACGTAAACTGCGCTCTGGAGCGCTCTTTACGTACGGAGGCAAAAGTGAACGAAAACTTGCCGAAACTGAGCAATCCAACAATATGTGCGCACTATACAAATTCTTTGTTCTCGCTAATTTCGTACGGCACCGTACGTACTAATTCTTCTATTATGGTTCTGCCTTTAAATTTCTGCAGTTTTGAAAGTTTGTTGGAAAAAGTGGGTGTCATCCTGAGATGATGTTCTATTTATTTGTTATTTTATGTTTTTCACGTGAGACACTGCAAACACATTTTACAATTCAAAATTCTCCATGGTAAAAATATCAGACAAATCGAGGCTGGCTGGTTCCAAAAAATCGTCCTAATTTTGTTATTCAATTTCGCCTTGTTTGCTATTTTGCATTCGTTAGATTTTCTGACGTCAAGCTCTTTCTATCTTATCTTATTATGACGATTTGAGTAATTTTGTTTTTTGTATCACAATATGAACTTAATTATATCATGAGTCCCAGCGAGCCAATCCCACAGCGAACTATAGATTTTAAAAAAGGATCCTGAATGAAATGTGCTAATAACAGCCATTTAAATGCAAAAATTGAAGGATTATAATCGAAATTGTGGTACATATATACATTTTTCTATGATTCGCCTGGATTCGCAGCATATTTGCAATGGCCCTTATGCTTTCATTTGGTCCCTTCTATGGATTTATTTGATCCGTTGTGCAATCGGCTGACGTTGCATCTTTAACTAAAATAGAAAAACTTCAATTAAATTATATCATTTATAATTCCCTAACCGGACCGAATAAAATTCTTCTGCATACATTTCTCTTATCTTTTAACTCAAGAATAATTGTTACAAGAGTAGTTGTGTTCGTTGAGACCTGGGGTTGCCGTTAACTCGCCCTGAAGTAGATCTAGGTACATATTTTGCTGGGGCGAGTTGAGGTAAACAAATTAACATGTGTGTTGTCAAACATATGTTTACAATTGAATATTTTATTTAAAAAAAAAAAGAAATTATAGATTTATTTTAATGAAAGTAAATAGGAAACATACAAATAAAACAAAATGTAATAGTTTTATGTTTTTGAAAGTACCAAAAGCAACAAATTTCATGTTTTAATTCCGGAAAGAAATATTTTTTGTTTCTTTCTATTTGTCAACAACACAAAACCTACCCCTGTCCGTTTTTTGAGAACCAAAAACCCAGTTTTTTTTACAGCTCTCGGGGCTGTCAAGAAAACCTGGGTCGACCCTAGGTAAAATTCAACGAACACAACTAGTACAAAACACAACAAGTTGACAGTAATGACATCCTACGAGAAGTAATTGAAACTTACTTTTGAAAAAGATGATTTCTCTAAGTGTATAAACTCAATTAAGGATTATACGCAACTCTATAGGACCTAAATGCACCGTCCATAGTGCATAGTCTTGTATTTAATTTAATGCGCAGTATCTTTATCTCAATTGCCTATAATTTACTCTCATACTTTCTTACATATTCCAAAATTGTAATCCGTAAGCTGGCGCTGAAAGAACAATTGTCTCTGTAAAGCTGTCCTTTGAGCTTATGAAGTTATGATGCATTTTTCTGTTCTTAAAGCTAAAAATCTTTCGAAAGAGAAAATAGAAGGTAGTTTTGATTGTCTCTGATCAAATTTTTAGTTTTACAAGTTATATAGGTACAGTTTTCAAAAGCCGGGTTGAGTGAGATTATATTTAGAATCGTTCTTATACTTTAAAAGAATACAAAAACACAAAAAATACAAAAAAGAGGAAGTCTGATGCATACCTACAATATCCTATCAGTAAAATATTTATTTATTTTAACGAATTTATTGTATTTTTTGATCAAATATGAGTTTAACATTTACTAGTGTTTTTCGTAGCTGGAAGAATATTCTGTATTTGTTTTATCTTTACCTTCCCCAGCTGTTACTTTATCATTGCCATCATCTTTTGATGAGACTGCAGTTTCTTCTGGTGAAGATGTAGTAGCGTTTGCATCTACTGCGGCTTCCTTTGCTAAAACTTCAAGTTGTTCTCCAGCAAGTCTAGATTTATCTTGCTTAGCATACACATCGAGAATATTTGTCAGTGAGTTTTGATGTGCTTCCAAATTTTGAACCAGTTGTCCAGCTGCCATATTCAATATTGAAGTAAATTGAGCCTGAGCCACCTGTAGACTGGGAAGATTTGCGAAATTGATGAATTCATTTCGACTTAGCAATCTGTTTTCTAAAATTCCGCCTATTAGCAGCATTTGTGGAACTTTCCTGGTAATCTTTAACAAAGTAGAAACTTTTTGATCGGGTGCGAAAAGAATACAATGGTTTGAATCGAACAATGGGATGATAGCTTCATATTTGGTGTTCTCTACTGCCATTTTAATGATTTTTTTGCCGTATCGTTTGAAGGTGATGTTTTGTCGATGAAGAGCCACACGAACTTTGAATAGCTCATCCTCGTTTATTGGATTCAAATGGAAAATACCAACCATTTTTGAGTGTTCTAACCAGTTCAATACTTCTTTGGAAATCATTCTGTTATAGGGATTTTCAACATCAGTCCCTAAAGTCTTTTGCTTTTCAAAACAATTCAACGTTGCTGGAGGCTTGTCGTAAATAGGTTGAGTAACAGCAGTTACCCTAGCACGTTCATAGTGAGGCTTTTGTGGTCGCTGTATGTTAATTTTACCACGAAATCGATGGAACTGAACAAGTGGAGTCCTAGCTTGTAAGAGAGCTTTAAAAAAGATAAATAAAACAAAATTTACATAATCACAACAATTTTTTAATCGAGTTTTGTTTACCTTGTTTGACAATGTTAGACATGCTTTTTTATTTATCTACTTAAGTGTGCTTTGAAAAAATATTTTTCTGTCGTTCGTTAGCTTTTAGGTGAATTTATTTCTTTATTATTTTTAATTGAACAAAATAAAGAAAAATAAATATCTCCTTAAAATACTCGTGATGTGGTGAGCGACCTCGACTTGTGCAATCTGTCAAAAATCACAGCTGACATATTTATTTAGGCAGCATTGCCAGAAAAATGGATTTTAATTGCAAAGGAAAAGCAGGGTGTTTAAAAAAAATATCAGCATTTTGCTGCATTCAAAAAAGAGGTTTGTATATTTATGTTAAAATAAAATTTTACAAAAGTAACAAATTTTTTTTATTGTAGACTTGTTAAAAAATAATAATTTTGAAAAGACCATTGAAATATACCCGAGGGTAGTTGTTTTCAAGAATCTTAAAACATTTGAAACTTATCACCAAACTGTAACAGTTCGAAATACAGGAACAGTAAGTACCTATAGTATAGAGGCCATCAGCATCTAGTTCTAGATCTATTCACAACTATTCTGGGATAGAATAGAATAACAATTTTTTTACGGCTTCCAATTGAGCATGGGTAAAGAAAACCTAAATGCACACTATTCTCCACATGAAACTAAAACTGTATGTATTTCATCTTTTCCCCGATCCATTACAAGCATTTTACCTAAACATTTTGTGAATGTGTGAAACAACAACTGGAGAAATTTTGACATGTCAATTTTGATCGTGTTTTTTGCGGTTATTATAATAATTGTAAAATGGATTTCTGTTTTTTTTTGTTTTACTGTTTTGAAATATATATATTTTTTAGCAATTGGTGAAACTATACAAACATATGTTTAGGTACCGTTTCGTACAAGTTGTGTGCGTTTTTGGAGATGACGAAACATTTCGTATCACTTTAGCACCGTACAGGTACATAAAATAATACATTAATAGAACATCATCTCAGGAGGCTCCACCCACTTTTGCCTACAAACTTTCAAAACTGCAGAGATTTAACTCTGTATGCGTGCCCTATGCGGCTATATCATACATTCTACAATTTTGCATTTAGCTGTTCACACGTATTCACGTAAAGAAAAGCGGGTGTAAAAATTTTTTTCTACGGGAGGTGACGGAGGAGTACATGTTGATGACCAGTGGCTTTTTTCTGGGAGGGGCATTTTCTAAAAACATTAAAAAAAATTATTAAAAATCTACGGTAACACCTACTTACAAGGTCATGTGATACTTTATTGTAAAATCAGAAATTTTTTCTCTTACTTTATTGGCAAATAAAGTATTTTTTTGTAAAATTAAAAAAAAAAATATAGTTTTTCCAAAAATTCAAATAAATAAAAAATATTAAAAAAAAATTGTTTTAAACGTTGTATTTAAGTACATATACTATTTTCGTTTCTTAAATTTAATGCTCTTCTTAATTTTAATCCAAAAACAGAGAACCGGATGTTCAAATACGTCTTGTTATTGTTTTTGGGAAGATTAGAAATAACCATAAACACTTTTTTTTTTAATTTACAGGCAAAATTGCTCAAAATTATAAACAAAAAATTGCGAAATTCTTAAAAAATATTTATTCTGGCAGAAAAATATATGTTCTTTAACATTCTGAAGAGTCCCGAGTTCCTTGACCCTACAACTCAGGTGTGAGCCTCCTCTGGAATCCCCAGCGACGCAACGGTTCTGATGAGTCCAATAAGATCTGTTGAGGACAGTTTTGAGTCAAGACACAAAGACAAATATTGTACGGGAATGGGGCGTAATAGACGCCCATTTTATAAGGATGGGAATTTTCTAAAAAAATTACTTAAAAAGAAAAAAAAAATACTAAAAATCAACGGTAATAGTTTCAATGCCATGTATTTTGTTAGAAAAAGACCACTCAAAAAAAAAATGAGGGGAGCAGATGCCCTTTTCTATAGTATTTTGTATTGCCTTGACTAAACTTGCGTATTTGGAAAAACTGACCCAAACAGAATGTTGTTAGATTCATCAGAACCATTGCGCCGGGTGCTGAGTGCAGAGGATAAAATTTAAAAAAACTTTTGAAAATATACGTTGATAGGATATAAAACTGAAGTGAAAACATTTTGTTAAGAAAAACATTTATCTTTCTTTATTTTATCGGTATAAAAAAAAAAATCCCCAAACAATTATTCAACCGTGATAATTTTACTGTCAGGATTGCTGACCACTTTATCCTAGAGCCTAGACCCTCAAATTTTGCCTCCCATGTTGATGATAAGACATTACAAAACGCAATTTTGACAAAATGAGCAAAAAACTGACTTAAGTACGACTAGGGCGTAATTCATAGTCATATCATTGAATATTCAAGAAAATGCTCAAGTGAGCTCCCGATTACACTTGACTTTAAACTTTACTTAAGTGAAAGCGAGAGGCGTTTTAATTTCCGCCCAAAATGTTTATCAAAAACCTCGCTAACGATTTATTTATTCATGTTTTCTCGTTTTTAGCTTTATCGGAAAATAAAATTCATCACTGAACCAAATAGTGATGTTACGTTCAAAATAAATGGAAATATAAACCTAACGTCTGGAGCTTTTGTTTCTGTTGAAATTATTGTGAAACCAAAAAAGAAAAATGAAATCAACCGAAAGCGTTACATTTTCATCATAGCTGAGCATCCAGATATTGTTTGGGAAATACCTATTATAGGTTAAGACTAAAATTATTGTTCCATAAAATACATATTTTTTATTTAATAATTAGTTCTTCAGAAACAGATTGAAATTCATTTACCTGGATTTATATGTTTACCCAAAGCACCAGCAAATACAACTTCAAACTATCAATTCGTATTGTACAACTCGCAGGAACATGATCTCGCATTTACAATGTGTTCGTAAGTCTTCCCCAAATACGCAAATTCAAAACCAATTCAATATTTAACTCATCAAATACAGTGAACATGAAGCCCTCAACATAAGTCCTATATCTGATATTATACCTGCTAAAGATTTTTCTAAGATTCTCATTATTGGAAAAGTTCCGGATCAAATGATGACTACAAGTTTGGTGCTTAGTTTAAAAAATGGTTTGTGTTTTGAACAATATCATGATTAAAAAATACATTAAGTTTGTTGTCTTGCAGGAAAATCCTTCAAGATCAGTGTGCAATTGGAACCATCAAATCAATTGATCCATTTAAGTACTAATGAGCTGGTTTTTGACGACACTTACATTGGTTTGAAAAGCCAGAAAAACATATTTATTTGCAACAGAAGCAATGAAAGTATCAGTTTTCAGTGGACTAAAAATCAAACTGTTGAAGATGTAAAAAAAGATGACAAATCAGATGAAATGCTTGTGCTTTCAGACTTCGTAACCATCAAGAATAAGGTAAAAACATAATCAGCCCTATCATCCTAACCGATCGGAGACAAATTGTCTCCGAAATTGTTCCGATTGATAAATCGTACATGCTTCCGAAAAATTGTATGCGTCAAAAATGCCAAAATCACAGCAACGCGCACTGAGTTTATGCGATGCATGACGGTTATAAGGCTTGTGTATGTTCCTATTGCCTCCGACAGCTAATCGAAGGCGGAATTTCTTTATTTCTGTTACGATTCGGATACCATGGACAAAATAAATGTTACGATAGGAACTTTTGTCCGATCGTAGGTTTCTCCTAACGGATACGGTGATAAGGCTGATAAACAAAGATTATTTTGGTAGAGACTAACCAACGAAACATTTTGAAATCGTTTGTAGGCCAGTCGGCAGAGAATTTTCTCTGGCATTGAATACCCATTCAATTTTATGATTGGATATGTTTCGTTATTCTTTCAGGAGTATCCAAGCAAAACGGCGGGATGGTATAGGGCGTTTGCGTTAGCCTCCATTTTGATTGTTAAAAATGATTACCATCTCCAAAATTTTGACAGTTGTTTGCCAATAACTTTTTATGGGGAAGATCTGTCAAAAATATTTGTGAGACAAAGTTGTGAATTATTATGCGACCAACAGAAGTCGAGAAAATTGCATTAAGACCTTTTTTAAAATGGCGGAAAACGCAGACATTTTTTTGTGTAAACTTTGTTGATAGTCTCTCTAAATGGCACTCTTCAAAACCAAAATATATTAATTAATCTGGACTGCAGTATTTTTTGCAAAGATTTGTTATTTTTTCTGCTAATAGAAATATAATACAAATACAAATGTTGACCCGATAGGTATCTATTCTGTTTGTTTGACCTAATCTTGGAAATAGCTGGACCTTTCATAGGCAGATAGCTGATGTTGTAAGAAGTAACTAAGGATATTTCATTAACCTCCTAGATGGCGGTGGGGCGACTTTATAGAAAATTCTTTTACATTCGTTTCTATTGACAAAGAATCAAACATTCAAATAATTAATCAAACATTCAAATAAAAAAAGCTAGTTTGTACATATAAGAGAGTACGAGTTGTAAAAATAATGAAGTTTTTGCTGAAATAATAATTATTTGCTCATTTACAATTAAGTCCATATCGTATAGAAATTTTTAGCGCTGTGACGTAATTTAGTCCGCGACTCGCCACATGTTTTTATTAAATTTTAATAATTAATACTCAATTGAAGGGTCTAGGGAAAAACGGCAAAAAAGTCCACTCAAAACGATTTCGAGAAAAACGAATGTAAAAGTTTGTTTACACATGTCAACGGCAAAACTGCCATAACCATTAATTAAAACTCATCGAAGGATTATAGATACGGCAGTCAGTCGTTGTCACCGCTTAAAGGATTAAGTCGCCTTCTGCGTAATGTAAATTTGCTATATCTTATAAATTGAATAAAAATTGTTTCTTTTAAAATTAAAAGTTTCTTTGGTTCATCTTCACAGAATCAGAAGTGTGATCTCTTGCCTACAATATCGGTAACAATTATCGGTCCAAAAACATTTCTCAAGGAAAAAGAGAAACCTTAAAATCATTGGTGCGACGGCTAACGGAACATTTTACATACTAAGGGATAGAGATAGACTCGACGTACCCGAATAAAATAAATAAAAACAACGTCCAACGAAAGGGAAAGAGATAGACTCAACGTACCCGAATATAAAACACAACGTCCAACGTAAGGAAAACAAACAACGAATTAATTTTAACGAAACGAATTAATTGAACGAAAACGTTTAAAACGAAAGAGGCAGAGATAGACTCACAAACCTCGAAACCAAACGTACGAAAGAGAAAAGAGTATATTCAAACGAAACTCGAAACGGAAAGGTAAACAAACCAAAGGAAAAAAAACCAACGTCTAGACTACGAGATAGGAAACAAATAATGATTAAATTCGAATGTTTAAAAGTTGCCCAATTAAATAGCCTTCTGCAAACGAAAAACCAACCAAGAATTGGTAATAAAGCACAAAAGGTTGCTAAATAGGTCGAATTGTATGGGTCGGACGAGGTAGATTCGGAAGAAATAGAGACGAGTGAGAAGAGTTGGATTGATGCACTGCCAGTATTTCAAACGTGGATGGATTTTACTAGTGCTCTCCTTAACGATTTCCCTAGTTCCATTAATATGGCAGAGATACACCGAGCACTAATGAAACGAAGAAGTAAGCCAGGTGAGTCATTGGTGGAATTTTACTATGCAATGCTTACCATCGGAAGACGAGGTAAATTGGATGATCTTTCGCTTAATTCATACATAACTAATGGTATTAACGATCCCAACATTACACGAACACTGTTGGCCATAAATTTCCGAACGTGCAACGATCTTGTCAACAACGGTCCCTGTCTACTCTTCAAGAAGTGTACCAACATGTGCACCAGTGGAAACAGAAGAACGTTAGGCAAACACAGGTCGAGTTACAAACTTCCAAAAGAATATCAAATGCTGCAACTGTAATGAGATGGGGCATATATCATCGAACTGTTCCCAACCATCACGAAAAGTGCGATGCAATGTTTGCAACAAAGTAGGCAAAGTAGGCCATGAGTCGAAAAATTGTCGCGCAAACAAATCGACAATCGCCAAGTTCGAACAAAACGAACAAGTCTCACAGTTCATTCCTCCCGTCATGAAGGATGTCGTTTTCTGTGGACAAATATATTCAGCATTTGTGGATACGGGAAGCGATCGCTCGTTTATCAACAAATCAACATCTCCAAAGAACGTAGTACGGAAAGAATATGTAAAGCAGTTCAAAGGATTCGGAGGAGCCATCGAAGAATCAAAAGAAGTAATCGAGGTAGATCTGCGAATGGATAATCAAGAAGTGCACGTAACGTTCCAAATCGTGCCAGACGAAATTCTACCTCAAGGGATACTTTTGGGTCACGATGTGCTCTGTATGAAAAACCACTGAATGATTCTTGAATGCCATAAGTCTCTTGGTGACATGGAAACAAAGTTTAAGGACCAGGAGGAGAGGCTACAAAAATCAACTCTCATTGAAGAAAAGGTCAACAGCCAAACTGGAATCATTGAGAAAACCATTCAGTCGTTTCATACTCTTCTCTCGGGAAAAGACAAGGCTATAAACAAATATCAAGAGCTCCTTACCTTTGAAAGAAATGAAAATGACGATGCTTGTGCTAAGTATGAAAAGAATATCGAATCTCTACAGCACACGATTCATGATAATGCCAATATCAAAGCAAAAGATGAGGAAATCCTCGAACTCAAAACAAAATTAGAATCTTTTAGAAAAAGATTGAAATAGCCTCTGGTGTCGATGATAATGGAGATATCAGATGATTGTGACGATGTTATGACTAAGACACACAGTTTTCACACAGTGTTCACAGTTTTGTTTCACATGATTTTCCAAGACCCAAAATATAATTAAATTTTTATTTCATGATTTAATGCATTTAATAGAATTTTTTTTTGTGAATAAAGTATGTGAATTGCGTCATTTTTCTATGGGAAAAAAGCTTTTTTTCAGTGGAAAGTCATCGTCATTTTTTTCGCATTAATCGGTGATGGTTGAATTTTCCCGTACATGATAGGTTTTTATTTTTTTCAAAATGTAAATATAACATCATATAGAACACAGTTACAAGATGTCATCATTAGTTTAATTTTGGGAAAAAGTGGACTTGTGCCGTTTTCCCCTGGACACCCTTCAATTGTATAATATAACGTTTTCTTTTTTCAGCGTGGCTGTATTCCTGCGATGAATTCTGTCCTCTCGATCTTCAATTTTACACCTCCTCGAAACTTTAAATATAATGAGGAAGATGATTCACAATTTCAAATTAATACCGTCGTATATTTGCTTTGTCCCATTCTTGGCCCTATGTTCTACAGAGTTCACATAAGTGCGAAGATTCTCGGACCAAATATTGAAATAACTCCAAGAAACATCGATTTATGCAATATCTACATAGGCCAAATTCATTGCATTGATTTTGAAGTATCAAATAAAGGTTTTATAGTTTGCGCCATTATCATTCCATTAAGTATTATTAATTGTATCTATTAAAGGACCGATACCAGGTGAATTAAAATTCAAGGACCACACTGATCAAGACGAAATTCATTGTTCTGTGACCCCTTCATCTATTTACCTGAAAACAGATTCAATGGCGTTATTTCAGTTAAGTTTTTATCGACGGGAAATTGGAAAATTTCTTACAAAACTCACTTTCAAAATCAAATCGGGAAATTTTCTATCAATTTTGCTAAGGTATTTTTTGACCTTCTTTTTAACAATTCTACACTGTTTAAATTTTTGTTTAGAGGAAACTCCCTTCCAATGAAAGTTAAAGTCCTACCAGAATTTATTGACCTAGGTGAAATCCCAATCTGTATTCCACAAGAGACATCTTTATCGATTTTTAACCCATTTTCTGTCCCTATTGTCGTGGAACCAGCAATAGTTGATGATGGTTCAGAAAACCCCTTGATATTACGCGTGGACGGTTTGAACTTGCCTCTTCATACAAGAACTGCGCTGTTCTATAACAACAATCGTTCAAGCAATGAACATATTGGGAAAATGGAACTTAAACCTTCTTATTCTGATTTCGGTTCAGATGCACAATCCAGTTCTGCAAACAGCATGAATAGTGAAATAAGTTTATTTTTTCAAAATAAAGTACTAGGTAAGAATTTTAATCACTTTTTAACATGTACTTTTAAAAGGTCTCTTATTATATTCTCATATAACTTCTTTATGGCAAATACTAAGTTTCTGTATTGTACCAATACTTAAAATTTCGCATTCAGAATAACTCAATTGCGTCTGATAGGCATTATGACGCTTGCAAACAAATTTATAAAAATTGGATCCTGTGTATAATTTTTGAAGCTTATGTGAATACATTTTAAGCTTTTCAAAGTGTCAACTGGATGAATTGCGATTTTTCCACCATATTTCTTTTAATTTCCCAATAAAAATTGAAAAAATGATTTTTCTTTTTACTCTGCTACGGGATCAAATTGAAAGGTGGTTTGTATATGATTACATATACTGTAGTTAGGCTGTATGAATGTGCTCCATAATTCAATTTACGTTGAGAAGTCACCGCCAATCATCAGACTCATTTTTGTTAATTAGTGTCGCTCGTCCATTTACATGGAAAAATATTTGAAACCACGTTATTGAATTTGTATCTATCAAATTCTTTTAAAGCTGATTAGTACAGGAAAACGGGAAATTAACTGTGCATTTTGTGCTCTCAGTGGAATTTTTTCATATGTAGTAGAGGGGTCCATCCTGAGTATAAACAAATTTTTTTCGGAATACAGATACGCGTACTAAGTGCCGCGATTTTGAAAATAGTTTTGACCCAAATTATCTCGAAAATAGTTATAGCGTTTTTCATTTAAATTTCAAAGATTTGCCCTCAAAATCAAGAAGTGCTCTTTTATATGAAACATGTTGGGCTTCTTTGTTCGTAGTGTGAAGACAGAGATTATACACGCATAGGCTGTGTGAATAATTTGATTGCGTTCCAAACGATCATCATATAATCACTAGGACAGCTTTGTTTTTAGTATGCTTGAAGCAATAATAAGCCGTCATTTATATTTTACACTTCCATTCAATTACAAGTATCATTATTCATTAACATTGTTTGTTTACTTGAACATTTGTACAAATTCGTAAAAAATTGAAAGATTTATGAAAAATATTATGAATTTGAGTGCAAAAATATACCTATACCGTCTAAATAGGTAAAACAATACAAAACTATCCAATAGTTTTAGAATAAAAAAGAACGCGCAAGCGAAAATCCGCAATTAAAATGTTTTCATGTGTCAGTGTTTAAATCAAATCTCCCAAATTCGAAAGATCGCTTCTTTCTTGTTGAGATTTGCTCTTCTTGCCCTCTTTTCATTTAAATGAAACACAAAAATGCAAAAAGATCAAATCTTTTGAAGAAAAGAGCAAATCTTTTTGTAAATGAAAAACGCTATTTGTCTGGAAAACACATGCTGAATTTATAACTTTTAAATTTTAAAAGATACATTAAAAAGTGTATGTAAAAAAATGTGAAATTTTCTTTTCTACAAATTTGTGTTCGACATGTTTTTTGTCAGACTAACCGCTTTACAGATCATTAGGTCAAAATCTTTTAAAAATGGCGGCCTTTAGTACGCGGATCTGAAATCTGGATTCCGAAAAAAAAAATTGCTTACTTAGGAGGCACCCTTCGACCACATAAAAAAAAATCTCACTGAGAAATCAATGCACAGTTTATTTGTCTCGTTTTTCTGGACTAGATTTATAACAAGACCCAAAAACCGAAAAGCTAAAATACCGAAAACCCAAAAGACCGAAAAGCCGAAATACCGAAAACCAAAAGACCGAAAACCCAAAAGACCGAAAGGCCAAATGACCGTAATTAAGATTGAATTTTTTTTTCAAAATTTTATTTATTTTTAAATAGGTAATTTCATTGAACAGAAACAAAATATTTTTTTAAAACCATTAACAAAATTCTGTCTCACCCCAATTCAGAAAAAATGTTGTTATAAATACCAAAACAATAGCCCTACTTTAATTTCCGGTAGGATTACCCAATCTTAATTGTTGGGGGCATATGTTGGCCACCCAGGTACTGTTGAATTTGGAAACTTTGGACTCAGGCGCCCGCCAGACGACTGGACATACCCTAAGCGGAGCAACGAAGTTGCGTGAGCGGGACTGACTACAGAAAGAGAGTTAAAATCCCTTGAACTCCCGAAGCGGGAAACCCCAGGTGCTGTTGAACATGGAAACACTGGACTCAGACGCCTGCCAGACGACTGGACATACCCTACACTGACTGACTACATGTGCTGTTAAAGTAAGTAAAATACCCTCAAAAGGTATATATATAAAAAGAAAGTAAAAAAAACACGAAAGCCCGAAAAAGGAAAACTTTTTCGGGCTTTTGGGTTTTTGGTCTTTTGGCTTTTCGGTATTTCGGGTTTTCGGTCTTTTGGATTTTCGGTCTTTTGGTTTTCGGGATTTTGACCCCAACCCATTTGCTTTTACCCATAGGTGATATTCCTTCAATGGCAAACAAACTTTTGCAAAGCTTAAAGACCAATTTTTCAAAAGATCAAAAAGAATCAGAATCTAGTATAAAAATAATCGATGCTGCTCTAGATTGCATTGTTGACCGATGTGAGTATTTTCAAGAGCTAAGAGAATACCAGAACTACCTACTCATGGATTGGAAAGCTTTGCCATGTGATGCCAGAGAAATTGCATTTGAAGAAGAACGTTTCTATCTGGAGCCTAATAAGTCAAAAACTTTTCCGATTGTTATAATTCCCAATAGTGTAGGACCAAGCACCAAGACCCTACAGCTGAAAGCATATCCAATGGGCAAAGAAAATTCTTACATTACAGAACGTATAGATTCAAGATATATAGTCAACAGTCTGCTTCTCCAATATAAGTGTACGGTTCCAATTATAGAATACAACGATGACATATCGTTTTCACAACCACTGTATGTAGACATGATAAATATTTTTCACATGAAATTCAAAAATATCGATATAGTACCTGGCTTTGTGTACTTCAAAGTTATTGTAAGAAAGCAGTTTTATTTCATTTAATTTTCTCTAAAAAAAATAGTAACTTTATAGCCAACAACGGAACACGGTAAAATTGAAGTCAGTAAAACTCAACAAAAATTCCTAATTGTCCAAGGTGAACAAATAGATGTGACCTGCTCGGTGACTTTTCGAAAAATTGGACACATTGTTCTTCATGGAATGTAAATATATCACATTAAAATATAACAGAATATTTTTCACTTCACCAGCTCTCTTTTTTGGGATTATTTCTTAATTTTTGAGCTTTGAGTTAAAGAAGTGGATAGTGATGAAAATTATAATAAAAAGTTACAAGATGGCGCAAAATAAACCCGAAACTTCAAGTAGCCCCAAAGAAATAAGTTTGTGACTATTAAATTATGCTATCGCGTTTTTGCGACAAGGAGACGGTTCCTTCACAATAACTATTGTGGCTCGTCCTGTGAAAAGTACATGTTCTCCAATGTGCCACTCATCCAATTCCGGTAGTAAGAAGTCGATTATCATGGCCCAATAGCGTGGCCTGTCGTCGGTTTCTTCGTTCTCAGCGACATAGGTAGCCAGTAGCCACAGCTATGAGACCTGGCTCCTGTGGTTCGTATCTGTTCGAGTCGAGTAGTTAAGCGCAGTAATATTTGGCACGACACATTAAGGAAATCAACGTCGAAATTTTTGCTGCGTAAAACGCTACGTAAAAAAAAATCAACACTGTTAATCCACGCTCTTATGTGGATTATTATAGCGCTCCATTGCTTGTCCGGTCCGTTTATATTCTGCAGCTGTCTTGCAAAATACAATTGACGTAGGACGCCATTTGCAAAAATTATAACGTCTCTTCCGATATAGCTAGTGATTTATTTTGCGCCACCTTGTATTATTTTAAACAAATATAATTATTTTGATCTAATAGATTTCAACTTATCGGAAAAATATTGGAGTGTTCATTTAAAGTTCAAGCTGAAGTCATACCTCCTGAAGTTCAAATCAGTACGAATAAAATATTTTCTAAACAGGAGGTTCTGCAGTTAACTAGGACAAAAATATTTATTGAAAATATTTGCCCTACTGTAGCTCAGTTTTCTCTTTCACTGGTAAGTGATGAATAATTATTTTTTGTTGATTGTAATAGTTACACCGATAACATTTTATTTTTGTAAAATATTAGTTTTTAATTTATTATATCAACAAACAGGTTTTCATTCATAATTGGCTGTGTGCGTGGTACTGTTTGACTGTTAGTTGTTTAACGTCGTAATCAAACAAATACACATAAGAAATATTAACGTTTCATCAGTTGAAAGGAAATGTTTAACCATTTTCTATTTTAAAGCATCTATTTCCTTGTATTTTCGACGCCTTGTATTTTATCAACACTGACCGACTAGCACTATAGATCAAATATCTGTCGGATAATCGCTTTACGCACATAGTGGTGAATAAAATTAAAGTTGTTTTTAGGATTCTATAATAAATTCAATATTCAATACAACATGACCGCTACCTTCGCTATCTCATGATTGAACGCGTTCACTGGGGCGTATACGTACCTTTTTTATATTACTATATTATTTTTTTTTGGCTAGAATTGGGATAAAGTGTGACAAAAAACTAGAGCGCGTAGGTTAGCTTACAAAAAAAAAATGTGGGGAAGTCTATTCCAGTATTCCCTCACCCACTTTAGGCGGGAGGTGTAATTAAAAACACTTACTAATATTAAATATTAAAAAAACAACGGTAATACAAACAATGTCATGTTATGTCTTTTTGTAAAGCCAGAAGTATCGTCTTTTATTTTCTTTTTCAATAAAGTAGTTTCAGTAAACGGTTTTTAACAAATTATTTTTCAAACTTAAAATTTTAAAAAAGGGTGGAGGAAGTGTACCAATTATGAAATACGCTTCTAATACCTCAAGTTATCTTCGTGTTCACGTTTGAGACACTCCTTTGACCAGTGTTTTTGAAAAAGAGATTTTCTGTATTAAGAATGTATACATGAAAGATATCACCGTCGTACACAAACCACTATTTTATCAAAATTGATCGTATTTCTTTTGAATAGAATTATTGGTTTTTCAAAAAAAAAAAAATTTTAAAAATACATTTTTTCAACTGTTTTTTGCAGTTTTAATCAGGTTTAGCAGTGTTTATAGAATATTAAATTTTGGTCAAAATCGGTGCAGCTATTAAAAATATAGCGGGTGTAAAAAACAACGGTTAGTATTTTCTGAAAAAAAAAAAATCTGATGAAAGATATTATTACATTACCAACAATTGATTTACATGAAATTTAATCGAAATTGATCCTATTTTTTCCGGAAAATCGGTTTTTCGAAATTTTCTTTTCTTTTACTTTTTCCAAATTTTTCTTGGCCTGGTCAAAAATAAAAACAAATGTCCCGGGATATGTACCAAGTTTGAAGAAAATCGCAGGTGCCGATACATAATCCAGACAGAGAGAGTGAAATTTTGGGTCTATTAATTAATTAAAGGATTAACTTTACTTTTATTATTTTTAAAATATCTAGTATTTTTGAATTGTTGTTAAGAAAATCTGAAAAAAGTAGTTTAAACAAAATCAAACATACGAAAGCATACATACCCACAAACAGACCAACGCGATGACTGGGCGTCTTTGTTGAAACCTTATTTAGGCGATGAAAGCATCGTAAAGTCATAATATTACATAATTTTAATTTTTTATAGTATCGTAACTCTAAAATCATAATTTCTAAGGTCATCAAATGTTTTTTACAGAAACACGAAGGACATCAATTTGTGGAACCATTAGGTGGGAGTCTTGCACCAAATCAAAAAATTCTAATATCTATCTACTCAAAGTTTCTGGATCCAGGAACATATTCAAATTGTCTTAACATTAATTTAAAACATGCTGCAAAAATAGTAAAATAGTTTTTAAATTTAGAAAAAACATTTTATCAATAATATTCTTGTAGAGTATACCAATTACATTCGCAGTAAATGGTGCGCCACTTAGCTTCGAACCTGACATAAAATTTGGACTAGATTTTGGAAATTTATTTAAAAGCAATGGAACTCAGGAGCATGTTATTAAGGTTACAAACTTTGGAGAGAAACTATACAAACTGCATTTTCAAAAACAAAATACTAAAAAGCTTTCAATGATTCCTGTATCTATTTTTAATATTGAACCAAATAAGCTAAATTTGGCCCCGAAATCTCAAGAAATTTTTCGAATACAACTTGATACTTCAAAAGAAATAACATCTGAAGAAGAGTTCTCTGTTGATGCCATGGGTGAAGGAAACTGTCGATTAAGATTATTCACTTTTACTGTCCAGTGCAGTGTTATAAAATCCAAAGTGGTATGGAATAAAAATGAGATATCATTTGAAACGAAAAATCCTTATGAGACTTACGACAGTATATTTGGTATACAATTTGAAATATATAATATTTAATATATATAATAATAAATTTCAGATATTGTTTCCCTTATCAATACTACTCCACTGGTTGCAAACGTTATTTTAATTGTCGAAGGATGTTTTGTTTTAGCAGAATATAGTGAAGGTTTAAAAACGAAATCACTGGAATTCAGCATGAAAGGGAAAACAATAAAACAGATTTACGTAAGCGTAAATGAATCCGAAATAGTTGCACCTGACAGTATGTGTCAGTGTTTTAAGGGATCTATTAATTGCAAAGTCAACAATAAAACACAGGTTTGTAAAAAGATTTCAGGCATATGCAAAGTTGATAATGGGTTTAGTCAATTTTCCTAGAAAATGAGTCGATGATGACTTACTTACTCACTTTACTTTAGATGGCGCTCACAGTCCAGGAACTTCGGCCTCAACCAACAAGTTTCTCAAGTGTAACGGTAAAACCATCCTCCACTCATAAGAGTGGAATCAGATTTGCCCTTCCATCCTATAGATACAGGGTCTATAGATGTCGTTGGATGGAAGGGTGTCCAGTAGGCCAGGACCAGGGTAGGCATGCTTGCTTGACCTTGGGCATAGCTCGTCGGTTTGTGGGTCGGGGTCTTTTGGCCTGCCTATCTGGACTACCGTAATAAAAACATGCCTATTTGAAAATTACTCTAAACGGAAAAACAAAGCGAAAATTAAAATAAGCTAGGACAGATCATAATATGTATGAACAGACGGACAAAACAAAAAGTAAAATAAGCTACGTTAATCATTTAAATTTACAAACAAATGTTAGGAAGCGGAAAGAACAATTTCCTAAGCTGACCAACTACTAGTCCCCTTAATGCACCCGGTACCTTTGGTGGTATTGGTACCGTTGAGCATCCCTCCCCTTTGCCAACTCATTGCTGAGAAGGCACCATGGCTGTCGCGTGCTCAAAATATGCGACAGCCCCTAACATAAGGCTTAAAGCCTCACCTGCATCACTCAGATGCCCAGGGCCTCCTCATCCTGTCTGCCACCAATTACTCCCAAGAATATTTAATCCTCCATGGATTTAGAATTACTCACAATTAAAGACAAAAACAAAACAAAAAAAAAAACAATTTTGTTCATATTATAATCATAGTTATAGGTATAGTTAATTTATTAACAAAAAAAAAATTAATGATACTATATAGGTATGTACATCTATTTAATTAAGACACATAGGTAATTAGGTACATATTAAGAATTAATAGCTACACCTCGACACTTTTGTGCCGTACAATTTAAAAATTAATGTTTTAAATTAAATTAATTAATTTTTTTTTTCTACATTCAGAAGTAAATGTCATTATTGAAAATTCACTCGAAATTCAAATTATTAAAAAAAAAAGTGGAAACTAGTAAGATAATATGTATATACAAGAAAGGAGCATACCTGTATCCTTTTGTTGTGCGCACAGCAGTCGGATCCAGCGTAGATACCTATTGAAAACAAAATCACACACACACACACACAAAAATTCCACACTGAATGAATTTTCAAATGCAGGACACTAATAACTGAATAAAACCAACAAAAAGAACGAATAAAATGTTCAATAATATTTTTTTTTTTTTAAATTACGTTAGAATTATGAGACTAATAAATTACATTATAAACCAGTTAACGAAACATTATCAATATTAAAACAACAAAGAAAAAAAAATAGGAGAGTCTCAGCACGACAGCAACAACAGAGATAATATTTTCTTCTTTTGATATTCCTTTAGGCATCACATCACAATTCGTACATAACCGTAACAACAAATAGGTTTGATAAGGTTCAGGTATTTGTCTATCTTCTTTTATATAATATATATATATATTTTTTTTTTAATTTTTTTATTTTAATCAAAAATGTCAGTTCTTTTATTAGTTTTTTTATTCCGCAAATAAAATTTTCCAACCAAATTTATTATTTTAGGAGCATTTTCACAATTAATTATTATTTTATGTGCTTCACCAATCAGCAACATTCATCGAATTTCTTCACATTTTTTTTTTTTTAACACAATTGTTTATTTGTTTTTTTATTCGAAGGAAATAATAAATTAAATTCTTGAAAAAAAAAGAAAAGTTTCGAACTTCTATTTCAAGAAAACAAAAAAAAAAATACAAAACTGAACTTATCTATTCAAGAATCAAAAATTGAATGAATCTATTATTTTTCAAAATTTTCTATCCAAAAATTCAATTTGTTTATCCAGAGTAAACAAACTCAATCTGGCTACTTAAACAAAATTTCCTGAGTGGATTTTTGTCAAAGTAGATAAATTTGTTTTGCTTATGCAAAACAAAGAATTTAAAAACGACCCTACACAAGCCAGCACTGTTTCTAGCTAGCCGCTTCCAATTTC
The DNA here is from genome assembly GCA_951217065.1 of Baccha elongata. Lineage (NCBI taxonomy): Eukaryota > Metazoa > Arthropoda > Insecta > Diptera > Syrphidae > Baccha > Baccha elongata. Next base: position 212,112,714 of record OX578272.1, read on the forward strand.
GCACCGCAAGTTGCCTGAGTTCGTTTTCCACTTGTGTGCGCTATTTAAGGGTCTTCCAATGCTGCGTACACCATCCTGATTGGACTGGTGCGTTGGTGTCCATTCGTTCCATTTGACCCAGCCAGCTCAGCCGCAGTATTTTTAGCTTCTTGACCAGGTTAATATCGCTGTTTAGCCCGTATAGCTCGTCATTGAATCTTATTGTCCAAACTACTTCGATACACACAGGACCAAAACTCACACGAAGAATATTTCTCTCAACAACCCAAGTAACTTTTCATCCGAGTCTTTTAACGCCCATGCTTCCGCCTCATGATCAAGGTCAAGGTCTTATACAGGGTGAGTCATGAGCAATGCGACAAAATGCTAGGGCGTGTAGGTTGCATTGAGACAAGAAAAAAATCGTACGGGAGGGGGGAGTCTATTCCCCTCTGTTTAGCCGGGAGGGGCAATTTTCGAAAAAACTGACTTAAAATGGGAAAAAAATTATTTAAAATCAACGGCTTCATTCACAATGCTGTGCGATACGTTTTTGAAAAGCCAATAACTTTTTCTTTCATTCTGTGTTTAAATAAATCTATTCTAAGAAATAGTTTTTGAAATATTAATTTTCAAAGTCAAAATTTTGAAAAAAAAATTGAAAAAAAAATTTCAAATTCATTTTTTTCAAAATTTTACGTAATTAAGTGCTAATTTTAATTTCAAATTTCAATGCTGTTATTAATTTTAAGTCTAAATAAGAAAACCGGATGCAAAAATTTTATGTTGTTCTCAAGAAATTAAATAAAAACCAAAACCACCTTTTTCTAAGAAAAACATTTATTTTTATTGTAACGAAGCAATTTAAGAAGCATTAATCTTAGTTTTTTTTAGTTTTTTTTATTCCTTTTATTTTTACTATGTTTTTTATTGGAAGTACTTATAAAAATTCTCGATATGATCTCCATTGTTTAGAAGGCATAGATTATATCTCCTTGTAATGGCTTCACATAAGTTTATGCTTGACAAATTTTCCTGCAATTTGACTCCAGCGACTTCAATTCGTTCCTTCAGTTGTTCCAATGATACTATTTCCACTTCGTAAACATAATTCTTCATAAATCCCCATGCATAGAAATCTAGGGGAGTTAAATCTGGTGACTTAGGCGGCCATTCCGTGGGGACCCTTCTTCCGATCCAACGGTCACTAAAATGATCATCCAGCCAGTTTCTCACCTGTAAGCTGTAGTGTGCTGGAGCACCATCTTGTTGGTAGATTAAAGTATCTGCTATAACCAATGGAACGCTGTCTAATAAATCGGGTAAAAGGTCTCGTAGGAATTGCAGGTATGATTCTCCATTAATAATGGAATTCAAAAACCGGGGCCCGATCACAGTGTGTCCAACAATACCAAGCCAAACATTACAACTAAAGCGGTGTTGTGATTTGTTTTGTTTTTTTTTGTGTAGATTGGCGCTACTCCAATAATGTAAATTGTGGAAGTTAGTAACCCCATCCCTAGTAAACTGTGCTTCATCCGTCCAGAATATTCTTCTAAAATAGTTTTGTTCGGTTTCATTTCTAAGTAGTAATGTTCTACAAAATTCGGTTCTCAATAACTTGTCGTTTGAGGTGAGTTCCTGAACAGGCGTAAAGTGGTACGGGTGTAAATTTTCCGCCCGAAGTACTCGACATGCTCTAGATTGGGACACTCCAAGCATAGTGGATATCCTTCTTGTACTGACGGAGGGATTATTTCGGACTAAATCCAGAATTCTTTCATCTAAGATTCTTGACTCATCAGAAACTGGCCTTTCGCTTCTTCGATGCTCCAGCACTCCATGATCTCTTAGACGTCGGTGGATTCTTGGAAACGTGCTATGATCTTTCAGCGTACAGTCTTTCGGCTTCACGACTTCGACCATTAGCTAAACCGTAGCAGAAATGCATGTCCGTTAATTCTTCTCGGGTGTATGAGCTTGACATCGTTACGTGTTAATGAGTTAATATTCAAATTTGAAATAATTACTAAGCAAAACTGCAATGCCTTTTATTTATCTGGCGTTGCAATTTTCTATTTTTTTCATTAAAAAAAATGCGGTTTTATTGTCCCTATTGTCCCCATAACAGGTAGAACCCATGGGCTGCGGGCAGGCCAAGGCAAAAATATTGACAGGTCAGTTTTCAGAAGTTATCAATGAAAATAATATTAATCCAGGGTTATTCCAATACTATTTAATTTTATTACATTCTCATAAGACTCCAATTAAAAAAAAAGTAAAAAAACTAAGATTAATGCTAAATAAATAAATAAATTGCTTCGTTACAATAAAAATAAATGTTTTTCTTAGAAAAAGGTGGTTTTGGTTTTTTTTTTAATTTCTTGAGAACGACATAAAATTTTTGCATCCGGTTTTCTTATTTAGACTTAAAATTAATAACAGCATTGAATTTTGAAATTAAAATTTGTACTTAATTACGTAAAATTTTGAAAAAAATGAATTTGAAATTTTTTTTTCAATTTTTTTTTCAAAATTTTGACTTTGAAAATTAATATTTCAAAAACTATTTCTTAGAATAGATTTATTTAAACACAGAATGAAAGAAAAAGTTATTGGCTTTTCAAAAACGTATCGCACAGCATTGTGAATGAAACCGTTGATTTTAAATAATTTTTTTCCCATTTTAAGTCAATTTTTCGAAAATTGCCCCTCCCGGCTAAACAGAGGGGAATAGACCCCCCCCTCCCGTACGATTTTTTTCTTGTCTCAACGCAACCTACACGCCCTAGCATTTTGTCGCATTGCTCATGACTCACCCTGTATAACGTCTCCTTGGTTTTATGAGAGAAACTTAAATGCTTTCTCAGCCCAAAAAAAAACAGCGATTGGCAAGAGTAATTCCTCGTTTGGTTTCTGCACTGAGGTCTTTCTGCGTTGTTATAGTGGATCCGAGGTAGACAAAGTCAACGTTTTGGCTGAGTCGACGATTTTAAGATTCTTTTCTCATTGATAGTATATATATTGTTTTGTTTTCGAGCCAATCCCTTTTTTACCGCCTCCGATTCAATACTGCCAAATGCCCCAGCCACAGCTCGCTTGTTTCGGCCGACTATGTCTATATGTCATCTGCGTAAACGTGTAGTTGAACGGACTTTTAATAAATTGTACCAGTGGTATTGACATGTGACTTACGTACAATTGCTTCACGAACGATGTTAAATAGGCTGCATGATAACGCTTCGCCTTGCCTCAGACCTTTCTCAACATCAAACGGGTAGGAGGTGTTTTCTAACTGACTTTGACAGAACAGCAAGATTTCTCCATCGTCATCCTGCACATGCGGACGAGTTTGGCAGGAATTCCGATACACGCCATGGCTCAGTATACAATTCGCTGCTTTCCACGCTATCATATGCGACTCTAAAATCGATAAAGAGGTGGTGGAACTCCTGGGTTTTTTCCAAAATCTGTCGGAGTGTGAACCTCAGATCATTTACAAGGAGTTTTAGGCGATCACACAGGATAACCTTTTTTTTGGATGGAGCATACTATGCCAAGGTTCCATTCATCGGGAATACTTTCTTCCAACCAAATTTTAAAGATGAGTTGGTGAATGCTCCCTACCAGTACATCTGCTCCAGCTTTAAGCAATTCAGCTGGTAATCCATCTACACCAACAGTTTTATTCCATTTTAGCTTTACAATCGGTAAAGCGCACTTCATTTAGGTCGGGTGGACGAAAATGTAGTCCATTATGGTAAGATGGTATCAGTTTATCTTCGCCGTTTAGCATTCTAGAAAAATGGTCTTTCCAGATCCGCAGGACCTCATCACTGACTGTGCATCTACTACCATATTCCCCCTCACATCTCGGCAGGCTTCCCTTCTCGCCCTGGTCTTAAAGCCTTGGGAAGATCTTTTTAGCTTTTGACTTTTCTAACATCACTCCTGCCGGTACAACCCTCGATAGACTCGACCGCTTACTTCTAGTGGTCTACGGTATTTCTGTTGGCTTCTTGACAACGTTGAGAGATTGATATAGACGCGGTCAGCAAACCTTCGCGATTTCAAATTTTCTCACAGCATCAGCGCGGCGTTGTGGCGCTATGGATATCCGCACACGTATTTAAGATACTAACAAGTATTAGAAGGCTCCACGGAAAGCTCGAAGATCCAAGATACCTGAAGCATGTCTGGCATCTATAGTGATGTGATCAATTTGGTCGACGGTCTTTTGATCACTGCTCCGATAAGTACCTTTGTGTATATCAAGATGCGGGAAATAGGTGCTCGATATATGATGACATTATGCCCCACCGCGAAGTCTATCATCCTGTATCTATTGACGGAAGTGTCATCGTGCAGGTTGTGTTCTCCGATAGTTGAACCAAAGGTGCCCTCCTTCCCGAATCTGGCATTGAAGTCACTCAGAGTAATTTTGACGTCGTACTTTTGGCACATATCGTAGCATTCTCAAGGAGGTCATAGAACGCGTCCTTGGTTGGTTCATCCTTCTTTTCATGAGGGGCGTAAACACAGATCAGCGATTTTGCTTTGATGGGGATTGCGACCATGTGCGAAACTGCGAAAGCCATATACTTCTTGCCTTAGCCTTCCTCGTATCACAAAATAGCCGCTGACCCTGTTCTTTATAGCACGGCCCATGGTAGATGTCACTAGTGTCCGACTGAAGCTGAGGCTTCGGCCACATTCGGCTAAAAAAAACTTCAATCGGCTAAACCTTCGGCGTTGGCCAAAATCGGCCGAAGATTTGGCCGATGCCGAAGGTTTATTTTTTGGTTGTCGTGCGTCGTGGTAGGCGCTGAAAAAAAAAATTCAATTTCGTTTTTCGTAGAACGTAGAATCGTTATGAATGCAAAAGAACCGGGCAGTCACATTACTAGTTTACAACAAGGTCAACAATAGCTTAAGTTTATGGTTGCCGTGCGTCATGGTAGGCGTTGAAAAAAAAATTAAATTTCATTTTTCGACATGATCATCTTCCATTTGAAGAACATCTTATATATTTTCTGAGGGAACCTTTGCTTTCAAGGAATGCTGATATACATATATGAATATTGGCTTCTAGCCCATACATTTCTCTACGGCTAATTGCTGTAAAATATGTATCTTCTCCTCCCACTAGTGTTCCTAGTAAACAACTGTTCATTGCTGCGGGACAGATCTATAAGGACAGGCGATCCAATTTAAATGGGGAAAATGTTGAGAAGTTACTATTTTTAGCTTATAACATCAGACTTTTTGATTATTGATTGGATAAATGATTTTTTATTATTTCTTCTGAATTACTTTTACTTTTTATTTTTGAGTTATTTGTTGTTCTTTTTCTTAATTTCAATAAAATATTAAATTTATATTGTTTTTAGTTTAATTTGTTATTCTCCAATTCAAAAAAAATTTTTTTTTCATTTTTAGTCAATCTGAAACGAAAATTCTTCAAGTTATTGAATTTCGGCTTCGGCCGAAAGTTGATGTTAAGCAGAATATTCGGCTTATGCTGGACGTCGCCCATGATGTATGCAAGGAAAAATAAAAATGTTTGTCTTTCTACTCATTCTAACTAGTGTCGTGCAACACCTGTTGCATTTAAAAAAAAGGCAATATGCCTTACAGCCACATAGTTAAAATATTAAAAATATAAAAAAAAATCCGAGTTGATCATGAGACTTAGGTTATAGTTGGAGTATCCTTCAAACTTCTAAAGATTGAGGTAGAAAATTAATTAATAACTAGTTAAAATAACTGAGACTTAAAAATCCTAAACTCGAACTCATCACATCACACCATGTCTAAATCCTTCAAATTCATTAAGACTTATTTATAAAAAAAATATGCAACTTCTTTACTTTTGTTTACATTTGCTTAGAAACTTCTTATTGTTTTAGAGCTTCTCTGTTATATTGGATACCCTACTGTACATTATCAAAAAAACTATTGCTCTTTGCCTTAACATTGTTTCTCTGCCTATTTAAATACTTACTGTGAAACTGGTTTGTTTGTTTTTCTTTTTTAATCTTAATTTTTAATTTTCTTAGACATCTCTGCCATTACATATCAAAATTATCAATCCAAGTCTTCGAATTTGTACGCCTAAAGCAACATTCTTCACTCCACACGCAGATTCTTTTTCCCACATAAATATTCACAATTGTGGTCTTATAAGTGCCATCTTTAAATGGAACGAAGTTGAATCAACCATTATTAACGAAACTATTGAAGAGGTCAATATTAAACAGCCCTTTTCAAAGACAATTTCTGAAGTTATACTCACTTTGGCTGCAGATACTGTTCCAAAACTTCCGAAATCAATCAAAGTACAGTTTTCCGACGAATTGTCAACTGATGAAGAAGCATCAGATGCAGAACTTTCAGATGAAGAAACTTCAAACGAGACAAAAATATCTATATCTAAAATTGTTGAATCACAGCACAAAGCCAGTATAGATATTCCAAAAAGTGATCCATCCATAACATCATCTATTTCATTGTTAAGTGTTAGCTCTAGAAGTACATTTATTGAACAAATGACATGCAAACAATTACTAACTACAAAAGAAGAAACGCAAACTTTTCATATAAATCACATATTTAACTACCTAAAGCTTTTAGGACAAGAAAGTTTAAATCGTTCAAAAATATCTAATAAAAATAATGATTCAAATCGGGGAGATATGAATCAAAATAATAAAAGTATGGAAAAATTCCAAGAAGTAAAACAAATAATTCGATTTCAACGAAAATATGGACTTATTTTACCTAATTCAATGTTTAAAGCTTATGTTGATTTACCAATATTGCCTGAAGGTATGTAATAATATCCCCTTTATCTTATCTACACAGAAATCAAATACAACTCTTAAATTGCAGGTAAAACCCTTGTTTCCAAGTTTAATCTTGAAGTCATCGGTGGTCAAACTCAAATTCTCGATTTAACAGTAACAAGCCAAAAAGGAAGAATTCACATCTCCAGAACAGACATAGATCTTGGGAAACATGTAAATATTTGAATTTTTTCAGTCTAGAAGTTGTTATGTAGATTTACCCACCAAATACAGAAAACGTTGGGGCATTAAGAAATTAAGGGACTTAATGTTTAAGTAATTTTCTGATTTCATTTCAATTTATCGGAAAGTTAGGTGATTTTGCTTAAAAAGTTAGATAAGGAAAATATTCCTAGATATTACGTAATCAAAAATAAGAGTTGGAATAGTTTTGTTTGATTGCATACCAGTTGCGGATTCACGGTGACAGTTATTTTCTGAAAACCCTAAAAAAATCCAGAGTCCGTTACATTTAGAAAGTTTTCGCAAATTCATAGTTGAATTCAGACAAATCTCCATTTAGTCCAGGAAAAAAAAAAACTCAGACTGTACATTTTGTGATCTTAGTGGGAATATTGGATATGTCATAGGTGCGTCCTGGATATAATTTTTTTTTTCGGAATCCAGATCCGCGTACTAAGGGCTGCCATTTTGAAAAAAAAAATTAACCTAATTATATAGAAAACGGTTTATTTGACAAAAACATGCCGAACACAAATTTGTAAAAAATAAAATTTCTCATCTTTTTTACATACCTACTCTTTTTAATGTATGTATCTTTAAATATTTTTAAAGTTATAAGAAATCAAAATCAGAGTTTTACTTGATTAGTATTCGGAGTCCCGGAACTTTTTTGTTTTTTATAATACATAAAAAAAAACAATTTTATAAACCACAAATCATCGTTTGTACTTTTTTATTTTGTCTTTTCTAAATAAAATTAGAGCATTTGAAACAGAAAATGCTACAATATTTCTTTGTTATTTTCATACAAATTATTTTTTTTTTTCATTGTATGTAGTTCATTCTGAAACACTTATTCGAAACATCAAAATGCTGCTCCGTAGTGCCCCATGGCGTAGTGATTAGTGTGTCGGGCTATCACGCCGTAGGTCTGGGTTCGTGACAAATCCTCCAAATCATTGTTATGAAAAGCGCATCTCACCTCGGATTCGACGTAAAATTGTAGGTCCCCTCCAATCCTGTAGAACTAACAACACACACAAAAGGATTGGTTGAGAGTTGTAAGTCACTAGGCCGTGGTTCTCCGGAGCTGTCAGTGCCACTAAATTTATTTTTTTTTTCATAAAATGCTGCTCGCTTAAAAATGAAAAAGGAGTATTCAAACGCAATTTTTGTTTTCCATTTTCTATGGCTTCATTTCACTAATCAAAGTGAAAAAAGGTCATATTTACAAATATGGCCTAATTTCGTACGGCCTTATTTCACGGCACCGATAAAATCAGCATGACAGGAAAATTTGATTCATCATCGCCGTTATATAATTAACAGAAATGATTTTCCCATATCCTCAGCGTTTTGAGAAGGTATAATAACATTACCTACGTCCTGCACCTCAAAATTCGCATGTAATCGCTTGCATCGATCAGTTTGGAGATAATTCGAAATTCCAATCCAATATGATTTTACAATTATTTTTATAATACCATCTTTGTATTTTTCATAGCATTTTCTTTTTTTTAATTCTATGTGACTTTTCCTAGACGTGGTACGAAATGATTGCAGAAAAAATCAAAATCACAAGTCTCAGCCCATATGCTATAAAAATAAACTTATTACATGCAAACAAGGATGAAACAAGACGTTTGTCCGACAGTCGTGTGGAAATCATTTCCCCAAAACAGTTTATGCTCATGCCAAACACCAGCATGGATATTGAATGGAATGTTGCTTCAGGCTTGCGTCACAATTTTTCTGAATACATCGGCCTGGAAATAAATAATAACTACACTCCGATTTCTATTCGCTTCCATGGATCAGGACTCATGCCAACCATCTTACCTTTAAATCTTACTAAAATTCCTCAAACACATAAAGAAACTATTGAGTGTTATTTGCATTTACAGAATTTATATAATGAAGCACAGAGAAAATATTGTCCATTAAATGAGAGCATCAATTATAGTGAAAATAAACAGTCAATTATAAATACAGCAGCCCTAAAGGATGACACTGATGTGGAAGGATATGAAAGCAGACGGAAAACTACTCCCAAATTAAATTCATTTGTTTTTCTTAATCGTTCTGAAAACAAATACCCGAGAGTGGAAGACATTGAAAGAGTAATAGAAATAGAAAAATATTTGTTAAAACTAAAAGAATCAGAGGAACTACGAACAGCATTTAAAACGTTCTATAGCAAATTTGTTCATCGTGCAAGTGAAATCAATCACATGATCAATTTAAAAGCTTTTATCTGTCGCCCCATTCCGTGGGTACTTTCAGCTTTCATTATGGACTTGAGTGTTATTAAATGCAACGAAACGAACAATTATCAAATAGAAATACTGTTTGTCGGTCCAGGAAAACTGTTTTTATCAACTAGAACTCAAATCGCTATACCGAAACTCTCAGCTTCATTTGAAACTTTACAGGAAAATGGGTAAGATCCATTATTAATTTTTTATTTAAGAATCATTTTGCACCTGAACCACCAAATCTGAACCTCCTGTGAGTTGGTGCCATCGCCCCATGTACGGCTAAATGTTTGTTAGCATAGCCATTTGGATGTGTTACTTAACTTGTAGGTGTAAGCTTCCCCCGGTGATTTTACATTAGTGATCATATTAAAAAAAATCGATTTCAAAGTCCTTGCTAAAACAACATACCCGTCATAGATTTCAAACGTCGATTTTTGCCTGTTGGATAACTGTTTAAAAGATCTTTCGTCTCTTTTTCAATCTAAAAGTAAATAATTAGTTTCATTGCGCACGTTCGGTTGCACACCAAAAGAGCTATCTGGATACTTCTGTATCGTATGAGTTTGCGAACGACCAAAACCGGATAGGTGTCAAAAGACACACAAACACATATTCGTAGTCAGCTGTTTGCCAATCCTCCCTTGGCTTCGTGAGTATACTAAAAATTTTAGGATACTTTCAGATTTATTTCCCCACCGCAGCTATATGGTTGATCAGTTGTGTTTTAACATGAAATTACAACAACAGTAAAGTATGCGAACTACAATAGTTGTGCACGCGAACGCAAGCATTCATCATAGTTTTCACTCTGACCTCTACTTCTTAATGGTTTCGAAGCAACCAAAAAGTTGCATCCAGGGCGAACGCATATTTTAAATTAAAGGTCACAAAACCTTTATAGTCTTATTAATAATGTTATTTTAGGTCTTATTTCCGAGTTTACTAATCCATGGATTAAAAAAATTCATATTTTAGACATTCAGGACTGTTAATAAAATACGGCATAAATGTGAAAAATAGATACCAAAGTAAGAAATAAATAAAACCCAAATAAGAAAAAATACAAAAAAACATTAAACATTTTTTCTGAAATTTTCTTTTTCTTATTTTAAAGGCTTTCAAAACCGTTTGCTTTCTTTCAACAAACAACGAACCAAAAAGCTCTCAAGAAATACAAAAATAAACGAGAAAGATCTTTAAATGATGAGAACGTTCAAGTTCAAGATCTAGATTTAGGTATAGCAGATTTACACCAAAGGAAGCGCAATTTACATGGTATCAAACATATAAAAGGGCGAAACACGAAAATGTACGAGCCATCAAAGGAGAAGAAAAATCCTTTGATTTTATCTGAAATCTGTCAAACTACGGACAAAGATTTAAGTGGTTCAACAATAAAGCTTAATTTGATATTAGCTCCCACCAGTGAGTTTTATGAAATTGACCAAATAATTGAGGATTATGTTTTTATTGATGTAAGAAAAAATCAAATAATGTTTTTTTTTTTTTATTTCTTAAATCGAATGGCACTTACTTTCAGGTTCACCTTGGACCAACATTACCAATTTTGCTGAAGGGAATAATTGTTGCAGCTGAAACAAGTGTTCATTTTAAATAAGTATTTGTTATTTATTTTCTGGCAAACAAATAATAAAATACACGATTTCATTTTACAAAATATTTCTTTCCTTGTTGTATTTTAAAATGTCATTAGATGTTAACAGTACATATTTAATTGACGGTAGAAGTAGTGGAATGTTCCTAAGACACATAACGAGCTCAATACTGCTGGTCCCGCTGTTGTAATCCAACCCCAAATGCTAAAAGTATGTTAATTAGGAAACTAATTCTGTTGTGATTATATTCAATGAATGTACTTACTTGTATTCATCGGGGTAGAATTCGTAATGTTCTGTAGGCATTTCCCCGCAGTTCGATATTACCACTGGTTCTATAGGAAAATCTTCTATATCTGTCTTGACCTGAATATGTAGGTAATATATAAAGAAATATGAGTAAAAAAGACTGTTGAGGAGTGAGTCGCCAAATGACTTCAAAGTTGGAAGATAAATAAGTATTTTAAGAGTGATATACCGGAACGTATATATTTATAATTTATATATACATATATTAACGGTGTTTGCCATAAGAACGTTAAAAAATCAATATCAACGGTCAAAGTGTCAGAAATCCTTATTAACGAAGGATAGAACCGTTTTTCATATACATAGAATTTCTACACCGTTGCTACACCGATTTCGAAGCAAGTTTAATAATCGGATAAACCTGTACAGTCAAACATATACAATTTATGCAAACATATTAAAAGTAATATAGTTCGAGTTTTCATGAAGAACCCCTGGTAATAAATCTATACACATTACATACAAATTAAATGTCTGTTTGTAATGTCAAAATATCCGCTTTTTACCAGATGCATCATATGAAAGCATATACGGCACTTATAACAAAACATATCAAAACATATATTTTTCAAAATATTGTCTGTCTGTCTGTCTATCTGTCCTGTCAAATCTCGAGAACGGCTGGACCGATTTTGACGGGACTTTCACTCGCCGCTGATAGCTTATTTTGTAGCGCGTAACATAGGCATAGGATAGGACAAACTTAGCGAACTTTCAGTTGTGAGCATATGTAACCTCATTGGCTTTATGAATGCAACTAAATGGCTATAAAACGTAACAAACCATATCAATATCTCACCTCTTGTATGGGTAGACAAAACAAATCAAGAGAAATACATGATTTCTGCAGGAACCTTTTCTTTAGTCGTGTAAGCGGGCTAAGTCTATCCTAAGCCATCCAGCACCCTGCCTGTTTAGGTTTTTTATCGAAGACAACCATATCGGAGCTAACAGCCTGGCATAAAGCCTGGTGGGGGAATGGGTCACTTCCCTTGGGTGAGGTATTCGAAGATCTCTTGTTTTGTTTTACATATGGAAAATGGTAACTAAGGGATTTACTCCCAAGCCACCCAGCACTCTGCTTGTTAAGGTTTTTGGCGAAGACAGACATATCAGAGCTAACAGCCTGGCATAAAGCTTGTTGGCGGATGGGCCAATTCACTTTGGCTGAGGTGCCCGAGGATCTCTTGTTTTAATATGGTAAATGGTAATAAAGGGATCATTTCCCAAGCAACACAATTCCACACCTTAATACACCATAGTCATCAAAACGCTATCCCAACCTCCACATAATGAAAGGTCTCATAAGTTTATTGTATCAAAACGGGGCACCAAGTGCTAATTGGGTTTTTATTCTAGCAGAATAGCCGCCATTCCTACCTACCTACCTAACATAGGCTATTTTAATTACTCTCTAAGGGGGCGCTCCAGTCGCTTTTTTCGCATATTGGTATGCATGAACTGATCAGAAACTATACTGGAACGATTTTGACGTTACTTTCACTGACAGATAGCTGATGTTGCAGCAAGTAACTAATGATATTTAAATTATCCTCTAGATGGCGCTGGGGAAGTTTTTTTTTGAAAACTCTTATTTATGGTACGACGGGAAACGGATTGACCGATTTTGACGGGACTTTCACTGTTAGATAGCTGATGTTGTAACGAACACCTAATGCTATTTCAATTACCCAGTAGATGGTGCTGGGGTCCTTTTATACGAGTTTGATGACTTTTACCATTGTATATAAAAACAATAATAAAATAGCATCGAATTTATTTGACTTGGGAATTTGGATATTTCATGCAAATATAATGAAGGAATGAAGATAATTATTTGGAAAGGGAGGTTCTGACAACAATAATACGGTAGACACGAAAAATATACTAAAAAATTGAAAATGTTTGAGGGAGAGCCGATAATATTTTCATATCCTAGTAACTGTATTCAAGCATTTATACTTCCAACAACAAAAATGATATATTTTCGTATTTACCATAACATATCAACTATATTTCTTCATTCGTCAACAAAATATAAAATAAACTAGCTGAAAACCCGTCGAAAACGACGGTCGAAATAAACTATTCTTGGTGAAGATTCTAAGGGGTTTTAGCCTAAGTAAATTTGTTATTCCTGTTAAAAGAGAGGAATCGTGACCGAATGTGTTTTTTTATGAACTTGAAAATCTCAAAAGACACTGTAGCTTTTTGCTACCATAGTTTACTTTTAAATAAAATAAACTTTTCGAAAAGTACAAATGAATGGTTTACTAACCTGAGTTTATCCAATTTGGACAAAGAATTATTTTAACACAGTCACAATTCCTTTTTAAACACTTTTTTTTCTTATTAACAAACACTTTATTCGCTAAAATAAAAACTTGTCCACTTTATTATCACAAAAACATCGATTTCAACTTTATATAATAATTCAGTACGTAGTACATTTTAACCACCAATGGTAAAAATAGCTTTAAGTTTTCCTTTCGCAGGGTTATTTTTTACCGGTTGGGGTTACCGGTAAGCGTTTAAAAGCTCATTTTGATACTTGCCTCTACTTATGCATTTTCAGAACACACATCTTTTGAATCTCCAAAAAATTTTAACGTAAAATTTGAAATAATTAAAATAACAAATAAGATTTCTTATATCCGGTTTGGATTTCCAATAAGCTTAATTTTATCAACTTATTGTGGTGTCTCAGCTTATCATTTCCTCAAAACATTAAACTCTATTTGTCGATGTTTATGGTGGTTCGGATATTAGGTAAACGAAAAAATGTGCTAAAGCTAATTTTGGTGGTTGTCTCTGCTTAGTCAGTTAAAAATCTCAATAAATAGCTTTAATTGTTTTGTTCCGAAAATGCAACTTTGGGGTCGTTTGCCAGGCGAACCGTTGACATTTTAATGGAAATTTCGGCGTCAAGTGATTAGCCAGCTCAGTAAATTTTTACATGTTTATCCCAACAAAAACCAAAAGTGGATATGAATGATTTAACTGTCGAAGTGTAGATGGAGCTGCTAGTGGAATGGAGAAAAATATTCGTCACTGAATTTTCGGTCGCACTGCTAAGGGCAGTGTTGGAAGATGAATTCAAGTTCTTTGCAGTGTTATAATTTTTAAAATAAATTATAATTAGTAACATTTAAAATAAATTTTGTTGAGTTCCGGAAGTAAAACTTTGGTGTCGTTTTTTAGCCAAACCGTAAAAATCTGTTTAGAAATATAGTAATGACCTAATTTGACACTTCCTCTATCCATGCTGTTGGATAGAGGAAGTGTCAAATTAGGTCAGCGTGTAAATCGGTTCAGTGATTGCTGAAATACAGACGGATTAAGATTGGTCTTTTAAAAGGCTAAACTTCCGGTAAAATTTTAAATTTTAAATTTAACCTTTCCGGTAAAATTTGTTTTGGTGCTTTCTCTGATAAGCATACTTTTCTCCAAACCTTTAGCAACGCCATCTGTACGTCATCATTTTCAAAACTAAAAATAAGTTAAAAGGGAACGTAGATAAGCTTAATTTGAACTTATTACTTATACATGTGTAGAATCCAAAACATAGAACCAAAAAGCTTTTCCCAAAAACATAGAACCAAAAAGATTTTCCCAACTGACTTTTATTACAGAGAGGATGAGAAAAAATGTTCATTATAACGCTAAATCGTATGATACACATCTCATTATCACTCTTTGAAATTTCGTATACATTGTTCTCGTTCTTTTTTCCAATTTGCTGGTCTGTTTTAATTTCCAAATTCTTTAAGTCTACGAAATATTCCAAGCCACTCAAGCCATAGCTTTAATTTCACCGATAGATGGCCACGGGAGAAATTGAGTTATGCTATTACTATTAAAATATATAAATACAAAGCTTTTACTTAAAATCACACCTTAATACTTAAATAAATAAATAATAAAAGTAAACATTTTTGCAAAATGTTGGCCCAATATGATTATAATAACTAGTAATTCAAAAACAATGTTTTCTCCTCTCTATTTTCTGCGGCAGCAACACGCAGCCGGGTAACAGCTAGAATGTACCAATATAAAATGTTTGTTGTTTGTATATTGATCATCATTAATAATAAATTTCATTTTTTTTTGGAATTTTATTGTTTTTGTTTTTTTCAATAGTAATAGTGCAAGTTTTAGTTTCGTTCGAGAAATAAAATTTTCGAAATTTTATCAATCCTGAAATTACGATGATGGAGAAGCCGAAAAAAGTAGGTTTTGCCATTGCGTCTGCCGGCCTGTAAAATATACATCATAAGCGGTTTGACAGATTTTTTTCAAACTTCCGTGATTCCCTAAAGGTGAAATTAGAATGTTCAGTTTAGCCCCGCTAAAAAGGTAACTTCCATATAACGGTTATAGATTTTCCAAATTTTCTCGAAAATGGCTCCAACGATTTTGATTTTGAACTTTTTAAATGTGTCGCTATTTGTATATGTGTTGGGCATTTAATTGCATTATTTTTGAGTATTGTTGTTATTGCGTCCTCTGAAATCCGAGCCGAAAACATATCATTTTTAAAATTTTGACCAAAAAGCAAATTTAAATCAATAAAAACAACTTTTAGTCGAAGAAAAATCGTTACAACTTAGGACTAAAAGTAAGACCGCACTACGCGACAGTTTACTTTAGCTACACTGCGCGGCACCCGCACTAAGCAGCAGTGGAACTTCGCGACAAATATGGTAATGCGATCAAATATGCTGCGTAGTGTCGCTTAAGTAAACTGTCGCGTAGTGGGGTCTTACTTTAAACACGAAATTTTTAAAATCAAAATTGTGCAACTTTAAAACAAAAATTTGGCAAAAGTCACAAAGAAATAAAACTGTTTTAACTTTGAATTAAGGTTGTTTGAATGGAAAATAAAAAATTTCTTCTCCAAATAAAAGTGGTTTCGTCCTTGAAATAACTTTGTTTTTCGTTTGAAATATTTTCAAATCAGAAAAACCTTTGATTCAAAGACGTTTCATTTGAATTCAAAGGCGTTTTTAGTTAAAATCTAAGTTAAATCGTTTCGTATTTAAAGGAAAGTGGATTTATTTTGATTCAAAGTCATTTTTTTCAAAGTAGCCCGAAACGTGAAATTAAACGCGAGTGCATTACAAATTACGTTGCTATTTTTCTCTGTGTGTAAATATCCAACCAACCATAAACAAACAAAAACTGCTTTTATGTTTGAGGAAATGCTTAGCTGAGATACAACAATAAGTTGCTTAAATTAAGATTATTGGAAACCTTCCGGCGTAGGTTATATAATTTTATATTTTATTTCTATTACTTTAAATTTTAACCGGAAGCTTAACATTTTTCGATGAAACAAAAAACAAATCTTAATACTTCTGTATTTCGGCAATCACTGGAACGATTTACTTGGCTGACACGCTGTTGCATGGAAAAAATTTCAAACTTGGTTGTGGGAACCATATTGTAGCAGGTCAGATGTCTACCTCTACGGCTTAGCTTGCCGTTTATTTATTTATTTATTTATTTACACCGTCGTTTTGTTTGACGCGTCGTTTTTGACGGGTTTTTAACTAGTATTACCTATAATCGCAAGTAAAAAAAATCATAATTCATTTCCTTTAACACATAATCGTGCTTCCTCATATTTTGTTTTGCATTATTTGCAACACCGTAAAATATAATCAATATAGATCTGTGTAATCCAAGTTTCGCATCATTTGAAATTAAGTTGAAGGAGGATACACGGTGTATTATTAAACAGACTCCCAACTCATCTATGAATATCAAGTAGATCTAATATAACTTGAATGTTAACTTAAGACTGCATAGTTCACATGAACAAATCAATCAAATATTTTTTCTACTGTAAACAACACACAAATTTTGGTTATACCACAGAGAAAATGTAGTGGCTTTAAATAATGAGTTTTTATTTTTAGAAAATGAATCCATCCAGCTAAAAAGGGTAGGGGTTCTTAAAAAATATTACAAGTAATTAGTATAGACCTAGCCTTTTACGAGTATTTCAAAGGATAACTTATATGTATGTATATACATCCGTTTGGTAGATATTTAAAAAAAAAAAGTGAAACACGGCAATAAACTTTTATTCAATTTATTGCAGTGTTCTTTAGTTAGTTAGTTCTAAAGTATTTAATTAAAAAAAACTTCTTACACTTTCTATTGCGTATAAAGTATCCATTCCTTCAACAACTTTTCCAAATACAACATGTTTTCCATCTAGCCACTTTGCAGTAACTGAAGTTATATAAAACTGACATCCATTAGTGTTTGGACCACGATTGGCCATTCCTAAATATCCTGGTCTAAGATGTTCAATACTTAGGTTTTCATCCTCAAAGTAATCGCCATAAATACTTGTAGAACCGAGTCCATTACCCGAAACAATATCCCCACCCTGAACCATAAATCGTTCGATAACTCTATGAAATTTAGATCCAATGTAAGTTGTTCCATTGATTCCCTTCAAACATATGTGTCTAAAATTGTTGACCGTTTTAGGGGCATCTTTGCCAAATAGACCGAACACTATTCGACCCACTGGTTTTTTATTAATTTTAATATCCATATAAATTTTCGAGGTAATCGTAAAACTAAGACTGTTGACACTTGCTAAAATGCAAAGTAACGTAAACAATTCAAGCTTCATTTTACCCGCGGAAATGATGTAACAGAGCTGAAGTACGTCTATTAACTAAAATAAATATAAATTCTGGCAATGGTATATGTGGGCTATTTTCACAGAAGCCATCTAAGTTAAAAGTGACTGGAGTATTGGAAAATTGATTTTATTTGTTTCTTGTCAATCTAAGTGTGTTGTCTTGAAAGTGAACAAGGTGAAAACAAAATTTATAGAACTTTTGTGTAATATGAGATTATAACAAATGCACTTTCACGATAAATAGTTCAATGTAATTAGTTCGGGCAGTTTAAAGCTTGACAAAAAGGACTCACGCCTTGAATTTTAAGCAGAAGCAGAATCTGGCTCTAAAGCGCTATTGGGTCTTCGGTAGTAAATCGATTTTAATAAGATTGAAGATTTGTTTGATACATTGTTAATAATGTTGTCTGTCTGAATGTCTGTTTGCATCGGCACCTTCCGCCTAAACGGCTGGGTCAATTTTCTTCAAATTTGGAACGTAGTACTTTTAAGGTGATGTACACGAACGTATTTTTAGTATACGTTGTTATACCTGCCGGTACCTGCCATGTAATAACCGTTATTGAAAAACTTATTTTTCTCGAGAAGGTCTCAGGTAAGGTCTCAAATGTCTATCAGATAACGGTATTTTTAAAATTTTACTTTCTGGATATTTTTTTTTCCTAAACTGTGCTAGCAAATTCTACTAAGCCAGCAACGAATTTTTTTTTCTTGTTAAGTTTTAAGAAATTTTTCTAAAACTTCTTTTTTGTTAATTCAATATTTTTAAAACCTTCTAACTGATTAACTGATTATTATGAAACTGAGTTTTAAGATATTACAAATTTAGCTCTCAAAACATGCATAGGTACTTACTTTTTTTCAAAAAATATTGAAAACAAATTTTCAAAAAAAAATCGATTTTTTAGAAAACTGATCCGACGATTTAAATTTTTTTTTGTAATTTCATATTTACATAAGACTTTTTTTTTCAAACTTTGATTTGGGATTAAAACTTTGTAAGATATAGATTTACGCTTTTAATAAAATTTCATATGATTTTATTCGTTTGTTTTTACTTGCAATGGAACTATACCATTGAGTTTATACACATAGAGGAATCAAGATGATTTTAAGCTCACCGAAGTAGAAGTCGCTTAATGGGCATATCGAGTAAGTAATTATTATTGCCCTAATCGCCTGTAACGAAAAACACTTAAACCGAACCGAACAAAATTACACATGATGAAACTTACACATGATTTCTCTATGTGAATTAACTCAATGGTACTATACATACATATAACTACAACAAACCTTAACTACCAAAGCCTTTAAGTAACTAGCCACAATATCAAGTTTGTGCGACCCAGTTATGCTCTTTAATTTTGTATGAATTATGAAAATTGGTTAGCAAATTATGTTTGGTATTTGTGAACATTTTGCATGAAATTAAAATTTTAGGTAAATATGAATTTATGAAAAAAGAAATTGAAGATCGTCGGACCAGTTTTAATATATATCGATTTTTTAAACAATTTTTCAAAAATATTTTTAGAAATAAATGCAAATAGATGTGCAAGTTTTGACACCTGAAGGACATCCACCAATTTGGGCTTTTTTAGCCGGCCACAAAAAAAATAGTCTGTATTAAGATAGATCGCATTAAAATGACCATTTTATATTACTACGCCAAAGTTGTAAGTCAATAATTGCCCATTATTATTTATTTTATTTTTTAGACTTTTTTCAGTTCTTCGCTTATATTTCTAAAACTAAGCAAATTGTGTGTACTATACTGCATAACAAAGTTAAAGGCGATCAAATTTCCTAAAAATTGGTTGGTGAACCAGATCTGTAGGCCCAATATTGACGGAGATACAGCAGATTTATTTTTGGGGTATTTTGACCCCTACAATAAAAGTAGCTGGTGTATGTACAGTTATTCTATATGCAAGGTTATTAACATAGAATGACATGTACCTACTACCTTTTTGTAAAGCCAGAAATCTCTTATCAAACAGTTTTTGCGGGGGCAGTTTTCTAAATACATGACTTGAAACAGAAAAATCTGTTCTTTTATGTACTTTTTTAATAAAGTTGTTTTAGTAAATAGATTCTGAAAAATTAATATTCAAACTCAAAATTTAAAAAAAATTAAACAGAATATTATTTTTTAATAGTCAATAAATATCATAAAAACCAGTCAGGTGAGTACTAAAAAAATGTTTTTTTTTATAAGAGGTGGTTTTTATGGTAGGTAGGAATGCCGGCTATTCTGCTAGAATAAAACCCAATCAAATCATGAGACCTATTATTTTGGGGAGGTTAGGATAGCGTTTTGATGACTGTGGTGTTTTAAGGTATGGAATTGTGTTGCTTGGGAGATGGTTCCTTTATTACCAACTTCCATAGGAAAACAAGAGACCCTCGAGGACCTCAGCCAAGGGAATTGGCCCATAACCCCCACCAGGCTTTGTGCCAGGCTGTTAGCTTCGATATGTCTGTCTTCGCCAAAAACCTAAACAGGCAGAGTGCTGAGTGGCTTAGGGTAGAACCAGTTTCCCCGTGAGATCTATTCGATTTAGGGAAAGACATGATTTCCGCAGTAGACATAACCCGCCAACACGGCTAAAGAAATGGCTGGTCTTGCGGAAACTATGTAGTTCTCTTGATCCGTTTTGTCGGCTCATGGAAAAGGTAAGATATTGGTACGGTGATTTATGTTATAAGGTTTGAAATAGTTTTGATTGGGAGTAAATCCCTTAGTTACCAACTTCCATATGGAAATCAAAGAGATCCTCGGATACCTCACCCAAGGGAAGTGGCCCATTCCCCCCACCAGGCTTTATGCCTGGCTGTTAGCTCCGATATGTCTGTCTTCGCTTAAAACCTAAACAGGCAGGGTGCTGGATGGCTTAGGGTAGGACCACATTTCCGTGAGATCAGATCGATTTAGGGAAAAACATGATACCCGAAGTAGACATATAGCCCGCCTACACGGCTAAAGAAAAAGTTCCTGCAGAAATCATTTAGTTCTCTTGATCTGTTTTCTCTACCCATAGACGAGATGAGATATTGACATACGGTATGTTACGTTTTATAGCCATGTGTTTAAAAAGCCAATGAGATCACCTATGCTCACAACTGAAAGTTCGCTAAGGTTGTCAATAAAGTACTGACCGAAGAATTGGCATATTGGATTAGCCAAGGCAGGGCAGCAGCAGAGATAATGGGTCACTGTTTCCTTTTCCCTTTCATCTCCACAGCTACGACAATTAGTATTGTGCGGAATACCCATTCTTGCTGTATGCTCTTCTATTGGCCAGTGACCAGTGTTAACTGCAATGATTCTGGCTATGTCTGGCCGAGTTCTACATAAGAATTTATTTGTGCGGGACTTGTCATAGGTGGGCCACATCTTTCTTGAGGTGGCACAGCTAGTCAGACCATTCCATCTACGATTGGATATAGATAGATAATGAGACATGAAAATGCCCTTCACAGCTCCTAGCGAAATACTAACTGCTTCGGCAAGTGAGCTGTGAAGGTCCGATCCATGCCTGGCAAGTTCGTCAGCCCTTTCATTCCCCCGAAAACCACTGTGGCATGGGACCCAGATCAAAGTGAACTTCAGGCTTTCATTAAAGCCTGCGATTTCGTCTAGACATTGTTAAACGAGTTTAGAGGATATTGAGGCAGCATCAATGGTTTTGATGGCAGCCTGACTATCTATAAACATGGCAGTATTACGGTTTTTATTTGGATCTTGCTTTCTTTGATAGCAAACAGTTCCGCTTGGAAAACGCTAGCGCAGTCCGACAGTCGAAGTGACTTGGATACATTAAGAGTTTCAGAGAAGACCCCTGCTCCAACACCACACTCCATCTTTGAATCGTACGTGAATAGGTGGTTTTCATAATTTTTGATTTTCTCAAAAAATACAAGACATTTTAGCATGCAAAAAAGAAAACAAAAAAAGAGATTTCTGGTTTTACAAAAAGGTAGTATATGTCAAAGTAGCATCCAGGTCTTTTTAAAATCATTTTTTTCTTTTTTTCAGCTTTTTTTTTGCAAAATTGCCCCTCCCGCTGAAGCGGGGGGAATAAAACCCGGTGCATTACGAGTTTTTTCTTATCTTGACCCAATTTTTAGGAAATTTAATGGTCTTTAACTTTGTTATGCAATATAGTACACAAAATGTGCTTAGTTTAAAAAATATAGGCGAAGAACTGAAAAAAGTCCAAAAAATTAGGTGTTTTTCGCCCCTCCCAAAGTTAGCACAGGGTCCGTCCTCGAAGTCAAGAAATAAGGGGTGTAATAGAGAATTACAGGTTTTTATAAGAAAAAAACTTTTTCAAAATTTGTTTTTCCAGTATTATTCAAGTTTTGCAGACTTTTAAGAATATTAAATTTTGTCAAAATCGGTGCAGCCGTTCAAAAGATAGTCGGAATAATAAAAAATCATTAATACGCTGATTCCGAAAAAAAAATTAAGATGATGGATATCACCATTGGCAACAAATCTCTGATGTAAAATTTTATCGAAATTGATCGTATTTTTTTCGAGAAAATTAGAATTTTCGTTTTTTCAAAAAAAAAAAACTTTTTCAAAAATTACTTTTTTCAAATTTTTTTTAATTATTGTCTTTTACACCAAATAATCGAAACTGCATAATGAAATTGAAAATTTAAAACATTTACAATTTAACAATTTTCGGAGAACATTTCGATTAAGAAAGGACACATATTCTAGTATTTATAAACTTTAATAACAAAAATATAAATTTGAACAACCAAATATGATTTTTTATTTCAACTATATATAATTATTTTCCACTCAACACAACGTTGTGGACTTTCTCTCTCTAACACAGTGAACATTGCATTTCTAGCTACATTGACATTTATCGTCCTCAAAATCTACTTGCAAAAGAAAATTGTTGAAGCAAACATACCTTTTAAGTATTCAGCATATGTGATTAACTGCTGAATTTAAAAAAAAAATCTAATAGCCGAATCAAAAACACGGTTTTTAACAAAAACTCGAAATTCGTTCACACCGCACATTTACCCGTTTTTGTTTTACATTTATTTTGTTTTGTCAAAACTGTGAAATATTTGTGCTTTGAAATAAACATTTAAATGTTGTAAATGTACCTCGCTTTAGTTTCAAATGAAAATAAAATTAAAAAGAATTGATAATAACCGATTTAAATGCATTTTTAATAATCCCAAATGAATTCAATTTAATGTGGATTTCGTTTTGCTCGGCCAGTAGCACTCAGTGTCAGTGTAGCACAAGCGGTGTTCGTTTTGCTCAAATTTAACAGTTGTAGCTTCACTGAGAGTACTGATTAATACCTGGTAGGTATAAACTGTCTTTGAACGGGCTTAGCCTCATATAGATCTAGTGTAAAGTTATTGGGCAGGCTCTCAGTCCAAATGGAACCACCCAGCACACAGTGTGAGCTAGGTTCTTCCCTTGTGACTGCGGGCACAGACCAAAAACTGGTCCCCTTAGCTTTTCAAAGCACTCACTCACTTTCCATTTCAACTTTCACCTTTTAAGTTTCTGGAACTTGCCTTTAGGAATAGCTTTTCGGACTAGCACTTACTCTATCTTGCGGCGATCAAAAACTAGTCCCCTCAGCTTAACAGTCACTACCACTATATCACAAAAATTAGGTCAAACGAGTTATGGTATCAAAACGGCGCTTTTCCGCGCTAATTGGGTTTCTTCGGAACAGTTGTTCTGCGAAACCGCCATCTTACCTACCTACCTAGCTTCACTGAGTCTCATTTGCTGCACTCAGTGTCGTTTTGGCTACACTCGATTAAAAGCAAGTATTGAAATTAGTGCACAGAGTGCACACACGTATTTTCACTCACACAAAAGTATTAGACATTTCTGCAAGCAGAATTGTTTTGGTTTCTTACTCGCAAATATTGTTTGGTATTTAGTTCAGAAAATAAAATTGTGATTAATAATAATGGAAATAAAATAAAAACAACAAAAACTATTCCCAGTTCAACAAAATTAAATTTAAACATACACCCCTCTATTAATAAACACCAAATAGCAAAAAATATCAATGAGTTATCTCTATCACACCATATAAGATAACTCGTAAATTCAATTTATGAATATATCATCGTTTTCATTTAAATTGTATGGCGAAATTAGTACACGTATTTAACACTACTAGATGATGGCGCTTTTTTGCCGCTTTTAGCTGGAACATCTTTTTTTCTCCGTTTGTATGAAAATTTCAATCGACTAGCGGTCTATATCTATTACCTCAATGGTGGGAACAAAGTATTTCAGATGATTTAGAAGTTTCGGGATTTTATTATTGCAATTGCGCAATCGTGTTAGGTAGACACTGGGAACATAGTATAATAACCAAAAAAAAATAATTTGCGGGGAACTGAGGAAAGAAACATGAACAAAAAAAGAATAGAAGTTTCAATTTCCATGACCCCAAAAAAGCACTTTTTCTAGTTTCGACCAATTTTTACAAATCTGGATATTTGTCTTATTCCAAAAAGATTTACTAACCGCGACAGTTACAAAAACGCCTTCGAGAGCGTTTTTAGAAAACGCTGAGAGTTTGAATCCGTGCGTCGCGGCTACACTGTCGCGTTGGTGTGGGCACTCTCATATGCCGCTGTGTAATTTGATCCCAAAAAAATTCTCCTGTCGCTGTCGCAGTGTCGCGTTGGTTTGGGGCTGCATTTAAATTCATTTTTAATAATCCTATGAATTCAATTTAAAATTTTGACAATTTCAATTTTCGTAAAAGTTCTGTTCAACGAGGATCCCTGAGGTCGGAACCAAAACTTGAAAAAATAACAACATATTTCTCACACTTTTACATATCTAACGCTTCGCGTAACACCGATTTCAAGCAAACTATTATTCACAATCACAATAAACAACAAATATAAACAATAACATACAGTTTTTCTTCTATTTTTATTTTTATGTTTTATCGAATAAAATAACCCGCAAACTGACAGAAAATCCAAACAAATTCGGACTTTTTAGTTGATCAGTAATCAAAGGCCGTCATCGGGCGATACCGGTTAAAACGGTGTAGAAGATATACATATGTGCTTTCATTCGCTTACGTTTGTACATTTATTTGATTCAATCGGTCGAATTCGGGCGAAGCTGCCTGAGCATACTTCGTCCGATTACAGGTTCGGTATACACGAGCCTTTAACTATTTTGATATAAAGTCAAGCCAAAATCCTGGAAAGGATTATGAAGATTTCAGATTATCTCAGAACAGCCGATTCCTCATTTTGTATTTTTAACATGTTTTATTCTTTTCGGTATCAATTCGAAGCAGTCGTATTGAACACAGATAAAATAATTTCTTTTGATAGTCCTCTTCCATGAATGAAAGAATGGAAGATTACGATTTACGACACTTGGTTTTTTTTTCAGCTTTTTGTTGGTGTTTTTTTCACTTGTGACGTAAGCACAAACAGAAAAACAATTAAATGGTGGAATCTTGTTATGAATTGACCCCAAGGGGAAAAAGAGTGTAAGGTGCTTACGTCACAAGTGAAAATTACGTCACAATTGAAACAACAACAAAGTGAAAATGCCAAAGTGTCGTAATCTTGTATTCTTTTATTCATGGTCCTCTTCCATTTCTCATTCTTTACATTTGACTGACCATGTTTCCACGTGTAGAACGTATTGTGTTTCCACGTAAGAGCCTAGTATGCAGCTGAAGTGAAACGAAAAATCCCACACAAAAATGACACAGTGAAATCATAAACGAAAGTCGCTACTACTCTCTACACTCTCTACACAGTGAAATCATAAACGAAAGTTGCTACTACTCTCTACACTCTTTTCGAACACAATTTAATTAAATGAGCGGGATATTAATTGCGCGCGAAATTTTGACGTTTGCAATTTGTTCGTGTTTTTTTTTTGTGGTTAGTGTTATTATAAAATGGATTTCTGTTCTTTTAATTTGTTTTTTTGTGGGTTTTAAGAAATATTTTTTTTGCAAATGGTGACATACATAACAATTTGGAATTGGAACAGTTCTAAGACCGAGTTTTGACTGGGAAACTTGAGACTGGACTGACGAGAGTTCGTTGGCGAGAGGCATGAGGGGTGAGTACTTTCGTGAGGCAGCTTCAAATTATAAACATCGGAAGCGTGAATACTGTTCCAATTCCAAATTTAAGTTTTTTTCCCATTTTGTTCATTATCGTCTTGACTGCCGATGTGTTAACATGGCATCATAAATAATGTAAATGCAGAGTGATAAAAAATTAATTCTTGCTTATGTCCGAGTAAGACCTGTGCGATTGTATACCTACTTTCTTATAAACGTAAATTAAACCACATCATTAATAAAAAACGATCTCGAATCGAGGAGTATATTGAATCCTCTTCAAATAAAACTAGAAGATCCAACTCTCAAACAATGGCATCTGTAGGTGCTAATTATTACGAACCATTAGGGGACCTAATGGACGCCGAAAATGGTGAAGATCTATCCCAGTACCCAAAAAAGTTCCTATACCTCCAATCAAAGTGCTTAATAAAACTATTGAATTTGTTAATAAACTGCTAAAATCATTAAATGTTATTGACTACTCGATTCGAAAAATCTCAATTGGAATCAAAATTTGTTGTGAATCAGCTGATTCTCATGATAAAGTTTTAACTGCACTTAAAACAAACCAGTGCGATTTTTTTACTCATGATAGCCGAAATGAAAGGTTATTCAAAGTCATATTGAATTGCGTTGATATTAAATAGATCACTAAAAAACATGAAACTTCCACAGCCATATTCTACATAGTCTATTTAGATAATGCCTCGGTTCGTCTTTCATTTTTACGAAGCAATATAAAAACAATATTCCGCACTCAAGTGCGTTGGGAATTTCAAAGGCGATTTAAAAACAAAGTTACTCAGTGTAACAACTGTCAAATGTTTGGGCATAGAGAAAAACACTGCAATGTTAAAACTAGCTGTTGCAACTATATTCTGGTCCACATAAATCATCTGAATGTAATACAGCATTAAATACCCACCCGAAATGAGTGAACTGCAACGAGAGTCACCGATCAACTGATCAAGCATGCACAAGCCGAGAGAAGTACATGCTAATGAAATAAAAGTCAACAAGAAAGGAAACGTCAACAAAGCCAACCGCAGCAGCTGCAACAGCTTCAAAGTCAACAAGGGGTATTGACCCAGCAATCATATGCGAAACCGACAACTTCGAGGGCCAACGCAACTCATGAGGACGATCTATTCTCCCAAGAAGAATTAGCTGCCCTCACTATGGAAATGATTTCAAAGCTTGAACAATGTAAGTCCAAATTCGATCAATTTAATGTCATTGCACAGTTAGCGACTAAGTATTTGTATTCTCATAAGGGAAAGTAATATTGTAAATTTGAAGATTATATGTTGGAATGCTAGAGGCATAGCATACCCATACGCAATAAATGTAATAAGTTCTTCAATTTTCTATGTAGTGCGAATGTTGATACATATATGTCTATTGTGTGAAACTTGGTTAGATGTTGATGTTGTTTTTTCCAATTGTAATTATATTTGTCATATGTTGCCATAGTACTGAAAAAATAAATTAAACACGTTCTACTACCAATCGTTAATACAAGTGTATTCGAAGCCATTGGAGTAGAATTATTGTTAGACAATTTAAATACATTCAAAATATTTTCAATTTATTTCCCCGGCGGAAGATCCAACGAAGTAAAGAAACGAAATTTTAGAAACGATTTTAGGAAATTAGTCAGAAACGATAACTTCTTAATAGGTGGAGACTTTAATTGTAAACATCGTGAATGGGGATGTCTGAGGGCTAATTCATGGGGAAATATGCTTTATTAATTTATGATGAGATACCCAGTCACAATTATGTATCCAAATGGTCCAACAGATATTCCTTCATCTAGAAGATCATCACCTTCAACTCTAGATGTGTTTTTAACAAACTAACCTAGTTGTTTTACCCAGCCATATACTGTTAATGACCTCAGCTCGGATCATATTCCTGTTTTCTGCCCAAAACTGATTAATGAGTAATACTTAGATTATAAAAATGCCAATTGGCCACTGTTTTGTTCACATTTCCATTCTAACATTCGTGATTGTCAAACTAATATTGAAAATATTCTATGTTGTGAAGATATTGAATCTAATGTAGATTTATTTGAAACAAATATTTTACAGAGCGTTAATATATCAATCCCAAGAAAAAACATAAATAAGAGAGCTATAATTCTACTCAGTGATATATTAAATGTTATAATAAGGAGATATATATTAAGAAGAAACTGGTTAAGATATCGACAGCTGAATGATTATGATGAAATGATCTTGTTAAGCAGACTCATATCGCGAAAAATTTCAGATTTTCGAAATATTGAATGGGGTACGAAATAAAGCTCTTTAAATCCAAACTCAAAACCATTTTGGAATATTTATACAATCATTAAAAAAAAAACTCTTCAATACCTCATCTTGAATCTTCTGGAAGTCTTGTTACTAGTTACGACGCTAAGGCGGAACTTCTTGCTAGCACTTTTGCTCTAAATCATGCGGCTACGCAGCATGCTAATTTTGAAGTTGAAAGTCTTATCGACCAAAATGTTTATGAGTTTAATCAAAGATCGATTATATCACCTCCTAATGAATACGTCTCAATTCAAGATATTGAATACATTGTTAGCGACCTTCAAAACCATAAATCTCCTGGCATTGGTAAAATTAAAAATCAAGTATTAAAAGAACTTCCAATAAGTGGCCTCTCTTTTCAAACTTTTTTAATAAACTCCTGTTTAAAATTACAGTACTTTCCCGAAAATAGTGCCAATGCTGAAACATGGAAAACCCCGTAACGATGCCAACAGTTACCGACCTATAAGCTTACTAAACAATGTTAGTAAAATACTAGAAAAAATTATCCTGCAGAAATTACTCAGTTTTCTTGATGATAAATGTATAATTCCGCCACAACAGTTTGGTTTTCGGAAAAACCATAATACGTGTCACCAAGTGTTAAGATTATGTAATCATGTTAAAACAAACTTTAAAAATAATAAATCTACTGGTCTTGTTCTCCTAGATGTCGAAAAAGCTTTTGATACTGTATGGCACAACGGGCTGATTCACAAATTAATAAAAAATGATATTCCCGGTTACTTGGTCAAAATAATCCAAAGTTTTTTAAACAATAGGCAGTTTATGGTAATAATAAATGGAATATATTCTTCATATAAACCAATACCTTCAGGCGTCCCTCAAGGTTCTGTACTTTCCCAACTCTGTTTAATGTTTTTACCTCAGATTTTCCCAGATTGCGGAATTGTGATTTTTGAATGTATGATATGATATTGCTATTTATTCCTCTGACGAATATGGTTTTTCAGTTATCCACAATATCCAGGTCGCTCTTAATATCGTATATTATAAGCACTGGAAGATAAAAATAAATGCTGGGAAGAGTCGGGCTATCTTTTTCACGAGAAAAAGAAAGGAATGCTTCCTTCCCAGCACAAATCTCAAAGTTAACAACTGTGATATTCCTTGGGTCGATTCTGTCAAGTACTTAGGTGTTTACTTAGACAAGAAATTGACTTTCAAGGAACACACCAAAAACACATTAAATAAATTAAATATAGCAATCAGACTATTATATCCTGTGATAAATCGAAAGTCATTACTAAGCAACCAAAATAAGCTCTCCATCTATAAAGTCGTTTTTCAAGCTTTTCTCCTTTATGGATCTTCCATCTGGCGAAATTGCGCGAAAATGCATATAAAAAAACTTCAAATATCCCAAAACAAAATACTTAAAATGATCCTTCGCGTTCCTTGGTTTTACTCAACGTCAACACTACACGAACAAGCTCAAGTAATAAGTGTTCAAAATAAAATTGAAGTCCTCAATGAAAAATTCATTAGAAGATGTCAAGACAGCGAAAATGTATTAATAACAGAATTCATACACTAAAATACTTTATTATTTATTATTATATATCTTAAAAATATGTTAATTAAGTAACTTTCTTTGTGTATATAAGTTAAAGGAAAAAAATGTTTCAAATAACAACATTCCATTCTCACCAGAATGAGAAAAACATTTATTCCCACAACCATAAAACTGATGACGATGCGTCTGGAAGATAAATAATAGCAACGATTACCTGACACCGGTGCATGTGCACCGAGCAGTAGCGGCAACGGCGACAGGTTAAGCTGACGATGCATTTCGTGTAAGGTAAATTTAAGAACATGATTGTTAGCTTTAAGTTAGATTTAATTGAATGTTCAAATAAAGAGGTTCTCTCCTCAATAAAAGCATAAAAAATATTTTTTTAAACAAAAGAATAAGGAAAAACATTAATTTATATCTCATATTTTTATTAATAAATTTATTTATTGTTTTGTTTATTCACTTACTTAATTTTATTTATTTATTTATTTAGTTACGTATTTGTTCAACTGTTTACTTGTTAGTTTATAGATCTATTTATTGATTTATTGATTTATTTATTTATTATTTTTGTATGCATTCATTGATTTATTTAATCTATTTATTTATTCATTTATAAATTTTTGTTTTTAGTAACTATATCGTTTGTGATTTGTATTTATTTACCTTTTTATTTATTTATTTACTTTAGTTCTATTTAAACAAACCCTTACTGTGATATTATTTAACAAATTTATCTATAAGTAAATCATATGTAATGTAGGAATCTTTATTATTTATTTTATTCCCTATTTTCTAATTTGTTGAAAACAAAAAACGTAAAACATAACCATTTAAGTGAAGTTTTTTTTCTATTCCATATGTTTCCTTTAAATTTTTAATGGACACAATAAGTATCTATCTATCTAAATAATAATTTATGGATGTTATCTTCTTTTAAAAATGCAAAAAATACGCACCGAACAACTGTCTCACTTCACAAAAATTCCACCCGCTTTAAGTGAGGTGACTGGGAAATTTGGAATTTTTTGTGAAGTGAGACAGTTGTACAACGCGAATCAGCATTTTATATATTAAAAAATAAGATAACATCCCTAAATTATTATTATAATACTTCTGTTTGTTTCCTTTTCCAAGATTTAATTTTCTATCACTCTGCATTTAGCTTCAAGCCTAGTATGCAGCGGAAGTGAAACGAAAAATCCCATACAAAAATGACACAGTGAAATCATAAACGAAAAATTTAAACCTTTTTTTTTTGTTTTGTAGTACGCAACTCCGCTGTGAAACGGTTCATTACCGGTTCAAGTCTCTACTACTCTTAATTTAATTGACCGGGATATTAATTCCTCGCGAAATTTTGACGTTTGCATTTCGTTCGTGTTTTTTTGTGGTATAGTGTTGTTATAAAATCGATTTCTGTTCTTTTTATTTATTTTTTTGTGTGTTTTGAAAAATAGTTTTTTTACAAATGGTGAAACTCTACATAACAATTTGTCCGGTACCGTTTCGTTATCATTTCGTCTGTTTTTTTGGAGACGACGGAAAATTTCGTTTCACTTCAGCTGCATACTAGGCTTCACATCGGCAGTCTAGCAGATAATGAACAAAATGGGAAGAAACTTGAATTTGGAATTGGAACAGTTCTAAGACCGAGTTTTGACTGGGAAATTTGAGACTGGACTGACGAGAGTTCGTTGGCGAGAGGGATGAGGGATGAGTACTCTCGTGAGGCAGCCACAAATTATAAACATCGGAAGCGTGAGTACTGTTCGAATTCCAAATGTAGGTTTTTTCCCATTTTGTTCATTATCTGCTTGACTGCCGATGTGTTAACATCGGAGTATTCGCATAATTAAGCTTAATTACCTAGTTTATATGCAGAGTCGAAAGATCTAGTTTTGGTTGAAACGAAATTCCAACACAGGTATTTCAGCAAACTAGTTGAAAGCTTGAGGAGTTGAGTTAAGTGCGAAAAAGTTGAAATGACAGGAGAATACTTGTGTTGCTTTGTAGGCATTAAGGCAAAAAGATTGAGTTTTCGAGGAAAAAATATTTTTATTACTCTTACAAGTTATGCGCATACTTTTTAACAATTAATATTCATTCGTTAATATGCATTTGATCACATGCAGAAATAATTGTGTATTCAACATTTCAACCCAGGTATTTCATTTAATTTTCGACTCAACACCACTGCTCGAGTGCGATCGAGTCGAATTCCATTTCGTTCCAACTCATCCCCGTTTACAAATGGGTGAACCTAGGTTCAAGCTCGCTTCAACCATACATATAAACTAGGTAAATGCAGAGTGATAGAATATGAATTCTTGGAAAAGGAAACAAACAGAAGTATTAATAATAATTTATGGACCTTATTTTCTTTTATAAAGCCTAGTATGCAGCTGAAGTGAAACGAAAAATCCTATACAAAATGACACAGTGAAATCCTAAACGAAATTTTTCGTCCTTCTTTTCGTTTTGAGGTACGCAGCTCCACGGTGAAACGGTTGATAACCGGTTCAAGTCTCCACTACTCTCTACACTCTTTTCGCACACAATTTAATTGACCGGGATATTAATTGCTCGCGAAATTATGACGTTTGTTTTTTGTTCGTGTTTTTTGTGGTTATTTTTATTATAAAATAGATTTATGTTCTTTTATTTGTTATTTTGTGTTTTGAAAAATATTTTTTTTGCATGTGGTGAAACTCTACATAACAATTTGTCAGGTACCGTTTCGTTATCATTTCGTCTGTGTTTTTCGAGACGACGGAAAATTTCGTTTCACTTCAGCTGCATACTAGGCTTAAAATGAGAAAAATTCGCGTCGTACAACTGTCTCACTTCATAAAAATTCCACCCGCTTGAAGTGAGTCGTCCTCAATTGAGGACCTGTGTAATCACGAGAGTACTCACCACGCCAGACTCAAATTTCCCAATCTAAACACGGTCCTGTGTAATCACCAGAGTACTCACTACACCAAACTCAAATTCCCCAGTCTAAACACGGTCTTTGTATGAAATCGTATGATGTAAACCGCACCTAGCGGCAGTAGAACTTCACTTCAGCGACTGCACTACGCAACAAAGTTGATAATCTCACCAACTTTGCCGAGTACTCTCGCTGAAAAGCAGTTCCACTGACGCTTAGTGTAAATATGAATAGGCGCTACACTTCGCGTCATTTTGTATAGAAAATTCGTGAATAGACGAAAATATGATGTATGTTTTTTTTTTATCTTAAAGCATTAATTCATTCATTTATTCATTCGTTAATTCATAGCCATCCCTTTATAGAATTTGGCAATTTGAAGCTCAACAAATAGAAAACAAACTATATTTTCACCCGTGTAAAGTATTTTCTTTAATCTGATACCGAAAAGCATTTAAAACCCCAAAAGAAAAAATTGTAAGCAAATCTCAATTTTCCTGAAGTTTTTTTTAATTTATTTATATCTGTGTCATCCTAAGATGGATTTTTATTATTAATGGCTCAAAAGATGGGGGAAGCATTATATTTTTAACTTCATAAAGTAATATATATAATGAATTATCAATTGACTTAATATAAATAGCTTTTTCCCAAAAGAAGCAAAATGGTGAAAAAATCTGATTGTTTCAGTAGTTTTTTTTTTAATTTATTTATATCTGAGACATCCTAAGGTAAAATTTTACTAGTAGGCGTGTTTTATTGGTAAGTGTTTAGTCACTTCAGCAAAATTTTATATGGGATACGAAAAGTGGGGATAAATTGGTAAGTAATTAAAGTGAACATAAAAGTGAAGATAAAATCTTGGAATGCCTGGAAATTTTTGGCGCGAAATATAATGTCAGTACATATTTTGCTTAAAGGTTGGTGGCGCCTATTACAGCTTAAGACATGGACTCCATACACAATGATTATTGGTTGTGTTCATTGTGTTTTCCTTCAGGGCCACGTTTTGCGGAAGAAGTAAGAAGCTTTCAACCTACGAAAGTTGCAAAAAAGTTTTGATGATTTTGAACTTTTCGCTTAAAAACGAATAAAAATTAGTTAAAGCAGATTTTTTAAATACAATTATATATTAAGGAATTTATTTTGGTAATATTTAAGCTGAATAATGATTATTAATCCGGTTTTCATTTGTTTGTATCGGAAGGTGGGGTACAAGTTGACCAACCCGGCATATACAAATAGTCATGCTTTGCAGACACATCCATATAATTATTTGAAACTTCGGCTTGAAATATAGTCAAGAATACCAACTTTAAAATAAAATAAAAAAGTGGATACAAAAGTGAATATAGCGTTTTATTGGTTCTTTCCAGTGCTGACTAACTATATGGAGTCCATGTCTTAGACCTTGTTTAGACTGGGAAATTTGAGACCGGACTCACGAGAGTGAGGAGTGTGTACTCTCGTGAGGCAGCTTCAAATTATAAACATCAGCAGCGTAAGTATTGTTCCAATTCCAAATTCAAGTTTTTTCCCATTTTGTTCATTATCTGCTGATGTATTAACATCGCAGTGTTTTCATAATTAAGCTATATGCAGAGTGATAGAAAATTAATGTTTGGAAAAGGAAACAAATAGAAGCATTAATAATAATTTATGGATATTATCTTCTTTTATAAAATGCATTAAATTCGCGTCGTACAACTGTCTCACTTCATAAAAATTCCACCCGCTTGAAGTGAGGCTTCCTCAATTGAGGATATGTGTAATCACGAGAGTACTCACCACGACATAGACTCAAATTTCCCAGTCTAAACACGGTCTTCTGTCATATAGATGCCACCAACCTTTAACCCTGGTATGGAGCTGAAGTGAAACGAAATTTTCCGTCGTCTCCAAAAACACAGACGAAATGTAAACGAAGCGGTATCGGACAAAGTTTTATGCAGATTTTTTTTATGTAGAGTTTTCAAAACACACAAATAAACAAATAAAAGTATGTATGATTTATAAATTTAAATCATAAAAATCGCTTTTTTCACAAAAGGCATTTTAAATGTTTGATTTTCATTTATATACCTACATACATTCCTGCCTTTTTTCTGTGGAATTTCCAAATCTGTCGCGTACTATCGCGGCGCTGCAGTTCAATTGCCGTTCAATGCGGTTTGGAAAAAATGAGGCGAAGTGTAGTGTAGTTCCGTTTTTTTTTACGTCAATACTGTCAAGTGTAACCTTGGCCCCACACATTTATCGACAATCGATTGATTTCGAGTATCGTAGTTTCTTTCATTGAATTGAAACAAAAGTGGAAATCGGAACATGACGACGCAAGTGTTTCAGAGAACATCGTAAAATTAAAATATTTCGTACTTGCGGGTGAGTTGGACGTGTTTTGGAACTTCTCTGTGGAATTTTTATAAGCACTTCAGGAATATATAGATACATACATGTATATATACTTTATATATATATGTACATATGTAATTGATAAAAAATAATAGTGTATTTATCGCAAGGAAAAAAAAGAATTTTATATTAATAACTTTTTAGATTTTAAGAATATTTAGCCAAATAAAAGATTTTTTATAAGAAAATTTGTGAAAAGCAGGAGGCAAGTTCAAGAAAAAAATCGATATGCGTGGTGACGCAACGAAAATGTGAAAGGCTTCGTGAACAAAGAACTAAATTATCTCTAATCAGTGATTCTGGTGATGTGTTGGAAAAAGGGAGCTTTTTAATTGCAAGCTGTAATTCGGGACGAAATTGGTATGAGAAGATAGTTTATATTTCTAATGAATTTGGATTTTCGAAAATATATAATATATTAATCGTTTGGCTTGGGGTGTGGCTATGGCCTCCATGTTGAATTTTGATAAAGTAATAGATTTTTCTTAGGTTTTTTTTTTTGTGATATGTACTAGAGTTATTTTTGTACAAAACCGGCTGTTGGTTTAGTTAGTTTCATTTCAGAGGGTGACCCATAATAATAAAAGCGAAACAATTATGCCGAGTACTTCTTTTGATTATTAAAGGAACAACCATTTTATAAAGCTCGTAATTTCAATGTTTCGTCACTCATTTGGGAAACGAACAAGTACAAATGTTTCGATAAGTTGAGTTATTATTTTGACAATAAAAAGCCGACACCAAAACGTTTCCCATGACTTAGTCAATCACAACTTGCAAGTATTTCGTTACTCTCTTTTGTTCTTTTACATGTATAATTGCAAAGTTTAAAAACAACAATTCAATATATGCCTTTTTAACAAATCTTGGCTTCAAATCGAACGTTGGATTTGCTTTTCATAACAGGGACCTTTGCCTCGTTATTGTTTTTTAAGCTTAAGCAAGCAAATTTGAGTGGCTTCATCACATTTCATGCTCGTATGATTTAAAAAATAACTAGAGAACCGGTAGAATCAATTATTTTTCAAAATTATTAAATTCGTCTGAATAAGCATAATTTTATTTGGGTACCTACCAAAAATTAACATTACAGCTGAATTCCTAAAACAAAAGTGTGACAATAAAAATTAATTAAAGATGTAGGTATCGTTTGATCCCCTGCGGGCGCAGGGTCTTAATGTATTTCTATAGAATCTATAAACAATAGTTGTTTTGTTTTTTTTTCAGCTGATTATACATTCATCTTTCATAGTAATCGCAGCCCTATGGTTTCATGTATAAATTCAGATTATTTTTAATTGACACACTTCTATTGTTATGACAGCATGTAAATATAAACCATTTTATTAACGTCGTTCATTATCACAGCGTATGTATAGTCAGATTATTTTTGACTGACATAAAAAGTTGTGTTGGTTATATAGTTTTACTCATTATCTTCTCGTATCCACGTCTGTCACTGACAGCACGAAAATATAAACTGTCAAAGTAATTAGGTTAGTTCTCATTACATGAGCTGTCATTTTGTTTGAGAAGAAAAATAACAAACCAGAATTACTGAACAAAGAAGTGACAAAATCGGGTGATTGCTCTTATTTCAACATAAATTAATTTCATAAATCGAAGAATCACCCTGTGACATCGCAATTACATTTTAAGCTAGTACATTTTTTTTGAAGAAGAATTATGATAAATGCGGTATTCAAGATTCGAGATATTACAGTGTAATCTTTAATGCGATACTGGAATAAAATTAAATTCGTCTAGAATAAACTAAAAACTTGTCTTAATAAAATATGCATATGATTATTATTAAGAATAGCTAGCTGGTTTCTTGGTGATCTCATTTGAAAATCAGAAGAATACTACATACATATATGTAACTAATACTCGTTTCAAGGTTATTTAAGATTTTTGTGAAAATGTAACTGCATCAGTGTTTGTATGCATATGGAATACTGACTGAAGCCTAATAAAAATCCACAGACAAAAGTGTAAAACTTAGCCGTTTAAACATTTTAATAAATAACATTTGTGTTTCATAGGTGAATCTTAAATTTGAAAACAAAAAGATGCTCGCGTAGCAAATTACGTAATTTAAAAAAGCCAAGACAATTATTTCAACGCGAGTGAACGCACAACGTGGCTTGCTTTCGAAGTGAAAATCTATTACAAAATTAAAATAAAAAACAATAAAACAGTGCAAAAATGGTGAGCATTTTTTCTTCTTACTTTTTATTATAAAAAGCAGAAAACAGCTATTTATAGTTAGTTCTTCTGTGATATAAACGCGAAATATTTTAAACATGCCGTATAATTTAAATTATTCATATATTTTTTTGTAGCCGCGAATCGTACCATTGCAGTTATTAAAATGTCTCAAAGTGTTGCTCGATGAAAATGGTGGCATTTTGAGTCAAAGTGAAGTCAAGCGCATTGCAGGGTGAGTAAACTTTATTTTTATATTATCTTATAGGTATCTTGTATTTATTCTTAAAATTGAAAAAATGTATTGGAAGGATATTCATGCAACATAATTGCGTCGTTTGATACGATATGTCATCTAACTGAATAGTCCACACCACATCATATAAGTGAATTATATATCTGTTTTAAAATGATTATCATAAAACCACTTGTACCTTCTTCATACCTATAGCCATTGACGTATTAGACATGGTGGACCGCCAGTAGCGATCTTCACGCGTGTTCCAACATAACAAGGGGCGCCCTCAACTACTAGCAGGGAATCTGCGTAGCAGTGCTACGCTTGTTTTAATTAATCATTAAATTGGCCATTGGCGCAAAATTATAGTCGATTTAACTCGGAACTAAAAGCAATTTAATGTGAAACTTGGTTAAAAATATGTTTTTCCGTATTATAAACGGCATAAAGTATACATTTTCTTAATAAAGTTTTTTTTATATTTTAAATGCAGCACACTAAAATCTCTGAGAGAATGACAGCTCACTCTCTTGAAATCGCTTTTGTAGAATTTAACTACACACAAACACTGCATAAATTCATCAACAACCCCTTTCAATGGAATAAATAACTGGAAGTTAAAAAAGTGTTTATTCTATCTAGAGTAAATAAGTTAGACAACTGTTCTAAAGTTGAAATAATGTTCAGTGGTGTCACGTTAATTCCTTAAATATAGGTTGACTATAATTTTGCGCCAATATATTTAGGTGGAAATTGTAATCAAACTAGTTTTATTTTACAAAACAACACCACTCTACATGGGATTGAGTTACTTGTATATGAATATGTCGTCGTTTTATTTAAATTTTAAACGCGTATTTAACACTAAAAGATGATGTCGTATTTTGGCCGCTTTTAGCTAGAACAACATTTTTTGGCTGTTTGTATGAAGTAGTACATCAATGCCTATAGCTTTTTTTTATAGCTGGTTTTGAAAACTTGTATTAAAACATAACATACAGTACCAAAAAATGGTTTTAACACCAATTTGCCAATTTGCGAGATCGCATCTTGTTGAGATTAGATATTTATAGTTGATTTCTCAACATCGTTCCAACATGCATTGTTAAAGTTTAACTGCCTTATTAATAAAAAATAAACTAATTTTAAGTCCTATTTTCAAGAAAACTAGTTAATGTATTACTAATGTCCTGGAATCAACTGGAACAGTAAATAACTGGTTTTATGTTGAGTGTGAAATTTTTTAAATGCATGG
The DNA here is from genome assembly GCA_951217065.1 of Baccha elongata. Taxonomy (NCBI): domain Eukaryota; kingdom Metazoa; phylum Arthropoda; class Insecta; order Diptera; family Syrphidae; genus Baccha; species Baccha elongata. The sequence continues at coordinate 212,151,606 of OX578272.1, forward strand.
ATTAGTTAACTCGGAAATACGACTTAAAATTACAGTTTTAAATCTGTAAATTATGTAGTTACAAATAGTTTGTAACTACAATTCCAACTCATGTCCATGATATGAATTGAAAGTGTTGTCAAAGAATAATACCTAGTGCAATTTCAACTATTTGCGATAAGAATACATAGGTACCTACCTACTTAATATATATACCTACTTAATTAAACAAAAATATTTTAAAGTAAAAAAAAAGAAAAATCTAAATGTTTTTGTATTTGTAAACTTTAGCTGTGTTCGTTGAACCATTGTATATAAATTTCTATGGTACAATCAGGGAGCTGCTCCATCTAAAGAAACTTGTGAACCGCACATTTGGAGGTTCTTACATTTACTAAGTGTCTTTTCTGTTACCCTAAAGCTGGATTTACACTATAGTTGTTGTACGTTGTTCATTGTTCGTTCTTTGTCAAAAACAACGAACAACGAAGTAGCATTTACATTATTCAGTTTTTTCATCCAGTTTGTAATAGATAACAACACAATGTAGGCAGTGGCGGCATTTTTGGTAGTGTAACAAACAAAAATTAGCTGAAACACTTGCACATTGTTACATTATTCCTTGAACGCCACTGCAAAACAATGCTCTATTAACCATTAATCGCATTTACCCTCTCGTTGTTCGTGCAACAACACCGAACAACGAACGCTGAAAATTTAAAGCGTTCGTTCTTCATTAGTTGTTCGGTTGTATCATTTACACTATCGTTGTTCCGCGTACGTTCAAGAACGAACAACGTACACCGACCAAAAGAACGAAGGTCTAAATGCAGCTTAACAATAGTCGTCAACAAAACAAATTATCAATATTTATTGTATTTTATTGGCTTTCCATATTTGCTTGACAGCTAAATCCTTTGATGGAAAACAATCGTATTTTGTACTGGCAGAGTACATTCCGCACTTTAATCCCGCAATAACACTAACACTTTCACTATTTTTAATGGAGTTATTATTTAAAACACTTAGCAACTATTTGATAATTGTTTAATTCCAAAAAATATTTAGAAATTCTAGTCCAAGGTAATTTTTCTTTATATTTTGTGGAAGACCGATCTCTTTCCCTTGGAAAAATCACAACTTTTGGTTTGTTTTCCAACGAAGAATTTCGTTTAACGTTTTTTGATGCCTTGGAGTGAGAGAGATAATAAATTTATATATTTCTATATAGCTGTTTGCTCAAGAACTCTATTCAATTTCAAAGTCTTAAAATTTGCATACGTGTTACTTAATTCATCTTCGTTTCTACACCCCTCACCCAAAATGTCAAAGGTCTAATCAGGGTCAATATTCTTATTGTGGTAAATGGTGTGGTAGGTAAAGGTGAATAGAACATTCATTATTATTTTTTTTTTTCAATTGTAGTCTTTTTTATTTTCTACTGTACAGACATTCGTAATGCCCTCGGAGTAAAATAAAACTTTTTTAAAAAAGCTTAAAATAATATGTTCGTTATTTCACTTTAGGTAGAGCAGTCAAAAGTGCGCTCAACTTGTGTTACTTTTTTCAGAGCGTGCCCCAGAGTACCAAGTGGGCACTTCCAACTTCAATCTAATCATTTGACAGTTAAGTAGTCCAGCGCCGGGTCATTCTGACCTTCGGCCGCTTTCTAAAACGTCAAATCAAAGTCATTTTCATCGCAAATATTCATAATTTTTTAAGCCGTAGTTGGAATTGTCAAAATGCATTTTATCTGAATTTTTGTTGAGCAACGTCAAACAAGTTTATTCCGCATTTGAAGTTTTCAAACAAGACTAAAATAGACTTTTTGTCGTGAAAATCGTCTCTGTTCCACATACTGTACAAATTAACCAAATCCTGTTCTAGAACACATACATTTCGTAGTTTTTCAACTAAGGGAGACAAATTTCTAGATGCTGCGATTTCCAGTCCAAGAAATATCTTTGGCAGAAACAAGAACCCAGAGGTCTGTCAAAGTTGACTGCCATTTAAAGTAAAAAAAAACAAGCTTTCAAAGTTTTTCTTTAATTTAGTTGCGTTTTGACTTTTTCAAAATGGCCTTCTTTAGAGTGAGTTCAGTTCAAATCATTTCAAGCCCTCTTTTAAAAGTGACTATACTTAAGAAAGCACCGAAACCGATTGAACTGTGAAAAACAGAATCGAATAAATTTACACAAATTGAAAATTTCTCTTACTGCATGTTGCATGGCGCATGTTAAGTCAAGATTCAAAAACACACCTCCTTATGCCAGATGCGCCAATGATAATTTTAAAATCAATCGCTTTCGTATAAATTGCTGCTTTAGAAGAAGTTTTTCAGTCTTAACAGCATTATGAGTAAGTGGTGATAAATAAGAATAACATTGCTAAAATCAATAAGTTTTGAATTTCTATCCTGCAAGCTTATCCAAATTAAATTTGACAAATACAGTGGAGGTCCAATTTAACGAATGCCGATATAAAGACTAAAATGTTCAATTATTTCGGTTTTCAGAAGTAATAAACTAGGAGATTTGAAAAAAAAAACATACTGCTAGGTATTGAACGTAAGAACTTGTAATATAAATTAATATAAATGATGAAATGGTCATTTAAATCCTTACATTGTGGCCAGTTATAAGTATTAGTAAAATCCATCATTACATGATGAAACACATGAAAAATAAAGTTTGTATGTATGAACGTTTCTAGACAGTAAAAAGGCTGTATACCTATTGAATTGATTTTCTGCTTCATTAAATTTTTATTTGCGTATAGGTACTACATTTTTTCTTAGAGGAGAAATAGAATTTTTTTAGCTCAAAAAATAACGGTACCTGCCATATAACGGTTTTCGAAAACTTGGTTTTTTCGAAAGCGGCTCCAACGATTTTCTTTAAAAAAATTTCAGATGGTTTTTATCTGACTGTCTTTTGTGGCAAACAAAATTTTTGCAAACCTATTAACTCTACCTCCATAGAACCGTTATTTTTGTCTTGAGCTGTCTCGTGAACGGGTTAATCGATTTTAATTAAAAAAAAAAAGAATTAGAAAGATCTTGATGACTTGATAAAACTTTTATACGGAAATTTTGCAAAATAGCTTAGTTTTAGTTTCATTTATTTTTTTTTGTAAATTCAATATTCGGAAACGGCTTGACTAAAAATTTTTACTTTTTGTGCATAAAATAAAAAATATTCAGCACTTAAAATTGTGGTTTTTTAAATTAGAATTTTTTTTTATAAAAATTATTAAGTAAACATTGATTTATTTAAAAACCGCTCTAACGATTTTGGAACTTTTATTTTGGTAAACTTGCATCTACTTTGATTTTCGTTTGAATCTTCTTAAAAAGTAATTTGAGCACTTTTAAAAACAATTCATATAATTTTGATCTATTTTTCATTTATATTAAAAAAAAAAAATTGAAATAATATCTCATCTTATTTGTCATCGATTCGCATAATTTTTTTTTGTTCCAAATGGGGTGGAATCATACATCTAAAATATATTAAAATTTTTACTGAAGCGTTTTACTGATAGCACTGGCTCCAAATTTTTCCGAACATAAAGTTATTTATAAAATAATAACTTAAATACTCACACTTTCACTATGAAAAATAACACATCCAAATCTAGCTTTTTTGTAAATATCAAATTAAAAAAAATAACTAATATCAACTTTAATTGTTTCTTGTTTTTAATAAACATTTATTTAATTATGTATTTTTGTTTTAATATTTTCTTGCAGATTAATGACAAAATATTCAAAGAAACTAGTTTCAAAATGCATTTATGTACAAATTCTAAAATGTACAAAAACTGAATTATTGGGTGAATTTATGGGCTCTGGAGGATGGAGTTTAACACACATTTGGTTAAATGATGCCATTCGAGCCAGAAATTGGCCATTGGTACAGGAGATCTTGGAATTACTTTTGTTGTGTCCGGTCGATGTGGAACGACTTAAAAGTAATTCTGCCCCTAAATTAGTAAAAGGGCTGTGTAAAGATGGAGACGACGAAGGTAAGTTAAAACAAAATGATTGTTTTGTTTCGAACGGAAGCATTTCCCAAAAACTCATATATTTTATTTATTCTCTAGATTTTCTTGGTAGTTAAGGTAAAACACAAATTCTATAAAAATCAAGAAAATCTTTTCCACGTGTTCAGAAAAATCATATTTTGTACATACGACATCGTTTTCGTGCGTTGATTTCAAATACAATGAAAGTTATTTTTGCGGACAGCGCCCGTTAACGAAAAATTTCTTTAAACGGACACTTATCCGAATACCAGTCACCCGATTCCAGAAAGCGTTTCGCCGTGCTTTTGGTGGAGAATTTGCCTACTAAAAATGTCATAGACATTTGCAAATCCGCCACTAAAAAAGAGGCGTTAAAACAAAATGATTGTTTTGTTTCGAACGGAAGCATTTCCCAAAAACTCATATATTTTATTTATTCTCTAGATTTTCTTGGTAGTTAAGGTAAAACACAAATTCTATAAAAATCAAGAAAATCTTTTCCACGTGTTCAGAAAAATCATATTTTGTACATACGACATCGTTTTCGTGCGTTGATTTCAAATACAATGAAAGTTATTTTTGCGGACAGCGCCCTAAAACGAAAAATTTCTTTAAACGGACACTTATCCGAATACCAGTCACCCGATTCCAGAAAGCGTTTCGCCGTGCTTTTGGTGGAGAATTTACCTACTAAAAATGTCATAGACATTTGCAAATCCGCCACTAAAAAAGAGGCGGATCGCTTTCTGGAATCGGCTAGCTGCTAGCATTATACAAATTCTTATAAAAGGAAAGGTTTATTGAGATAAATATTAGTACAAAAATAAAAAAACAGCAGTTTTATTGTTACATTAAAGTTAATTAAAGAGTTCTGCGTTATATAACTTTATACGTTTTTTCTCAAAGTATTCTCAAAGTTGTTGTGGCATATAGAAAGAAAGGAAACAGTATTTGGCTCATAATGGTAACCAACAACCTAAAGTAGTTTAATGATAGATTCACACCCCATAGAACATAACTGTTTTTCTATACTTTTTCACTTTAAAAAAACACGTTAAAATGAGAAAACTTACACCAAATAATAATATCACTATATAAAGATCAAATTAGGAGCAAACGAACAAATTTGTTTTGGGCATAAAATAAGCATCAGCATTCACACCAAACTAGTCAAACAAGCAAGGCGGAACAAAAAAATTGCTTGGAACACATGAGTGATGTCTATTTCTATTTGATGTTTCTTTAAAAATTTTTCTGGTGTGACGCTTAAAAATTATTATTTTTGATTGAAAATTTGAAACCAATATATAATTTAAAATTAAAAGAAGAGTGGGATAATAATTTTTCTTAAACCTAACTGGAATTCTTTGTTTTTCAGTTAGAGGAAATAAATAAAGCATGACTGATAATATAATTCACACCCAGTTAGTTAAGCAAATAAAAGAAGCCGTTTTGTTTTGCTTTATTCGATGTCTGCTCTGTATTTAGTCTAAATCTAGCTGTGCCATCCACCAGAGGCACACTAGCCTAAAGATAAAGATATCTTTATTTCTGAATGTTGCCTAAAAATCATACAAATTTAAAAAGATAATTGAGAATGGAAATTAGTTTACGTATATGGATCTTAAATTCAGCCTCCGTCGGGTCGGAACATCCTCCGATTTTACACGAATTTGGGGTTTTTTACATTGATATATTTTTCCGATGTCCCATTTTTCGCAGTTCTATTAAGTGGACTTTTAGTGAAATTTCTGACAGTTTCATATTATGGTATGAAATCGGAGATAATCCCGTTCCGACGGATACGGCAGATTTTTAACTTAATTTTTTTCTGCAGTATTTTGCAGCTTTCAATGAAAGTGCAATGGATATACTTTGCATGTAACGTTATGAACTTAGTTGAAAAAACAGTTAATTACTTTCTGCGCCATATTCTGTAAAACCAAAAAGTTATGATATCCTTCAAAATCACCTAGTATTATAAAATAAATGTATTGCTTTAAATATTTTTTTTTCATTGTAAAAACTATGTCATTTCCCATTCATTTCACTCCGAAGAGGAAGGAAATTATGATTTCAATGGAACGGTGAAGAACCCTCCCTATTTCAATCGTGTATGTGGTAGTGACCAAAGATTGTTTGAATTTAATTTTTGTAGCAAAAACGTAAAAAGTATACACTTATTTTTTAAGTTTCTGAATTGTAAAAAAGAAATGAAAAAACACTGCGAGTATTGTTCCATATGGCTTTGACCATATGATCGATGTAAACAATACGTATGTGTAACACTCCTAAACATCACTCCGAACAATGAATGGAACGATTTAGGGAGTTTTTTTTTCACTCGGAGGGCCTTACTAACGTTGAATGGGAAATGACATTAGATTAATACAAATTATGTCATACTCGAGTGGACGTTCGGAGGACCCTCCGAGTGAAAAAAACCTTCCTAAATTGGTCGATTGGCTGTTCGGAGTGCTGTTTGGAAGTGCTAATTTGCCTTCTTGAATTGTATTGGGAGTGTTTGGAGTGCTGTCACAATTTACTGCCACATATATATTGTTAACATCGATCATATGGTCAAAGCCATATAAAACAAAACGCCCAGTGTTTTTTTTTTTTATATTTCAAAAACTTAAATATAAGTAATAAGGAACAAATATTGAGAAAACACTTTTTAACTCGTTTTTGGTCATTATAATTGAAAAAGGGAGTGTTCCATTGGACTCATATATCGCTCCTCTTCAGAGTGAAACCACTCGAATATGACATTAATGTCAAATTTGTTGCCTCTAATGACAGTAGCCAATCCAAATTGTCACTTGTCAAACTTGAAAAATTGAATTTGGTAAGAATCTGTCAAACTGCAATATAATAAATGATGATAGTTTACACTGAATACTGCGCAAATGTCTAAATTAGATTCGCACACATCTGTGAAAATTCAGTGTTAAATTTATTGCTTGCTGTTGACAGTTTGCCCTAAACACTCCCCAAACGCCAAAATTAGATGAGTTAACAATCAAAGTGTCAAAGATTAAAACTAAGTAAAAATCGAACTAAGAATCGAAAAGATGCAATTAAAAATTCCATAAATATTTTACAACAAAAACTAAATTCGAATATAAATTTTCCAAAAAAAAAAATTTTTTTTCTTAAAAACGAGATATTTTATTTGAAATTTTGTTCGAGTTTAAATATTATTATAAGTATGTTGGCCCTTTTGCTCTTTTCAATTTCTTAATGCGAATAAAACACGTTTATTCCAATATATTTTCCCAATGTTTCCTGTGTTTACCCCCTGAAGAATCAGGGGATATATATGTCAATTAATCCTATATTGCAAACAATCCCACGACAGCACTGTCAGAAATTCAAAATAAATTAACAAAAATATAAAAAAATACAAACGAAAAATAATTAAATCAAAACTTAAACAAATTACACGAAAATTTAAACAAATTACAAATTACACGAAAATTTAAACGTTGAGTATCACAGATGGTAGATAAGAAATTGAAAAGATCAAAAGGTCCAATTTAGAAAAACTTATAATAGAATCCAATTGGTACAACATTTAATTTAAAATGTTATTATTATTATTACTCATATGAAAGTCGAAAATCTATCCGTAGTGAGATTTGAGCTTTGTTTGTCATAGGTGAAAGTTTTTTTTTTTATTTTGTAACTAACTTTGACAGGCTAAATATAATATACCTACCTATGTTGGAATTGTTAGTAAAAAAAAGGTTAAACATAAAATGTAAGTGACTCCATAATGATAGAATATAAAAGCCTAATACGTTTGTGGTTAACTGTATTTGTGGTGTGAAAAATATTCAGCCTAATTGCCGTTTGTTATCAATAGAAGCAGATACACTAGTGTAAATGTATTAATAATTATATACTCAGGTATATAAATCGAGAAAGCAGACACAAAAATGTATTCTCAGAATATACAATTTTATTTTGTGTCGTTGACTACCTAAATATATCTTATGCCTACTCAGGAATAATTAATTCTTGGAAAATTTCGTATGCAGAAAATTCATTTATTGATAATGTATCTATATACCTACGTAGGTCATATAAAACCAAAGGCATTGTAATTGTAAGACCCTTTACACAACAGATAGGTAGACATCAGTTAACATGCTATCTGTTTTATGTATATTACTGAATTTTGTTCAAGGTCAGCGCATGTGCAGTTCATCAGGTATATTTTATTTTTTAATGACACCCGTCATCCTTAGTCATGTTCTGTTTCTGTTGTTAAATAAATAAAAAATTGTTTTCGAAAGTCGTTGTGCTTCCGTTCGTTCGATAGGTACTTAATTTAATTTTTTTTTTAATTTTTATATAAACATGTTTAATTTGTTTATCTTCGTTACTCTATTTGTATCTTAGGGGTGAGAATTTTGGCTTCAAAGCTAGTTGAACAGTGGTTAAAAGTTGTAACTGGTGATGCATCATCATCAACAACACAAATGGCACCTAAACCAAGAGAAGTAACTACCATTGCTGCCCCAGTCAATACAATTCCAAAACAAACAATTAATGGATTAAGAAAACAGTCAAGTTCAATTGAAGAAGATCCTTTGGGAGCTACTGAACCTCCTGTCGTGGGCTCATTTCAACCAACTATGGCACAAAAGAAAGCTACCGAATCTGGTTTGGTCTTGAAATGCATTGTTAAAGATGGCAAACAAGTTTGGGCTCGTGTTGACAACAATATTCAAAAGAATTCTGCTAAGAGTGAGAGTGTCGCAGGAACCAAAGGGACTCAAAACCAAGAAATAACTAAGGTAGACAAAAAAGTGGAAGTGGTATCAGAAGTAGAAGAGGTAAAAGCCAAATCTGTTGAAACAGTGCCAATTATTGAAGTTCCAGCTGCTACAAAACAAAGCAATGACACAACAAACAATAAAGAGAATGAAGTTTCTCTAAAGAAAAAAGAAAGTCCAGTTGAAAAGGAAATTTCTAAAGAAAAGGAGAAGGAAAGGGAAAAAGAAAGAGAAAAGGAAAAAGAAAAAGAAAAGAGTAAATCTAGTAGTAGCAGTTCTGACAAGGATAAAAAGTCATCTTCGTCAAGTCATAAATCATCATCTTCCAGCCACAAATCTTCATCTTCATCTAAGAACAGCAGTAGCTCGAGCGGAAGCAAGTCAAAATCTTCCCATAGAAGTTCTACTGATAGTAAAAGCCGTGACAAAGATAAGGAAAGGGACAAAGACAAGGAACGTAGTTCTTATAACAAAGAACGTAGTTCTGATAAAGACAAGCACAGAAGTTCTTCAAGTAAATCAGCATCCAGTAGTAGTAGTAGTAGTAGTAGTAAAGACAAAGATCGTCATAGAGATAAATCTAGCTCAAACTCTTCATCAATAAAGAAGGATAAAGAAAAGGAGAAGGGCGATTCAATAGCTGAAGTCGAGAAGGATAAAGAAACTGTATCCAAACTTGGAACTCCATCAATGGACAAACTTGGAAAGATCCCGAAAAAGCCTAAAGATAATACAGAAGAGATTAAAAGCACATCTATTACAATTCCTTCAAAAAAAGCCTCTATGTCTATAGAAATACGCCGCGATTCAGAAAAAGCAAAAACAGTCAAAACATATAAATCCCAATTTCGTAGTCATGGGCTGACCGAAGAAGCACCTCCGCCACCGTCAAGAAAGGGTCTTAAGAAACCCAATTCGGCACCTGTGCCAGGCACAGCAATTCCGAGTACTTTGACTTTGAAAAGGGCTTCACCGCCACCTAGTTCACTCTCATTATCGTTAAATAAAGATGCTCCTGCTGAAAAGAAGGCTAAAATAGAAATGGCCGCCTTGGCAGTTCCTGCCGTTGAAAAGATAGGAGCCATCAAACTAATCCCACCGAAGAAAAGTAAGTGTTTTGAAGCAGATTCTATTAATGTGTTTTTTTTCTACTTTCAGGTATAGTTTTTGTGTTTGGTTTTGCGGTGAAATGACACTTGTTTATGATTCGGAAGCTGGACATCAGATTGGATTATTATCAGCAGCAGCAATTGGTTAGAGGATGAGGAAAGAGGAGTCATCGACATGAGTGTGTGCGTGTGTCTGTGTTAAGAATCTTTTTGAAATGACAAAGTAAGAAAAAGAGCATATCCGGAATATTTTAAAAATTAGGCTTACAAAAAATGGACTTGCTGGACGAAGTCAGCAGTCATCTGAGACTCAGCAAAAATCATGCAACAGAAACTTTCCTGAACCGATGAGCTTGAAGGCAATAATATTTTTTTAACGCGGAAGTTTTCAATTCGATTTAAAATTGCTCTTTTACTTGATTATTTTGTACTAAAAAAAGATGACTCTCTCTATTCTCACTCTTTCGAATATAAATCCCAACAGGTGGTGTATGTTCTCTTAATTCTGTTAAGTATATCATTTTATATACACATATGAAACATTTTTTTTATAAATTTAACCAGTGATCTATGTGATGAGCTCGTACAATACAGTACAGCAACCACACAAATTAAGACAATGATAACAAGTTTTAGATTTAAGTTTCATGATGAAAAAATAAACGATTTTTTTCATTCAAAATAAAAAAAAACCATTGAGCCAATTAATCCTGAAGTTCTGTAGCAAAGTAATTAAATATAGTTTCCACACCAAGAGACAAAGAATGGATAAGAAAACTGCAAGGAAGCCTGACAAAATTTATCGATACTGGAGTTCTTAATAATCAATTGTGTATTATTGATGGAGTTCGGGAAAGTATAAAAAAGTAAAGTATGGCTGGGAAATAGTTACATATTTTAGGTAGTTGTCTTTAAATATTTGGAATATAGGAAATAATTACCCCAGCATTTATTTGAAAATCAGATGAGAACTGAACATCAGCTTACCATTGTACGTCTTATTTTGTAAAGCATTTATTTTACAACGCTGCCTTTGTTTCTGAGAACACCGACGAGTCAGTAAAAAAAGGCATAATCAAGCGGCCTTCAGTGAATATGCCTTGCAGCTTGTTAATAAGAAATTGAACAAATGATTCGATCTACACGGTTACTCAAATATGGCTGAATTGTAATCTTGCAAACTTAAATTGCATTTTGTTTTGCACCTAAACACGAGTTGTTTTTCAAAAAAAAACTTTAAGTAAAAAATTTAAGTTTGTTTGAAAAAACAAAAATTATAATATAAAACTGTCGAATCAATTGAAGGCCATATTTCCATCTCTGTGTAATCATCCACCAAATCGTTGCAAAACCTGACAACTAGGTTATTCTCGCTTTGAACGACCACGTAGTGATCACACACAGGTAACAATTGTAATTCAAAGTCATGTTTTTCGAACTCAATTTGACTTTTTCTTCGAAAAATTAAGAAATAAATGTGTCGCAAGCAATTTCGAAAGTGGTTAACATAGCTCCGTATGAGTAACATGGATATCATTGATATAAACTCAACTTGGTTAAGTTGTCATGAAGACAACAAGTAGACAGTTGCTAGACAACTGCTTATAACCAGTTGTTATATTTTGTCAACTATGACATGACGACGCAAACAATTCAAATGACAAACATTCAACTGGGATGCCAAACATTTTTTTGGTTGCCTGCTGAATAACAATAAATTGTAATGATGGATTATACTATTATATAGTAAGGGTAAGCCCACTGTATATAAATGTTGAACTCGAATTTTCTCCGTTTAAGTTTATGTACATTCATCAAGAGCCTAACAATTTAAAGAGTAGCAACATGAGTAGGGCTTACATACAACGGTTTGCCGCAGTTTTTTTTTAGGCCAAACCGGCGAAACCTCCAAGCAGATATTTAAGTGAATGTTGTAGAATAACATCGTCACAAAAGAGTTGAACAAAACAATCATACCTATTCTCCGTTTCATGAGAATGGTTAGACCTTTTTGAAACGATTAACACAAAAACATGCTGAAACTGCATAAAAGCGTTAGCTAAATTTTGCATAAGCTTATTTAATTTAATTAAAACACGAAAAACTTGTCAGCATTTCAGTGAACATCCCATCCACAAGCTTGGATCATATTGATGTTTTTGGGGGCGAGTTTATTCCCGAAACATTTGCTGGATAAGTGAACCAAACATAAAACAGCAACGCCACGAGCTGTTTGCTGGTTAAATAGTTTTTGGTACAGTATAAAATCAAATAAAAAGGCTGCAGATTTACAATTTTGAATCGAAACTAGTATTTTTTAATACGTTTGTAACGAAAAAGTAGTGCATTTCAATACTTTATGATACTTTCTACTACTTTGTCAATACTTTAAAGTACTTTTTGCATAGAATGAACAACCCCAATTAAAAAAACAAGCTGGTGTGTTAAGTGAAAGAAAAGATTTCTATTACAATTTTGAATCGAGTACTAGTACTTTTTAGTACTTTTTTGTTTAACAAAAAAGAAAGTGAAATTCAGTACTTTGTTACATATTTCATTCTTTCATAACTTCATAGTACTTTTAAAATTAAAAAAAAAACTTTAAATAAATAACGACTAATTAAGGATTGTATACCGCCATTTTTGGTACAGGCTAAAATAAAAAAACCGAACTGCTAGTACTTTTTAATACTTTTTTTTTAGAAAAAGTAACAAAGCTCTATACTTTATGATACTTTGTCATTACTTTTAAGTACATTTTGCTAAAAGCAATAAATTACTCAAAATGAATTTGAGATTACATGCCGACTGTTAAAGTTGGCGAAACTGCATTTTTAAATCTTAAATCAATATGCACTAGTACTTTTTAATACTTTTCAATACTTTTATTGAAGTTCACTCTTTATGGTACTTTGCAATACTTTCGTTACTTCTTATTACTTTTAAATTACAAAAAAAGTAAAGCGTTAAATGGGAATATTTAAAAATATCGAAAACACCCACACTAACACTAAGTAAACATATATAAGCTCGGACCACACAAACGTTTTCAATGTTTTCAACGCAAGTTTCTTCCTGACACTTTTGCTAAATAATTAAAACAAAAACAGTGACTACAATTTAACACCTAGCTGGTGTATTAGGCCACAGCTATTACGTCGTCAGCATTTTAGAGAAAATCCGTAAGCTCCGACCACACTAACGTTTCAGTGCTCTTAGGTGCGAGTTTCGTCCGCTTATTTCCTAGATAATTAAACCAAGAAAACAGCGATTTCAATTTCACAACAAGCTGGGGTAAAGTAAAAAAAAAATAGATTTATTTGAAAATGTTTAATCAAGTACATACTACTAAACAGCAGTAAAGTTTACTACTTTATGGTACTTTGGAATACATTCATTCCTTTTTAGTACTTTTAAATTAAAAAAACAGTAAAGCATTAAAGCCCAGACCATACAAATGTTTTCAGGCGCAAGTTTTTTGAACCAACATAAAAGCTACTAAAATTTTTAACAACTAGCTGGTGTGTTAGGGGAAATCCATAAGCCTGATCCACACTAACGTTTTCAGTGTTCTCATGTGAGAGGTTCTTCCCGTTTTTTCGGGTTAATTAAACCAAGAAAACAACAACTTCAATTCCAATCTGGGATAATATAAAACAAAAAGAACTGCAAATGCACAAATTATGTAAAAAAATTAGTCAAGTACATACTAGTAATTTTTAATACTTTTTTGTGCTGAAAAAGTAGTAAAGTTAACTACTTTATGGTCCTTTCATTACTTTTAAGTACTTTTAAGTTCAAAAACAGTACAGCGTTAAATTAAATTAAAGCACTCACACTAAATGAAAATCCATAAGACCGAAGCAACAAACGTTTTAAATGTTTTCAGGCGCAAGTTTTTCCATAAAATAATTTCTAAATAATTGAGTCAAAACAGGGAGTAACTCCAATTTAATAACTAGCTTGTGTGTTAGGTAATGCAATGAGCGGCTGAGTGGCGAAATCCTGATTGACAAAACAATTAAAACTGAAAATATTATTGTTGTGGCCACGCAAACGGTGAGCGTGCCTTTGAAAAAAATATTGGCATGACTCACAATCATTTTTTTGTCACACACAGTTTGAACGTTTTGTTCGTTTTTTTTGAATCTTTACATTTATTGAATTTTTTCGCGAATGTGACAAAAACTTTTCCATTTTATCGCTTCGATCTGCTTGCATCGTTCGCCGGTTGAGAAAACATTGACAAGCGTCCCGGTTTTGAATTGTTTCTGGTATCGTCGAATTTGTTTGTTCCTGGAGTTTTTAGGGCTGCCACTTTTTGGTCGAATTTTGTACAGCTTGTCATTCCTGCTATCATTCGAAGCATCATTATCTCAGCTGCTGTTAGTTTACGCTCGTACTTTGTTTATATTGTTCAACATTAAGAATCGTATGAAAGCGATGAAAGAGCAACTCGTGTAGAGTTTTTCTTCTAGAAAATGAAAGATCGCGGTGGTTAATATCATCATCACAAGATGTTTCGCTATCGATCATAAGATATTTGAACTTTTCGCACTTCGGAAGCAGATGTCCGGAACGACCTAGTGTATATCAGAAAAAGGGTAACTTAAGTATTGTCTTTTTTGCGGTTACTCTTCAAAATGCCCAACCATACATCAAGTGCTCGTGGCAAGGATCGTCGCTTATGATGGCGCTATCGTCAGCAAAGAATAACTTATTCACTTTCGGGTCCCTCACCATATGTTTATCAAAACGTTTCCTTGTTATAAGCCAATTAAGCATTCGTAAATAAGAATTAAAATTAACGAATATGTAATTCTAATTTGGCTAGTAAGTTCTTTCTTACAATGAGATTTGATTATGATCCGTTGAGTCGTTAACGAGAAATTAAATTAAAGAATCTGTAGTATGACTGATTAAAAAATGACAAGTATGTTTTATAGAAGACGAACAAGTTTGCTCGGGTAACGCTGCCTGTCTGTAACGTCACTAAATAAATAAACCCGACTGTATTTATAATTGGCTTTCTAGGTTATCTGCTAACCTGCCATATAACCGTTATAAGCTTATTTTTTTCAAGACCGCAACTTACCGTCTTGAAAACGGTCTTTGTAAATAACATGTTGCCACGCAAAATCCAAAAAAACATACGGTCAACGATATAATACGATATTGGTACGACATTTTGGGCTTTACTATCGTCGCTTGCAGAGCTTATGGAGGTAAATTCCATCCTTTTAATAGGAAAACAAGTATTGTTCTACTTTTCTCTAATACTGGGTGATTAGCATGTAGCTTGATACAATGGAGTTCAGTGTTTTTGGTTCAACTGAAACAAATATACTCGATTGTATCGATTAAACTCGATTGTTTAAGTTACGTGCTGGTACCCCTGGGTTTCGTATTAGAGCAGATATTACTCTTACTCTGTCTGGTAAGAATTGCTCCATATGGTTGCCTTAATTATTCAGTCAGCTAATAGGAATAGTAGAAAGCATTCAGTTTTCCGACGTCCTTAAAATAACTTGAACATTTGAAGTTTCTTGCTTTGTTGGCAGCGAAGTTAGAGATATGGAAAATGCTCCCTTGAAATATTCTAATCAAAATATTAATAATATTTTAATTAAACATATTCTCTTTTTTAAATTGCCTAATTGAGTAAAGAAGTTGAAATGAGAAAATACTCCATAAACCTTTCATCCCATGTTAGCCGTTCAGATTCGGAAGGCAAAAAAACTTCACTTCATTCCTGTAATGTCGACTAAGAACAAAGAGCTTTTTTGTTCTGAGAATGATCGCTAACAGAGCGGTTATCGTGGTATCTCTATTAATATAATATAAAGAGAATTATATATTGAATTTAATTATTATTTGAGTTAAAATTTATTTACACCCTCCCGAACACCAAAAAAATATGCTATTCATTTGTAATTATTACTATTATAAATAAATATTTTGAAATAACGTCAGCATTTAACGACAAGCAGTATATAATAACTTACATGTCAATATTTTATATTCGTCTAACAATTTGAAAAGAAAGATAAATGTATTGTTATTGTGCTACAGAACTTGGATGAAAAGCGTGTTTTATTTTAAATATATTTTTAAAAATATCGGCCTAACAAAAAAATATAATAATCTAATCAAGCTCACGTTTTCAGATTTAGGGGATGAAGTTCCAACCGTAGATATTTGACAAAATATGTTAGGGTGGAAAACAAACGAACTGGTGTCATTGTACTCACATTATTGCAAACACAATCAAAAGTTGATTAAAGTTGAACATTGTTTCAACCCTTATTTGTATTCGTATTAATGTAGGCGGGTCATCAAAATGCTTTGATCATATAAAGATAGAGAACGTATGAAATTTGACATATGTACATATAAAAGAAAGCAAGTTTTACTAAACAAAAATAACATTGAAAGGACTATTTGGTTTGTTCTCAATTTGAAATTTAGGATGGAGTTTCGGCATAGATAGAATACCCAAAATAAACACTCGTTTAATACTAAAACAAAGGTACTGCATAAATTACATTCATGTAATTGCATAGAAATGCATTATTCCTGAGCTTATCTGGTAAAAGTAGGTTTAATTGATGAAACAAAAAGATTTTTGAGAAGGTCAGCAACCTAGCTCTAATCCACAGCTACATGTCATGTCTCTCTCTGTTTGGTTTGTTCTTAATTTGAAATTTAGGATGGAGTTTCGGCATAAGGTACATTAGATAGAATACCCAAAATAAACACTCGTTTAATACTAAAACAAATGTACTGCATAAATTACATTCATGTAATTGCATAAAAATGCATTGATCCTGAGCTTATCTGGTAAAAGTAGGTTTAATTGATGAAACAAAGAGATTTTTGAGAAGGTCAGCAACCTAGCTCTGATCCACAGCTACAAGATGTCATCATTAGTTTAATTTTGGAAAAAAGTGGACTTCTGCCGTTTTTCCACTGGACGCCTGAACCTTTTATTTTATCGATCTTGTGGTAAAGGCTATAAACGATCAGTTACAATTACATTATAGCTATATGATATATGAAAATGATCTCTTGTTTACAAAGCAAACCATGAACTATGAGGTCGCAGATCACCGAACTCCTAGATTAATTAATTCATTAAAATTCTTTTCCGTTCGAATTTATAATAAATTCTTTAACCGATTTTGAGCACTATTAATTTTTTGAGAAGTTCTTCCTAACTCAAATAATACTGCATACCGATATTTGATTGTTTCAAATATACAGTCATGTCTCTCTTAGTCGTATTTGCACAAAAAAAAAGACCCTTGAATCTTAGATACGCATTAAAGCCATGTAATATTGGAGCGGAAACTTCGGCCCCTTTTGCGGTTGTCAAATATCAAAACGATAATTGATGTTCATCAAAAAAATTGATCCATCGGTATTTTTTTATTTTTTTTTATTTATTTTTATTTCGTGATTGCTTAATAACAGTAAGATATAATATCTTATAATCTAGTTACAAGCTTATTTTACAAAGAGAGCAAAAAATTATAAGTAATTAATATTGAATCCATCAAACAAAAAAAGAGAAGCCATTAAATATTCAAATAAGTTTAAAAAAAATTGAAAAAATTAAAAATTTTATTTACAAATTTTCTGAATAATATCTTTTTAAATCCTTTTTAATACTGTTTGTTGTGTTTTGTACATCTTTAATACAACGTGGTAAAGAGTTATAATTGTCAATTATAAAAATTTGTGATAAACTGTGAGCGCCTTACATTTGAGATCTATTGTGAATAGTTCTTTTGACTAGCTTGGTATTATCGTTGTCAAAAATATTGTTTTTTTTCTATCAAATTTTCTGTCAATTGCAAATAAGCTGTTGAAAAATTATTTTGGAAAAACTAATTCGTTTCTATTGTAAGAAAATACTTTGAATTGTAAACTTTTATATTTATTTATGCAATTTAAACGGTTCGGTTAACATATTTTTATTAAAATTCACTCCTACGGATATTTGTTTTCCTTATTGTTGCTTGGAGCGCATATCGCATACATTTCCCTTATAAGGTTCTATTATTTCCACAAATTTTCTTAACAGTTTTTTTTTTAATTTCACTTCCTTTGCACATAAATTCCATAATAATATTTACTTTATTTACACGAAAATAAATTAAAACAACAACAGAACATAGAATCCAATCGCAAAGAAAATTATAAGAACACATAAACGTCAAACAAAATGCCCGTTCACAAGGGAATTTTGTTCAATACAATGACCAAACATTTATCAAACGACAATCATAGTACCGAAATTTTGTTTGATAAATCTTATCGTTTATTAAACTATAATTGATATTTGACAACCGTAATAGGGGCCTTCTACTTCAAGGGGTTCGACTGTATCCTTCATTTTTTCCTTTCTATTCTCAACTGACCTGTATTTGAATCAAGTTTCCATTTTTAAGCCAGTAAAGAAGAAGCATGATTTTTACTTGAAATACATGTGTTAATAAATAATTTATTGTGAAGTTTCCATAGTTTTGAACAATGGCAGAAATATGACTGAACATGAGAAATTTATTGGAATCTAAAAAAAAAAATAAACATACATAATAACAATAGCTTTGTTCGATAACTAATAATGATTCACTTCGTATTACCTTATCGGGCCACTGGATTTAAATCCAGCCTAAAAGATAAGATTTTTTTACTTAGGCAAGTTATGCATTCATAAATGGAGAAGACGGTCTGGTAATTCTGTCTGCCTGGATGTATCCTATATCATCATATAATATGGATGAAACCTATATCCTAAACGGTTGGGTCAATTTTCTTTAAGTTTAGTATGTACCGGAACTGATGTATTTTCGATATTTATCCTATGTCTTAAAATAACGTATAAGGCTGTACCGATGGTTCTATTTTTTTATGAGTGATCTTGCCAACAGTGATATTTTTTTTTTTTTTTTCAAAACAGCGTTTAACGGTACCATCCATTGAACCGCATTTTCTTACCAACTATTTATAAACGGTTGGTCCGATTTTGATATTCATAAAGTTTTGATATTCATAAACCTTATTAATACTGCAAACATAATTTTTTTTTTCAAAAAATAAAACGACAAAACCCAATGTTCAAAAATCTGGTCAAACAATTTTGATTTATTTTTTACGTAAATGAAGCTCACATAATTTCCTACAGTTTGGTACCATATATTTTTTGGCAAAAAAGAATCGTTTTTGACGTCTCTGGAAAATGAGGAAAAATTCACAAAAAATTGTTCTTTTTCGCCAAACTTCTTTTTCTAATTTTTTTAAACATAATGCAAAACTTGTAGAAAATCAAATTTCCTTTAAGAATATTATGTACAAATGTTAATTTACCTCCAACTGATGGTAAGATACAGCCATTGTAGTGTTAGTACCATGTTAAAAGTAGTATAGTGGTTATGGGGATGACATAAGATACGAAAACAGGATAGAGCAAGTAGGTTAGTTTAAGAAAATGAAAAAAATGTTTGAAACAAAAATTGAGGTGGGGCTTTCTCCCCCCATTTAGGTGACAGGGGCGAAATTGACTTAAAATGTAAAACAATTTACCAAAAATCAACGAAAGCACGTATGGTAATGCGATATGGCTTTTTTCGACTTGTAGCTCCCCTTTAGTCTTTAAGAACTATAGTCATGCACACAAGCATTGGGAGTATACATACGTCACTATGTCTTGGACCTCGCCACGAAGCTTTCGGGCTTACTATTGTGCTATAAACTTTCGAACATTTGTTTCGTCCACTCATTTTTTATTTTCCCATTAGATTTATATGCCAAGAATTCATTGAAAGGAAGAGAATTTGATTTGGTTTGTGATATGTTAGTACAATGAACCTTTTTCTAAATTTTTAATTTTTTTTGTTGATAAAGAATTGAATATTTACTTTGAATGAAACGCTTATAACTTATTTATTGGGTTACTACAGACAAATTTAATCAGTATCAATTAAGAAGGACATTCATGCTTTTTAATCTACGTAACAATTTTTGGATTGATATTTATTGAGGCTTGGATGCAACGATGTATGTATGTCTCGGGTTCTTAACACAAACAAAAATCCAAGAAAAATCATATCGCCAATGCTAGTAAACTAGGCTAGCGAAATCCTTAGGGGGGATTAGGAATATTGCGCAACATAATTTCGGTTGTTTTTTGACGCAAATAAATAACCGATCAGCATCGTAACGGCATCAGCATTGCAAAAAAGCATCTGATGCTGAATCACTGCGCAAGTAGTTGACGTTTCTGAATTACGCTTCAACATAGTTTGCTGCATCGCGTTTGTATTTGTGCCACCATAAATAATATAATATAAAATAAATCTGCTTACCAAGGATAATTGTGTTTACACTTATGCCCCAAATAAGCCATTGCGCTAGATATGCTTTCAACATCTTACCCGTCCTTATCTACAGCCTTCTTATTTAAAGAAATTGAGCACAGAAAGAGTAATAGACGATAACTTTGTTTAGTTTATTTAGCTTAAACACTCCTTTTTGTTTCGTATCGTAACTTATCCTTAGAGATGATCTGCTTTTCTGTTAGCAACTACTGTTGAAAGCTTGGGTAGCTCCAAATTTCATTCTATTCACATTTAGTGGCTAATGGTTCAATTTTGTACTTGCCGTACTATAAGGCAAGTTGTGCCTTCGTAAAAACAAAATTGAAAAAACAATCGAAGATCACGATAACAAGACGTAAATCGTGGGTCCGTATATACCCCTAGTTTATAGATAAACTTGTTTATGCTAAAAAAAAGCTTCAAATTTTAAGCCTTTCTTTCTTGCATTCAAAGTTTAGTTTCGCTTAAAAGCTTTTAAAAATAGTTTAGAACAGAGAAAAAGAAGAAGCGATTGTCTCTTGACTCCTTTATCTTTGTTTAAGAAACGCAACAATGTTATAATAACACAGTTTTTTCGGCTGAGGAAATAGCGTATGGTGATAATTGATAGTGTGATAACATCCTTAATTTAACTCTATTCAACTTTGTTCAAATTGTTACTTACATTTGTGAAAAACATTGTTGCCGTAGTCATATTTTCGAGCGAAATCATTAAAATTGTTAAATTTTTGGTGAATAAATGCAATAGTTATTATTTTAACCGTTTATTTTGGATTGTAGTAATCTAACATGGTACAAGAAATATTGGTTTTGTTGATTTGATGAGAAACGTCATTTGCATGTAAAGATGACAATCACAATTTTTTGTGATTGGGTTTTAAGATATCACAGTAACGATAACCTTCTCGGACTGAATGCATTGATTTAGACTGTCATTTCCCTGTTTTTAACCCTCTTCTTCACAAGACGCTGGTTGGTGAGGCGCAATATGGAGTAGACTATGCTGTGCATGCGCATACACTACTAGTCGTGTTACTGAGACACGCTACTATTCAGGGAGCGACTTGAAATGTATTAAATATCATTATTATAATTTGTATCAGAGCACCCGGTTTTTTAATATAGTTTTTATTAATTCCAATTCTGGGTTGAAATATTTGAAATATATCGTATCAGTATAGTTATTAAGCCGGTTGGTTTTATTCTTTAGAATTTTTTTATATATGTAGTTTCAGAAGTCCAGCAGCCGAATCATAAACCAGTGCAGCCACCAACGAATCGTATATACAAACAAAATGTACTCATCATTTTATTTAGTTCCACTTATTGCTAACGGCATTTAACATTTTTTTTTTTTCAGTTTCACACCTTGTGGAAACCAATATTTTCTCTGATGCTCTCTCAGCAGCAATGGTTCCCAAAAAAGACGTACGCAAACGCAAACGAAACTCGAAAGAGGCTGGTGGCAAGGATGGGCTTACTTCACCACCAATCAGTCCAGAAGGCAATAAGGTTGCACCACTGAAGTTCTATCAAGATACCTTAGATGAGAACAAGGATGCCAATGATAAGAATGAGAATGAAACAGAATCCAAAGAAGATAAAGATGAAGAAGCAGGTACCAATACTGAAGATGATGATGACATTCCTCTGAAAAAGGTGAAGGAAGATATAGAACAACGTGTTCGCAATGAAAAAGCAAAATCGGATCAAAGTAGCGAAAATAAAGATGTACAAGAGGTTCCTATTGAGATTGATCTGACCAAGGATTCCGGTTCCCAAGAATTAGAAGAATCAAATAGTTGTAGTAGAACCCCAGAAGCTGTTGAGGAAATTCCAGATGAACCAAAGAAACCTGGTCCAGGGTGTGGTCCAAATGGACCACCTGGTGTGCTTCTTCTACATCGGCGTAAGGGACCCAAAAAGCAGCTTAAGTGGCGACCGCAAGAAGAATTAGAACAGATTCGCTTCTTTGAACTCGATGAGAATGAGCGTGTTAATGTGACCAAGACTTTTATCGACATGAAGAATATGGAGCGGTTCAGTGAGCGTGACGCTTTAAGTATGGTTCGCCGCGGATTTAATTCCGAAGACAACATGGTACCTCAAACTGAATGGGTACCATTGGTGTTAGTCGATGATGTTCCAAATCATCCGGATGGTAGCCAAAGTCGCGAACGAAAGATTCAGGCAGACAGAGAGCAATCTACTTTACGTGCACTGTATTTCTCACATGCCATGATTCCTGACTCGCCAGCTGAACCAGAATTCGAACCAAACTTGCATACAGATTTCACAGTAATTCCCTTGGATGATATAACAGGCAACCCAGATGCTGTAAATGACTTCACAAGCATGCCATGGCCAGATGCGAAGGGTTCTGCACCACAAAACAGCGCAAATGGCTTTAATAACGGTCCCAGTGGTGAAATGTATACTAATCGGAACCAGTTTAATCCTTTTATACCATTTGCTGCCCAACAAACGGGTGGTTGGCAGATAGGTGGTCCCAATGGTCCACCACAACCACAATTGAATATGCCAGGGCCATCGCAGCAGGGTATGATGATTGGACCAGGAGGAATTCCTGGAAATAACTTTAATAATAATAACATGAACAACATGAACAACATGAACAACATGAACAACATGAACAACATGAGTATGGGGAGTCCTAACATGATGACGGGCTGTGGAATGTCACCGAGAAGTCCATCTGACGATATGTCACCAATAATGGGCGGCCCTAGTGGAATGAATTCCAATATGAACATGGCAATGGGAGGTCCCTTCAGTGGACCATCTTCGATGGGTAACAATTCACCGCAATTCGGACCGGGTCCAAACTTTGGTCCTGGTCCTGGAAACTTTGGACCAAATATGAATATGAATGGTCCACGTGGACGAATGAATGGGATGATGAGTGGAGGACCGATGAATGGGCCAATGAATGGTCCAGGCCCAATAAATGGACCGGGACCTATGAACGGCCCAGGCCCAATGAACGGCCCAGGCCCAATGAACAGCCCAGGCCCAATGAACGGCCCAGGCCCAATGAATGGTCCAGGTCCAATGCATGGTTTAAATCAAATGAATGGTCCAAGGCCAATGCATTTTAATGATCAAATGAACGGACCCGGGCCAGATCATAGGAGAGGAATGGACCGAGGCAACAACCGTGGCGGTGGAGGTAACTGGAGATCAGGAGGTGGTAAAAACTTCAATCCCGATGGAAATTGGCGACCAGCTGGACCTGGGGATAACAATTCAGATCGAGGAGGCAATAACTTTGGTCGTGGCAAAAATGATTGGATGGCAAACAACAGCGGCAATGGTCGAGTGTGTAAGCAGTTTATGCGGGGTCATTGTAGGCAAGGTAACAAATGCAATTTCCTGCATCCAAGAAAGAAAACCTTCTAGGATTGGCAGTGGTGTGGAGAAGGTGACGAAAGCCCACCTTCACCATCGCCCTCACCTCCAGGGCATTTCTAAATCTGTGATAGTAAGAGTTAGATAGTCTACTACCGATCGATGGTTTACTTACCTATCTCGAATACCTGAGATGTTTTCTCGCATTCTACTCGACTTACTCGATCCGAAAAGGGTTCCTCCTATCTCTACAATGTGTAAATAGACTTTGTAATGGTTACAATAAGCAGCATAAATAATCATATTAATTTTAATAAAACTAATTTTATTTAGTTGTATAAGGTAATTCTACATTGTGCTTTTATAATAGAAACGCATTTGTTTCGTTCTATCAAAACCAATTTCAATTGTTTTGTAGAGATTAATTTTCTTTGCTAGATGAAAATTTAAGAAATGTAAATAATTGTATGTATCATGTAAGAATACAACTAAACATAAGATATTTTTAGTATCTGTAAGATTTTTTTTACGTTATAAATATAAAAAAATGTTGAATTATTAGATTTTGGTTTCTATTTTATTTGTTTTGTTGCTTTTGGATGTGGGAAGATTAAGGTTTTTTTCTAAACTCTTCAATTCAATAGATTTTTAGGATATGCTTAAATTATTAATGTGTCGGACAATTTGAGGGCTCACTACTAAAAAGTGAAAAAGTTAACTCGAAGATATTAAAAGGAGTAAATAAACCCCCTTTGGTTACACAGGGAGTGGGAGGACATTCTGTATAAAAACACGTCAAACGTTTTTGTCTCTACGAACGGTTTGGTGGGCCGTCGTCACATCACAAAGTTATTCCATAAAACTAGTATGGATCAACGAAAATATTGCCCGATAAAAAGGAGTAATACTGTTTTTTAAAGTGCATGGAATTTTCTATCGTTGAAGAGATGTCATTTCCGATTATAGGTACTTTATAGGTACTATCATTGAGTTTACACAAATAAAGTGTATAAAGTCAATGGTACTATAAAGCAAGTTATGAAATCGTGCAAAAAAAAGTTTTGAGATAACAATCAAACATCACATTACGATGATAGCGAGTCGAAAAAGTGGGTCTGGCAATTCTGTCTGTGTGTCTGTCTATCAGTCTGTATGTCAGTCTGTCATTCGCACCTGCAGCCTTAACGGTTGGGCCTATATCCTTTAAACTTGGTATATATGGTTTTTAGGGTGACCGTCAGGGGTTTTTTTCAAATTTTTGTTCCACGTCTAAAACTAACGGTACCTGCCATATTACGGTTATCGAAAAACTTGTTTTTCTCGAGAACGGCTCTAGCGATTTTGATAAAACTTGCTTGACATGAGTGATTTGCCACTAAAGATATTTTAGACTGTTGAAACCGTTATTCCTAAAAATAGTTTAAACGTTAGGTACCTGCCATAAAGTGTTTTTTTTTTTAATTTTGACTTTCTCGTTAACGACATACAAAACATTTTTTTTTTAACATTTTAATATATTAAAACTACTGGCATACCACGATTTTCTCGGAAAACTTGTTTATTATAAATTGAATTTCAAAGTTATTTATTTTTATTATTTTGTTTTAATTATTTCTTATTTAATTATACATATTTGAAAAAATTTAAGAAATAATTTCATATAAAATAATTTCGCGGGAAGTTCTTTTAAGTTCAAGAGCAAGTTTGTGCGACCCAGTCCAGTTGTGCCTTTTATTTATATATTAAATTTACATTATATTTTACATTTTATATCATATCAATCATAATGTATTATATTTTATATTTATAGTCAACATAATACATATTTTATATAGAAAACAAAATATTTTATGCATTTTTTAATGAAGTTATATTCTTTTGTTAAATTTATGAAGATTATTGTTCATGGCCAGTTTCTCCAAAAATTTTAAATATTTATTGGGTTGTTAAATCTTTAAATGGCATTTTTCAATTTTAAAAGAGCCAATAAACTAAAGTCCCATTTTGTTCCAAATGAATTTTAAAGCCGTCTTAAAAATGCAAGACAAAGAGAACGTTGAAATATTTCGATTGATATGCTCTCTTCTCGCGTGAGACCCATGTGTATGGAATAAAAATCCGGGGTTGGCATCAAGTTTCCTCAATTTTAAATATTCACCTCCTAATGTTGGTGCACACCATTTTAAGTTGAAATGCCAATACATTTACAGACTTATTAATAAAAAAATAACTGTGTTTTTTAAGTCTTGTTTCCGAGTTAACTAACCGTTGGTTCCAGAACAGTTAGGTGTATTTTGGTGAGACTGGGCATTAATTCCCTATATAAACGCGCCGAGTTCAAACGATAGCCATAATTAATTAAATTACGTTTGATTAAATAATAAGGTATGTAATGTACTTTTTTAACACAACAAAATGAAATAACGTCAAAATGAATAGCAAAATGAAATAACGTCAACTCGTTTCCGCGGTTCTGATCAGAATGAATAAACAAAGTTTGTAACAAAGAAATTAATATGGATTCAAATTCCATATAATATAAAAATTAATTTAAGAAATTTTCAACGAAGTAGAAGACCTAAAGGCCTTTACTATATATTACCAAGTTTGTAAATATGTGTTACACGTTTAATTAAGATTTTATATGAGTGCTTTGTTGTTAACAGTGAAAAGTTGATGAATTTCCAAGTGGTAAACATGAATGTAACTTGCCACAAGAGCAAGTTTGTGCGAGTTTTTTTTAAAATATATGTTAATGAGAACACGAACAAAATTATATAAATTGTTTTTAAAAGTGCTAAAACTACTTACAATAGGTGTCTTTTATTGGGAATCCTACTAGGAAAATCTAAGTAGGGTAAGAAATGTATAATATAACACTATGCAGTATAACATCGCCTAAAGGGTTTTTATTTTTTAAATTGGTTCTATTGTTAATATTTGATCACCAATAAGAATTACTAGGGATACAATAATTGTTGTTTTTGTAGTGCATTTAAATTTTACACTATTTTATATAAAAAAAAATCAATAAAACACGCCTTATGTTTCTTGAAATGTTTAAGACAATTATATGTTGTTCCAGTGCTATCCTGCGTGACTCCTGCAAAGCGGTTCATAATCGATGTACGCTCATCCTTAAATAATAATTGAGTTTATACACAGAGAAATCATGTGTAAGTTTCAAGCTTTGCTCGTAGGATGTCGTTACTATCAACTTGTTTTTTGTTTACACTTGTAGCTATTATTCTTGAGTTTAAAGTCAAAAAAAAAAAAAATTAAAAAAAAAATACAAATGTATGCAGAAGAATTTAGTTCGGTTCGGTTCGGTTTGAGTGTTCTTGGTTACAAAATTATTGCAATAATAATTACTCGATATGTTCATTTAGCGACACCTACTTTGGTGAGTTTGAAACCATCTTGATTCCTCTATGTGTATAAACTCAATGCCGATGTTCATAGTCATATTGTAAACTCGAATGTCATCTCTGTTGTAAAACACGACTGGATCGTGTCCCAAACTTGGGTTCCACATATGGAGTGAGTGGGATAGATTGATTTTTTATTAAGTAAGAAAAAGAAAGGTTGAAAACAATGCATGACAGGTAGAAAGCAATACATGTCAGATGTTTACGATATTTTTTTTTATTGATAATCCCTGAGGACAAATATCATTTTGAGGAGTTTAGAGTAATTACAAATTTATTATCAGCTATTCCTTATTTAGGATTAGATTTAGTACAATGAATTTGAGGAAAATTTGCAGTTGATAATGCTACTTTAACTCGATTTTTAACATTTTAAAATTTAAAATAAGCACAATCCGCGATGAAAATATTAAATGAAAATTAAGAAAATGTCCGATAAAATGCCGCTCTATCTAGTTTCTCCATCTCGATTATTCTATTGCACAATGATATCATTTGCTTGAATAATATAGGTACCTATATTCCGCTGAAATTTTTCTCAATATAGGTAGGTCGATATGAAGAAATATTACTATCAATTTATGTATTTGGTTTTTTCGTTGGTAATGTTGTAATTACCAACATTTTATTTGCATTTGTACCTATTTCTGACGTTTATCAGAGTTAAATACAACTTAAACATGGGTTCGGTCCAGTTTAAAGTTAGACTCGAGTTTTTCGTTTAGACTTGGATTTAAATTTTCTATGCATAGCAAAAACTCGAGTTTAGCTTAAAAGCAACTTAATAAGAACTTGTCAAACATCTATGAATATGGTCCATTGAGTTTATACCTACACATAGACAAATCATGTGTAAGTTTCAAACTTTGCTCGTAGGGTGTCGTTACTATCGACTTGTTTTTTTTTTACTCTTGTAGCAACTATTCTTGAGTTAAAAGAAAAGATAAACAAAGAAAAACAAATACAAATATATGCAGAAGAGTTAAAGTATTTTTCGTTACCGAGGTCTAGGGAAATAATAATTACTCGATATGCTCATTTAGCGACATCTACTGCGGTGAGTTTGAAACCATCTTCATTCCTCTATGTGTATAAACTCAATGGTATTGTGAACTCTACTATTGATGTATTGTTAGAACAAATAAGCTTTATATTGTAACGTGTTGTATAACTAATACGAAATGCTTTCAGTATACAGCTGAAGTGAAACGAAATTTTTTGTCGTCTCCAAAAACACAGCCGAAATGATAACGAAACGGTACCGGAAAAATTGTTTTGTAGAGTTTCGCCATTTGCAAAAAAATATTTTTCAAAACACACAAAAAAACAAATAAAAAGAACAGAAATCCATTTTATAATAATAATAACCCCAAAAAACACGCAGTTCCCGCATCTCGATATTTACGAGGGGACTTGGCAACATTCTGATCAATTGACCTTCAATTAGATTGACCACATTGCGATCGACGCAAGGCATTCTCCTAGTACCATATATGTTCGATCGTTCGGAGGAGCCACGTTGACCCGGACCACTACCTCGTTGTAGCCAAGTCCTACACCACCGACACCTTCAAGCAATGAAAATCAGTGAAACATTGCCAGGAAGCAATTAGAGATGCGGCGCTACAAAGAAGGACTAAAACAGTGCCAGAGCTCTACGCGCAGAAGAGGAGAGAGGAACACCGACTTTCAGATGACATTAACGAGCTCTTTCGGGTGCCCAGGCACAAGGCCCGAAATATTTTTTGCCTTACCCCGGTAATCGGCTCTACCGGGGCGGATACACTTTCCGACCTACTCGTGGGAATCAAATTTGAAACTTATAAAAAATGAACATGGAGCATGGAGCTCCAGTGGTACAGAGCTACCTACATCGTCAGGTAGTTCAGGTACTACCAACCATAGTACACCTGTCCCACCAAAACCTTCAGGTAGTTCAGGTAGCACAAGTCATAGTGCATTTGTTCTACCTAAACCGCATAAAAACACCTATACCACAGATGGTAGTTACAAAAGATTCAAGACGGCTATTTGCATCCTTAGCAAGATTGCTTAGAATGAGGAAGCCGGAACCTTGAGTGACAGAGATATCCACGACAAGGCAATTTTTCAGAAAATTGTTGATGATTACAACAGTTTTCAACGTAATAACCCCTCTAAAAGAAATAGGTCAAAAGACGAAGAGTCTGCCCAGGCCCCGAAAAAAAGAAAGCCTTTTCGGCGTGGACCCATTCGCCCGCCTATACGTAAACCGGCAAAACCAGTACCACCACAGAAAGCAGCGACACCCTCACGTACACTCAGCGAAGTAGTCCGTCACGACCTTCAGGTTGCGGTGGTAGATGACCTCACCAAAAGCAGCAAAGCGTTGCAGACTGCATGGAACTCTATCGAGGCTAAACTAAATATGCTGTAATTGGGAAGGTTTGAAGCTCAAGCTTATCCCAGCCAGGGACATCCCTACCCAACCCAAAGCTCGCATATGGCTACCGGTCATGAGCATTAAACCCAGAAGCAAAGAGCTTATAAGGGGTCATTCTCTAGAAAATATCAGAGACTCAGCAGGATTGGGGAAGATCGATCTTGTCCAAAGAGCACTCAAACCCCTCCTTTCTTAAAAAAGAGGATGGGACGTGGACTGAGTCACCTGTTGAGTCTCTGGAGTTATTGATGACAACACACTTTCCAGGTTGCACAGACAGTTATCCAGAATCATATCGATCGCCTGAAGTACAGTCAGTAGGTACATTTAGAGGAAATTACGTCCTTCATAACAAAAGAAAATATAGTTTGGGCTATAAAAAGCTTTTCTCCGTATATATCTCCTGGCCTGGATGGCATATTCCCTATAATGCTACAAAACCTAGAAGACGTAGTAGTTCCATGGCTGGAGAACAGCTTTAAAGGTTGGTTCTTGCTTAATCGTGTTCCAGAGTCTTGGAAACAGGTTAGAGTTGTTTTTTCCCAAAGGTTGGAAGTCGAGGCCATGAATCGGAAAAAGATTTTCACCCGATTAGTCTGACCTCTTTTGTGTTAAAGACCCTAGTACGCATCCTAGATAATCGCATTAGGGAAATCCTAATTATTTCCCCTCTATCAAAATCACAACATGCATACCTTAAAGGCAAGTCTACTGAGACGGCTCTTCAAGAGGTTGTGCGCACAGTTGAAAATACATTACATTACATTATAAAGAATATACTTTGGCAACTTTCTAAGACGTAGAAGGAGCCTTTAATAACGTCCTCACTGAATCTATTCTACAATCCCTCATCGACTTCGGAGTTCATGCTTCTCTAAGAGAATGGATAGTATCCATTGACAGAGTAATTCAAGCTAAGTTAGGTAATATACAATCGATCAAATACGTAAACAGAGGAACACCACAGGGAGGAGTTCTTTCTCATTTACTATGGCTTCTTGTAATGAACAAAATTCTAGTGAAACTTGAGGAAGGGGGGGTGAAGATTGTAGCGTATGCTGACGACTTAGTTTTGCTGGCATCTGGTAAGTTCCTATAGTGAAATCACTGATAGGTCTCTGCGTAAAGTCAACAACTGGGCCATAAGTTGCGGTTTGGGGATTAATCAAAGCAAGACAGAACTGTTGCTCTTTCAAGCAAATATAAGATACCTACCTTCCCTCTTCCTCGCCTCAACGGTCACACTCTCACACTCTCACACTCTCACACTCTCAACCCGTGCTAAATATCTGGGTGTAATTCTTGACCGTAAACTAAACTGGACATTGAACATTGAAGAAAGGATTAAAAAAGCCAGCATAGCTTTTTATGCCTGCAGTAAAACATTCGGTAAAAATTGGGGCCTCCAGTCGAAGATGGTTCTACACCGCAGTACACCGACGTACACCGCAGTAGTACGACCCATACTAACCTATGGATCGATTGTCTGGTGGCCTGCTCTAAGCAAAGCCTACAATACCGATAAGCTCAAAAAGATACAGAGAACAGCTAGCGTAGGGACCACAGGAGCGCTGCGATCCTGCACTTCCGATGCCCTGAGCGTTATTTTTCATCTTTTCCCCGACCTACATATACAATATTTAGTATCTTGCACTGTTCACAGACTTAAGGAAATTGGTTGTTGGACCGACAGACCCTTCGGTCACTACAATATTACCAAATTGCAACCCCCGGGCTTCATTTCGACTAATACCAATTACCGCACTCCATCTCTGAATCTTTGGAAACGTTTCAACGTCACATTCTCTACCCGAAAGGAGTGGGAGGATGGAGATATAACGAAAAATTACGAAACAATCGTTTTAACGGACGGTTCAAAAATAGAATGCGGTGTTGGAGCAGGGGTCTTCTCTGAAGCACTTAATGTATCCAAGTCACTTTGACTGCCAGACTACGCTAGCGTTTTCCAAGCTTAACTGTTTGCAAACAAAGAAGCATGCAAAATACTAAAGCAGGATCCAAATCAAAACCGTAATACTGCTATATTTATAGATAGTCAGGCTGCCATCAAAACCATTGATTCTGCCTCAATATCCTCTAAACTCGTTCAACAATGTCTAGACGAGATCGCAGGCTTTAATGATTGCCTGAAGGTCACTTTGATCTGGGTCCCAGGCCACAGTGGTTTTCAGGGAAATGAAAGGGCTGATGAGCTTGCCAGGCAAGGATCGGCCCTTCACAGCTCACTATTCCGCTGGGGACTGTGAAGGTCCATGTTTCATTATATATCTGTATCCAATCGTTGATGGAATGGTCTGACTAACTGTGCCACCTCAAGAAAGATGTGGCCAACCTATACAAGTCCCGCACAAATGAACACTTATGTAGAACTCGGCCAGACGTAGCCAGAATCATTGTAGTTAGCACGGGTCACTGGCCAACAGAAGAGCATGCAGCAAGAATGGGCATTCCGCACAATACTCATTGTCGTAGCTGTGGAGATGAAAGGAAAAGGATACAGTGACCCACTATCTCTGCTGCTGCCCTGCCTTGGCTAATCCAAGATGCCAATTCTTCGGTCAGTACTTTATTGACAACCTTAGCGAACTTTCAGTTGTGAGCAAAGGTAATCTCATTGGCTTTTTGAATGCAACTTAATGGCTATAAAACGTAACAAACCGTATCAATATCTCACCTCTTCTATGGGTAGACAAAAAAAAATTCAAGAGAACTACATGATTTCTGCAGGGACCTTTTCTTTAGCCGTGTAGGCTGGCTAAGTCTACTGCGGATATCATGTTTTTCCCTAAATCAAATAGATCTCACGGGAATCTGGAACACAACTATTTTGGAGCTAACAGCCTGGCATAAAGCATGGTGGGGGGAATGGGCCACTTCCCATGGGTGAGGTATTCGAGGATCTCTTGTTTTCCATATGGAAGTTGGTAACTAAGGGATTTACTCCCAAGCAAAACAATTTCAAACCTTATAACATAACTCACCGTACCATGGGCCGACAAAACGGATCAAGAGAGCTATATCATTTCCGCAGGAACCACGTACGTCTTTAGCCGTGTAGGCGGGTTGTGTTTACCGCGGAACTCATGTGTTTCCCTAAACAGAATCGATCTCACGGGGAAACTGGTTCTACCCGGAGCCACCCAGCACTCATCTGCCTGTTTAGGTTTTTGGCGAAGGCAGACATATCGGAGCTAACAGCCTGGCATAAAGCCTGGTGGGGAGTATGAGCCAATTCCCTTGGCTGAGGTGCCCGAGGATCTCTTGTTTTCCTATGGTAACAATGCGATCACCTCCCAAGCAACACAATTCCATACCTTTAATACACCATATAGTCATCAAAATGCTATCCCAACCTCCACATAATGATAGGTTACATGAGTTTATGGTATCAAAACGGCGCACCAAGCGCTAATTGGGTTTTTATTCTAGCAGAATAGCCGCCATTCCTACCTACCTAACTAGTGCACTTGCTTAGGATAAAGAAAAACGCTTTGGCGATGGGGAGATGGGGAGAGACTCTTCAGCAGCCTTAAGCAGACATCGAACAGTTAGCTCACTTGGCATATCCAACTACGAGCGAAGAAATCATTGACCAATTCGCCACTAAAGCCTTTTTTTCGTGCCTTGTCTGACATTAACCTCCAAAGAGCAATACGAACAGCTTGAAAACGAACACTTCCAGAAGCATAAGCGTTCGCCTTGACTATATAAGCAGCCGAACAGGCTTCATGAGGAGTACATCGGGTAAGAAAAGTTGGTATTTAAGAATGCTCTTGCCAGAACAACCGTCGAGATGGACAAATCCGATGCTAGATTTGCAACAAGACCGGACATTTCCAGCGCCAGTGCCGAATGCCACCAAGGAGAAGTGCATATCAAAGAAGCATAAATAACACATCAGACGACACTGCATGTAAGACGAACGTTCCATCTCGTCAAGTTTCCCAGTAGGGAAACGAGTGAGAACCAATTTCGAGGGGCAGAAGTTGGTTTCTGGTATCTATGTCTCCAGAAACATTATCCAAGTCTCGCAGACTAAACGAAACAATAAAAGTTTAACTGTTGAAGCAGCCATTACAACACACAATACGTGTTACCATCGATACCGGTGCCACTGCTTCCATTGTACGAAGAGACTTGAAGATGGCATATGGCTGTACAACACTATATTGTCTTAATACTGCAATAGGAGAAGCAGCAAGGGTGGACGAGTTAGTCTTTGGATGCGCTTTGCAGAACTAGAGTTTGAAAATTCTTTTCTAGTGCAGAAATATGCGATAAGTGCATCATTGGAATCGACTTTATGAATTAGAATGAAATAATCCTCGACGCCTGTAACTAAGTTCTTAAGTACCGAAATGTAGAGATTCCAATAGTTTATGGCAATCAAAACTCATTATCGATAAGAGCAGTCATCAAAGAAGATATACCTCCTTCCTCCTTCGTCAGAAGTCTTTGTTTGGACAAACATCAAAAATAATTTTGGGAGCCATCGACATCTCATGGTGGTCTGAGCATTCAAAACACTTCTGGCACTTCAAAACAACATTATGGATTCAAAACATTAAACCTTATGAGGTCAAGCTCAGAAAAGGAGAAATTGTCGGTAGATGTGACCCTGTAGCGGCAATAACAAGGATCACCAAAGAACAAACAGAAAAATCAGTAAACCCAGATAAAGTCATTGCTTTGGAGAGAAACCCCCAGTTATGCCTTCTCGATCAACAACAGGTAAGAGTTGCTGAAAGCCCCCTACTTGCTGAAATTTTCGGTTCACAAGAAAGGCAATATGGACGAACACAACTGGTACAGCATCAAATCGATGCTGGTGATGGGATGCAAACCGATTCGTCAAGCAGCAATGCGCCTGCCACTAGAAATACAAAAGGAGGTTACGGAAATGATATCGACCATATAAAAAGATGGGTTAGTAGGGAACTCAAAGTCAAGAAGTGCCTGGATAATCGTACATTTCTTTCCACGGAATGAACAAAATAATCTGACAATGCGCCAGTACCTTGCTCTCTTGTGGCCTCTCTGTTTACAGTATGTTTGATGCATTCTGTTATTTGGCCGGGCTATTGACAGCAGGCGGAAACTTGCGGGTTGGATTGTCTGGCATTTGATTTTGACTCTCACTCTGTATTCGAGATTTCCGGGCGATAAGAGAGTATTTAATCGACTAAATAACGAATTGAAAAAAAGAATCTATGAATTCAAAAATGATTCACTTAGCAGTTTTCTTGAAAGTTTGACGACGGATGCTTCTACTGATTACTCACTGTGGAAAGCTACCAAACGTCTGAATAGACCGCAACAACAAAATCCGCCCATCAAAGCACAAGACGGAAAATGGACTGCAAATCCGAAACAAAAAGCTGACCTCTTCGCAGATCATCTCTCGAATGTCTTTAAGCCGTTTCCACAAAGTGCAGGGGCAAATAACTTACAATTTGTTAATAAAAATGATGACTTAGAAATTCCCTTAGTAAGGCTCAAAGAAGTAAAAAGCATGTGCCATCACAAGTTATCAAATAAAAAATCACCCGGGTACGATCTAATTACGGCTCAGGTCTTGAAAGAAATGCCAACAATAGCCTTCAAAAAATTCCAATACATAATAAATCCATGCCTTAAGCTCCGTTATGTTCCACATCATTGGAAAATTGCAGAAGTCATTGTTATACCAAAGCAAGGTAAGCCACCAACCGAAGTTACATCTTACAGACCAATATCGCTTATACCAATTATGGCAAAAGTTTTCGAAAAACTGCTTTTAAATAGACTAAGCAAAATAATAGAAGAACGAAAACTAATACCAAATCATCAGTTTGGATTTAGAAACAAACATTCCACGATAGACCAAGTACATCGAATTACGGATGTTGTTGAAAAAGCACTTGAAGAAAAACAAGTATGTTCCGCTCTATTTCTAGATGTTGCTCAAGCCTTTGACAAGGTTTGGCATTTGGGGCTCGAGTACAAACTGCACAGGGACCTTCCCAGGCAGTTCTATGAAATTCTCAAATCATATATTACCGACCGACTTTTTAGAGTACGGTACGAGCAAGAGTATTCGGAACTTAAGAAAATCGAAGCCGGCGTACCACAAGGAAGTGTCTTAGGACCAACCCTGTATTTGTTGTATACAAGGGATATTCCAGTGGACAACAATGCGATCATGGCCACTTTTGCAGATGATACTGCGATATTAGTGTCAGATAAATGCGTTGTAAAGGCAAAAGAAAAACTGCAATATGCAGTCGACAAGATAAGAGAATGGACGCAACAGTGGCGTATCAGACTCAATGAAACAAAATCAACGCATATAAACTTTACTAATAAAAAGATTAATAATGTTCCACTTTTTATTAATAGTAAAGTAGTACCTTACTCCAATACGGCCAAATACCTTGGGATGACTTTGGATGCAAAGCTAAAATGGAAAGAGCACATCAAGAAAAAAAGGGAAGAACTTAACTTAAAATATAGAAAAATGTACTGGTTACTGGAAAAAACCTCTGCCCTATCAATTTAAAACAAATTAATGTTGTATAAGCAGGTATTAAAACCTGTTTGGACGTATGGCATCCAACTTTGGGGTTGTACAAAGAAAACAAATGCGGAAACCATCCAAACATTCCAAAACAAAGTCCTTCGTGGAGTAGTAAACGCCCCTTGGTATATAAGAAACAGCGATTTACATCGTGACCTTCAAGTAGAAATGGTTACAGAAGTAATTAGAAAACACGCTGTATCACACAATCAGCGACTGCTTAGTCACACTAACTCCGAAATGGAGACAGTCTTAAATGTACGTACCAATGTTCGGAGACTAAGAAGAACCAAGCCTCATGAGCTGATGGTCTAAAAGCGATGGGAAAGTATTAAATCATCAAACTTCCCAAAATGTGAACTAAAAATTGAGAAACTAAAATCATTTGTCGATCTTTTATAGATTGGTCATGATTCTAGGTGGTTTTAGTGCGGTAGAAGTCCCACACTACTTGATACCGAATATTATCAAGTGTCTTTTGAAGATTTCCACCTACCGAAAGAAAAAAAAAAAAAAAAAAAAAACTGTATGTATTCATACTCTTCAGCTATATCTATTAGATCTTCGATCGTCTTGAAGTCTCTTCGCCTAATATACTGGTGGTATTCGGGTCTCAACTTTTCATATATTCTATCTATATTGTCCGTCATATTCATCGTGGGAAGTTAGTGGATGAGGTATCGCATAGATTAAATGAAATCGTTTGGTTTCTCTCTGGGTCCTTGCCTTTTACGAGAAATTTCGTCAAGTTTATTTACATTGCGGGATGGCAGGAAATATCCCAGGAACGCTTGATAGAAGCATTGAGTTCATACACATAGAGGAATCAAGGTGGTTTCAAACTCACCTGAGTAGATGTCGCTAAATGAACATATCGAATAATTTTTATTGCAATAATTTCCTGCAACCAAAAACACCGAACTAAATTCTTCTGCATACATTTGTATCTGTTTTTCTTTATTTTTGTTTGCCTTTTAACTCAAGAATAATTGCTACAAGAGTAAAAAAAAAACAAGTCGATAGTAACGACATCCTACGAGCAAAGTTTGAATCTAACACATGATTTTTCTATGTGTATAAACTCAATGATAGAAGTCAAACCAATTTTTGAACCCGTCACGGTTTACTCGGAACCATTCGAGGCAGAGCTTCTAAATATTTTTGGTAAGGTTCTCAGCACTTCGACTAATTGAATGTTTTAGCATTCACATAACTCTACCATGCGTTTGATAAAATCTATGGCATTTCCCAAAGAATCAAATTTTAATCCCCATGTTTTAACCATATTCATGACATCTGCTTCTCGATTGAGATAAGACCTTGGTAACGCTCAGTTCCGACTTTGGTTTTTCGGATAGGATGTATTAGATGTGTTGGTCAAATTGAGTGGCTAGTGTCATATCGTGCATAGTTATAAAAGTATTTTGGGGCAACTGTGGGTAATAGAAATCTCGATACTTTGCCTGCTTTGTCATTTTATCGAACTCCTTCGTAGCCGAATACCCTAGAAGATAGAGTATATTAGAGTGATGGCGGAATATGGTTGGATGCAAAAATTCTGATATTCTGCTGCAGGTTTTTCGGTATCTGGTTCCTCGGCTGTTTATTTCAATTACTGGCTCTGCACTTGCTTCGTCTGGTTTGTCCTCTTGGCCGTTTAATATATTTGCGCCCTCATCACTCATTGATGAATTTTTCCATCTATACTGACAGAGATTTTGAGTGGATTTCCTCGCCCTAGTTGCGATCGGTTAGATCTTTTTTGCCGAGGAGAGGAGGTATATTGCTCCTATGCTGGAGAAAATATTATAACCTTCCTCGGTTTCTGACATTTTTCCTGGTTTTGTTTTCTGATTAACTTAAGTCCAACGGGTTGGTTTGCTGGTTTTATGCCCAGTTTCAACAAAATACACCTAAAAGCATTTTAGTTAACGTAGTAATAAAATTTATTGCCATTTTAGCTTAAAATGGTTTGCACCAACATAAGGAGGTGAATTTTTAAAAATGAGTAAACTTGATGCCAACCCCGGATTTTTATTCACCACTCATGGCTCTCTTTCATTAGAACAAGCGAGAGGAGAGCATATCAATCGAAAAATTTCAACTTTCTCTTTGTCTTGCATTTTTAAGACGCCTTTAAAATTTATTTGGAACAAAATGGGACTTGAGTTTATTGGCCCTTTTAAAAATGAAAATGTTTGGTGAAATTGAAAAATGCCATTTTAAGATTTAACAACCCAATAAATATTTAAAAGTATATTTGGAGAAACTGGCCATTAGATTGTTAGGCAGGCATTTCTGATATATTCAGTTTCTTTAGATTGATCAAACAAATCGAAATAAATGAATTCTTAATTTAATATAATCTAATCTATTCAGTTTCTTCTGTTCGATTTTACGGATTCTCTTTCTAAGTTGATTTCGGGCCTTGTTTTTTCTTTTACTTTTTTGAGGGTAAGATTATTTCCTTTGGGTTTTTTTGTTTCTGGAATCGGTTTCTGGATTTGATTCAAGAATCTCGATTTCGGATTCAGTTCTGGGTTCAATTTTCTGGATTCGGATATAGTGCGACCGTTATAGTCACTGCTCTGGCGCCAATTTGTGATGTATTTTGTTATCAAAGGCTGAGGTAACCCAAGGTTCCACTAAAATAAGTACTAAAACTTTAGCTTACAGGTTTTTTATTTATTCCAAAATTCTTATCCTAGGATTAACTTTAAATCTATTGCTATTGATTAATTAAACTTAAATTACGATGTTGAGTTTTGTTATCCAAATGTATAATATTTCCCTTACCGCTGGTGGGGGGAAGTCTATAACTTAATTATAATATTTATTATTATTTTCGGGCTGGTATTCGGTCGGATCCCTAAATAGGTAGGTAGGTAGGTAAGATGGCGGTTTCGCAGAACAACTGTTCCAAAGAAACCCAATTAGCGCGGAAAAGTGCCGTTTTGATACCATAACTCGTTTGACCTAATTTGTTGTTAGTGGTAGTGACTGTCAAGCTAAGGGGATCAGTTTTTGGTCTGTGCCCGCAGTCACAAGGGAAGAACCTAGCTCACACTGTGTGCTGGGTGGTTCCATTTGGACTGAGAGTCGACCAATTAACTTTACACTAGATCTATATGAGGCTAGGCCCGTTCAAAGGCGGTACACCTGCCAGGTGTAAATCCGTGTTTTGATGCTTTCGCCGCAAGATAGAGTAAGTGCTAGTCCGAAAAGCTAGTCCTAAAGGTAAGTTCCAGAAACTTAAAAGGTGAAAGTTAAAATGGAAGTGAGTGAGTGCTTTGAAAAGCTAAGGGGACCAGTTTTTGGTCTGTGCCCGCAGTCCCAAAGGAAGAAATTAGCTCACACTGTGTGCTTGGTGGTTCCATCTGGACTGAGAGCCTGCTCAATAACTTTACACTAGATCTATATGAGGCTAAGCCCGTTCAAAGACAGTTTATACCTACCAGGTATTAATCTGTGCTCTGATGC
Organism: Baccha elongata; assembly: GCA_951217065.1. Classification (NCBI taxonomy): domain Eukaryota; kingdom Metazoa; phylum Arthropoda; class Insecta; order Diptera; family Syrphidae; genus Baccha; species Baccha elongata. The sequence continues at coordinate 212,191,162 of OX578272.1, forward strand.
TATTGCCAAAGATAGAGTAAGTGCTAGTCCGAATAGCCAGTCCTAAACGGAAGTTCTAAAAACTTCCAAGGTGAAAGTTGATATAGATATATTGCTTGGTTTGTTAGAGCCAACTGGTGCTGTTGAGAAAAGCGGTAAAATCATTTATCCTTTTGTTCGACAGCACGTTTAGGTTGTCGTGAAACAGGCTACCAAATGCCTGGAGGCGAGACCTAGCCAGGGCCGGACAGTGGCAGAGGAAATGCTCAATAGTTTCCTTCTCCAGCGGATTTCTACAACTACGGCAGTAGCTGTTGAAAGGTATGCGCAGTTTAGCTGCGTGTTCGCCTATTGGCCAATGGCCAATCCCTAAATAGGAATATTGAATTATTTTTATTTTGGTTATTAGTTAGACCCCTTACCACTGGTGGGGGAAGTCTTAGTTATTATATTTATTTATTATTTGAAAGAGAAGTTACCTCGATGAGCTCCGGCGGATGATTGATGATTGCTTTTTTTTAAGATTAAGATTTTGTTTCATTCAGCTTAGGTGGTGCCCCGTGGCGTAGTGTGTCGGACTATCACGTCAGAGGTCTGGGTTCAAGACCAGCTTCCACCTTCGATAACATCTAATGTTTGTTTTCAGGAGCACTACCTCTTGCGAGGAAGAGACAAATCCTCCAAGAGTATCATTGTCATGAAAAGGTCCTCTTCAAACCTGTAGAATAGAACTAACAACGCACACAAAAAAAATTTGTTGAGAGTTGTAAGTCACTAGGCCGTGTTTCTTCGGAGCTGTCAGTGCCACTAAATTTATTTATTTATTTTATTTTATTCATTCAGCTTAGTATTATACTTATGCTCAGTTTCACCAAAATACACCTAAAAGCATTTAAGTTAACGGAGTAATAAAATTTATTGGCATTTTAGCTTAAAATGGTTTGCACCAATATAAGGAGGTGAATTTTTAAAAATGAGGAAACTTGATGCCAACCCCGAATTTTTATTCACCACTAATGGCTCTCTTTCATTAGAGCAAGCGAGAACAAAATGGGACTTTAGTTTATTGACCCTTTTAAAAATGAAAACGGTTGGGTTGGTGAAATTGAAAAATGCCATTTTAAGATTTAACAACCCAACCCAATAAATATTTAAAAGTGTTTGGAGAAACTGGCCATTAGACAAACAACTAAGCTTATTAGTTTACTAACTTAAATTTAAATGTTTGCTCAGAAGGGGCCCAACTTATATATCTTATATTTTCTTTAAATGGTTTGTATAGTAATATAAAATACATATATTATGTAGTCGTGTTGCCTTTATCTAAAGCATGCATTTTTTTTCTTAATATAATGTCTTGAAATAATTAATAATTAAAAATTAAAAAGGTTGTTGGCTTGTTCAAAGAATGGTCTTCTTTCATTGTGAAATACGTTCAGGAATCCGTCATAGAAGATCGCTCTGGGGTTCAGGTTCAGGTATCTCTGGTTGGGTAGAATATTTACTTGTAGTAGCTGCTGTACTTCTGGGTTTGGATGTCCGTCATAAAAGCCAGTTATACTAATAATTGACCCGGGTCACCGCTATATTTATCTTCCAAACTCAGATTAAATGATCGATGTCTAGCTCTGGTTCAGGATCAAGGAACCTTTGTAAAAATAGTTTATAATATTCTTGAACCCCCATTGAATTACAGCTTATTTGCCCGAATCGGTAAGTTCAAAACATGAACCATGGCTGAATCACCATTGAACAACTACAGCCTTATTGATAAACGCATAATAGCGAATGCATAGTCATCATTATGCCTCTGTAAGCAAAATATTATATTGGGCGTGTAATATGACATAACAAACTATTACGTATTGGGGGTTTGAATAGTTCCAAGATACGGACGATTAAGTAATAAAAAAAAAAAAAAAATAGGGTTCCATACGGTACGATCTATAAAAGACTAAGCAATGTCTTCTTCACCCATTGATCTTGAATCTTATATTCGATTTTGGTTAACTTTTATATTTTTTTATATTTCAGATCTCAATTTTGTCAGATCCCATTCCAGCTTAGTATTTTCGGAAACATACCTGCTTCTCTATGTAATTCTGAATATATACAGCAATATCAAGGTATCCGTTTGGAACATACAAATCTCCGATTTTATACTAATTGCATGATTTTTACATAAAATATTTTTCCCAACGCACATTTTTATGGAACTCATAATAGCATTTTGGGTGGCACTAGGATCAAGTGTTTTTTAGCAACATTTTTGAAAAATTCATTAAAGGATTTGAATGAAATCGAAGAATTTTCCGTTCCGATTGGATACCTTGATAGGTCTGATTATGTACATATGTTACCTATACATATGGTGTACCTATCAAGTCAAACTAGTTCTAGTAATATAGTATGTATGCATGGGAACAGGTGTTCCTATATAGGAACGCGATTTAAGATAGCTATACCCTACCTATCAGTGGAAGTGTTTAAATAAATATTGGGAAAAAACGTCTTAGCTACATAATGACAAGTTATTTCAAATATTTCCTACATATATTTTTCATCAATACCAAAACTGGAGGGAAATTCGCCCATCTGGCCATACTGACTCATTTCTTATTTAAGCAACTCAAACAAAATACAAGATCCATTAAAAACACTTTATTGTTGCAATTGAAAATGTTTTTCTAACGACTGCCAGCACTGGTGATAATTTGCATCCAATTTTTGGCAGGTGACCTCACCCCACTTCGTAACCGCCATGCTCAAAGATGATTCAAACATAAATGCCTAAAGAATTTTTTGGCGTTAATTTCAATAAACTAAATTATAGTAAAGTTTTGAACAAACCTGAGTCTCATCAGCGATTCTTTCCGATTTTAGGACGGCGTTTGAAGCTCCTTCAAAACAGTTCTTATCGGGACCATGTGGCGTCATCATTGAATGTAAAGAAGCTCCCCCAGGCATAAATCCTTCCTCTTTCGCTTCATACTTTCCAAGAATCAATCCCATAAATTCGCTCATGCAATTTCGGTGATAGTATGGTGGCCTGAATGTTCTTTCCTGAACCGACCATCTTGGCGGAAAAATTACAAAATCAGCAATAGCTGTGCCTAGCCTAGCACTTGGACAAGTCAAAACTGTAAATATGCTTGGATCGCAGTGATCGAAACTAACTGAATTTATAACCATAAATTTTGAAAGATCATATTTGTATGGCACATAATTTCCATGCCAGGCAACCACGTCAAATGGTGAATGTTTCTGCTTTGCCAAAAATAAAGCTCCTTGGAATTTTGTTATGATCTTGTACTCTAATTTTTAAAATAATTAATATTAATTTTTCATTAAAAGGTCAATTCAACCAACCGTTAACTTCATAGTCCTCAAAACATGCAACAGGTGTTTGAAAATCTCTTGGATTTGCAAGTCCATTTGCTCCGATTGGTCCCAGATCTGGCAGTCGAAAATGATTGTCGAATATTTCTAATATGTATCCTCTTGTTGGTCCTTCTACTTGAACGGAGAACCGCATTCCTTGCTGCAGAACACAAATTTCATTTGGACTTACTTTCATTTTTCCAAACTCAGTAATGATATTGAGCGACCCTTGTTGGGGAACTTATGCAAAATAAAAGTTTTTATATAACTGTTTGAAATAATAATAGAAAGTATGAGGAATCTACCAATTAGAAAATCTCCATCGCTGTTGTAAAAGGCAGTATCTTCCATTGAGGAGTTGCAAAGATAAACATGGATGGCAATACCATGACGACTTCTTGTATCACCAGCACCACAAATTGTATGTAAGCCTTCGACAAAATTGGTTTTCTCCGTTGATGGAATGTCAAAGGGTCTCCATCTCATCTGATTTGGATTCGGATGCTGTTTATCCCAATCAGTTGTTAGGTTTTTCACACACTCGAATTTTTCAAATGGGTAGTGAACTACACTTGGACGGATACGATAAAACCATGTTCTGGTGTTTTCTGTTCTAGGGGCTGTAAAAGCTGAACCTGACAATTGTTCGGCATATAAGCCGTAGGCACATTTTTGTGGTGAATTTTGACCTACAGGTAAAGCGTTTGGGCATCGGGGATCTTCTGATGAGAAATGTGAACCGAAACCCGTAAGATACTGTAAAATACAAATTTGATATCGTTTGAATATTACATAATATGACATATAGGTAAATGGAACACATTACATTTTTATAAGTTATGATTTTACTTGCTTCTACAGAATTTGACTTTTTAGCTTTTAACCGGTTCGTTCATTCGTTTATATATCTCTATAACGTTGTCTACCTGAATTAAAGTCACTAGGCCCTGGTTCTTCGGAGCTGTCAGTGCCACTAAATGTATTTATTTATTTTTAATTTCCATAGCTAATTCGTCGTAATCTGTAGGTTGAACTTGAACCACGATTTCAAAACTGGGCAGAAATTATTTCTCATTTGAGTTCCGAGGAGTTTTAAAACTCAGTTGTGATTTCAACCTTACCTATTGCTTCTAATTGAAAGTTATAAGTGATATACACTATACAGGTACAGGGCATTTTCTAATAAATTAAAAAAAAATAGGAAAATGATTCATATGATGTACTTATTAGGAAACAAATTGTTTTACCAGTAATGCTTAGTCTTTGGGTTGTCAAATTAAAAAATGACAATTATACTTGCTTTTAAAGATACTTTCGATAAGGCAGTAAGTTATGGAAAAAAAACATCGGAAATGTCCGGAAATGAAAGATGCAGGCCTCCAAAGTGCAGGAAAAATTACCTTACTTTGATAAGTTATTTTGGTTCGAACAAATTTTTCTCTAAAGTATAGTTGAAAGCCGGAAAATTGTTGCAGGGAGAAACTAAAAAATATCAATAAATTTCCTTTTTTAGGTGTTTTTATATTGTTTTTTGAGTTGCTCTGACAACCTTTTTCCGACTTGATAATGTTTGGCAGTTATACATTATTACACAATTTAAACATTTCAAACTACATTTTAGTGAAAAAAATTTACGTGCCAAAATTACTTATAGGCTTTCCACACCAAATTAAAATCTAGATTTCGAGCAAAATGTTCAAAATCTCATCAAAATCAAGTAGATTTCCCATATACATATTCAGATTTTGAAATCTAGTAGATTTAAGACGAAACCTCCTCAAAATCTACTTGCAAAAGAAATTTGTGTAAACAAACATACCTTTTGAAAATTCAAATCAAATCTGTTAAGTATGTGTGCAAATATGTGTGAATCTTGCTATCAAATCGATCATTGAGGTACTAGATATGGACCGCCAGTCGGTTGAAATTTTCATACAAACAGCCAAGAAAAGTTGTTCCAGCTAAAAACGCCATCATCTTTAAGTGTTAAATACGTGTACTAATTTTGCCATTAGAATTTAAATGAAAACGATAATATATTCATCTGTAAGTAACTCATGGCATAAGGAATGGATGTGTTTTGTAAAATAAAAGTCGTTCGTAATTTCCACCAAAATATTTCAATAGTAATTAATTAATTACTATTGAAATATTTTGCTACTGGCGGTCCATACCTATAATACGTCAATGAAAACGAGATTCAAGAAAAGTTGATCTGAGAGGAAAAAAAGCAACTTTTTCTTGTCCATGGATCATGATTTTCGGAAAAAATCAACGTTAGTCCGAAAAAAGCGACTTTAGTCCGAAAATAGTCAACTGTTTATTTCCAAGGAATTCGACATCAGTATGTGTTAGCAAAATTGCTGCGAAGATGGCAGTCAAAACAAAACGAATCTAAAGTTTTTTTTTACTTTTTCGATGTCCAAGAAAACATTGTGTTTCGCCCGGTGCTAGCTTGTGGACTCGTCTTGGACTATAGGCGGTTAAACGCTTTAATTTCGAATAATAATGAAGAAAAATAAAATAAACTGATGCTAAGTCTTCCACTTGGTTGAATATTTTTAATATAAAAAAAAACTTTTTAAACTAATTTTCATATTAGTACAAAGAATTTGTATCATTATTTTATTTATTTCCTTGTTATATGTCGTTTATACCTATTTAAATAAAAAAAAAATCAACTATTTAATTTTGTGTGCTTTAATCTGTTTCGCTCTTTATGTTTTTTAATAAAAAAAATTCTATATTTCATTACTTCGTTTTAATACCAATTAACACCATAAGTCAGTTTATTTTATTTTTATTTAATTTTTTATAATAGTTCAAAAACCAATTATAAGCTACAATTCACAAAAAAATTATATACAATAAATATAAATCTATCTGTCATAAAATATTAGTTGTGTTGGTTGGATTTTACCAATTTTACCCAGGGTTTTTTGGTTATCAAAAAACACACAAGGGTAGGTTTTGTGTTGTTGACAAAAAGAAAGAAACAAAACATTTTTGTTTCCGAAATTAAAACTTGAAATTTGTTGCTTTTGGTACATTCCAAAACATAAAACAGTTACATTTTGTTTTATTTGTAGGTTTTCTATTTATTTTCATTGAAATAAATCTATAATTTCTTTTCTTTGCATTGCAAAAGCAAAATAAAATATTCAGTTGTAAACATATGTTTGACAACACACATGTCAATTTGTTTACCTCAACTTGTCTCAGGGCGACTTCAGGGCGACCCCAGGGCTCAACGAACACAACTATTGATAGTTAATAAAAAAGAAAGTTTTAAAATAAAAGTCAGGTAGCTACCTATGGATATTGGAGATATCACTATTATAAACAACACAATTGTTGAAAAAAAAAATGTAAAAGAAATTTTTCAATGATGAGTTTCAATGAAAGCTATAAAACTGGGCAGTCTAATTTGAACTTCTTAATTTTAAAGTTAATAAATCGAAAATATCTTTTTAAATTCAATACTTGTTGATAAAAAAATAGTAACAATATGGATAAAACATGCCATTTTAATTCTTAATAAAGAAAAAGGTTTTTTTAGAAAACATGTATTTTTTTCAAATAACCAAAAGTATAGTCGGTAACTCACGTTACCATAATCGGACACTGTGTTTTTTGATCATGAGTCATTAGTGCTGAAAATATTAATTTTTATGTTGTTTTGTTTAAAAAAATATAAAAAATCGGGTAACTAAATCTATGTATTTAGTAACTCGTGTTACTTTCAAAATCAAAATTTTGTTTGTAGCATTTCAGTTATGAAAATCTAAATTTTAGATTATACTGTAAATATAAGTTTATAGAATCATTATTTTTTATACTTTTGAGAGATATTATCGTCTGTGCTTTGGCTACCAGATCCGTAAACAGTCGTTCGTAGTTGTATGTAGAAAAAGAGATTTTTTCGTTGATTTTTTGTATGTCTGTTTCTAGTATTTCATTATGCGAAAATATTCATATGAGATTTGGATATTCCTATTATTAGATGATGGATTAACGAAAATTCGTATCAGGTTCATCTAAATTGCAATTTTTTTATTTCTATTGGTGTTTAATTGATCACATTCACTGATAAATCCGAGGATAAATCTGTGTAATTATCAGCAAACTATTCAGGGTGAACACAATGGTCCAAAATTACGGTCCAATTCTATTTTGTAAGTTTAGCAGAGTCTAAAGACACCATGCTAACTTTACCTTCAATTGATAACTTTGTATCAAATTATAAACACTATAGGTACTAATTTTTCAGAACTAACTTTTCCAGTGACAGATTTCGTTGTTGCATTTAAGCAGTGTTCTGTGTGTGATTTCATTACCTATCGTACCTGTAATTCCGCCAAAAATTTAGAGGGTTGTGTTAAAGAGATAACATATGGATATTTACTTTGAAAGTAAAGAATGATTTATGCAATCTAAAATATAACAAAACTTAAGTCAAGTTCCCTTTAAATTCTCTGTAGGTTAGTGTTTTGCCATGACTTTAATTTGCCCAATTATTTTTTTTCATGAATTTATTTCTCTCATCTCTTTTTAGAGCACCGCTTAATTTCATCTTTAATCTATCTACCATAGGCCCCTTTTCGTCATAAGTTGCAAAATAATTCAATATTATCCCTCCCTTTTGTTTCTGTTTTAGAATTTACATCAGGTTGCATAAAGAATAAATATTGGTAGCTCTTATTACCAGATGAAAACGCGAGTTAGCGGCAGGGCTGTCGTTTCATTCCTCAAATTAGCAGTACCTCTTGAGAAAAGAAAGCAGTACGCCAGTAAAATAAAGTTTTTGTTACAGTTGAAGTTTTAAATGTGAGCGATTCGTAAGGGTTCGTTTTTCTCGAAACTGATTAATGGTGTGATAAAACATTTCAAGACACTTTATGTAGAAAATTATATAAATAACAACTCTAACGCTAACAGTTTTCCCAAAAAGTTCACAGTTTCCAAGAAATTTGCAAAAACTGAAATTTCCAAGAAATTTGCAAAAACACAAACTTAACTCAAGACGGTCACCATTTAAGTCAGTGTCATTATAAGTTGAATCTCATCCTATAAAATAAAAGTGAACATGTGTTTTAGCCAGTATATCGTCATATCAGCAAATTTCTTGTATTGAAAAAGTACTTAAAAAGACCTCAAGAAGAACCGTTCGTCGGCCGTTCAGGAACTATGCTTCATCGACAAGGAAATAGATTGATTCATAAATGTTACTCTGTAACTGGATGGGATTTTTTTTTTCGGAATGTACGCATAATAAAAATAATCAAAAAAATAGAAGAAAAAAAGAAGAAAAAATCAAATCGATTTGTTTTAAACAGCCTCACAAGTTGAGAGAATTATGTAAGTTTACAATATTGCAAGGCCAACTTTTCACTGATGAAATCGAGAATAAGTAAACAAAATCTAAAGACATGAGTGTACTGCAAAGTCAAAAACACAAAATGTAAAGTATAAATTGTCGAACACTTGTAGAATAAAAATCAAAATTCAACTTCGTTTTGGGTTGCGATACTTGTCTCTAGCGACGAGTATTCAAGCAGGAACCTGAAATTCACAAATCCTTCAGCCCTGAATTATTGTTGCAAATATATGTCTACTGACTCTACCCTTAACCAATTATACTAAAGTTCGTTCTCTCCAAGGTTATGGACACGATGGTAAACTATTCTCCGAAAAAATATCTTGAAGAGTACCAGTTTCGTATCATTTTTAGTACAGTATAGTATACGTAAAACAACGTAAATTGTATTTGTTAACTTAACAATATATATGTACAATAGAAAACCAAGAATTAATTCATAATTAAAGACATTTTTGCGATTCCTGATCCACCATTTGCGCTCGTCAATTTGAAAAAGTTGTATCGTCATATTATCAGAAATGTTTCTTTTGACATTTGAGTATTGTTTTGCCATTGTTAAATAACTAATCTGCATTAAAAAGAATTTGAAAACCTGAAAGTATTTTTCCTACCTCTATGTCCTTTTTTATATGGATTTACCCGATAGCACTTGAAAGTAATGTTAATTTTATGATTACATAAAGGATATCAAGGTGGGCAAATCAATCGCAACCCCTTCCAAAGATTTTATCAGCAATATTTTTGACGGAATGGTAGATTTTATGAATGAATGAATAAACATTAAATTAAAATTAAATTATATTATATTATATTTGGCATGCAAACGTCAACGGAGTAGACGAATAAATTATCATGATCATCGATGGAACAACATGTAGGGTATAATTAATACTTATACTACCTTACGTTTCTTAATCTCAAGTTCGGAATTTTCGGTCAACGCATAACAGAAGTAATGGTTTATATTATACATTTAGCACAAATCCATATATTGTTGTATTGATATATCAAAACATATTGTTTAAAATTTAAAAACCAATTTAAAATAACGGTTGACGAATAGTTTTTAAGACTTTTGAGTCAATTTTTACTTAGAAGCCATTGCACATTTTTTGTATAAACAACACAATAGATAGATATGTACCAAGATTAATATTGCATTTGTTTACCTTATAATCACACATATATTTTTTCTTATAATAATCTGGTTTTAACTAATAAGAACAAAACTCACAAACGAACTGATAAAACTAACTTTTAAAGCCACCTTATATAACCTCTAAGAATATAATATAATTTTCAAGTAATCAATTTGCTTGGCTCTAGTATGTTAAACCAGGTTAAACCTGTATTAAATTGGAAAACAAGAATTTAAGTTATTTGAACTGATTTTTGTTAGAATCCTATTGAAAATAACTTGTTTTTTTTTATTTGTTGACAAATGGAAATATGTAATAATAAATGAAATGCACGTCTGGGTCGTTCGAACTTGCTTTTCTAGTAATACTATATGGAATTTGGAAGTAAGGAAATTATAAATGAAATTAAATATGCTGAAAAGAAAGGTGAAAAATATCAAAAAACTGATTTAAATGTGGTTTAGGGGCGAGGGGCCTATCATCATACATCTCATGTGATAGGTTCCTACAAATGTTTTAATTTGACAATTTTTATGTATTATTTCAGATTCTTAGAACTAATTGTATGATGATGACTGGTAGTATTATAATAGTATGGTTCTATGATTAAACTAACTGCAAATATATTTGTTCTCAAATAATAATAATTACTTACTCAATAAAAACTCAATGCTTTTATTCTACTTGTTATTTGTTACCTATTTTTAATTTTTTTGTGTGTAAATATATCTTGTTATTAAAATTCAAAGTTTCTGGTTAGTTGAAGAACGTATCTGCTAAATAAAGAAATTAAATATTGTTTGAATACGTTTAAAATAAGAAAAAGTGTAGTTTGTCATTTTTATTCGACTATATGTACATGTTCATTTATATAGCGAATTCTACTTCAGTGAGTTTGAAACCATCTTGATTCCTCTATGTGTATAAATTAATTGCTATAACGAAAATCAAACGAACCGAACCCAACAAAATTCTTCTGCATACATTTGGATTTGTTTTTCTTTATTTATTTTGCCTTTTAACTCAAGAATAATTTGCTAAAATAAACAAGTCGATAGTAACGACATCCTACGAGAAGTGTTTGAAACTCAATGATTCTGCAAAATAATATACGATGTTTAAATAATATAGGTATATACATACATAATCTTAAAAATGAATATGCAAATACGGGACTAATACGGGACTGAAAATTGAATACGAGACATTTGTACATACTGTATTTTCTCAAAAATTACCCGGGACGGCTACTCAATACGGGACGAATGGGCATCGGAACTATAGCATTGAGTTTATACACCCAGAGGAATCAAAATGGTTACAAACTCATATCTCAAACATATCAAGTAATTAGTATTGCAATAATTCCCTGTAACCAAAAACACTCCGAACAGAACTAAATTCTTCTGCATACATTTGTATTTGTTTTTCTTTATTTTTTGTTTTGCCTTTTAACTCAAAAATAATTGCTACAAGAGTAAACAAAAAACAATTCAATAGTAACGACATCCTAAGAGCAAAGTTTGAAACGTACACATGATTTCTCTATGTGTATAAACTCAATGGGCACGTTCAGAACACTTTTTACCTAAATATTTAGGTAATTTTCTGTCTCTGATTGGTCAGCTGTCACAAAACTCATTTTCAATTAAGCTTATTTTCATTGGAAAGTTAGGGCATTTTGACTGGAAAGTAAGTCTAGAAAAACGTACCTAAATATTTAGTCATAAACAATAACAGCTGATATAAAGTTTGTCATAACACTGCAAATTCAACTTTGTTATAGAAGTTACTTTGTTTACTTTTTTTTATAGGTACTTTTATGCGTATGAAAAAAATAATTACGAAGAAAAGAAATTATTCTCTTTTGATTTGATGATAAAAAATTGAGATGCTATTATTTATGTGATTCAAAATTTATAAATAGTGAACACCTACTGCAATATCAGTGAATATAAAAATAAAATACTTATTAGTTTAGGTATCTTTTTGTAAAATATTGACACAAAAATATGTGATTAAAAATAGTAAAAAATTCGACGTCTTTTTTTAAGATACAAAATGTGGCATTCTACCGTATTGGCTATTATGCCAATAATATATATATGCCGAATACAATGTAATATCTCCATTTGTTGTACAAAAAGTGTATTAATTCTATTTCTAAAACATTTTGCAACCAACAAATATAAAATATAACAAATAAAACAAAGTAAAATTCAAAAGTAAATTTCAACAAATGACATTTATTTAGATAAATTTGCGTTCAAGAACTTTAGTTACCTAAATATTTAGTCCCTAATGCATACTGAACGAGCCCAATGCTTATAAGGCAAGTCTTGGATTCGGGCTTTGTATATAGAAACTATAGTAAGATTGAAACTAGAAAATTCTAGTGTTTCGTGTCGCCGATGCGGAGCTAGCATCGACTTAGGTTGACGTGGGTATTTTCATGTAAAAAGAAAGAATTGAAGATAATTGCTTGGAAAGAGCCGGTTGTGTAGAAGTTCTGCCAACAATAATGCGATAAAAAAAGAAATATATAGCAATAAATTCGAAAAAACTAATTGAAAAGTGGTTCCGGTAATTCTGTCCGCCTGTGGAGAAGTTGATCGAAAACAAGAGGGGAATTTTACGGAAAATTGTGAATACTATTCACAATTTTCGCAAATTCGTAATATTCCCCTCTTGTTTTCGATCAACTTCTCAACAATAAAAGAAAAATTGAGCTGTCATCCGCGAACTGCTGATTTTGACACTGTTTTGCGAAAGAGAAACATGTTACCTAAAAAGCCCTATTTATACGGTACTTTCATTGACATATTATGTAGGAAGTAAGAAATGTCGTAAGGATAATATTTCAATTACCGAATAGATGGCGTTGGGGTCACTTTTTCGAAAGCTCTTAAGGTGTGTCCAGACCTAAGAAACATTTCAAGATAAGCGGTTTCATAAAAATTTCCTAAATGTTTCGGAAATGTTGCTTTTAGTGTGGACGTTTGAAGAAACATTTCTGAAATGTTGCTAGAATATTTCATGTTTCCCATTTTGTCATCCACGTGACATTTTCAGCTTACGGCAAAATGTTGGACCAATAGGATTATAATAACTCTTTCAAAAACAATATGTTCTCCCTTATTTTTTCTGCGGTAGCAACGCGCCGGGTAACAGATAGTTCATAATAATATCCAGTTTTATAAAATCTCGATTTTTGTTTACACGAAACCAACACTTGACCTATAGATAGAATAAAACATTTATTTTGTTTACAAATTGAAATCATCATTATCTATGCACAAAAACGACTTGTTTGTAATAACATAAACAAAAATCTTGATGTTGCACTTCAAGTTTAAATGTTTGCACTTGACTTCCAACTCGTACTAACATAAGGTTAAAATTTTAAATGTTTTTGCTTCCAGTGCCGAGATTCAGCTAAACCGAAACCGATGGGCTTGATTGAAATTAGTCGGCTTTCATTGAAAAGCGATTCAGCTAATAGATGATCGCCAACACCAACGGCTATCATGGAACCTGTTTAGATTAGAAAATTTAAGTCCTCACGAGAATTTGTATTTCTTCCTTTCTTTCATAATTTTTAAATTGTGTTTTTGTTTTGACAGTTTTCGAGTTTTCACGGTATTTTTAAGTAACTGAACAAAAACTCCATGTTCCAGATTTCCAGAAACGTTAGATTTAAGCTGACAAAAAAAATGCACTTAATATGGTGTCAACATTGCAAACTTACATTTGTGTCCTTTACGCAAGGGTAAGCTCTGGGTGTTTCAGTAAGTTATTATAACTTATTGGTTTACCAATATATCTATCTACTAACAGAATTGGTCTTACCTTCAAGCGTTTTAAATGTTTAATGGGAATGAAAAGAGGGGAAAAAGATCAAATCTCAACAAGAAAGATGCGATTACGCAAATTTGGGAGATATCTGAATGCACTCACACATTAAATTATTTTAATGTTGTTGAAACCATTATTGTTGCTGTATCTTATGATTTAAGACAGCTGGGTAAGGTTTTCAAAAACTTCTATGTGGACAACAAACAAAGCTGTCCAAGTTGTTTTATGATGATAATTTAGAAAGGTATAGGTATAATTCACACAGCAGTCTGTGTGATTATCCCCTCTGCCACACTTCGAAAAAAGCAGAGAAATATGGTAGTAGCACTTTTTGATTTTGAAGTCAAAACTTTCAAATTTAAACCTTTACCCTTAAAATTACTTGCACAAAAATGTTGTTTGTTTCAGGGCTATTTTGCCTTTCCAGCGCTCGACTGCTCAAATTATTTATTTGCGAATTGACTGTCAAAGTTGAGAACATTTAATAAATATAAAATAAAAAAATACTTGTTTTTAGTACAAAGTTTAATTATCCTTCTGGAAAACTGCAACATGAATACAATTTATTAAAAAAAAAGAATTGAGTTGTGAACTAAGATAATTAACAAATTGCAGACTGATATTTCGAGGCTGTAAATTTTTCAATTACCTTCATTACTAAAAATAAACCTTTACTCTTGAGAAATAAAAGAGATGACTGGTTTTCAGCTTAGAGCTTAAGCAAAACAGGCATGAGCTGAGCATGACATCCCACTGGATTTTAAGTCTTGTTTTTCAGTTAATGGTTTCACTTTGACTTAAATAAAGTTCTTTATGGATCGCACCCATGTAATTATTTAAAGTTTCCTTTAGTCGAATAAAAAGTAAACAAAAAATTGTATTCTTAAATATTTGATAATTTATTTTTCATGTTACATATTGATGACATAAATATAACACAAATGCATGCACAAAATATATCCATAAGTATATTTTTTTAATGTAGAGTATGATTGATGGCTAGGTTAATTTGTAAAATGGAAATGAGAAAATACTGCTAACGAGCCTTAAATGATTAGAAGAAGGGTTGACGAAAAAAGAAGAGAAAAACAAGGAAGAGAGCAATAAGAAAAAGCATTATCAAAATGCGCTTCACTCATTCGACGACAGATTCAGAATATCATCTCTGTCCTGATTGTTTTTTGGAATTTTGGGTGGTGGAGCTGCTAAGTCGGCGATCGATGAAAACTCCATGCGTTTTTTTGTCGGTGGTGCGAGTTCCGAATACAGCCGACTTAAATCTACCGGTGGGGTGTTTGACGGACGCCTGGACGATCCACTTCCATCAGACGGGGCTGGAGATGGAGTATTGCTTGACACACTGGATATGGCTAAATCTACAGCACTAAAGTTGTACTTTATGCCAGATTGGGATCCACCACCACCACCACTGGCACCACCTCCACCTCCAGAATTATCGCGAGCGCTTTTAGTCGGCGTGAGACGCTCTTGTGCTGGCGAAGCGGATGATTCACGAGTCCTGGAGGACGTGGAAGAAGAAGTAGATTTAGGAGGTTTCATCATCATGGCGTTGAGAGATTCTTGTTGAAGCTTTAGTAGAGCCGAGGGCGACATGAATAGATTGTTAGCGGCTAAAGTAGACTTAGACAAAGGATCGGGGATTCCGTATTTGCCATGATGCTGCTGAAAGAACGAAGCGTAGTCTTGCATTTTTTCCTGTGCCAACTGATTGTAGTAAGCTGCCGGATCATTTGTTGCATTTTTCGAAGAAGAGGAGGAAGAATTGGCACCAGATGAGGGCGCGGCGAAAAGTGCATTCAAGTCAGCAGCTGCCTTATTTTGATGATAGAGCAAAGCATTCAAATCCGATTGATTCTTTTCCGATTGAAGAAGCTGGTTAAGCATGTCGTTCTGTTGTTGTTGCTGTTGCTGCTGCTCTTGTTTCTTTTTACTGCTACTTGAGGACGAACCTGAGTTGCCACCGATTCCACTCATGCCACCTACACCTGCAGCTAATAGAGCAGAGAGTTCATGGTGAGCACTGCTCGGTTTTCCAGACCCGTACTGATTGCTGGTGTCAAAGAGTTTCGAGTATGTCTGAAGAAGGGTTGTGTAATCTGGATGCGGTGCCTGTTGCTGAGCTTGTTGCTGCTGCTGTTGTTGTTGTTGCTGTTTTTTGGAAGATGACGACGAGGTAGACGAAGAGGTGGCTGCCGAAACTCCTGCCATCTGTTGCTGCAAGAACGCATTTAAATCGTTGCTATTTTTAGCTTGTTGCATGTATGAGTCATAACCAAGCAACTTCGAAGCCTGCAAAAGATTATTGTAGTCGGCTGTAAGTGGAGTAGTTTGTTGTTGCTGCTGCTGTTGCTTTTTGGAACTTCCGGTACTACTGCCACCAGTTAAGTAGGAAAAATCGGCACCAAATCCTAACGTTCCCAATGTAGTGGCACCCAATGCTTCGGCCTGCTGAAGCAACAGTGCAGCATACTCTGGAGACCGCATTAATTCACTCATTTTCAATGGATCGTTCTTAAGATCATCTAGTTCCTTCATAAGTTTTGTTTTGTATGAGTTACTAGCTGAGGATTTTGATGCACGAGACTCAGCGCGCTCTTGTTTTGACATTGACTTTGAAGAAGCTGTAGATGAGCATGACGAAGAAGATTGTTGTTCTAATATGGCGCGTGATGAGCCGGGTATATTAAATCCCCCGGCACTTGCATAGACACTCGGGTCTAGTTGATTAAGATTGGAATGATCGAGATTGGATTTATTTCCAACTTTTGCTGCTGCAGCTGCTAGTTGATTAAGAGATGAGCTACCGTAATCTTTTGAATGCTGTCCTCTGAACAAAGCTGCGATATCTGTTTGCAGAAAATTCGGTGGTAATTGCCCTGCTAAGGATGCCAAACTAGCAGCCATTAAATCGTTTGCAGACGGACCCGCTGTTGCCAATGGTGATGGTTGTGGTTCATATTTATTCGGGGTTATGCTTGGACTATTGCGTGATATATCGCTTACGCTAAATTTGCCAGGACTAGGAGCAGGTGAATTGCGAGTGCGACTGGAAGATGTATCTGATTTGGCTGGTGAGGGACTTGCTCGCACAGGAATTTCAAACTTGGCCGGGCTTGCAGAGTTCGATGGAATCGTTATGGGGCTATCGCGTGGTGATGAAACTGCTGTTGGAGTCGTGCTATTTGTATATGAAATTGGGGCAGGAACCAACGGCGGAATGGGTGTTGTGCTTGGGATCGGCATGACCGGTGGATTCGGGGTGGCCAATGGAGAACACAGCCGCGTGGGATTCATATTGAGGCCGGGAGGTAAGCCTAGCTGCTCCTGCAAGGACATTACCTTTAATTCACCGGCAGAGTTTTTATCCAACTTTACTTCTGGTTCTTCCTTGATACTTTCGATTTTAACCTGCACAGGCTCTGGTTTGAGTTCCTCTTTAATTCTTTCGTACTTGGCAATGACAGGAAGTATGAACTCTTCTTCTTCATCGCAACCAATAGCCGCAAGTATAAAGTTCCAAAAAACTTTTTCGTTGATGTCACGGGGAAACTTTGGATACAGTGAGTTCTTGAGCTTTTCAACATAAGTGATGTCATCTTTGAATATTGCCCCAAACTTAACCAACTCATTACGAAATCTCTGGTAATAATCGACGCACGCATTGATTTCATTTCGAAGTTCTTCCGGGAATTCCTTGTCAGGCAGGACAGAATACTGCATCAACATTGGGCGCCCGTATTCCATGGTTTGACGATTCTCTTGTGGTGGAACAACCCAAATTGATTTTGCAACAGACTCAAGAGTTGCGTTTTCATCAAAGTATGGAGCTAAAAAATAGGAAATTTTAATTATCGGTCCGAAAAATGGTTTAACGATTGTTCAACAACTTACATATAATCAAACCAACACATGGAGTGTAGGTCACCTCGGAGGGTCCACGCATTTTTATCTGATAGTCCAATTGAGAATCACAATCTCGAAGAGTAGGTTCGGCTTGAAATTTCGGATGAGAGTGATACCAGCCGACAAGCAATAATTGATCTTTTATGATAGATTTTTGAATTTCAAGTTCACTATCAGCAGCTTTTTGTCTATCGAACCGGCTATTTCGGCAAGGATATGCTTTTGTAATAGCTAATGCTAAAAAAATTATCGAAAGAAAATTAAAATAAACAAGCAAGCAGTAAATTGATTTTTAGATTGATTAATAAAATGGGGTCCTTTCAGGAAAATTTTGGAAGTTAGGTCATTGTTTGTCATTACACTGCCAATTCAACCTTATTGAAATAAAGTTTGTTAACTTTTATTTATATGGGTACCTACTAAAAAATAATGAAATTACTCAAGTTTTGATCGAAATGGCGGGCGCGGCGAAACAAAAACTTAGACACAAATAACCAAATTTGGGTACCTACCTACAGAAAAAAAGTGATGTTGACACATCATAATGTTTGAAAAATTATGAAACCATTTTTGTTGAAACAATTGTAATTTAAATTTTTATTAGGTACAAAATTCATACCAATTGGATTAAAACTAAAAATTATAAATTTTAATGGTAATACAGTAATATTCTGAATATAAAAACAAACAAACGAATTTAAAAAATACTGACATTTGTGAACATTTTTGGTAACGAAAGAGTTTATCACTACAAATGGACAATTTATTAACTTTTTTCAAGTTACAAAATGTCGAATTCTAATAGATAGATAGATACATAGATAGATAGATATTTTTTATTTTCCAATTTCAAGTTTACAAAAAGTATTATTCATTTATTTTAAAACATGACTTAACGCCGTCTGCCCGAGTTTAATAAAATTTATAAAGCATTGTATGAGGTAGATATGTTGAAAAGATTCATTAATAATTATAGCTCTTTTATATTTTGTTGCTTGTTGACAATAGTTGTCCAAATTATTCCAGTCAGCGCCGTTTAACATCTTCATTTCTGGTTCTTCCAATGCTGGTTTTCCAAAAAATTGAATCTTAAATTCATTCAAAACAGGACATCTTCCCAGGAAGTGATAAATGTTTTCCCTTTCACGCAGATTATATATAGTACAGATGATTGGCAAATCTTCTCTATGAGGAATAAAGTTTAGATCCATAGTTTCGCCTCTGGCCTTAAAAACAGTGGATATTGTGTCGTTTGAATATTTTTCATTAAAGTAGTTGTTTTCACAAAGATTATGGTTTAGGCTACCATATATTTCCCGATGGGTTGAGCTTTGTGCCTTTTCAATGCTTTCTGTTCGCATTTTTTTATCTACCGCTATAATTAAGCTATTGAACTCTTCCTTCCATTGGTGGATATTATCCATGGTAATCCTTAAAGAGTGACCAGAAAACTCCGCGAGTGCTATACAGTTTTCATAGAACAGTATTCTCTTCTCTATCACATAACATGCTATTCGTTTGGTCAACCTTTCTCCGCCCAGAGCCATAGTTTTCGCAATAAAGTTCAAATGGAGTTTTAATGTTTCAGCGGTGAGATTCCTATTTCAACAAATAGCATATGGTTTGGCGAAGACTGTGGAAGCTTGAAAATTCGCTTTAAGAAAAATCGGAACAGTTTTTCTACTGTATCTTGTGATTTGTATCCCCATACTTGAGCTCCATATAGCATTATTGATTTGGAAACTGCCTGAAATAACTGGTATTTAACTCTCATTGGTATATGTTTATCTTTTAGACAGTTTTTCCATGCCGCACTTATGGCTGATTTAGATGAAGAGTTTCTCCTGAAAGTGTTGTTCATGTTCAAGTTGCAGCAAATATTTATTCCCAAGTATTTATATGACTTAACTCTTTCTAATTCCTGTCCATCAAAAAACCACTTCTCATTTCTGGCGTAGCGCACTCCTCCATTCCTAAACACCATAGTTTTGGATTTATTTATGTCTACATTCAGCCTCCATTCATCACAGTATTTTTTCACCTGATTAATCATTCGCTGTAAGCGTTCTGGTGAATCTGTAGAGCACCAAATCATCTGCATACATCAGAACTTTATAAATGTTTTTGGATTTAAATTGCACCCTTGTTTCACACCTGTAACTGTGTCGTTCGTTCATACAATTTTTCAAATAAGTTGCCAAACTTTCTTGATAGACCTATATTGTATAGTTTATAAAAAAGTGCGCTTCTGTCCACCGTATTAAATGCTGCTTTTAGGTCAACAAAAAATACATAGAGCTTTTTCTTTTCGGTTAAGCGTCTGTTCTGTGAAGTTCAATTCTTAAAACGATTAGCCATAACCCCCATCAATATTTTTAGCGCTGAATTTAAAAACGAAATGCCTCTGTAATTATTAACCTGATTAGGATCACCTTGTTAAGGATTGGGAAGATTACGCTTTCCTGAAAGCTCAGAGGGATGTCTCCAGTTTCAAGTATTCGGTTTAATTCTTTAGTAAGAATATGTGATAAATCATCATTGGCATATTTGTAGAACTCAATAGGAATACCATCAGTTCCAGGTGCTTTGCGGTCTTTGCTTTTTACTAACCAGCCTCTTACTTCCGCGTGAGAGATGGGTTTATCCAAAATCCAAATCAGTGTATCTGGTCTTGCATACTGAAAACGAGGCTGGAGTATAGAGTCGAGAGGATTCATCATATTAGTGAAATATATTTCAAGCTGTTCTGCATTAATATTAAGTCCAATTTTAAACTTTCTTCCATTTTTTTATTAAGCTTTTTTAAAGAGTTTTCGAGTCCTTGCATGATTTCGTTTGCAATGCATTTTTGAAACTCTGTTTTTTTTTATTTGGCAGGTGTTTTTGAATTCTGTTTTGGCATTTAAATACAAAAGCTTGTAGTTGAATTCATCGTACTTGCGATAGAGATCTAAGAAAGAAAATGATTTCCTTCTCAGCTTTTCACATTCATAGTCTACTAAAGCTTACTATGCCAATTTGACAAAAAACCATATGTATGTTATTGTTTTAAAATGTGTGTATTATTTTTATTACCAAAATATTTAGCAACCAAGAAATATGTTTTGTTCTCCGCAGTGTTAATTCTTCAAAGTAAAATCCAAAATTAAATTTCAATCAATGACCTTAAGAATTGTTCGTATAATATTATATAAGGTAATTTTCTGGTCCCTGATTGGTCAGATGTCCCAAAACTCACTTCCGATTTAGGTAGTTTTCATTGGAATGTTAGGTGATTTCGACTGGAAAGTTTCTCCAAAAAAAAGCCTACCTATTATTATTAGAGTCTGTCTAAAGAAACCTTATTTCGCGTGCGCGAAATAGTACTCTACCGCTCCTGGACACACCTTTTCAACTGTTTTTTTTTTATTAAACAGCACCTGGGTCGCCAGCTTCGCGGGTTCAAGAGTTTTTAACTCTTTTTCTGTAGTTCAGTCCCGGTCACGCAACTTCGTTGCTCCGCATGGGATATGTCCCGGAGAGGTAGGGAATTATTTCGCGTACGCGTAGGAGTTAGATTTTATTTTCGTTAAATATAATTTCCATCTCCAAAATTTTGACAGTTTTTTGCCAATTACTTTTAATGGGAAAGATCTGTCACAAATATTTGTGGGACAAAGTTATAGAAAATATTTTTTTCATAAAACAAAAAAAAAGTAAATTGTTATACGACCAATAGAAGTCGAGAAAATCTCATTAACGCGTTTTTCAACATGGCGAACGAAGCAGAGTTTTTTTGTTCGAATCACCAGGTACTCTTTAAAATGAAACAATAAAATTCAACTCTTCAATTTTTGTAGATGTTTGTCTAATTTGACTGGCCTACACAGTATCCAAGTGACTCGAACGTTTCCTTTATTAATTTATACTTTATTATTTTCAAAGCCCTTATCTATACTTTATCTAGAATACGTATTAGGTAAGTTACAGAAGAACCTGTCCTACCAATAGAATTGTACTCAATTTTTGTCGAATGTGCACCTCATAAGTTACTCCCAGATCATAAAGGAAACAAAAATTACACAAAGCTAAGCATTTCGTTGCGTTTTTGACGAAAATTCAGTTACCCCTATACTGAGAGTGGAAAAATGGTCAGTTTGCTCAATGCAAATGGTACTTTTCTAAATGGGGGGTTTGTACCACTTGAGGAACAGAGTTTTCGACTTATTAAAGTTTCATAATCATCATCGGCTCGACAATCGGGGTCCGGTCCTGGCCTCCTTCAACAAATCCTATCCCGGTCTCGAGCCGACGCCATCCAGTTGCGCACGCCAAGGCTCCGGGCGTCCTGGTCTACGCCATCTCTCCAGCGCAAGCATGGTCTACCACGCTGTCGTCTGCCATAGAATGTACCACAAAGAACTTTCCGAGCAGTTTCCTCTTCGCTGGTGCGAGCTTGGTGCCCTGCCCACCGGATTCTACCGAACTGACTAAATCACAACCTTGAAAATCCCGAATAGTAGGTACCTACCTACCTACAAAATGAAAATCCCGAAATTTTGTGTGTAAAATAATTCCTTATTTTCCCTCGAAATTATAAACTAATTATTACTTTTTTGGTATTAAACTATTCGGGATTTTGTCAGTCGGGATTATGGGAGCCGGCATTTCGTACTCGAGATTTAGCCTCGGGTTTTTAGTTGCTCGAATTTTGTCAGTCAGAAAAAGCATAATCAGCATCCCCTATTGCAAGCTAATGCAATGAAGTGCTTGCTTCACCGCAGTTCTCCTCAAAGAACATTATTTCGCGAACGTGAAGAAGAAAATCAACCAACCATAAGCAAGCAACCAGAGATGTCAGAGTAGTTTACGTGAGGTAGTCTAGACTACTACGCGAGTAAATTCGCGTAGTCAAAATGGCAAAAATGCTACTTTTGTGAAAACATAATTTTTTAAGTTTGTAACGTAAATTAATGTTCTTAACGTAATTTAGTAGCAGTAGTACACGTGCTGTCAATTTGAATATGTTCCGCTCGATAACTAAATTTGATAGATTTTATATTGCTCTATCGTGTTTTGTAGTGGATCATTGTTTTCACAATAAAAAAAGCATTGTGCTGATTTTTTATGTTTTTTGGCTTTTTAATTTGACAGAAGAACTGAAAACTCAATCTACATTTCGACAATTTTTGCTATGTTTACTTTATTTTATTACGTAAACTTAACTATCTAACTAGGGTACCTATTTCTGAACAGCTCCAGTAGCCGAACACTTTTGACTAAAATTCGTAAAAATAACGTTATTTTCCTTGTTATGAGCAAAATAACGATAGAAAATGATTCTGTGTTCTTTTATTTATCCACCTATGAGTTACTTTACTAATACACTTGCGAATTCTTTCTCTAACCCATTAGTTTGTGGGAAGTATCTGATATTTGAAGAAGGTCGAGTGTAAACAAAAAAAATTGTTATTAAAAGTTGTAAGTAAAAATAGTGTTTATTTGTGCTAAAATATCGTGTAAGTTGATTTTAATAGTTTTATATATTGATAAAGACATAAAATAAGCAGGTTTTCCAAAATTTTGTCTAAAATAAGTTATATTTTCTTACTATTTTGAACTGTTCGGTCAAAGGAAACAAAATTTTACATGTTTCCTTTGCCGAACACTACTGTTCGGAAACTGGTTGAAATATAGTTTTTATCGTTTTAAGAGTAATTATTGACAGAAACTATATTTAGTTTATTTAGTTTCGTTAAATTCTAACGGTAGATAAACATTGTTTATAAAACTTATAATTAAAAACTTAAATTTAATGAAATTATGTTCGATATTTTATATACAAACTTGCAAGATGATTGTATGGTCCAGAAAGCGAACACCGTATTCCTTAGTGTTCCTTTGTCCGAACATACTCATACTGCTTCTAATTTATATAATTTATATGAGATTCACACCTAATTTGGTAAGTTAAAATGCAAAGCGCCCTCAGAAAATACAACAGCTGCATTGAGGGCAATAAGATCCATAATCCGATGGATCCATTACGTATCTCCCATCTCCCATGGCAAGAATATCGGCCTGTCATCAGATAATCTATTGGAGACCAAAAATCCTATATGTTGGATTGCTATTCTCCATTGGATGACATGCTGATATTCGTGTCATGGTTAATGTTCAATGGAGCCACCGGGTAAGAAAAGCGAGCAGAGTTTGGTGGGCCAAGCACAACCCTTCAAAATAGAATTAAGGGCAAGGTCCTGGATCTGAAGGAAGGTCCTGCAACTGTACAGATGAAGAGAAAAAGATTGTAGAGTGGCTCCTTAATATAGCAAAATGTGGTTTTTTACAGAAACTCAATGTTAATTTAAGACTATAAAAAGAACAGAGGAATTAATTCGAAAATCGTTTAGTGACTTAAACGAATTCTAAGAAGAGCAGTGCTGTTAAGACATTGGGGCATATTTAAAGAACGTATAAGCTGTTTTTAGAAAAACTAGTTTATCCTATTTAAATTGAATTGCTTAAACCCAGGCTAAGCAAAACTGTAGTTTAAATGCAACTATGAATGTGTCCCATTATGTTGAGTCCAAGCAGAATTTTTTCAGCTTAGCTCCAAAGACATGCTGTAATTGGCCCTAAGAGGATATATAACTAGTGCTACTGCTTTTAACTGCAAGCGGTAAAATATTGCCTACAGTTGTCGTATTTCTTTATTTGCGTCCGCCAGCTAAAGTTGTTAGTTGAAATGTTCAATGTCTCCAGATCGGAAAGTCGGCTGCACAGAAACAGGATGGATGCATTCAGAGAACTTCTATGAATAAGTCGCAAACGATTTTAATAAAATAATAACAATTATTAAAACTCTAAAAACCGGCAAAAACATTTTTAATTATTTATTTTTTAACTGGTAAAATAGGGAAAAAACAGGCTTCACATTTGAAGGAATTCCAAATATTCAAGCTGACACGAATATTCTCTGGTATAAACGTTTGTGCGTTAGTAAAAGGTTAAATACAGTCAAACTTCTTCATAACGAACTTCCTTATAACATAATTCTCTCCATAGCGAATTGCATTTTGTTCCCTTAAAAAACATAACATATAATTTAGGCTCTTTATGACGAATTTTGTATAAAACTTCTTTATAACGAAGCAATTTTTGTTCCCTCCAAGGTTCTTGATAGAGAAGAAGAAGAAGACTGTACATATATTTTTTGTGTCGAAAATGAAGTTATATTAAATTTACTCTAAGATCATTTGAAAAACCTGTAATTAACTTTTGTGTTTGGAACCCAGGAAACTAAGTTTTAATAATAAAATATTTTTAATAAATAAACTATTGCATTTACTAATGTTTGTTTACTTCTTACTGATAAACAAATATTTCATCTATCACACTAAATTTATTTTACTTGTTTTTCATTCAAACACACACTTTGGCAGCGATTTTACTTTCGATTTATCGTTAACTGTTCGGGTATCGGTACCATAACCCTACCTCTGTTTGGTATTAAAAGTAACTAATGTAGTTTATCAATAAAAGTAGTTTTTGCCATTCTCTGTTTTTCTTTTGGCTTCATTGCTTGTGCTGTGTTGTGCTTGTGCACCGAATACTATTTCTGCCATCTCTGCACTTTTGCAGCCAAACCATTTTATTATTTTTATCTATGTTTTTGTGTCTGCTTATTCCTTAATTCCTTGTGTTTGTTTTGTGCTTTTGCACTTCAACTGCAGAACCCGAATACTGAATATTATTTCTGCCTTATTATTACTTCATTGCTTGTGTTGAATTTCGCTTTGTGCTTCAGCTAGAGAAACCGAACGATAAAGTCTACCGAGAAAATACGAAAAGGGCGATCGACAAATAGTTGCGCTTTTTTATATTTTAGTCCCCCTAAAGAAGTTTCACTTCAAAAACAGCCCAAACGCCCAAACGATTGAGTGTGCAAAGGGGAAAGTCAATCTACATACACATACACGAAAGGTTCGCTTAAGAACAAATGCAGCAACACCAGCTTTTAGTTGGCCTGAGAGATCGAACAATCCATAACCATAAACCTGCCGACAACTCAACGAACAATCCGATGATTAGGTAAAGGGGTAAAGTTAGAAAGTTATAAACCTATTCGTGATCATAGCATAGTCAGAAAAAAAGAAGAAGAATAAGAAGAAAATTCTTTTTGTGCGTATGCGAGATGGCCAACTAAACTTTGTAATGCAGTTCGCAGTTTTGTGTCAATGCACTTTTTAACAGTTATTCAATAAGTTTAAAAAAAACTAAGTTTCGAGTCAAAAATGTCAAAAGTATCAAAAATATAGTTAATGAAGGGGAAAAGATCTCGTAGAAGTTTGTCACAAAAATACAAAAAAACCGCAAACAGATGGCAGTGAAAATTCTAATACAATTTTTCAAAAGAGAAAAACGATATGTGGAAAATTAAATACTGCCTGGATACAGCGAACACGCTTAGGCAAAAGGTATTGGATTTCGAAAACGGAGATTTTTTAAGACTCGTAATGTTGTTGTTTCGTATAACTGAAATATTTAATAAAAACAAGAGTCCGTTTAAAAGAAAGCAATTAATTTCGCATATGCGAAAAAGTTCTCTACCGCTCAAAAATTTGATTAAACAGAAACTACATCTAGGCCTTTTTACCTTATTGTTAAAATAAAATAAAATCATAATCAATCATCATCGGCATTAAACCACTTACTGTGTGAATTAACATCCCAGGTTCCTCCAAAATATCCGCATACTTCATGCATGGTCAAGTGACAATGAAAATCAGCTAAGAGCAGTGCAGAGGAATTAATTGTAAGCAGGAATGGTTGAAGTTTATTAAGCGCCGAAAAAGGAACGGCTTCTATTAATGCATTTGCATCACTGAAATAAATAAAACCAATTAAATCCACTCTTATACACTTGATAACGAATTTTCCATGAACCAATCATTTTACTCACTGCATCACGTTCCGATTACTTATGGCATTGTGCGAAAAGACTATACGTTTTACAACGGGCTGTGGTGATTCTGGTTTCTTGTCACCATCACCATCGAGATCTGAAATTATTAAAACATTTTAATAAGTCTAAATTGTTGGGAACACAAAGGTCATACCATCGTCAGCATTGGAGTCTTTCTGTAAAGCGCATTTTCGCAACCAGGTTGCTTTGTAGACATCCAATTTTTTACCTTTGTATTTTACAGAAGCCCATCCACAGCCCGACTTCTTCTCAGGGTTAATTATTCGCTTGCAGTGCATCGCCCATGCACTGGGCGTCAGGAATATTGTTTCAGTCTCTTGTGACTTTATCTTTCCATCAGCCAGCAGATCACCAACGAATTTCTGTCCCAGATATTCAATAGTCATTGCCGATTTTCCCGGCTGCAGGACATTCGCGGCCATTAGCATTTGTAGGGTTACAGTCCGTCCGGTTCCATTGAATCCTTCAAAGTTTTCACTTTTGGTCTATATGAATTAATAGTGGCTTTATTGGCGGGGTTGCTTTATGATAATTTTATTGTAGTGTACTCACCTCGTCGTCAATGTCTTCTTCCATGCCATCGCTTTCAGGATCTTTTTCGCAGTTTTCTTCTCGTTTAAATGCTAAATCAGCACTTAGATCGGGAACAATAATCGGTTCTTCGGGTTCTTGCATTATGTTTAAAGAATAATGCAAAATTTTTAATTGAGTAAAATTGCAATTGTCCGCAAATGTTTGCACTTTCTGTTTTAAAGCGTTAGCAAATTGGTTTTTCGTTTTTGTAATTGTCAAATTTTAGAGTCAAAATAAAGAGAGACAACTGTATAGGTGTATTCATATTTGTGTCTCTTTTGCAAAAGTGATGCCAATATCTATCTTAAAATTTCCTAGGCTTACACTAAAAGGTACCTCATTTTTATGATAGTTTCACACGCAGACTCAATTATATACTGGAACATGTTGGTGTTAAGAACGCTCGATCAAACAGAACGCGGGCTGACGACACCAAACGGTCGGGTCAATTCAATACAAATACTGGGAAAATAAGAACGCGGCGGTCAGACTTTGTTTGTAAATTAAAAAGAAAGCCGGACAGCGCTCTGTATGACCAAGCCCTTACACGTTCAGTCAGAGGCCGTTTCACTTCGTTGCCACTGTTTTAAATTGTTAAACATTGAATATTTGATTCGCCTATTTGCATGCAGTTCCGTTAAAATTTAGTAAAAATTTTTCCATGAACACTCATAGAAACATTTCATCGAAAAATTAGATTTTTAAATCCTTATTTGTTAAACTATGTTTTTTTAATTATTTAAAATTTTTATTTTGTACAACATGATTTTGGAATTTGCGAAATCATGAAAATCGGATTTACGTGATTATATATTATACTAGCTGAAAACCCGTCGAAAACGACGGTGGAAATAAACTATTTTTGGTAAAGATTCTAAGGGGTTTTAATTTAAGTAAATTTTTTATTTCGTTAAAAAAAAGGAATCTTGACATGGCCATGAATTGAAATAATACGGTAGACAACAAAGTCTATAGTTGTTATAAACTCCATTTTATACTTGCAAAAAAAAAAAATTAAGTAGGTACCTATGTAATTAAAATATCCTAAAATATCAACGTGCGTTAAAGCTTTAAAATAAAAATAATATGAATTCGAAATACCAAATAAATGTTTACTATCCTGAGTTTCAATGAAGTATAGTATCAATTTGCCGTAAAGCTTCAATCTTTAAAATGTTACAGCTTTAAGAAAAAAAAACTTAGAAAAGTTCTAATAAATGGTTTATTAACCCGAGTTCAAAAAATTATTTTAACACAGTCACAATTCCTTTTAAGTAAAGTAAGTAAGTTATGCACTAAAATAAAAACTTTTCCACTTTATTTTTCACCAAAACAAAAAGTGGAAACTTTAGTTTTCACAAAAACTTTGATTAATATATTTCTGCACAATGTATTGTGTCCAATGTTAGAGAATAATAATTCAGTATGTCCATCTTAACCACCAATGGTAAAAAAAAGTTTTAAGTATTCTTTTCGTTAGGTAAATTTTTACCGGTTCAAAGCTCATTCAATTCTTGTCTCTACTTATCCATTTCCAGAACACAAACAACGGTTTTGATTTCAGATAAGTTTTAATAGTTAGATGCCACTGCAATTGAGTTGGAGAAAAACATTCGTCTGTTAATACTTGGTCGTACCATTGTATATAAATGTCTATAGTACAATCATGGAGCAGCGCCATCTAAAGAAAGTTGCGAACCGCACATTTGGAGGTTCTTACATTTACTAAGTGTCTATTCTGTTACCCTATTAATAGTCGTCAACAAAACAAATTAACAATATTTAATGTATTTTATTGGCTCTAAAATCCATATTTCCTCGACAAGAGTCGTAAACAAAACAAAAATCATGTATGTTTACGACTGTTTATAGGGTAACAGAATAGACACCTAGTAAATGCACGAACCTAAAAATGTTTTTTTCACAAGTTTCTTAAGATGGCCAGGCGGTGATTATTCCGCACGAAAATACTATTGAAATGTATATACAATGGTCGTACTGCTATGGGCAGAATCAAAGATGAATTCAAGTACTTTGCTGTGTTGTTGTCACCAAATATTTAAAATAATTATTTTATGCCAATTTTTTCGAGCTGCGGAAGTGCAACTTTGGTGTCGTTTTTTAGCCAAACTGTGGACATTTGTCCAGAAATGACCTAGTTTGACATTTCCTCTATCTAACAGCATGTAAATTGTGTCAGTCGGTTCAGTGATTGCTGAAATACAGACGGATTAAGATGGGACCTTAAAAATGCTTAACTTACGCTGATTTTTTTTATTTTAAATTTTACCTTTCCGGTTCGGATTTTTATTAAATTTAATTTGTTTTGGTGCTTGTCCCTGATAAGCACATTTTTCCTTAAACCATTAACAACGCCATCTCTACATAATCATTTTCAAAACTAAAAATGAGTTAAAAGTGAACATAGCCGTTTTTGTTTGCTGCGTTATTTGTTACCGGTTTTGATCGGTAATTTTAAATCAGTAATTTTAAAGCTCATTTCGATGCTTGCCTCTTCGCTTTACTTGGCTCTACTTATTCATGTTCAGTATCCAAAAACATTGAACCAAAAAGCTTTTACCAACAATAATGAACCAAAAAACTTTCCCTAACAATAACGAACCATACTGGCTTTTTATTTAGAGAGGATACTGCATTCAAACATTTTGGGAACAAAAGTTGATCTTTAATAAAATTTTATGTGAGTGCTTTGTTGTTGACAGTGAAAAGTTGACGAATTTCCCAATCGACGAATTTGCCTCTACGCTCTACTTATCCATGTTCAGTATAAAAAAACATTGAACCAAAAAGCTTTCCCCAACAATAATGAACCAAAAAGCTTTTCCCAGCAACATTATACCCATGTAACTACCAACCTACCTACCAATGTTTGTAATTTATCTGTTCTATTTTTTGCGAACACAACTTGACACACAAAAAAGTATAAACTAATATACCGAGGCTAATGAAAATGAACATAGGGTATACCGCGTATACCTAGTCACCACATTTTTCAAAGCCGAACCCGGGACAGAAAAAAAGTAAAAGTAAAAGTTACCAGAGGCAAAATCATAATTCAAAATATTTTTTTTTAATTTGCTCAAAAGTGCAAGTAAAATTCGAGGCACTAAGCAAAACTGATGTTTGATGTGCATGCGTGCATATGTGCGTATGCGCGAATTTTTGAAGACCAAACGTGAAGTACTCTGTGGGGAATTATTTTTTGGTTGTAGACACCGAATTTGATTTATCTCCCATTAAACAGTTTTAGTTTTTCCAAATTTTCTCGAAAATCGGCTCAAACACTTTTTCTAAAACGTATGTTAAAGGTTATATTTGTTTGTAACTACTGCAATTCGGTTTTTTTTCCAAGTTCATGCCACCCAGTCGTGCTCTTTATTTACTGAACAACTACTTACACTAAATCTTCATAAAAACGTACAACTATACAACAATAACAATTTATTAATGAACCTATTTATGTACGGTATATACACTCAGTTACAAAAAAAGTGGCGCAGTCATACTTTTTGATGTGTTGTTATCATTTTGACAACCTTATCCAAGGTATGCCCAGGCGAATTAAAGCTTTATTAGATGTTCGTGGAGGCAATACCCGCTATTGAAGAAACAAGGACTAGTTTAAAAAAAAAATGTAAAAAATGTAAAATTGAAGTTTATGCCCATTTTCCTTAATTTATGGTTTATTTCTAAGTTCTTCCTATTTTTTCGTTTTTTATTACATGAATGACTTACTTTTATGTTAACAAACAAAACTGTACCAGAAAAACGTTTATTTGTTTAAGTTACTTCAAAATGTTGCAAAATTTCAAGGTGCGCCACTTTTTTGTAACTCAGTGTACATTCATTTAAATACATAGGTAGTCTTCTTTCACTTTACACGTTTCTATATTGACATGAAACTAGTTCTTCCAAATAATACAATGTTTAAATAACATACATAATAGTTGTGTTCGTTGAATTTTACCCAGGGTCGACCCAGGTTTTCTTGACAGCCCCAAGAGCTGTCAAAAAAACCTGGGTTTTTTGGTTCTCAAAAAACGCACAAGGTTAGGTTTTTTGGTGTTGACAATAAGAAAGAAACAAAAAATATTTGTTTCCGAAGTTAAAACTTGAAATTTGGTGCTTTTTGTACATTCCAAAACATAAAACAATTACATTTTGTTTTAATGGTAGGTTTTCTATTTATTTTCATTAAAATAAATCTATAATTTATTTTCTTTGCATTGCAAAAGCAAAATAAAATATTCAATTGTAAACATATGTTTGACAACACACATGTCAATTTGTTTACCTCAACTCGCCCCAGAAAAATACTTAGGTCTACTTCAGGGCGAGTTGAGGGAGACCCCAGGTCTCAAAAAACAGAGAATTTGTTACCCAGGGCGAGTTGAGGTTTTTCAAAAAACGCTTTGGGGCGACTTCAGGGCGACCTTAGGGCGACCCCAGGGCTCAACGAACACAACTATTAGTTGTCGCCCTAGGGTAGACCTGAACACTTTAGTATGAAACTTCCAACCGACTCGCGGTCCATATTTAGTAAAAAAAAAAATAGATCCAAAAAAATTGGTTCCCGATTTCGTTGTCATTTTTGTATGGGATTTTTCGTTTTACACCAGCAGTATACTAGACTTGAAGTGCGAGAATTGATCCAGTGGTGTTGAGAGAAGGCGCACTCTTTCTTTATTCATCCAACTGTTGTTCATAATTCAGATAAAACGCCTTTGACACAAGTTCTTAAGTAAATTAGTTAAAATTCCGATGCATATTCACGTATAAATGGTTATATTTCGTTCTTATTTTGTCTACTTTTTGCATAAACTCCATACAAGGTTTTTAAAATTTTGATTTAATTATGTTAAATTAATTGCTAAATTTATGCTTCTTTAGATATAGTTTTGACAGTTAAAACGGTATATCTTAAGATATTGGTGACCTTTTTTGTTACAATATGTAAGCTATTGTTGAATGGGCTTTAGGTCAAATGAAACAAATATTTTGTTTGTGACAAACAAAATAGTTGTTTCATTTGACCTAAAGCCCATTCAACAATAGCTTACATATAGTTAAAACGGTATGTCTCGGGGACTTTGTTATGAAAAGAAGTTATAAAAAAAATATGTTTAGCTAAAAATATAATATAATCATTAAATATTTGAATATTTAAAAATAAATATAATCTTGATGCGAAAGTAAACCCTATTATGATTACTTTAAATACTTTTTTGTAATGTAAATTAATTTGGTCTGAATATTGTGCTAATGCAAATTTGCTGATTTTTAATAAACTTTTTTTCACGCATACAAGCATACAATTAGTAGAAAATTTTCTTTACATTTATTATAATATATATTTAAGTTAATAGTACTTTGACGATTTGAATTTAATGATATCTAAAAAATTTTTTTCAACTGTCGGCTGTTAGTGATGGTTGCTAATTTGGTATTGTGCATTGTAGTGCTAAAAACTTAGCCAAGGCTGTCCACACAGACTGTTTGGAGAGTGTTGCCCTTGATAGTTGTCCTAAATTGTTCAGGCAGCGCTTGCTCCATCTAGTTATACAACAAAAACATAATTGATACACAATTTCAAATCGGTTTTAAAATACAACTTACAAAATCTCCATTAGCCATTGGAATAGAAACATTCATTTCGGAAGATTTCGAGCTAATAATCGCAACGCCCAAAGAATCTTTAGATAGATACATTTGGCAACCATCGGTCTTATCAATTGACACAGTTGGAACGCTTCCAAGAACCTAAAAAAAAGTAAATGCAATTAAGTTTAAACAAATAAAAAACATAGCATCTCGCCTTGCTTACCTGCATTTGAACACTTTGGCAATTGACAAACTCAATTGACGATACCACTGAGTCAAAAAGCAAACTGCACTTCTTGCAAGAATCCATCACGACATTGTTCACTTTACCCTTGACAGTCAGAGTTGAGTTTTCGCATTTGAACATGTATACAACATTGTTCATTTCAGCATTTTCAACAATCAAATTCGGATTTGACTTTTGATGTTCCTTTAAATAAAAATGATTTATTTTTATAATACAGAACAAAACAAATAAAAAAGATTTTAACTTACAATGATCCACTTTTTGCCATCACGTATGAAAACAGGTTCCTTAGCAACAGCAACACCCTTTGGAGGAACTGCTGGCTTCCCAGCTTGTTGAGGTGGTGCCTTGAAGGGTGCCGGTCCCGTACGCAGAGCTGTATTTTTATGAGTTTGCATATCAGCGGTGACCTTCTTCAAATCTAAAGAAAAAAAGATTTTAGACAAAAAAAAACAATGCAACTTAAAAATTATATACTTCTGGTAATATTCTCTCCTTGATTAATTTCTTCAAAAAGGGCATTACGTTCATTAGATCCATCGTTGAGCGACATGGAAGCCAAATCAAAAGCAGGTGGTGGTGGTGGTGGTGGACAACCGGCCATTGATGGTGGTGGAGGAGGAACACCGGCAGGTGCTCCTTTGCCAGACCAAACGAGGCCAGTTGTATGATACTGTTTAATATACTGTTGCAGTTCGGTAAGTGTTTGAATCCATGCACGAGCCCACTCAACGTGAGTTGGATCCTTTTCTTTCCAATCTTTTAAAACACGATTGGTGTAGAATTGACCGGCATCGTTCATTTCTTTAACATGAGGTCCAGGTGTTGGGGACTAAAACCAAAATGTGATAATGATAACAATATTGTTTTTAAATTTATAGAAATAAAAAATTGAGACTCAAATCTTACTAAAACAGGAGAGATAAACTATAGCGTTGTGCCGATAAGCATTCTACTACTATTTATAACCACTGCTTTTGAGCATAAATTATGTTCCTTAAAATTCAGATGCTACAAAACAAAATCAAGTGGTAGAGTATTTCAGTACTCAAGACTGACATGCTTTAATAACGGTGTGGCACCTAGATCTTCAGCAATGATATTTTAAATTTTAAATTAAGTATATTGATCAATTTTTGAGGAACTTATATATTTTGTTAAAATGGGCTTTTTTGATCATATTTTTGTATGCAAATTAAAAAAATTTTATAATTTCTCTCCACGTTTCGTTGATATTTGTCAACTTCGTCAGGGGCAAAGTTTTAATGGATCTTTATTTAAACACAAAATTAATCATCAGATCTTTTTGAAACACTTTTTTTAAATTACTTACTGTTTTTCTGATTGATTACATTCAATTTGTTTGGTTAATAAATAAATAAATTAATTAATTAATAAATAAATAAAATAAACAACTTTTTAACACTTTCAAAAAATTTATAAGAGACAGGAAAAAACACTTATATCACAGTTGGATTACTTTATCACACTGGTGTAAAACTTTTTTGTTTAGCTTTTCTATCAACGTTTTTACTTGCGATTATAGGTACTATAAGGCAAGTTATGAATTCGTGCAAAAAATTGTTTTGAGATAACAATCAAACATGACATTACGATGATAGCGAAGTCGAAAAAAGTGGGTCTGGAAATTCTGTCTGTGTGTCTGTCTGTCAGTCTGTCGTTGGCACCTGCAGCCTAAACGGTTGTGCTAATATCCTTTAAACTTGGTATGTAGGTTTTTTATGGTAACCGTCAGGGGGGTTTTTGGAATTTCTTTTTCTAGGCCTCAAAATAATGGTACCTACTATGTAACGGTAATGAAAAAGCTTGTTTTTCTCGAAAACGGCTCTAACGGTTTTGATAAAATTTAACATGAGTGATACATCATAGAAGGCCTTTTAGACGGCATAGAAGACCAGTTTTAACGGTACCTGTCATATAACGGCTTTTTTTAATTTTTACTTTCTCAACGACTTAACGAATCCTTACCAAATTTTATTTTTAGAAAGGCCTAGATAGCTGAATGATAA
The DNA here is from genome assembly GCA_951217065.1 of Baccha elongata. Taxonomy (NCBI): domain Eukaryota; kingdom Metazoa; phylum Arthropoda; class Insecta; order Diptera; family Syrphidae; genus Baccha; species Baccha elongata. The sequence goes on from OX578272.1 coordinate 212,226,260, forward strand.
TGACTTACTTAATTGTTTCATAGCTTTTCTAAAAAAATTAAATTAATTAAACAATTTTTTTTTTTGAAAATATAATATTTTGAAAAACAAATGATGTATTTTTTTTTAATTTAGTTTTCGAATAGAATTTATAATTCTTTTTTAAATTGACACTCAAAATTTTGTATAAAAATATTTTTAAAAAGTTATTTGAAAAAAATCGATTTTTTTAAAAACTGGTGTTCGATTTTCGTAAAAAAAAACTCTAAAATATATTCTATTATTTAATAATTACTGGCATACCACGATTTTCTGGGAAAACTATGATTTGTTTTAAGTTATTTTTCAAAGCAATTTTTTTTAACTATTGCGTTTTAAATTAATTGAAAGAATTTAAAAAAATATTTCACACACAAAAATTGAAAGACTGCCAAATGCAAGAGAAGTACGCGAGACCCATTTATGCCTTTTTACTGTTAAGTCTTGGCTTACCTAAAGAGCAATTTTGTGCGACCCAGTCGTGCCTTTTATTTCTAAACTAAACAAATATCGTTTATTGGTTAGCATATTGAGGAAGTCAAATGAGTGAAACACAATTTTTCAAGGAGAGTAAAAATTTGAAACGAGCACTGTATATTATTTTTATCCATCAGGAAAGTAGGACATAATAAAAATTAGACAAGAAGAATCTCTACATAAATGAGGCATTCCAGTGATCACAGGGTTTGCTATTATAAAAAACATATTCTGGCTGGTTGAGCAGGTTTTAGCAATGACAATAAGAAAAACATTAATAACAATTTTGTCTACAAAACATAATGAATAAGATCGCAATATAACTTCATATGTTTAATGTTAATGAGTATTAAACAAAATTAAACATGTACTTACAACACAAACCCAGCCGAGGGCTGGAATGCTTTCACTTATTGCCGACAAGTGATTGAAGAACGGCGATGCACGATTTTTTTCCCTGTAACTTTGAATAGCAGAAATCTGATCTGATGTCGGTTTCAGCAGTTGCATTTGTTTATCTTGTGAAGGCTTTGCGCTTTCAGTTGCCAGCATAACGTATTGAGTTTGTGCTCTGTAAAACAAAAATAATAAAATATGTATACCAAATTGGTTAGTTTAAACTTACTCAAAAGCGGCTTTGACCAGTTTTGAATGTGTAGCAACATCTCCACCAATCTTCTGCGAAAGGGCCAAATATTGACTCAATGGTCCTTGGACAATATCTTGATATCCTAATACACTCATACTTTCGCTTATTGGCGGCGGTGGCGGTGGCAAAGGTGACTCCTGATGCTCGTCTGATAGGAATTCTTCGAGTACTGTTGTTGGAATATTTTCTAAACTACCGTCAGTATCGTTCTCGTTATCTTTGCTTAAGCTATCGTTGAACTTATTAAGTGAATTCTCAATTCGTTCAATGCGTGTGTCAAGATTTTGTGGTTTGTCTTGTGGGTCGTTCGTTTCCGATTCAGGATTTGGTATTGGAGGTAATTCTGTTGACTCCAAATCAAAACTGGCACGCTTCTTTTCAATTACGGAATCAAATGCTTGATTTGCTAATTGAAGCTCACGAGCTGATACAGATCGTTCCAATCGTTCAACAAGATGCTCCAAACGGTTGAGTAAACTCTCAAGATCTGCTGCTACAGATGGTCGAAAGTCTGGATCACACTCTGAAAATGGAATTTCAAGATTAAAAAATGTTTTGAATAATTTTTGCATATTCTAATAATTCTAGTAAACCAAAACAAAAAAAAAAAACATGAACGCATGTATCTTTGTAGCAAGTAGAATAAATTTTCGTTTATAAAGCAATCTTGTCGTTGGATTTATGTAGTGTTTGTGTATCGTTCCACAAAACTGGTTTTGTGATAAAGAATGGTTATTCTCCCTCTGAGAGACTTTAGCATACTGCTATTTTGGCAGTTTACAAAAAAAAAATATAATACCTATAGAAAATTGGGGGCTTATTCCCAAATGCGTGGCGGAAAAGTGATAATTAATTTTCGACCGTGTTTGCTTTGGGTTATTCTAAAATTCAAACACGTCAAAAATTATACTTCTATTTTCCCTTTAAACGGCTGCTATTTTTAGGTAGTTTCCATTCTGAATACCAATTTTCCATTATGGTCGAATTGAAAGCGAAAGCACTTTTGAAAATACAAATCCGCGATCAAAAGCGAACCGCCGCGCATTTGATAATAATCAACTCCTAATGTTTTTAACGTTAGCATGATTCTAGTGGACTAAAATTATAAAATTCAATAAATTAAATATGCTAGATTTGCTATAGCATTGTGATAAGTTAATTAAACATGTTGCTCCTCATTTTTTGTTGATTTCATTATATTTACATATATTTACATATTTGAAGAAATGCTCAAAAATACATATTTTCTTCCAATTTTTTTCTTGAATGATTTCTGGAAACCGTCCAGAAAATCGTACAGATGAAAACGTTTGAACGTTTTTTTAATACAGCACCGAGATTCGTCGAGTGAGGCAAGATGACTAAGCTTACTCCCTTTCTCATATCACTTTATTCTCAAAAGCGATTTAGCTAATTAGGCGAATAAATTTTAGAAAACCTAAAACGTCATCAAACAAAGAATATCAATAAGCACACTTTTCATGTTAAAAAATATTTAATTGAAAATATGTTATTTTCAGGATATGTATTCCTGCGCCGATTTATCTACGACAATTTTGTTTGCTTTGCGACACTAGTACGGTTATGAATGACGGTTCATAGGACAATCGGGGAAATCAAAAAATTTAGATAAGGACTTGGAGTTGGAGGTAAAACAATTAACTAACACTACAAAGAATAATCTCAACATGAGTTAATTTTAAAAATATAACTACTTTCGTAATTCTAGCAATCTAGATGACGTTGTTATACTACATTATTGAAACTTTCTTTATTAATACCGATTTATCGAATAGGGGAAAAAAATTACCGATAAACCTAAATAGTCCAGGAAAACGGGGAATCAACCGTGCATTTTGTGCTCTCAGTGGGATTTTTTTTTATATGTGGTAGAAGGGTGCCTCCTGAGTATAAAAAAAATTTCGAAGTCCAGATCGGCGTACTAAGGTCCGGATTCGGAGTCGCGGAACTTTTTGTTTTTCATATAACATACAAAAATCAAGGTAAAAGTGGTAAACAAATCTACGTTTTTACTTTTGTATTTGGTCTTTTTTTTTTTAAGTTAGAGCATTTTAAACAGAAAATGGTACAATATTTATTTAATTTTTAATTGCTTATGATTTTTGAAATATTAAAGATACATTAAAAAAGTGTATTTTAAAAAAGATGAGCAATTTTATTTGCTACAAATTCTTTAATATTTTGTGGTTTCTTAACGTGATCTTACGAAAACTTATTGTATATTTGTTAAGTATTTTATTATTATTTAATTTAATTTTTAACAGTAAGCGATGATATTTTGATCTCGAAATATGTACTATATTTATTGGTATGCAAAATTAGACAAGTTAAGGTCAAAGCTCGATTATAACTTCTATAAATTTTTTATTATATAATGAAATTTAAAATTTTAGTACAAAATCACGCGAAACAAAACTCACATCGGACTTTGGCCTATGTCGTTGGTCAACGTTGAGCATTTACTAGTCAAGCTAAGGTTTGACTAAATCGTGCTTTGACCATAACATGTCTTATTTTACATATCAATAAATACTATTAATATAAAGACAACTTTAATAACATTTTTTAATCAAAATATCATAACCTGACTACTGTTAAAATAAAAATAATAATTTAATACTTAACAAATATAAGTTTCTGTAAGAACACGTAAAGAAAAATTAAAGAAAATAAATGAAAACAAAGAGTTGGAAGCCTAAGACTCATCTAATTCAAAATAAATAACTTCGGCCACACAACGAATTTATGCATGCGGCTATTTGGTAAGGATAATGCATGTATTAATATTTTTTTTTTTTGAACATAGTTTGCCCATTTTACTCTCTGGGCTCGCAACTCACATCTCACATCGTGGTATAATATAGCACTGTTGGTACAAATTAAGTCGAAAATAAAGTCAGACGGTCAGACTGCCGATGTTTATACTGGTATCTATAAACATCACAGATAGGTATACAGAAAAAATTGGAGTACTCATTTTTTTTGTATGCTCAATCAGTAAGAATAAATTGTTTCATTATCGCACTTAGAATTCATGAGTGGGTGCTAGGTTCCACACTTCACTTTCACTCGAAATAAAATCCAAATCGACCGAAAATAAAGTGGGGTGTTCTAGAATTCACCGCATCGATTTCGATTTCACGTTTTCCTAATCGATACAAAGTGGAATTTTTGTGTTCCACAAATCGATTTTGTCGATTTTTTATTGATTTCAAACGAATCGATCGTACATATTCAATGTGAAATAGTAGAAACGAATTCTTCCAATTTCCAATGGGTTTGATTTTTGATATCTACACTCGTAGGTATATATCTCTCAGCCTTCTTGTTTTTATTATTTCTCATGCATAATATTTATATTTCTTAGTATCCATAACGGCAGCAATAAATACAGCACTTATTATCAACAAAAATAATATTTAAAAATTAGTTAGAAACAAAATGTATTATCAAGAATATCAAGCAATATTTATGACAGATATCAGCTGTTTTCAATTTCACGAAAGGTGAATTCGGAATTCATTCGGAGTTGCCAAAACGGTCGAAATGTGGAACACTAAAATTAAATTCACTCGTTTTGCAATTTCGATATCGGTTTAATTTCACTCGATTTCTGGAATCTAGCTGTTGACAATGATTTTGATTTTCGTGGTGTATGTACAATGTACAAATATCATGTCCTAGATTAGATACAATTACATAATATTTATAAACATTTACAGATATTTTTTTATTTAAAATACCGTCAAGCTCAACACATGAACGTATACCTTTCACGTGTTGACTGAATCATTGATTCACTCATAAATAAATAATGAGATTCCCACTGCAAGATATTGAATTTTACTTTTTGAGTTAAACGTCATTTCTACCGCTGCTGTTAACTTATTCAGGGAATAATTTCAAGCATCACCCACAAAATTCAATTTAAATGCACTTTGTGTAAACGGAGATGATAATTATATTATGATTGTAGATGTTTTTCTTCTACATTGATGTAGGTACGTCGTAGGTACATATCTACATAAGTATTAAAAAAAATATTTTGTTTCACACACAATAAATATTTGATGAGAATCCTATTTTTAAATTCTTTTTATTACGGCCAATGTCAATAATTTAATTTTTTTAGACACCCTCTCGTGCTGCCATGCTTAATAATTCATTCAGAAAAAAAGAAGATCCTTAAAGGTTTTTTATTGATAAAAGAACCACTTTTATACCTGGATTGTTGCAGGTTTTCAGATCGTTAATAATTAAGGTGCGCCCAAAGCACATGCCCAAAGTTTGACCCATTAAATGCACATCCGAAAACGGTTTTGGGTTATTAAATAATTTGGTGTTGCTTTTACATAATTTTTATTTTAATCACAAGGCTGTATGGATTTCGTGTGAATGATTTTCAGAAGGAATTTAGTTTTAAAAAATGCGCGTAATGCACATTCACTATGTATGATGATGACTGACCGATGCAGTACCTTCTCTCAGCTTTGTAGGTAGCGTATAAAAATACCACTCAAAACACAAAATATAGTAGTATAGCTATACAAATCTATTCAAAGCTTGTGTATTGTCAAACATCGTGTAATAATTATTTTCCGGTGAACATCCGTGAGATTTTCTAGAATGATTATATCGCAACAAGTAGGTAAGAACTTCGATTAATCATCAACGAAAAAAATGCTTGTTGTCACTGACGGACGGCGATAAAGCGTTAAATTATTTTGCTGTAGTAGTTACTAAGGTGTGTTTGTTTTGGGACACGATAAGATTAGTTAGTATATTATTAAAATACAAAGTCTATTTGCCATTATTGTTGGTTTAAATAAACAAATTATCTATTTTCAAAGTAGTTTTTGGTATAAAAATTAAAATTAAAATACATATTTAGAAAATAACGAAAGTAAAAGTGTGTACGCACAGATCCGAAAAGAAAAGTCCGGGAGTTGGAACACTTTAAGATAGACAAACAATGATATTCCTTTTTGATTGTAAGAGAGAATTTTTAATATTTTTTGTTGTTTTGAAAATATATTTTTAGATTAAGAATCGCAAAAATTACTATGAGCGTTGCGTTATAAGACCTATCGTGAGAAATTTTCAATAAATACTGAATTTTAAATAAAATTTGTCATCACAAAATTCTGAATATCTTAACAGAAAACGTTCATGGATATTTTTACTCTTTTGTAGTGTGCATTAAATTAAAAAAAAAAAAAAAAAGTAATTTATTTGTCACTCTCATTTATGTGGATTTTCATTGAATTGATTTCGCGTATATAAATAAGAAAGAATAATAATGTGAGTGAGAGATAAGATATGTTTTGGGTTATAGGTATTATTCTCATTGATATCGTGTTTATAATAATTTGATCAGAATAACAACACATAATAATTATAGTAATATGGCTCACCGGCTTTTGTCCATATATGGCAGGTTATTTTTTGTTTGATATTGAATGAATATTTGTTTACGATTTGATTTTGATTTTTACATAAGCTTGAAAATAATTTTGCTTGTCAGAAACACAAACACCAACCAACCAATTATTTTACTTGTGAATGTAGATAAGTACTAAAGAAAACATATTTCTAATAGGGACGGTTCGGTGTTGATAGTCTATGGCGACAATTTCTGCTCAATAGTTGTTACTTGACATGGTGATTTGTCAGATTTTAAACACCGACCCGTCAATATTAGAAAATCTTTTATAAGGCAAGTTAAAATACAGAAATAAAGAGGGCATACACAAGTTTCTTTTGAATCTTCCGGCTCAAGGCAGAACCATAATAGAAGAAATTAATGTGGGCGGCATTGGTACAATGGATGTTTCCCCTAATAAATAAGATATTTAGAAGAAATGATCAAAACGAACTTCCATGTCTTAAACTTCAGAGGACAACAGATAACGAAGACGTACTTACGATTGCGGGAATAGATCCGGAGGGTGCCGTTTTCGATGATAACTTTTTTATGATAGAAGATCCTCAGGAAAAGGTAGAAGCTGTGGGGGCTGCTTTCCAGCAAGTGTATAAGGTGAATGCTAGCATTCGTCCGAATCATGACCTAGAGAACAGAGCCTTACTACACAACTTCTACCTTGGAAATAACATAACGCAATGGCGATCTGAAAATACTGGTTTCACCGGGTTCAATGACGAAAATTTGGCAAACGCCACCATCGCCGAGCGAAATGGACCCAGTTCATTGTTAATTTCGAAGGTAGAACTTCAGTTGATTTTTCAAACATTAAAGAAAAAGAAATCTGCGGGGGTCAATGGTATACCCAACATTGTGTTACGACATCTCCCTGAGGAAGCCATAGACATTTATACCACACTGTTTAACAACGCATTGAATAATGCATATTATCCAGTGAGTTGGAAGACAGCTGTGGTCCATCCTCTCCCCAAAAAGGGAAAGGACAGCTCCAATCCGGCAAATCTTCGGTCGATAAGTCTTCTTCCAAGTATCAGTAAGGTATTCGAAAAGATTCTCAATAGAGCTCTGTTCAAGTGGGCTGAGGACAAGAATATTATTCCAGACAATCAGTTTGGCTTTAAGGCGGGGCATGACACTATTCATGCCGCGTCTAAGTTAGTTTCTGATGTTCAATGGAACAAAGCGAAAAATCAATGCACGGGTGCCGTTCTGGTTGATTTAAAGAAGGCTTTCGACACCGTATGGTTAGAGGGTCTTTATCTGAAGTTAACTAGACTTGGCATAAGTAAACCACTGTTATATATGCTTCATGACATGCTCAATGGTAGAAAGTTTGTTGTCAAAAGTGGCAATGTAACTTCCACCACAACTTTTGATATTAAAAACGGTCTACAGCAAGGAGCTGTGAACTCGCCGATTCTTTTTAGTATTTACACCAGCGATCTGATAGGTAGTCTAACTCATTTAATTGCGTATGCCGATGATCTTGTAGCGTACAGAACGGGTCCAAAAGTTGAAGTCATCAGAATTCTTCTGCAGCGTGACTTCGACAAGATTCAGCGATATTGTGATGACTGGAAGTTAAAAATTAACTTTCAGAAATCAGAATCTATCCTGTTTAGAACCCCGTTGTCTAGGGCTTCTAGGGATACAAGAAAGAACTAGAGAAATCTAGTGATCGTTGGACCAAGTGGACATCCACTGGCGAGTAAAAATGTGTTAAAGTACCTTGGCATCTGGCTAGATCAGTATTTGTATTTCAATCGACATCTAGATGCTGCTCTGGCCAGAGCTAGGGGAGCCTTTGGGTTGACAAGACGGTTGTTTTATAGCAGCCGCCTTGACAGCAGAGTAAAGGTGATTTGCTACATGGCCCTTATCCGGCCAATGATTGCCTATGGGTGCCCTGTGTGGTTTAACGTTGCCCCATCTCAAATGGAAAAGATTCGGGTGTTTGAGAGGCAGTGTCTTAGACGCTGCCTTGGATTACACAGAACACCAGAGTCGGAGTACACACATTACTATGCCAACGAGGTTCTATACAACAGGGCCAATATAAACAGGATAGATAACTTTTTAATCAAGCTGATTCGGGGTCACATTGCAAGAGCGATGACCTCGACCAATGGACTTATTTTTGGGGCTTACTACCCCAATGATGAGTATAGTGAAAGTGTACGTCTTAACGGTTTCATCCCGCCCGAGACATTCCTCTTTTTAGACAGTCGTGTGCTGATACAGGATAGATTGGCGGTTCCGCTAATCTACCACGTCGGCCGTAGGACTGTGGATCGGCGACTCCTTTACGATCGGGACGTCGGCTCAGGGACTGGAGCAGAGCGTCTGCGGTTCAGTAGAGCTGTGCCCCTTCGGGACAGAAAGGACTTAATTAAGCAAGTCAAAAAATTCTGGTGGTTGGGTGACCACCTTGATATTGAAAGTTGACCATATTGTTGCTTTGGCCGACTTACATAGTTCTAAGGTAAATATAGGTAGAGTAGGTAGAACAGTGGTGGCACAAAAAAAAAAAAAAAACATAAGTAAATGTATTTGTATGTGGGTACTTGCGGTTGCCAATATATATGTATATGTACATATCTGCATGTGTATGGGTGTGCGTGAGTATGCATAGCGTATGCAAAAAAAAAAAAAAAAACAAAAACAAAAATGCTGTGGCTGTTCTAGTTTTTAAGTTATTTTATGTAGTTTTAATTAGATATAATGTAGTTTAAGTTAGTTTTATTAAGTAGCTTAAGGGTAGTTTTATTAAGTATAATTTAGTTTTAATTAGTTTTATTTAGGTAAAAGGTAGCTTTAAGTTTTATAAAAAATGCATTTTTAATATAAGTTATTTTACGTTGAAAGGCATTGTTTAAATATAGTCATAGTTTAATTTAGAGCGCCCGCATGGGGCCAGTAAGTTAGTTAAGTTAATATGTAAGCTAGTTGTTTAAGATTTTTTGTCTAGCATTAAGATAGATATAAGGAAATGAAAAAATAAAAAATGAATTAAAAATGAAAAAATGAAATGGATGGAGTGCTTGCTTGTTAACCCAGAGGGTGCAGGTTCAATCCTCACTTGTGTACAAAGCATTTTTTTCTTTTCAGCATACCTCCCAGCTTATGCTGGACGTCGCCCATGAGGTTATGCAATGAAAAATAAAAATCAACTAGCTCTCTATCCATTGTACCAAAAACAATTCTTTCCTATCTTTCTATTCCTTCTAACTAGTGTCGTGCAACACCTGTTGCATTTAAAAGGCAATGTGCCTTACAGACACATAGTTAAAATAAAAAAAAAAAAAAAAAAAAAATGTATGATACCTATATATTATATTCTATTATGTTTTCCTATTATGGTTGATCCTTAGGGACCCAGTTACAGCTATAATTAAAACTCATCAATTTTAAAGCAAATTATCTAACAATGTTGGTGTTATGTTATTGGTTTTAAAATGAAGGTAGAAAATAAATTATAGAATTTATTTAATTAAAAAAAACTCAATTTGAGTCTAATTTGCGTAATATTATCACTATTATCATCATTGAAATCATGATGTAAATCGATTTTAATGATCATTAAAATAACAAAAGTGTTAAAATTTCGTGAATTTAGTTTAAATTGCGTAAATTTTTTAATAGAAAAAGTTCTAATATTCATTTTAATACCAATCAACACCAAGTTTGTTGGATTTGCCTTAAAATTGAAAAAGAAAGTTTTTAAATGATGTGTTTCATTGCTATAATTGGCTCCTTAAAAACAAACAACATTCTCAGAGAACACGAAGAGCCCCACAAGCGAATCTGTAGTCAAATGGTGAATTGGGATGGTTGTAATACCGTTCAAGATCATAACATCGTCGGAAAAGAGGAAGAGGATATACCACTCCTACTACTTGTTGCTGATTAGCGTACCGACGACGTACAGGCAAATGTCATTTGGTTAATGTTTTGTTGTAATATTGCATATTAAAATAGATAAAAATGTGAGTCTGATTTTACATTTCTTGGAACTAAAACTTAAGATATAAACAATTAATAAATTCATACGGAATGTGTATGTGACAAAAAAAGCATCACACGACTCAGCAACAGTGAAAAAATAGACGCATTGCGAAGGAGCAAAACAAAAACAATAGTGAAGCAACTTTTTTTGTTTATAAAGTGTAGAACAAACAAACAAAACAAATAAATAATCAACACGCAACACTTTTTTAAGCAATATATATTTTTTTTTGTTTTAAAGTAAATGAAAACAAATTATTGAACCTACTTTCACTTATTTTTAAAGATTGGAAGAATTTGCTTCGAATTTCGAGGTGCGTCGAAAAAGAGATATCTAATTGAAAACGACTCGCTTCGTATTTCCTAATCAGGTCCCATGGTGTTATTTTTAAATACGTCGCGAAAGATCGTTTGGGATGGCGGATTTGTAATTTAAAATTGATCATACAGAAAGCGAAACTACTTTCTAATGTTATTCTAATATTGATATTGGACTCGTTCAGAATGCATTAAGGACTAAATATTTAAACAATAAAAGTTCATGAACGCAAATTTACCTAAATCTTTAGTCAATTTCACAAATGTCATTAGTTGAAATTTATTTTCGGATAAATTCGGACATTGCTTCACTTTCACAAAAAATATTTATTGGTTGCAAAATGTTTAAGAAATACAAACAATACAGTTTTTTATAACAAATGGATTAATAGAATTGATAGCATTTCTTCGGTAAAACACCACATTTCGTATCTTGAAAAAAGTTTTAAGGTTGATTTTTATTTTTAAACTTAATTGTTGGTCTCAGTATTTTAAGAAAAGTTACCTATACTAGTATGTATTTTGTTATAAAATGTGGTTGTTTGTTTTGATATTCAAAATATTGCAATATTCACTATTTATAAATTTTGAATTACATCTGTTTGAACTAATACCTTCTCGAATTTTCAAACATCAAATCGGTGCAATATGAAAACACTAAGATATACCGGTTTTATTTTTACTAATTTTCTCGAAAACGGTTCTAACGATTTTGATAAAACTTTGTGGAATTATATATTAAGTGCTGTTAATATAACTGCATTTCAGGTTTACGGCTAAAAATGCAAATAACGGGAATTCGATTACAGTTTTTTATGTAATCGGTTTAACGACTAAACCGATTACATAAAAACTTGGTCTGGTAAGTTAAATATTTAGCACAAAATTGCATTAAACGTTTTTGAACTTGATCTCATGTTTAGGCCATATTTTTTTGAACCAAATTTATTAAATTCAATTTTGTTATCCTACAGTTTGCTACAAGAGAAAGTTATTTGTGCTACTCAGTCGTGCTTTTTATTTTGAACTCTACCAAGCGAAAATACACGTTTGGCCTGATCGTCAGAGGTCATTAAATTGTGTGTGTTTTATAAATGTCAAAGTCTTTTTCACGAATTCGTCAAACTAAACAAATCTTTATTGAAGGACGACCAAAATCCATAGAAAATATCAATGAAATAGCCGACTATACGAAATTATACGCCTGTTTAAAAGCTTTAACTGCAACAGAGCTTTCGTTTTGAAAGCGAAAGATATAGATTTAGTTATAGAGCGCTGGTTAGTAAAAGACGTGTTCAACATGGTTATTGGTAAACACAAGTATTAACCTATCTTTAAAATTTAACCCGATGGTTACATAAACGCGTGCTTAGCGAACGGTTATTGGAAAGTGCCATTATAGTTAAGTTTATGTATATGTATATGTGTGCGGCAATCGTTTAATATTAATTTTTTGTATTTAACCATTTGTTATTTAAGCTGGTAACCAAAGAAACACCTACAAATTCTATCGTTAACAACTGAAATAACAAATGGTTAAATTTAACCAGAGCTGAAAAGACTGGCTCTAAGAGTTGTAATTTTTTGAAATAATTCACAAAGACTTAATATATTCTATGATTAGCATTATCATTAAATGCGCATATGAATATGAAGTAAACTTCTCTGAAATTTAACATTTAAGCCTGAAAAAGTCTCTACCCTGGCTTATCTACTTCACATTTTTAGTTAAAAACTCAGTTGTAAAATAGTATATTTAGCATAACCTCAAATTAGTATACTTTAGCATAGTAAAGAGAAATTACAAAAATATTTGTTAATTTTCAATAATTTTCGAACTTCATTTTTGCCCGCGCCTTTTAAGTATATCTACCCGGGGGAATTCGATTCCGTCAATACAAATAGAACTATTAGGTGGCCATATTTAAAACAATGCTCAAAGACGCGTATTATCGTTGAGTTTGCACACGATTTGTTATATCGCTCTCGATTTTTCAGTGGTTTGGTCAGGTCAGTGGGTTGTGTCTCTCCCCTGTGGTCAAATTTTTAATTCATTCAATTTGTTTGCATTTACTAAATAATTTCAACAATCCTGTAGGTATGTATAAAGTGTGATGTAATTTTGACAAAATATCAACTTATTTAGTTAAAATTTTAAAATTTTGATAGATACCCATTGACCAGGGGGCACGCAAAAAGTTAACGCGTGCAAAGCGATAAGTAAAGAAGCGTCCACGAAAGAGATTACGCTATCAAAAAATTAAAACTTATCGAAAAAATAATAATAAAAAAGAATAATAAAAACTGTAAGATTTTTTCATGTAATACTTGTTTTCATAAGTCGTTTCCTATTGTTTATACATGGCAAAGTATCACTCTTGGTCAGAAAAAACTATCAAAAACGGGGGTTGATGTCTCTTCCCTGCCCGATGTATTTGCCTTGGTAGAAGCCCAGAAGTAAATAAATGTGCATAAATTGAGTTTTTTTTTTTACTATTTGCAGTACGGGTATAACCTACCCTATCACCCGGTACCCGCTTGACGTTGAGTTGCGGGACACCCTGTATATTATTGTCTGTATTTATTGTCACCCTTTTTAACTACCTTAACGACAACATATTTTATGATTTTTGGTTTGTTTGAACGGTATTAGCGTTCTTCAAACCGATGTAATATTTTTAACTTTATATGTTGCCGTTAAGGCAAGTTAAAATAGTTTAAAATTTTTAATTTTTTACAATAATAAAAACAACACCGAGTGAAACGTCAAAACAAAAGACGCGATGGCTAGCTTTCAACGGACACAATGAATCCGTTGCGTTCCGTCGGTGTTCAGTGCTGCTTCCACAGTTTTGACAAAAAAAATTATACTATGGTAGTTTTTTTTAATTTTTTTTTCGACCTATTTCTGTGAAATTGACGTTGTGAAATATATATTAAAAATTTAGGTATTTATAATCACATCTCGAAGTAAAGGTAATTAAGTTAAAATTTCATTTGAGAGGTATTCACAATCTACAAAGTGTGACATTTTGTAATGTAATATTCGAACGGACGTTAGCCCTCGAACTTTCAAGTGAACAAATCTCCCTATTGCCCAACTGCACCAAAATTCACTTAAAAGCGTTTTAGTTAACGGAGTAATAAAATGTATTGGCAGGTTAATTTAAAATGGGTTGCACCAACATTGGTAGGTGATTTTTCGAAAATGAGGAAACTTGGTGGCATCCCCGGATTTTTGTTCACCACTTCCGTCTCTTTCGTTAGAGTAAACGAGAGGAGAGCATATAAATCGAAAAATTTCAACGTTATCTTTGTCTTGCATTTTTAAGACGCCTTTAAAATTTATTTGGAACAAAATGGGACTTTGGTTTATTAGCTCTTTTAAAACTGAAAGTGGTTGGTGAAATTGAAAAATGTCATTTTAAGATTTATCAACCCAATAAATATTTAAAAGCGATTAGAGAAGCTGACCATAAGAGCCGACAGCTTTATTTTGGCGTGGAGGTATGTAACTAACATTTTGGATGCCGAAACCAGGAGCGATTGCTATCAACGTCAATTTCACAGAAATCGGTCGAAAAATAATAAACAAACAAAACTACGAAATATTAAGAGTATTCATCTAACGACGTAAAACGACGGAAACGATATACTTTTACGCCGTCGGAAACGAGCTGTCAAATTTTGTATGGGAAAGTTTTCCCTCGGAAGATATAAACTTTTATCACGAATGCGATGCCACTTTCCGCATGTAAGGATAAAAAAAAGTAAAGTAGCCATTTTTGTTGACATTTCACGAAGGCGGAAAAATTTAATTGCGAATTTTTCCCTTTAAGGGTAAGCGTTTTGCGTAGGAAATAGTTTTACAAATGTTCCAAATATTAAGAAAGTGAGAATGAAAACAAAAATTATATAAAAACAGATGATAAACAAAAATTCAAAGTAGCTCACTCAATATGTTTCATCGCCATTTTGTCCAGTTTTAAGATGAAAGTGACGTCATAATACGATTTATGCCAATTTACGTCAACAGTCAACATTTTTCATGGGGCGTTCATGAAAACGTATGAGGGAAAGATACTTTTTTACATCAAATGTGAATTTACGTCGTTAGATTAATACCTTTATTATGAATTTTTTGTCAAAACTGTGGAAGCGGCACTGAACACCGACGGACACAACGGATTCATTGTGTCCGTTGAACGTTTGCCATCGCGTCTTTTGTTTTGACGTTTCGCGTTGTGTTTTAATACGTTTAGTGTTTTGTTTTCTGTTGTAAAAAATTAAAATTTAATTTACCTGACTTAACAGCAACATATTAATATAAACATTTGATATCGGTTTCGGGAACGTAAATACCTTTCGAAAACCCAAAAATGATATAAAAATGTTGCCGTTAAGTTAGTGTAAAAGGGTGACTAAAAATAGCGTTTATTAATATCATATGTATTTAATGGGGCATATTCATAGACACTGTTTAAGTTGTTTTTAGAAAAACTCGAGTTTATCCTATTTAAATTACATTGCTTAAACCCAGACTAAGCAAAACTGTAGTTTAAAAACAACTATGAATACGCCCCAATATGTTTAATAACATAAAATAACGTATTAATGTTTAATAACAAATAAACTAACAAAAATATTAGTAAAAACAAGGTCGAAGGTCGAATTTCGACCACTGGCCGGTACTAGTTAGTATACATTATTATACAGACCTTGGTTTTTTTTAATTTTGAATTTTTTTTAAAACTTAGTAATCAAATTTAGCATGATCAACGCGATTCGTCAATAAAATGATTTATTTAACTGATTTGAATGGTGATAGTACAATGTACTTGTTATTATTTTGTTCTAAGAATTTTATCATTCAACAATCCATAACAAAATTTAACACTACCACTTTTAAAACAATCCCCACAAAACATATTTTTGTGGGGACATTAATAAAATCCAACCAACCAGAAATTTAAATTTTTTAAAAGTTCATTAATATTATTTCAAAACATTCATTCTAGTCGCACAACAGGACGCTGTCAAAACGTTTTCCTTCACAAAACGACAAAAACAAACCGTCTTCAAAACGCTGAAGAAAAACAACTGAACGAGAAACAAAATAAATCGCAAGCAAAGTCAAGTTTTTATAAAATTCCAACTGTTGTTAGTAATATTGGAAATTCATGCGAGTTTTTAAAAATATAACTTTTATTTAAAGAGATAACTTTGGAAAGAAAAAATAAATAAACCACAATAAAAGAGAATTCACCTTCGGATGCTATATCGGGACCCAACGGATTAAACCGCACCCGATTACCCACTGCCGCTTGTGCTGCCGTTATTAAATCCGAATATATACGATGACGACGAAGCTCTAATTCATCCCTGCCGACAGGCGTAACAGGTGGATCCATGAAGTTACTTTTAAAGAAATATTTTTAAATATGCAAAATAAAAAACATACATACATAGCTACGTATAGTATTGAGGAAGGTGTGTAAAAATTTTATGTAACCAAGCAAACAAGAAGAAACACTTTTTTTAGTTTTGTCTATGAAAACAAAATATATATATGTATAGGAATAAAGACGAAATTAGAGATAGAAAGACATTTTATGGAATTTATTTAGGGACATATTTGAAGGGAATCATTATTTGTTTTAGTTGACACTTTGGGGACTGTTTATTTGCCATTAAAAGAGACATGTTTAAATAAAAAGAGGGAGCATAAAGTAGCATGCAGTTTTTGTCAAATTTCTTAGAAATTCCCTGAATGTGGTTTTTTGTATGCAAAACATAAAAAAGCAAGAAACTGACAACGAGCAATTGTTCTATTTAGATTAGACTTGTTAAATAATTTAATGTTTTGTAATAAAATTGTTTAGTATATTATTTGCTTATAATAATGCAGTATGTATAAGCAAATATATTGCAAGGTAATACATATATCATAATTTTTTTTCTGCCAAATCATAATATAATTCTAAACATGAATTTCAATATAACATCAAAACCTAATACCCGAATGTAAAAATATTTTGTGGTAACTAACGAGTCAGATGGTATGTGCGTCCACTTAGGCATCTTTGGATAATATGCCCGTAAGTGAACACTTTGCAGCGGCGGATAAAACCGGGCACGGTTGTGGAGTTTTAACAGAAACGTGGTTCAAAAAAAAAAAAAAAGAATATTAAAATTCTTAATATGCTGCTTGCCGACGAGCAACAACCAGGGACCCATTACATCATCCCAACATGAGCGATGCGATGGATCGGGCAAACAAAGACTGAACAATTGAAAAATTATACGGGGCTTGTTGCAAAGAACTAATGTGATTTTGTCATTGAAAAAGAATACGGAAAGACATCTTAAACTACGACAAAATGCGCCGGACTAATTTCGTTAACTTTGGTTTGGAAATATGTTCACTTCTCATTATGTTTTGAATATAATATCCATCGCTTCGCACCTGACTTTGCATTACTTTTCTTAAAATTTAAAGTCTCAGCGCCTTCACTTCATTTCGGATATTAGCTTTAAGCTTTTGAATGGTTCTTTGTTTATTGGCATAAACCTTATTTTTCAGGTAGTCCCAAAGAAAAGAAATCTGAAAATTTGGGCGAAAGCCATTGGCAGTTCAGAAAAACAGGACCCAAAAATATTCCTCAGGAGAACCATAGTTGTACGAATACAGTGAGCTGTAGCTTCATCTTGTAGAAATCAAATTTCAGGACTGTTCTCAATCTCTGGCTTTAAAAAAACTTCAATTATTGCTCAGTATTGAATACCATCCACGCATTAACCGCTACTTTTGCTCGTCGTTTTCGGAATAAAAAATATGGTCCAATGATCCTTTCTGAGGTTATTCAACACCATAATGTGATTCTAAATCGATCCATTTGATGTTCAACATTTATTTTTGGATTTTGAATGCCCCATATTCTTCAATTTTGTTTATTCGCGTATCCAGTGAGGTAAAACAATTAACAATTCTTGAAAACGCAGAGCATACTGAATGCGTAATTGTGGATCATTTGACATCAGATTATAAATCAATTTAATCTTAAATAGAAAAACGTGTTACTATCGTAAAATTCTTTTCAAGGACCGCCTTTCGAAACAAAAGAAGTTTTGATATGATCTTTGTGCCTGAGTAAATGAATGTCGACTTTAATAAGGCTCTCATTATGGTTAGCGAATCGAACATTCGAATTAAAGCGAACGTTTAGAAAATTCAAGATTTCCTAATGTAAAAACAAAATGAGTGATTTTAAAAACGTTCGCTTCAAGTCGAACATTTGGTTCTTTGTTCTGCGCTGAGTCTTTCTATCATAAGTTTCCCAAGTTTATCAAAATTAATTCTATTTTTGGACCGTTAGAAAATGCATTGAGTAGAAACTTCGTAGTAGCAAGAGTTTATAATGGTACGTGGATCATCTGACCAGATCACTCAATCAGATTAATCACTTTGCAGTCACTGAGAGACTTACGAACAATTAAGACTCGAAAGCGAGGAAATGTTGCAAAGAAGTTTAAAAACTAACAACTGCAATCGGAAACCACGCGGATCGTATATCTCTCACAATCGCATCTTATAAAGTTAGCAAATTTTTCCATTAGAAACAGAAGGAACGAAAATGTATGTATAGTATTATGTCGAATTCCTTGGATTTTTTCAGATTTGATCGGTAAAGTTGCTTTTTGTCCTTGCCATGGATCATAGAATAATAAATAAATAGAACTCAGGAAGCTGCACCCACTTTTGTAAGAAGCTTTCAGCCTACGAAAGCTGCAAAAAAGTTTTGATGATTTTGAACTTTTCGCTTAAAAACAAATAAAAATTGGTTAAAGCAGATTGTTTAAATAAAATTATATAATTTGGAATTTAATTTGGTAATATTCAAGCTGAATAATTATTATTTATCCGGTTTTTATTTGTTTGTAGTGGAAGGTGGGGTACAATACAAGTTGATCAACTTGGCATATACAAATAGCCATACTTTGCACATCCATAAAATTATTTGAAACTTCGGCTCTGCATATAGTCCAGAATACCAACTTTGAAATAAAATAAAAAAAGTGGATACAAAAGTGAATATAACGTTTTATTGGTTCTTTCCAGTGCTGACTAACTAAAAATTACCAACAAAACACGACTGATTTTGTATTCAGCATTAGCAAACAATATAAAGATTTTGAAATAATCAATTCAAAATTAATCAAATAATATCCGGAAAGTAAAACTGTATTTTTTTTTAATTTAAAATCTAATAAGTATAATTAGTAAGAAGCATAGACACTTATTCCGCGTGCACAAACAACATTATGCAGAAAGAAACCTCATTTGTAATCTCAGTACATAACATTTTTACGCTTGTTCAATGCAACTTTTCTCCTAGGACACAACAACAACACATACATACATTTTGAGCCTCTTTTTCTTTTACCACAAAAATGCACACTCCTTTATGAATTAACTTGTTTTGTTTGTTTTTTATAACAACCATATTTGGAAATTCGTACTCACACATGTTGTTCCCATTTAGCTGAGAATGAATGAAGCAAAAATGAAAACCAAGTTAAGAGGTTTGAAAAAAGAAAAGAAATTTTACAACAGAATAAAGAAACATATCGCATTGTACCCATATAGACGAAAAAAAAAAATACGATAAGATTATGGTTAATGCTGTGTTTTTGCTAGAAATGAACGTTCTCAGGGTTGCTAAATACAAATTTAATTCAACTTTCAACAGCTGTGTTCTGCGTTCAAATGAAGAACTCACGGTAAAACACTAAACAGAATGTCAGTTCCATTTTCTATTTGTTGAAACCAGAATGATAAAAATTTGTTCTCGTTCGTATGGTACCACAGTTTTTGCAGACACTTAGGTGAATAAGATCTTGTCTATCAGCTTTATAAAATAAATGATCAAAAACAAATAATATTTAAGGGGCTTCTCATAGGAACATGTGATGTAAATTTAATATTGCATTCAGTTGAAAGCGACAACTCAACGCACGCAGCCCGTTCTATGGATTGTGCCTTTCACTTCAAATAAACTACTTAGTAGGACTATTCACAATAAAAAAAAACTCATTATAAATATTCACAACGGATCTCAGATATTATTTTCAATTAAATGACTTATAAATTATAACTTTGAAGGTATTTTTCGGAGAACTTTGGCATATATTTGCAGACGCATTGCGTCGCACATTAAGAGTATGCGTTTAATTCTATCGACAGTTTCTTCGATTAATGCATCGGAAGACATACCTTGATTGAAAATTCTTCGATTTCGTACGAATCTGAGAAAATTTTCTCCCCAACGGATACCATGATAAGGCTGAATATCTAAACGGTTTTCGAATTTATGTTTTCTGAAAGTCAGTCTATTTTCTCTTTTAACTTGTAAATTCAAATAACCGACAGCAACACTAAATAGACTGGGTTTGAACCTTGAAGATATCTTAAGAGTGATCCAGTTTCATCATAAGTATACTTTTTTAAGAATTTAAGAATTTTCAAACCAGATCAATAGAACAATTGTCGTGTATTTTTTTTTTTTTTTTTTTTGCACATAAACAAAACACGAGAAAGAAACCAAAAACGTATAAATTAAACAAAACTAAATACATAATACAGTTTGCGAATTGAGAAAAATTATTGTATTTATGTACAAATCATTATAGCGCTCCTCGTTAAACCACTCTGGCAGACCAAAGCGTCCTTGCATGCCGCCGCCTTCACTACCATTTTCCACATATGGCGCGCACATATTTTCACGCTTTTGTGGTGGCATCGAATCAGAAAACACCTCATCGTCATCTATCGATGGCAAATCAGGTGTTGATATTATCTCGGTGCTATTGTTTATATTGACCCGTTTCTTGATCGAAGATCTCGTCGAATTGTGACGTGACAAACAGCTTTTTGGTCGAACTTCATTGACAGTTGTCGCTGTCGTTGCTGTTGTGGATGTAGATGTTGTCGTTGTTGGCAACGGTGACCGTGGCAGTGATGGCAGCGTCGCCGACGGTGGCGATGATTCATCGTTACTACTCGACATTGACGCTGATGTTTGTTTTAAATGATTACTACAACTGGTAACAATGCTTTCACTCAAGCAATAATTGTCACTATTCTTAGGCACAAGATATGTGGTGTGTTTGTGATTGGTATCCTGAAGGCTGTCTGTGTCATTTGCAGACGTTACTGAAAATTAAATAGAAAATAATATACATACATACATAGATACAAAGAGAGTGCTAGAAAGTGCATTAGATTAAGTGGATTGTTAGTGTGTCAATAGAAGAAAATGCATATTTTAATTTTTTCTCTGTACCAGTTCCATCTATTTTATCCTCTAGGTCCTGTGCTGCTGCATCTGTCGTTGATATGGAGGTTGTCGTTTCATTCGAACTTGGATTATTGTTCTCTTGAATCGATCCACTCATTCGTCGGTGTCGTCCGTCGCTTGGCAGATTTTTCACTTCATTTTCACTATTTAATTGCTCATCACTGTCGTTGTTGCCACTCACATCACAACTGATGGGTGGTGGTGGCAGGGTTTGTGGGTCTATATTCGTTGTCGTTTCATTGTTTTCCTCCTGCTCTTTTGTATCCTCTTCATCACCGGCGACTTGTTTATCGATTGCTCCTTCTTCTTTATTGTTTTCTGAGGCAGCATCAGTTGTTGCAGCAGCTTTTTGTTTATCTTTTTTAGATGTTTTGGTATCTTTTTTCGCATTATTATTAGCACATCGACAACACGAAAACATGTTTAAGTACAGAAACACCCGTCTTGTTCTTCTTCCTTATTTGAACGAACGTTCCCAAGGGGCTATTTAACACACGCACTTAGGTATACATTTACATATCTATAGAAATGGTTTATTTTTATATTTCATTTATATTGCACTTAGGTACATAATATAATTCTGGTAGGTATAACACGTTTTTTGGAGTGCCCAAGCGACACTGTATAACCTGAATATATGAGATCTGTTGTGGTTTTCAATAGAAAGAAAAGGTTAGTAATGTTCTAACCTGACGTTAATTTCTGTACCTACTTCGTTTTTTAGTTTATTACTTTTTTTCATCAGACTGTCTATATAAAGAAATTAATGTCAAATGTTAATGAAATATGTGATATTACGGTGATTTGAGCAGATTTCTGTTAATAGTCAATGGTATCGGAAGAAGAAAATGATATGATTATGATTGTCAAAGAAACCCGTACAAATCTGACGTAACGTCCTAAAAGATAAATAAATATACCAACAATCGTTTGACATTTTGACCTTTGTAAACCTTTTTTAATCCATTGACATCCTAACTATCCTTCAATAGATTTTGACAATGTTAAACTAGACAGAGAGAAAACAAACCATATTTAGACGTGTATATATGATTTAGTTCAATCTGTCAATCTAACAATAGCATTTTTTTTTTGAGAACAAAATAAAATGTCAACATTTCAAGATATTCAAGGGTTTTCTAATAATTCCTAGAATTCAAAAATCTGGAACTTGACAGCTGGGAAAACAATTATATATCAACTGTCAAAAAATATCACTTCACCGGTGCATTAAACCGTTTTCCTTACGTTTCACTCAAGAAGACATACTTCAAGTTCTAAAAGAGCTGTTGAATTTACTTCCTGCTGAATAACGACATATTCTCTAAGCTGAAAAAATAGATAAATACATATATAAAAACTTATTGTAACGGTAGAAGAGATTAAGGTGCATACTTGCAGGTGCATTTCTTCTTCATTGCTCCGAGCAGTCAATGAAAAACCAAATCATATTGTCAAAATTTTTTACAACCTTTACGGAACGTCAGTAAGCCATTGTTCCCATAACATTTCTAAAAATCAAAATGTGGAGAATTGAACGTAGGCAAAGGGGAAGAAGAAATGTTCAGTCTGAAAATGCTCCCATCTAATGATTTGTCAAAATCAAACAGCTTGAATTTAAAGTAAACCATTTCAAATGATTTAAGCGAAATTAAATCAAGTTACCCTGCGAAAAAAGTACCACCATTAAACTTTATGAATCATTCGAAATGTTGACATACACCGATCCCTCTAAAAACTCAAAGCGGAAAAAACAATAGATCTCCTGGAGCTGATGGCTTGCCAATCGAATTATTAAACTACCACACTGCAGATTAATTGTTAGCTTAAGCATTGTGTGAACTATCTACAAAAAAAAGCCTTCTTGTTTGCACCAATAATTTATGGGTTGGCTACGACCGCATACTAAAATCTTGTCTTTAAAATTCCGCATTTCAGATTCTATGTATTCTGACATAGTTATAAGTCTGAATCATAAAAACGCAGTTAAATAAAGTGACAGAGAAATAATAATGCAAGTGTTTCATTTGGATTAATTTTTATTTAAAAGTGGTGTCTTGCTTTGAAAGGGTAATCCTACTAAGAAGTATCTTGAATAAATAATATTAATCTTTGGTTTAGTATTTCAGTGAGTTTTAATGTGCACTTCTATTTTAATACAAACAATAAATGACCCTTTCAAATAAACCCTTGTCTGACCTACATTTACTTTATTAAAGAAATATTATTTGCAGGGTTTGTATACATTCTCTGTTTGTTGGTGCCACACAAAAGTACATTTTGAAAAGGATCTCTCGTATTTGTATTGAAGGAGCATAAAAATGAACACAAAGCAAATAAAAATCTCACAAGTGCGAAGCATCCCTGACTTTCTTTGAATTTAGTGAAGAATGAACTGTTTTCCCAGAAAGAAAACAATTCAATACTTGCATTAAATCAGACAAAAAAACACATAATTTGATTTGGTTTATGTAGCTGCTTTCGTAGTTAATATATTTATGAACCTTTACTAGCACAACAAATCAAAATAGACAAACAAATTAACTATCTTCCTGTATATTTTGAGTTTATCCGCTTTAATTTTTATTAAGTTTTTTGATGCGTAATTAGGTCAATTGAAAGGATTTATTAGCGCTCCCTCTTTTAGCATGGGTGAGCCCCAAATAAAGAATACGTTTCAATTGCGGAGTATCAAAATAGGGAAGATTACAAGAGCGTTCTAAAAAGGAGTGTTAGGGTTACAATTAATATCATCATTATGTGAAAATACGGGAAACTAGAATTCACGTTTTTTTGTTTCCTTTGCATCAGCGGTAAGCAGCGAGCGATAAAGTTATTCACTATCACTGTCTTGCAGCATAGGCATAAATCAATATTCCAATAAAGAAGATAAACAATTTGATTACAATTTGGTTTTAAAGAAAAAACTAATTCGTTTGTCAGTAGAGCGCCTTAACTACAGGCAAGCGCGAGAAATCTCTAGGTTGGATCTAAACTGTATCTAAATGAAACTGTAAGCTGTGTAGTTGGGCACAATAATATTGGATAATAATAATCAGTTGGGGTCTCATATAATAATGTCACTTGATTGACTCAACTTTTTCGCCGAAAAGGATACAAATTAAATAAATATGATTAATTTCCTCAAAGTCGGAAATATATTAAAAATAAGACATCAGCCTTCATGAGCGTCTTTTAGAACCCTTCGAGAAATCATTAGCCGAAAAACAATAAACTATAATTCTCGAATGAAATAACGAAACCATGGATCCTATTGAAATATTTTGAGTATAAGAAATAGGAAAGACAAAAAGATGACATATCCAAGAACTCAGACGGTCATATATAATGCGAATGAAAACATCAACAAGCTGAAAACCGGTTAAGTCTAGCAGTAAAGAACTTTTTTTTTATTTACAGACTTTACATCACACTTATTCTTCAAGCTCTTACTAGTACAACCAATGAACTACGAGTCATTTAACCAATTTAATAAAAAAAAAATACTTGCAGTCCTACAAAATAGCCACTTAAGCAGGTGAAGATTTTTCGCATCAAACATTTCTTTCATTCACGTCAAAAACTACGAAGTCAATAGAACATAATTTACGCTCCTTGTATTTTTAAGTACCTATTTACATAAAACAACCTGTTTTTTTTATTACCATTGTAAAAAAAGATATAAGGGGAAAAAATATGTGAATGTTCTTTTCATACATAATGAAACTCTTCTTTACGTACTTTTATATTACTATTTTTCCGATGCGACCTTTGGGCGTTAATATTTAAGCTTTCGTTGACCTTTTTCATGGCAAGATTATAAATGAGAAATGTTGACTATAGTATACATTGATGTGCATATACATACATATATATGTATAAATAAGACCGAGTGTATTTCGGGCTTCCTTGAATTTCTTGTATACATTTTTATTTTATTACTTTTAGTTTTTGAAGGAGTAGAAAACCAACAAATTTAATATTCTTCAAAATGTATGGGTTGTTCACATATGATGCACATCAGCACAGTAATCGACATTCTCTAACACATTGACATCATCAACTTGAGTCAACATCATAAAACGATAATGAATATTAAATGAAGTATATGCAATGGTTGATACATGCATTCACGAATAGAAGAAGGAAAACTGCATGGTGATGCTCTCCGTCATGAAATGCATATTATTTTGTATGCAAAAAATGTGTTGAATGCTTTTAAGTTTGGTCGACTTTAAGACTCATTGATGTGCAGCAGTGGTAAACATTGCATTTAATGCACTTGGCTAGACTTCATTCGTGAAAGGATAGTTTAGAAGCGAGGACATTGACCTGATGGCTTATTGTGATATATACAATATACATATGTACCTACGTAGTATAATAACTTAGTTTACATTAATATCAGATCAAAGATCCATGCACATTCCACCAACTTAAAAATCAAAAATTGAGCAAAATTCGTTCAATTTGCAGAAAAATCCAGCTTAGCTTTAACATCTCGAAATGGTTATCTTATCATGAATCACAAGAACAAAGTGCCCGGACTTTACAGATTGATTGTTGTCATATTCGAGTGGACGTTCCTAGGGCCCTCCGAGTGAAAAAAACGTTCCTAAATTGGTGGATTGGTTGTTCGGAGGGATGTTTGGGAGTGCTAATTTGCATTCCTGAATTGGTTTGGGAGTGTTGGGAGTGCTGTCACAATTTACTACCACAATTTACTACGTCAAAGCCATATAAAAAAAACGCGCAGTGTGTTTTCATTTCATTTTTATATTTCAAGAACTTAAATAATAAGTGTATATAAGGAACAAATATTGAAAAAAACACTTTTTAACTCGTTTTTGCTTCGTTTGAGGTTACAAAAATAAATGTAAGTAATCTTTGGTCAACTACCAAATGTAAAATTGAAAAAGGGAGTGTTGTTAATGATCCATTGGATTCATATTTCCCTCCTCTTCGGATTGAAACCACTCGAATATGACATATGTATGTGTCTGTTGACGTGCTGTCAACACGAATCCACAAACAAAAAAAAAAGTCTTGATAGATTCAGGAATGTGGTATTTTGACGTTTGATAATATACAACCGATTAAGAAATATTAAATAATATACAAACATTTAAAGGTTATTGCATATTGATCTACATCTCGATGGAGACAAAATATAACACATTAGTTATTTTATTACTCTTCCGAGTGTTTTATTGCGATCATTCGAACGCGTAAATAAAGTTATGTTTAAATTTGCGGCATCTACCTATTTCTATATTGATTGATATTTCCTCTTAAATAAACTTGGGACAAAACATCTGAAAAAAGTCCAGACAACCCGAAGCAAGGATTACTATTAAAAATCTTTGTAACGTATACCATAATTAATGTAACCACGAAAAGCATAAGGATAATGCAAACAAGTTTGGCAACGAAAAGAATTGGACCCTAAAATTATAAATTGAATAAAAGGAAAGCTCCAACAAAAGAAAAGCCAAAGATCAAAATACCTTTTTTGGTAAAGTCCAACATTACTTCAATCATAAATTTGAAAAAAAAAAAACGCCTAGGTATAATGAACAAAATTTAATTATCTTTATTACATGATATCCTTTAAGCCAAATATACTAAGCAAATAGAAACACAATTATAACCACAAACAGCTTTGTATTTATCAAAAAACTTCAAAGCAAAAGAAAAAACACAACTAAATTGTCAAAAAAGTAATTTAACATCATTATCATTTAAGGATCTAATAAGGAAAAAAAGCTAGTACCAAGAACATTTTGTGTGAACGACCTTATGATGTGAGACTTTCATAAAAAATGAGGGAGGAATAATTCAAAGATCAAAACAAATCCCATCAAAATAAAAAATATATAGGTTGGTAGGTACCAGCACCAGCTAGATTTAGGTCAACTGAAACCTGGAACACATATACATAACACAGTGTCGCACAATAACACACCCCAAAAACGTGTATACTAAAAATTATTTTATCTCAATACATCAGAGAATATTATTGGTTAGTTTTACAGTCTTTATAAGCACTCTATCACAAAATACACACCCACGATTAAGGATACCAAATTCAGCTATCAATTCGAAGAATACTTTTTAATCAATTAGAAACGAAATTTTATTTACTGTCTATATAGATTTAATTAAATTGAAACAACCGTGATGTCTTCGCGTACCATGAATCACTTTAAACACTGCTGTGCAAACGAAGTACAGCTTCCGTGGAGGAAGTTAAGTCGCGAACTAAATGAGAATTCCACATCAGAGTTTATATTTTGCTCCTCCGTCATACTCGCAATCGCACGTTGTACGTTTGACATTAAAATTACCGGCTCTCATTGGAGATAGAGTTCAAGACTTCAAGACGCACAACAAAAATATATTTTACTATGAAAAAAAAACAGCAGAAGCCAGTGAGTTGAGAGCGAGAGGAGTACAATTCGGAGAATTGAAGTTAACAAAACAACGATGACCAAACGAAGAATCATAGAAATTCGTTAAATTTTGATTAAAAAAAAAAGTTGTATAGATGGAGAAAACTCTGCGACCTGGTACTCTTTCTCTTGATAAATAACTTGTCACTCTCTATAGAATAGATTGTATAACAAGCATAATATCTTTAATCCGGTTTCATAAAAGGCACATGCGCGGTAAATAGAAGGACACATAACTTCTAACACATGCATTGTGCGTATCCTGTTTTTGTTTTTTACAACTACCAACCCATTTTGTACTATTCATATTATTACTCTTGCTCTGGGTGTCCCTGGTTATAGTGTACAAGAAGCACTCATGCTTTTCTAACTATTAAATACTAAACTTGTTTTTATTTAAAACAATTATACAACATTTGAAAAGTAAAATCATACCTATGTATAATACACATTAAACCGAAAAAATTGATGGTTGTAGGCTAGCGCAATCGCAAAGAACCACACCTTAAATGATCCATCATCAACAGATTGATTTAAATATGCGGTCTGTTTCTGGTTTCATCGAAATATTGGCGGGAAGAGGAAAATTCTTCATAATCCTAAAAACCTTTCTATTCACTAGAGCTTAATGCTAAGCGTTGTTATCTGTCACAAAACGTGAGAAGAATATTTAACAACAACCTATTAAGATTAATACTGTAAACTGTCGTTTATCGAGATTTTCTTTTATTAAAGGTTTTGTTGTTACCGTTCTTTTTTTTTTAATTACATAAGCTAAGGGATGTCTCGTCTCAGTTCTCAGATTGAGAAAATAGATAGAACACAAATGTGACGTGATTTTATAAATGATAAACAAATTTATGGCAAAAGTTGAATTATATTTAGAACATTAGAGGGTTTCTAAAATGAAATACAAATTTAGAAAGCAAATTATTATTATTATTTCCTAAATAAGATTGAACAGGGGTTGAATTCCGCAAGCGTGAGTATTTCATATTAACTCACTCTCACCCTTACGCCTAGTGTACCCGAATGTTTCTTGAGCAGACGTGCGTTTGAGAGCACTGACTAACTGTTTGTGCTTTGCCTAATGATCTGAATTTATTTTGAGAATTGTTTTTAGTATATTTTTGTTATTTTCAGTGCACGATATTCTGGAATATGGTGAGAAAATTTATTTAAGACTGCGGGAACAATTTGTCAAAACTGACTCCAAACTGACTAAAGCCCCAGATATGATAAAAATGGGGATAAGAATGAGCTGTTAAAGAGTATTCATATGAGAGCGATCAACCACGAATGGACGATATATTTTTAATTTAATGATACATTTTTTTTCCACGAACAAGCACCGTCAACCAAAAACAAAACAAAAACAAGAATTTGTTCGACGGTAGTCGCGCGCGAACAATTTATTAGTTAGGATGTGGATGGTATTTGGAAACCGAATAAAGCTTGACACCTTGTAGCCCGTCACTTGCCATACGAATTTGGGCTATCTTATTTTAGCCGACCACAAAAAAAAGTCGGTATTATGATAGACCGAATCAAAATGTACGTTTTATTTTTCAAAGTTCTGAATCGATTGGCAGAGGAGATATTCACCTTCAAAGTATCTCACAAATGCACTTATCCAACACTTAAACAAGGTGATTCGCATAAAATGAGAAAACAAAGTACACCCGGAATGTCTACAAATTCATCTAAGGCATATTCGAGCAACCCCTGATCTCTTGAAAATTTTAGCCTGGTCTTTTTATGATTCTGCTTCAACATCGGCTTCTTCATCATTTTGGTGTAACTAAGGTTGGGATTCATCATTAGCACTTGCTCCACTCTTCCTTATGATGTTGGTATAACCCCGAATATTCCTTAGATGAATTTGGACACATTTCGGCGGATGAGAACTTTGTGTTTCAGAAAGACGATGCTCCTACTCACGAGGAATGGGAGAAGATCGACAGAAAATATCTGCAGAACTTGAATAGAATTTTTGAAGTTATTCTGAATCAAGACAATTTCAAATATCGTAGTCTATTACAAATATCATGGTATACATTTTTTGGTCAAGTGTTTTTCAAGTTTTAAATAACTTTAAAATAACTGTTTTTGTTAATTCAATATTTTAAAAACCTGTAGACGATGCATTGCATTGGACAGCTTCTATGTCCAATGCAATGCATCGTCTATACCCCCCTATTACGGTTGTCAAATATCAATACAATAATTGATGTTTATCAACAAAATTGATCCATCGGTATTATCATAGTCAATTATCAAACGTTTTGATAAACTGTGAGTGCCACTCAGATTTGAGATCTATTGTGATCTGTTTTATTGACCAGCTTGGTATTATCACACATATGAGAAGAAAATAAAACTGTAACGTCAAACAAAATGACCGTTCACAAGAGAATTTTGTATATCATTAACAATAGATACAAAATTTATCAAACGACAATCATAATACCAAAATTTTATTTGATTGATAAATATTATAGTTTATCAAAGTATTGATCTTGATATTGTGGACGTAGGGGTGTAAAAATTAAATTTTGTATGGGGACAATAAACCTGTTTAGTTCTAAAAAGTTGCATACCTCCTTTTTTTAGCAATTTTTTCGAAAACCGTTACAACGATTTTGAAATTAGTTTTTCTAATTCTTAGTAAAAAAAAATTACATACTTTGATTTTGGATTGAATTTTTGTAAGATATGAATTTAGAGCTTAAAACAAAATTTCATAAAATTTGTTCGTATAATCCTCTTTCTATTTTAATTTATTTTAAATTTTCAAGAACAATTTCATCACACAATATTATCACGCCCTCAGGTAACTTGCCACAAGAGGAAGTTTGTGTGATTCAATCGTGCTATGACTTCTTCTGTACTTGAGAGCGCAAACAATTTCAGGGGAAGAATTTGGTTTCACATTCTTACAGTCGTAAAAGTGCTCTTCTTATAAAACTCCGGTGGTCCGAATAATATTTCTCCTATCTCATAGAATAATGCTATGAGCTGAGTAATATATTGCAAGACATTTTTCATAGAATACTATTTGCGGTCTCAATAGGCAATTTTAATAGAATGCTATCTTGCATTCTATGTAATCTAGATCGTGGAGACACCGTGTTAAAAAGGCGAATGTTTTTTTCCTTAAATAATCGACTAATTGCTGGTGGTAAACAATCAGCTCAAGAAATAGGTATTTTGAAGAATGAAAGCTATTTAATGACCGGCAGTACTTACGACTTTGGTAGCAATAGGTCCACTCCACTGGTGATCAGATGGATCATCTCACCGAAAAGTGAAACCAATCTACATTATATCGTTTTATTGCGCATGATACTTATTTCAACAGCATTCGATAGAGTTTATTATCAAGCTTTTTTGTTGAAAATGTATTTTCGGTATTGATGAATTTTTCAATATAAAAAAAGTTTTCATCTGCATAGTCATACATTTTCATTTTATTTTTAGGGTCTTATTTCATTGAGAAATTTTTTTTAAGTAGAAACTCTTCGTTCATAACGTACACAAAAATAATTAAGAATGGTAACACTATGTTGCATAGGTCATTTAACCCACTGGCTACCCATTCAGTATGCCCCTGAGAAACGACAAGAAAATAAGAAATAAAAGAAATCAAAAAGTAGCTAGAGCTACCTACCTACGTCTCTACGTTGCAATTGCAACAAAACGCAACCTTGATATTGAATACTTCCCAGAAACGACTTTGAAATAAAAATTTGTCTATAAATATATTTCACACAATCACACTGCAAATAGAAATTGCAGAAGTTAGAGAACACTGAACTAGAGACAGTAGAGAAATCAATGAATAGGAGCATAAAATATATTATAACAACCAAGTTATCCATTGCAATACCTATCATTTCAACAGCAAATAAATTTATTACTATATTTATTTAATTGGCAAATAAGTTATTACTTAATTATCTTGTAATAGATTCTAGAATAGTTTTTTTTTTCCAAAATACACAAATTGGAAAGTTTTCTGATTTTAGTTGCCCAACATTATTAAGTTATGGTATAATAATAAATAAGCATGAATTTAAAATTGAAAAAAAAACAACAAAAAATGAATCTAAAAATAAATTTATGTGAGAAAACAGTTTGCGGGTTGTTTAATTTTTTTGTTTGTTGGTTCATGGTGACTTGTTATGACTCACATTCAAGCTTATTCTTTTTAAATTTATTAAAAAGATTTTATCTATGTATGATAAATTTTTTCCACTATGGAATTAACACGTAATCTACAAGACTTTTACTTGATTATACCGGCGTTTTACTTTATGAACTCGATTGCATTATCTATTGGGATGGGCTGGGTTTGGGTTCATATTTGTTTCCTGTTCTGACTAGGTATTTATAAACAAATTTTATCTAAAAAAAAAGAAACTGCCATGGCTACGGGGTGAAATTTCTTATAGATACGTTTTTTTTTTAATTTCGTAGGCCAATTTTACGTAGAATTTTCTTTATGCTTACCCTTTTTAAATATAAATTTCGCACTGAAAATGAATTTATGTTTTAAATTGTTCTATATAATTTTCACTTTTATGATAAATCTTTATCAACAAACAGAAAAGAAATTTTTATTAGACTGATTCACTTCACGCAGGAGATTTCTCATCGGAACAATACAAAAAAGTGGTTTGTTGGTTTTAATTTTTGCAAACGAAATAAATAAAATGATGGTAATGGAGGGTGTGTTGGTGTTGAAAGCAAAACGAAATTATTGACATTTTTCTTTGTGTTTTAAGTATATAAAGACTATGGTATATAAATAAAAAGCAGCTGTCAAGCCTGTAATCTGGTACAATTATTGATAGAGATGGGCTACAAGTAAATATTCTAGGTAAGAGATTAACATAGAAAAAGGTAATAGTAAATCGGCCTGTACCACCTAGTCCTGAATCTATGGCTTTTTTCTTTTTTCCTATTTGTGAACATTTAAAGCTAAAATATGCAGCTGAAGTTAAACGAAAAATCCCATAGAAAAATGACGCAGCTCCACGGTGAAACGGTAGATAACCGATTCAAATCTCCACGACTATATCTACACTCTTTTCGACCAAAAAATAATTGACCTGGACATTAATTGCTCGCGAAATTTTAATTGATTATGCATGTAATTGCGATTATGAAGTCTTCAGTATTCATATTTTTAGCGTCCGGTACAAAGTCTTTATCAAAGACTAATGTACTTGACGAACTGACTCTCTCAGCTTCACTTTGGGTTTATACAGAGATAGCCATTTAAGAAAGGCACTTTGAAGATAAAACTTATACAACACTTGTACAAATATGATATAATTATTGGTCTATTCGTGGACTGTGACTTAGTAGATTTAGAAGAGATTGTCACTGTCTAGCGCACCTAGACTAGACGCAGCCATAGTTTGCAAGTCCATATAGACTTGTGTGAAAAAACCACAACAGTCGTAAAAGTAATACAAAGACACACGTAAATACAAAAACAACTTCAAAATAACTTGTACAAGCTCTAACAATATTTTTTTTATCAACACTCGACATCTTTAAAACACGAACTGCAACAAAAGCAACCTTCTTTCATTTCTTCTGTCAGTTCAACTTTTTTCAACTCAACTCAACTCCTCAATCTTTGAACTCATGTGTTGAAATACCTGGGTTGGAATTTCGTTTCAACTAAAACTCGATCTTCTCACGATATTTATCGGGACTTTAGCTAAGTCCATATCATAGAATAATAAATAATCGCATATGTAGTGAAAAGTACGATTGTTTCACGAGCTTATGAATGTATTCAAGTAGCTGGTACCTAGTGATAACAAACAAAAAACAAAGCAACATGGGGGTCACTTCTAAAATAAGCTATCCGAAAATATCGGAAAACACGATATTTATAAATAGAACTTGGGTTCAAATAAACAAGATAACATAGAAGTGAGAAATGTTATACAGGGTGAGTCATGAGCAATGCGACAAAATGCTAGGGCGTGTAGGTTGCGTTGAGACAAGAAAAAATCGTATGGGAGGGGGGGTCTATTCCCTTCTGTTTAGCCGGGAGGGGCAATTTTCGAAAAAACTGACTTAAAATGGGAAAAAAATTATTTAAAATCAACGGCTTCATTCACAATGCTGTGCGATACGTTTTTGAAAAGCCAATAACTTTTTATTTCATTCTGTGTTCAAATAAATCTATTCTAAGAAATAGTTTTTGAAATATTAATTTTCAAAGTCAAAATTTTGAAAAAAAAAATTGAAAAAAAAATTTCAAATTCATTTTTTTCAAAATTTTACGTAATTAAGTGCTAATTTTAATTTCAAAATTCAATGCTGTTATTAATTTTAAGTCTAAATAAGAAAACCGGATGCAAAAATTTTATGTCGTTCTCAAGAAATTAAAAAAAAACCAAAACCACCTTTTTCTAAGAAAAACATTTATTTTTATTGTATCGAAGCAATTTAAGAAGCATTAATCTTAGTTTTTTTAGTTTTTTTTATTCCTTTTATTTTTACTGTTTTTTATTGGAAGTACTTATAAAAAATTCTCGATATGATCTCCATTGTTTAGAAGGCATTGATTATAACTCCTTGTGATGGCTTCACATAAGTTTATGCTTGACAAATTTTCCTGCAATTTGACTCCAGCGACTTCAATTCGTTCCTTCAGTTGTTCCAATGATACTATTTCCACTTCGTAATTCGTAAACATAATTCTTCATAAATCCCCATGCATAGAAATCTAGGGGAGTTAAATCTGGTGACCTAGGCGGCCATTCCGTTGGGCCCCTTCTTCCGATCCAACGGTCACTAAAATGATCATCCAGCCAGTTTCTCACCTGTAAGCTATAGTGTGCTGGAGCACCATCTTGTTGGTAGATTAAAGTATCTGCTATAACCGCAATGGAACGCTGTCTAATAAATCGGGTAAAAGGTCTCGTAGGAATTGCAGGTATGATTCTCCATTAATAATGGAATTCAAAAACCGGGGCCCGATCACAGTGTGTCCAACAATACCAAGCCAAACATTACAACTAAAGCGGTGTTGTGATTTGTTTTGTTTTTTTTTGTGTGGATTGGCGCTCCTCCAATAATGTAAATTGTGGAAGTTAGTAACCCCATCCCTAGTAAACTGTGCTTCATCCGTCCAGAATATTCTTCTAAAATAGTTTTGTTCGGTTTCATTTCTAAGTAGTAATGTTCTACAAAATTCGGTTCTCAATAACTTGTCGTTTGAGGTGAGTTCCTGAACAGGCGTAAAGTGGTACGGGTGTAAATTTTCCGCCCGAAGTACTCGACATGCTCTAGATTGGGACACTCCAAGCATAGTGGATATCCTTCTTGTACTGACGGAGGGATTATTTCGGACTAAATCCAGAATTCTTTCATCTAAGATTCTTGACTCATCAGAAACTGGCCTTTCGCTTCTTCGATGCTCCAGCACTCCATGATCTCTTAGACGTCGGTGGATTCTTGGAAACGTGCTATGATGGGGACACCTCCTATCGGGATATCTTTCAGCGTACAGTCTTTCGGCTTCACGACTTCGACCATTAGCTAAACCGTAGCAGAAATGCATGTCCGTTAATTCTTCTCGGGTGTATGAGCTTGACATCGTTACGTGTTAATGAGTTAATATTCAAATTTGAAATAATTACTAAGCAAAACTGCAATGCCTTTTATTTATCTTGCGTTGCAATTTTCTTTTTTTTTTTCATTAAAAAAAATGCGGTTTTATTGTCCCTATTGTCCCCATAACAGGTAGAACCCATGGGCTGCGGGCAGGCCAAGGCAAAAATATTGACAGGTCAGTTTTCAGAAGTTATCAATGAAAATAATATTAATCCAGGGTTATTCCAATACTATTTAATTTTATTACGTTCTCATAAAACTCCAATTAAAAAAAAAGTAAAAAAAACTAAGATTAATGCTAAATAAATAAATAAATTGCTTCGTTACAATAAAAATAAATGTTTTTCTTAGAAAAAGGTGGTTTTGGTTTTTTTTTAATTTCTTGAGAACGACATAAAATGTTTGCATCCGGTTTTCTTATTTAGACTTAAAATTAATAACAGCATTGAAT
The DNA here is from genome assembly GCA_951217065.1 of Baccha elongata. Taxonomy (NCBI): domain Eukaryota; kingdom Metazoa; phylum Arthropoda; class Insecta; order Diptera; family Syrphidae; genus Baccha; species Baccha elongata. The sequence goes on from OX578272.1 coordinate 212,262,096, forward strand.
TTTGAAATTAAAATTAGCACTTAATTACGTAAAATTTTGAAAAAAATGAATTTGAAATTTTTTTTTCAATTTTTTTTTTCAAAATTTTGACTTTGAAAATTAATATTTCAAAAACTATTTCTTAGAATAGATTTATTTAAACACAGAATGAAAGAAAAAGTTATTGGCTTTTCAAAAACGTACCGCACAGCATTGTGAATGAAGCCGTTGATTTTAAATAATTTTTTTCCCATTTTAAGTCAGTTTTTTCGAAAATTGCCCCTCACGGCTAAACGGAGGGGAATAGACCCCCCCTCCCATACGATTTTTTTCTTGTCTCAACGCAACCTACACGCCCTAGCATTTTGTCGCATTGCTCATGACTCACCCTGTATATATGTATATATACTAAAAAGTATTTTATATTTTCATTATATTATTTATTTTTGCTTTTCTTAATATGTTAATATCAAATCACATGGAAATTTTTTTTTGAATGTTTAATTTTACAATACACAATCATTCTATCTATCTTACTCTAGCTGAGCTCATAACACACACATGAAAGGAATACTTTAACATGAGAATCATTTACTGTAGTGTATGTGAGTTAATTTTTGATTCGCTTTGTGAAAATGAATACCTGTGAGCATTTTTTTTTTATTTTATTATTCTTGTCTTGCATATTTCATACTTCAAATAATTTATCAAATTCTAAAGTAGATACAAAAAAGAATAGCTAGGCGAATGTGTGTGAATACTGTATTAGGAAATGTATGTTTCAAGTGGCTCATGAGCTACTTAATGCAGTTCTCTGTTTGGTCCATATAGGCTTACTGCGTTACCGATACATGTGGTTATATGGGAACGTCGGCAATGATGTAGGCTAATTTCCAATGTCGTTTTTTCACACAAGTCTATATGCACTTCCAAAAAAAAAGGCTGTTATTTCGAGAACATGTCACACTTACAAAAATTGAATCAGTGCACTATTCAATGCAATCCTTCCCAGTAATCAAACAGTGTACTCAATGCTCAACATATTCACCCACGAAAACATTGAAAAATTAATAACTACTTCAAAAACAATAACAAGTCGTGTTTCGGCGTCTATTGATTAGCCAGCTCAGTAAAATTTTACATGTTAATCCCAACAAAAACCGAAAGTGTGTATAAATAAGTCAGCAATCAAAAGTTAATATAAGCCGTGTTTTTTTGCAATTCCATATAAACTCAAAAATAATTGCTTCAAGAGTAAAAAAAAACAAGTCGATAGTAACGACATCCTACGAGCAGTATTTGAAACTTAGTCAAACAAAAATTCGTGCCAAAATTACTTATTATATTTTCTGTACTTTAAAGGGCTGTATCTTTGGTTTCCAGACATTTCCGGTAGCCATAATTGTCATTCATTAATGAGTGCCTCTGAAGTAATAAGTTCAGAAGCGCCAAAATAATGGCCTTAAATCGGTCGCTTGCTCTCGAAAGTCTAGAAAGACTACCAGTAGCTAGGCTCTTATTTTTTTCTCTTTTTTATAATTTAAATTATATGTAAATAAATAATTATAATAATAATAATATTATTTCGAGAACTAAACATTAACGCAATATTTTGACATGTAAAACATATGGGCAAGTTTATGCGAATTGGATAAAAGTCTTAATTGGAGAAAAAGATACACATCTTACGCATGTTGTTGAAATTACCGTTAGTTACTTACAGAGTTTTCAGGGGCCATCTACTACCCCTCATTTTTCCCAGAGATATTTTTCTAAAAACAATAAAAGAAAAAAATTACTAAAAATAAACGGTAATACTTACAAGGTCATGTATTACTTTTTTGTAAAGCCAGAAATCTCTTCTTTTATTTTATATAAATAAATTAAGTTATATAAGTAAATAAAGTTTTTTTTAGTGAACCGTTTTTGAAAAAAACATAATTTTTACTAAGTTTTGAAATTTTTTTTTAAACATTAGGTACGTAGGTAAATTACTGTTTTCGTTTCCAAAATATTATGCTCTTATGAATTTGTCAAAAACAGAAAACTGGTTGTTCAGATGTTTTGTACTTTAAAAAAAATAGAAATAACTATTAACACTTTTTTTAATTTACAGGATAAATTGCTCAAAATTCGTGAAATGAATAACAAAATACGAAGTTCTTATATAATACATATTCTAGCAGAGAAGTATATGTTCTTCAAGATTGTGAAGAGTCGAGTTCTAAAATGTAACATCGACCCTACAACTCGAGTTTAAGACCCCTGTGGGATCCCGGCGCAACGGTTCTGATGAGTTTAACTGAAATTAAAATCCTTGTGCAGTGAAATAAATTTCCATCATTGAAAAAACAAGTCATTTTTTCAATCAAATTTAACTCAAATTTAACAAAAAGTTCAATAAACGAAATGAACCTTCATTTAAGTATCAATGTAAACCAACATTGTCGAATCATCTCTCTTAAAATTTAAACACAAAATGTTCAATGATGCGTTTCAATGACAGTTATAACTTAAATTTTGGTAGTTATACCTACATGCTAGCACGTAAAAAATATTTCTCTCAAATACCGCAATTATATTAACTACCAGCTGTTACCCGGCGCGTTGCTCCGCAGACAAAGTCCAGTCAAAATGGGTCCATCTTTTCTCGTCGTCGCGTATTTCCATATAAATAAGAATTTTCAAAAAATCTACCCCAGCGCCATCTAGGAGATAATTCAAATATCATAAAAGATAAAATGTTTTGTTTGACCGGTTGCAAAGAACCTTAATGTATACTTATAAACTACTCAATGAGCGCTTAACTTCGGGCAGACGGCAGCAATGCCATGCTCTAATTTATTCAAATAAGAAGCAAACAATGTAAACAAAATTGAAATAATTTGAATAAAATATCTATCTATCTATCTAAAAGATAAAACACCACAAGATCAGCTATCTGTCACTGAAAGTCCCGTCGAAATCGATACAGTAGTTTTTGATCGGTTCACATATACAAATATGCGAAAAAAGCAGCGCCACCTAGGGTGAAATTAAAATATCCTATGTTACGCTCTGCAAAATAGCTATAGGCCAGTGAAAGTTCTGTCGAAATCGGTTCAGCCGTTCTCGAGGTTATCCAGGACAAACAGACTGACAGACAAAAATTTTAAAAATGTGTGTTTCGTTATAATTGTAGCATATGCTTTCATATGCATATTGTTAGACATTACAAACAGACACTTCGTTTGTATTTATGTGTATGTATACATATTAAACACGTACATTATGTAGATATCTACATCTAGATATTATTTATCATGAGAAAATCTTTCACTCTTTACGAGTTTGCAGAAAAAAACAACACATTACACCACAACCTTATATTTCACACTAATATATCTCACACGTCTGCCAGGATGAAAAATTAAAAATTCAGTTCCTGAAATAAAATTTGGTTAAGACTCGTTATATGGCTGGTACCGTTAGAAATATTTTCTAGCTCAAAGTATCTGAAAAGTAACTGAAACAAAATATTGTGCAAAATTGCCATTTCGGTTGACTCTAAGGTCGCTAAGGTACTCCTTTGTGATCTTATAATTAATTATTGCAATGTGTTTTTTTTATGCAAGTTATATTTGAAATTAAATTTGAAAAAACAATATCAATAAATATTATTATTATTATAAATAAGAAATGTTTCAAACACAAACTCAATTGAAATATTTAGCGTGTTTACGTTTCAGAGAAATCATAAAATTCAAAGTGCAAAGAACTCGTATCTCTTTTAAGTAGGATGATTACAAGGAAGTCCAAAAATGTTTGGACTGAGTTATTACTTTTTGGAGACTCTCTGAAACGGAAAGCTAATTGTCGAAAATGACGTATACATTTTGTTTTTCTATCATGAAGAAAATTTAATAAAACCTTTTTTATTAAAATTCTACCCGTTTTTGGATATATAACTTAGGAAAACATAGCTTTTATTTTCAAGGCACCATGCATTTACTGGATTTAATATGTTTTTGTTTTATTTTGTCCTGCCAGTTTTTCTGTTAAAGTAAGTATGTTTATGTATTTAACTTTAAATAATTATCATTTGTGCATTTACCTTAACTTAATTGCATTTATCTTATTGTTACTTTAATAAAAAAAAGGAAACAACAATGATATTCATACACAACATAGTGTACGAAGTGAGTTGTACTACGTTTGCAAATTATGCTAATTTTTCACAAAAATAAATAGGATTCTATTGATTTAAGGAATAATAGAATTCTAACTAACAATGAATATTCTGGTTTCAAACCACAAATTGTTGGTTATATCTTCAATTTTGAAATAAGAATTTTAAAATTTTCAGAGAAGATATTAAAACTTTTTCCGAACCTTGTTTTGGCTCTTACTTGTGATATTTTTCCTATTTTATAATAGCTAAACCAATTCACTCTGAATTTCGATTTGTTTTATACTTAATTTCAAAATCAACATTTTAGACTTATATATTATACAAAAAAAAAAAAAAAAACATTTCTTTAAGACCTGCTTGAAAAATATATATCTTAGCTGTCCTTAACGACCATATCTTATATTGATCATGAAAGTTCGCCTATTGGAGCATTCTGTAACCATAAATCGTGTATAAAGTTGTACAGATCATCACTTACAGCAACCTGTCAATTTAGAGCAATCATAATAAAAACAAATCTGTAAGAACATGTTCTAAATGTTTCTTACCTTATAAGGTGTTGGATTCAGTGTTCGCTTGTGGTCATTGCGCAGAGTTCGAAGTGATTTTTGAACTTTTTCTCGGACTTTCTCTAATGTTGGAAGTGTTTGGGCTATTTGTCCATTTGTCCAAAAAACTTTGTATAAAGGTTTAACTTGAGATGGAATGACATAAGCACGTTTTGACTCCTGGAATGGATGACGACAAAGAACTTTTTGTCCCACTTCTGGTGCAGGTTCGGAAACTTTTTGCAAAAGATCGATGAGGGCATGGCCATCAGCACTGAATAATCTGAAATAGAAATGTGCAGAATAGAACAAGAATTAATTAATTCTTCATTTTTTTAAAATTATGTATTTGCTATGTACGTATTGCTCCTCTATTATAGACACATTTACAGCAAGCGCTTCCAGTGCTCAAAAATAAAAATTTTTGTGAACAAATAACATAAAATCTTCATAGAAACCAATAGAAAATAACGCTATCTAGTAAATAATAGGTGAATTTGTTGTGGTTTTTTTTTTATATTTTTGTGTATATTGACTAAGAAATCTACTTTCTCTGTCTCTTTTCACATAACGAATATCTATTTTTTTTTTCAAAAGCGTTGCTTAATCTTTTCTTATTCGTTTTATCTATATACATAAAACAAAGTCGTGTTAGGTTCACCATTTATAACTCAAGAACGACTGAATAAATTTTAATGATCTCTTCTCTGTTGGATTCGTCTCCGCCCCGAATAGCAGAATAACTATTAAATTATCAAGATAATGCGTTTTTCTGCATTCCTGAACCATTCATCATATTGTTATAAAACTTTTGTGAGTTGTGCAATGCATTACTGTTATATATTTTTAAGTGGTTTGATTGGAATCAGATGGTTAGAAATTGCTTTTTTGCATTATATATAAAAATTCACAAACTATTCAGTTTTGATTCAGTTAAAGTTAATAAACTTTGTTTGGCAAATTTAGGAATGGTTTCATTTAAAAGCCGATCGTTAGAAAAATATTGAAAAATCCTATGGTTTAATTATTGCCATTTTCTGCATACCTGGTCCATCATCCTTCATCCAATTGTAATTAAACTTTTGGGAATTGGTCGATACATTACAGTAATAGGTTTTTAGATTGGTTTGATTGAAATCATATGTAAGAAATTGAATTTTTCAGCATTATATTTAATATTTCCGAATCTGAATGTGTGGCAGTTTGTAAGTCTGGTTAGAAATGCCAACGCCAGATCGTAGAGTGAATGAGGCCTTTAAGAGAGAATTGGAACGTGAACGTGAATATGAATTATTGATCGACATGAATTAAAACAATCAGTTCAAACGAATGTACCCTATTGAACCACCATCAGAAGAAAGTGAACGACACATTAATGAAGGTAATTGATAGTGGAAACTGTGAATTATTTTTTCCTAAAGCGTCCTGGTGGAACTGGGAAGACATTTTTTATGATATTGGTTTTGGTCACTCTTCGTGCACTTTCTAAGCAATTGCTGGCTATAATAGGTAAAAACAATATTCCTGTGCAGATTGACTTCATTTCAGCATCAACAATGTATTCCTGAACATCATTACTATAACCACGAAAATGACAAATGGTTGAGTGATCGAGCAATTTTGGTGGCTGAAATAAAAGATGTAGATGATTCAAAATCAATTCAGATAGTATCGATTTACTATCATTAATTCAGATTGTTCTACAAAAAAATATTTAATAAAATCGCTAAGGCTTGGCTTTGTCGTCTGCCCGTAGTTCTCTTAATTCAGTTAAATGTATTGACTGTGTTACAAATGAAGACGAAGCCATTAGTTATCCAACAGAATTTTTAAAATCGTTGGAAGTGCCTGGGTTGCTACCGCACAATTTAAAACTTAAGGTTAGAACTGAAGTCATCATGCTTCGAAATCTTAACCAACAAAAGAAATGAAATAGAACGCTTTGGTGATAAGAAAACCAAAGATCAATGAGATTCATGCAAAATTTCAAAGGAAAATTCAAAAGTGAGGACATCTTATAGCGAGGATTCAATGACCCCAATAGATATTCCCTTTGAGTTTAAACGAATTCAATTTCCGATTCGTCTTGCATTTGCCATGACGCTAAACAAATCACAGGATCGATCTTTGAATGTTTGTGGTTTGAATCTAAAAAATGAATGTTTTCCTTATGGTCAATTGTACGCGCCTAGCAACAGAACAAAAAATGTCGTAAATCGCAAGATGCTTCAAAGAAGAGAATCAAACCGAACGCGAAACATGAAGGAAAATTCAATTCATAACTTAAAAAAAAGCAAATACATAGTTTGCTGACACTTAATTTAGTTGAAATCTTTGTTTATTTTTTAAATTTTCTTTAATACTTATTTTCACTTAGTGTAATAAACTAATTTAAAGTTAATACATTTTTTGTGTTCATTTTATTACGTAAATAAGAAACTTATCAGGGTAACTAAAAGTTTACACGACATTTGTTGACAGTTAGGCGGTACGAAGTTCGCCGGGTCCGCTAGTTTTCATTAAAAAAAAGTAATGTCAAAATCATACATAAATCATAGCAAATCCGGAGTCGAGTTTGGTCCCTTGAAGGGTACACACGGTGCACAGTGGTCGATTTTGAGTCATTAGCTGGACTTAATTCTTATTTGTGTCTTGTTGGTTTTGCGAAAGTTGTTTATCAATTTAAAACCATTTACATAACTTCAATGGGTTGGATTTTGTTTTGTCGAGTTGGCATTTCCCTCAATTCGGAGATTTTTGGGTCAGAAGAGATAAACATATAATGGAGAATATCAGTATTCGTCGCAATTCGGGACATTTTTCTTGAAAACCCGGATCTGAATATTTTATAATCCTTTTGACGGGCTTCTAAAACATCTTCTGAAAGCTGTCCTATAGGGATTGGAAAGCTTTCAATTTCAATCAGCACCGTGCAATAGAATTTTGTGAACACTTAAAGGCATTTTATACCAATTATATTTTGATACAAATAATTTTGCTGTATAGTAAGTTCGGAACTTATTTGTATCAATTTTCAAACCTGAAGATAGGGTTTTTTAAAACAATAGAAAAACGCTCTAGAAGTTTTGAATCTACACCTATAATTTCAGCAGTCTTTTTTGGATCTTTAAAAAATGTACGGGCCGTATTACCATCATTGGTATTACCTCCGCCTTGCTTTGGAAAATCTACTAATATTCCCAATTCTGATCTTAATTGATTTTGTAAAAATTCTTTTCTTCCAAATTCCAAATTATTCATATCCTTAGGACTTGCTTTGCAAATATAGCAAACTGCACTGGCCCTGTTTTCCATTACCGCGTTGCATGTTTTACCATCGACCATAGTACAACACTATGCTTCACTGAAACAGTTTTGCTGTTAAACATTAGACTTGTAGTTTGTATACTATTTATTTCCGATTTCATACGGGTAAACTCTCTTCTTATTGTCTCAATGTTTTCCTTTGCAAATTCAAAGCGTACTGGCCGGCAGAAACGTGGGGAAGACGTTCTTGAATTTATCCAGATATTTTCCGTGTTAGAACCCACATTTTTCCTTATTTCTAAAGGTATATACATGTGAGAACAATATCGTCATCACTTGATTCTGGATTGACCAAAAAGTTTTGTTTATAGCGCGAATGTCCACCACTTCCATCAGAGCCCCATTTCCACGAACACTCCAATGTGTCACCGTCTTCTAGTTGGCTTGCAAAAGACTCAAATTGTGCGGCAGACAAACGTTTCAATGTCAAGTCCAACAATGGTTGCAGCTTGAATTCACATAGTGTCTCAGTAACTGTCAAAAAGTTATTTGCTGGATAACATTCTTTTTTGACTCCTAAAATACTATCGTATGCTGGATAGATATTGGCATTTCTTTCTTTCGCACTTTTTTGCAGTAGGCTATATTGGTGTTTAGTCAATCTTAGGTCCGTTATCAATGCTGGGGCTTCTTCTGGTGTATATGGCTTCATTTTATCAATAGGTTCGGTTTTTTTCATTCTTTTTATTGTTTTTGGAGAACTCTCTACAACTTTTTTTAGAACCACAGCTTTAGAACGTTTACCTTCTATTCTAAGTTTAGATTCCATAGCAAATGCCAATTCTTCTGCCGATCTGTCCATAAGATTTTCAATTTTGCGTTTCTTCGCCTTATTCCTACATTTCTGGAATTCCTTGTCAGGTCGTCCTTGTCTACAAGTTGTTGTAATCTGGGCGTCAGGCAATGGAATTTTGAATTCTTTTTGCAGCCAAGACTCTTCGTGGCTTAAAAATCGTTCAGGAGATATTTTGTTTTCCTTGATTTTTTTAAAAAGGTGTGAAACAAAAATTTTGCTGTACACGAGACATTTTTGAAGATCAGGTTCTTGAAGAACAGTTAATGACCGTTTTGACATCACGTGTTGCAAAACTGCATTTGCACATAGCGTAACTGAAGATTTAAAAAGATCTTCCGCCTTGATAAATAAGAAAATGTCTTTCTGTGAAAGAAATGGTCGCCCTAAAAAGGGCGGATTGGTACCTAAAAGAAAAGAAAAAAAATAGTTTCGGTAATTTTCGGCACTTAAATTTAGCATCAAATTAAAGGTAATAATCCAAACTACAAATGACAAAACTTTCACGATGACACTTTTTTGCACTTTTTTGTAATTGTCCAAAAAGTAAAAAAAAAAAACATGTTAAAACTATCAAAAAAATGTCTGCCAACATTTAGATAATAGTAATAGAATATGATTTTTTTTTTACAAAAATTAAATTGAAATTAAAAATACATACCAATAGCATTTTCTGACATTTTTTGTTTAATCCAATTACTCACTTTTATCATATACTTCACTTATCAAACACTTGTTAACTCGCGGAAGGTAAAATAGAGAGTGAGCAAATAATCTTGAATGATTACATTGATATGCTTCCCATGAACATAATAACGGAATTAAAAAATTCTTTTTGTTGTTTTTTGTTATTTCAGTATATTGACTTTCGGCCTAACGGTATTTTTTATAATGACAATAACTTTATTTTTTTGACTTTTGACCAGCTAGTGTGTACTGAATCGACCAGTGTGCGGTGGTCCGGGAGCCACCGTCAATTTTAAGTAATATATGTAACTAAGTTACAATTAATCAGGGCGGCTTGTCCCCCAGCAATTAGGCTGCTACAACTAAGCAGCAGTTATGGAGCCAGGAACTAGCATCGTGCAGGAGGATGTTCAAGTGCGCTCCAAGTAACAGCTAAAGACTGGATGTAGTCTTCCCGTTCAGTTTTTTTTTTTACCGCTTGGTATTTTACCAGCACCTTTCCGGGTGGCATGCCCACCCAGTAACTGAGCTGCTACAAAGCAGCATTAATGGAGCCAGAAAGTAGCATCTGTTGGGGATGGTCAGCAGAGCTCCAAACAAAAAGCAAGAGACAGGACGGCCTTTTCCCGCCAAATTTTCCTTTTTCACCGCTACCTAACTGTATCAACTTTTAATCGGACAGCAACAGCAATTATGCCGTTACAAAACAGCAGTTTCTCACGTGATAACAAATTTGAACATCAGGCTAGCAGACCAAAGTGCTGTTATTAAATATCGGTAGTATCGCAAAGGGACAGCCTACCCAAGCAACAAAGTTTTAATTCTAAAGATCATCAAATTAATTAAATAGTGGTGAATACATATATCACAAAGTCAATTTTATTACAGTATATATAATTTTATAAATTATAATCGTGCAATTCATCTTATTATTTTTTGATATTCTAAGTTTTATAATAATTTCATCTCTTAAATGAAATATGTTGTCAATTCTATCATCTGTAAATGTTTTATTTTGTTTAACATATGCACTTTGCATATACTAATGTATTGAGCTCTCGCTCCAGCATCAAAAGATATCAGACAAACGTGTCAAAGAGACAGTCTTTTCGCTTTGTAATTACACGAGATGCGTACATCATTCGTATCTCGTCTTTTGTTTAGTTTTAAGTTTTTTTATTTTATTTTTTGTATATATGTATGTATATTAAACCAGACAATACGTCACAGCAACTGTAATACCCTCTCTGTCGAGCAAGAGCAGGAAAACCTTTATATTTATCTTTTATAAAATAACTTTTCGCCACGAGGCTTTTCATAATATAACTGAAAAAGAAGGCCATACATTACAGCCACTTTTGTACACGCTAAAGCGAATAAGAATAAATTAGAATTAGAATAAGACAAAAAATGTAACTCGAAACTAAAGACTCAATAAAAATTCAATTCAATTCAATTCATAGCAAATCCGAAAAAGAAGAAATTTGACTGTCACATGGAGTAGACGAAAATTTTGTGCTCCTTTAAATTTTATTAAAAAATATCAAGATTCTTGCAAGTTTTTATTCAAATATTCAACCTAAAAATTAAATTAATAAGTATCCCTCCGACTTAAATCGTTCTTGATGTTGGATGCTCGTTTTTTATACGGTTTTTGAGTGGATTTGTTGGACGTCTCCACATTTCCATCACCAGTAACGTGGGGTGCACGCCTTTGCGACACCTCCTTGGACTAGCATTGTTCCTTCACAATGCCTCATGAAGATACAACTCGATGCAAAAAGCCTGGTAAAAAGAAATTGGCTGCTGTTCAGCAACTTTTGGCTTTGAGTCGCCAAAATTCTGACGATCCTGACAACGTGTCTCGCAAACGCCCATTGGACAACCTCGTGCAACCAAACGCCACTGACTATGTGTGGTTATCTCCACGCAAAAAACAACTCCTGGCGGCAGGAAAACCTCATAATTATGAGGCGGACGCAACGTCAAATAACAAGTTCTCCATACTCGATGAGGGTTTGAAGATACATGTCTCCAAAGGAGCTAAATTAAGTAATAATTTGGCACATCAAATGGAGCAACCAACAATCAACGATAACCTAATCGATATTGAAGTCGACGACGATGAATTCTCGCTAAATGTTGAGAACAAAGACAACAGCGTTGATAATCAAGAGTCAGCTGCATTATTATCAGCACGAGACACAGAAGCGACAACAGCAGCACCAGCAGCAGCAACAGCAGCAGCACCAGCAGCAGCACCAGCGGCAGAAACAGAGGCAACATCAGCGGCAGCAACATCGGAGAGCATCGTCAATAGGATGGAATCCTTTGAGCTCGAGGGGTAAGTACTGTCCCCCAATATTTTTGAAGAACGTAGATGTTTTTAGACTAGTAAAAGAATTTAGAGATAAATCGGTGAAATTCAAATATGAAATTAGAAATCGTGGTAGTTCAAGTAGATTATTCGTTGATAATAGTGGGGTTCATAGGGAAATCATGGATCTTTTGAGGCATACCGACAATTTCGAGGCCCACTCCTTCACTTTGAAGGAAGATCGAACATCGAACGTTGTCCTGAGGGGGCTCACCTCAGATTTTAATGAAGCTGAAATATTAAATGAGTTAAAAGAAAAAGTTTCAAATGTGGATAAGGTTTCCATTTTTGAAACTTTAAAATCCAAAGCAGCTAAAATCCGCTACAATTTATTCCTAGTTCGTTTATTACCCGGTACGAGCCACGATGAGCTCATTAAAATTAGACATCTTTTTAATACGCGAGTGTATTGGGAGAGACCTAGGGGCAACAAGGGTTCGCTTCAGTGCAGACGGTGTCAGCAATTCGGCCACTTAGCTAAAAACTGTGCTAATAATTATAACTGTGTCAAATGCACCTCTAAGCATGAGCCGGGTTGCTGCGCCGTCTCAAAACAAGAAGGCAGTAAGGCCTTATGTGTCAACTGTGGAGATAATCATCCAGCTAATTACAAAGGCTGCATTTCGTATAAAAAGTACGAAGCCAATAGGAAGCAGAAAGTACGAGCTGCTAATGAAAAAATCAGCAAAGTCAAAATCTTCTCCAAAACAATTGCCAATGGTAGCCTTGTTGTCCCTGGGGTTTCTTTCGCTAGTCAACTACGAGGCTCTCAGCTACCTCAAAATCCAAGCTCGGCTAACGATCCTCCAACCTCAAACTCTAAAAGTAGTTATGGTCAGGGTTTAATTAAAGATTTCATGAACCTTTCTAATTCTATTCTTGGAATGGGAATCGATTTAATTATCTCAAAAATAGAACATTTTATGAATAACTTGGACAATTTTGATTCCATAATTAGCAAACGGCTTGCGTATCTGGATCTGGTTAACCAGATCCTAGTCTGTTCGAAATAATGGTGCTAAAACTTTTGACATTCAACATTACGTCCTTGGTTGGTCAGGCTAGGAGAATAGAGCTAATGAAAATTCTCCAAGCTAACGATTGTTCTGTGGGTTTCGTTCAAGAAACGCACTTAAATTCTAAACATAAAATAATGAGGTATTGTGGCAGTATCAACTTTGAGAGCCGCACTAAGAGATTTTCTAACTCTCATCTACATAATGAAACTAACACCATTCCGTTTTTGAGATATGCTCTTCTTCCTACGAAGAAAACCATCTCCAAACTAACTCTTTCGGATAATGACTTGATTGAACATATCATTACATCTCAGGCTGAGTCCTCTTGGGACAGCGATAATTACCTATCGCCCATCGGAATTTCCTCAAGAGATCTAGATATTACTGAAATAACTCCTCCGCGTTTTTATCTTAACGCCATGTCCAATCAAAATCGTGGCTAAACTGACTTTATTAAGATACTTATTTCTCACTTTAGCTACCACTTAATTGATGGTTTATATAAAAAGAAAGATCCGATTATCTCTAAAGATTTTAAAAATAAAATAAAGAAGAAAATAAAAAGACTGAATTCATCTACCTACGTTTTTAATTATTGGGGGGGAAGTACTTACACCCATAGGTTAAGCTTCCTTCTTCTATACATTAAAACACTACGCCAGTACAATTTTTTTTTTTATTAAATGTTTTAATGTTTGTAACCTTTATGTATTTTGTATTATAATACGCAGAGTTCATTTATATTCAATCTCATATATTTGGATATTCATTAAAAAGAGAGATAGATCTAGTATTCCATAAATGTATCTCTGAATGTCCGAGTCTTCCACTCACTCTTAATATTCTCATATATTAACACACATACTCAATAACATAATACTGGGATAGTAAAAAATGTGAAAACATCAATAGAGCGCTCTCGCTTTATTAAATTTAAAAATAACTACAAAGTTAGTAAGATAAAAAGAGAAATTATCAATTCGAAACTGTGTGAAACATATTTTGCAATGCGCTGGCGCATTTTTCGTTTAAATTTTAGTTTGTATGTTAGTATAGGTCTATTTGTAAATATATTTGTGACTTTCCGTCTAAACCAACAAAATAATACTTATGAGCAAAAGTATTGTGACTATATATTTTTTTTATATAAACTTTTCGCCACGAGGCTTTCCATTATACAAAACTGAAAAAGAAGGCCATACATTACAGCCACTTTTGTACTCGCTAAAGCGAACAAGAATTAGAATTAGAATAAGACAAAAATTGTAACTCGAAACTAAAAGACTCAATAAAATTCAATTCAATTCAATTCATAGCAAATCCATATAGACTTGTGTGAAAAGCGACATCAGTTTACACGTAAATACAACAACAACATATAATAAGTCTATATGAATTTAGCTAACTCCAGATAATATCGGGACAGTTAAGCGATAACGATAAAAACTGTATTACCGGCAACAATACATGTTTATTATATGGGAACGTCATATTTAGTCGGTAAAGGTGTTGGCTAATCCCCAATGTCGTTTTTTTCAACAACTCTATATAGACTTGCAAAAAATGCGAAAAACACGGCTTATGTTAGATTTGTTGCTTATGGGTTGTACATAGGTACTCCACACTGTACACTAGAGTGACCGCAGCGCTCGAAGAAATTTTTTTTGTCAAATTCTTTACGGGGGAGCCCCCTTAAATTATCAGCTTTTTCAGATATTCAGATAGCCAAAATTTGAGCTCGATTGGATAACTCTAAATGGTGCCGATAATCGCTCAATGTTTCAAAAAAACCTGGTTTTTCAGTGTTTTTTTTTTTCTTGATAATGGGTTTTTAAGAGCTTTTATAGTCGTTTAGTTGCACTGTTTTTGTATTTCGACGGAATTCTACCTTTTTTTCCACAAAAAAGTACTTCTCTAATGAAAATTCCTTCTGATTCTTTCAGGTTTAATTTAAAAATTAAAATTTAAATAATACTGATGCCATAACTCGACGATTTGAGGGTCGTTAACAATCTTTTATTCGATGAGACGCATGGTCTATAAATCTTTTTATAAAACCTAAAAAACGAAAACAACATAAACGATTTTGAAACTTTGAGCGATTATCGACCATTTAGAGTTATCCAGTCGAGCTCAAATGTTGGCTATCTAAATAACTGCAAAGGATGATCATTTTAGGGGGTTCCCCCGACCCATTTTCGAAAACCGATTTTTGCGGTCGCCCTACTGTTCACTGTACATAATGGACAATATCCGAAACCAATCTAAAAAATATTAAAACGGCACGACTGGGTCAGTCAGTGTACTTCTCATAGATGTCTTTCAATTTTTGTACATGATATATTGTTTTAAATTCTTTCAATAAATTTTTAATTTTTAAAATTTTAAAATTTTTAAAAAAATAATAACAAATAAATTTGAAAATTAGTTTATAACAAACCAGAATTTTCCGAGAAAATCGTGGATGCCAAAAATTATTATATATTACAATATATTTCAGATTTCCATTTTACCAAAATCGATTTTTTTTTTTTTCAAACAACTTTCCTAAAATATTTTTATGACAAATTTTTAGTAAGCCAATTTCAGCAAATTAATAATATTCATGCGAAAACAAATTTTTAAAAAGTTCAAAATATTAAATTTTGAAAACAAAGGTTTCTTCAATTAATTTAATTTTTGTTTAAAGTTATTAAAAAAATAAGGAAGCAATTTATCGTTTTTAAAAATTAAATTTGGTAAAGATCCGCAGCGTGGTTAACGAGAAAGTAAAAAAAAAACAGTAAAAATCATCTAAAAGACCTTGGATGCCGTGTATCACTCATGTCAAGTTTAATCAAAATCGTAAGAGCCGTTTTCTCGAAAAACAAGGTTTTTCATAACAGTTATATGGTAGATTTTATTATATAAAAAGATTTTGGTATTCGAGATTTTGGTAGTTTGGAATCCGTACTCGGAATTTCGGTAGTCGGTATTTTCTCAGTCGGGATTTCGTACTCGAGATTTTTGTTTGCTGGGATTTTGTCATTCGCAGTTCTCCTCAAAGAATTTTTTTTCGGAATGGCAAAAAGAAAATCAACCAACCATAACCAAAGAACCAGAGATGTCAGAGTAGTGAGTAGTACGTGAGGCAGTCTAGACTACTACGCGATTAAATTCGCGTAGTCAAAACGGCAAACAAATTTAAGTATGTTACGTAAATGTGTTAGTTAATGTAGTTAACGTAAGTATAAATAAATGTAGTACACATGCCATCAGTTTGAATATTTTCCGCTTGAAAACTTGATAGATTTTATTTTCTTTTATCATGTATTGTAGTGGATCAGACTGTTTTCGCAACAAAAAAAAAAGCATTGCGCTGGTTTTTTTTGGTTATTTAATTTGACAGTAGAACTGAAAACCCAATCTAAATTTTGTTGTTTAACCACAGATGGCAGCGTAGTTTATGTGAGGTAGTCTAGCTCTGGCAAAAATGCTACTTTTTGTGAAAACATATTTTTTAAGTCTGTTACGTAATTGTAATGTAGTTAACGTAAGTGTTAATACTGTCAACTGTTAAAATTTTAAGTGCGCTGCTGTCGATTTGAATATTTTCCATCCTTAAACTTAAATTTTAAAGATTTTTTGTTGTTTTATCGTGTATTGTATTGGATCGGATTGATTTTACAAAATAAAAGCATTGCGTGATTTTTTAGTTTTTTGGCTATTTAATTTGACAAAAGAACTGAAGCCCCAATTTTACATTTTGACAGTTAGCGATATGTCAGTGTACTTTATAGTTTATTTTATTAAGTAAACTACAATTACATCTACCTACTTCAGTTTGGTATCAGAAGTAACAAATGTAGTTTTTCAAGAAAAGTTGTTTTTTTTATTCTCTATGCTTTTTTTTTTGCTTGTGCGCTTGTGTCTTGTGTTTTTATTTATTATTCTATGGTTTGTGTGTGCTTCTCGTGATCGTGCTCGTCAACTGCAAGCAAGACCCGAACAATACCGAAGTCTACCGATAAATAACGAAGGACGACCGACAAATTTCGTTACATTATTTTGTTTTTAAGCTTCGCTAAAGAAGTTTCACTTCAATAAAACTGTTGCAACGCCTTAACAACTATGTACTTAAGAAAAATATTTTGACAGAAACTGGACTACTTAATCGAGGAGCAATGGTGATATTATCAAAAAGGCAATTTAATGATGCTTCAGAAAAACATAATGATATCCCTGCTGTAGTTGATTTTGAAGAGATATTGGACAGACAAAAACAAGATTTATGGGAACAAGCAGTTCCGAAAATATATGTTCGGATATGGATATGTACAGTGTACACGAGCAAGTCAAAACAAATATAGGATGCACTGCATGAGTCACCGAAAAGTTCTTAATCAAATTGGCGTAGGTACACAAAGGAAACGTCTTGAGCCCTTTGACCTGTATTATAGTCTTGCAACGAGCACTTGGCGGAGATTTTTAAGGGAAATGGGCACCGCATAAGCGTCAAACAGACTGCTGCTCATTATTTGATTCACTTTGGCTATTTCTGAAGAGATTTTCGCAAGTGCGAAAAATTCAAATACTTTGGAAGTGAAGCATCTTTTGATGACGATATTATCGTGTAATCGTAGATTGAATGAATGGGGTGAGTACTTTGCCATCTTTTGTGACCGAAAAATACTCCCTTTAAGGAAAGCACTGGAATTTGTTTCTCTGGCGCTTACATTTTTTTCTCCGCAGCTAGGCTTGTTTATATAAATATGATACTACGATGATAGAAAAGTCGAAAAAGTTCGTCAAAATTGTCTGCCTGATTTTGTCGTTCTCTATCTGTCTCTATGTATGAATAAGCACCTACAGCCTTAAAGTTTGAGCAGTTTTGTTTCAAACTTTGTATCTCGGGTCAACAGAAGTGTTGTACGTCATATCAACGGAAAAGAAATGGCCTGTTTTTTGTTTGTATGAAAACAACGATTTCAAGAAAATTGGACTATGACACACAACACATAAGTTAAACTTATACATCATCTTTCTGTTTGAAATTTTGAAAACAAAAATTGTTTTAAATATTAACGTAGAATACGAAATACCTGAAAAAATAGTTGCTTTTAGGTCTTACAATAATCTATTTCGGATTGCACAATAATTAGCTATCTGACTAGTTCGAAGTACAAGAAGGAGCTGTACTAATCCTCTTTCTACTGGCCACATGATGTAAAAAGTAATAAAATATATTATATTATATTTCTTATAAATTTACTCATTTTACCTTAATTTACTCTTAGACTTTGACATAATAATTATATTTATTGTACTGACTGTCACAGGAGGCATCCAACTTTTTTGTATACTTAGTCATTTGGAATATTCTGAATATTGCAAGTTACATCAGCTTGGTTGACGGGAGGTGCAAGAGGATGCAAATGAATGTCAAATCGATCAGTCTGAGGTAATAAGTCAAAAATAATGCAAAAACTTTATTTAATTTGAATAACAGCGGTTTTACTAATAAAATCGTATTATTAGACCACACAAATTGTCAATTGATACTTATTTAGATCGTTATTTGTTTAAACGCAGTAAAAAACCGGCAAAAACGATGAAATCACAGCGTATGATTTTACTATAGATAAATTAATATATAATAATGAATTTACCTGTAAGCATTCTTATTGCCAGGCATTGTAACTTTTTCAACATCTTGACTCAGTTTAATTCGGGCTTGTCCATTGATCTCTACTAATTTGTATACACATCCTAATGCTGGTTGTCGTTGACATGTAACTAAAAACAAATAATTGAATAGTTTTCTTTTTTATTTTGATTTTATTAATCGACAAACCCAAATGTGTTCCAATTCCAAAGCAATCAATCTTATGTCCTTGCTCGTTCAGTGACAAAATTGTTTCTTCATTGATATCATTCGATGCAACGATCTGAAGTGTATTAAACCAAGTTATTTTGAAACGATCTGCAACCTTGGCAAATGTTTGGCGTGAAAAGCATGATAGATAAGCCAAATCACCAGAATCGATACGGATTCCAATCGCTCTATACCCAAGATCGTTGAGTGCTAATGCCACGGCACAAAAATTAAGTAATCCACTCCTAAAATATTATGTTTAACTTAAATGAATACTATGAATTACATTTAAAAAAGATTCAGAGAAAAAAATATTTGTGTGCGAAAATCATTGTGAGCAAACATTTTATGTTGGCCTATTTATTAATTTTGTATAACATAATATAAAGGACAGTTAACACATAATATGAACTCAGATTGAATTAAATTAATCGCTTTTTTTAATGTAATCAAAATTCTTTGTTATAACAATTAAATATCTTATACAGTAGTGTCTGAGGAAAAAAAGGGTCTAATAGACAATCGTTGCAAAGTTAGGTTTACTTATTTATAATTGTTTATTACTGTCCTCTATATTCGCATTTTTTGTGTGTAAGTGGTAAGCACATATTCAATATATCAATTTTTTTGCAATTAAACGGGTACCTACTCCTTTTAATTGTTATTTAAATTTTTATTAGCAATAACGTGCTTTAAGTATTAAAAAATAAAAATATAAATTTCAAAGAGGTCCTTTATAAGGGCCAATTAAGCCATGCAGTGTATTCTCTCGGACAAAAAATTGAAAAAAAAAAATATTTAAATAGGTAAAAAAACTTTATGAATGAAAACATAAAAATTATGGACATGAGCACCACTTCTAATATTCTATATTTTGCATTTATTTAGTATAACCAAATGATAATAATATATATCAACTATTAATACATATTGTGTAACTGCTACAATGAGCAATGTAAACGAAAATGTTTTTTGTTTTAATTCAATCATACTAACAGTGTGATATGATAAGGACGAGGACAAGAAAGCAATTTCAACTTTCAACAGTACATAAAATCCATTTATAACTCAACAAGTTGTTAAAAATAAATGAATATAATGATTTTATATCTTGTAACCAAATTATAACAATTTTATTTATTACATACCTCTGCCAAATTGTGCCGGAAGTCATTTTGTTAAAAAGGATTTAGTTTAAAAATAAAAATAAATGCCTCAAAAATAAAATAAAAATAACATCACAAACAAATTATAAAACACATTTTAGATGCAAACATACAAAAAAATGTTAATGTCACAAAATAAAAAAATATTTAAATGTTAAACAAAACAATGTAGATATAATAAAATTTGTTAAATATGTAAATACAAAAATGAATGCAAAGAACTAAGTATAACATACAAAAAAAAAGAAAAATTAATTTACGACTAGTACTTTTTTGCCAGGAACAGGGTAGATTAGTTTAGAACAGTTTCGCCGAATCGGTTTAACAGAAAAAGAGAAAAATTAAAAGCATCAATAGTCAAGAAAATAGTAGGTTTTTGGTTATCATTATTCGTGGTGCATTCTGAAGAATCGGTGGTCGCAAATTGTATCAAGACTGAAACTGTTTTTCTAACAACCTATAGTTTTACTTACAATCGTTGTAAGTAATTCATTTTGATATATTGTAACATATTTTACAATTTGTTTTTTTTTGTTTTTATTAAAGTCGTTTTTAAAAAACCGACCGTTTTTAAAAAGTTTTTTTTTTTTTAATTAAGTAGAAAATTTTAGGAGCTTAATTATTTACACATTATACAATTATATTTAAAAATAACATCATCAACCAGTTTACAAAATATTGAATTTACTTTTTTTTTAATTAAATCAATTTTTTCAAAAAAAAAAATCTAACAAAAAAGGACCCTCGACAGAAGTGAAACTTTATTATTATATTCTTCTAAAAAAAATTCTTTGACGTCGTATATTTTCTGGACCTTTTAAAAGAAGTACCTATAACTAAAGCACCTCCAAGACAAGTCCAATCCAATCCCTACTGACAAAATCACAACCTTGAAAATCCCTACCTACGAAATGAAAATCCCGAAATGTATATGTAAATAATTCTTTCTTTTCCCTCGAAATTATAAACGAATTATTACTTTTTTTGGTATTAAACTATTCGGGATTTTGTCACTAAGGATTATGGGAGTCGGTATTTCGTACTCGAGATTTAGACTCGGGATTTTTGGGGCTCGGATTTTGTCAGTCAGAAAAAGCATAATCACCATCCCCTATTGCGAGCTAATAATGAAATAATTATGATGTGCTTGACTGCTTGCTTCACCGCAGTTCTTCTAAACCTCAAAGAAATTTTTTTTGGGAACGTGAAGAAGAAAAGCAACCAACCTTAACCAAACAACCAGAGATGTTAGAGTAGTTTATGTGAGGTATGTAGTCTAGACTACTACGCGATTAGATTAGGTATTTCGTACTCGAGATTTAGACTCGGGATTTTTGGGGCTCGGATTTTGTCAGTCAGAAAAAGCATAATCACCATCCCCTATTGCGAGCTAATAATGAAATAATTATGATGTGCTTGACTGCTTGCTTCACCGCAGTTCTTCTAAACCTCAAAGAAATTTTTTTTGGGAACGTGAAGAAGAAAAGCAACCAACCGTAACCAAACAACCAGAGATGTTAGAGTAGTTTATGTGAGGTATGTAGTCTAGACTACTACGCGATTAGATTCGCGTAGTCAAAATGGCAAAAATGCTAAATACTTTTGTGAAAACATAATTGGTTAAGTCTGTTACGTAAATGTGGTAATTAATGCTGTTAACGTAAGTGTAAATAAATGTAGTACACGTGCTGTCAATTTGAATATTTTTGGCTTGAAAACTAAATTTGATAGATTTTATAAGAAATGAAAAAATAAAACAATAACAAAATTATCGTTCTTAGTTTTGTGATGTATAAGTGAGATATTCACAAAAACAAAGCTTAGTGGCCTTTACATCATTGAATGCGTTTTGCCCGAGTAGGTATACTACACGGTGGGCTTATCAATAAGATGCCGTGTACCTACTTTTCTTAGATGCATGATTTGTTTTGGTCGATGGAAGAGACCTTATTAAACAAATTTGCAATTATTGCTGTTAATTATATTGTTGGGAACCTGGTTTAAGGTTATGCACCAACTTGAAAGAAAGATTGTCCGTGGCCAGGAATTACAAGAAGTGAAAAAAATAAAACAATAACAAAACTATTGTTTTTAGTTAGTGATGTACGAGTGAAAGATATTCACGAAAACAAAACTTAGTAGCCTTTAATTCATTGAATGCGTTTCGCCCGAGTAGGTATATTAGATTTTTTATTGTTATTACATGTATTGTAGTGGAGCAGATTGTTTTCACAATAAAAAATCACTGCGCTGGTTTTTTAAGTTTTTTGGCTATATAATTTGACAATGAACTAAAAACCCAATCTACATTTTGACAGTTTGCGCTTTGTGAACTTTATTTTATTACGTAAACTTAACTATATAACTACCTCTGGTATCAGAAATAACAAATGTAGTTTATCAAGAAAAGTAGTTTTTTGTCATCACTCTTCATTCTCTTTTATTCTCTGTTTTTCTTTTTGCTTCATTGCTTGTGTTGTGCTTGTGTACCAATTACTATTTTACTATTTCTGCCATCTATGCACTTCTGCAGCCAGCCAAACCATATCATTCTCTTTTGTATTTAACCGAAACACCCTTTAACATTGCTTCTTATTTACAGCTTAATTAAAACCTTTATATTGGTCATACGATAAATAATATATACTAAGAAATATTATGTACACTTATGAAGTTTTACTTAAACCTAATCATGCGACAGCCCTTTGATAAACTTCACCTACTGCGGATGATTATAAAGTCAATTTATTAAACTATACTAGATCTTAAAACTAAATTGTATATCCTACTTGTATGAATTAAATATTGAATTAAAACAAAAGAAGTGTTTTCATTCTAAACATTACATTCTCTATTTTGTTTTGCTTGTTTTGCACTTTAACAGGAGAACCCGAATAGTATTTCTGCCATATCTGCAGCCAAAACATTTTTTGTTCTTTCTGTTTTAGCTTATTACTTCATTGCTTGAGTTCTTGTTCCTTCGCCTGGGGCTTTCACTGGAGAACCCGAACGATAACGAAGTCTACCGAGAAAATACGAAAAGGGCGACCTATTTTATATTTTAGTCCCCCTAAAGAAGTTTTACTTAAAAAAAAAACGTTATATGACACGTACCGCTAATTTTTTTCTATAAAATACTGCTTAAACCATCTGAATCGCCTTTAATGCCATATTGTCAATCATATCAAGTCAAAATCGTAACAGCCGTTTTCGAGCAAAACAAGCTTTTTCATAACCGATATATGGCAGAAACCTTTTTTTAGACGTACAAATCACAATTTAAAAAAAACTCTTTATTGATTATCCTATATTCCACATATCCCAGTTACCGTTTAGGCTGACTGACACATTGTCAGAATGTGGATGCTGCGTTTCACATTTTTGAACGAATTTTTACAAAAATTTGTCAAATACTGTTCCAGAAGACACAAATTTTGTAGGAGAGAGCTACCGAGAGAGTAAAATATGAACACAGAGATCTGTCAAAAGTGACTAACATTTTCAAGTAAGAATTATTAAAATAAATGCAAGTGAACCGCGCAATTTAATTTCAAAATAAAATGAACACATATTTACGCTGTTTTAAGAATTGGTCAACTTTGTTGTCCAACACGTTCCCGCAAATTTTCGTAATTTTACTCTGAAAGATTATCATCCACGCTACCAAAAATCTAACGAGTTGTCCATTTTAGTCCAAGTTTTCCTGAAACAGACTACAGACGTAATATTAAGTTTGATAGTGATCTCAATTTTTTATTGCAAGAATCCATAACTTGCTTATAGTAACTACGTCTTACATATAAACGGAAGTAGATATTACATAAATACCGTTTGTTCTAAGGAGTCATCGTTTGAGAAGTAATTTGGTTAAAAAAAATTTAAAAAAAATTAGAAATGACTCCTGAAAAGGGACATTAGTATTTTTTCACGGAAATCCTTTCAATATTGTTTTTCTGTTTTCGGAAACTTTTCATTTGCAAATTGAATTTTCTATGGAATCTTATAAGTACCTTTAAGTTATGTAGTATTTAGTTTAGTTAGGAATACTGTGTTGGTCTTTTTGAATTTTAAGTTGTAGCTATAAGTACTGCACTTTGTCAAACAAAGCTTCATAATTATTTTACATTTTTCATTCTTTGGACTGTAACTATAAAAATACAAGTGATACTGATATTTTGTAAAAATTAAAGATTTAAAAAAATGATGATTGAAATGATTGAATAAAACCTAAAATAATAACTATCTTTATTATGATAAGGTAACTAATCTAATTTATTTATTTTTATTTATTTATTTTTATTTATTTATTTTATAAATATTTTAAAGCCAAATACTTTTAATCTAATAAGATATTAAATGAAATTGATAGCACGTCGCACGTTTTTTTCGTTACGTTATTCAAATTTTAAATTCTGTCCAATCATGAAAATTAACAATCTTATGATTTTTACTGCGTTAATTTCGAATTCCAATCTACTTAGTACTCATTGATATGAAACATGGACACAAACATTTTTATACAGAATTGTCAAAAAATGTAGATCCGTTTTGGATAATCCGACCTACTTAGTGTGTTAACGCATTCTCGAAATTGTATTGCATTACTTTGAACTATTCAGACTACACTAAAAACCAAATTCAGCAAATCCGAACAATTCTCTTTTTTTTGGAAATGTTTGCAATTTGCATACATAACTTTGAAAAAAGAATCTACTTTTAAAAATGAATAATGAAATAAATTCTTATTATCTTTTATTTATTTTTAAATTTAATAAAACATACATACAATCTGCATAACGAATTTATTTTTCTCCACTTAAGAATGAAAAAAAAATACACAGCGTGCTATTTTACGTCAGTGTGATCAAATGTGAAGAAAGGTAAACATTTGGGGACCTTGCAGCAAAAGGGACTCAACGCAAGTCCAAATTTTAATTAAAAAAAAATAATAATAATAAATACTTAAAAAATCTATTGGCTAATGTTTTAAAATGACATGCAAGTAAAAATACGCATATTTTAACATAATTTTAGTTAAATAAATTATGTAATTTCTACGATTTTTTCGCCTAAAGGCAATAAATTTGGACTTGCCTCCCTAATTCCAATTCATGATAGTAAAATCTCAGTTTAAAACAATGGCCACAACTAGAAGCAACATTTTCGTTGACTGTTGATGAAGTCAACATTTAGGCACACTTTGTATTTAGATTTTGGGTTGTCTTCAATTTTAATCGATTGCGATTTGAATAATTAGAGTTTTCAAACAGTTAATAAGCTTTTGCGGCATATATACATTATCATCATGCATGTAAGAATATTATAGATTACCTACATTTTCTAGTGTTGAAACAAAAATCAAAAAAATTTGATTTTGCTTCAAGCAAACACACAACGCATACTATACGTGTGCTATTTTCACTAATATACTCTCCCATTCATATATGCTATATTAGAGATGTTAAAAAAGTTAAACTCCAGTGCATTAATGGTAATGTGTTCCACAAAAAAGTACCAATTTCGATTTAGTGGACCCAGCGACCACCTATTGCGATTAAATACATTATAATGTAATACGTGAATAAGATTAAATACCATGTCATGGTTGATCCGTTATATGAACTAAATAATAAAACAAACAAGTATGTAAATGAACATAGTATTTAAGCAAAATTAAATTTCTGTTATGAAAAAAAAAATATATATTTAAAATAATCTTATGTAAAATAAGAAAAACTAAAGCTTACAAATAGATTAAGATGTATTTTCACCTCCTTTTGTGAAAGTTTTGATCTCTGAAAGCGTCTTTAATAATTTGTTTTGTCAAATTTTATTTTTCTAATTTAAATAACCAATATGTGTATGATACACCAACCTAATAATAATTTTGAACAAAATAGTTTTAGTATAGAATACACAAAACCACATGAAAATAAGCAAGAAAAATAAGGGCATCCATGCAATGGCGTAAAAACCCTCGTTAACTATAAAGTAAAAGTTTTAAGTTTACCATTTGCTAAATAAAAATGTGTAAGTTTAACCACTAACCCAAATATGGTACAGTTATCAGAGGTAGCAGACTTATGCAAGCGTAATTGTGAAACTACCGATTATTTGGTAGAAGCAATTTTTTATATTTTATTTGGGTTTCTACGAATGTTAATGAATTTTCAGTTGATCATTGCATGTTGATCCTTTGCACAAATGGTAAACTTAAAATTGTATGAATACCCCTACTTTCATAAACATTCAAGAGTTCAAAAAAAAAAAATGGTTTTTAATTTTAAACAAAAGCCAATTCATGCGAATGTTGTTTTTTAGAAAAAAAAATTAAACTGAAAAAAAACTGTGGTTATGTTTTTTGTTTGTATGCATCAATTTAAGTCTATTTAAATTAATCGGAAGAGCTTGCCTAAAATTACCTGAATGACTTCTCGACATATTTTGGCAGATATGCATTATATTCAACTGTTGCCGTAGGAGGAGCTGGAAGAGGCTTAAACAATCCGTTTCTATCACCAATGATTGTTATAGTTTCTTTAGACTCTGCAATAAGTCCACTTTTATAAACCTTTGAATTGTTATTTGACGAATTGATTTTTTCTTTTATTTGACTACTGTGGCCGTTGAGAGTGGAATGATTAACAGTGGTAATTCCATTAGATAGTTTATGCGATGTGTTGATTACTTCTATTGAACTTTTCGGCCGACCAAGTGCTATTGCTTTTACAGGAATTTTACTTGCACTATTTATAATAGGACCGCTAAAATAAGATATACATTTTGTTAGATTTAGTTTTTTTTTTGCATTTAATTGTCAAATAGTTATTTAATTGATTTTGTTAAGTCCGAACCCTCCACACCAACGGAGCTGGAAACAAGAATACATAAAGCTTTACAAACTCGTATTCAATATTTTGATAACTAAAGCTTAAACAATGTTATAATCCATTCTCAAAATAGTTATGTTATAAGAACCGGAAGCTTATTTTCGGTGTTGAGAATTGTCGTAAATGTCTGCTTGGCAAGTTCAAAATACGCAAGGAATTAATTGTTCATCGTTGAATTTTCGTTGATTCAAGTTAACTTGAAGGTTGTGAATAGACTTTCCTCTTATAATTGAGTCGTGTTTAAAAACTAGGTACCATAAATTTAAGGGCAAATAAAGCCCAAGATACAAAAGATTGAATGCCCGCTCTCCAATACTTTCTTCGCTATGTCTGACCTATTGCTTCTAGAAGTACCAACACTTACATACGACCCGACGTCAAAGTTTGGGAAAAAAGAAAGAGGCATGAAGTCAGATTTGGCATCCTATGCTCTGTAAGCATAAGTATCTTAAAAATATATATTCAAGTTTGTTGTTACTTTGCTTAAAATCATTACATCAAACCTCTGAAATTGAGTTCTCCTTCTAATGAATCCAATAAATTAAACGGACGAATAGCAATTTCTCTAATACATAATCTACTGCGATTATTTTGGTTGAATTTAAGTTAAGTTTTTAAGTTTACGAAGATCTCAAAATTAAATTAAAAACCTTTGATTAAAAAACTAGCATAGTGGTAGTACCTACATAATGCCTATCTGACGACTTTCTTTTGATTCTTCGATTTTTTCGGAAGTGTTAGCTTATCAACTACTATCATTATTAAGCATTGTTCCTCAGTATTTCCTAATAATATGTTTTTTACTATATATATCAGGGGCTATCGCATTTTTTAAAACACGGCAAAGAGAGTGTTATAAGATGTCATAATTCTTATTACTTCTATTTAAAAGTGCATCAACACGATTGAGTGCATGTGTTCAAATTCAAACTATTGGAGGGATATATTATGAATTATGAATTGATGTTATCCGAGAGATTTTGCCTAAAAGCGAAATACCTCTTAACATCATACGTGTCGACTAAAGCCATGAATCCATCTGGAAATGCAATTGCATATGAAACCATTGCAGCTAATTCCCCTTCGCTTGATTCTTCTGGAGATATATCCAAAACTTGAGATAGAGACTGTCGATGTTCAATAGCATGCTCCAACAGATCACCCGTTACACCTACAAAAAGTATATAAAAAAAAATATGAAATAAAGTGTGCGAATAACAATATGACGTTACCATCCGTTTTATGCCTTAGAAGTCTTGTCTTTAGTTCATCTATGCCAGTGAATGATGTTATATAAGCATGAGCATGAGTTCCCTTCACGGGAATATTGAATAATTTTCCAGCTAAAACATTCGACGTACCGTCAAATCCACCTGTAAATAATATAGACAAATATGAGTGATTTATTAACATTCTTTTAGAAAGGCGTGATTCAGGTATATTTCTTATGATACAATCAAATTGAATGTAAGCATGAAACCTAGACACTGTCTGCGGAGCTGTCACGAAATACTATACAAGCGTAGTCATTTTTTTTCGTTTGTTATTAATATTTTATCACTGACCGACAAAAGGCATCATTCTAGACTTTTCCTTTTACCATCATTCTAGACTTTTCCTTTTACCAACTGTGATTTGTTATTGGAGTGAATATTTAGAGCTATAAATATCGATATAAATAGACGATTTGCCATTGGAGATTTATTAACGAAAACACGAACGTTACCAAAAGAAATCAAATGCATAACACATAAAAGAATCAAGGGCAGAAAAATAAGGGAATACAAAAAAAATATATCTACATATGATGTTCCAGGGCTATGATAGTAGCATTTTTGGTGTCGAAGTCACCTTGAAAAAAAATGTTGAAATATGTATGTATATATGAGTTTAATATATTAAACATGAAAATAAAGTAAATTCAGAAAATGATTGACAGGCACGTTATAACACTTTAATGTAAGAACTTAGTGTCGTTTGCAATGAATAGAAAATAATATTTTTGCATGGAAATGACAACTATTATAGAGCTACATAAATGTAATCTATACAACTAATTACAAATGAAGAGTCTGTTTGTAATGTCAAAAGTCAATAATAAAGCCAATGTAGAATATCAATGGCTCCCTCGCAAATTTTAAGTTGCATAAATATTAAATAACATGTTATCAGCCTTCTCATCACCGAGATTTTGGTCAAATGCAAAAAATTCGTTCGAATTTTTACACATATGCAAGTTACAGAATCGAAAAAGTAACTTTGTGCGTTCATTTGGTGTCCGGATTTGGACAGTTTTGCTTAACGGTTCCGAACAACCAATTAACATTAAACATTAAACATTAAACGCTATAAGTGTAAAACCAAACGGTGATGTCTTTCATATAAAATTTTTGTGCGGAAGGAGCTTATTAATTGTACTAGTATTATGTTTATCTACATTTATTTTCATTAGAAATAACGAATCATTGCTGTTATTTAATTATTATTATCGTAGTAGAAAATATGAATGCAAATAGTTAAGGAAATCATTCGTTAATCGCAAATTCGCTATATCGCGTATTCGTTACCTATACTGTTATCAGAGACAAAACATTTATACCGGATTTTTTAAGATTTACTTGATAAATTAATTATTTACGTGTTAAAGTGAAACAAAAAAATTAGATTTATTATTGCACATTATCATCCTAATCATAATTTATCACTTTTATTAAAATAATAATTGGAAATATAATTGAGGTATGATAAGCAAATTAAAATTGATAACATTAATGAGTGTTTTAAAATTAATATAGGTCCGTAATCAAATGTATACAAATCATCTTTGACATCACAAGAATTTATTTGTTATGCCTTAGTAACAGTTATTATATCGATATGTTAATTTTCGGTGACTAATAAGCTGCCAATTTGCACCTCCAAATAGAACAATATATCACACCTATTCATTTGTAAACAGCGATATGTATAAGCAGTGTGAAAGTCGAAGCAAAACAAAAAATAAATAAAACAAAAGCGAAGCAACTATTTGCAAACACGATCTCAAAACAAAAAGTTGTGGTGTAGATAGAATTTATGAGCTAGGCACGGAATGGTACCTAGAGCCACAGAGCCACAAATATTAACCTTCGTTTGCTTAGCAATGGGAAAAGCCAAGAAGTCTTAATAGCGTTAGCAAAATACTTATTTAACCTGCATCAGAGTTATAAGAAGGCTCTGCGTTCAGTTCATGCCTTTGGAGTTGAACTCATTGAAAAAGTTGGTAACAATAGCTAAAGGGATAAGTTGTTACCGACAAAAAAGTTTTTCTACAGTTTGCCAGCTCATCAGGATGGTAGGGGGGTTGTGGAGGTTGCTCCAGCTTTGGTGTCAACTTTTCGCATGATTGCATGTACAAATTTTATGAAGAAGGTTTCCGTTCTTTTAATTGTTCCTACATGGGAAGTTGCATAAATGATTCGATTAGTCAGAACTTATTTGCATTTAATTTACTGCAACAAAGAGTACACTGCCGAATAAGTTCTGCAAACCTTGGAGGACTCAATAAAAAAGGAGACGATTTCTTGGGTTGCAAATAGTGTTTTTACACTGACTCATGAAATATAAATGTGTGGCACGACAGCTTCATGGTGAGAGCCAAGGTCTACAGACTTATATTTTTAACCAACCTTTTTGACCCTTTTGTGTGTGTTGCTTGTTCCATATGACTGGAGGGGCACTAAACCCGCCGAATTTAGGAGCAGATGAACTTTATCAAGAAAAATGATATACCCTTGGAGGATTTGCCATTTCCTCGCAAGAGGCAGATTCCCTGAAAAAAGATATTTGTTAGGCTACTAATGAAATATAAGCCATTATTAATAAAGACATCAGTTATAATGTATGATTATGATGCAACTTAAGGTGAAATAATTTCTAACTATGATTTTTTAATTTGACCAAAGTTTACTTGCAGTTAAGGTTCTATAAGGTAAGTTATGCATTTGTACAAAACAAAATTGAGATAACAATCAAACATGACATTACGATGATAGAGTCGAATAAAGTGGGTCCGGAAATTCTGTCTGCCTTTTGTCAAAAATACAATTTTTCTAAAAAAAAACAAAAAATGAATCGATTTTGATAAAATCTTACACGAGTGATGTGTTGGCGACTTCATCGGAAAAAAATCGAAAAAAAGCTTTATTGCTATTATTTATTTTTGTTTGCTATTTATTTATTTTTCTTTTGTCGTTGGTTTTTTGCAATGAAATACAACAGAAGAATTTAGAAAAAATTGTAATTTAAAATCAAAAAGACAAAAAAAGAAAACCAACGTCAAATAATTTCTGTTGAATCGAAACTAACGAAAAACTCGAAATGGAATCTTACATTAGTTGTGTTCGTTTAATTTTACCAATTTTACCCGGGGTCGACCCAGGTTTTCTTGACAACCCCAAGAGCTGTCAAAAAACCTGGGTGTTTTGGTTCTTAAAAAACGCTCAAGGTAGGTTTTGTGTTGTTGACAAAAAGAAAGAAACAAAAAATATTTGTTTCCGAAATTTAAAACTTGAAATTTGTTGCTTTTGGTACATTCCAAAACATAAAACAATTCCACTTCGTTTTATTTGTATGTTTTCTATTTATTTTCATTAAAATAAATCTATAATTTCTTTTCTTTGCATTGCAAAAGCAAAATAAAATATTCAATTGTAAACATATGTTTGACAACACACATGTCAAATTGTTTACCTCAACTCGCCCCAGCAAAATACCTAGATCTACTTCAGAGCGAGTTGAGGGCTAAAAAAACAGATAATTTGTTACCCAGGGCGTGTTGAGGTTTTTCAAAAAACGCTTTGGGGCGACTTGAGGGCGACCCCAGGGCTCAACGAACACAACTATTGTGAATTAAGACAACAGTTGTTTTTCTTTCTTGCTATTAATTTAGCAGGAGCATAGCTTAACAAGCGTCAAACAATTTTTAATTGTCAAATTCTAATTCAAGTAATTGACTTTTATACGAGTTATAGAACAAATTATGAAATTACTTACCTGTATATGAATATTTTGAAGCCGATAATCCTCCATCGGGTCCTTGTGCTCTTCGTAAACCAAATTCCAGAAGTTTTACATTCTTACCTGCAACCATTCGATATCGCGCAGCATTTGTTGCCATTAAACTAAAAATTAAACGATTTGGTAATACATCAAGTACTTTGTTAAAATGATTTCTAAATTTGTTATCATTTACCTTGCATAATTCACTAAAGTTAACAGTGTTGTTTCTAGCAACTGAACAATTATAAGAGGGCCTTCAACTTTAATAATCGGTACTCTGGAAAACAAATATTTAGATAATTGTCAGTTAAGTTTTGCATGTGTATATTATGAAACAATAATAATAAATTAAAAAAAACTATAAAACGATAAATCCATTTCGGGATTTAAGTTTACCGAGGAAATGCAACAGAACCTTCATCGATGGCATATAATGTGACCTCTTTGGCTGTAAGATTTCCCAGATATTCAAAAAACTCATTTTCGATTCCTTCGGGAAGAGTTGCTTTTAAATATTCAATGTCTAAAAAGAGGTAAATATATTTTATTAGGTTTGAAAGTATGTAAATAAAATTAATTTTATAAAACTAACCACTTTCAGAGTAGTGAAAATTGTCCAGAAATTTGAGACATTCTTCCAGACCAGCAAAAATTGTAAATTCTCCGTGGAAAGGATTGGTGCGAAAAAATAAATCAAAAACACTTTGATCACCTATTTTTCCTGATTTCCAATATGCATATGCCATTGTGATTTGATATAAATCTAAAAAGGGAATGAAAATAGTTTGATGTTATTTGAAAGTAATATTCGTGTATATTTCATTAATTTAATGTCAATTATATCAAAATAGTAGTATCCCTCCGAACGAAACATGTATCTAGTGAAGTGAGATTTTAAGTCTAGTGACGTTTTTGAGATTTTCATCGGAGAATATTCCGAAAAATATTTGAATTGTTTAAAAAACACGTTTTCCATTTGTTTAAAAGTCAGAAACTTTTTAGAAAAGTTTCTTTTGGTGTGGACGCTTGAAGAAACATTTATTAAATGTTTCTGAAATGTTTCCTATTATGTCATCCACGTGACATTTTTAGATGTTGTAGTTGTGTTCTTTTCTGTGTCATTTGTGAACCATTGACCATGAATGAGAAACAGAGAAATATTTCGGAAATTTGTATCAAACTGCCAATGCCTCTTAGTCCGCCCCTGATTACCTTCAAAATATGATGTTTAAAAATTTGCGCCTCCAAAATCCCAAGTGACAAAATCTCGACTATTAAAATCCCAACAACCAACATCCGGAATCTAAACCTTGAGTAAAAAATCCAGACTACCGAAATCCCGACCGACAAAATTTCGACTACCTAGGCCCCGAATTTAATACGTACCAAAAAAAATAATAATTCGTTCATAATTTCGTTGGAGAAGAAAGAATTATTTATTTTACATACAAAAGTCAGAGGTGGAATCGGCTAAGGTGATTTGTGATAAGTGACAGTCAAAATCTACACTTTCTGTCTACGTAAGGTGATCATCACAGTGATAGCTACAAACCAATCACAAAAATATTGTGATAGTCACCTTCTCATGAAATTGATGTTTCATTTTTATTTTTGTTGCAATGTGACTAGAGTTACCACACACGCATACAAAACATTATAAAATTTTCAACTTTTTTTCAATTTTAGTCACCAAATCAACAAAAACAATATTTCTTTTACCATATGAGTATACAACATTCGAAAATAAATGGTTAAAATTAGATTTATTGCATTTATTCACTAAAAAATTAACAATTTCAATGAATTTACTTGAAAATACGACAACAATGTTTTTCACAAATGTCACTGACAAATTGAACGAAGTTGAATTGAGTTGAATTGGTGA
This sequence comes from Baccha elongata, assembly GCA_951217065.1. Taxonomy (NCBI): domain Eukaryota; kingdom Metazoa; phylum Arthropoda; class Insecta; order Diptera; family Syrphidae; genus Baccha; species Baccha elongata. The sequence continues at coordinate 212,295,832 of OX578272.1, forward strand.
TTGTGATCACCTTACGCAGAAGGAAAATTCAATTTGATCACAAGTGGTGATCAAAAATGTGACAACCAACTATCATCTTAAGCGATTCCACCCCAGGATTTTCATTTCGTAGGTTAGTACTGTTCGGGATTTTTTACAATAGGATTTTTAAAGTTGTATTTTGTCAGTTCACAGTTGGGATAGGATTGGACTTATCTCGAATATGCTTCAGTTAGACAAAAATAAACAATTTCTTTCAAATATACGACATCGAAGAATGTTTTTAATAATAAATAAAACTTGCTATTGTGGCAAGTTACATAAGAGCGTTAAAGGACTTTCCACGAAATTACTTTATATTTATATTAAGGGCATTCGTCTCCCTTTCGACATGAAAACAAGCAAATAGCAAGACCATTGAAAATGTGTGGCTTTAATCTAGAATTTCCTTCATTTTCTCATGGAGAAAAACAAGTTTTTTCGAAAACCGTTATATGGCAAGTACCGTTAGTTTAAAGCCTAGAACAAAAAATCCTAAAAAAAAACCCTGGCGGTCACCCTTAAAACTCTATAAATCAAGTTTAAAGTATATCGGCCCAACCGATTAGGCTGCAGGTGCGAATGACAAAACCCTCTGTCATTCGCATTTCAACTTTTTAAGGACGACGATTTTTAAAGTAAATTTGCTGCAACATGAGACTATAATTGTCTCTGTAGACCGAATAAATTTTGAGATATAGCTTTTCAAAGTTTAAATTTTTTTGCATTCTTAGTCCCATACCTCAAATTCAGTAGTTTTGATTTTTTGCAGATTTTTTTATTATGATATACATATATAATGAATAATCGAATTTACTGACCTCGAGCGCCGAAGGTAACTATGTCAAAAAACGAAAAAAAAAACGAAATTTTGCATTTTTGTTCAGACGTTTTTTGTTAGATCGTCTTTTTTAGTTCCTTTTTAGCAACGATTTTAGTGCATTGGTTACAATATAATTGTCTTTGTAGATCATTTAGTTTCCGAGATTAATATCTTCAAAGTTTGCAAAAAAATTAGATTAGATTAAATTAGATTTATTAATAATTTTGTTTTACAAAAAATCGGTTAGCATGGCTTTGCCGTCTGCCTGACAAAAAAATATTATTTTTCGAAATTGCGGTGTTAATGATATAATTCAGAAAAATCTTAAATTAAAAGACTAACGGGACATAATAAACGCATAAGGGTTGCCTGTTCTGTTGTTGACACAAAGAAAGACACGCAAAGTCAAATGAATTATATATCATATTATTATATATATAAGTTCTACTGAACTTTTTCGACTTTTAGTTTGACTTTTATTTCAACCTGGACTTAATAATATAAAAATGATTAAAAAATAAATTACGAGCGATAAATGAAAATTAATTTTAATTCTTTAATTAATTCTAATGCTTTCGATTGGTGTACTATTAAATCGAATAAACTACACGCCTGATTTGTTTCTGTTGAAAATAGTGTTTTGTTAAATAACTTTGAATTTGTTACACTGTGCTTTATGTTATATTATCAGCTTAGTTGTTTTATTATTATAAAATAATTTTCTGATAACGATATATGTAAGTTTTAATTCAGTTTTCAATAAACATCTTGTTTGGATATCTTTTATAAGTTTTTGTTTTTTGTTTATTTTCAAAAGCTTCAATAGTTTCTTTTATTTCCCACATTTTTTACATACGTATGCTATGACAGATGCACTACACACGTCAAAATGACATAGTACCATTTCTGTATTTTGACTACGCGTTGTTAATCGCGCTGTAGACTACCTCACCTACTATTCTGGTTGGTGGATTTTGAGTTTTTGACTCTATCATCTGTCCTGATTTTCCTTCCCGAATGAAAAAATCCTTTTTGAGATGAAATGAAGGAGCAACTAAGCAAGCACATCACATCACATATTCAAATCATCTTCTATCTATCTATATATATAAAAATAAATTTGGTGTCCGTTTGAACACGCATAACTTGTTTGTGTATCATCCGATTGGCGTGGATTTTTTTTTTCTTGTTGGATTCCTACTGAACCAAGTAAGAACACAACCGAGCCAAAAATTGAAAATTTGGAAGGCAAAATAACAATATATGCGCATAACTCAACTGTTTATCATCCGATGTGCATGGAAAGTTTTTTGTTGGACTCGTATTGAACCGGGTAAAAACATACTACGGAGCCAAAAAAAAATTAAAATTTGGAAAATCATAAGGAAAAAATTATTGGTCATTAAAAAAATGACGAATGCTTCTATATGCGACATAAATAAATGTGACTCAAATTCGAACATTGTTCGCCGTTATCATCTTCACATATTTTTCATCTTACACACTTCTTAATTTTGGATATAAAAATGACTTGGTAGACGATATCTTAGACAGAGTTCACAACATCAAATCCCGAACTTGCGAATTGCAACTAAGTCAGCTCTGTCATTATAATTTTGCGCTATATAAACCAACCAAAATTGTGAAAAGTTGTTCAACTTCATCAAATTTCTAACAACCCCAAGCCTGTGATCCATATAGAAGAATCTCTTCAAATACCTTATGTTTGCTGCTATGCGTTATATTTTTGTTAATAAAACATCTTTTCCAAGAAATGTTAATTGCCGTTTTTGCCTTCAGAAGCTTCTCATTGAAATGCTTCTCCATACTCAAGTTTTTCGAAAAATAAACACATAAGCACTTGTATAACTTCGTCTGACAGAAGTTATAAAATATACCTATTTGGTGTGTGTGTAAAAATAGTTTGAATCTTTCTACCAAATCAAGATTCAAAAAAGCTGATGGATCATGATTATTGACTTTTTTCCGAAAAAAGCAACAACCCAAAGAATTCGACATAAAACGATTGAACGATTGTCGTTTAAACGTTATGCTCATCTTTCCATTAAGATGTGATAGGGAAATCATCTGTAAAACGACGATGATTCGATCGATTTTATTTTACGCGATCAGTAGTTTCTTGTGGTGTTTAATGAATAAAATGCAACCCACCCAACCCTTTTTCAGCAATTCCTGCGAACAGGCCTGATCGGACTCCCCCAAATTCGCAGTTAAAAAATTAAGAAAAAAACAACCGTAGTAGGTACCAAATGAACTTAAAATTTTGCTTATAGGTATTTGTTCCCTAAATTAATTACTCTTTCAGTATAGGTACCTATATATAACAAAATTGTGATAATGTCATAAATAGGAAGATTTGTAAGGTCCAAACAAATTATTGCCTACCTAGGTATTCAATTAAACGAAAGTGTAAAGTGGTAGGTATGATCTATGATGGAAAACGCCTTTGAGAAATCAAGCAATAACAAGACACCAATCTGAATCAAGGTCAGAAGTTAATTGCAACAATTTCATTTTAATAATAATGGTAATGTTATTCATGCACTTCTTTTTAATAATAATCAAAAAAGGATTAAATTTGATTGACAATCGTTTTTTCAAAAACGTTTGATAAACAAATGATGTGTCTAAAATCGAAAGATTCACCCTCTTAGGGATCATCATTTCTACTTTCGTTCAATTTAAATAAACAACTTCGTTAGTGTTACTCGTGTTTCTTTATAAACTCTGCAAAATACCAATAATTCATTTAAAAAAAAATAAATGTTTTAGGTAATTTAATTTTTGTTTTCTTATTGTACCTAACTATTTCCTGCATATTATATTTATATACAGCTACCAGCGAGTCAAAACTCTCTCTCAAAAAAAGAGTATGTATTACATCATCTTAATTCTTTTAGTTGCGATGAGATCAACAAACATTTATAAATGCACAAGATAAGTTCAATGATTGCTTGTTATTCTACAAGCAAACACATTCGAGGGTGTGGAATCTATTTTTAAATAAATAATAAAAATGGAAAATAACTTTGATTACGATGCTTAACAGAAATATTAAACTTTATCTTTTGCAACATCTCATTCAATTGAATATTCATTAATTTAAAACCGAATGACAAACAACAAAATTAATAAACCACTTCGTACAATCACCTCAAAAAACAAAAGGTTAATGTACGAAACAAAAACAATAATAAATGTCAAAGAATAATATTTACCTAGAAACACTGCCAAAAAAGCTACTTAAACAATAAAAAATAGTAATTATAAAAGATGTAGTATATAATAGTGAATAGGTTTCTTGAATGAATATGACCTAATAAAATTAAATCTGACCTTAGACCAACCTGTTAATAACGGCTGCACTACTCCATTCATGTTAAGCCGACTACGGTCATTCTGCATGCTTTCGGCAGCCTCAGATTTGTAGTTTAACAGCCGGTCACACATGTTGGCTCAAAGCACACTGCAGTTAGAATAGAAACTGATACCTACGGGTGGACGTCACAGTAGCAACTAAATTGAATCTCTTGAATGAAAAACAACTCCAACGCGCGATTTTTGCGAGCAAATGGTTATGGAAATGCAATTGCGCGAGAATGACGATGACAAAGTAAAATAAAACCGCGGTGGAGAAGAAAACTTTGCTTTAATTATCAATTCGCACGGTTATCAGTATTTCAAAACAAATAAGCTCTAATTCGAGCTGAATTAAAATAAAGTATTCACTTGAATTTTGATTGTTGTTATAAAATTTAGCAATTTAGCATGAACCGACGACGACGAGGAATGCTATAGACTGATTGAACAGTTTGAAGGCTGAGTTTTGGTTTTGAAATGGAGGACTGTTCTTATATTTGGAGGAAATAATAAGCAAAATTCGGTTACTTGGTAGCGATTGAAAAGTTCAACTATTGATTACACATGTGAGTTGAAGGTTGCCTGAAGGTCGGGTCTCAGGATTGTATCGTAGTAGCACTAGGGGAACAGCGATTGCGAATACAAATCTTTGCATTAGTTAAACAATTTAAAACACTTCTTTCAATGAATTGAATCGGTTAATATACATTAGAACATTTTTATAGCGGAAAACAAAAATTTTGATGGCAATAATTATTAACAAAATTTATCAACTAAACAGCAAAAATGATTTATGAAAAAACGACCCATAGACTGAACTGAAGTTCGTTCGTCGTTGAAATCAAAATGACATTTCTCATTTTGATAATAATAACAGGGTGAGTAACGTTTAGAAAAAATAATTGCAGGAAGCATTTCAGAAAAGTACTAGTTTTGATGGTAAGGTAGTTTTTTGTGAGCAGTGTTTAACGAGATTATTGGGAAGCAGAACAATGAAATACAAGAAGGTGGCCGTTTTCGAAAACGTCAAATCAAAGTCATATTGATTTCTTCTTCAATGTCAAATATTCCGTCTCAACCAACAAAATAATACTTATGATCAAAAGTAGTGTGACTATATATTTTTTTTATATAATAACTTTTCGCCACGAGGCTTTCCATTATACACAACTGAAAAAGAAGGCCATACATTACAGCCACTTTTGTACTCGCTTAAGCGAACAAGAATAAGAATTAGAATAAGACAAAAATTGTAACTCGAAACTAAAAGACTCAATAAAAATTCAATTCAATTCAAATTCAATGTCAAATATGTAATTAGGCGTTTTTCTTTTTTAGTTCTGAGCAGAGCACTGAGCTGTCAAATATGGATCTGTGTTTCTTTTTTAACTTCAACTTGTGTTTCTTTTTTCGATCAGAGCTTGCTCGAAGCGCGCTCTATGAGGTCAGGATAAAATGATGGAGTAGACCAATAAAATAGTAGAGCGCGGCCAACTTCATACAGTTTTCATGTTATTTGACAGATTGTGAGTTGATTTCTATTGTTAACAATAGTTAACAATTGTAATTAAAAGAACGCACCAATGTTGTTTAGATTCACAGACAAGACATTATATTAAACACAATAGTTGTGTTCGTTGAACTCTTTGTCAAAAATAAATTAAAAAGTAGGTACCTACATACAAAATTATTAAATTAATTAATTTTTAGTGTTTATTACGTGCCAGAATTTAAAGGAAACAAAAACTTACATCTTTATAGATCATAATAAAAATAAAAAGCGCCATCTAATGAAACTTGTGAATAATAAAAAAATATTAAAATTCATAGTTTAACAATTAAGGTTTCAAAAATCTCATTCAATAAAAAAATCTTCCTTTGAGTTTTTGTACAAAAGTTTAACTGTCTACTAAATTAAAAAAAATTGGCAACGACGAAAAACGGCCATAACTACCTTAACGGAAGTCGAAACGTATGAAATCACAGATTGATTTTTGTTGAAAAGTTACAAGATGGTTTACCTTTACTTCCCTTTTCTAATACAAATAAAGTTTGAAATAAACATTTTTAGTAATTTGTTTATAACTTTGTATAAGCATGCAAAAAGAAACGATAGATTTTTCCCTATTTTTACTCACCAAAACAATAATTTTTAAAAGTGGTTTCAACTTGTTACTAATATGTGGCAAGGCAAATTTTAAGATGGCTAGACAAATACGTAGGTGGATTGTGGATGAGATGGCGGATGATAAATTAATTTAGAGTTTATACTTATATTGACACGCAGGGAAATAACTGGATGTTAAAAAACAGTTCTTCTTCAAACTTTTTAAGAATTTAGATTTTTGTCTTTTAGATAAAAAGTTGCTTATTGTTGAAAAAAAACAAAAGTTTTAAATATCATTTTTTTTATTTATTATTACATTAAATATGTACCTATATGAAAACATTTACATTTTGTTGTCTCTTTCTTATAATAATCATCGACACAATACAATAATTTTTTTTTTATTTCCAATGTTTATAGATCTACCAATTATATTAAAATTAAATAAGATTTTAACGTCAATCTAAATCTAAAATAATTATTTAGAACTCGTTAAAAAAAATTAAAATAATAAACTTTTTGTTGCTGTTATAATGTTTAACTAACTAAAACCAAAAATATATAAATTGAGTTATACATGTAAATGTCTTAAAAAATACTTTCATTTCTTTTTTAAAATATCGAATTAATTATAATATTAAACTTTCACTTCTCGAGCAACTAAAAAATAGACTATGGGGCATATTCATAGACGATGTTTAAGTTGTGTTTAAGAAAAACTCGAGTTTATCCTTTTAAATTACATTGTTTAAACACAGTCTAAGAAAAACTCAAGTTTAAAAACAACTATAAATATGCCCCTATGTATTTTATAAATGTATATATAAAAAAAACTAAATAATTTTAGGACAGAATGTTGAAATTAAGAGAATAAATTGCACCATCACCTCTAGATAATTATTTTTGTTTTACAAATTACCTACGAATAATATTTATTTATCTAAAATTTTATTATTGTATAATATGTTTTTTTATTTTTAATATGTACTTAATACTCTTTTTTTAATTTTAAATGCAAAAAGCCTGTAAAAAAGTATACAAAGGATATCTGAGGTTTTTGTTTTTATTTTAGTTCTTGTTGTGTAAAACATTTTAGTTTTATATTTGTTTTCATTAAAATAAAAATATAATTAAATTTAAAAATTATCGCATTCACACAGAGTAAACATGAGGAAAAATAGGACACATACAGATTTAGTTTTTCTATTTTTATATCTTTTTCTTTTTTCTTTGTATATCTATAAGTTTAAATTTTAGAAAAAAAAACTGTTATTTACAGTACTTAAACGATTGATCATTTAAAATAAAAAAAAAACATGTTTTCTTTTGTTACGTAAATTTCTTATAAAGTTTTGTGCTAGACGCCAAACTTATGCAGCTTAAGTGGTGTCCTTTTCTTCACTAAATGATATTTACACAATTAACTAGTTTTATTTTGTGTTGCCGATTAATGCATTGTTCATTGTTTATTTCTTATATGCTAATGATGATAAATGGATATGCGGATAGGTCTGATTGCGTTTTTTTACAGTATGAATTTCAATTACAAAGTTTTGGTTGTTTTAATATTCATATTGTACTGAAGTTAGCATTAAATAGAAGAACTACAATTATTGGACACTATATTGTAACCATGTGGTATTAAATTTTGTCACCAAGTGAGAGAATTTCATGTATAAAGAATAAATAGTAATGTCTTCTCAACAAACGATCTACATCCAATTTGAGATTAAAAAAAACTTTTCCTATGTGTGATACAAAGCGATTTATTGAAATAAGTATCAAAAACTGACAAATGGATAAAAGACACTTAAAAACATTCAAGGTTACTTAATGTGTGCTACACATTACGCACAAAAGAATTTGTATTTCTTTGAAATTCACCCTGCAAAAAAAAAGTTATTCTTCCTAGTGATTTAGAGTAATTATAATATGGCTTATTTAGACGAACATTTATTTCCTAAGGTGTTCCATGACTGACTGTTCGAGTTTCCAATGAAAATGTTTTTCGTAAAATATGATAGTTTCCATGACAGCAGGAGTGACAAGGTGTGATCGAATTACATGTTAGAAGAACCGTAGAATCCTTTACGTAAAAAAATAAATAAATAGGAGACGAAAAAATCAGCTGGTACTGTCATTTAGTAAGGATAGTGACGCTGAGAGCCTCTTCATACAACGAAAGAAAGGCAGGTCACTCCTGGAAAGCACAAATGCAACGACACAAGCATTCAGTTGCCCTCAGATAGGTAACAATTCTTAACCGAAAGGCTTGTCGACGTTTTCTGAGGCCAATGTGACCAACCCCAAACACAGATCTGTAGTGAAGTGGTAAAATGGTGATCACACATCTGGTGAAAAAGTTATGCTCAAATTCACAGCACGAGTATCTGAAAATGTTTTTTTTTTTTTCAGTTTAAACTTATTTAAAAATTCATAGGTAGTAAACAGTTTAGTTTTTAACAAACATTGTGTTACTAAAGGCTATATGGTTTTCTTTAACGTTGTCAAAAATTCAGTTAAAACTGCACACATGAGATTTGAGTCAGTTTCATTTATATTTGTTTTATAAAAAATAAGAAACAAAAAGCGAAAGCTTAAAATATAAAATTGTTTAATTTTTCCACTGGCTTGGAGTACCTTCAATAAATTATAACAAGAAAATTCTAATTATTCAATATTCATTAAAAAAAACGCAAAATCACTAGTTCAAAAATTCAAAGCAACATTTTTTGATTAGCCTTTTTTGTCCGATTTTAAAGCGTATAAAATTTAAGGGATTAATTACTTTGCATACGAAAATTCTCACACACTCACTTGATAATTTGTTTTTAATCTACTGTAATTTTAACATCTAATATATGTATAATTTAATATATTTACATTATTCGCTTGTATTTTTTTTACTTGTAGATTGCACCAACATAAATTTAAAATTCTACACTTAAAAATAATATTTATTTTTATGATATGCGATTCATATTATTTGCGTATTTTATATATTTCTTTTATTATTTTATAGTTATAATTTTTAAATTGTAAACAAGAAAGTGATAAGAAATACTTTGCTTTCAAATTATTGTGAATTATCAGCAAAATGATGTAGAAAGTTACCTTTTTTACGAATACTTGGGTGGCATTAAGGAAACGAGGAGTTTATGAAGTCAAGGATCCTACGTGGAAGGACGTTTTGGAAGTAAATATGTAGTTACGTACTGCAAGAGCAAAAAAATACGAGAATATAATTATGCTACTCATTTTTCTATTCACGGAGTATCCTACTCGTTTTAGAACTTATGATTTATAACAAAAGGTTGGTACATTGGTGTTATTTAGTTATCCTCCTAAGCTGAGAAGCATGCTCTAAATTGTACTGACCAATAAAGTTTGATCGAATTTGCAGAAAAAATTTAAGCAAAACTCAACTTCAAAAAGTAAAAATCCCGGCAACCATACAGCATGTCCAGCTCAGATGATTTTGGCATGTTCTTTGTAAAGTCATCAATATAGCTTACAATTTAAAATTAAGGTATTTCTTATAAATATATCAACGCAATTGAAAAAAAGATCATAGATTTACATGGCATATGTTGTATTTTTTTGAAGGACAATAAAAATTTATATTTCAAATTTAATTAATAGAAACAAGCAAAACATTTTTAAACTTTTCAATAAGTAATATTTTTGGAGATATAAAGTGCATAGTATGGCCAACCGAATTCTTTTGCAACATCGTTAATTATAGGAACCAACTCAGGCAATTTCGACTCCACTTTAACATCTTCAGCTGAAGCTTTTCTCGCGCCTGAGATTATGAATAGACGAGCAACCTCTAGAGAGTCTGATGTAAATGGGTGTCCCATTCAATCGAATTTGATTCCAATATCTAAAGTTATAATATACTTAAATTTGGAGTTGGTTCTTTCTTTCAATGAAGGGAGAATTCAACAACTGAATATACATAATTGTTTATTAAAAACGTGTCCTATTTTATTTTTTATTAAAAACTCAGCTTCCGAAAGCCCTACAATTTAAAAAATTCGTCTTTTGAACGTTTCAATGGGGTTTAGTTTGAGCGCAAAATTATAACGAATTCATATTAAAACACAAAATCGAGGTAGATTTTGTAAAATTACACTATGGAAAAAGGGTACAAAAAAGATTTTCATTTCTTTCGAACAAACAGAACATAATGTCACAAAAGTACCCATATAATGTAAAAAGTAATAACAAAATTATCATCTTGCTGATCATTTTAAATCTCACAACATCAAACTGAGTTGTCTTTTTTCAAATGTATAGATGTTTAGAAATTAATTCACGGTTAAAAAAAAATAAAGAATTCACGTTATTATAACTGTACAATACAACCATTTTTTAATAAACAAAACAACAAACAAACTTTCGATTTGTTATTTTTAGTTTACACAACGAAACGTTATTTCGTTTCGTTTTTTGTTCCAATAAAATCGAAATGAAATGCAAATTGAATTATGACACAATGTAAAAGTAACAAAGATAATATAAAAAAATGCGTGTTTTCCACAGCATTATTAAAATTCATTTTGTAATCTCATTCAATGTTCGATAAATACATACAAATGGAAATGTTTTAGGAAGACTTAATTGCAATTCTGATTTGACTGATGATGAGTTTACATGTGTTTCATATTATTTTTTGCATGTATGTGAAAAATAAATTTAGAATACATTTTTTGGAATTTTCTTACGCATTTTTAGCATTTATGTTTACTTAATAAAAAAAAATAAAGCAGAGGAACAATAAAGTTAATTAAAAACTTCTAAACTCATCTTATGTCTCTATTATTAGTGGGCTTGCCATTTGAATTTTGATTCCATTAGCCACTGTTGACCCTTAGAGTAATCACAAGGTCGTAATAGTGGCGTGCTAGCATCATTACGCGGTGCTCGCTGCAAACAGTTACCAGTATTCGAGTGACGTATCGATTTATCCTGAAAATAAATTGGTAATGAGTAAGTAGTTTGATTAATTGAGTCATTAATCTTACCTCTTCATCGTAGACCCATTCTTGATTGCCACCCATATTGTGGCATCGTATCATTTTGACTGGTCCAGTGGCACTAGATGCATCCAGACAAAGATCATCCGACATCAATTGTTGCCGTTTTGTATAGGCGAATACTTGATTGCCGCCCAAGCCGTGGCAGTAACTTATACCGATATTCTCATTGTACTTACGACCCATTGTGTCTAGACAGGTTTCTGTATCAGCGTTGCGGATCTTAAATAAAAAAATACAATATAATCTATACACATAAATAAAAATTGAGTCTGTTTGTAATGTCAAAATAACAGTATTTTACTACACGCATATGAAAGTATACACAGCCTTTATAACAAAACACACATTTTTAAAATGGCTAATCTCGAGAACGGCTGGACCGAATTCGCTTTTTCCGCATATTCTTATATATGAACCGATCAGAAACTACAGAGATAGCGCTTGGGTAGCTTTTTGAAAACTCTTATATATGAGCTAAAAAGCTTTTGGTAAAATGTTGGAACAATAGGAATATAATTAATTACTCTTTCAAAATCAATGTTTTCTCCCTTATTTTTTCTGAGGCAACGACGAGCCGGGTAAGAGCTAGTATAAAAATAAAGCAAAAGTAAAAGGAGGAGTGTTATCTCCTCTATTATATTCCATTGTAGTAAAAGAACTGCTAATATTCTCACTGACGATGGTGTTTGTGTTTAATGATATGCTTATCATATAGATTCTAAGCAGAGGTAAAATTATTTCGAACCGCATCCAGAGAGGCCAAGTTGCTTCATGGCAATAAGGTTGTATTCACTAAGAGAAGGAACCTAGACGGCTTCGGCCAAATCATCGGCTAGTTTTTCGCCGAAGCGGAATCTGTGACCAAAAGTGCTATTTTTGGCCCTAAAACTGGCCGAACCCGAAACTTCGGTCGGGCACAAGTATTGCCGTGTGAAAAAACGGCTATGGGAATAGCACTAGACAACGTCTATAGAACGTGCAACGAAGCAGCTGATATTGCTGCCAGCTCACTGAAAGAACTATCTGTTTTATTTACAAAGTGCAGCATTATGAGTGAGTTCTAAATAAGATCAGGAGTTCTATTCTGTATTTCGTTCCGAAAGTGAAACCGGAAACAAAATTTTAGTTTGTTTGTTTTAGTAATATAAAAACAAAATTCACACAAATTACATAAATGTATTCGGTTTCTCAAAAATAAATTCACTTTCTGAACGAAATACAGAGAAGAACCCCGAGCACTTTTTTAATGAACATTTAAATACAGAATTAATGCTTTCTTTCTGATGTACCAATTTCTTAATCGTACGATTTTGTTTTTAATATAAATATTTACTTTTTATATTGCTAAAACATAAAGTTTGCATTCATTAATTATACATTCATTGCAAAGAAAAACTTTTTATTACAAATGCAAAAATACTGATATTCAAAAGTCGTTATTAATATAATAAAAATGCATTTCAAAAAAATCAACACAGTTACCTCTCCTAAATAGTAATAATCCAATGGCATCAAACTCTCTGGATACACGTGTTCCAAGTACCACTTAAAGCTTTTGCACTTCAGGCGTTCTCGTAGAGCTTTCCTTTCGCTTACATCTCCAGCTGAAGCTTTTCTCGCGCCTGATTTTGTTGTTATTTCAGACATAAATAATAAAACGAAGTAATTATTATTATCTATGCATATAGTTTTTAATCAATTAAAAAAAAAAAGTTTGATACAACATGCTAAAATCGAGTGAACGGAAGTGTATTTGTGTATATATATTATAATAAATATTAAAGAAAAAAGTATGTAAAAATGTGATTGTGAAATGAAAAAAGGATACAAAACTATGACATTTGTTTTTTGTGCTCATGGTGATGGGAAGTTAATTTATTAATAATAAAACAAAAAATAATAATAATACCAACACCAACAAAAATGAAAGAAATTTGTATAAATTTTAAATAAACTGTGTAAAGCTGGGTATCGATACATAGCTTCACACAAGGGTGATTCTGTTTTACTAGACAAAGTCAAGCAATAATTGTATTGAAAACAAATACATGGTGCCCAACTCAGCGTATAGATTATCATCGTTTTAGTTAAAATAAAAATCAGATTTAAAAAATATATTTAGTCAGTTTTAAAACTATATTATCTAAGATTAAACTATTGGATTAGCAAAGAAAATAATTTAAATAACAACAACGACTATTGCTAGTTGTTAATTTTTTATTTTATTTTAAGTGGAGCAGTTAAATGAAGGAAATTCAAAATAAGAATGTAGTAAGTAGCCTATACTACAATGTGTGGTTGGGAGGCATCGTCAGTCAGGCTATTCACACTTTTCTAAGACACATATTTTATTTTACTCGAAGGAACTTGCGGCTAAACAACCTATCCACGGGTTTAATTTTTTATAAAGGTTCCTTCGATATAAATATGATTCGCAGCGCTCTTTTGCTATGCGTTTTATATAGTCACTTCCATCGACTAAATAAAAATAATAAAATACTTGTCTTAGGAGTGTGACTGACGATGCCCACGGTCCACATTTGGGCGAAACACATAGGAGTATAGGCTACTAAAACCTTCCTATTGGATTAGCTTTCTAATGAGTTTTAGTCATATGATAACATTTATTATCACAATCAATCCACTCCAATAAGTGCCATAAAGACGCAAGAGAGAATAACAATGCATACCAATAATTGCCGAATTTAATGAGATATTGTCGAGACTAGTGGTCAGATGGCTTAATGTTATATAAGTCACTTGTTTCAGTAGTAATTATTAACTTATTTAACGGAAATGGTAATTCAAATCCAAATTATTAAAACGAAAGCAATTTCGGTTGAAAATAACGTTCAGCAAAACACATGTTCCAGTGATTGCATTGGTGTATGATTAGCAAACATTTTGTATCTAATTAATGTTCTAGTGATAATAGCTCTGAATTTCAAAAATTCTTATTCCAAATTTTCTTTTCAGCTGACTTGTTAGTTAAACTAGAATCACCAATGATTTAAAAACAATATAAATATATAATTAACTTGTATTTTAACTAATGCAGTTCTAATGTTTGGGACAATACTAAATAATGTTTAATGCTGCACATGCATGTTTACTACAAAAAAAAACTATACATTTACCACAAACCCCTTAAAAACACTACCGAACACTTGTTTTAATTAAAAAAAAACTTGTTTCATCTTATTGAAGTTACCATAAGTTATTAGCGTTTCGAAAGGATTGAAGATTGCAGTTTGAAACTGCTGCAGAATTATTAATTCAATTTTAATGTTGCTCTTCATTATGTATGTGAGTTGAAATCAACCTGCCTTCTTACTTTAAAAGACGTACATATATTTTTATAACTAATTTAACCCGTTTACAGTTTATTTAAAAACCCAACAAATAATGCAATCATCATTCCTTCGGCAGTAAAAATATTGCATTAATTTCTTGCAATCAATTAATTGAATGCGAAAATGGAAATACGTATTTTTGTAAATTATTTTGCGTTTTATTAATAATACTCATTCATTTATTATTTTTAATAATACAAACAAAAATAAGAATTCAAAAGAATATACAAGAATTCATGTAGTTGATGGAAAAATGACGATATCTTTTGATTGCCGAATGGTGATTGCATTAATTTTTTTAAAAGATTTCAAAAACAAGTAAATGGATTCAACTAGGAAAATTAGTTCATCAAAGATTAATCTTACAACTCTGAAAATACATTTCTAAATCTGAAAAGTTCCCATTTGTTTCTTTATGCAGGTTCATTTAGAATGAATAAAAAAAGGGCTGAATTTTCAGATATCTCGCCGATTCGGGACCCCACTTTTGGCATTTTTAAAGTATTGTCGTACGACGAATACACGCTGCTCTACACTTCAAACCATGATGGATAGTGAAACTTCCCCGTTCACCTCTTTCCAAAGCGTTTTATTCCAGCAAAATCGGATCACCTCACACTCCCAAGGAAAAAAAAAACATCCATTCATTCTGACGGACCCCGTATTTTCATTGCGAAATAGCAATGAAAATACAATATTATTGTAATAGTGATATTACATTTACTTCATAACGCAAGAAATTAAGCTTAGGGGAGTTATAGCTATAGTTGAAACTTCATTTAATCTAATTTCAAGGCAAATTATCCATCATTGTTGATGTTAATTGGTGTTAAAACGAAGGTATTGAATTATAGAATATTTCTATAAAAAAAAAATAACTCAATTTGATCTTCATTCGCGTAATAATATCGCTTTTGTGATTTTAATTATCATTGAAATTTCAATGATCATTGAAAAAACAAAAGTGTTAGTCTTTCGTGAACTTAACCCAAATTGCGTTATATTTTTTGATAGAAAAATTCTATAATTCTTTACCTTTATTTTAATACCAATTATCATTAACATTGTTGAATAATTTGCCTTAAAATTGAAAAAGAAAATTTTTGATGATCAGTTTCAATGATAGTATAACTAGCCCTTTATGACAATTTTTGAGCTGACACTCGAATTGAATTGAAAAAAAAAAAAAAAATTCAATTCAAAATCTAATTTCGATTTTATTTCGCGTATTTTTAAATTTTTTTATAAATTATGTTGTTATAACCAATGCAAAGTTTTTGTTCGGTAGTGCAATAAGACATTTTATTTTGTTGTTATTTAAATGTTAACCTGGATAAAAACTGTAGTAAAATTCTTTCCAATCGTCCAGCCACACTTCAACCAAACGAGCATTATTGTGATTAACAATTTCCGTTGTGCCACCAGGAAATGTGTATGGCGTTGATTTTCTAAATACATGACCAACTCGTGAGCATGGTATTATTTCTAGATAGCCGCCACACATCCAAATCTATTGCATACACATACATACATTTATAATCGAATGTCATTGTTTGCAGTAGATACGTTTTAGTTTTTAATTATTTTAGCGATATTATACGAATTTAGTTTTTGTTTTTATTTTGTTAGGTGTTAGCAATTTTTATTAAAATTTTTAATGAAAAGTACAAGTTGTCCCAGTGTGTAATTGCATAGAAATAAAGAAAACAAAATAAATAGAAACACATATTTAGTCAAACGAATAGATTTTAAGTTGATTTTTAATCATAGTAAAAAAATGCAAATAGCATGCGGTAATATGGAAAAGGATTTGAAGGATAGTATGCAGTTGTTGGTTTTTTGCATTTAAAAATAGTAGCCGAAGAAGTTTTTTAATTAAAAATGAGTTTTGTATGGTGTTTATGATTTAAGTGTAGGCATTATTTTGTAGAATAGTCTTCAATATGTTTTCTTGTGTGATGACATTTGAGTTTAGTTTCATCAATTATTAACTTATTTAACAAACTTATCAATGTAAAGACTAAACCCAGTTTCGCGAATTTGTGCGGTTTTATTGCTACGCTGTGGTATTAGAATATAATATTCAAAGTAGTTGTAAAAATTTATGAGGAGAATACAACAACCATAATTATTTTTTAACGATCATTTATTAGAAATCAATCAGCACTTTTTTCATTTTTTTCCGGAGCTTTATAACAAACGAAATTTGTTATGAAGCTTCGGAAATATGACAGTTATATTATTTGACGCCCAATTAGATCGAAAATGGTTCCCCATAAAGGAAAATATTTTTTAAAACTAAAGCTTCTTTTGAAATGCAAAAAACCATGCAACAAGGGAAAATAACAAAAATACATAATTATTAATAGAGCATCATTAAGTGAAGCAATTTGTTATGGCATTAGGAGAATTTAGTTTTTTTTAGTAGATATGGCGAAACTATATTTTTTGGAGATTATTAAGAAACCTGTTCAAGCCTTTTTTATTTTTCTTAAGAAGCATACGATAACTGCTTTATGATAGCGTAATTAAGCTTAATAAATTCCCCATAATTATCCTTAACAAAAAAATAATGTTGAACCCTATGTAAGTCAAAAACAAAACTAAAACTGAAATTAGTAATGCTAAATAAAAATTGATCACTGAAAAACTAAATGTTGTTAATTTATAAAATCAAAAATAAAGTAAAGAAAATTGGTTAATAACAATGAAAAAAATAAAATTTGTTTTGAAACTTCAAACGCAATTAAATTCGTCAAATGGGATGAGCACAAAAATTCAATGTTAAGAGAGTACTAAAATACTCTCTTCTTTAAAACTTGTTTTTGTGTTGTAATAGTAATTTACTATTCATTGTTTGGTTTCTTGTTTAATTATTATTAGCGAACCTGTGCTCATAGCATAGTAAAAATCTCTCCATTCGTCCAACCACACTTCAGCCACACGGGCGGCATTATGCAAAACGATTTTCGCAACACCACCTGGGAATGTGTACGGTGATTTATCACGGAATACATGTCCCACATGCGAACATGGAATTATTTCTAAAATTCCACCACATTGCCATATCTAGATTTGATTTAATAAAATAAAATTAATTTTTTTTTTCGTCAAAAGGATGGATATTAAATTAGGAAACAATAAAATAAATTGCAAATAAACAATAAAAACAGGAGCTTTGATTGAGGAAAATAAAAAATCTATGCTCGCCTCCCTTTTGTTTTTATTATATTCAAGGATGCATATAATATATTTTGCCATACTCACTCTGAAGGACATTTCAAGATTTTCACCACCCCAAATGTCCATACCCTCGTCATATGACCCAATTTCATAGAAATACTGTTTGTCTATTGAGAATAGACCACCAGCCATTGTGGGCGTTCTTAGCGGAGCCGTTCGATCATTGTTGCGTCGCTCCATTTCACGTTGAGGAACTCGATACCTGGAGAAAAATTCCGTTTTATAAATTTAAGATACGTTTTAATAGTCACCTCTTCAAAATTCATGATTGACCTGTGCTTTACTTACCATCTAAAATTAAGTTTCCAATTAAAGCCACCCCACGTTTGATCGGATGCTGTGACATACTCAAACGTCTCATCAGATATCACATCAATAATTGGACAAACTACAGTTCGTCTATTTTGTACAATACGCGCTAGAAGTGGTTCAAGCCAACCTTCTGTGCACTCACAATGTGCATCCAAGAATGTTATAACTTCACCCTGAAAAAACACTCTTTAACTAACACAAGGTCGTTATGTGAATGCATGTTTCCATACCGTTACATGCTTTGCGCCCAACAGTCGCGCTCTAATTAAGCCAGAACGCTTTTCAGTGCGCAAAACAAATGTTCGCACTGGCAGTGTCGCTACATAGTCCTCAAGTTTCTTGCCCAAGAAATCTATGAATTAAAAAAAAAAACTCACTTTTAACACCAAAGGATCGGGTTACTAAAATTACCTCTTTCACTGGCATCGTCCACCAAGATAACCTCCTTGAGCAGTGACCTAGGTGAACGATTTATGACACTCCACACAGTACGTAAAAGTGTGGTCCATGCTTCATTGTGGAATACGATCACAATAGAGGTGGTTGGAAGCTTTGATGGATATAATTTCTTTTTGCAGCTGTAAAACAAGTTAACAATTAAACGTTAGGTTATCGTTTAACATTGATTAGATGGGGAGATAATTACTTTTCATGTCGCACGTCAGTCAGGGAACGATTCAATGACATCATATCACTGGCCAGCAGGTTGAATTGGTTCTCTTTAAATTTCTCTTTCATTAGGCCTTTCATCTCGGCTGGAATTTTTACTGGTTTTCCTATAATTAGAAGCGGATGCAAATTAAATAAGATAATTATAAATATGTTTTATTATTAAGGTAGACCTTACCTAGCTCTCCAGGTTGGCCAACCTGTTCTTTTACTGTTGGCGCCATTCGCCATTTTCGAAGAAGTATATTTCGATATGTGATTGGTACCGATACACCTCCGTCGAGGTTTTTCGCTGTATCTATTTCAGCTTCATCTACAATTGGATCTTCGTCGACAAGACGTTGACTTTCAGCGGGTAACTAGAAAATAATGAAATAATTATTATTGTTTTCAATTAAAATGATCTCAACTCATTGAAAGGTTGTTTATCTAAATAATTTTAAATATTTAAAACTGCTACAGAATTCGTTGGCATTTAATATGTACATAATATAAAGGTGGTTTTTATGTTTTCAGTAATTATTTTCATGTGGCTGCTTTGAGTTTTCAGTTACCTTATTTTGGATTCATCATTCGATGACAAAAAAATATTTAATTTAAAAAAATTGTTAAAAAGCGAGTATAAAAATCGTGAAACTATGACGATAACTTTTCTTAAGATTCGCACTACTTTTAATTGCAATCTAGCGTCTTCTTACACAGCTTTAGTACGTTTGATCGATAAGTTTAAACGTTTCGTATAGATGAGTATTGTGAAGACTCTAACTCGAGATCGTCCAAAAAAAAGCAAAAATGCAATCTTTGCATGCCAGTCCTTAAATTTTTAGGCTATATCTTGGATCGTAACGGGTTGAATGAAGACACAGAAAAAGTGGAAAATATTGTTAGGATTCATGGACTTGGGAATGTAAAACAGATTAAAAGTTTTATAGGGACAGTGATATGGCACAGTGCGTCGTTTTGTATTAAATTTCTCAGAATTACTAAGCCACTGGTTTATTGAAGTAAAACAAAAGGTTTAATTGGACCCTGGTTTAAAGAACATTCTTAAGATGTGTTTTTGTGTTATTAATGAGTTTAGAATTTAAATTAAATAGAACACACATACCGTAATTAGTCCGGTGATGTGGACAAGGTAGGAGCAATAAGCTACTCAGATGGTGAGCTCATCCACCGTAAACGAGTCCAACCCAAGCAAGTAAATCAGGTGCATCTAATGAGCCCGATAGAAGTTGGTGGATTCACGTTCCCAGACTTGAACATTGAACATTCAACATTTCATACACCGATTTGAAAAATACCGAATAAAATTTTTTATCACTAAGCGGAAAGGGGCATTTGCATATTTTTGCGTTCGTGCGGGCTATTCTCAGATTTGATTTTTTTTTGTGTTTGAAAGGTTATACATAGAGAATGGTTTTAAGCATATTTTTTTTTTAAATTAAAGTATTTCATAGGGTGAAATGAGGTATACACATTTTTGTTTTCGTCAGGGCTTTGTGCGTCCGATCTTATCTCAGTAACTTATGGTCCGATTTAATTTCTTTTTTGTTTTTGAAAATGTATACTTAGAGGATGGTTTTAGGCATATGCATTCAAAATTTAGTTATTTCGTAGGGTGAAATGGAGTAAAAACCTCTGCTGCGATATTTTTTTTATTTGAAATGATATACTTACATTAGGCATATATTTACAAAAATTAAGTTATTTCATAGGGGGAAATAGGGTAAACCAAAATGTTGTTCTTCTGAACTAAACTTTTAATTTTTGCTATACCCGAGCAACGTCGCCGGGAGGGTCTGCTATAGTTAACTATAAACTATCAATTGACAGAAAAACTTTTTGCCTATTACGTCCAAAAATTGTTTTGTGTTAAAAAAATACCCCATATTGTTAATTTTTTTTTTCTGGGCGAAAAGCAAATTTACTATTACAGTTAAAATGTTCAATCATTTTTTGAAGAACAAGTGAGCTTTTTTATATTAGTGTTTTTTAAGCTTAAGTTTAGAAAGGTTATGTAGTGGCACCCATTTCCGAACATCTCCAGTTCTCGAACTCTTTAAGAAAAATGGTTATATTTTCGTTGTTTCTTGAGTTTCGTTTTGGAGTATCGAGTTTCTTTGTCGGAATAGTTTTTAAGCGGAATATTCAAGAAACCTCATGAGATGTTCGGGAATAGGTTCCCTGCTTACATATTTTATTTATAAAAATATTTTCAAAAAAATAATTATTGTAAAAAATCGATTTTTTAGAAAAGTGCTACAACGATTTTGATTTTTTTTAATAAATTTATATTCAATAAAGAAAGTTGATATTTAGATATTGGGTCGAATCTTTTTAAGATATGGATAAGAACGATTTTTTCGTATTTAAATTTATTTAAAATTTTCAAGACACAGACACAATACACTTTAACTAAGTTTTGTTAGTTTCTTTTTTTTCTTTTTTTTTGATAAAGCCCTAAGGTAACTTGCCCCGAGAGCAAGATTGTGTCCATTTTTTACTTAGTTTTCCATACACGTATGTATGTACCTAAAAATAAATTAAGCTCTTACTTGTAACGAACTTGAACAATGGATTGATTTCCTTCAACAATGTAATAATAATTTTATCATTATGGGTGATTTCAATATAGATTGGCTGGATATAACAAACACGTACACAAGACGTCTAAAGCAAATAATTACGGACAACAACCTAACTCTTCTAAACACAGAACCTACAAGAATAACGCCAACAACTCGAACTCTTATTGACTATGTATTAACTAATAATAAATTTATATGCAGTGCAAAAAATGAACATGACTTCAAAATAAGTGATCACGAGGCCCTAGATATTCGTATAAAGTGTCAAAAACCGAATAAGCAAAACAAAAAGACTATAAAATACTGCAAGTATAGTAAAGAACATTTTATCAATGAACTTATGTCAAACCAATTCTTTAATAGTTTCAATCCTGAATTTCCACACAATGTCAATGTGTTGAGTGAGCAATTTGCGAAAGAATTAAGTTTGGTAGTTAATACTATGGTGGTTTCACGAAATGTTTCTTTTAAAAATAGTGAGTGGTATACTAACGAACTTAAGTTAGCAAAAATTACTAAAGTAAATCATTACAAAGCAGCAGTCTTATCGAACAATTCCGAGGACTGGCAGTTATATCGTCGAAACAGGAACAGCTACAAGCAATTATTAGAAAATACTAAATCTAATTTTATAATGAACAAAATACAACAAGCAAATAATCAAAAAGACATGTGGAGACAGTTAAAAAAATATATATTAAAAACTAATAAGGATGAAATATCGGAAGTGCAATTTGAGAACTGTGATAAAGAAGATAATAGTGCAATAATAGCTGAAAGACTTAATAAATTTTTCATTAAAAGTGTGAATGACCTTGGAAATGCTGTGATACATTTAGAATATACAAGTCTGATAGAGGAGTGCAATATAGAATTTAAGTTTATGCATGTAGACATTAATGATATTCTCAATATTCTAACTGTGATAAATCAAAAAAATGACTTTAATTTCCTAAATGTTAAAATGTTAAAAGACTCTATTGATATTGTTGGTCCAGTAATTATACGTATAATAAACAGTTCCTTTAGTGCCGGTGTGTTCCCTAAGTCCTGGAAAGAGTCTCTTATACTTCCTAAAAAGAAAGTTACAAGTTCTGTTAAATGTAGTGATTTTCGACCTATTAATATGCTCCCGCTGTATGAAAAAATTATTGAAAAAGTGGCAATGATACAACTTCAAGATCATCTTGATAATAATAACATTTTAAGTGTTCTTCAATCGGGTTTCAGGTCCAACCATTCATGTGAAACCTGTGTTAATTATGTGATTAGTGACTGGAAAAAAGAAATTGACAATAAAAATAGTATAATAGCAGTATTCCTAGACCTGAAACGCGCTTTTGAAACAGTGAATCACATGATTTTACTGAATAAGCTCGAAAAATATGGTATAAAGGGTACAGAATTAAAATGGTTTAAAACTTTTTTGGCCAATAGAACCCAAAAAACTTCTGTAAACAATAATATTTCAACTGCTGTCAATGTAAATATAGGCGTCCCTCAGGGATCAGTTTTAGGTGTTCTACTTTTCCTATTATACATTAATGACATGGAAAAAATAATTAAATACTGTAAACTCGTGCTTTTTGCTGACGATGGACTACTTTATATAACCGGAAAAAATATAGGAGAACTAACTGTGAAAATGAAACAAGATTTAAGTGCAATATATACATGGTTAAACATGAACAAACTAATATTAAATATAGATAAAACCAAATTCATGACTTTAAATGTCCCTTCACAACAAGACATTATAATTTCAATCGACAACACACATATAGAACAAATAACATCAATAAAATATCTCGGAGTCTATATAGACAATAAATTATCATTTAACGAACATATAGATTTTATTTGTAAGAAAGTGTCGAAAAAACTGGGTGTCCTCAGAAAAACGCGTCAAAATATATCAAAAAATAGTGCAATAAAAGTGTTTAATATTACAGTAAAGCCCCATTTTGAATATTGTGCCAGTTTATTGTTTTTATGTAACATATCTCAAAAGCTTAGACTTCAAAAGCTGCAAAACAAAGCCATGCGGATAATTCTGAAATGCGATAGATACACACCAATAATAACTTTGCTAAATACACTAAATTGGCTTAATATAAACCAAAGACTTTTTATGATGGCGATGATATTTGTCTTCAAAATAAAACACAACATGTGCCCTCAATATATTCAAGCAAGTGTTCCTGAACAAAGAGTGATCCCGTACAATCTACGTAACGTTGAAGAGTTTAACATCATCCGAACAAGAACTACAAGAGCCCAAGCCAGCATATTATACATGGGACTTCAAGCTTTTAATAATCTTCCTTCCAATATGAGAAATATAAACAGCTTAAATTGTTTTAAAAATGAAATTAGTTTATATGCAAAATCTAACATTATATAAAACAAATTCCTAGAAAAAAAAAAAAAAAATGAATGTATTCAACTACACATTTATGTAAAACAAAATGTACAAAACTTAATGGCCATTGAGCCAAATAAAAACTTAAAATTAAAAAAAAAAAAAAAAAGTACTTACTTCTACATCATATTCGCCTGGCCGTTTACACCGCCATCCGTCTCTGCTAATACAATCGGAATAATTTGTAATTAATATTAAATCTATTATCACCCAAACGAGTGATGTGAGCAATACTATCCGGCAGGTATTTGATCGTAGTCTTCCACGTAACATTCTCGATACGTTGAGATTAGTCATTCTTAAATGTTTAGTTTATTTCGACTCTCGAACAATATTAATGAACATTCACGTAAATACGAACATAAAACCGTTAAAACAAACATAAATTTCAAACCGAACAAACAAATATTTTCAAACAAATAAAAAAAATCAAATATTTAAATTCAGTTTCTTGGCTGGACAGACTAGCAGCAAACAACCAAAGAAACGATTAGTCACAGAATGTCTTGTTCATTGTTAGATTTGATTTTGCATTCGACATTTTGCCGCTCATTAAAAATGTCCAATTCAGTTTTTCCGATGCCGGTCATTGAGTTTCTTCACAGTAATTTTTTGTTTTATCTTGGATTATGAATTTAATGATTTAAATGCTTTTTGTGTACCTACTATTCATTGAACGATAATTTTTATCTCGGTTGTTGTGGTTGTATGTATTTAGCTTTGTTTGTTGCAAACTTGATTTTTTCTTAATCACAGTAGGTTTCGTTTTAACTTTATTCTCGCATCACTACAGTGTATGCAAATTGCCAAATATTTGCTTCGTCACCATTGGGATTTGCTCGATGGGGATAGTCACTTAAAGATTTATTATTTTTGGTAGAATGCTTCAGGTGCTGAAATGAATGTGAGAAAAAGAAAAGGAAAGTTAGCTTTTGTTTGATGGTGTTTTTTGCTAATTATTGTTATATTGTATTGAGTGAAAGGAAGAGATGTTTGTCTGGAAGTTGGTAAAATATGAATTTTATCAAACCAATTATTTCGAAAGTTCATTAAAAGCCAATTAATACTTTCTAAACGATACCTAATTGTTGTTACTTATTAATTATTCGTTATTCCCCATAAACAGCCTTATTAAAAAAAAACAACCTGTAATTTTAAGTCTTATTTCCGAGTTAACTAAGCCATCGATTAAAGAAAATTTCACACTCAACGTAAAGGATTTACTTTTCCAGTTGGTCCAAGAACATTAGTAATTCATGAATTAGTTTTCTTGAAAATTGGACTTGAAATTACAGTTTATTTTTTATTAATAAGGCAGACATTATTTATTTAAGTATGGGTGTTTTCATAAACGTCAGACTAACTAATATCTGCAATAATATCAAAAATTAACAAAAACACACTTCTTAAACACAAAAAAAGGGGGTTGTTTTATTATTTGTAAGTATTTTGGACATAGCTATTAAAATAATAAGAAACAAAATGTTAACCTTCAGAAAATAAGTTTTTTATCTATTTTTTGATTGCAGATGTGAGTTAGTCTGACGTTTATGAACACACCTTATTTACAATATGGGTGACTTTGCCAATAGGGCTTTTTAGGTAACAACGATATATCCCTTTCTCGTTCTCACAGAATTGTCAAAAACAGCAGTATGGTGAACAGCTGATTTTTTTTTTATCATTGTTGAAAAATTGATTGAAAACAAAAGCGGGAATTTTAAAGATTTGTGCGCGAAAATTGTGAAAATTGTTGGTTTTGCTAATTAAAATAAATTTTTAAGAAATCACAAATTTCACACAAAAAAGAATACCGCATTTAAAAATTATTTCCAAATTGTTTTCTCCAAGATCTTGAGTTTGACAGTTTGAAAAAAGCGCGATACATATTTCAATCTGTCTTCACCATAGTGTGAGCTTTGACAAGATGGTAAAACTCCCTATGGTAGGTATCATTGACGTATTAAGTATGGACCGCCAGTAGCCAACTTCACGCGTGTTCCAACATAACTAGGGGCACCATCAACTACTAGCAGGGAATCTGCGTAGCAGTGATATGATTTTTTTAATTAATTATTTACTATTGAAATATTTTGGTGGAAATTATTATCAAACGACTTTTATTTTACAAAACACATCCACTCCTTATGCCATGAGCTACTTACAGATAAATATATTATCGTTTTCATTTAAATTCTAATGGCGAAATTAGTACAAGTATTTAACACTAACAGATGATGGCGTTTTTAGACTGTTTTTAGCTGGAACAACTTTTCTTGGCTGTTTGTATGAAAATTTCAACCGCCTGGCGGTCCATATCTAGTACGTCATTGATAGGTATAATATCTTAGCATCATGGCATGTTGAACAAGTTTGATAGGACTTTTTAGGTAACAACGATATATCTCTTTCTCGTTCTCACAGAATTGTCAAAAACAGCAGTATGCAGAACAAATTGCTTTCTGTAGGATCTTGAGTTTGACAGTTTGAAAAAAGCGCGATACATGTTTCAATCTGTCATCTGTATAGTGTGAGCTGTCATATTTCTTGACAAGATGGTAAGATTCCCTATATTGTTAAAAAATAATTGACAGCTAACACTACGCGGATGACAGATTGAAATTATGTATAGGGCTTTTTAGGTAACGATACATCTCTTTCTCGTTCGCAGAGCAGTGTCAAAATCAGCAGTACGCGGGTGACAGCTGAATTTTTTTTTATCATTGGTGACAAAGACCCTGATTAGACCAGTTTTTTTTCCGTACGTTTCGTTATACGTCTTTTTGACATTTTGGGTGAGGGGTGTAGAAACGAAGGAGGAAAGAAGTAACGAAAGCACGTATGAAAATTTTAAGACTTTTTCTGGTTGAGCTTTGACGTTTCTTGTTTGACGCCGGAAAGCGAAATTGAATTATTTAGAATTTATTGCAACAGTTTTGATATTTTGTTGTTGTAAATGTGAACAACAATTGAAAAGAAACTATTAGCAATGATATTTAACAATAATATTTGTTTTTTTTTTTCAACAAAAAAAAACTACCACAACTTTCACAAACTCGCTTTCCGGCGTCAAACTTCGCTTCCGGCGTCAAACTTTGCTTCCCGGCGTCAAAATGACGAATGGAAAAGGACAAATATCAACGAACCGTCTAATCACCATAGTACGTACCTGTCAGAAAGACGAAACACGTCACGTACGAAAAAAAGGACTGGTGTAATCAGGGTCAAAATGATTGAAAACTTTTTAATCATGGAATTCTCAAATTTCACAGGAAAAAAAGAGATTATTTATAAACACTTTTACAAGATTTTGAGTTTGACAGTTTGAAAAAAGCGCGATACATATTTCAATCTGTCAACCGTGTAGTGTGATCTGTCATTTTTTCTTTTGACAAGATGGTAAAATTCCCTATCGCGCTTTTTTCAACCGTTTTTTTAGAAGAGGGAATTAAAATGTGCAGTATGAAACAGACTAAAATCTTTTACCAAGTTTTAAGTGGATGAACGAAGTTAAAAACTAATACACACAACTTTCTACATTTAGAGGCCTGCAAAGTAATTAATAAAATTTTCTCTCATTTCGTTTTTGTTGACAAAATAGTAAATACAGTTGCTAGGAAATGAAAATATATCAATTTTGTTGTTGGAAATGTAAATTCGTGAATAAAGTTACTAGGATACGAAAATATTATCGGCTCTCTCTGAAACAATTTAATACTAACATAAGGGGAAGAGGTTCATGTATACATTTTTCCACATCCTAATTCATCCCGTGTGTGATTGAAACAAAGCGTGAAAATGTGTTTCCACTACGATGAATTAATCTCATGTGGTGAGGCTAATTGTAATCATTTTCGGGCGAAAAGCAAACATCATCACATGTTCACATATTTTTCGAATGCAAACGAGTTTTTACTCGGAAGTTCTAAAATGTAAGTTGTTTCTTTTTTCGTCTACAAAAGTAAAAAAAAGAGTGCTGATATGTATCATTTAGTGTAGTGCGAAATTTGTACAATGTAAATATATAGGTTTTTTTTCACAAAAACTAGAAACGTTTTAAAAAATACGACTCTTTCAAAAGTCCTCGAATCACTTTATCTTGAATCATTTCTTAGTTTTGACTTTGCAAATATTGACCACATAATTGATATAGTTCTTAATGCAGCGAAATTCTTCCGTTTTCTATGAAATTTCAGAATACTAGTGTTAAAACTAAATTTTGACACCTTTCACCCCCCCCCCCCCCCCTCTCTCTAAAACAAATTTAGTTCCGGTCCAAATTTCGGGTACTTTGTAGGATTTGCTCAAGACATAAAACAAACACCAACAAAATTCAGTTTTGTCAGAATTTTTGAGAAGTAAATATCTTATTTAACTGCGCTTAAGTTTTTATATAAAAAAAAATTAAAAAAATCTTTAAAGCATTTATTGAAATGGACGATTTAACGAGCGATTTCGTAAGAATATATAACTTTCTATTTTGAAGTTTTCTGATTTTGTTCGCATTAAATTAAAATAGTTTTTTAAGAATCGTAATATTTTTAAAATTATGAAATTTGATGTTTTTAGGCTATATACGGAATAGCTATGTTACCAAAAACGAAAATAACGATTACATGGTGTCCAAAGAGCTTCAGAATTTTTGATAAAATTTACAACTCTAAAGGAGTGTTCGTATGAGAGCGACCTACGACCAACGAATGGACGAATAATTGCCAATTTTGACGTGTCATTCACATGCCAATTTTGTATTTGCTACGAACGAGCACCGTCAACCACATATCAAAGTCTAGAAGACAAACAAAATAAAAATGAGGTTATGTTCGATGGTAGTCGCGAGCGAATAATTGATTCGTTCGGATGGGGAAGGTATGTAGAAGGCGAATTTGTTTTATCAAAATTTACTTATTTAAGGAATAAAAGTGCATATTTTAAAAACTTAATTTATTTTAAAATTCATTCTCTTTTAATTGATGTTTTTTTAGTCAAGAAATTAATTGTAAAAATGTTTAAAATTTAATTTGTTCGTCCATTCGTTGGTCGCTCTCATATGAACACTCCTTAAGGCCCAAATTTTCAGTGCATTTCCAGAGTTAGATTAACCTCGAGTCCACGCAAACGGATGTACGTTTTTCAGACAGTTTGAGATCCCGAATCAACTCAGATTTAACCCACCAATTTAGCTGAGTTAACTCTGAGTAAACTCGAGATTTCAAACTAACTGAAAAATGTGTTTCTATCAGCGTTAACTTGAGGTTATATAATCTAACCCCGGAATAAAAAACTGGGCCTAAGAATCATAAAAAAATCATAAGAACATAAAACCGTTATAGCTCTAAAACAAGGAGAAACTTTAGAAATCTATTCCTTTCATCTGACTGTGGAACACCCTGTTCAAGTATAATCTTCAGAAGAAGTGAAGAATCACAATCTTAATTAATTTAATTTAATTTAATTTTATTCAATACAACAAGATTCCCCTTCCCCTACATCAACACTAACTGTGACTAATGCAACAATGTTACAGATACATTCTATGACAAAACCGCACAAATTAAAATGAGAGCGCGCGTTGTAATATGAGGACACAACATAAGGCTCGCGGACAACAAAGTTGTTGAACGATACTGACCTCTAAAGCAGTGTTTTTTTTTTCAATCCCCATAAAAACAAAAATGCCGGCTATAAATGTACGCTGTGGTACAAACTTGTTTATTGAACACTATTCATGGGTTTTAAATCTTTCAGATAGTTCTCTCTTAGCCCGTAAATTTCAGACATTGCGGGAATAAAGATGGAAAGATGCTTTGACCGTAAATGGTCAATGTAAACACGTTTCACCCCCCACAATCTTTGTGATTTCTGATGGACAAAGAAGATGAAAGACGAAGTGAACGACACGCTGCTGACCGTAAGATAAATTTGTATCTTCTTCGGGGCATCATTTGTGAGTTAGTTAGTTAGTGTGTGTGCATTTGACCACAATAGAACAATCTGCAATTATTGTGGGACAATGGCCAAGAGATATATTTAGACATAGAAATATCTATAGAACTAGAAGTATCTATAGAACAAGCAACTGTTGTTCAATTAATCTGAACAGTACACTAACACAGCCTCCTCGTTTTCATCTCCCCCAATAAACAACCAATCGAAATCAATTGAGAGAGATTCATTTCGTACCCATGGAATCTGGATTTGTTTTGCAAGTGCGGGATTTTGAACTTGATCTTATGTGGTGGCGCATTATTGCCTATCCCATGCTACTTAACTGTGTTTTGCGATCGATTATTTCGTAACAAACAATTAGCACTTGGATTAAAGAATCTTGTATTCGATATTACACTATTTTAGAGCTATGGTTAAGATGCTTGAACGTATTGAATAGAAAATCAATTTGCAATTGAAGTTGAAACAATACAATCAGGATTTCGTATCCAAATGCTGGTTATATTATCTAGAACTTTGTAGATGACAGATGATGTGAATTGTAATGTTAACTTTGCTAACGAGGACGACATGACATTAGTTTTTCGATGTCTATTGATTTTTTTTTTGTTTCTTAATTGTGTAGTAAGATTTTCGTTTGTTTTTTTTTTCATCAACTTTATCATATATACAACCAAGAAAACATTCAACACAAAATGGCATTTAAAGATTTTAGCTACAATTTTTACCTTAACTTTTTTTTGCAAAAGATTATAGTTTCCGAGATAATAGAAAAAAATTGAATTTTGACTCCTTCCTCAAAAAAATTTTAACTTCGGGTCAAATCATGGGTACTTTTTAGGTTGCTTAAGACATTAAAACAAAGGTCTCCAGCAAAATCTTTTGTCTAATTTTCCTGGGCTAAGTATACAAAACAAGTAAAAATTTTATTTTCATTTGTTTAAAACTTTCAAAATATTAAAGATACATTGAACAAATGTGTGCAAAAAAGATGAGAAATTTGATTTCATACAAATTTGTGTTCGTCTATTATTTTTGTCAGACTAACGGTTTTCGAAATAATTAGGTTAGATTAAGGCACTTATTTAAAATATATGCCCGTATTTTTAAACAAATGCTGGTTTTCAAAAATGAGTTTTGAAATACTTTGTTTATTTATTCCTAAGCTAATGAAGCAGCGTTCGAAACGATCATTTAACTCATATTTTGTTGCTAGAGGCCAAGTATAGTTCTTAAAATATCATTTAGTCTATCTGGTGCATTTTTTAATTTCAACCTTGTATTCACAAAGAAGTAACTAATAGTTTAGACTATTTGAAGAGATATGACGTAAAAAGTTTTGAACAATTAAAAAGTTTATTTTATTCGACCTTAATCAAACGACGTGGAGTGTAAATAGTAGATAAACTTTGTATGTACCGAAAAAGAAAATTACTTTGGATATTACTTTGAAACTGAATGAAAGTTAAAGCACTTTCCTTTTGTATACCTGCTGGGTTCTATTGGCTTGGACAATTTTGTTTCCAGGATTTTTGTTTAATGTTTTTTTTTTTTGTGAATAAATAGAAAAGTTTGTAACATGTGATTTAGCAACAAAAACAAAATTTTCAGAGAAAAACGTATTTTTCTTTTCATTTTAATTTTATTTTCAGTTTAAAAAGACAACCAATATAAAGACGGCAATAAGACTACGTATAGTGTGAATAAAAAAAACTTGTATCATGTGTAAATATAACA
Source organism: Baccha elongata (assembly GCA_951217065.1). NCBI lineage: Eukaryota > Metazoa > Arthropoda > Insecta > Diptera > Syrphidae > Baccha > Baccha elongata. The sequence goes on from OX578272.1 coordinate 212,327,479, forward strand.
AGTGTAAGGATACTTAGATGAACGTGTTAGATTTTAACTTTTTCAAAAATGCACCAGTTAACTAGGGAGTATCAGAAATTCATTTGGAATTGAAATTTTGATTTAAAAATTAAAAATGTTGTTCTAGTTTATTTCGATTTTTTTGTTTCAAATACAGTTCTATGCAAGGGACAATTATTCAAATGATCAAATGGTCGAAATGTGTTCGTTCTAACAAAATTATGAATAAAATAATTTTAGTGGCACTGACAGCTTCGAAGAACCTCGTCCTAGTGACTTACAACTCTCAACCAATCCTTTTGTGTGCGTTGTTAGTTCTACAGGATTGAAGGGGACCTACAATTTTACGTCGAATCCGAACGACTAAGGTGAGAAGCACTTGTCAGGACAATGATACTCTTGGAGGATTTGTCACTTCCTCACAAGAGGCAGTGCCCCTGACGAAAACATTAGATGTTATCGAAGCTGGGCTTGAACCCAGACTGGCGTGATAGTTCGACACACTAACCACTACGCCACGAGGGACACAAATTATGAAAGTTGTCCCAACATTTACGGTTCAAGTAATTTAATAAAAAACACAGATTTTTAATTAAAAATTATAATTTTGTTATTGATTCATGACACAGTATAGGGTTTTCTATGGAACAGTATACTTTATACATATTAGAAAATGGGTCTCCACGACCAATTCATTCAAAATCTCGTCGAAATCAAGTATATTTCCCATACATTTTCAGGTTTTGAAATCTTGTAGATTACGACGAAATCTCCTCAAAATCCTTGCAAAAGAAATTCGTTTAACAAACATAACTTTTGGGCATTCAGCATCTCTGCTTGATTGTTGAATTTGAACAAAACAAAACTAAAAAGATTTTTCTTGTCGATTCTTGTGCCTCTAATTTTAATTAATAAAAGAAAATGAAAAAAACAATTCTAAAACCAGCCATATTTATTTTTTGTTCACAAAATTGAAGAATGGATAAAAAAAGATTTAATTTGATTTTTTTGCAACAAAGTTACTCAAACGTCAAACAAAATCTAGATTTCGTTCGGTGTGAACGACTCGAAGAGATTTTGAAATCTTGTTTCTCGAAATCTAGATTTTGATTCGGTGTGAATAGCCTATAAGCAAAGCGAAAAAACTATCGAAAGAAATTTGTCGTTTATCCGTGATTTTTACACGCCAACCTCTCTTTCATCAATGAAACTTCAAGACATGAACTGCCCAGAAAAGAAAAAAGAAAATTCTCTGATATAGATATCAGAGATCTAGTTGGATACACAGATAAGAAGTGGAGTCGTCGTGTAACGAAAGGGTCAGAAAATTCTTTCAAATAACGCTTTACAAAGTGACTTAAAAAAAGTAAATACATATATTTTTTAAACAAATGTTAGTGGTAAAATATGAGAAAAGTATGACAGAAAATAGATTACAAAAAAATATGAGTGTTTTCATACATCCGATAACACATGACTTGTGACAGTATGAAGTGTTATTTAATAAAAAAAATGTTTGATGCTTATTAATCGGTTTGCTTACTAATAATGATTATTCCTACCATATATAAGAACCATTTAAAAGACGACTGCATTCAAAGAAAATTAAAAACAACTGCATACCGTTTCTGATGCTTCGTGGTTTATCATAAAACAGGAGTTCTCCCTTTACCTACACACATCATTCACACCTGATTCACTCAATTTTTGAAACATTTCTGTACCTACATTTTAAACCAAAACAAACAGTTGTTTATCATATTACCTATACTTATTCCAAAATATTATGACTATAGATAGCTATCGATAGTGGTAAAAACTATCGACTATAAATCGATAAAAGTAACCGGTAGTGCAATCGATATTTGTCCACCTCTATACAAAAATGTTTTCAACAAAAGTAGGTATTCTCATTTGTGAGTTATTGATAGGATTTGTGGTATTTTTGTTATATTAAGGATATGGATTCAATAGCTTTGTGGTTTGACCAAGAAGACGATTGTGCGCATGAAAAAATACAAAGAAAAACGATCTGAGATAAGTCAAACATCATGAGCTTAACAGACATTTTGAAATATCCTTTAAATAAATTCGGATGTGAACACACAAATTCAACAATAATTTCAAATTGATACTGTTTGGTGTTCATATTTTTGTTTGAGTTTTTCCTTTAAAATAAAATTCTTTAATAATTATAAAAATGATTTCTTTAATATTTTTATTATAAAGTTTTTAAAAAATAACACACTTTTTATTTTTATCTTATAAAAACTTACATTTTTCCGTTTTAACAATCCTTCTCGCAAGTTAATTAGCTTTCGAATAAATTTTCCGAATATCGAAGCAATTATCAACGAAAATAGAGTTACCAAGTAAGAAATTTCCGATTTTGGAACAAATGAACAAAAGATACATTTCCTATTTTCGGAAATTGCTATCCGATTTTCGGAATGCTAAGTACCAAATATCTACTTTCGAAAGATTTAACTTTAGAGTCGGATTACAGAGTAACCTCCCAGAGTTAGCCCTAGGCACTATGTTGTCATAATGTGGTCTGAAGTTGAGTTCATAATCAAAAATATGAAATAACTCCTAGGTCCCGAATCGTGGTTACTCTGGGAATTAGGTTATCATTAATATAGTAGTCACGCGGTAGTGGGCGGATACGTTTACAGGAGTAAGTGATTGCTTGACATTTGGGAAAATTGAGTTCTAATTTTTTCTTTTGACACCAAACATGAAACTTGTTTAAATAGTTCTGCAAAGGTGAACCATCGCTGGATGACTCTAAAGATTTTCATGTCATCCACATACGTAGATATTTCCGAATGTTGAATTACAGATTCTACATCATTAATTGTCAGTATGAAAATAATAGGTCCTAGATGACTAACTTGCGGAACGCAAGATTTCGCGATGAAAGGGTTAGAAATTGTAGATCTAAACAACGCCCGATATGAACGAAACCAGGGGCAATGGGGAAATCCAAGTGTTTTAAGTTAAAATGAAACAATTTAAATCAAAGGCCTTGCTAGAATCCGTTGCCATAAAATCTACTTCTTTTTTTCCTATTGAGTTCAAGGTATAAGAAACAAATTCGGTTAAATTTGTGGTCGTAGATTTGCCTTTAAGAAAACCGTGCTGTTTGGTGGAAAATATCGATTTGCAATACTTTCGAAAAGTTTCGGAATGCACGACAATTCGGCAATTGTTTAACCCTTTTTGTGAATATAGGAATGATAAAAGAGTTCTTCTACATTGTTGGAAAATCTCTTGGGAAAGAATAGCTAGAGGCTGAGCCAAATTGGTGTCACATTTCTTTAAAACTTTTGCTGGTAAACCGTCTGGTCCCAATGATAAATTATCCTTGAGTTTGTTTATTTTATAAACAACGTCATCAACACTGATGTTGATACCAAAGAGGTTTGATTGCAGCTATTAAGATAAGAAAAGTAGTTAATGTCTAGTTCGAAAATAATATCATCAGAAAAAGTATGGCTAAAAAAAATTCTGCGGATCAGTGATAATATCGAATCGCATTTGATTGATATAGGCGTTATAGAGCAATTATAATGCATATTTAAATTGAAGACATCAGGTTATTGGTGCCCTGAAAAAAAGACCAAGAGAGTATTGAAAAACTCGCGCAAAATTCTATTATCACATCACAAATTGAACTTTTATTGTTTAATTTTATTTTCGCTACACGCTCTTGTTTCTTTTTTTTTTGGCCACCAATAAGCTGAACGCTTGATAAATGAAAAGGAAGCATTAAATAACAAATTTTACAAAACTTTTAACTGGCCTTATGAATTCTTAAATCTCAACCTTTACAAAATGTACTACATGCGATTAACATCAAACATTTTTGATCAAATTTATTTATCTGGCCTGAAATTCAAAATCAAATCAACTATAACTACCAAAGCTTTCAAGGTACAATAAGCATCTATAACCGGCCTTAGAAATGTTAAAAGTAAGACTTTTAATAAAAATAAGCAATCAAAAAAAATATTCTGACAATGCTTACTTTAGAAAATTGGTAAAAGACTTTTTTATTCTTAATAAGTTCCTCTATAGGGGTTATTTTATGAATATTGAAAAAAAAACATCAGTAACTTTAATAGTAACTTGTTCTGATCATTTGTCAATATACGAATATACGAATATACTGGTTATCGAAAGAAGCACCTTATAACAATAATTTTACATGTAATAGATGTATATGCCCATTATAATAAATAAGGTTGATTGATATTGGTGCATTAGTGCTGCAGGAACTTAAAACATAAACTGATTCCCGGAGTACCAGCTCCGATAATTTTGTTCAAGAATTGCTCGAGATCAATTTACTTTCCTTAACGTATTAATTATAATGGAACCTTTAATGCCTAAAACACTATCTTATAAAAAATATAGAACGAAAGAAGCAAAAACGGGTAACTGATAAAAGGCACTGAAAAAAAAGATGCTACATATAACATTACTTATGATTTACGGGCAAATTGATAATTATTTTTTTGTGCACTTACCTATTTAATATATTGTTTAAATGAGAGTAACTATAGCTAATTCAAATATAATTACAAAATTAATTTGTGTTAACGTTATCTTAGATGTGTACATTTTTGAAATCAGAAAGTATAACCTACTGTTCTTGTCGAATTAAGCATAATGCATTCCAATGTTTCAACAAATATGATGACAGCTTTTAAATATTAATTAACGAATTGTTTTCTTTGCTTTGTATACACGTATGAATAATTTTTTGATAACAAAACAGAGAAAACCTCTTAAGAATATGCCCGCCTTTGCAATCAGTTTTTTTCGTTCTTTTTTTTCAAATCTTGATTTTTTTTTATTTTAAAAACAAGTTTATAATTGTTTATAACAGTACATAATTTTGCCACCTGTAGGTGGTTTGTACATTAAGGCCCAGTTTTTCAGTTCGAGATTATTCCAGGGTTAACCCGGAGTTAACCCGGAGTTAACTCAAAATTAATCCAGCTAAATTAGTGAGTTAATTGTGAGTAAATTCGGGATCAAAAACTGACTTAAGACCGTGTTTCCATCAGCGTTAACTCGAGGTTAATCTAACCCTGGAATAATCTCGCACTGAAAAACAGGTCCTAAGTTTTACATTTGCTGACGCAATAGCTGTAAAGATAAGATACAAAATTATAAAACAAGAACAAGCACCAGATTTTAGTTTTGATTTGCAATAACACAACTTTAAACAGAGTCACAAAATCAGGAACACAATTATTGAAAGAAAGAGCAAAACACGAATCACGAGACAGACGGATGACAATAAAGACAAAACTCGTTCAGTGCAATAAATGGTCGAACCAATTGTGTTATATGGGATTATCCGAGGGGTTTGTCACTAGCCTGTTTAGTGGTTCAATGATTGCAATATTTCAAATGGCTTCATATGATATCAGGTGATTTCAAGCAGTATTTAAGTTGATTTAAAAAAATTGTGATTCATGATTTCAAATAAATTTACTGATTTCAAATGATTGCAAATTAATTCAAGTGATTTCCTTATAATTTCAATTCGTGATTTCATTTCGTCATTTTTGATTCCATGATTGCAAAAAAAAACTTAATGTTATTTCAAATATTTTTAATGGTTGCAAGAAATCATTTTAAATCGATAACCAACATTTTTTTTTTATTTCATCATTTGAAATAGTGATTGCACCTGATTCCAAGGTGATTTGAAATGATTGCAAGTATAAGTGTTCAGGTGATTTCATTCGTGAGAAACCCCCGGGATTATCAATGAAAATACCACCTTATGCATCTAATTCAGTGGCTGAGGAAATTTGTACTGAATTTCATGAAAGTGTACTTGCGTACTTGAGCACATTCAATTGTTTCGAAAAAAGTACAATTGTATTGACTTTTCCAACAGTGTTTGCAGTTAATATGGTAAAGAGGTGTTGAAAAATCACACAAATTCACATTTGCCATTTTCCAGTCGCATGAGCACAATTGCACATTATGTCCTTATTGAACTCAATGTGTTCTATTTTTTTTGCGATTGCCATTGGAAGTCCGCGTATATAGGCTAAGCCTAGTAGGCACCTATACAGTTCTGATGTGAAACAAAACATTATTTTTTTCAAAATGACAAAACGAAATCAACGACGAAATTTGGACTTAGCTCAGTCCTTATATATATATATTTTTTTTTTTTGTATTTATGTGTAAACTGATGTCGTTTTTTTTACACAAGTAAATTTTTGTATTTATGTGTAAACTTACGGTAAATTTAAAAACATGCGTTAGCTGTAAGCTGGGAGCGGAATGAAACGGTAAAAGCACGACATTAGCCACTTACAGAAGTTGCTTAGATCTTATTGAATGGACTTTCGTAAGTTTTCTTACTTATATAAGATTTTTGTACTGTAAGTTCAGCTATAGTGATGTAAACGTAAGTAAAACTCACGTGTTCAACCATGGCCTTAGGTCATGGGTAAGTTTTGCTCACGTAAGATACTTTTGTGCATGTACATTCCGAACAATTAACTGTAACTGTGTAAACAGATCTGAATGTAACTTAAGTAAATTTTGTAAGTCAGAAACGGACCGAAACAACTTACTTGTATTTACAGCTCTAGAAAAAACGTATGTATTAAACGGAACGAAGCGGTTTACACACCATCTAACATTTACATAATTTCTTGCAGCTTAATCAAATGGCAGTTATAAGTTTTTTTACTTATATATTACTAGTAATTATTACTGTAAGTTAAGCAATAGTGTATAGTTTACTGTTTTTCACTTTTTGAAACTTTTGTAAGCCGTTAGTAAACCTTACTTGCATATTACTGGCCTAAGTTCAGCTATAGTGTAAACATTACTATGAATCATTCTCGTACTACTTGCGCTAGTCGCATATGTATTACTTACATGTGTAGTATTGGCCTTTAAGTAATTTATTTAAGTAAAAATACGTAAGCTGTAAGTCAGGAACGGAACGAAACGGTATATAAATAATCCAGCTCTCTTAGAAATCCTTACATCTTATTCAACAGCGGTCGTAAATTGTATAACTTGTTTAATCATTTTTCACTGTAAGTTCAGGTGTAGCGTAATTATTTCTGTAAGTGACGTTCGAAAGAGCTACTCACCTAACTTATGATTAAAACCTACATTTATATTGGTGATATAGTTGTACCTAAACGTAAAGAGAGAATGCTCACATATTTCTGCAAAGTTTTCAAGGGAAAAAACAGTAAAGTATCGAAAATACAGCCAGGTTACTGAAAAGTGTTCGGTAACATGGGGATGTTCGGTAACAGGTGCCACTACCCTACCCCTATTTTTAAAATAGAGCCACTCGTATTGGATCACCATTAAAACCAAAAATTACCAATAAATCAATCTATAAAATCATTGCTGTTATTAATCCAAAAATCATTGCTGTTGTTAATTCAAAATTACACAAAATAGAGATTACATGAAAAGAAAAGATATGCCTATCTATTATTTACAGACAAACGTTCCACTGATCATGATTTTTCATTTATAAATGTTTTTCCTAATATCATCACATCATAGACACTATGCACTCTATTCAAATTAAATCCTCAATGAAATGTCAATTGTGTTTTTCAAACTATACTTATTGTGGACACCACCATTGCTAGTCAACTTCGCCACCACCATCATAACTATGATCATTATGCTGACTCTCCTCATGATGATTTTACCATTCTAGGGTTACCCGCCACAAGCCACAACACAATAAGTATTTATTATACCTTTCAATACATTTATCTATCACTGCCTTTTGTCGGACATTAAGTGTGCGCCCGGCATTATAAAAAAAAAACATCGTGGATCTGTTATGATTCCAGTTGGCACTTGATTCAACTGAGTACGATTCCGTATAATTAGATTTTAGCCATAGTGCGCCAGTAATAGGGAGAGATGAAAATGCGGGTATTTCTATTGGTATCAGCACATCACCATCATCATCACTGTGACTCTGTCGTTACGGTGTTTTTATATTTTGCTGGAATTCACCGTGTCGGTATTTTTTAAAAACAACCGCCATGGTATTATTTTTTCTCATCTCAAAAATGTCAACGGACTTTTCTTTTCTTTGAAAAAGAAAAAGAAGGGGAAGCATCTAGTTTTGTTGCTTGCAATGGCATTGGCATGACACACAATCACTATTAACCTCCTGTACATTGTATGCTCACAAAATAGAAGGTTGGTATTTATATAAGCCACTTTATTACAGACCTCGCAGCATCTATCCACAAAATCCATTCACTCATTGTTCGCAGATTTGTGGAGACACAAAAGATATATGTATGTCTGAAGAACGACCTTTTCTTTTGCCACCTCAATAGGTTGATCTACGGTTATCTTATGCGGGCTTGAGCGTGAGCATCAAGTCTAGTGAACGAGGGGTGCAGCTTTGTCACCTATTTTTTGTGATTGTTATAGAATAGATGTACTTAGGTATGTACTGTTTTTATGGATATATTACACTCTTGAAAGAAGAAACAACCGATCTGAGTATTGGTTACGAGAAAATATAGCTTTTGACGGGTTCGTAATGTCGACCTATTACACATTTGTTAAATTGAATTGAATGTTAGGTTTTGTATGTGCCAAAATGTGTTTTCCGGTTGAGTTGGTTTTTATGTATACAATCTGGTCAAATTATGACTGAATCAACGCCAGCACAGGAAGTAATTGTACATGATTGGATTATCGACGTCCCTTTTTTTAATATATATGTATTCGTATACATTAAAAGATACAGGAAAAGCCAGTCTCTCTCCACGATCAACTTTTGGAACAGGGAGTTTTTTCTCTTAATCATTTTTATTTGCAGTGGCAACGTCCCTTTTTCGGTATAGATAAAAATAGAGGCTCCTTCTTGTCTTTTATCTTGAAACAAAACCAGCCAGAATATCCAGAATAAAACAAAGAAATGTATCCTTAAAACAAAGCCATAGCGTGTTTAAAATAAGTATATATTTCTTTATTTTAAAGGTGCTATTTCTTTATTTGAACCACATATTCCTTGAATTGAGGAAACTTGGGTAAATGTATGGCTTTGGTTTAAAGACACATTTCCATGTTTTGAAATTTTGAAACTTTGGTAAAATCATGGATTTGTTTCAAAGGAACAGGTTTTTAAAACGAGTAAATCGTTTACTTAAAACAAGTACCGTGAACTGGGGTGACTTTGGCCAGTTTTCAGTTTATTTTATGAATAACTTTTGCAATAATTTTTTTTTAAGAGGATACTTGATTTATTCAATAAGTGTGATAAGTCTAAAGCAAAACAATTGAGTTGTCCTATTTTTAAAATTTAAAAATATGGGTGGCCAAAGTCACCCCGCCTTGGGGGAAAGTCGTTTATTCGATATTAAGGCCAACACCAAATGACAGTTTGATACCTGCTACATTTCTGTGATGCATGAGCACCTGGTGAAATTCATGTAGACGCAAAATAAATGACAGTTGACTATTTTTCGTAAATTTAGGCCAACGCAAAATGACAGTTGGATACCTGCTACATTTCTGGGATTCATGATCACCTGGTAAGTAAATGTAGCAAATATTATTTCCTAATGATCTCCCTTTTGGTTAGATCCAGCAGCTTTTGTGGCTTACACCAAATAAATGACAGTCGACTTTTCGTTATTTAGGGCAACGCAAAATGACAGATTACCTTGTACATTTCTGGGATTCATGAGCGCCTGGTGAAATGTATGTAGCAAATATTCTTTCCTAGTGGTCCTCCCTTTGGTTAGATCCAGCAGCTTTTGTGGCTCACTAGTCACCAAGTTTGCAACAAGAGCAAGTTCGTGCGACCCAGTCATGTAAATATTTTATTTTTTTTCTGTGGACTAAGCGCAATGGGAAAACCACACAAAAATAAATCAAAAAGTGCCAAATACTAGTGAAAAAGTGCAACTTTGTCTAAAAACAGACTTTGAAACAATTTAATTTTTTTACCAATTATAAGCTACAAATTTTATCTTAACATTTTTTTGCTCATAAAGTTCATAGTTTCCGAGAAATTTGCAAAAAACTTTATCCGAATTTTTTCGAAGTAAAATTCTAATTTTCCTGGGCTATTATACGTATTTAGAAAGAAGTTTGAAAATTATATAACAATTAATTATATAACATATTTAAAATACATTTTGAAATAGGGTCCATTTAAAAGCCAAAGTCACCCCGCAGGTTAAAGTCACCCCAGTTCACGGTAACTCAGATGTCTTTAAAACAAGTAAATTTGGGTTTTTGTTTTAGAGTTTCAAGTAAATATTTACTTAGCGCCAATACCGAATTTACTTGTTTTAGTACAGATTTTTTAGAGTGTAGAAAGCACGTTGTATAATTTTCATCGATTATCCTTAAAAAAGTAGAAAAATTACCTGAAAATACTATGCTAACTTGTTGCATCGAGCAGCAAATACAGAAAAAAAAGGGAAAGACTGGGTCGCACAAACTTGCTCTTGTGGCACGTTACATTTGTGTTGACGACTGAAAAAATAATTTGATCAGTTTTTTATGAAAAATAGATTTTTTATTTTAGAATAGATTTTGTATTTATAGGGAATCCGACGAATGAGTTGCGGGGGGGAGTCTTACTCACTTTTGGTAGATTTGCTATTAGCGAATCGGCAAGCCATAAATGTCGGTAACGTTGTTCGTAAAATTGGTATAACTGAAAACGAAAGGCATCCGCACCACATCCGCGGTCCATACAAATGTTGGAAAAGCCAATCTGCAGTAAAATTGGTGCGGATGAAAGAGATTTTTATCCAAAAAAAATTCAAGAAATGATAGTTAACAAATCTAAATTTTTTAAAAAAGAAATTAAGATTGGTCGTTAAAATCATTAAAAAAGGTTCATTTTTCGGTAAAAAAAAAAACAATTTTACTAAAAATAATGCCCTATTATTTAGAGTTCCGGAAGTACAATTTTGGTGTGGTTTTTCGGCTAAACCGTGGAAATCTGTCCAGAAATATTGCCCCATGACCAAATTTGACATTTCCTCTATCCAAGGGCATATTTACCTTGTAAATCGGTCCAGTGATTACTGAAACACTGACGGATTAAGATTGGTCGTTAAAATCATTAAAAAAAGGTTTAATTTGCGATATTAGATATTTTACGATACTAAAGTATCTTAGATTGCTTTTCTCGTGTGCACTTGAACGCGCCCAATGTCAACTTTTGTTTCATAAATAGAAAAGTAGTTCGCGGATCGATAATACAGCTAATTCATCGGATTTAATAATAAAATTTTATGCGAATGCGGATCCACTGCGGATACAACCGACTCCCGGGGAGTGAAATTTTGCGAATTCAGTAATAGGCATGATATTTTTTTTTAAATCTTTCAGAAACAAATATATGGAAAACAAATGAAGGATATCACCGTTGACTACAACTACATGAAGTTTTATCAAAATTGATTGTATTTTCTTCGAGGAAAATTGAACTATCGGTTACTTTTATATGGTAAGTTATTTTTATCCTAGGTCAAAAATAAAAAAAAAAACATCCGGGGACATTTTTCTAAAAATAGTTTGTACCAAGTTTGAAGAAAATCGGCACAATCGTTAAGGCTGCAGGTGTCGATACATCTTTTTTTACGAATGCATAACTTGCCGCACTTAACGAAAAAAATGTTTTGTTTCATCAAGTCTAGATTAAACTCGTGCTATAGCGAAGACTAAAATATATGATCTGCTTCCACACGCACCCTATCTAGCACTATAGGACTATTTCCTAAATCCAAGGTCACTGGTAACTGGTTATCCAGGTAAATGGCTGTTTTAAGGAGTTCAAAACATCTTACTTTAAATAGAGTTTGCCATGCACATCGAAGGGAAAAAATATCGGGATAAAAAGGGAAGATATATGCTGAGAAATAAAGTTTAAAAAAGAAATAAAAAAAGTGGTGGTGTCTTAGTCAGGTCTGTTAGTATTGGTACCGCCCTCAAAGAATCCTCGTAGCCCAATATCTTCAAACAATTTGAATTATTTTAATTTCAGTTTAAAAATACAATTCAATTAAATTCTAACCTGCCATCACAAGAGCATGTTTGAGCAATACTCACCTAAAAGTTTTAGACTAATTGAAAACCATTGCAAAAAAAAAATTTAAAAAAACTTCATCAATTTTATTTTCTCTGAGTGTATCATTTATCATGTGTGGCCTCACACACACTTCATTTTAATAACCTAAATTTCGCAGTATTATCAAAAACACTGTCTCTTAAAAGTGGTGCGGGTGAAACAAATCAAAATATGAAAAGAAGTAAATAATAGTGCAACAACCTCGATTCCACACAAAAACAACCATCTGATGGTTTGCATGATGCGGGAACATGCGGCAAAAGCCGGTTAGTTTAAATTATTCACGACTTTACGTGAGCATTGAGCAGCTCCTCTCCCCCGACCCGGTTCAATATTGTTGAAGCTGTATAATAGCGTGTATCCCCTGTTACTTTGAGTCCCTTTATTCGACTGCAATCTAAGGTGAGATTTACACGTTCTTATTGCTGCAGTGAACACATAGAAAATGTGGCTGTCCCTTGAGGTCAGGTACCTAATTAAAATGAATTTATGTGTTTTCAAATGATTTGGGATTGCTGCTCGCGACTTCTTTGAACTCTTTTTCTAGTTATAGTTATTTTTGGAGAAATATTTTTTTCATTTCGCAATGAGATTCAGCGTAAAGCATCACGTGCCCATACCAACTATATAGACTTTGTCAGGCCAATGAACTTCATTCATATTAATTTAGCAGTCGTAAAAATTATTTCCACCTTCTGTGTCATTTTTAATAAAGCGAAACTGTGATGGATTATTAAATGAAGAATATTAAATAAACTTGTTCGTATAAGTGACATGTTGTGCTGCAAAATATTATGTTTTAGTGTCATTAAAATGGACTCGTTGCAAAATGGTTTGTTAATTGACACTTTGGCAACAAATTCATAATGAGGGAGGTTGATTATACAAACAATAAAGCTTGATTAGAATAATATTAATGTTATTGTTTTATCAAAATACATCAGAAAATTAAAATTACGTGAAAAGTGCAGTTAAAAGCTGTATTTATGCAAAATCAACCAATCTGAAAGGTAAAATAAATAATTTAATAATCTAAATGAATATTGTATCTAAATAATTCAATTGGTCAGAAATGTCGAAATTATTTGTATATATCCGCGAAATAATTAGCTATTAATCGTCACTTCAATCAAAGTAGAACAAATTTTAAAACCGGTAAAACTACATATAATCGATACTAAATAGCGTGACTGTTATGCATTTAGATTTAAAAGTGATAACTAGATTTTACTGCTGGTTTTTGTTAATTTGAAACCATACATATTGAATGAATTTGGTAGGTATTTGTTTGTTTATTTTTTTTCGACCTATTTCTGTGAAATTGACGTTGTGAAAAATATATTAAAAATGTAGGTATTTATAATCAAATCTCGAAGGGTAATTAAGTTAAAAGTTCATTTGAGATAGAGGTATCCACGATCTAAAAAGAGTGACATTTTGTAATTTAATATTCGAGTGGACGTTAGCCCTCGAACTTCCAAGTGAACAAATCTTCCTAATGCCCAATTGCACCAAAATACACTTAAAAGCGTTTTAGTTAACGGAGTAATAAAATATATTGGCATTTTAATTTAAAATGGGTTGCAACAACATTGGGAGGTGAATTTTAAAAAATGAGGAAACTTGGTGCCATCCCCCGATTTGTATTTACCACACTTCCGTCTCTTTCATTACAGTAAACGAGAGAAGAGCATATCAATCGAAAAATTTCAACGTTCTCTTTGTCTTGCATTTTTAAGACGCCATTAAAATTTATTTGGAACAAAATGGGACTTGAGTTTATTGGCCCTTTTAAAACTGAAGTGGTTGGCGCAATTAAAAAAAACATTTTAAGATTTAACAACCCAATAAATATTTAAAAGTGTTTGTAGAAACTGGCCATAAATGTCTTCCGGCATTGAATTAGTCCTATTGGGAGTGCTGTCACAATTCACTACCTCATTATGTATATATTTTATACATAGGTTATAATGGTCAAAGCCGTATAAGCTACGGCGCAGTGTATTTTCTTTTCTTTTTTACTACATATCAACGAATTTAAAATAATAATGCTCAGTAGCACCAAAATACACTTTAAAACATTTTAGTTAACGGAGTAATAAAATTTGTGGGACATTTAAACTAAAAATCGGTTGCACCAACATTGGGAGGTGAATTAAAAAAAAAATTAGAAACTTGGTGCCAACCTTGGATTTGTAATCACCACTCTTCGGTCTCTTTCATTAGAGTAAACGAGAGGAGAGCATATAAATCGAAAAATTTCATGGTTTTCTTTGTCTTGCATTTTTAAAACACCATTAAAATTTATTTAGAACAAAATAGGACTTTAGTTTTATTGGTCATTTTAAGACTGAAAGTTGTTGGTGCAGTTAAAAAATGCCATTTTAAAATTTAACAACCCAATAAATATTTTAAAGTTTTTAGAGAAACTGGCCATAAAACCACATTTCCAATAAAACCACATTTGATTTTAGTTGATTTTTCCATTGATCTAAAAAAGAAACATGGATTTACACTCCTGAGCTAAAAAGAAAAACGGCTTTTGACGCTCATTCGGAATTAAGACACACAATAGTTTTGCCCTCAGTGAATACGTGTGAATTGTTGGAATACATATTAGGAAGTATAACCAACATTTAGGGCAGGGTTTCTTGGATGCGGGATCGAGCGGCGATTGCTGTCAACTTCAATTTCACAGAAATCGGTCGAAAAATAATAAACCATAGAACAATAAATAAATCATAATCTCAGGAGGCTCCAAACTTTTAATACTTTTAAAACTGCAGAGATTTAACTCTGTTTGCGTGCCTGTGCATTTGAAATGGGACTGTCAAATTTGGCTAGACCATACATTATTACCCCGAGCTTCCACCTGAAATGAATGATTGCATGAAATGTGTCATGTAGTCAATATTTCTTGTGAAGGCCCCTTATTTCTTGATTTCTTTTATTTTTAGACATACATTTCTCTATTTATTTCTTGTCATGGTAGAAGAAATAAATGGAGAAATAAATTTGACGTTTCATTATTTGGCAGCCATTTTCAACCAATTAGTTTATGTTTTTGTATTGTTTTGTTGTTATTGTGTAATATGCACACAAATTGAAAAAACAAAATTCGCATACAATAATATAATTTAATGAAAAAAAACAAAAATTACTGAAAATTGTTGAATCATCGGTTTCGGGAACGTAAATTCCTTTCGAAAAACTAAAAATGATATAAAAATGTTGCCGTTAAAGTTAGTGAAAAAGGGTGACTAAAAATAGCGTTTATTACTACCCTATGTATTTAATATGTTTAATAACATAAAATAACGTATTAATGTTTAATAACAAATAAATTGTAACAAAAATATTTATTAATAAAAAAGGTTGAATTTCGACCACTGGCTGGTACTAGTAACAATAAAATTGTGAATTGGCGTGTTTTATTGAAAAAAAATTATTTTGAAGAGTAAAATTTTAATACAGTACAAAAAAAAACATCAATTCGTATTCGTAGCAAGTAACTCTTACTTCTCCTTTTATCCCTAGAATTCTAATTGGTAATAAATCATTCACAAAAGTTCTGTGTGTCTTATCTGTGGGTGTTGGTGCACAAGATTATAGGATGTTATACCCACTGGGATCGTTTTATTGAAAATTTCTTATTCTACTTAGATTTTCTTAGTAAGATTTTAAATAAAACACACCTAATATAATTCAACATTATTGTGGAAAATCAACAACTATAGAACTATTAAACATTTTGTTCATACTGTTATGTTTTAAGGTTTAAAATTGCTAACCGCTCAACAGATTATATACATGTAGGTATAAACATACTCAATATCAGACTTCCAAAAATTCCCAAAATTGTATCGTTAAATGATTTTGACAAAAGAAAGTTAACTTTTTGCCAGAGCCAGCGTTTAACACAAATGTATGTAGGTAAGCAAACTTTATTTTTGGTTGATTTTATATTTTATATATTTTTTACAGTAGACAGTCAATATGTCAATTAAAATAATGAACCTATTCATAATTCAATAAACAAATAAATAGATAATTTGGTTTAATATAACGACACCCTGGACGTTTATTCGCGTCAGTATAATTGAATAAATATACTCTTATGCTATTCGTATAGTTAGTGCATGTTTTTTTGTTAGTCCTAAGTGTCTACACATATCAGTGAAGCACAATCAAAATGAGCCGCATATGCCATGAAAAAGGTTCACTTAAATTAATTTACTGACCAATTTTGCTAATCACGAATACAAGTGGGTATAGTGTTTTCTATTGTATCTTAAATAAAACTAGGCTATCTGTTGTCGTGGTCCCGGAAATATCTGTTTTGTTATATGAAAGCATAATAATAAGATTCATGATAATACTGGTAACATAATTAAAAAAATCTTACGTTATTATCAAACTAACACACCCTCTGTGTCAGATGAAAATTAAACAAAAAAAAAAAACTGTTAAACATGTTTAGTGTTTTGATGTCTAAATATGTATCTGAAATCAAACTGAAGTGTGACATCTAAGTTTGTTTGTTAACATTCTTTAGAATAGATTTCGACGCAAACGCAATTAAGATGCAATACCTAAAACGTATCTCAGAAGACGAGTTCCAAGTTCAGAGAAATCGATAGAATTCAGGTTAGCATTTGAATTTGTTTTAAATAAAATAGAACAGTACAATATTAGGTTAAATACGGTAAACAAATATTGCGGTAAGAAATGTTTTATTTGTATACAATGCCTGTATTTAGAAAATCAATGTTTTAGTCAATATTTGATAACTAATATTTATATTTATTCATTTGGAGGCTGTTGTTGAACAATAAAAATATATATCGTATGAAACCCAAAATATTCATTTTTACTTGCCTAATAGGGCAAGTACCTATTGGTTTCGTGTGAGAAAAAATCGAGATTTTAATCAAACCTGACATTACTAGAGAAGCCTAAAAAAGTAGGTATCGTAATGCCGTCCGTCGGTCTGTCTCTGCGGACGTGGGGATGTGCGGATGTGCGTAAGTTTGGTTGTCTGTGCACCGACCTATAGTCTTAACCTAGAGGAGAATTTCGAATTTTTGTTTTAGCCTGGCTATAAAGGGAACCTGACATATAACGGTTTAAGTTTTCTCAAATTTTCTCCAAATGGTTCTATAGATTTAGATAAAACTTGCAATACGTTATATTTGTAGTATAGTCTTAATAACTGTATTTCAGGATTTTGGCTAAAAATGCACATAACGGAGATTTGGTGTTAACGGTTTTTCCAAATTTTGTTCTTTTTGATATTTTTCGAACTTTCTTCAGAATTTAATAAATTTAAATTTTTGTAGTCCCATAGTTTGCTACAAGAGCAAGTTCGTGCGACCCAGTCGTACATTTGATTAAAATTGCTAGACTGATAGTCCAAACATGTTCAATGTTTATTGTTAAAAAAAAATAAGTTCCCAAGCAAATGCTTAGCAGCTCGGCTTTTCTCTGTGGCAATATTTATCAAAGTCACTCCAGGTAAATTATAGGAGAGGAGGAAGATCTAAAAAAAAATTGGAGGTGGCTATCTTAAATCAGGCTTAAGAATTATATTGGTTGAGTTTTTTATTTGTATGTTTTTATTCTACAAATAAAAAACATAACATTCACACAGGCATGACGAAAGCTACTTTTTTGAGCTTCTCTATCATCGTAATGTCAGGTTTGATTAAAAGCTCGATTTTTTTTACACGAAACCAACACTTGCATTATTGAGCAAATAAAAATTTCAAAACTCAATACATACATAACTGTTAAAAACATAAAAAAGTTAATGGCTAAAGTATTGTCACATCAAAAAATAATATGCACGACTCGGTCGCACGAACATGTTCTTGAAGCAAACTATCGGATTACAAAAAATTTAATGTATTTAATTATGTGAAAAGGCAAAAGATATCGAAAAATGGCCTAAACGAGAGTAGCTATCATAAAACCGTTGTTTAGCCAAAAACTTATAATCTTATGTGAATTGTCTAATTTGAGTGAAATCGGGTAAGCCGTTATTAATTTATTGCCATATTTGTAAAAACCGTTAACGCCAATTCTCCGTTATGTGTATTTCTAGCCAAAAATCTGAAATGCAGTTATTTTAACAGCACTTCAAATACAACGTTCACAAAGTTGCATCAAAATCGTTAGAGCCGTTTTCGAGAAAATTTGGAAAAACTAAAACCGTTATATGGGAGGTACCCGTTATAGCCCGGCTAAAACAAAAATTCCTCTAGGGAATCACTAAAAAGTGCTAAAAACGAATTTTAAAGAAAATCGGTTAAACCGTTTAG
This sequence comes from Baccha elongata, assembly GCA_951217065.1. NCBI lineage: Eukaryota > Metazoa > Arthropoda > Insecta > Diptera > Syrphidae > Baccha > Baccha elongata. Next base: position 212,345,935 of record OX578272.1, read on the forward strand.
GCTGTAGCTCGGTGAACAGGCAACCGCACATCCGCACAGACAGACCGACGGACGGCATGACGAAACCTACTTGTTTAGGCTTCTCGTAATGTCAGGTTTGATTATAAGTGGCAAAATAAAAAAGTCATTTTGGCTCGGATTCTATGGATTTTCAACTTTTTGAAAATCCAACCGAGTATGCCGAGTCACTTGAAGCCATTTACTATGCACATATACACATAAATTTTGCTAGATGGCTTCATCTTATATGGTCACTTTAAAGTCACAAAAATCTATTTGTTTTTTTTTACTCAACATTAGTTATTATGTCTCTCGGAATATTACACGTACTCTTAACGCATACTTAACGCTCGACCCTCGACTTGAAGTGAAAAGGCCAGTTGCATCAACATTTAACATCATAAAACAAAAATTCAAGTGGTGTGCAATTCGTAGTAGCATTATGGCATTTTTGATTGCAAGATTGAAAAAAAATTTAAGTGATTTCAAATATTTTCAATGATTTCAAGAAATCATTCTAAATCGATAAGCAAAAAATATTCAGCTCTATCGAGGTATCCGTTCGGAAAAAGTTTAGATCGAAAATGATTTTAGATCGAAACTCAAATTGCTATCGAGGTATGCCTTTCGGAACAGAATAAATAAAGCAAATAAACGGACTCATTTGAAATTTTCCATCAAATGCTTCATTCACATACAATGTGAAAAATATTCTGATAATTTAAAAACATAATTATTAACAATGAAGCTAGAAAATCAAAACAAAACAAAGAAATTGTTTTTTTTTTCTAGCTTGAAAAAGCAATCATAGCAACAATTAGCAACAACTTTTTAAAAATATTTTTTTATTCATTGTTCCGCAGCAATTTGTTATCGAAGAACTTCTGAAAATATTGTCCGTGTTGTCAAAAATAAATTGATTAACGCTTCGCATCGCACATCAATAGCCTGCGTTTAATTCTATCGTAAGTTTCTCCAATTTGTGTGTCAGAACAGATGTCTCGATTAAAAATTCTCCGATTTTGTACGAATCGGACAAAATTTTCTTCCGAACGGATCGCACATCAATAGCCTGCGTTTAATTCTATCGTAAGTTTCTCCAATTCGTGTGTCAGAACAGATGCCTCGATTAAAAATCTCCGATTTTGTACGAATCGGACAAAATTTTCTTTCGAACGGATACCTCGATAGGGTTGATTATTTTATGTCGAATTCCTTTCAATTAAAAAGTTGACTTTTTTCCGACTAAAGTTGCTTTTTTCGGAAAAAAATTGATCTGAGGGGAAAAATCTCAAATAATCATGATCCATAGACAAAAAAAAGTTGCTTTTTTCCCCTTCAGATCGACTTTTCGGAGTTCTACATGAATCTCGATTTGTAGCAAGATTTACACATACTTAAATGATTTTATTTTCATTCTGTCAGATGAGTATATTAATTGTGTAGTGTGGTTTATTTTAATAGGAATTTGCAGAATTAAAATTTTTGAAAACAATATATTGTGCGTGAATTTTGTTGTAAGTTGTGCATTTGTCAATAAAGTGAAATATAGTGAATTGTTAAAATCGCTTTTCTACCAAATAAACACAATACAATCAAATAATAAAAGCAACTTTTTTATTCAAGATCCATAGGAAGGAAAAAGTCAACTTTTTCGATCAAATCTGGTAAAATGAAAGGAATTCGACATTAAATTTCATAATATTTCAAGTGATGACCAGATATCAACGTGAATTCAAATGATTGCAAATATAAGTGGTCAGGTGATTTCATTCGTGACAAACCCCAAGCTTCGATGACTAGAAAACAAATTTGCATTGCTTAGTTTTGTAATGTGCTTCTTTTTTGTTATTGAAGACTTTTTATAGTTATTTAAAATAGTTTGTGGGACAATGTAATCAAACTTTTTTTTTGCCGGTCACAGGATACGTCATCAAAAATGCGGGAAGGCGTAATCTTGTCTTTCTTCATTCAAGGTATCATAACGCTTGACGCTCGTGACGATTTCTTAAAATTTACTTTACTGTATGGAAAATAAAGACATTTTGTTCCTAAAAGTTCTTCTTTAAGAATCGGTCTACGAACGCTTTTGTTCTAACGAGTTTTAAAATAGAGTCATGCCTTTAAAATCATGTTGTAATAGCACACAAGGACAAAAAATTATTTGCCTCAAAATTGCTAATGAAATTTTTGAAGTAACGCCTCATTCTTTCAAATAGAAAATATTTCTGTTTTTCAATGTTTCTTGAAAACTGAAGACAAATTTATTGCTTTATAAATAAGTTATTGTGTGATTAGTTTGGAATTTACATACTTCTGAGACGAAATTCAGTTACAAATTCACATAACTATATAAATATAATGGACATCATTTAAAAGCGTATCAAAAGACTATTGTAATTAATGAGTTGGTTACGGCCGGCGGCGCCCGGGGGAGTAATGTTTTGAATTAAGTGATTTTTACCTACATCACTATTATTGTGTTTTAATTGTGTTTATAAATCTACCAACATTATTATGTTTTAATTGCTTTCCCATTATTTTGGTCAGTTAAGAGTTGCCCTCGGTATACTATATACGATATAGGTATAGCTGTATATGTATAATGATATTGTATATGTTTGAATTGTATAAGTTAAATGGAAAGTAAACCATCATTTGAAAAACGGTAAAACCGGTGAGCTGTTGGTAGATTTCTCTTATTTAAGCAAATTGAAAAATGTTAAAAAGCTCTTGACAAGTTTGTATGGTTACTATAAGTATATATATACTAGCTGACCCGGCCGCGCTTTGCTGCGGCTTTATTGTATTGCTTTTAAGTATTAGATATTAAAATTGGTATGGTTAAGGAAGTGATTGGTAAGGAATGATACAAAATTCAAGATAAGTTTTAATGAATAAAAAATGCTGAGTTTATTATTAATTTAATTGTGATTTAACAAATAGAGTTAATTTATTCTAATTTGAAGCATTCTTGTTCATCTATCCTTCGCTAACACAAATAAACTTGAAGGTTTTCCAACACGTGTGCATGCAACATAAAGCTGTCCGTGGGGGAAAAACGGATTCTCCACGTCCAAGCCACAAATCGTCATTGTCTGCCCTTGCGATTTATTTATCGTCATCGCGAAAGCCAAACGAATCGGGAATTGTAGCCTTTTGAAAGGTATTGTAGATTCGGACGGTATCATGGGTATTCGAGGTAACAGGACAACTTCTCCTTTGAACTTTCCAGCATTGTATATACATTTCATGCTGAATAATCACCGCCTGGCCATCTAAAGAAACTTGTGAATAACACATTTTTATGTTCGTGCATTTACTAGTTGTCTATTCTGTTACCCTGACAATAGTCGCAAACATATATGATTTTTGTTTTGTTTACGACTCTTGTGAAGGAAATATGGATTTTAGAGCCAATAAAATACATTAAACATTGTTAATTTGTTTTGTTGACGACTATTGTTAGGGTAACAGAATAGACACTTATAGTAAATGTAAGAACCTCCAAATGTGCGGTTCACAAGTTTCTTTAGATGGCGCTGCTTCATGATTGTACTATAGAAATGTATGTACAATGTTTCCAGTCAATATCTTTGCTTCAAGTACGTTTCCGGTAATTCTTTTGATGACTAATCGAGTACCGTTGCATAATTTTGGTGCTTTTAAGATTGACTGGTGAACCAATTTTAAGACAGAGCTTGTGTGGCGGCATTCCTTTGGAAGATTGACGATCTCATTTTCATCAACAATAGTGTCAATTGACTTAAAAGTCATCAAATCACCCGGCAGTAAATCTTGTATTTGACAGTTAATAACGTCAACATCGACATTTCTTGCTGCTCAAATCGCACGATTACTGAGCCAATTATGATCTAAGTAATTATTAATAATATCTGGGAATACACTGTCAAAAAGTTCGGTTTTTGAATTAACAACAGAGCAGAAACTATCTGGTAATTTTCAATTTTACCGTTTCCAATATCAAGTAGTTGATTTGAAAATACTTGTGCCATTGTCAATCGAAGTGTTTTACCGTTTTTCCATAAAAATGATTGTTCTAAGCACGCATTGGTCTCATCAGCACACGTAATGCCTCGAGAGAATGTTTGTGACTCATAGTGCACTCATCCCAAACAACAATTGAACATTTTTGTAATACTGCAGCCATTGAGTTCCTTTTTTTATATTACAATAGCGTTTGGATTGTTGTGAATATCTAATGGCAGCTTTAGTGCAGAATGCGCTGTTCGTCCACCATCTAACAAAGTGGCAGAAATGACGGAGGATGCAATAGCTAATGCAATTCCCTTGCTATATAATCTCTTTTAATTTATTATTTTTAATAATATATCGATTGTTAAAAAAAAACAATCGATACTATGAAAAACTCAAACAAACGATGTTTTATTAACACTCCTGAAGAATTCAACGAACGCTGGGCCCAACTTTTTGATAAACGTACAGGATTTTCCCATAAATTTAGCAATTGTTTTAAAACTGAATTTCCCTTTCATTTCATTCTTATTTTTGTTTTCAATTACATATAATGTACTAAAAAAAAAAATAATAACATATGTAGTAAAAAACAAATGAAGTGGTAACCCTGAGGAACGCAGAGAATCGCACAAAGCTTTTGTTTTGACGTTTCTTTTTTTTTTTTGTTTGCTGTAATGCAAATTTATTAAAAGTTGAATTATAAATTCATCATCATCATCATCATCGGCTCGACAACCGGGGTCCGGTCCTGGCCTCCTTCAACAAGTCTCTCCACCTATCCCGGTCTCGAGCCGACGCCATCCAGTTGCGCACCCCAAGGCTCCGGGCGTCCTGGTCTACGCCATCTCTCCAGCGCAAGCATGGTCTACCACGCTGTCGTCTGCCATAGAATGTACCACAAAGAACTTTCCGAGCAGGTTCCTCTTCGCCCATGCGAGCTAGGTGCCCTGCCCACCGAAGTCTACCGAGCCTAATTTTTGTCACTATATCTGCTTCAAGGTAGATTGCGTACAATTCATGATTGTACCGTCTCCGGAATCGTCCTTCCTCACATATGGGGCCAACAATTCTCCTTAAGACTTTTCTCTCGAACGCGGCTAAGAGGTCAGAGTGCCTTTTGCTAAGCACCCAAGTCTCGGATCCATATGTGAGTACTGGCAGAACCATGGTCCTGTACAGCAGTAGTTTTGAAGTTATGGTGAGATTTCTGGATTTGAAGAGCTTTGACAGACTGTAGTAGGCTCTGTTGGATTTGAGAAGCCGCCCGCGTATTTCTTCTTCTATATTGTTATCGGCTGCTACTATTGACCCAAGGTATTTAAAGGATTGCACCACTTCAAATTCGTGCTCCGCTACCTTGATTGTTTGACCAACTGTTCCTCTCGCATTCGACGCCACCATGTACTTTGTTTTACCTTCACTAATGTGCAGCCCCAGATTTTGTGCCGCCTGCTCGATCTGGATGAAGGAATCGTGTACAGCTTGCTCGGTTCTTCCGATGATGTCGATGTCGTCTGCGTAAGCCAGTATCTGGCTGGACCTGTTGACGATGGTCCCTCTTGTTGCCGTGCCAGAGTCACGGATTGCTTTCTCCAACGCCAGGTTGAAGAGGAGGCAGGCCAAACCATCCCCTTGTCGGAGTCCATTAAAGATGTTGATTGGTCTGGATAGCAATCCGGCTATTTTTACTTGGCTTGTTACGTTGGTCATGGTCAACCTACATAGTCGTGTCAATTTATTTGGGATGCCGAATTCTCTCATGGCTTTGTAAAGTTCTACCCTGGCTATGCTATCATAGGCAGCCTTAAAGTCTATAAACAGGTGGTATGTTGGGATGTTAAATTCTAGACATTTTTAATTATAAATTAAATAATAAAAATTAAGAAATACAAAGTATTCTATCTTAGGAACGCCAGCGAAAGAAAAATTATAAATTTTTTTTTTTTTTAAATCGGTTAGATAGTTTCGGTGTTCATCGTGTGCAACAACGTGACACTTGCGTTATAATATAATAAAAATAAGATATTTTAGTCAAACTAGGTGAACGAGAAAAGAAAGAAATTGGTTAATTATTACACTTTGATATGTCTGCAAAAGATGTCCCTACATATATAACATTAGGTAGGCCAAACGAAAGGGGTAAACGAACAAAACACTTGCTTTGTTTTTATGAATTTAATTTATTTTTGAAAACTTAAATGTACTAAGTCAACTAATAAAACAATCAAGTTTGTACGACCCATTTGTGCACTTTATTTTCTCGTGTTAAAAAAAAGAGAGAATTTAAAGTGCAAAATTAATCAACGTTTCAAATAAAAACCTACATCCATCCTTTACTGATAGAACAAGCATTGACTTTAAAACCGTATATGTGTGTAAATATTATATACTACCAAAGACTTGTTGTTTGTGTGCATGGTGTGAAAGTGTTTTGTATTCAAGGGATTAGGTTGTAATCCGAAGGCTTTTAGTATTAAAAAATTCTGATGGAGGCAAAAATTTACTAATAGCATTGGCTCTTGTATTTCCCCTTTAGAGGAATAGAATCACTATATAAAGTGAGGCTTGTATATGAACCGACAACTTCACATTTTCATGTCGCAAGAATTTACGAATTTAACTCTTCATGTGTGACACAATGCACGGTTTCGTGATGCTGCAGCTACATCAAAAAGTAATGCACGATAATTTAATCTCGTTTCGACGATAACCGACCATTTAAAAAAAATCTTACCGTTCGTGAGCTTTTGATTTAAGTTAATATAGAATTTAAGTATAAGGTTCTTTGCACATGAGCTGCGACCAGTGAATGCGAAAAATACGTTAAAATCTATTTCTATAGGGTAAATAAATACCTAAATACATATTTTTATTTTAAAACGGCATAAAAACAGTCAAATTTATTATGTACGCGACATATTTTCAGCGAAATATAAATTCACAAATCACAAATAACCGTTTACAAATCAGCGAACAAAAATTTTGTCTTAACATAGTGAAAAATTTTCCCAACCCGCTTCCTAGATGTGAAGATGAAAACATACAAGATTTTCTATTAGACCCAAGTTAAGAGCGGTATATCATCCTTGCGGAAGAAGTACTTGATCCAAAATCGATGTTGGTGTTCACCAAGAAAGCGTCTTGACTTCTTGAGCCTTTTTCCCTATTTTACAGTTTTTGATTATCAACTTGACTTACCCCAAAGTGAATCAGTTATTATTTGCTGAAAATGGAGACAAAAACCAGTTTTGGAAGGAAATGAACAGAACAGTACTCCCCAAGTACGAAAAAATTGAATACCTTAGAAGGCTTAGAGCTTAGATCCATGATCAAATGTATTTTAAGTTTGAAGACATCAACGATCGCTTAACCTTAGAGTGGATGAAGTGTCGTCAGATAAATGAGTGAAATGATCGCTTCTTGAGCACCAACAATTCGTGTATAAGAATAACCCATGGAGAGCCATTACACCAGCTTAAAGTTGCATGATGATTGGGACTGTACCCTCGAGCCACAACCGAAATTCTGAGGTCTGCGTTTCCGGGCCGCCTAATCCCCTGCTTTAACAATTTGCACTAGGCGGTGCTTTGGCTGCCTTGTGTTATTTTTCAAGTCAGAAAGTTATGTCGAAACTCAACCCCTCGATTCAATACTTGCAATGTTCTTATTGCCTAATGTTATATTTAAGAAAGTTTCATTGGCAAAGATCGTTCCAAAGAAGTTTGGAGATGTAAAATCGGGCATCTTACCGGGCCACTCCACTTGACCAATTGTTGCACTATGTCTGGGCGGCTTTATCGGATCATCAGTGGCATCTTCAATCACATGAGCTATATTCTGTTCGGAACGAATACAAGCGTCTTTGTGAGAGTTCTATAGTTTTCCTACTCCACGTAAGAATCCAACCATTGATAAAGACGCATAATATATCAATGAGACCAATTAAGGTGTTGAAACACTACTCTTTACCGAATTTGCATTAATTTTGTTTTTCTTTGTTTTCTTTTCTAGGAGTCTTTCTCCGGTTTATTCTAAAACCCTTCTTTGCTTCTGGTATCTATACGTGTTGAATTAATCAAGTTCAAGTTTGTGTGGATTGTTGGATATCTGAAAGAGCAGTAAGTGTTCTTTTTTTGCACTTCAACTAAACCGCCTCATTTCATTTCAAGTTGTTGGTTGGCAAATTGAAGAAGAAAAATATATAGAAATACGATGCTCAACCCGTACTCGTACCCGACCTAAAACCAAGAATGACAACGTGAATAAGTGTGAATCTTGAACTTATACAGTGGGGTGCAAAATATTAAATATTTTTTTATTTTTAATTAAAAAAAAATTGTTTTTAAAAGAACTTTTATTTAATGCGCGTTTGTAGATTATCCATTATTTCGGACAGAATCAATACGAAGCGAAACAGTCGTGTAGCTTGGTTTTTAAACCAACAAATTGTGTGTTCAATGTTTTGGAAAGCTGGTTATTGTTTTGTAAAAAGTTTGGCATTTATAAGGGATAGCGGGGTCCTATAAAATAATGTCGTATGTATAACTTGCTTTTTAGTTCCTTAACAAAAATTCGTGTTCGTATGGGTTTGATTGTTTCAATATTTTACGAATGTTGTTTTCTTCTTTTAATGTGTCTGGAGAGAATTTAACATTTACGATCTAGATTCTAGATTGTCGTAGAAAATCAGATTTTTGTAAAATATGTACGATATGTCAACTGGAACGGATACGATGATATAAAACTCATTCATTTTGTACAATTCATATAAAATTCATCTACGATCCTAAACCATGATAAAACTGAGTATCTTATAAATTCTGAGAAATCCACCGAGGAAATGTTTTTTGAATTATTTTTCGAGTAACACTGTAATAAACGAATACAATGTGTGAACAAGAACATGAGCAAATACCATATTGAATATAATTTTTCGTTTTACGTTTTCCAGAATTTTTTTTCTTTTCTGGAGTTAGTTTTTTTTTTTGCGATAAGTAGTTTACATGTTACACCTTTTTTTGCATTTGAAATGAATAGGTTAAATTTAAACAGGCTAGAGGAGTTTATATTGGAAGAATGAGGGGCACAGTTATCAATGAAGTTTAAATGAAAAGTGTATTATGCCAAGCCAATATAATAGAGTGACATAATGTGCAGACGCAGAGCAATCAAGTGTGTAACTTGATTTTTTGTTTGCCGTCATTCTGCTTCCATTACACAAATGTTTCTCCTGGGTTTAAAAATATATGACGCAAATGCTTATCTCAATTTTATTAATACGGGGGAGGTTCATAAGAAATAAGACTACATTGGGATTTTATATCAGTCGCAAATAAATGTGATATCTATTGAAAATGAACTCTGAATACGTCTTAATAGAATACATCTGTGTTTAATGATTTTTATTTTGAACTCTTCATAATGTATGTATGTATTTATAACTGTCATAAAATAAATGCACGTATTTTTAAAACAATGGTGTAAGGGTTTTTTAAAAGGTGGTCTAGTTTTTTATTGAATTATATTTTATTAATCTATCTATCAAGTAAATTTTCTTTTGTTGCATTGAAGTTATCGGAGTAATAAAATTTAACGGCATTTTAACTTTATATATGTTGCACCGAGGGTAGCGATAAATTTAAAATAAAAATAAAAAATTATACCATCATCCTTGGTTTTATATTTTTACCACTCGGAGGATGTTCCATTGCAGTAAATGCAAGAAAAAATTGAATAGTTTTTGAATGCCAACTGTCCTTTGATTTGAAAGATGCTTTATCATCTATCTTCAATATATTTTGAACAAAAAAGACTCAAGTTTATTGGTCTGTTTAATAGAAAAATGTAATTTTAAGATTTAACAATCAAATAAATTTTTAAAACTCTTTGGAGCAACTGGACATGAAATTGCTTAGGTATACTTATATTTAAAAACAAAAAAAGGCACGACTGGGTCGCACAAACTTGCTCTTGTAGCAAGTTACCTAAGAGCTGAAAGAACCTTCCACTATTTTATATGGAATTATTTCTTAAATTCTTTCGATTATTTAAAAAAATTCTTACAATTTGTGTATACCTATGAAATAATTTTTTAAATTATGAAATATTTTTTTTAATTATGAAATAATTTTCGAATAACTGTTTGCATTTAAATAAATAACACAAAAAGCTTTACAAAATTGAAATCAGACCGCTAAGTACGGAGATACCGTCAAACAAAATCCGACCAATATGAAATATGAAACAAAATTGTGGTATTGTTATATGGAAAGATGGTTTTAGCATTGAGTTTATACACATAGCGGAATCAAGATGGTTTCAAAATCACCGAAGTAGATGTCGCTAAATGAGCATATCGAGTAATTATTATTGCCCTAATTCCTAGTAACGAAAATCACTCAAACCGAATAAAACAAATTTCTTCTGCATACATTTGTATTTGTTTTTCTTTATTTATCTTGCCTTTTAACTCAAAAATAATTGCGTCAAGAGTAAAAAAAATAAAATGCACGACTGGGTCTAACGAACTTGCTCTTATAGCAAACTATGGGACTGCAAAAAATTACTTTAAATTATGTCCAACGTGACAGCTGTTACTAAGCGATTGTTTAACCAAAAAAATTAAATGTCATTTTATCGCAAATATTCAATTCAAGTGCCATACAAAATTCCCGTTATTTGCATTTTTAGCCAAAATACTGAAATGTAGTTATGTTAAGCGCATTTCAAATATAACGTTCAAAAAGTTTTATCAAAATCGTTAGAGCCGTTTTCAAGAAAATTAGGAAAAACTAAAACCGTTATATGGAAGGTACTCGTAAAAGCCGGGCTAATACAAAGATTCGAATCTCTCCACTAGGGAATCACCAAAAAGTACTAAACACAAAGTTTGAAGGAAATCTGTTTAACCGTTTAGGCTGTAACTCGGTAAACAGACAACCGCACATACGCACAGACAAACCGAGGGACGGTACATCGAAACCTACTTTTCTGGATCAAGATTACCCCTTTTGATGCCGTATCTGGGTATTCTGTGACGCGCAAAAAATATTTAATTATATTATCCGATAAACTATTTTAAATAACTACAAAATATCTTCAATAACTAAAATAAACAAAATGCGAAAATAAACAATACAAATTTGTTCTTTAAACATCGAAAATCACGCCTAAAATTGTCAAATTTTGGGTACCACAGTACTGTGGTGTACTGCGAATACGTCATACGCAGAATGATTTTTTCTTCGTGAAACGACGGCGTAATTTTGTATTCTTTTATTTATGATTTAAACCGTTAATTCTAAAAAATGTTTTTCACTGTACGTGCCATATGACGTGTTTTTAATGTCATTTCATAACTGGTTTAAAAAAATTACCTATTTTAATTAACAAACTATCTTTTTTTTCAAATTTAAGTAACTTTCGACAAGAGCAAGTTTGTGCGAATCAGTAGTGCCTTTTATTTTATTTTGAATTGCAAAGGAAAAAATTAAATCTATTTAAACAAATTTTAATTAGCTATAAAAAAAGTACCTAGGTAGGTAGGTACATATATGTATATTGTAGGTATTTAATTGTTTATTTGTTTATCAGTAGCAGCTGCTGAATGTCTACATCAACTCATAAAGTTTTCAATAAATAGATGCTTTATTTGAAGAGCTGTGACATTTCCGTCTATGTAAACAACCTATATTTTAACTCTAAACTAAACTTTGTCAGTAACGTAGATTATTATAATTTATAAGGGTGTCAACCTGAAGATAGTTGATTGTCACATTTTTGATCACCACTTGTGATCACATTGATTTTTCCTTCTGCATAAGGTGATCACATTCACCAATTCAACTCAATTCAACTTTGTTCAATTTGTCAGTGACATTTGTGAAAAATATTGTTGCCGTAGTCATATTTTTAAGTAAATTCATTGAAATTGTTAATTTTTTAGTGAATAAATGCAATAATTCTAAATTTAACCATTTATTTTCGATTTTTGTATACGGTAAAAGAAGTATTGTTTTTGTTGATTTGGTGACTAAAATTGAAAAAAAGTTGAAAATTGTATAATGTTATCACAAATCACCTTAGCCGATACCACCCCAGGTTTGGTCGAAAAAGTTAATTTTTTTTTTCTTTCGATAGGCACGATTCACAACGACGTCGTTTGTTCGTATTTGTACTGCATTGGATCAACAAGGGTTTTACGATAATCAGAAGTAGAGATGCATGGAATAATATAAAATGGATATATTTATTGGTAATGGATCTGACTTATTCTCAGTGGCTCCTAAATTAAAATAGCAAATCCATAATAACAGTGTATTCCAAGCGGAGGTTCTATAAACAACGAAGTGGTCAAAGAATTTTGTATACACTTATTTTTTCTTTCCTATTCTTTCCTATCTTTCTACTCCTTCTAACTAGTGTCGTGCAACACCTGTTGCATTTATAAGGCAATGTGCCCTACAGACGCATTGTTAAAATATTATTATTATTATTAATTTTTTGTGGAAAAATGAAGACTTCATTTCAATTTGAAAATAATTAAAAGTTAATTTTAAAATAATACAATTTTTTTAATTAATACAAATTATTGAAGAAATGTGTAAATGTATAGAAGCAAAATGATCCCTACATAATAGAAAAAAAAACAATATTTAAAAAAGAACACAATTTAAAAAATATACAATCCATTATTTATATAGACCAATTACAACCTCATTAACATGACTTCTTATCTGTTATAATTTTTTTGCTGTCTCTAACATGAAACTAGGAACATAAACACTAAAATACATTTTAATGTGATGTGATATAATTTTTATATTAATTTTCAAAACACTATATTGCCATCACATTAGATCATCCAAGTCAAGGACCGTTATATTTATTATTATTATGTGTATTCCTCTTCTTTATCTTACATTTTGATTATGATGCAGTCCTTGAATAAGACGGAAATTGTGTGCGTTAGTTTAATTGAAATTGTTCACAATGCAATCTGATAACGTCACTTTGAGATGATATTAAAAACATATTTATAGACTATAAAAATTATAATCAAACTGATAATGACAGTGAACTTATTTAACGTGATTTTAATTACAGTGAGGGTTATGTGGATTCACAAAATTATACTGGACTGGGAAATCTGAAAGAAATTACCTATTTCTAAAAAAGTACCTTCTTTTTAACAAAATTCGCATTTAATATTATTTCGAAGTCATTTCGAAAATCTTATAAAGATTGTAGTTTAGTTTTTTTTTAATTTATGGGAACTACTATTTCAAATGTATTGATATTCTTTTGCAGCCTTTTAAAGAGTTTTTTATATTTTTATTATTTGGAGTTATTCACTTTTAAAGTGCCTTCCTTTTTATTTATATTGCATTCTATGCATTTGCAATTATGCCTCTTATGAAAGTATGAAAGTCTGAATAATGAGGTCATCGTTCACACTTGGGCGAAACGCACCGAAGTAGAAACCCACTAACTTGTTCCTATTAAATCAATCAATTGGTATACTTAAATTAAATAACTAATAATTAATAACCAATAGTTGTTGTAATTGTTCATTTTTGTATATAGTTATTGCATTTTTTGTAAAATAGAAACTACAAGTGATTTTTTTATTATTGGGACAGTAAATATATAAATGCAGTTAACTATCGTTTTAAATTGCCCGATTTTACGTACGTGTAGAGAATGTGTCGACAAAGGGGGTGAAAGGTGATGGGTATAGTCAAACGGAAAAATCGACCCGATTCTTGTCATTCTCTTTTTCCTTATTCGTAAAGGGGAGACACTGAGAACACAGTCTAAATGGCATTATCCTACAAATTTGCATTACAACCGCAAAAGATGCAGGGTTGAAATCGGCTACGGATATTGACTGTCGCTTTTTTATTGTTGTTTTGTATTAACAAACATTCATAGCTCTATGTAAAGCAATTGCTGCAACATCTCAATAGCTGTTGCTTAAAATTATCAAAAAAAAAGCGATTGTCATTCTTGTGTGCCAGTCAACTACTGACAAGGAGCAAAAGTTATGATTTTGATTGTTAACTATCTACTTATACTTTTACGCAATTCCACTCCAGGTCTTAGAACTCCTGAAAACAATGACTGCATGGGGCTAAATTCAGCAAGCGTAAATGATTCCTCAAATATGTCAGTTTTTTTATTCAGTTATGAAAAATTCAAATGCGAAATTCATAGTAAAGTCATGACTCAAGCCTAGAGTAGGCCACACCAATTAGACAAAAGTCTAAACACTAATAAAGAGTCATTTAAACTAACTACGTCGAGGACTACACTTGAATTTCAATTTTACTTAAGTGAAAGCTAGAGAATGGTTCACTTGGGAAAAATTTCAACTTGAGTAACGACTTAAAATAACAAGAATAAATAAAAACAAATCTCAAGCTTAATTCAGCTTACTAGGCAAAGAAGAAAAAAATTGTGCACTTGGGCTGTGACTGGGAGTCTGAGACACAGCATCCAATTGGCCTCAAACACAGACATGAAACTGTGTCTAAGTGTCCCAGTTATGAATCCATAACCGGGAAACTTTGCCGACTTTTTCTGAGATCAATCCGAAAAACACATCTTAGTGGTGAAGTGGGAAAGTTGTGATCTAATTCAAGGTCATAACATCGCCAAAAAAGAAAAAGAAGACTGATTATGGTGCTTATATTTTTCTTTGCATCAATTTGTTTTACCTAAAAGAGTAAATACAAGAACAAGTCACACAATACCCTCGCACTTTTCTTCAGATAGCTTAAAGTAAAACCAGAAAAGGTCAAAACGATACTAGTCAACTAAAATAATCTAAATTATTACATTTTAGAATGTGTTAAAACTCTCCAGTCACTTCAGGCAGACTAAACGCAGAAATATTCAGACCATAAAACTTAAGAGTAAGTATGGTCTACCTCTACCTCGCGTACATGTGAGTACAGAAAATCCTGTTCTTATCTGATCAAAACAGAAGAGTTCATAACAGAAAATATTTCATTGGACAGTAAAAACTTGTACATACTTTTGTATCCGAAATAGTTTGGAACAAATTAAAACAGACTCGTGAAATCTTTCAAATTGGAACACAAACAATAATATCAATACAAAAGACGACACTCACCAGTTTTCACCTTAGATATAGTGCTCCCTCTTTTTGTTGGCTTCAATAACGCTAAATAACAAATTTTTGTGCTTATCAA
The DNA here is from genome assembly GCA_951217065.1 of Baccha elongata. NCBI lineage: Eukaryota > Metazoa > Arthropoda > Insecta > Diptera > Syrphidae > Baccha > Baccha elongata. The sequence goes on from OX578272.1 coordinate 212,361,150, forward strand.
AAAAAAGAAAATAAAAAATAATAGAACACAATAGCCGCTCTGCCATTCATATTTGCCACATGTCTACTATTTTAAAGTCTCCGTGGCCACTGATTACTGATAAATAATTTTTCAGCCAAGTTGTATGCAAATGAACAATTTGAAAAAATCTAACAAATAAGAGATAAGAACCAACAAAAACGCTGTGTCTAAAAAAAAAAAAACTAGCAAGCTTAATCCAGTTAGCAGGAAATTCAAAAATCAATCGAGTTTTACATAGAACCAGATCGTGCAAAGTTTTTTTTTTGTACTTTATAGTTAGATCTAGTATTCTACAGTTTATAAACATAATTTAATTGGAATAAAGAACTAAATAAAGACACAATCATGGGACTCGTTTACCTATGTAGGTTTACTCAGAATATAGTGTTTCTATCTACATAGATCTAGAGCATGAATCACTTCTAGAATAATTATCAGAAGCCCAGACCGTTAATGTCAATGCAGTAAATTCACTTTGTTTTTTTTATAAGAGAATTGAATAGTTCTTAATCAAAACCAAACTGTAACTATGATTACAAAACAAACTTAGGGACTAGTTATAGCTATCATTGAAACGCATCATTGAAAATTTTATTTTTCAATTTTAAGGCGAATTAATTAATATTAAAATGAAGATAATGAATTGTAGAATATACACTGAGTGTCATTTCGACACTGGTCAAACAAAACGAAATCTATATTAGTTTGCAAGATAAAACTTAAATATAATAGAAAAAAAATAAATAAACAAAAAAGCAACAGTGTTTTTCTTTTAGCAATACAAATCGAGAATTTGATTTTACATGTAGGCAGATTAGCGCGTTGCAGCATGTTGTTGTTAATGACCAACCCTTCTTTTCGGACACTGACTGGTTATACGACTCTTCGTTTATCCTAAACCCACGGCGCGCGGCACAGCAATTTAAACAACGTTTTCCCGTGTTACTGCTTGCTTGAATCGTATGTTGGGTTGGACAAAGTAATAACCATTGCAAAGTGGATCAATTAAAATCCTATCAATAGAAAAGTGGTGGTGTGCCTAGCATCGACAACAATGTTTTCACCATCGCTCTAACACATAAAAACCCTGCTTTATCGATTAAGTGTGAGGTGCGTTGGCAAATAATTGAGAAAAAATTAGCAACAGCAATAGCCCGCAGAGTAAATATGGGTCGCGCGCAGTTGGCAAACGAAAATAATGGGAACAAAATAAAAAAAAAACCTTCAATAACAACGCAGTCTTGTTTCTATAAGTTTCTCGTTTAACATTGCGTTCGACGACGGTTAAGATTGATTTAGCTGTGGCAGTGGCAAGGAAGAGAAATGATGCAGGTGGAGTGGCTGCTGGGGTCAACGTCAACAGCTTTTAAAGGAGGCGACTACAGCGAAACCGGTTCGCCTCGCTATAGTCCGGTTTTGTTCTATCCCTTTGGTAGAAGGAAGTTTTTATAGACTCTTAACTTTGCAACGGAGCAGAAAAGTGAAGCTCAACACGTTTACTACGGAAGAAGGAGGAGTGACGGTGGCGGTAACGATGCCCTTGATGGTTCGATTACCCGTCATACCACGACAACTTTCTTTTTTCAACGTCAGTCACTTATTGGAGTCGTTTATATGGTTTGTTAGATAAATAACCAGATAATAGCCTTTAAATTCATGTCAATTTTGTTAATGTACTCTATAGAACTTACATGCTTTTTATCTTTTCTTATTAAGCTCAGCAAAATATCAAAGAATTTTGCTTCCAGCACGTTAAGACAATGACGACGGTTCCTATGGTGATCTTTTTTTTAGATGGATATTCAATTCTACTACTTGCTCCTTTTCACCCAGCTTCCTTCCTAACCAGGATTTAGTGGCACATACACAAATTTTCTTCTTTTTCACACACTGAGGATTTTTTTTTTCAATATTTTTTCACAAAGAAATACCACAATTTATTAATGAATTTTCTTAATGATCACTTTCGGTTATTATGGGATTTATTTTCAAATGCATTTAATTAAGTTTTTTTAATTGCAAATGATTGAAAATTTGAATTGAGTGAGAAGAAAAAAGATTCGCGACCTGCTTCAACACAACATATCAAATTGACAACACATCGGAATAAACAAGTTAGCCAACATATGAAAACTGAAAACGAAATATTTTGTGGGTGAGTGGGATGACAGCAACAACTGTCACTAATGGAGGTAGTGACATCTGTGGACTGATCTGGGAAGTTTGATTAAGTACAGAAAAAACAGAAAGTTTGATTATTTGTAGTGAGTCTACATGTGGCATTTTTCTGACTTACGGCCACAGGTCAACTTGTACTCCTCCGTCTCCACACGCGCTTTTCTATACGTGAATACGTATGAACAGCTTAATTCAAAATTGTAAGAATGTGTTGTCTAGTAAAATTTGACATTTCCATTTAAAATGAACGGGCACGCATAAAGAGTTAAAACTCTGCAGATTTGAAAGTTTATAGGCCAAAGTGGGTGAAGCCTCCTGAGATGTTTATTAGTTTATGTTTACGCATGTTTACGGATGGTTTACGGCCATATTATTCACTCGTTAAATCCAGATGTAAAATTAAATCCAGATATGAATTTTTTAATTGCTTTGATACAACTACCGGTACATTTTTCTTAAATTTCAGAGAGCAAAATGTTTTGCTGTAATTGAGATTAAAATATTTTTGAAATGAGGTTTTAAAAAGTGATTTTTTTTATTAATTAATCAAATAAAAGCGATATTAGGTTGGCCTTAGCTGTCGTAAGGTGGTATTTACTTATCGCTATTCATTTTAGTATGAGCTTCATAAGTCTCCACATAATGATGAGTTCCCAAGTAGCATTTTGTACCTTTTATGTTACAAATTTATTGTATGTCGTTTACAATTCATATACAGTTGCTGAAAAAATGTTTTGTATGTTTACATTAACTAATTGGATGATTGGTAAACAAATTGTAACACACAAAATGTTGCTGAAACAACACATCTTCAAACGTAAACGTACTGTAAACGAAATTTCGAGAGTGTAAAACCAATATCACAAAACATTTACATTTGTAGCAGTTTTGTAAAGCCATTATCAAAACTTTACTCTTACAAAACGTTTACAGTGTATAGTCACATCACATCTTCAAACGTAAACGTACTGTAAATTAAATATCGTTAATGTAAATTCAACATCACGAAACGTTTACATTTGTAGCAATTTTGTAAAACCATTATCAAAACTTTACTCTTACAAAACGTTTACAGTGTATAGTCACATCACATCTTCAAACGTAAACGTACTGTAAATCAAATATCGTTAATGTAAATTCAATATCACGAAACGTTTACATTTGTAGCAGTTTTGTAAAACCATTATCAAAACTTTACTCTTACAAAACGATTACAGTGTATAGTCACATCACATCTTCAAACGTAAACATACTGTAAAACATTTCATTTACAGATAATGTAACACGTATAGCATTGATCGGCCATTATAATGTTTCCATTTTTTATCAAATTAGAAAACCAAAAATATTGAAAATCTATTTTTATTGATATTTAGTAAAAACAAAGAATGTTACGGATTTGATTAAAATAGGACTTTGAAATTTATCTTACAAAATATTGAAAAATATGGTTTTTGTGGGAAAAAAAAATTGTCTCAAATATTTTTATAAGAAATCATTTCTAAAATAAGAAAGTTTTTACAGGCCCCTTATTTTTATCGACCTGTTTTACAAAACTGGTAGAAAATATTTCTCGCGTTCGATATTTTGCCTTTACTTGCACAAAAAATATAATTATTGATTATTTTTATACCTCCCATATTATAATAATAATGTCCAGAACAAGATGGAATTTGTTTAAGTTTTGGTTTGTATACATATAGTAATATGATCTCAAATGGCATTACGTATTTACCTATACAGTTTAATATTTTTCTGTAAACGATTTGTACCTAAGTTAGTTTTTATGTTATTTATTTCGAAGTGTTTTTGAACGTTTACATTTGTAAACGTTCATATACCTATTCCCGGAATAGTATCTGTAAACGATTTGTTACTAAAAAGTAGTTTGTCTTGTATGTGTTTTGAAGAGTTTTTGAACGTTTACATTTGTAAATGTACAAATCAAGTACATCAAATAGAATTTGTTCATATACTGTCAACACGACATTTCATTCCCCAAAACCGTTTACATTTTGGGTACAGTGAGTAAACATTTCATATACGCCTGAAACATTACAGCTACGATGTAAACGTTCAGTAAATGTTCTGTAGCTCTAAAATGCTCCTTGGGTTATGAGCGAGAACCTTATTATTTTGTTTAATCTTGGAGTTACTTTATGACTATGACTATGAGCGAGATCTTGGAAATTAACTAGAAATCAAGTTTTGTCCAGTCTTCTTAATTTGTTCTACGAACTTCTAGTATATTATTACAAGCAAAAAGGAGGTCTTCATGAACGAAAATTACATCCATTTTGCATTACAGTAAATAAGGATATAAGAAAGTCAAAAAAATCCAAAGAATTTCTTTCTTATATCCGTGCTTTCTTATAAAGAATTATTTATATCAGAAAAAAAATTTCTTATATGAACAAAATGCTTATTAGAAAGAAAATTTCTTATATAAATAAAAATGCTGAAAGAAAAAAATGTTTTCTATCAAAAAGCATGTATAAACGAAAATTTTCTTACAAAATTCTTAAAACAAGATCAAATGGTTCAGACATTTTTTAGAAAGTAAGACGGCCAGCATCAGCTGGATGTTTACAATGAAAACTTTCTTATAAACGTTAAATTTTCTATGTAGTCAACCAGATTTTGTATTAGAATAAGTTTCTTATATCAGTGTTTTTCTTATAATTATAGTCGTGTTTTGTTGGTAATTTTTAGTTAGTCAGCACTGGAAAGAACCAACAAAACGCTATATTCACTTTTGTATCCACTTTCTTATTTTATTTCAAAGTTGGTATTCTTGACTATATGCCAAGCCGAAGTTTCAAATAATTTTATGGACGTGTCTGCAAAGTATGGCTATTTGAATATGCCGAGTTGGTCAACTTGTACCCCACCTTCCACTAAAAACAAATAAAAACCAGATAAATAATAATTACTTAGCTTGAATATTACCAAATTAAATTCCAAATTTTATAATTTTATTTAAAAATCGGCTTTAACCAATTTTTATTTGTTTTTAAGCGAAAAGTTCAAAACCATCAAAACTTTTTTGCAACTTTCGTAGGTTGAAAGCTTCTTACTTCTTCCGCAAAACGTGGCCCTAAAGGAAAACACATTGAACACAACCATTAATAATCATTGTATATGGAGTCCATGTCTTAAGCTGTCACAGGTGCCACCAACCTTCAAGCAAAAAATGTATTGACATTATATTTCGCGCCAAAAATTTCCAGGCATTCCAAGATTTTATCTTCACTTTTATGTTCACTTTAACTACTGACCAATTTATCGCCACTTTTCGTATCCCATACAAAATTTTGCTAAAGTGACTAAACACTTACCAATAAAACACGCCTTATATAATTTTATAATTTTTCAACAATTAAAAAAAAGTATATTCAGCTGTCATCCGCGAACTGCTGATTTTGACACTGCTCTGCGAACGAGAAAGAGATATATCGTTCTTACCTAAAAAAACCTATAGGGAATTTTACCATGTTGTCAAAAAATAAATGACAGCTCAAACTACGCGGATGACAGATTGAAATTATGTATCGCGCTTTTTTCAATCTGTCAAACTCAAAATCTTGTAAAAGTATTTTGTAAATAATCTCTTTTTTTTAAATTGAAATTCGAGATTTACGTGACTAAAAAGTTTAATAATACGTTATTCACAGTTTTCGCGCACATCATTAGAATTTCCGCTCTTGTTTTCAATCAATTTGTCAACAATGATAAAAAAAAGCGTACTGCTGATTTTGACACTGGCTCTGCGAACGAGAAAGAGATATATCGTTGTTACCTTAAAAGCTCTATAGAAGCCATATTTTCTGTGTGAAATTCCTTAAAAGAGATTTTAAAAAAACACTAATTTGCAAAAATTCCTTTAAGATTTAAGAAATTTCCCTGAAAAAAAATTGTTTTTCTTTCATCAATTTAGTTAGTTCTTTATTCAAAATCCAACTTGAAAGAAACAAAGTTAAAAATTCGGTCTGAATACATTTTTCAGGTGTTTCCTACAGTGATAAGTGATATCATGGAAACTGCCTTGAAAAGAGTTGACATCTGGGCTACTAGCTGTGGACTGGGTGTCAATCCAAATAAAACCGAATTGATGCTCTTCACCACTATGACTAAAATTCCTCCTTCACCCTACCCAAGTTGAACGGTCACACCCTTTCTCTATCATCAAAAGCTTAATACGTAGGAGTTATTCTGGACCTTGAGCTTAGACGGCTTTTAAATTAAGCAACTCCTGCGTGCAACTCGTTAGTTTTTCAATCGTTGATTCGAACTTGAGGGAAAGAAACGTATGTGGTGCCGGGGAAGACGGAGTCGCTCGGGCAGTTCGTGTTGCACACATTAGCATTCCAAGTAAATTTGCATTCAGTTGAAAAGTCTTGCAATGAGACTGAACGTGTGAAAAAAGCAAGTATAGCCTTCTATGCATGTAGTAAAACTTTCGGGAAAAAATGGGGTTTGAAGCCTTAAATGATATTATGGACTTACACAGCTGTAGTTCGTCTTATTTTAACATACGGATCGATTGTTTGGTGGCCAGCCCTAAGCAAAAAATATAATATAGACAAACTGAAAAAGACTCAAAGTACAGCCAGCATAGGTTCTACAGGTGCAATTAGATCTTGCCCAATCGATGCCTTAAGCGATATTCTTAATCTTTTGCCTCTAGACCTTCACATCAAATACATGGTATCCTGTAGTGCAACCAGGCTTAAAGAAGCAAGCTGTTGGGCAGAAAGTAGACCCTATGGTCATGGACAAATTTTAAAACTGTTGCCAATAGATCTTCGCTCAGTCCATATTGACTACCACCCTTGTCTTGACTTTAATAAAAGATTCAATGTGCTTTTTCCTACCAGAGACGAATGGAAAAATGATACGGTGACAAATGAATATGACACCACAATTTTCACTGAAGGCTCAAAGATAGTTGATGGAGTTGGGGCAGGTGTTTACTCCGACAAACTTAAAATTAGTCAATCGTTTCGTCTGCCCGACGCTGCTGGCATATTTCAAGCTGAAGTGCTTGCTATTAAGGAAGCCTGTAGAATACTAAAACAAAAAACAATATCTAACCAAAATATTCACAATGTAGCCATTTAAATAGATAGCCAAGCCAATTAAAGCAATTAACAGCTGCCTTGTGTCTTCAAAGATAGTTCATCAATGAAGAGCAGAGCTCTCAGGTTTCAGTGATAGTATAAAAATTTCTCTCGTATGGGTCCCAGGCCATAGCGAAATCCAAGGCAACGAGCGAGCAGATGATCTTGCTAGGCAAAGATCAGCCCTTCTCGTCTCTCAGGCGGAATCAGTAGATCTTCCACTGGGCTTCGTGAAGGGCAGAATATATGACCATATGAGGTGGCAAGGTTTGGCAACTTGTAAAATAACTAGAAAGATATGGCGAACCTATGACAAAAACAGATCAAATGATTTAATAAAACGAAACAGAATAGACACTGCCAGGATCGTTGCAATCGTCACTGCCCATTTGTCAATAGGCGAACATGCAGCTAAACTACGCATACCTTTCAATAGCTACTACCGTAGTTGTAGAAATCCGCTAGAGAAGGAAACTATTGAGTATTTCCTCTGCTACTGTCCGGCCCTGGCTAGGTCTCGCCTCCAGGCATTCGGTAGCCTATTTCTCGACAACCTAAACGTGCTGTCGAACAAAAGGATAAATGATTTTACCGCTTTTATCAACAGCACCAGTTGGCTCTAACAAACCAAGAAATATCTCTATTTCAACTTTTACTTTTGAAGTTTTTGGAACTTCCCTTTAGGACTGGCTTTTCGGACTAGTACTTACTATATTTTTGGCAATAGCATCAGAGCACTGATTTATACCCTATAGGTATAAATTGCCTTTGAACGGGCCTATAGCCTCATATAGACCTAGTGTAAAGTTAATTGGTCGGCTCTCAGTCTAAATGGAACCACCCACCACACAGTGTGAGCTAAGTTTTTCCCTTGGGACTGCGGGCACAGACCAAAAACTGATCCCCTTAGCTTAACAGTCACTACCACTATATCACACAAAATTAGGTCAAACGAGTTATGGTATCAAAACGGCGCTTTTTGGGTTTCTTCGGAACAGTTGTTCTGCGAAACCGCCATTTTACCTACCTACCTACCTTGCGTAGTCAATTTCATATTTTGAAACAACAGTCCTAAATGTATGCTAACAAATTCCGCATGTGGATAGTTTGATTATATTTAGTATATGAAACAATAATAATTATTACAAGGAATTTTTTTATGTGAACAAATCATCCAATTCTATTATATTACATGGTAGTAATATAATAGTATATACAATGGTTCAGTGTTTAGAGCACATCCTGAGTTGACAAAAGAAAAGTTGTTTAATTTTTTATTCAGATTGTTCAGAGCAAAATATGTGTGTTTCAGTTTTAGTTCAGAGATAGTTCATAATGATCTAAGCATACTTATGTCGAATTTCTTTTACCAAAAAAATTGATTTTGTTTAGAAAAAAGTATGTCAAACGTCATATTTTTTTAGGGGAAATTAAATTTTTTGATCTAAAAAAGATTTTGCTTTAATCTCGATTTGGAAGCAAGATTTACACGTATTTGCACGCATACTTAAAAGATTTGATATTTTCGGTTGAGTTTTTATAATTCCGGCTGTCAAACATCAAGCACACAATCACAAAAAAAGATCAATTTATTTCAAAACTATCCATTTAATGTCGAGAAAAATTATTTGTTGAGAAAAAAATAATTTTCGTTAAGAACATGCCAAATGGCTCCATCGTGTATGGCCAACTTTAAGGTATATTATATTTATATTGATTCAAATTTGTATATTATACAGGGTGAGTCGTCAGCAATGCGACAAAATGCTAGGGCGTGTAGGTTGCGTTCAGACACGAAAAAAATCGTATGGGAGGGGGGGTCTATTCCCCTCCGTTTAGCCTGGAGGGGCAATTTTCGAAAAAACTTTATGTCGTTCTCAAGAAATTAAAAAAAAAACCAAAACCACCTTTTTCTAAGAAAAACATTTATTTTTATTGTAACGAAGCAATTTAAGAAGCATTAATCTTAGTTTTTTTAGTTTTCTTATTCCTTTTATTTTTACTATGTTTTTTATTGGAAGTACTTATAAAATTTTTTCGATATGATCTCCATTGTTTAGAAGGCATAGATTATATCTCCTTGTAATGGCTTCACATAAGTTTATGCTTGACAAATTTTCCTGCAATTTGACTCCAGCGACTTCAATTCGTTCCTTCAGTTGTTCCAATGATACTATTTCCACTTCGTAAACATAATTCTTCATAAATCCCCATGCATAGAAATCTAGGGGAGTTAAATCTGGTGACCTAGGCGGCCATTCCGTGGGGCCCCTTCTTCCGATCCAACGGTCACTAAAATGATCATCCAGCCAGTTTCTCACCTGTAAGCTGTAGTGTGCTGGAGCACCATCTTGTTGGTAGATTAAAGTATCTGCTATAACCAATGGAACGCTGTCTAATAAATCGGGTAAAAGGTCTCGTAGGAATTGCAGGCATGATTCTCCATTAATAATGGAATTCAAAAACCGGGGCCCGATCACAGTGTGTCCAACAATACCAAGCCAAACATTACAACTAAAGCGGTGTTGTGATTTGTTTTGTTTTTTTTGTGTGGATTGGCGCTACTCCAATAATGTAAATTGTGGAAGTTAGTAACCCCATCCCTAGTAAACTGTGCTTCATCCGTCCAGAATATTCTTCTAAAATAGTTTTGTTCGGTTTCATTTCTAAGTAGTAATGTTCTACAAAATTCGGTTCTCAATAACTTGTCGTTTGAGGTGAGTTCCTGAACAGGCGTAAAGTGGTACGGGTGTAAATTTTCCGCCCGAAGTACTCGACATGCTCTAGATTGGGACACTCCAAGCATAGTGGATATCCTTCTTGTACTGACGGAGGGATTATTTCGGATTAAATCCAGAATTCTTTCATCTAAGATTCTTGACTCATCAGAAACTGGCCTTTCGCTTCTTCGATGCTCCAGCACTCCATGATCTCTTAGACGTCGGTGGATTCTTGGAAACGTGCTATGATGGGGACACCTCCTATCGGGATATCTTTCAGCGTACAGTCTTTCGGCTTCACGACTTCGACCATTAGCTAAACCGTAGCAGAAATGCATGTCTGTTAATTCTTCTCGGGTGTATGAGCTTGACATCGTTACGTGTTAATGCGAGTTAATATTCAAATTTGAAATAATTACTAAGCAAAACTGCAATGCCTTTTATTTATCTTGCGTTGCAATTTTCTTTTTTTTTCATTAAAAAAATGCGGTTTTATTGTCCCTATTGTCCCCATAACAGGTAGAACCCATGGGCTGCGGGCAGGCCAAGGCAAAAATATTGACAGGTCAGTTTTCAGAAGTTATCAATGAAAATAATATTAATCCAGGGTTATTCCAATACTATTTAATTTTATTACGTTCTCATAAAACTCCAATTAAAAAAAAAGTAAAAAAAACTAAGATTAATGCTAAATAAATAAATAAATTGCTTCGTTACAATAAAAATAAATGTTTTTCTTAGAAAACGGTGGTTTTGGTTTTTTTTTAATTTTTTGAGAACGACATAAAATTTTTGCATCCGGTTTTCTTATTTAGACTTAAAATTAATAACAGCATTGAATTTTGAAATTAAAATTAGCACTTAATTACGTAAAATTTTGAAAAAAATTAATTTGAAATTTTTTTTTTCAATTTTTTTTTTCAAAATTTTGACTTTGAAAATTAATATTTCAAAAACTATTTCTTAGAATAGATTTATTTAAACACAGAATGAAAGAAAAAGTTATTGGATTTTCAAAAACGTATCGCACAGCATTGTGAATGAAGCCGTTGATTTTAAATAATTTTTTTCCCATTTTAAGTCAGTTTTTTCGAAAATTGCCCCTCCCGGCTAAACGGAGGGGAATAGACCCCCCCTCCCATACGATTTTTTTCTTGTCTCAACGCAACCTACACGCCCTAGTATTTTGTCGCATTGCTCATGACTCACCCTGAAAATTGCCCCTCCCGGCTAAACGGAGGGGAATAGACCCCCCCTCCTATACGATTTTTTTCTTGTCTCAACGCAACCTACACGCCCTAGTATTTTGTCGCATTGCTCATGACTCACCCTGTATATAAATGTAAGTCATATTTGACGCAAACATTTTTTCATATCAAGCTTATTGGTAGAAAAATATAAAAACCTATAAACAATTATCATTTCATCAATTATTATTTTGCTAACAAAATCAATCAGTTAAATTATTGGGGAGAGTACTATAACTTAGACGCCCAAAAAATATTAACGGTTTTTTTGTAGAACAGTACAATACAAGCATTTCTTACTGTGGAAGGGGGCTCTCTATATCTATATCGTTTATATTTATATCTATACCGTTTATCTCATGTTTAACATCGTGGAGCCCAAAGACTTTACGCAGAAAGATGTCTCAATAATAGACGGTATCACAGTTGCAGCAAATATTTTTAATTTTAGTTAGAAAACAGGTAGTAATTACAAAACGTAGAAGCCGCCTCCGCCTACCACGCCTTAATAAACTAAATTGACAGGTCGATATTCAGGTGTTATCAGTGAAGAAATCGTGTAGAATAGCATTTATCCTTTTTCACTTAATTGTACTTTTTCACTTAATTGTATTCGTATAATATTTAGAAAGAACGTTTAAAAAATAATAAAAGGAACGTAAATTTTTAATGCTCCATAAATTACATAAAACTCCAGTCACGTAAGAACTACAAAAAATGGCTTTTTTAGAATAGGTGGTTTTCGTAATTTTTATAGTTTTCCCAAAAAGTACAAGACATTTAAGCATCTTGTTTTCTCTTTTTGACTAAAAATTAACAAGAGCATTGAATTTTGAAAACAAAAATCACAGTTATAAATATATTTTAAACGCGTCTTTTAAATGAAAGGACAACTGACTTTCAAAATCCAAAATAAAAGACAGAGAGAACGGTGCTAGCTTGTGGGCTCGTCAGATGACGTCCAGCAAAAAGTACCTTGTCATAATGCAATTTAAAAAAATCTTATAGCTCAGCTTACATATCTTTTTTGACAAAAAGCTAATTTGAACTATACCAGCAAGATCACGGTTGCGATCATTTTCTACTGGAGGTTGTGGGATTGGCCACATTTTCATTTTTATTTAAAACCACCGCTGAAAGTTATATGTTGCACCAGATATAAAATCAAAATGCCGATAAATGTTATTACTCTTTTAACTAAAATGGTTTTAAATGATTTTTTATGCAACTGGACATAAATGACATATAGCTATTTGAACTTCAGTTCCAGATTGAGAAATTAAAAAGGTGAACACCAAAAGTGAAACGGAAAAAATAAACTTCTGGATTAAAAAACAAAAAAAATATTTTATTTTTTGGGTTCGATCCATTGTATTTTGTATATGTATATATTTTAATAGTAATCGCATAACTCAATTTCCCCCGTGGCCATCTATCGCTGGAATTAGACATCTAGCTTGAGTGGCTCGGGAAATTTCGTAGACTTAAAGAATTTGGACAACAAAACAGACCAACCAATTGAAAAAAAGAACGAGGACAATGTAGGTATCCGAGATTTCTAGGAGTGAATGTGTATCATATGTTTTTGTATCATGAACATTTTTTCTCATTTAGTTAATATTTTGTTGTAGAATGAGTAAATACAGTTGCTATGACACGAAAATATATAATTTTTGTTGTTGGAAGTGTAAATTTTTGAATATAGTTACTAAGGATACGAAAATATTATCGGATCTCTCTCAGCTAATTTCAATTTTTTAATATATCTTTCTTGTCTATCGCATTACTGTTGTCAGAACCTCCCTTTTCAAGCAATTATCTTCATTCTTTCATTAAACATAAAATATCTCAAGTCAAATAAATGCGATGCTAGCTCCGCTCCGCAAACCGTGAAACTCAATCCAACAATTTTCGAGTTTTTTTTTTTTTTTTTTTTTTTGTTCTTGAAAATGTCAAAAAGTAGCAGGCGCGAAAGTTGAAGTTGAGTGAACTTGTACTACAGCTACAGCTTCACATTCTGGGCGAATTATATAGGATTGGCGTTGTCTCTACTTTGACAGTGCCGCAAGCTACAGTTACAGCTACACCATTCTGTTCAAGCAGTTAACTTCGATTTTGAAGAAAAAAAATGGAAAAAACAAAACTCATAGTAAATTTCTTGGGTATTTTGGGCAATTCTGGCGGGCCCTTTGCCACACCTAAAATTTCTGGGGCTTATGATATTTGTGATCAGGACACCAATTTCTTTGATTTGGAGTACAAATTGGGCGGAACAAAGCAAAATCCAAAAAGTCGATTTTTTGGGTATTTTGGACACGTACATATTACTCGCGTTTGCTTTCAGCCAGACTTGAATTTTTGTGTTCACCAAAGCAACGTCTTTCTATTTCTACAAAGATTTTTCGCGACTTTTAAACACCCAAAAAGTGCTGCGGGCTCTTAAGACAGGTATGGTGGTTTGTATTCTACTTTAAACATTGGATCAAAAACATAGCATACTTCTAGGAGTTGATTAAATGAAAATAAACTATTTGTACCAAAATTCGAATCTCTTAGCCCCTTTTGCTGAAACGATACTTAAGCTTTTATGTTCTACTAGCTGACCCGGTGAACTTCGTATCACCTAGTTCGTTACTTACAACTTTTAATTTGATGTTTCGTTATTTACTCAAATTTATTCATAACTAAAAAAAAAATTGGAAAACAGTCGACTTGACGGGCCATCCCTGCAACTTCCCACAATTTATTTTTAACATTAAGTGCATACAATTTTGTGAATTTTAGTGCTTCTGACTTTGCAAAGCTTTTAATTAAAAAAAAACATTATTTTTTGAAATTTTAAATTAAAATAAGCTGACTCGGCAAACATTGTTTCGTCATTTATATTATTCCTAGGAAACATTTTTTTAGTTCAATAAAAATAACTATCTACTATAAGTGTGTGAGGATGTACTTATTATCGAAAGCGTTATAAGCAATAAAAGTATGCATTATTTAGGTTAATGAATTAATATTTATTAAAATAACGACTATATTTTGAATTATAATATCTGATAGCTATATAAACATCAAAAATAATTATTTACATTGTTACTATCAATTATGGCAGCTGAAAAAAAAATTAATCTCTCAGTGCAATAGAGTGTACAGTATTCTTGGTTAGTCCGTCTTTAGCCAACACAAACAAACTGGATGGTTTCCCCACGCGAGAACATGCCACATATAGTTGTCCGTGGGAAAAGCATGGTGTTCCCAAATCTAAGCCACATACAGAGGACAAACTTTTTTCATAAACGCACAAAAAATTAAGAGCGAATACCTAATTTTAATTAAATCACTTGTAGTTCTTTTTACATTATTTTCATAGTAAGCTAACATAGTACCTACTGATTTAAAGCAAAATAAGAAGTCACCCTGGAAATCGTATACAGCTTCATATTGGCGTACTAAAAGTTGTGTGCAAAGAATAATGGCACTGACGGCTCCGAAGAACCACGGCCTAGTGACATACACCCAATCCTTTTGTGTGCGTTGTTAGTTCTACAAAGATTGAAGGGGAAGTACAATATTTCGTCGAAACGAACGACTAAGATGAGATGCACTTTTCATGACAATTATAGTTTTGGAAAATTTGTCACTTCCTCGCAAGAGGCCGGAGCAGGACCCCTGAAAAAACATTAGATGTACTCAGGGCTCGGACCCAGAACTATGAAAAGTTAGTTATTCAATGTCAAAAGTAACAATAACCGCGTGTTTCGCGATCTCATGGTCGTGAGTTAGAAAAAAGTTGTTCCTTCGAAATATTGTCCAGGCTGCTAAAGGAGTTAACATACTAAAAGTCCCGACGTCTAGAAGGCGAGCCGTGAAAAGGAAAGGGTCATAAGGGCCCTTTTTTTATCTTTCGCTTAAAGCTTATATTAAATTACAACTCATAAAATTTACTACAACATTTTGTTATTTGATTTTATTTTTTTAAGTCTCAACTGTTTGCGAACTATGCATCGCTTAAGAGAAAATTCTTTTTTACATGAGATCAATTTATTTACATGAGATCAATTAATTTACATGAGATCAATTAATTAACTGAGAGTTAAAACTATTTTTTGTCAGATTAATAAATTGTAGATAAATAATTATTGCACTGGAAATTAATGATCAATTTATGATGATAGTAAAATTAACATCAGAGTTGCACAGAAAAATTAAAATAATACGTATAACAGTCACTGCTACGATAGATACACAAATAAAACCAAAAGAAATGGCTGAAAAATGTATAGTGAGTGAGTAGACCGACTTCGTCCTCATCCCTACTCCGTGATGTTTGCTGAATGAGTGGTGACACCTGACGGGGATAACTGATCGATTGATAATTGATCAGTTGTCGACCGGTGAGGGCAGGAGATCAAATTAAATTGGGTTTATCAGAGTAATATGAATTTTTTAATTCTAAGTCATGACAAAATAAAAAAAAAATCCTTGCAAAATAAATTAAAGTTTTTAATTGACAAATAAAAAATAGGGGTTGATCGTAGAGGGGTGAAAATTAAGGGTTGTATGTATTTTTGTATGCTGTATCATAAAAAAATTAAAAAAATTAGGGGTGGACCACCCTTAACATTTAGGGGGATGAAAAATAGATGTTGTCCGATTCTCCACCCTGGCCGATATGCATGCTTCGGATGACGAAAATCGGTCGAGCCGTTTCGGAGGAGATAGATTACAAACACCGTGACAGGAGAATTTTATATATAAGAATATAAATATACTTAAATGACAGTTTATGCAAAGGAAAAAGTACTACTTAAAGGATTTATGTAGAACATAAATACTTGAGTATAGTTTCAGCAAATGGCCCTTAACTGCAGCTTATAAATTTGTTCTTAATTATTTCGGCAAATAATTGGTATTTTCGTGTTATGTACCTGCAATCCCCTTCTCAAACATATTTTTCCATGTAGGCATAGTGTAAAGATCACCAGAGAAAAGAGACCGAAAGTTGCCATTTTCTGACCAAACAATCTGAAAATGCTTCTCTTGGCCATCAGTTTAACAAATTATAAGGCTTTACTTAACCCTACCTTTTTTTACATAAGCCGCGATAAAAAAAAAACACACGTTGAGCGCTCTGATATTAATAAAGAAACATCAATATATTTTTATATATTTTTTTTTTTTTTTTTTTTTTTTTTTAATTCATGTTTTTATTTTCAATTCAACTTATAACTAACTTAAATGCTAGACAAAAACCTTAAAAACTAGCTTACAGAATAACTTAACTAACTTACTGGCCCCATACGGGCGCTCTAAATTATACTATAACTATATATTAAAAATGCCTTTGGGCGTAAAAACTACTTAAATTAAAATTCAAAGTTACTTAAAACTAAACGAGAAAATTTTTTTTTAAAACTCGTTTTTCAAGACATATATTTTATTTTATATAAAAACTTAAAACTACCCTATACCTAAATAAAACTAAATTAACCTAAATAGAATAAAAATATACGTAAATATACGTAAATAACTTAAAACTACTTCTTAAAACTAGAACAGCCACCAGCAGTTTTTTTTTTTTTTTTTTTTTTTTTTTTTTTTTTTTTTTTTTTTTGCGCAGCAGCCAATGCATATGTGCACACGTTTATAAATATATATATTTTTATATATATATTTAAAAGCGCCAAATGCCCATACACACAAACAGATGCCATTTTTTTTTTTGTTTTATATTTTTTTGGTGCCACCACTGTTCTACTAAAATATACCTATTAATACTTAAAAATACGTAGGTCGGCCAAGGCAACAACATTAACTAACCATCAATGTCAAGGTGGTCACCCAACCACCAGTATGTTTGAAATTGCTTATAACAGTCCTTTTTGTCCCGAAGGGGCACAGCTCTACTGAACCGCAGACGCTCTGCTCCGTTCCCAGAGCCGACGTCTCGACCATACAGGATTCGCCGATCCACAGTTCTACGGCCGACGTGGTAGATTAACGGAACCGCCAATCTATCCTGTATCAGCCCCCGACTGTCTAAATAGAGGAATGTCTCGGGCGGGATGAAACCGTTAAGACAAACGCTCTCACTATATTCTTCATTGGGGTAATAAGCCCCGAAAATAAGTCCATTGGCTGAGGTCATCGCTCTTGCAATGTGACCCCGAATCAGCTTAATTAAAAAGTTATCTATCCTGTTTATATTGGCCCCGTTGTATAAGACCTCGTTGGCATAATAATGTTTGTACTCCGACTCTGGTGTTCTGTGTAATCCAAGACAGGTCCTAAGACACTGCCTCTCAAACACCCGAATCTTTTCCATTTGAGATGGGGCAACGTTAAACCACACAGGGCACCCATAGGCAATCATCGGCCGGATGAGGGCCATGTAGCAAATCACCTTCACTCTGTTTTCAAGGCGGCTGCTATAAAACAACCGTCTTGTCAGAGCAAACGCTCCCCTAGCTCTGGCCAGAGCAGCATCTATATGTCGATTGAAATATAGATACTGATCTAGCCAGATACCAAGGTACTTTACTACATCTTTACTCGCCAGTGGATGTCCACTTGGTCCAACGATCACTAGATTTCTCCAGTTCTTTCTTGTATCCCTAGAAGCCCTAGACAAAGGGGTTCTAAACAGGATAGTTTCTGATTTCTGAAAGTTAATTTTTAACTTCCAGTCATCACAATATCGCTGAATCTTGTCGAAGTCACGCTGCAAGAGAATTCTGATGACTTCAACTTTTGGACCCGTCCTGTACGCTACAAGGTCATCGGCATACGCAATCGCATGAGTGAGACTACCTATCAGATCGCTGGTGTAAATACTAAAAAGAATCGGCGAGTTCACAGCTCCTTGCTGTAGACCGTTTTTAATATCAAATGTTGTGGTAGAAGTTACATTGCCACTTTTGACAACAAACTTTCTACCATTGAGCATGTTATGAAGCATATATAACAGTGGTTTACTTATGCCAAATCTAGTTAATTTCAGATAAAGACCCTCTAACCATACGGTGTCGAAAGCCTTCTCTAAATCAACAAGAACGGCACCCGTGCATTGATTTTTCGCTTTGTTCCATTGAACATCAGAAACTAACTTAGACGCGGCATGAATAGTGTCATGTCCCGCCTTAAAGCCAAACTGATTGTCTGGAATAATATTCTTGTCCTCAGCCCACTTGAACAGAGCTCTATTGAGAATCTTTTCGAATACCTTACTGATACTTGGAAGAAGACTTATCGACCGAAGATTTGCCGGATTGGAGCTGTCCTTTCCCTTTTTGGGGAGAGGATGGACCACAGCTGTCTTCCAACTCACTGGATAATATGCATTATTCAATGCGTTGTTAAACAGTGTGGTATAAATGTCTATGGCTTCCTCAGGGAGATGTCGTAACACAATGTTGGGTATACCATCGACCCCCGCAGATTTCTTTTTCTTTAATGTTTGAAAA